>OX381704.1:36680916-39121916 GCA_947462335.1 Harmothoe impar
CTATCTAATAATCAGGGGGCGGATTTAGGTGGGGGCGGACCCGACGTGCGCCCCCCCTATTTTTCTGTACATTTTAATGTGACAATTTCCAATACCCCAGTACATTGCCTATTTCACGCCCCCCCCCCCTTTTCCAAAATCCTGGATCCGCCCCTGATAATGGAAGTATAAAGCAGGCCTTTTATCATCAGGTTTGAGCCACATGCAGTATAGACAAGTTGTCTAGGGTGTACATTGGCCTCAAATCCATAGTTCATACCCACATGGAGGCATATGAGACTGTGTTAAGCAAATTTTAATGCCACAGAAATAGTTTCTACACTAGGGCCCTGACTTTCGGCGACATTCCGACCTGAGGGGAGGTGGGGGACCCCCGGCGGGGGCACTCAGATCTGAAATGACTACCCACCTCCAAACGCCCCACGGAAGGGCGGTAGCGGTGTGTCAGGTATGACCGGCGAGCCCGGCGAGCCCGGCGCTGCGGGCGCCCGCGTGTTCAAGCCGACGGCGGGAGACGCTACTCCCGCCGCCGGCACACGCAGGCGCGCGCCGGCCCGCATAGGCGGCGCTCCAGTCGGCACTCCCGCCGCCGCCAGGCGACGCTCATCCCGCACATTGTTTCCCACAGACCAGCATAAGGGTCACCCCTTTGATGTACACTAACAGGGGTAGACAAACTATGGAGGGGTATTGTGTGACTGTCTCTCTGACTGTTACAACCCTCCAACCACTGTCAACTGACACTAACACTCAAGATGCCATGCTGGTGGCCTGGCCCCCTTAAATAGGGTCAGGTCCCAGCACTGGGCATCTCCATCCTCACTCTACACTTGGACACCACAGAGCAAGGACCTCTCCACTGACTGAGAACAAGGCTATAGGCTATGCCCTACTAGGCCCAACTATCAGACATGGTGTAGGACCCCCTTGGCTCTAGTCCAGTACTAACCTCAGGGTTATTAGGTATATTTACCAAGACCTATATTATTGTGTGGATAGGTGTAACTGAGTGGGAACCTACATTGTACTTACTGTACTGTTGCTGTCAACTTGTAATAAATACCAACTATACTACAAGACCACAAGACTTAGTCAACTTACCTCATATCATATTAAAGGATCTCCCAACTAAGGGGATTCCTTGTATGACAAAGTGGTGGAGAAGTCCTAACAAGATCCCACAAGCTGGCAGCACAGACTACCAAGACTCACCTCCGCAGCAAAGGACCAGCTACCCCTGGATCTCTACCCAGCAGGAGGAGGAGACCCAGCTCCAAGGAGTCATCCAGGAGCTCCACTCCAACACCCTCAGCTTCACCACACCACACCACTCAAGAGAGTGACTTCCAAGGCAAGCTTCACCTGGACACCCTAGCGGCCCTGGACAGTATCCAGGACACACAGAGTGACTTGTTCTCAAACGGTCAGCATACCCCAGGATCAGGTATGAGTGACGATGAGACAGTACCCCCAGGCCAGGCAGCCAAAGAGGAGGCTGAGGCACTTCTACTCATAGCCCAGAATGTAGAAACTCATGTGGATAAGACACTTAGGCCTGAACTAACAGCCCTACACACCACACATGAGGAAAGCACCAGCCGAGCCTTAAGGAAGGCCAAAGAGGAACAAGAGAAGGAATTAATATTACTCAGACAAGCCAACCAGGCACTGAAGAACTCTATGGAGACCCAAAAAGCTGAAGCCGCTCAAGCACTACTTGATATGCAAGCTCATCTACAAGTGACAATGAAAAACCAGCTAGCTGAGGCCCTAGCCTCACTCAAGTCAGGTGCACCCAATACCCAAGGAGTGAACCTGACTAACACTGACACCTCCTCAGCACTCCTAGATGCCTTGAAAGAGGAAAGAGTTGCAAGGGAGGCATCTTTCAGTGGGTTAAGGGACCAGCTAAAACGGGACAAAGAGGAAAAATACTGTGATATTCTACAGCCAGAAAAGTTTTCACAGTCCTCTCTCACACAATCCGCCAGGAGGCACTGCACAGACTATGAACAATACTTTGATTCCAGATATGGGTACCATCCCAGTAACAGAATCAAGTATTTCTCAAACTACCTAGATGGTAAGGCAAAAATTTGGTACAAAGCCTATAGGACAGCCCATCCAACAGCAGACTATGAAGAAATGAAGGCAGCTTTCCTGAAATACTTCAAGAAAGAGGACGACAGATTTGATGCTAAGGCATTGAGGAAGCAAAATCCAAAAGAATCTGTATCAGACTATGCCATGGCCTTACAAAAGATGGCCACAGCTCACAACAAGTCCGAGGAGAGAACAAGGGAAGCCCTGCTACATGGTCTAAGGGACGACATCAGTGCAGTAGTCATCCACAGGGAAGCAACTACATGGGATAAAATACTTGAAGTTGCAGAGGAGTATGAGAACCAACAAACAGTCTCCACTGGTAACATTAAAGACGAGATAAAAGCAGAATTAGGCTCAGAGCTACAGGAAACAATAGAATCCATGCAGGCACAACTGAAGTCTGTGACACATGTAAACTCTATGATTGTGAAGCAAACAAAGTCACAGAAAAATGGAAACCCCTCAAAGAAAGCCAAATCAGACCCAAAGACAGTTCAAATGGATCACTCATCAGAGGATGAAGACCAAAGCCTAAACCTCATGTCAAATGAACATGTGAGGAGGCAAGAACAAAGGGCACTGAAGGATCAAGGTAAACCCAACAACAGCCAACAAAGGAACTCTGGAAATAACAGAGGAGGCTACCGAGGCAAAAACTTTGACCCAAACTTCAGAAATAGCAACAGAGGAGGACAACGAGGCAGAGGTGGATACAGCCAAAATAACAGCCGAGATCACCAAAGCAACAGTCAGGACACCAGCCGTAGAGATAACAGCAGAAGTCGTGACAACAGCAGACACCGTGATAGTAGCAGAAATCGCGACTACAATCGCCGTGATAACAGCAGAGACCGTGATTACCACCGTCGTGACCAGAGCAGAGATCGTGACTACAACAGAGGTCGGGATCAAAACCGTCGTGACTACAGCAATAGTCGTGACAGACAGCATGACTACAACCGCAGTCGTGACAACAGCAGAGGTCGAGACAGCTACAATGGCTACAGATCCAACACACAAGGCTACAACCCCCAACAGCAGCCCCAACAGCCACCTCAAGCTATCCAGCCTGACGTGCTTCAACAGATCAAGCAGCTACTAGGATCTTCAAACTCGGGAAACTAGAGACCCACAGCGCCGCTGGGCCAGTGCGTTGTGAGCCTCTCCAACCCCCCATCAAGATCCAAGATCAACAATCCCTAGGACAACCAAAGACAATTGCTAGTATAGCAGAGACAATCCCCCAGATGCACACTGGGAAATCAAGCCGACCATCAGTGATTCACATCACACCTCAACAAGATGCATCGCAAAAGGAAATGGGTGAGAGTACCAAAATTTCTGTTGAACTTCTTAAAAATGGCTGTTTAAATGCAAGATTCTATGAACACACTGAAATACCTTGTTTAGTTGACACCGGTGCCACTATCACCTGTGTCAGGGATACTTTTCTTAGGGAAATTCAGAAATCTCGAGATGTAGAAATCAAAAAGAGAAAGTTCAATGTACACTTAGCAGACGGATCCATATGCCATGTAAGACAAGCAGCAGTATTGAAATTCAAAATTCATGGTACCAGATTCGAATTCCCATTCTCAATTATTCCAAATCTCACAAAGCCAGTTGTCCTAGGCACAGATTTCTTAAAAGCAACACGATCACAGATCGAATTCAATGTAGACCCAGAGCTACAAGTCAAGCCAGTCCGAGCTGTTAGGGAGGCTACAATCCTTCCTTTCACAGAACTAGCAGTTCTAGGACAAGTCACATCCCTCAAATGTTTAGAAGGATGTGTAGGCACATTAGACAATTTGCAGAGGAACAACAGAGTTCCATACCTAGTTCAAAAGGGAGTAGTAACACCCTCAGAAATGAACAGGCACCCAATCATACTGCTCAATACAAGCCACCGACCATACAAGGTGAGGAAGGGTGATATAATAGCCCTATTCACAGAGGTAGATCCCTCTGAGTTACATCAACCAGATACTGACATCCCTACTGAGGAACCCACACTACAAGTGCTAGACACTGAAGAGAATTGTAGTGACACAGAGTCAGACTGTGCCTCAGTATATGCAGATCCAGATACAAACCGTGGAGATGACACTGATGATGAATTGGCCACAATTCACAGTGAGGCTCATGACATTATGCCAGACATAATGGAAAATGTGCCACCCAAATGTGTACTAACAGATATTGGACAAGAGAGACTCCAAAAGTTACTCCACAAGTATCAAGATGTATTTGTAGGAAAAGACAATGACATAGGTACAACCCACCTATATACACATTCAATTCACATCAAACCAGATGCAGTACCATGTCACTACCTACCATACAGGCAGACGCCTGAGAAGCAAGCTAAGATGGGAGAAGTCTGTGAAGACCTAGTCAGACAGGGCATCCTCAGAGAATGTGCAGAGGGACCCTGGGCATCCAGATCATTTTTAGTACAGAAAGCATCTGGAGGCCAACGTCTAGTCACAGACCTACGCCACGTCAATGCTAATATGATAAACCAAGCTTTATCAACGCCACGTGCAGACGACACACTAGACATGATAGGGTCACTCAAACCTACTGTTTTCAGTAAACTAGATGCGCAACAAGGGTTTTTCCAAATTCCCATAAGAAGGGAGGATCAACACAAAACTGCTTTCATAGCAAATGACAAAAAGTATGTCTATCAAAAGATGCCGATGGGTTTGGCTACCGCGCCGGCAGGATTTTGCCATCTAGTAACTCTAATTCTCAACAAACTGAAATACAAATGTGCCCTACCATACCTAGACGACATTCTAGTCCTATCACCAGATGTAGAACGACATTTTTCAGACCTTGAAGATGTCTTCAAAAGCCTGAGAATTGGGAAACTCAAGCTAAAGAAATCAAAATGTGAATACTTCACAGATAGGATAGATTTTCTAGGAATGCGTGTCACACCAGATGGTTTACAACCATCCCCAGAAAAGGTGGAAAGTGTCAAAACTTTTCCCACCCCAAAATCCGTGAAACAAGTCAGATCATTCACAGGACTATGCCAATACTTCAAAAAGTTCATCAAAGACTATGCCAATATTGCTAGGCCACTGTACGACCTACAAACAAACCTAAAGGTTTTCAAATGGAATGAGGATGCAGACAATGCTTTCAAAACATTGAAACATGCACTCTGTACCCATGCACTATTGAGATACCCAGACTATGACAAAGAATTCAGTCTAGCAACAGATGCTTCAAATGTGAGCCTAGGAGCTGTTCTATCACAACGCAGTAGTGAAGGAGTACTGAGACCAGTAGCCTTCGCAGGTAGAACACTATCAAAGCATGAAAGAAACTACAACACAACAGAAAGAGAGCTACTAGGTGTAGTATATGGGATACTACATTTTAGGCACTACTTAGAAAGTAGACACTTTCAGTTGTACACAGATCATGCAGCTCTAATACCACTCCTCACAAACACAGGTTTGACCCACAGGTGGGCCAGATGGGCACTGGATATCCAACAATTTGCATTCACAATACAACACGTAAAAGGAGATGACAACATTCCTCCAGATGTGATGTCAAGAAGAGAATATCCAGATGCACCACCAATGACCAACCCCCCACCACCTCCAAGAAGGAAAAGGGCAGCCACCAGAACCAAATTCTCTAAAATCCAAACCAAGATACCATTCAACAGAGATGACCCACCAAAAGCAATTGACAGACCAAAACCAGTGATCAGAGGTATCTTAAAAGAGACCACCCATTATGTGTTCTGTCATTGTGAAAGGGAATACTGTGAAGAGTATCCAGAAAACTGTTTTACCCCGGTTGAGACCAACAGGATTGCACAGATGGTGAAAACCACACCTCGTGAACCACCACACAGTGCATCAGAAAATCAGTTGGAAGAAAAACTGCATAAAATTGCTTCAATCACCAAGGTAGTCAGATTTGCAAAAGAACAGCTGGATATGGAGGAAGAACAGGACAGAGACATTTGTGTTGTCACCACACGTTCAAAAGCAAAACGGTCGGTTGCAGAGGATACAAGGTCTAATGACCACCCTCAGCAATTAGGCCTAAAAGCCAAAAAGAACAAAGTGTCAACCAAATCCTCTTTCCCTACTAAATCCCCCATTTCAACACCCAGCACACCCACAGCCAATTTGCAGAAGCACTCAGACAGAGCAGGTACTGCACAGAAGGCTCACAAAAGCAAATCTGACCCCCATCCCAAAAGAACAAAGGCCGCCTCCACCAGCACAAACAGAGGAGCAGCCAGTTCAAAGGAGCAGACAGTCAACACAGACATAGCAGTCGAACAACCAAAGAAACAGACAAAGACCAGACCTGCACCAAAATCTCCTGAAACAATCCAGGCAGAGAAAGACAAAGAAAGGCTGGCACAGCATATAATGGAATTAGACCAGATGTTAGACCAAATCCCAGACAGTTCAATCAACTCCACACTGTTGAAAGAAGAACAAAGGAAGGACACTGGACTAATACCCATTATAGACTACCTAGAGAAAGGTGACCTACCTGTAAAAAGCACTGAAGCAACAAGGATTAGGAATAATGCTCAGCATTACCTACTCCTAGACAACATTCTAGTACACATATCCCCTACATCATGGAGAAAAACAGACACAGTACCACTACAAGTTGTAGTCCCAAAAACTTGGGTTGAAAACATACTGCAACACTTCCATGACTCACCAATGGCAGGTCATGTAGGTACTTCAAAAATGATGTCTTCTCTCATACCTAGGGTATATTGGAAATCTATGATGGCTGATGCCAATCAGTATGTGTCAACATGTGACACTTGCCTAAAAGCAAAAAGGGCAGTGCACACCCACAAAACACCAATGACTGTAAGGGACTATATGCCAACCCCCATGAAGCACCTGAACTTAGATGCTGTGGGACCACTCCCAGAAACAGCCAGGAAAAACAAACACATACAAGTTTGCATAGATTATTCAACTAGATATGTCATAGCATATGCCACAAAGGATCTCACAGCAGAAACCACACAACATGAGTTCTACAAGAACGTCATATGTCAGCAAGGTGTACCAACTTCAGTTCAAACTGACAATGGCACCTGCTACACAGGCAGCAATTTTAAGAAACTGATGAACACCCAGAAGATAAGACACGACCTGTCAAGTCCATATAGACCACAATCAAATGGATTACTGGAAAGATTCAATGCCAGTATAGGAACAGCATTAAGGACTTTCTGTTCTCAGAATCAGAAAACATGGGACCTGTATATAGAATCAATTACATTTGCATTGAACAACACAGAGTCCCAGACAACAGGTTACACACCATTCTTCCTACTTCATGGCAGAAACCCTCAAACCATTGTAGAAACTGCCCTAAACATAGAGGAAGAAATCAAAACAGTAGCAGAGCATGTATCTGGAATGATACTGTCTCAAGATGAGTCTAGAAGAAAGGCAATAGACAGAGTCAAAAAGCTACAACAAGGAAGGAAGTCAAGATATGACAAAAAGCTTACACCACAAGCTATACTTCCACTAGATATTGTATATATCAACATTCCCAGAATTCTGTTGACCACAGATTCAAAGAAGCTTCAACCCCTATTCATGGGACCATATGTTGTTGCAGAAAGACCAACCCCAACCAGCGCAAGGTTGAAGAACCTATCAAATAACCTACTAGTCCCCAGACCAGTACATATTGATAGGCTCAAAAAGGTCACAACACTGAGGAAAAATGAGTTTGCACACAGACTCATTCCCCACACCTCAAAGTTTATCCACAGGATAACAAGGGATAAATCCCAAATCACACTCACCAAAGAGTCAGTTGGTCTAAACCAAATAGTACCCAGACCAGCCCACCACAAGGTGAAAAGAAACTCCAGGCAAGGGAGAATATCTAAGTAAATTACTTTTATATATTGACATGATCATATGGAATATCTATACCCACAGACTATGAATAATAGTCAAATAAGTATATACACTCTATATGAAGGAAATTAAATTTCCAACAACTGTCCAAATCAAGAATGATAAGTAGGAATTTTCATATCAGCATAGGATATGAACCCACACAAAGGACAGAAAAGACAATATACACTATATAGGTTACAAAACAATGTGCACACAAAGTAGAATCAAAGGACAGATTACTACAGGGTTGAAGTCTGAAACCCAAAAGGCTACACACAAAAAGCCAAAAGAGACTACCTAAAGGGATTAGCAACCCAAGCTTGAAGAAACCACAATTATCATACTTTTGCATCAAAGGCTAGCATCCTTGAAAGAATGCAACAATGGAAATGTTTGAACCTAAATCCTGTAAAGTACATGAAACAGAGCGTGCTATGCCAAGAGACTACTGTCTAGACACACCCTTACCCTTCAAAGGACCCACACACCTGCCAGGGCATTCAAACCCCCACAGATGCAGGTAGTCCACACTAATTACCCCAGACATAATTACCCCAGTCAGACAAGCTAACACTGATGGCAGTTAACAGCCACCAGGGAAACAAAGCCAGGCCCTCAATGGATGAGGGTAGGGTAGGCTACATAAGAGGCCCTGACTCCATAGCCAACTCACCAGTTCTACTCCTGCAGCAGTCAGGTACACACCAGCTGGTCCTAGCCATACCAGTTCTCCTATAGCAGGAGGGACTCTGTCAGAAAGCAGACCACACCCACTCTACAATATCATACCCAGTTACTACAATCTTGGGAAAGGACTCTAGCACAGATTGGACATTAAGCCAACACTAGCTTGATCATGGAAAAAGGTACAGTTCAAACACTACATTGATTATTATATTACTATTGGGACCAACCAGGATTTCTGCTCTCAAAACTATGTACACAGAGGCAGTGCCAAGTGGATACTTCACATAAGCAAAAAGGATAGCTCACAAAATCAGCAAACCAATTTAAACCTAAGTATATTGCAAAAACACTAGTAGAAGTCTTACTAAGACATAGAATATATTTTATATTTCAGGCATGCTAAAGCCAATCCTACTACTAGTGATGATGGCCACTTCTCAAGCCATCACATATGTGCCCACCGTTAGACAGAACGTTGGAGCCATATATGAGCCATTACCTGAACCATTGGTCAATGGGCACGATACCACAACCATGATATTGGCAATACCATACCATATACCTGCTCCACCAGAGACCGAAACAAAATACTGGACCAGGTTATGGCACTAACATTTCCTACCTTGCATGACGACAGTTCTACCAGTCAGATATTACAGCAGGCAAGGGAACTAGATCTGTTAATAGACATAACAGACAAGGAAATTAACTCTACCTTAGCATCCATCCATTTGTTCCTATCAAATCCAATTAACAGTCAAGGAAGGTACAGAAGAGCACCACTTGGGTTCCTAGCCCCACTCTTCAGAGGAGCAATAGGTCTTGCCACACTAGATGACGTCAAAGAGGTCATGGACCAGATAAAGAACATAGACGGCATTCTAGAAGCTTTTTCCAAGCAAGACAAAGAAGCAGCTATATTAATTGATAAGGTCACCCAACGCCAAGACAAATTTGTCAAGGCGTATGTTAAGGATAAAAGTATGCTAGACCAAACCATGAACACTCTAGGCCAAAATATGAATTTATGGGCTCAAAATATGACCACATCTCTGAACACTTATGCAAATCACGAGCACACACAAAGAAGGAAGATCCAAATTTTAACTGATGCACTCACCATTATTGTAGCAAGAATGAACTATCTGCAAGCATTGCAGCGCACCACATCAGCACTCAGGATGCTATCAGCAGGCATTATGACTGCTGACATAGTACCACCAGCTGAACTAACGGAGCATCTGAATGATCTGGACATGACACTCAGAATACACTCACCAGGATCAAAGGTCGCCATAACTGACCTTGACTACTATTATTCCCAAAGAATGATATCCTACACCTATTCGGAACGGCACATATACATCCACCTGGATATCATTGTAGCATCCACTGTCTCCACCTTCAGAGTATTTCAACTGGTAACTACACCAGTACCAATCAACACCAAGGAGACACCTACAAAGGGAGTAACCCAATTAATTACTGATGTCAAATTTTTGGCTATCTCTGAAGATGGTTCACTATTTATTGAACTAACAAATGCAGATATGCTAACCTGTCCAGGAACTAAGATCAAAATTTGTACCAAAACTAGCCCGAGAATCCATAGACATGTACCTACATGCACAGTAGCAATTTATTTGAACCAAGCTCAGCAAGTCAAGGAAATGTGCCAATTTACTATCTCACCCTTGAAGAGACCTATCTCACACGCTGTAGCCATTTCACAAGATGAATATCTAGTGACCACAAATTCTCCCACCTACACAGTTACGTGCCATGGGAAACCAGCTACTACTCACAAAGCACCATCACACTCAATCATAGGTGTACCATGCCTATGTACAGTGAATATAGATCACTATTCACTACCAAATTCTAGGTTGCCATGCAACACTACAATTTCATTTCACTATGCTTTGGAGACTATAAACCTACCTTTTCTCGCGGCTCTAAATGAAATCAAAGAAATTGGACCAGACTCCAAGGCAAATCTGCCACCTTTTCCAAAGGTCAACCTATCCAGGACACTGGATATGTTAAGAAAATCAAGTAATATTGATGAATCAACATTACTAGACCTAAACCCATTCGCAAAAACCCTGCTAGATGATGCCTCCAGCCTGGCTAAGCCACTGGAAAATAGACTAATAGAGTCCTATCTATACAAATTTGCACGGCATCCAGCAGCATCTATCATACCAATGATACTTTCGGTTATAGCTACAATTTTGGCCACCTACACCCTATTCAAAATGCACAGAGGATCCACACTACTAGCTTATATGCCAACTGCAAAAGCATATAGATTTGTCACAGAGAAGCCTATGGAGAAAGCCTTCGAAACCCTATACAAGAAGGACACCACCACGGCACAAATAGAACAGGGCCCCACCCCTATTCTAACTATCCATGAGACCCATACCCTTATCATAGCCATACTATTCACACTCACCATTTACTCAGCCTACAGGCTGACCAAATATCTAAAGAGTATGGCAACCAAGCACTGTGGAAAGGGAAAGGTCACAAAGAGGACAAATCCCACAGTAGTACTAAAAGTCTACAAAGGAGACACCAACTTCTCCTTCCCCTTGCGTCCAGTGCCACATGAGTTTGATACAATTATAAAAGCTTCAGCCCCAACATACAGAGATATGATTATCAAAATGTACCCTCTCCCAAAACTAGTATTTGAATGGAATGGACCAGTAGTAATTACTACAAAGAAAGGAGAGACCGCATATTTACTGCCAGAAACTATCAATCTACCATGGCGTGCCAGGTTCAGCATAATACCAGCGCTCAGGGAACCTAATCTAGATTTCGCCATGTTACTACAAAATGACATTTCACCCCAGCCTGTCACCATGGATACCCATGAATCAAAGCTGGAAAACATCATAATTGACGACCAAAGAGAGAGCACCAATACATTCAAAAATGTACTCACCATACTCACCCAACCACCTACAGCTGTAACTAGTGAGAAAGTACATGGGGAAGAATAACACAATTATACAGGAGTGAGATTGACCAAAACTTTGTGAAAAGTTGGTTGGCCCTGAAAAGGACCGTTTATATTGACATTTATAGATGCCACCCACTAGTTGTTATAGTCCCCCCATCCCAAGGCCTCCCAGGACTCGGCCAACTCGGCAGCGGCAGGAGATCCAACCCACGTATCTTCACTGAAGAGCCACTCGTTCTCCTCCCTCCACTGGACAAAACGTGCCTCCAAAGTAGACAAAGCATGCTCAGCGCTGTCTGCAGCATCACCGGTCACCGTGTAAGCACATAGGCCGACAGCCAATAGGAAGTCCCAGATGACCCCATCATTTCTGGTGAAAAGCAGCCGCGGGTCATATCCATCCAGATCACGTAGGGCCTGAGCCAACAGCTCCAGAGATGCCGCCCTGCGCATGGAAATCCCGCCAGCACCAAGGAAGTACCAGCCGTGATGACGGCACACCAAAACATCACCAAAACTGGCAATGTCGTGCCGGACTTTATGCAACCACCGCGTCCTTACTGAGTCATACCGACTCAAAATACTCCTAAAAGGAGTACCAGGAGTCAGCCCCTCCAAGGTGTTTTGATCACCTAACCACAGGTCTAAGGCCTGCATGTCACCCTGCAGCCAGGCCTCAGGGAGATATGCAAGTACCTCAGGTACAGCCTCCAACTCGTCCTCCAAAATTGCCATATGCGCCATACTGTGTTATCTCAAGGGTACTCAAGGAATAAGTGATCCTACTGTGGTCTACACAGCCCTTATAACCCCTCCCCACCCCCAAATGACACTGTTCACCCTCTGAAGTGATCCCCTCACTTCAGGTGACAAGTCCATGAGAAGGCACATGATCTGCTCACCAAAAGGTGCCAACCACCGGTGTCACCGCGGCACACGACGCATCTTGCGCCGCATGACACAATAGCCTCAAGGTGCCACTCCAAAATCTGCTCAAGGTGCAAAATTTTCAAACTCTCACAATCCCAAGGTCAAAGCAAGGTCTCAGTGTGTGTCAGTAGTATCAGGGAATCAATTTTAAGGTATCCCAAAATGAAACAGCCAATTTTTGAAAAATTGAAGTTCTACAAAAACAATTGCGTACTCTTAACCATGTCAAACTTGCTCAAACATGCATTTATATGTATGAAATTGTATTATTACAATCTAAATTGCTAATCAAACATGTTTGTATATAACACTGTATTTGCACTGTATTTTACACTGTATACCTTTGTATTATGTAAGACTATTTACAGAAAAACATGAAGCAAAAAGGGAGATAGTCCGCTGACTAACCCTAGGATACTACACAAAAGACTTAAATCTCACAGCAGCGGCCCACTGCAAAGACATTTCTGATCAAAGTGTAGATCCACAAGTTGCAAACAACACCAAGAATCTTGTAAGATTCAACTATCATTGCAGAAACAAGATACCAAGTCATTTTTATGACATTATGAACACTTACCCTCCACCGGATAAGGACAAAATATCTGCATAAAAAGGACTGTATTTGTACATACAAACTTACAAACTTAAGTAATGCAAAATGTCAGATGACACAATTATGAACACTTATCCGCCACCGGACAAGCACATAACTATGCATAAAATGTACATTACTGATGGCTATATCACGCAAATCCAAAGATAAGCGCTATCTAGAAATAAGAAAACAAACTTCAAGCCGGTTGGCCTACTTTTATATAAAAGTGGCCTTGGTTTTTTTGGTATCAAACAAAAAAGTTTGTAAAAGATTATCATAAGATTTTGCATAATTTGCATTATACTCTGTATATTTGTATTCACATGTGAACATTGATATATCAAAATCCACTCAGTTCCACAAAGCACCTATTTCACCAAAGACAGCCTATTACTTGATAACACATTTTTCATCATGTTTTAGAATTAAGACAAAGATGTACCATGCTGTGTATATAATTCAAACCATGATTTGAAAAGTGTCAGATAAAGACACAATGTATTACTACACTGTATAACTATGTGATTAAGAAAGTACCAAATTGGTACAAAGAAGGTTTACATACCTTATAGTTAAGTTACACTGTATATAATGTAGATGACTAGCCAAGCACAAAACCAAAATTCTCCCCAGACCTTTGGTATTTACATACTCTCACATCATCTATATTACAAAAAAAAAGTGTACTTCACTACAAAAAAAAAAAAATCAAAAACAAAAGGTAAATTCTATTTGCCACCAAAAATTGTGGATAAAATTCCAAAATTCACCCCAAATTTTTAGATGGAATGACAACTGACGGAGAGTTGTCCTTTTTCCCGAGGGGGAGGCACCTGTCAGGTATGACCGGCGAGCCCGGCGAGCCCGGCGCTGCGGGCGCCCGCGTGTTCAAGCCGACGGCGGGAGACGCTACTCCCGCCGCCGGCACACGCAGGCGCGCGCCGGCCCGCATAGGCGGCGCTCCAGTCGGCACTCCCGCCGCCGCCAGGCGACGCTCATCCCGCACATTGTTTCCCACAGACCAGCATAAGGGTCACCCCTTTGGTACACTAACAGGGGTAGACAAACTATGGAGGGGTATTGTGTGACTGTCTCTCTGACTGTTACAACCCTCCAACCACTGTCAACTGACACTAACACTCAAGATGCCATGCTGGTGGCCTGGCCCCCTTAAATAGGGTCAGGTCCCAGCACTGGGCATCTCCATCCTCACTCTACACTTGGACACCACAGAGCAAGGACCTCTCCACTGACTGAGAACAAGGCTATAGGCTATGCCCTACTAGGCCCAACTATCAGACATGGTGTAGGACCCCCTTGGCTCTAGTCCAGTACTAACCTCAGGGTTATTAGGTATATTTACCAAGACCTATATTATTGTGTGGATAGGTGTAACTGAGTGGAACCTACATTGTACTTACTGTACTGTTGCTGTCAACTTGTAATAAATACCAACTATACTACAAGACCACAAGACTTAGTCAACTTACCTCATATCATATTAAAGGGATCTCCCAACTAAGGGGATTCCTTGTATGACAGGTGCATCTAAAAGTTAGGGGGCGGTGACTCTTTGTACCCTCAAAAATAGGGGGCGGTAACTCTAGAGGAGGGGCCAGTCATTGGGTTTATGTTACATATAATTGATAAAATGTAAAGAAAAGAATTATCATCCATGTCTACTGCATCAGGAAATACATGTAGTTTTACAGGCATACCTGAAATAACAGGGGCGGTGAATCATATGTGAGGAATCAGGGGGCGGTCCTTTGTATTTTTTAGGGGCGGTGGTTTAGCGGCCCCTGTTTTTAGGCAGGCGGTAGTTTGGCAGTTGACGGGTACTGACATAGAGTGAGTGCCCCCCCCCCCCCGGGGGCGGGGGGGACCCCTCTGCATCCCCACAGTAGGATAGATCTAGTAACATGAGACATTGGACACTTTATAGCATATGGGGCCCTTAATATCGGTGACTTTTCGACCTCAGGAGGGGGGGGGGGTGCTCTGCACCCCCATCAAGGGCCCCAACAATGAAGGAGTAGGGCCTACCCGGTACGGTGTATACATACGGGGGTGAGACAGGTAAAAAGATTAGTGGTCAAAAGACCCCCGACGTCCACTTCAATCTTGGCATTCTGGGTAATTCCTTTGGTATCTGGATGGGCCTAATCAAGATAATTCACTCCCTTCACACTTGAGACAATGGGGAGGAGGTTAAGAAAGGTGTGGGTCGCAGGGTATCACCCCTATCAGTCATTTCAGTGACCATTGTTCTGGGCTTGGCAGGTGGCAGATAAGAGATAGCCCATAGTCCTATGGCAAACCCAATATGGCCGTCGGGGGTCCTTTGAGCAATATGGCAGCGTCCATGGTACAACATGTGTAAGCCGTATAGGCCCACTACCACTGGTTCCATTAGGGAGTGCTCATTTTTTAACAACAGGGGGGGGCCGGTGAGATTTCGCGCGGAGCGCGCGAAATTTTTTCACCCCCCCCCCCCCGCTAGAGGGGTCGAAATTTTTTAACCCCCCCCCCCCCCGGCAGGCCGAAAATCACGCGCGTTCGCGCCCCTTTGTAGCATAGTAACGCGGGGGCTTTTTCCCTCAAAACAGGTTGAATTTTTTTCACCCCCCCCCAAGAGGGGTCCAAATTTTTTACCCCCCCCCCCGGTCAAGGGGTCCAAATTTTTTACCCCCCCCCCAAATCCACCACCCCCCCCCCCCCTGTTGTTAAAAAATGAGCACTCCCTTACTAGTCACTTGTACTTAGTGCCATGAGCTCGAGTGGGACTGGATCAGGCCTGGATTAGCAGATGGCAGTCGGTACAAAAGCGTTATCTTATATCGGCGACACTTATTGTCCCCTGGCTTTGATGGGGTGCCACTAGGGAGGTGTGAATATGAACATCAAGAGCCAGAGTGACCGCGCTTCACCGTTCAAGTCCTCAGCTCTCACTCTACTGGCTTCCCTTCAGTTCACACCCCCAACACCCAGTGTCACACACTGCATGCATGCACACCTGCAACCTACTACATGCCGCACATGTAAACCAAACCATCGCCTCCCCACATTCTGGATACTAGTAGCACTCTACCCAGTACCGGTATTTATTTGTACGTTCTAGTACATTTGTTCTTGGGAGCAACAGTGATGTGATCTAGCATCTAGGTTTTAAGATAGGCACTGTTTATATACGGGACTAACGTATCCTGGTAGTCGGGGCCTAACAGCTCCAGTGAGCCAGAAAAAATGTAATCAAGCATCATCTCTTTATCAATTTAATCCCCTCTTCTCACACCTGGAACAAAGGGAATGTACTTAGGGTGATTATGGCAAAGGTACAGTATAGCTTAACAGTCTTATCACCCATTATCAAGGCCATTGGTCAAGGGGTGAACAGGGGTATTGATAAGAAATTCACCCATAATGCACAGCTCTGGAGTCGGGGCCTAACCACAACGCATTGCTCTGTAGCATTTTGTTGCAGGATTTTTATTTTGTTTGATCCAACCCCTTTCAGGGGCCTTTATCAGGTGTGATATCATGCGGCCAGATAAGGGCTACACTCGTCTGTGTGAGGTGCTGTCCCAAGAATAATATATGAAAATGTCTGTTTTGGGCTCAATTATGGTGTAAGTGATATTGTGGGTAGTGTGCGTAACCAGTTACCAGATATAGCGAGCGCGGAGCGGACTGGGAAATATAATGAGAACGCTAGTCTAGCACTGAGGGCTACTTGATGTCAGCATAGAGGGATCCTATGATATCCTCCTGACGGCCCACACTCAGCCCCCTCCCAACCATGTCCTGAATTCTGCAGAAATCTGACCCGATACATCATGGCATCCCCCACCCGACCTGTGCCGCCGTCGAACTTGTAGGTCACTGGTCTATCGAGAAGTAGGGACCGAAAATGGAAATGGGGGTGGAGGGGGGGGGGGGGGGGGTGGTTGTCGTGATCTGATTTCCTCCATTGTCACTGACCGTTAAGTTAAAATCCATCCATTTCTCCCCCATTACCACTGTTATCCATTTTCACAACAAAATTAACCCCCACCCTCCTCCCACTGTTTAAGGAAATGCAGACGACCAGAGGTGCAGTATCATTACGTTCTGATAACAGCTCACATAGTATCTATAAAACGGATTGAGCACGTTTTTTGTTTCAAGTACGAAATTCAATGTTCTGTTCCCCTTTAACATACAGCGCAAGGAAGAGTCATTAAATTCCTTTCTATACCTTTCTTATAGGTACTTCTGGAAGCTGGCGCTCATGCGCCACTATTGTGCCTCTACATTGATAAAAATCGACACGGGCGACACGGGCGTTTTAGGTCGTATTAGGTCCTTTTAAAAATCGACGGACACAGGAAAATTGAGGATAAAAATCGACCCACAGGGATTTTTCTATAAGTTCTTATATACCTAAAATTCGACATGGTGACATGGTCCTTTTGCTAAAAAATCAACACAGCGACATGGTCAAAATTGTGGGTTCCCATGTAGAGGCACACTATTTCCAGCTTCTTTTAGTTCTTTAAGCTTGACCTGGTATGGGTTTCAGCTCCCAATAAAATTTGAGTTGGTACTCTGTCTATGTCTTGTCAAGTCTGTTTTTAAATATGTTCACATTGTCCGCCAATATAACTTCATTTAGTAGGATATGCCATGAGTGTACCCCCAGTGTAGCACTCCACTTGAGAAGCTATTCTTGACTTTCTCGAGGTGACCCGCTGTCTTAAATGGTTTCCTTTGGATGCCCCTGGAAAACACTTTTAGAGTGAATAGAAAATGAAATGGTACATGCAAAATTTCTTTGGTGATATTCACAATTACTGTTTATTCTCTATGGACTTCCATATCTATACACATACATAATAATTAGTGAATTTTAGCATGTCCGATCCTGTAATTTCAGACTGGTGTCCTTGGCTGCAGGTTATGCTGATATCTCGTGCACCAAGCTGGCTGCACCCAAAAGCACGCTACCTGTGAGTGCCCTAGTATGGAGACATCGTCTGTGGATGAGCGGACTGAGCTGCTCCCAGAGCAGCTCTCTAACGGTGTGAGTGACCCGGCTGTAGTGATGCAGCAGCCCAGCAGGCATGGGGGCACCGCCCTTCCTGCTGCCCCCACACCTACCGCAGCTCCTCCCCACATGCAGCAAGCGGCCCCCTTTGCCACCCGCTCCCAGTCCACCTACATGCATGCTGACCGCCGCTCCCGGCCGCTGGCTACCCGCGAACAGTCACTACAGAACCACCATGTGCCCGGAAGTGGTCAGCAGGGGGCGGACGGTGCTATGAGTGCCAGCATGGCCGTGTCCCACCTGCGCCGTACGCGCTCCGACCACGTCATGTCCTCCCGGTCTCGGGAGTCGAGCAACTCGTCCAGGGCCGACTCGCCGCGTCGAACGGGGGACGACGTCTACGACCTGCTCGCCAACATGAAGAAACGCATCACCGACAACCTGCTCGGGCTGAGCTCACCCTTTGGACGGCGCCGGGAGCGGCGACCCAGTGACAAAGACGGCGCTGGGGGGTCCACCCCGAGCCCCTCCTCCCCGGCAAGAACAATGGCGGGCGGTAGGACTGATACAAACGGCGATTCTCCAGATCTGGAGGAGTTCGAGTTCGTGGAGAACATCGAGCTGAACCACATGGACGGCTTCGTGGTGGGCGGCAAGAAGGAGGCTGGACGCGGCCATTGCTTCCAACCCATCCAGCTCGCCGCCCCCACCTGGTGCGACCAATGTGGTGACTTCATCTGGGGGGTCTACAAACAGTGCCTCAAGTGTAAATGTAAGTCACACACCTTTATACCACTGCTCGCTCCTCTAGCATTGACATATCTGTATGAAATTCATCTCAAGTAATGCATCCTGATTCTCAAGTATTACATTGTACAACTGGCCTAGTGCCCACTATTTTTAAAGAATTACACGAACCGGTAATATGTAATGCCGTTATGGCCATGATAAAGTTAAAGTTTTTCATGGAATACTTAAATTCTTTAGTCATTCCCTTTAAGGCATATCTATGTGATATTCGGATATCATGACAATAACATCCCTACTATTCAGATAGAAATGTTATGTGGTTGTCCATTCATTGGTAGCAGTAGCACTGAACCCCAGTTGCCGCCCCGCCCCGCCCCCTCCATTTGAGTTTCAGGCATAGACTATATTGTCCATCCAATGGCCAACACAGATGGATCATCTTACCATGCGACCATTAGGAGTACATGTGTGCCTCATAATTGGAAATTACAAAGACGTGTACCTGTGGATGTGTGTTGATGTAAACGAGTAGTGACTCAGGAGTGCACCCTGCTGCATGTACTGGATTCTGTACTGGATACAGCACCGTTGGACGTGTAGACTGTAACAGGGGTCGTGTGGACAGGGTCACGCCGACATACACCTACCTGGCCAGGTCTTCACCTACCACTAATTGGTATTGGATTACGAGTTCACAGGGTCTCCACCGTACTGCAGGAACAATGCATCCCGGTAAGTCCATTTGCCATCGTATTCTCCTTCTTTTTGTCAAACTGTGAACAGTATCTTTAAAAAAGAAAGAAATGTTGTCTACATTTGACGAACACTTGCATTGAGTAACTACATATAACACATTTTTAATTTTCAAGACAACTGAATACATTATCTAAAGGTGACCAAGCTGATGTTTAAAAAGTTAGAACTTTAATATGTTGTGGTGATTTAGCGTTTAAGGGGATGCGTATAAATATAATGGGTGACTTTTACCACTGGCAGTGGGTGAGTGACACCGTTGTTGCTGTACATGATACGATCATCACCATATTACATGTCTATATTATATCATATCTTTATGGGAACGTTCACAAATGCAGCCACCGATGAATAGTGACCCAGGCCGAATATTTTACCTTTTGACGAGCAGACAAGCTTTCCTCTATTCACAATTGGTAGATAGCTGAACATATCATGCATGTGTCGGTCTCCAGAACAGCCTGGGAATCAAGCACATGTATAGCAGCCCTGATATAGTTGTCGTCTGCACACTGGTACTGTTGTTACATTGGAGAAGGGTGGCGTCGGCAAGTCTACGATACTGCCCAGACGATGTTGGGTTATTGCATTGTGGCAGTACCGTGCATATAGAGTCATCTAGTTTGTATGTTAGATACGTAATGTCAATTTGTAGCTATATGATATCTTGGCATATATGACATGTGCTCATGCTCGATGAGTTCCTTTTGTTGGTTTGTCACTTCCAGTATATAAGATCATTCCGACCACCCTTGGGATTATCTAAGAGTGTTTGCAATAACGGGGTGGTCGCACTAATATAGGGAGGGTCAAGGCATATATCTATGGGTTTCTTTGGAATGAATTGCTGCTTATTCACATTAATGTAAGATGCCCCCACCCCACGCATATCAAAGCAGAATATTCTCTCCATGGATCAGTGGTCGGAGTGACGAGTGTCAGAAGCCCCCTCACACACCTTCCCAGCGGTCGGTAAGAGAGTAGCAGAATCCTCTTAAACTCATCTGGCCAGTGATCGGTTGTCAGGGGAAGAAGCTCAAAGGAGGCCATCAAGTTATTAGTCGCATTAAAGGGAGCAAAATGTGATTTGGGACTGATGATTGGATAGTATGACAGGGTGGGGTGGTCGCATTAGAGGGGTGGTCGCATTAGATTGAGAGGGATTATTTTACATTGATAGGAAAGACATTACGAGGAAAACGGTTGGTACTTTCCAAATATGGACCCGATATGGACGTAATGGCGAGGTGGTCGCATCAGAGGGGTGGTCGATAAGTGAGGGTTGACTGTATAGGATAGCAGACAGCATAGCTAGCTACAGCTGGATAGCTACCTTGTCTTACCCCGGGGATACCTTTATATATAGGCATAGATAGCTACAGATGGCTAGCTACCATGTCTAATAGCCTACCACAGGGATCCCTCCATATATATAGGATAGCAGACAGCATAGCTAGCTACAGCTGACCTGCTACCTTGTCCTTGTCTTACCGCAGGGATCCCTTCATATATATGGCCTAGTCGGGACTGGAGCTGGTTGCGGCAGGCAGCACTGATAATAGCTGATAAGACTATTACTAGCCTGTCCCCTGTTTGTCCCTTAATTGTACCCATAGTGGGATGTCCTATCAGTGGGTTTAACCGCAACCAGCGAAATATAAAATGGCGGACCCACAGGGTATAGCTCCAGATTCCTATAGCCTTAGGGTAGCAGACTGCATAGCTAGCGACCTTACCAGGGAATCTGCCCATCTATTCTGGGCGCTGAGTCACTCCCCCGCAGTGATTGATTTTTGTAGACACAGCCGGGAGACACAGCTAGCTATGGCCCGGCTTGTGTACACTGGACAAGCACCAGTTGGGTAACTGTCTCTGTATGTGGACGTTAGTGGTGGTGTTATGTTGGAAGAGCTGCTTGTAGTTGCGCTACTATCGTATACGTTGTATCTATTAAGTACTAAAAATGTACCTTAAATAGGCGCCAGTCTTGTATAAGCGCCGGGTGAAATGGGGGCTCCATTAAATCTATAAGAGCCGGGGCCCTCATTCACAAAGGTTCAGTAATTCAAGATGGCGAGGGGGGATTGGAGTTTCAGGGTACTAAAATCACTCATAAAATGTTCACCTAATATGAGGTTGTATACAGCGAAAAGTGGCAAATACAGGATATCTTGACCAGCACCGGTCGTCAGCTGTGGGGCCGTGACTGGGTGGTGGCACTCACCACGTGCAGCTGTCAGTAAGTACGGCAACACATGGCGGCAGGTACCTTACAGGTACCTCCGTGCTCCTCACACCTGATACACAGATAATGGTCATAAATCACAGTGAGGCGCTGAAGTCTCCTGTGGACACCCTGGGTGCAGGAGAGGTGGGCACGCCCCTCAGTCAAACACCCACAGGAGCCACACACTACGTATGGGTATACTTGTACCAAGGGGGGCAAACTAAGGTTGAGTTAACATCGATTTAGTTAGTTAGTGTACACGTGGATAAGACAACAAGAGCTAACAATCAGGTAAAATAGATGTAGTATGTACTATTAGAAAAGAATGCTAGGGCCACACCAAAAAAAAAAGTTGGTCAATGGATTTCGCGCACCTTATTTTCGGAAATGGAAATTTTTTTTTTTTTTGAAAAAAAATTTGTCAATGGATTTCGCTCGCCTCATTTTTTTCAAAATTGTGATTTTTTTATTTTTTTTCAAATTTTCTTCCAGTTATTCCCCCAGATCAACCAATAAATTTTTATGTTAGGGGTCCACTAAGAACTTTTGTCGGAGGCTGGTTAAAAAAAAAAAAAAAATTGTCGCTCGCTCCAGTTTTCCACCGACAAAATCCATTGACAAAAAAAAATTCTTTAAAAAAAAAAAAAAAAAATTCGCTCGCTCGCACCATTTTTTGAAAAGTGAAATCCATTGACCAACATTTTTTTTTGGTGTGGCCTAGGGAGTATGATGCGGGGGCAACCTAGTGGGAACGGTGGGAAAGACATTGTTGATTCAAGGTTGATATCCCAACAGTACAGCAATTTTGAAATAGCTGCTGGTTGACGTTAAAATGATACCATTGATCTAACCTGCAACCCTATATCAACAAGTTCCCAACGTTGAATCAAAGTTGTGTGCCCACTTGGTAACTGGCACATTGGTAGCTCGACCAGAAGTCCAGAGGCAGAGAGGTAGACTTAGTATAAGTTAGGCCAAATGAAATGAAAAGGTTTATTTCAGGTGGCCCGACGTTTTTTTATGGTATTTTCATGAGCAAAAAGAAAGAAATGAGATAAAAATTCGACCTACCGACCCTAGACTTTCTTCCCATGTTACCTGAAACATAGCTTCTCTTTTTTTATTTGCCTCTGTACGTGCGTAGGTAGCAAAGTTAACATGACGGTGACCTCTAAACCAGCATATAACAGGTGCCCCCATACCTGTTCAGGTCCCATGTACTTGGTCATGTATTTTATGCATGCTTATTAACCGTTATTCTGCTTGCCAAGTTGGTCCCACTTATATCATCAACACACAGTCATTATGGCAGCTTAATGAAATAACGCTGAAGAAGCGTTTCTATTACATGGGTATCGTGCTTGGGATAGGGATAATGGAGACGGGTCTGACATATACACGTTCCATGTCTGCACTTATAGCCCTGACCCAACCTGGCCCGATGTAGCCTCAGTGGCCAGCTGTTGTGTGGATGTTATATCCCAGGGGCTCAGTTTCAATCCATGAAGTCTGCACATACGGACGGCAGGCTTACATTAGGCCGCGCCAGCCTTACCACACTGTAACAAGCTCATGAAGCTAGTCGTCCACTGGACCAAGGCAGTGCATTTTAGTTCTTATATATCACACAAACTGTACGGTGTGAGGAAAAAAAGCAGAAATATCCCGAGATGCAAGTTCAGATGTAAGGGGTGCTCCATGCAACCAGCTTATCCCTAAACGGTAATTTATTTGACCAAGAAAAAAACTCAACCTCAATACCTTACACTAGACTAAAAGAGTCATCACTGAAAGAAATCACTTTATAAACTTATATAGATACATTTCGTTTTTAAGATATATATATTAATTAAAAGCCTAACTCTGCGTCTGAAGTCATAGCTGGGCCATCATGGTGTGTGTCGAAGGCGCAGGACTGGCTAGAAAGCCGCCATTTACTGCTAAAAGGGACACTCCAGATGGGGTTTCAGCTCCCCTGTGACCTTAGCTATTCAACAAAGAAGCTCTAAACCTGGTTAACCCTTGACTTTCCGGTACGTATAGACCTAGACTAGCGCACGCGTCGGTATTTACAGAAAATGCAGGCCAAAAAAAGAAGATTCTGAAACACTTATATAAATGTTTGCCGATCCTGTCTGGAGTTTGACCCTCGCCAGAATCTACAGTTGGGCCACGACAGGGGAGTGGGAAAAAGAGCAACATTCAGGACAAGTCGGTCCTCGATGGTATCCTGTCCCCATTATGAGGAGCACGGGATATCGTATTGCCAATGATGGACCGATGAATAAAGTAGGGATCTCACTAAAGGTAAACCAGGGCAAAGTTCTCGGTCACATAGAGGAGAATACAATATAGGTAGAGAAGGCCAAATATGGCGTTTTAATATGAATAAAGGGTCGGTTTTCAAAATAATAAGGGTAGATAAAAATATACTGCGTGCACAAACACATAAGGTATTCTTGCTGTATTAAACCAGGTCACATTGTAGTATAGTGTTCAAAAAAGGCCATGTTTCATCTACGGTGAGATGACTGAGATGGCCACAATGAACTCCCACCACGAGGACTATTTGAATTGCCATTTGACAATGTACAATGTAGTGAGGTATACTAAGTCTGAGTGAGATGTTTGGATGCATTGAGTGCAAAGTACTGTAAAGCCGTTATAAAGGCCAAGGGTGAATAACTGCGCCAATGACAATGTCAAGTAGACTAGTGTCCACCATGTATTGAGGATCACTGTAGCAGGCTGTAGTGTGTAGCCGTCTGTAGCAGCGTCCACCTGTGTGCTGGCTGTATGGGGTCTGTATGGCAGGCTATGCAGGTTTTGTTGTTGGTTGACATATTTGGGTCGACGTCTATCCAGTCGTTATTCTATATGTATACTCAGAACCACACTAGGGTAGGGTATTATCGTATAGCACCCCTTACTGTGCTAAAATACTCCAGTCCCTTAACTTGTCATGAGCACACGTACCCATCTAACACACTTTAAAATCCGCCAGCTTTTTCCTGTATGGTCCACGCTGACCCCGCTGACCTACCCAGTCCCCCCCCCCCCCCCCCCCATCCTCTACAACCCCGACCACCCTACCACCCGACCACCCCACATCGCTTCATTATTTCACATACCGGTATGCTACGATCGGATCCCATCGTGGTGGTGATTCCTCTGCCGTGTTATTAAGCTAAGCTTATGGTCAGGACGATGGGTCTGTTTCCCGCATGGCAATATAATATTATGGGATTCTATTGGACATTGCTGATATTATCGAATAGTTGGTCAATATATGGTCTAATGTATATGTAAGTGTGTAAACATAATCGACTAAACTTGCCATAAAACATGTAGACCTAGATAGACCATTTGGATCGACTCCCCATGTTTTTGATATTATCAACAGGATAAAACGACTACCGGTACGAAGAGTTGTTAATCAAATGCACGTTTGTATAACCCTCATAGGGAACTAACTCAATTCGGTTCAAACTAAGTAAGTGAAGTGGGATACACTTGTATGATACAGTTGTATGTGGGACTTTGGTACTTTGACTTTCAACACTATAACAGTACAAAAAAAAACTATAACAGTACCAGGGAGATTTTTGGCATTGGTATGATTGTACTTTCCTGTTGCTGTTAGGGACATCCCTGGGGGCATCCTTTTATAGTAGAGCCCTGTTGGGCAACATTTAGGAGTTTTTCTGAAGCCAGTTTTAATGGCTTGATGCTATGTTGAATAATTATTTAAGAAAAAGTAGTAAGGCCTGTTGATTTAGACAATTTATAAAAAGGGAGGAAAAACTAGGCCTACGTTGTAGCCGTGCCTGTGGGTAGCGTGAGTGATAATGAGTGATAATGATGCAGGTCGGTGATGAGCAGCTCATAAGTAGTGTACGCCATCACTCACTATAACAAGCCTACCACCCATTACGGGTAAAATGACACCATTTAATGAGCAATGCTGGTAAAAATGATGATCTAGGGACTGAGAGCCCCTATGTATGTGTGTGTGTTAGGGGGGGGGGGGGGGTTATCCCTATGACATGAGCAGCTCAGGGTGCAGGGACACGCTCATTGTCAACGCCAGGCATCATGGAAGTGGCTGCATGGCTGCGACTTCTACAATTCCCCAGTAAGTTGTATTATATCTGTCTCAGTGGTTTCACTACACTACGAAAATACGAAAGAGCTTAGAAACCTGTGTATTGAAGGGGAGAGGGTTTCTAGATCTACCGGGTATTGGGTACCGATACTATGGTCCAACCTCAGATTATGGTGCCTCGGTCTCCTGTCAAGGACGGTTGAAATTCTTTTTTTAAACTAACAGTAGGGGATGACCTCGGGTTAGTCAGTGTGCGTGTGGAGCTTCTTATCATAGTCCACACCCAATGTGACACCCAACTATTGTATGGTGGTATTTGTTTTGGTCTGACAGATCTATGTTGTGTCTAAATTATCAGCCGTCCACATTGGGGACACTAAGTAAGGTTTAATAGTATAAGCTGTAGCTGCCCATTTTACTCTTCCGTCAGTCTTGGATAAACGCCCAGATTACATCTGCTCTTTTACATTGAACTATCACCAATATAACACAATTTATGGAATACTGGCATGACGGTTTGAACTTTAAAGAAGTTAACTGAGACCTACGACCAACGTATGCTGCATGAACAGATGTAATTAGATACTTCGGATATGGATACTTGGGAAATGTAACAGATTTTCCGTTGGCCTTTGACATAATGCGTGATTGCACAGTGTGTGTACCATAACACTGTGGATTATACTGAGTGTCTAGTTAGTTGTGTGTGTGTGAGTGCAGCATGTGTGCAAATATACATGTATCATGTACACACTGTAGTCGTGTTACTGTAAGTGTGTTGTGTATGTGTGTGAGTGCAGCCCGAGTGCAGCAAGGTTTGCACACAGGTTTAAGGCTGTTACGCCACTTAAGGCTGAAATATATAGGAAGTTTGAAAGTGTTCCCTAAAATCTATAGTCCGTTAGATAGTATGAAATAAACTGTGAGATAAAACAGAAATTGAGTTGAAACATTCCTACTAGTTCCGCTTTAGGTTGAAATAAGCAATGTGTGTGTACAAATAGATCGCAGCCGGCCCATAATAGTAAAGCGCTTGCTTGTTGTTGTTTTTTCAAGAGGGGTATGAATTCTTTTGTCGTCTGTCCCTCCCCGCGCCCCCTCAAGAGGTCCAAAGTGAGTCCCCACTCCTGGTTCTTAAAAATGGACCACTAGCTGAGATAAGCTGTTGGTGTACACACAAGGTTTAAGGCTGCAACGCCACCTTAGGCTGTGATAAGCAGTGGGTGTACACGCCAAGGTGTAATGCTGTCCTATAGGTTCCACACACATCATAGACATAGACCCGTATGTCTGGTTACACCCAAGGAGTGGTGTGTGGCCGGAGTGTGTGTACTGTAGACCACAGCATCCTGGTGCACAACGCGCCATCCCTCAACACCACCACAACGTGCAGGGCACTTCCTTCTACGTTACAGTACAATGGCTCTGGTTCATAATGTTTATAACGTCACCTAGTGCTTCAGTATGACCATGAGAACTTAAATATACTATTATATTGGTATTAAACCGATTGCATTAGCTATATTGTGAAATCATTGGATACTGTGAATGGTTACAGGTATATGTACATGTATGTGCCCCTATATGGGTACCCCCAATTTTGACCATGTCGCAGTGTTGATTTTTAGCAGAAGGACTGTGTCGCTGTGTCGATTTTTAGCTATATAGGAACTCATAGAAAAATCTCTTGTGGGTCGATTTTTATCCCAATTTTTTCTGTGTCTGTCGATTTTTAAAAGGGCCTAAAAGGGCCGTGTCGCCTGTGTCGATCTTTACCCATGTAGAGGCACATGTATAATGTATACCGGTATATAAATACTCTCATATTATGATAAACTTTATATGACAGGGAAATTCATGAATAGATGGTTCATGGTTGGGGTCAGAAGTGTTGGTCTCAACCGATGGAGTGCCGAAAACGATGTTATGATTCAGATCCCGAATTATCTTTTTTTCAACTAAAATGTCTTTTATCATTTTAATTGTTCTATTTGGAATGGATAAGTAGGTCAATGTCGCACCAGGGGGGAATTGGCTGCATCAAATCAGGCCAATTAGGAGGACCATTCTGTCGGTGCCGACTAATTTACCGTTGTTATGAGGAGCAGAGAGCCTGTGCCGCAGTGTGTTAACTGCAGCAGCCTCCCCAGTCCTCATGTGTGTGGAGGTTTCTCACCGTCCTAGTATATAGAATTTACCTGATGGAGGAAGGTTTAATTTGATAGACCATCACCGAAATCCTTATTTATGAGGGGATACCAATTGGAGTGATTGATTTTTGAATGAACACCAATTTAATATTGTGTGGAGGGAGTTTGTTACATTTGATAATAAGCACATACGTTGTAGTATTGTGTGGAGGTAGTTGGAGAAATTTGATAATAAACACATACAATGTAGTATATAGGGTTTTGAGCTATACGCCCCAACTATAAATGGTGGATATTCTCATCTCTGCTTTCAAGTTGATCAGTCACGTGCTATCAAATGTTACAGTGATGCTAAACATAGCCACACCACATTGGTAGTCTATCCATGATGTGGTCGGATCATCAGGTGTATAAAAATAAAGTAGGTCATCTTGGTGTTTTAAGCAGAACAGACTTGCTTTGAGACGGTCTACTAAAGTAAAACGTCATGTCTGTTCGAGTCACGAACCATTACGCACACAAAACACGGTCGGAGTAAGGCTTGTGGAGATGGGATCCTCGGTGGTTGCCGTAGACGTACACGCTAGGAGGTCAGCAGGGCTGGCCGCCAGGCATATACTATGTACACGATGGGAAATGTGTATTTTATGGGATCTAGACATGTAACCTTTATGGTTTACTTGTATTTTTCGATGTTTAAAGGACATTGCGGTTGTGCCCGTCGACCTATTTAGTATAGGTGTGAAATGCGGCAGGTATAATACATAGCATCTTCCCCCCACCTCCTCTATTAAGGCCCAGAGTGCAGGTCCTCGGTCAGTTCAGACTCTTACCACCACATATCTCGACTTTTTTGAGCAAAATAACCGGAACAATATTGAATTTACCGTTAGATTTGCTCCTAAAATGTATACTTGGTACACATAATGTTTCTCCTCAAATCAAGGACCTTTTGGCCCTAAGTTCCAAGGGTATGTTCACTGAGTTCCCGAGCAAGGGTAAGTTCCCAAGCAAGTACCCCCACCCCACCTCCGGGGGGTCACTATGGTTCACTGTCCTTGCTTTACTTGCTGGCCAGATTGGCTGTCCTGATCTGAGCTGACATACAGAACGCCATGCAGAAGCCGTCAGGTGCTGCCATCTGATGTGAACTGTAGACACTATAAGTAGGGGACAGCGGTTGGGAGTCTGCTCACTTTCAGTACGAGCGGGTCTACAGTCTACACCCTGAGTGTACACAGTATAGTGGAGGATTGGAATAGAGGCAGGTCTACAGCCTACCAGTATATTGGTTCTGAAAAGTGGCATTCATGGTGCTAGTATTTTCTATACATGATGCTTACTATGGACCCTGCCATCCTGCTGGTAGTATAATAGCTCTGAGTAATCAGTTATCGGCCGATTCAGGTTTACATTTTAGGTACAATGAATCACTAGATTCCCCATCAGAACCTGTAGCACTTTCAACTTCAGGGCGGAAACTTAAATACCAAACCAAATTTATTTCACCACCTAACAAAGTCATCTTACAGACATATGAGTAGGTGATACCATGCCGACCGAGATTCCCTCACGTACCAACCATGCAGAATGATCCCAAGTTCCATGCATTGCTCTTCCTGTAAGAGCAGGGATGTTACTTACCCATCTACACCCGTCACTGGCTTTAATATTGGCTTAAGACGGTCAGGTGAGAACACGTCCTTGCCAGGACATTGCGACCGCTTAAAAAGTTGAAAGATGGTTCACCCCCCCCCCCCCCTTCTCCCAAGCCTAGAAGAGCTAGGAGGAAAAAAGAAAATTATAGGAGCTAGCTTAATATGAGGCATGTGGTGTGTCAATGCGGCAGGACGGTGCCGTATCAGCCTCAGCCACGAGCTGCAATAAACCTGCACTTTTTGTGTTGAGCAGGTGATGTGTACAAAGTGAGCGGGCACCCCGAGCAGACAGCCGTGTTATACAGGTACACCTGGGTACCCACACAGGGACTGTCAACAAGGGCACTCACTAAAACTTAGCACAGGCAGGGATTACGCCTGCCAAGTGTATATCATTACAAGAGCAATATTATAGAAATATCTACATTTTATATTCAGTCTAGCGTCTTCCAGATTGAGAGTGGATACATTTTATCCTCTTGTAAACTGATCAAATAGTGGCCGCTGGCCGAGGATCGCCCGTCCCTCGTCGGCTTGACGCCTGACTGTATTGGTCGTCATTAATAAACAGAACATACGAATGTATGGTATATTTGATGATGTTTAAGTGGCCATATTCATAAAGAAATCCTATTTCTCATTGTATAATTAAACCTATAGAGATTGCATTCAATGTTTGGCATCAAAAACGAATACTGTAAAACTGCCTAGTATTGTGGGGATGGTAGTTAGAATAAGGTAAGTGTGTCAGGTGGGGGTGAGTGGGATTTGAGTCGGTGTTGGGGAGCCCATCAGTAGTAACTCATATGTGAGGTAGGGGAGCGCCTGTGAGCTAGACCTAGTTTAACTCACAGCTCGGCGGCTGACTGGCGTTTTTCCTGGCAGCCTGCAAGGGCTGGAAAGTTCCTAGAAGTTGGGAGGACGTTTTGGGAGGAGGGCTGGTGGTAGTGATGTATATGTGAGTGTGCGGCCAGACTGTATACAATGGTGCCGTGCTGAGGCGGCTGGCAGCTAGGGCGAGTTATGCCAGGTAGAGACGGCCTCAGGAATCTACCCCCTTCCAGCAGCAGCAGCAGCAGCAGCAGCAGCAGTAGCCGGACAGGTGCCTTCACTGCCCCACCAGCCCCCAACTACAGGCAGCGGGCCGCACCGCGTGGAAGCTTTACGGCACAGGAGGGCGAGGATCCACATGGCTGTGAGTGGAACAGGGGGGAGAGGTGCTCACCAGGTGCTCGCTACCAGTCAGGGGGTGCTGCTAGGAGCTGCTCTGGCCAGCCGCACAGGGGGCGGCTGTGGCGGCGGCACCGAGAAGTAATAGAGTTAGTAGAGGAGGAGGAGGCATATTATCCTGCTTACAAAGTCACTGCGGACAACACTAATACAAGGACCAACACTGAGGGGGTGGGAGGAGGCCGCAGCAACTCACCAGTGTACACTGCGACTCGTAACCCCCAGCCATACGGCCACCAACACAGGAGAGGGAAGCCCAGGCCGCATCAACAGCCGGACCGAGGTGAGTCTGTCACAGAGCAGCTCCTGAGGCCCTGTGAGCAGTCAACAAGCAGCATGGCGGACCCCGCCCTCAGCACTGGCGGCACACCCCAGGTGCCACCAACCGACCCCTCCCAGACCACACTACCATCACCTGACCCTGGGTCCTCTACCAGACTATCACCCGACCCTGGGTCCTCTACCAGACTATTATCACATGATCCTGGGTCCTCTACCAGACTACTATCACCCGACCCTGGGTCCTCTACCAGACGTCTATCCCCTGACGACAGGTCCTCGACTGAGCCACTATCGCCTGACGGTGGGTCCTCTTCCAGACTACTATCGCCTGAATCTGACAACTACCCGACCCGGCGTGAGAGTGAGGATATATTCCCTGAGACAGACGCCGATGTAGAAGAACGCCTGGCCCGGTTCCGTGAGTTGAAGGCACGTCTTGGTTCACCAGCAGAGAGTGTGGGTGCTGAGAGTGTGGCGTCTGGTCAGTTTGACGATGTGGAGACAGAGTCTATGTCAGGGGTGGCTGGCACGGCAGCAGCAGCAGCAGCAGGAGCAGGTCGGGGCAGCAGAAGTCGCACGGTGAGTTCCTGTAGTGATCAGGTGCACACCTCCCTACAGGACCTGGTCATTCCACTACCGGACAGTTCAGACGTCATGTGGGCGCGTTACTCGTCATCAGACAACCTGAGGGACTCGCCCATCCCGCTCCCTGACTCCTGCCTCAGCCCCCCGGTAGGCGGCCACACCGAGGACTGCCCGCCTGTGTCTACCACTACCACAGGCACTGGGGCACATTCCTACTCGGACCAGGCTGCCGCTCATCTGCAGAAACCCACCTCAGAGAGAGCTTCCCCTGCAGACAGGTCTGCCTTCTCCCCAGTAGGCACGTCAGCTGATAACAAGGGTAGAAGGACTGATGGGGGCAATACTGCCCCTGGTAGTGTTGGCCCTGGGAGGGCCTACCCCAGCCCCCTGAGCCGTGAGCCCTACACACCTGGCAGTTACCTGGCCAACAGGGACAAATACTACGGTAGGGGTGCAGCTGATGCATCCCACGCCTCCTCTGCTGCGTCATCAGCCACAAGTGAGATGTCTACGTCATACATATCGAGTACAGAGACAGAGCGGCGTGAGGAGTCTAGCAGCAAGAAGACCTACGGCATGGAGTCCTCGGCTGCTGATGAAGCAGCCAGCATTCTGAGGAAGGTGCCAAGAACAGAGCAGACTGCAGCAGACCTGCTCAACCTCAACAACAAGCGGGAGACTGCCAGCACCATGTACGCGTCGTCTAGTGACCTCAGGGAAAGCCTGCTGCGGGAGAGCCTCAAGAAGGAGAGCACGGTGAGAGACAGCCAGAGCCGCGACAGTCTGGTCAGGGAGGTGCTGGCACGGGAGGCCAAGGGCAGAGATATCAAGGACGCACCTGCCGATTTACGGCGCACGGAGAGTGGCGAGTGGGAGCAGCAGGTGCCTGTGGACGTACTGCTCGACAAGGGCCGACTCAGCGCCATTAGAGACGCGCTCAACACCGAGTTCTCCACTGGAGGCTACTCGCTCAGGGACTACAGGAACTATGTGGCCAAGAACTACGGTCAGGATGAGGCAGCCCGCATCAGGGACCGGACACCACAGCCCTTCAGCCCCACCCCGACCAGCTACACGGTACCCCCTGGTCTGGGCCGTGAGGAGGGCCCCAGCTATCAGCCCTACTACGTGTCTACAGAAGACACCCAGAGCGTGTCCTCAGACCACGACTACCTGGGGGGCAGGAGGGGCGAGTGGGACAGAGGCTACGACAGCTATGGCACCAGAGGCGACACAGCAGCAAGTACGTCTAGAGCATACACAAGTCGGATGTACGACCAGCAGCCTCGGAGAGCAGAGAGCATGACTTCAGATTACTACTCCACAGCTGCACCTAGGTCCTCGGACAATGAGAGCAGCTCGTCAGGTGAGCAGTACGGGGGCCGCTCTTCAGGTGAGCAGTACGGTGGTCGCTCGTCAGGTGAGCAGTACGGGAGTCGCTTGTCAGGTGAGCAGTACGAGGGTCGCTCGTCAGGTGAGCAGTACGGGGGCCGCTCGTCAGGTGAGCAGTACGAGGGCCGCTCGTCAGGTGAGCAGTACGGGGCGCGCTCGTCAAGTGAACAGTATGGGGGCCGCTCATCAGGTGAGCAGTACGGGGGCCGCTCGTCAGGTGAGCAGTACGGGGGCCGCTCGTCAGGTGAGCAGTACGGGGGCCGCTCGTCAGGTGAGCAGTACAGTGGTCAGCAGGGCCGGCAGGGTGGACAGCGGCAGTACCAGCGGTCCTACTCAGGGGGTGACTCTGCCCGCAGTACAGCCTACAAAAACAGGCGGCAGCAGCAGGAGAGCAGCAGCAGCAGCAGCAGCCGGAGGTCAATGTTTGACAGACCTGCAGGCAGTCTCTTCAACAGGGACGGCATCATGGAGCTGCTCGATGACCTCTTTGACCACAAACCCGACAAACGCGACCTGTGGCAGAGACACTCGCGCCTACTGCGGGACGACGACTTCTGCCGCGACTTCTTCACCCGGGATTGGGACAGACCGTCCAGCACCCTCTTTGAGGATGACGACTTCTTCAATGACAGGGGCAGAAGTCGCCGCAGTAAGAGTGTGGTAACCGAGACGACTGAGGAGATGCGTGAGGAGCCTGGGGGAGGCAGTGGACATGTCCGCCGGGTCAGGAAGACACAGTCTACAGAGAGTGACCTGCATCGTGCTGGGGCAGAGACAGCCTCATCAAGGCAGGGGGCGGCAGGGAGCAGCTCACAGGGCAGCTCACAGTACAAGAACAACCAACGACAACAGTACAAGAACGGTGCAAGCACAAGAGACAAGTACAAGGTCGGCAGCTTCGGCAGCTTTGACGAAGAGGAAGAGGCCCGGTTCTCGGAGATGGGAGAAGGGCGAGGGAGGGGCGAATATACAACAAGGTCTCGTGCAAGAGGGGAGCCAGGTGGTGAACAAGGAACAAGGAGTAATGGGAGAGGTGAAGGACGGGGTGAGAAAAACAATGGCAGAGGGGAGGGCAGGAAAGACGAGAACGATGACTTTTGGGATAAAGACACACTCTTTTTCAAGGACTATGATGACTTGATCCATCGTTTTAAGGATCTCAAGTGGAAGTCAGCAATGGAATCGTACAAAACCAATGAGGAGACTAAAAAGAAGGATCAAGGTAAGTGCCCATTCAGTTGTAACCATTAGGTTAAAAGGGGCAGCTGTGAAATCTTAGACATGTTTACAAAATCACTACCAGCGAAACCTGTGGCAACTTGTTTTTGTCATGTAGTACAATGTATAGTAATGATTTGATGATAATTGCTGTGGTTTGGAAAGCATGACTGTGTATGTTAAGTTGCGTGAATGGTTGAAAGATGTAGCATGAATCAAAGGTAATCTGAATGTCCTACTGTTACCAATGTATCATTCTAAACCATGTTCTCTTCAGAAGTTTTCCTGGTATATATCCTAATCATGAGGCTAATGCCCGGAATAACATCTTATTGCTATGATATACATATTACATTATGTACATTTAAAAATAATCTATGTAATGTTTCCCCTGTACATCAATAATGTTGTGTAGTACTAGAGTACTGTGCACTTGTACAGCCTTATCCTCAAGACACTGTCACTTTGGGCACTTTGTAAACATCAGTTATCATAGACGGAATAATTATCTACGTATGGTAAATATCGTCCCAACATCAAGACCTGAACATCCACGTTGGAGTACACGTCATAATTAGGATAATGCAGTGAGCTGCAATGTGCACCTTAAGGAGAAGGTCACCAGTGACCTCCAGCCGTGTAGGCCCACTACAGCACATCTCCACACCATTGACAATACGTCACACACGTGGCATACGAGCATATGCATTGTGCATCTCTTTGGTGTAGACTTTCTTTGTCTTATCCTAGTACTGTTTCCACGCATGTCCCTATTAATAACCAGTTTATAGGTGAAATTTCTAACAATCAGGTAATTACGGGTATCATTTTGGTTTTGCGTAAGCAGCTAATTTCCCTCCCTTTTGCCTGTATTTAACTGTAAATTTGCTAATAATTACAATTTAGCATAAAATAGCTTGGCATAGGCCTACTAGGAAATCTCCTTTTCCAAATGTACTGTACATCTTAAAGAGATGCCACTTTTCCTACTTTTGCAGGAATTTCTACTTTTGGGCTGGAATTTCTGCATTGGAAATGTTAATTTGCTACAGAAAATTGACCAAAATTGTAAGATTTCCTACTTTTTGTTGATGACTGAGTGGCATCTCTGATCTCATTGTGGTGATGGCCATGAGATGTGACTGTAGGCTGACTGTCTTGTGACCCCAGAGAGATTCAAACCATGCCCCAAAGACTGGCCAGATGTGCTGTCAATGTGCAATTACTTCCTGCCCACACACTGCCCTACAAGGGCCGCCCATCCACAGCTGTCTAAGACCTGCAGCAAGTTGCAGTAAGTTGAGAAGCCTGGATCCAGGACTCCTGCGTAGTCTCAAAGGGCAGAGTATTTTATCACCACCTGAAGAGGGCCTCAGAGCTACTCCCTTGGTGCTTCGTTCTGCTCTGCAGGGGGAGTACACACATTCTGCTACTCGTATAGGCGTAAATATTCTAATAGTTTCTTCCATTTAAAATAATTAAAGAGGGGAAGTGGTGGTAGTAGGATTGTAGACAGATAAATTGTGTTGAGACGTATTACCCCCCCCCCCCCCCACCTCCGAAGTGTTTAGTATGTAAAACATATCCTATCTATCAGTAATGGTGGAATGCGCAGAGTCGGTATAATGCTGTACATGTTTTGGTCGTTGACTCATTGTTCGAGCTCTAACCCCGCCCACCAATACAACCCCCCGTCACCCCAGTCCTAAGTCATATCGCATCATGTACTAGTAGCTGAATCATAGCATCCCGAGTCAGCATTACGTTACTATACATGCTACATGAGTGTAAGACTTAGAACCTTCTCAGCACTAAGTGATGTCCATGGTACAACATTTGTAGCCGACTACAGGTGCGGGGGTTGGTATGTGATCACCATGTACCAGGTAGACTCTGTGTGTAGGAGTTCTAACGGTACAGCCTGCAGTAGGGGGTTCATGATAAACACGGCTACAGACTGCCTCACCTACAGTACCCCCTTAGTACCACCAGCATCTCTGCACTAGACTTGCCACACACACAACAAGAGATATGATTATTATAAATATTGCAACAACAAAATAGCGATTCTCCTTATAGACAGTGCCATTGCTGCGTTGCCTGGTCAGTCTAGTGGGTATGGACACACATGTACCACTGCTGTAGAGACTGGACCGGAGTCTAGTACTCTAACCAGCCCCCCCCCCCCCCTATACTCTAACACTGCATCTCTCAAATATGGCATTCTTGTTCCAGTTACCTTGATTATGTCAAGAATCCTGTGACTTTGAAATTCACAAGTGTCTGATCAGTTAGATGTATGTACCTACTTTTGATCCATGCTACATCGAGACTTACATGAGAATATGTCTGTGGATACATGTGGTGTGAGAGTGTTCAGTTCCTTTATCTCTTTTTGTTTCGTAGAATAGATTCGTGCTAACGTATTTCTAAATACTGTGAATACATGTATTTGTCATGTAACTTTCAAGGCTTCTGACGTGGTGTTTATTAGAATGCTGTATGCCCCATTTTGCTTGTTGCAGAGCCGCCGAGTGCTCCGCCGAGTGCTCCGCCGAGTGCTCCGCCAAGTGCTCCGCAGAGTGCTCCGCCGAGTGCTCCCCCGAGTGCTCCCCCGAGTGCTCCGCCGAGTGCTCCCCCAGAGTAGGCCCCGGCTGTGGCCGCCTGTCCAGCCTCCTGCGTATAAAGCTGCTGCACCACCCGAGTACATTATGTACCTGTACACTATAAACTTCATATACTCTACCATCTTAGCCGCTGTGTGTGCTGGTGAGACTGTATATGTGGACTGATAGACTGAATGCGAGTCTCAACCTCTGAGAGTCTAGATGTAACATGGTGTCAAAATGAAAGTTGGATCCCTATACACATGTACTATATATACATCTTTTTGTTTAACTACCGTAAATCCTCGTGTATAAGCTTAACTCGTGTATAAGCCGCACCCTGAACTTTTACAAATTATAGAAACCGCAGAGGGGGTTTGATAAGTGGTCATTAATACTCTAGTATACATATAAAAACTGCTGTATAAGCCGCACCCTATATAGGCATGTTTGGTGTCAAAAGAAAGCTGAGTCTGACTCGTGTACAAACCGCGGCTTCTACGCGAGAATTTACGGTATACATTTGTACATGTACATGCATTTTAGTGTTCCCTATGCGGAATGTCTGGTTACATCATGAATACTATAATACGGCATGTTCTTTCAAAATTATATAACGAATGTAAATATCATGTAGAAAACGTTAAATCCGCTGTTAAGTTATGTATGTACTTGTTCGCTTGTTCTAATACATCGTTATGTTACTCTAATACCTGCTGTGATAGGACTATAATCGCCAATTCATTTGACTATTTTATACAATCCAATCTAATAGAGTTAGTAAAGAGCAGTCAGTGTGATGCTGGTGACGTTAGGGGATGGAATTGAGGGGGGGGGGTCTACCTTTTAATATGGAATTATTAGATGGGTCAATACGTTGAGGAAATCTAGTCATTGCTGCAGTGCTGAGACCCCCCACAACGTGTACAGACTGCCGACGTGCTGCCACCTGGTGAGACACTCTACAACTACAACATGAGCCACTCATGAGCACATCTAGGTCTCCTTCCTATTAAGTATTTTCGATATAACAACGCTATTGTGGCTGATGTGGTCAAAGAATTCAAGAAGCTCGTGAAAAGAAACCTTAGAACGCTCCACTAAACCGTTCAACGTGTGGTACTACTGCATCTCCAGAAATGTGCATGCTACTGTTAATGGAATATCATGCCTGCCACATTGCGAGTGGAGATAGATATAGTCTCTTATAAGAATGTAATCGATAGTCTTTTCACAATTTTTTTTTCCTGTATTTATTTGAGAGCGATATCGTACAAAACGGATCTCTGTAAAAGTATTATGTAGTGTTTAGTGTTATCAATGTGCGTTATTTCCACTGTTAACTGACAACCAGGCTGTATAGTTGATATATTATCTCAAGTTCCAATGTAAGTGTTTAATGAAATGCAAATAAATGTATATTGCCATCTCATCTATGTGCTTGTTATCATTTTAATCTCGATACACATATACCGTATTCGACGTAATAAGCGCCCTGGGCGCTTGAAATATTATTTTAAGTTGAAAAATCGACCCCAAATATTCATTTTAATAAGCGCCCCCCATGGCTGTATTTTTTCCACATCAGCAGTCTCTACAAGGCTTCTTCTCAGCCCTATGCCTTAACACCTGGCTTGGCCTTAACACCTGCACAGGTGTGGAGTGTTTCAAGTCATACAAAGCGTGAAAAACAGGAATAAAATCGGAGGAACCTGTTAAAAATTCTGGGGGGAAATCTGAAAAAAAGGGGGGGGGCGCTTATTAGGGGGAGGGCGCTTATTAGGTCGAATACGGTATGTGATTTTGACTTTGATGGATAATTCCATTATTTCTACCAAATAACCAAAGTGAACCATAGCATATTATATGCACATGTCTCTCGATTGAAAATCTTGCTAAGATCTTTAACCACTATCTATTTATAAGTACATGGCGATTTATACATTCAATAGTTGGTTAGGTCGTGAGAGTTGGATCATTAAGATGTGGAACTTGAGACTTTATGAAGAACTTCACTCGTTTCCGCAGGTAACGGTAACTCATTAATTACTGTAAGGACTGTCGTCGACCTCTCCCAACGTTGCTGACTCTTACCAGGGCTTGCCTGCCTTAGCTAAGTGATGTGACAGAGGGATATATAGTACATACATGAAATGCCTCTTGTCTAGGTCCATGTTAGTCATTGTAGACAGCATATAAAGTAAATACTGCACCAATACAGACCCCAGGTATGAACCAGAGAATGGACGTGGTGGCGGTTTTGTCATAGCATCTGTCAGAGGGACATGTTAGATGCGACAGTTGTGTAGGCTGCGATGTCTGAGCCATGGCAGCTAGATATAACATACCGAGGCTATATTGACGTCTGTCTCCACATGTATATGTAGACACGTAATGATCATGTTAATTTCCATAATGGTCGGCGTATTTGGATTGTGATACCATACTGTAACAGAGTGTGTGTGGGATCAGATCTACAATAGCACAACAGTATGTGCACATTCAATTCTAGTGAAAGGTACATAAGCAAGACCTTGTACAGACTAATTGTTGTTATCCAGGGCGTGTGGGTTGGGGTGGGGCCATCAGTCTATGTTGTACTGTTATGGAGCCTAATTGAGTTCAACACTTCCAAGGGTGTGTTGATTGATGTTGGGTATTGGTGCCTGTGAGTAGCCAGTAGGTCTCGCCAAGTTATGACATACATCTCGGCCCCTTCTACTATCCTTTGTGTATCATAACACAGACATATCCCTCACCCCTACACTCTACTCGTCAGTTAGGCAGCATTCCATGAGCAGCTCACCCGGTAGCTCCCCCATAGCCCCTATCTCTCTGGGGGCTATTTTCTTAACCCCGGCGTGAAGCGTTGTCACCAGGAGGGTGACACATTACCGTATTACTCTTACCAAACCACCGTGGGTGTTGGTGTTGGTCTGAGCTGAGACAAAACAGTAATTCGGGGGTTGAGCTAAGCTTAGACAAGAAGGTACTGTGGGGCGGCGTGGTTGAGCTGAGATAAGAAGGTCCTACTACTGCAAGGCAGACTACCACTATTTGTGGATGACTCCTTGCCAAATTGAGATGTCCCATGAGGTACTTGATGTACGTCTGGACGTTAAACAAATCAATTAATCAATCAATCATTCTGTGGGGTCAGGTGGTTGAGCTGAGACAAGACGGCAGTGTGGGGTGGGGTGGTTGAGCCCAGACAAGACGGTACTGTGGGGTCAGGTGGTTGAGCTGAGACAAGACGGTACTGTGGGGTCAGGTGGTTGAGCTGAGACAAGACGGTACTGTTGGGCCAGGTGGTTGAGCTGAGACAAGAAGGTACTGTTGGGTTGGGTGTTGAGCTGAGACTAGACAGTACTGTGGGGCTGGGTGGTTGAGCTGAGACAAGACAGTACTGTGGGTCAGGTGGTTGAGCTGAGACAAGACGGTACTGTTGGGTTGGGTGTTGAGCTGAGACTAGACAGTACTGTGGGGTTGGGTGGTTGAGCTGAGACAAGACAGTACTGTTGGGTTGGGTGTTGAGCTGAGACTAGACAGTACTGTGGGGTTGGGTGGTTGAGCTGAGACAAGACGGTACTGTGGGGTCAGGTGGTTGAGCTGAGACAAGACGGTACTGTTGGGTCAGGTGGTTGAGCTGAGACAAGACGGTACTGTGGGGTCAGGTGGTTGAGCTGAGACAAGACGGTACTGTTGGGCCAGGTGGTTGAGCTGAGACAAGAAGGTACTGTTGGGTTGGGTGTTGAGCTGAGACTAGACAGTACTGTGGGGCTGGGTGGTTGAGCTGAGACAAGACAGTACTGTTGGTGGGGTGGTTGAGCCGAGACAAGACAGGACTGCTGGTGGGGTGAGGTGGGGAGGGGAGGTTGAGTTGAGCCTAGACGGTACTGTGGGGTGGGGTGGTGTCAGCTGTGGCTGGATGTCCCAGTGACGCCCAGTGCCTCCCCACCACCACTACAGACACGGCCCGGGGGACCTTTCACTGTACACATGCAGGTTGTAGAGCTGAGTGGAGGAGGACTCAGTGTAGCAGCAGGATGCAGCAGGCTAGGTCCTCATCAACCGCTCCTGTCATGGGGCCAGGTGGGGGAGGCACCAGCAGCAGGTGGGTACGCATTATGCCGATACATGGGGCACCACCCTCGTCATTGACACTGAGATATAATACTGTTAGCTTTCCTTTCCTAAAGCAGAATAGATTCGGATTATGTGCTTGGCATGGCATGCCGAACTCGGTTACACCTCGTTGGGGTACCTGCTGTCCTACACTCTTTCAGTGTCCACCCAGTTCTACACATGGATAAAATACCTTACATAGTATGTTCACAATACCGGTAGGAATGCGTATCTAGAAGTTGGCATGTGTGACCTTTCATCGTCCTTTGGCTTTCAGACAGCCTAATTTGGAGCCTAATACCACATGAGTGGGGTGATTGCGGAATGTAGTGTTTGTCTCGATGTAGGTTGTAGTTAAGACTTGCTTAGGTCTCTTTTAAATACATTGTACCTTCTACTCTATTAATTTCGATGGACCAAATCACCTTTACACTCCCTGTGGCCGGGACTTGAAGTGGTGGGGAACTGGCGCCAGTCTAGCTGTGGCTTCAGCTGTAGCGTTGTGTAAATGAAATCAGTTTGATGATAATACTTCAATCGCGTTTCAATATATCTATGTACATTTTCCTTATTATTTCTAAACGGTGTTAACTTAGGCTGTGTAGCTAGAACAACTACGTTTAAAGATTATTGGCCAAATAATCAAATCAAAACTGCCTTGAAAGAACGATGTAATTACTTTGACAGTGTGTCACATATTTGGGGCACATACATGTAATATAAGTGCTAAGTGTCAGTGTTGTCTACAGTGGGTTTACATACTAATATAAGTGATGTCTAGGGTGGGATTACACACATGTGCATACCACACAAGTTATGCCACAGGAGGTGCTGCCGCGTGGTGGGAGGCAGAAGTACCAGTGTGGGTGAGGGGTAGACACGTTTTGATGAATCATACAGCTGTGTCTCTGAGGGCCGTCTCGGGTCTGTTGCCCATCGGCTGAGGTGGTGAACCATATCTGTCCTCCCCTTTGTCAAGGTTATACCAGAGGTCACCACCCACTTGAGGCACTGCCTCTACTGCCGACAGAGGGTGTGCAGTAACCACTTCCTATTGGCGCATTCCGTGCCTGTTAATCACAGGTTCACTGCTATAAAAGCCATTAGAAAACCTTACCACTGAATGGACGACATAAGGTATCAGATGCACCTATATTGGTGTGGTGTTGCCATGGAGACGCGGCCACAAAGATTAATGTAAACAGGGGTGCCACATGCGTGGGAACTGTTCTGTGGTATACAATAGATCATTGTGAACATATCTGGATATATCTCTTTGTACACAGTCTTAAACAGACTGCTACTTTGTAGACTAATATGTGAAAGGTTACAAGCACATGGTGATATTTGTTGTCTGTGCTTCTTCGGTTCTGAATACCATGTCCTTTTTTCATAAGCATTAGGACAGTGTCACGGTATGTTATATGTTAAATATTTCTCTAGAAAATATGTCGCACTAAGATTAACCTATAACCAGAGAACCCGTTGCATATTTTAAACATGCTAATCAAGAAAAAAATCGTGACAGTGATGTAATTGTGTAAATGGCAATGTCAATTGAACTCTGGAGGCAGATGCCTTTAATTTAAAGCTGCTGTGATTTGTGTGAATTCCGGACCGAAGTCCGGTCCATATGCTAGAAATGCAAGCACGCTTCAATACATTGAGCCTAGGGGCGTTCTTTGTTTGGTGCCTTCAGGGTTCCTGAGATTCATATAGCGATACGCTTGTTATTGAATATATCATGGGTGGAAAGGGTGGCAAAAGAAGACAGTGAAGTGTTCTGAATGCCCGAGGCTGGTCTAGATACATCTTGCACATGTTTTCGACCAGTCTCTAAATGGGAAAAGTGAAAATTGTACGCAGGGATGTCAAGTGTTACGATTTTTAGACCCTATTAAGTAGTATGACCACTATGATTCGTTGCAGTCTGGTTTGTCTAGAAGGGCCCCACCGAACGTCAAACTACTCATACAATCAAAACCTTGAGCCACATTAAAATTTAATTTCAAGTGAGGTAACTTGTTATCTCTGATGTACGTATTTACAAGTTGACAACAAAGTCCAAGAAGATTATTTAAATCAGGAGAGAGGAGGTTGTTTTCCTCCTTATTCAACAGTACTAATATATATAAATATAAATATATGTGACACTGAATGTCAATGTATTATCAGTAAATTGTACTTCCTCCAGTAGGGGGCAGCATCTTCCTCATCCTGAGGAGCCAGGTACATTATGTACACAGCTAGCCAGGCCATGGTGCCACCTAGTGAGCGCTGTGTGAAACGGAGCTCTGTATGTAAATGTGTATAAACTCTGTGAGGTGTAATATATGTAATAGATAGACTATGGTTATGAGAGGCTAACTCAAAATATAACTATAGTAGGTGCCAGCCAGTTTACTGTGGTTATATTTTGAGTTAGCCTCACATAACCATTGTCTATCTGTTTTAAACCACAGCTGTGAGGTTATGTGAGTCTAAGTGGAAATAACCAAGATGTGAATTCCTTTGTCTTAGCCCTCCGCTGTGGTTTAATGCCTGATATTCCCGATGTGACCATACAAAGGGGAATACTTTTTCAATCAATGTCTCCAAACAATATATAATCATAACCTCTACCCCCCTCTCAAATTAAAGCTGCTATACTACTTGGCACACTCAAACCTATGTTATCTTCATTTGTATCTCAGATGATTGTATAACCCTTTCCCTATTATAATCTGTCATTTATTTTGACAAGAGATTCTTAATATGGGAAAAACGAGACTCTAATTCCAGCTACTATTTATATTCTGGTGGGCTTTGATATGTTAGTGTTAAAAAATGACATCAGGTGGCAGCACTGAGTGGACTGCTACCTGCAAGTCTTGCATCGCTGATCATACCAACAGAGTCTACTATTTCCTAGCGTAACACTGCAGATGGCACCAACTTGTTGATATTATTAAGTGCTCTTTATCTTTGAATTTAGCACAGTTAAAAGCCACAAATTTGATTGGGATCTTACCAGTACACTGCACTAAGGAGACCCTTTATAAATATGCAGAAAGTGAACGTTCTATATATCTGAGGTAGTATGGCAGCTTTAAATTAAGGGTTCCCCTAACATGTGTACATTCAATGGCCTACCCCAGCAAGGATATCATATATAGTATAGATCCAGCCCCCACCGGACATATAGACATATATGATTATAGAACTACATTTTGTACTAGCATTATGGGTGTTGAGCATCGCTCATAGGGACAGTGACGTGTGGCCCCCATGTGTCTGCGTGTGACGGCTGGTGATCTGGGACGGAGCATGTACAACCGTCATCTGCACTGACGTGATCTCCTGAAGTACAGATAACGGCAGGCCATGCAAACGTTATCTGCATCAACATAACGTAGCTAACATAACGTAATCTGCATCAATCCTGCATTATCTGCAGTGACTAACGCTGTCTGCAGTAACCAGTGTATCACAGAGTCCGGGGGATACTGCAACCCTGATACTAGTACCACATCCCTTCGTAAGAGGGTCAAACCTTTTTTTCCCGCACATACTGTGTAAGAGATACATGTTGTACATGTTCTTACTTTTTTAAACATTTACAAATTGTGCATACTGCATGATTTCAACTTGATGCCAGTGACGTGAGCTCGGTGCAGGGTTTCTGTGACGTTCTCGTCAGGAGATCTCCCACACCTGTGTGTGGGTGACTCCCCTGTAGCTGACAGCCTCCCACACCTGTGTGCTGGGTGACTAGCCTGTTGCTGACAGCCTCCCACACCTGTGTGCTGGGTGACTAGCCTGTTGCTGACAGCCTCCCACACCTGTGTGCTGGGTGACTAGCCTGTAGCTGACAGCCTCCCACACCTGTATACTGGGTGACTAGCCTGTTGCTGACAGCCTCCCACACCTGTGTGCTGGGTAACTCCCCTGTAGCTGACAGCCTCCCACACCTGTATGCCTCCCACACCTGTATGCTGGATGACTAGCCTGTTGCTGACAGTCTCCCACACCTGTGTGCTGCCCAGGTGACTCCCCTGTACCTGACAGCCTCCCACACCTGTGACATAGGCTGTGTGGCCTGGGGAGGACAGGGGCAGGGCTATTCTGGTACTATGTTGGTTAATGAGGGAGAGTGGTGGGCCTAGTGGGGTGTCATTGAGGTGGTTTGGCAGTGACTGGAGTAGTCGTGCGAGTGAGTGAGCAGGGTTAGAAGTGCCTGGATCCACACTGTAGGATGATGGTCAGCATGACATGAAGCACCCAGCACCTGTCTACCTGCACACACCTGGTCAAAAGGTAAAGTATCTAATATCAGCTCACTTCTTTCTGTGCAAATCAAAATGAGGGATAAAACCATATATATTCTCCTAGCAGTGAATCATATGGTGTCATGTTAAAGTGTTACCAGGGCATGGCTAAGGAGATAAACCACGACCAGTGTGTGTGTAAGTTCTACACGGGACCATGTGATGTTAAATGTGGGTGGGTTCTGTATGACTGATAGATCTAGTACTAGGTTAATTGTATGTACACCCAGCTTGCCAAAATGGGTATCATGCTGGGCGACCAGTTTAGTTTGTACAGTATAAAAGCACTACCAGGCTACTATTTATTTTTAAAGCACAAGGATGGAAACTGTGGGCAGTGTGGCTGACATGGGTATTTCTGACACACTCTTGTACAAATGTAGTTCCTTAGGCCCAGATGAATACATCTGCACGAGCATTGAGCGCAGAGGGAGGAGATTAATTGTTTCAGAATTGCCTTCTCTTTTTTCGCTTAAAAAAAAAATCAATGTTGGACAAGGTTACCTGAGTACTTTAGACCCTCACGTCCATGATGTAGGGGGGCGATACGCTAGGTGTCGGGGTAGTTGGGCGATAACTAAGTCGGCCTGTGTGCGCCCATCACCTGTACGTTATGCAGTATCCGAGGTGTGCCCCCTGTCAAGGAGCCTACCAGTATGGTTACATCACCCGTATACAGCCACAAATAACCAGATACTCGGCTTCTGTCATTGTTCTCTGTAATTAATGTAAGTGCACAGGCAGCTGATACCAAACTGGGTTTACATACTCTATGTGCACTTTGTCTTTTGTGATTCAAACAATACATGTCTCGGGCTCTGGGTTGTTGTGAGGGATTGTTCCCTTTTGATGTATAAGATATCAAGTAAATAGGGGTCCTGTATTGTATGGTTAATGCCAACCCATCCAGGCTGACCACAAACGTGTTTAGTGCATTCAATCTGACCACAGCTTCCACTTCATTCACACAGCACACAACACCTGCCCTGACCTTAGTACCGGTACTTCAGTTCGATAAACTGAAAGGACTTCTCGGAGGAGTTTTAAGTTGTAGCCTTAGTGTTATAGAATGCGATAGCGTGATAACTGGTCATCACAGAGTGCATTATGTTGATTGGGTAAGTGAAGTAACAATTAACACTGGTAATGAGGTTCGAGCAGACGACAATTTCTAGAATCAGTGCTGTGTACTTGACCTTGTCACGCATTACATCAGGAATGGGACTGTGTCAGCATGTGCTAGATATACAAACACATTCCTTACCTCGTTATACCCTGTTCTATACCAAGGCCACACATTTATACACCCACTAAGCTTTGAGTTGTAACTCACTAAATTCCACCCCAAATTCCAAAAGCACCAAGAACCGGGTGTGCATGAACCGTGACATAATTAAGGATAGCGTGATGTGGCTCCCAATGGTAGCATGATCATGTACGTCTTGTAAGGCCTGTCGGTGTGGATAGGGTATACAATCAAGTCACACCACACTGTCCTGCTGTGTGCTGCACAGGACCTGGGTATTTGAGAGAGCCATGCACAAGCCTGTTCTCTGTGCACTGCCGCAGAAAGTTTCTGCTCTGTGAGGCTGGCAGTAGGTCCTGTCCTGCCTGGGAGCAGCTCATGCCGAGGTCCCAACTACAACGTGGCTCACCTTCACCGTCCTACTGCATAAGGTATCGTGACATGTATAGAGATGTGCCTCTACATGGGGTAAAAATCGACACGGGCGACACGGCGACACGGGCCTTTTAAAAATCGACACGGGCGACACGGCCCTTTTAAAAATCGACGGACATAGAGATCTTTACAAGGCTCTAGTATATTCTATATGTATAAAAATCGACACATCGACACGGCCCTTTTCCTAAAAATCGACACGGTGACATGGCCAAAACTGTGGGGACCCATGTAGAGGCACAGAGATGTCTGAAGGTATTACTGAGGTCACCCACTACGACGTGGCTCAGCTTCACCGTCCTGCATCATGAGGTATTGTGACGTGTTCCTCCCACTAGACTATTTTCTATAGTATAGCTACACTTGTCTGCCACACTAATGGGGTGATTTGGGATTTTGGAATGGTATCGGAGACTACACATTGACATTGCAATTTATGAATAAATAGGGTTTAGATGGGGAGAACTTGGTTGTAAATTACAGACACTGCGGACGTCAGATTGGTGAAATATGGGTTCATTTAGTTCCCATACACATGTAATATGTGGAAACTGGGGCCTTTGTGAATTTTGTTTGCATATTAACTATTGCTGGTATTCACGGATTTGAAAAAAAAAGTATGAAACGTTTTGGTTCTGGTTTACAAGTATCAGATAATCTGTTCAACCACGATTATGTAACCAGCTTCAGGTGGGGAGCTGTCACCCTCATGTAACATACTGTCATACATATATGCAACCTGCGAACTAAAAATAATTGACTGTTGTGCTCGTTTAGTATTCCCACCCGACTAAACAGTAGATATAGATGTTGGGGATTCCAGCCTCTAAGTAACATCTTGCCGAGCCTTCTCCAGCCTTCGTATATGTGGCGACAAAGCATTCCAACGTGATGATGTCTGATACGTTGTGCCATTGATCTGCATAGTCAGCGTATGTCTTGGGAGTTTTATAACTGCAGCTTCAGTTGCTCGGGTACCAGCACCTTGCATTATTTCCATTTTAGGGAGTGCTCATTTTTTAACAACAGGGGGGGTGGTGGATTTGGGGGGGGGGGGTAAAAAATTTGGACCCCTTGACCGGGGGGGGTAAAAAATTTAGACCCCTCTTGGGGGGGGGGGGTCAAAAAAATTCAGCCTGTTTTGAGGGGAAAAGCCAGTGCGTTACTATGCTACAAAGGGGCGCGAACGCGCGCAATTTTCGGTCTGCCGGGGGGGGGGGGGGGGTAAAAAATTTCGACCCCTCTAGCGGGGGGGGGGGGTGAAAAAATTTCGCACGCTCCGCGCGAAATCTCACCACCCCCCCCCCCCTGTTGTTAAAAAATGAGCACTCCCTTATCTGCATACACCAATAGGTGGCAGGTGTTACCGGTAGTTCAAAGGGGGGTGCATATTCTGATACAGATAACAGAGATTAGAATAGAGTACAGGGGCTCTGAGTTACAGAGTGGCGTTAAGTACGTGTATTATTGCTGCAAACAAACGGTGGCTAGAGTGGAGAGCTGTGTGGACACTTGGTTAGTTCTGGGTCCGTAATAATGACCGTCTGCTCACCATTGGCCCATGGCCAGTTCAAACCTGGCAAGTGCCAATATAACGCAGTTTGCCACATCGTCCATATCAAATAAAGAGGAGAGAACAAAAACTCGCAAAATTAAACCTCCCAGGTCAGAACTACCCGTATAAGGTCAATCAGGGTTATTATAGATGTACATGTAGTTATTAGGATATGGCGCCACAGTGCATTTATAATGTCAACAGCTCATCGGTGTGAATTTAGGGAGTGGTGATTCTTTTAACAATGTGGGGTCTGGGTCAGTGGCTTTTCGCACAAGCACAAGCAATTTCGCACAAGCGCTGGTACAACCCCCCCCCCCCCCCCCCCATTTAAATACTTGTTTAATTTAGTTCGGGTTAGACTCGGAATGTCTACCTTCACATTAATAGCCTTCATTTCTGTACATTTCTGCCATTCAGGGGTCTTGTCCATACTGGAAATTGAGGAGTGCGTCATAATACATTGGGTACCCTATAAAAACCAATACAACTATAGCTGCACGGTCAGGAGCCCGATCCGATGCAAATAGGATCCACAGGAACCTTTCTCCTACCTCCTGAATAAATATTAACTACAAAAAAAACCTGGCCAAGCGGGGCGAGACAGAGTTCACATATTACATGTACCCGGTACATGTACTAGACACGGGCAGGCCAGTTTGCGTATTGGGAGGATCTTAGACTTCCCTGTGAGCTGTTGCCCTCTGGTGTATGAAGTGTGTTATCAGTGCGATAACCAGCTACATGTACTATACACAATGTGTGAGAGCAGATGGTACCCCGGGTTCTCACCGGGAGCAGCTCCGTCCCAGGTCCTCAGTTGTATACATGTACCGTAAATTCCCGCGTATTACCCGCATCTCGCGTATAACCCGCACCCCCAACTCAGCAGAATCCTATAACCCGTTTTTGGATCTGAAATTCTCAATTCTAGTACTGTTCTATAGTAATAAAACCCTCGTATAACCCGCACCCTATATGGGTTCGATTCGCGTACAACCCGCGGGTGTTAGTGGCTAGGCAGGGGGCTGGGTAAGAACAGCAGCAGTAACTCCCTCCTCTAAAAGGTAGCTGAGCTCATCTGCAGATATAAAACGGGAGAAAACAGATAGGCTGCAGTGGCGGATTTAGAGGGATGCCCCCTCCCCTCCCTTTTGCCTATACTTGAGTTTATTTGTCATTTATAGACCCCAATATAGCCTGAAAAAAAGGGGGGAGGCCCCCCTCCTTTGCTAGATGAAGGAGGTGGGCCCCCTCCTTTTCCAAATCCTGGATCCGCCACTGGGTTGGGTGACTATGGTACTTAAATAGGATCGTAAAATGTGAGTTTTGTGTTGACATCTGTGTTGTGGGGAGTAGTGCGTCGTTGGGTGGTGCAGGGGCTAGACCTGCAGTAACAATACTGTCTGATGTGATCCCCCACCATGTCGTTATGAGTTAACTCTTTGTGATGTGCACCTCACAGAGCGGTACGTTCTTGATGCTGCCGTCCCTACAACCACCAGGCTACACGTTCTTATACACAGGCGCCGATGGTCTCTGAAGAGCCATCCCTCTTCTTGTGCTCTGGGCCAGGCGCCAAGTGCGGCCAGTGGTATTTTGACAAGCTGGAGGCCGTCCTGTGTCTTGCCTCCCAGTGTGTGCATCCTTCACTCCTCCCCCATCACCCACCTGTGCCGGTCATCCCGTGCAGGTGGCCGCAGCAACTACATCACGTAGGACAGGGATAAAAAGCTGCAATCTTCTCTGACACATAATGTCGCTAGACCTGACTAAATCCATGGAAAATTATTCAAAATTGTAATGAAAAGTATTGACGCAGTACATTTGTTCTTCTATGTAAAGCATACTCTCATAGTCCCATACCGTCGTAGATAATGGGGATGCCTCATGTTAGATAAGAAGTAAAAGGTCCTAGTATTAAATAGTTAGTAGAGGTTAAATACCATGCTGTCAGCGTGTAAACAGGAAAAGGACTGATTGTGTGGCGCTAGGCAGACTTCAGCTGGGAGGTGCCAGAACCAACACCTCTTGGAACCTCCTAAATAGGTGATCTTGCATGGCAGTGTATGTACACTGGTGGTATTCAGGAGGTGGAGCTGTGCTGCAGGTCTGCCACCAGCAGCATTAGGAGGTAATACACAAGGTGGGCCCCACCATACTTAACGTGCCACTGGGCAGGGAGGCCACAAGGTGAACAATGAGGGAGATTTAGTATTGTGCTTCATACTACCGCTTCTCTTGGTACCGCTTCTAGAAGCTCTGTAGGTGGTCGGGTACTTAAAAAAAAGAAGTTTATTTATCGTGTCTGAGAAAGGCGTAGTTTGCCTGTATTACTCAAATGTAAGTAAGGCAATTATGATTGAATACCAAGGTATCAGGGTGGGTGACATGATTGAATACCGAGGTATCATGGTGACATCAATTAAAACCAATGGACAGGCAACAGGGGCCCTGGGTTATAGCTGCGTCCTTATTACAGGATAATCCTGCCTGTACACAGCGCCCCTCACTGATATACAGTACAGGTATAGCGAGACCTCACCCTATATAACTCACTGGGTATCGCCTACCTCTGAACCCTTTGTAACTGATGATATTAGATAACTGAGACATGATGAAAAATGATGGGTTTCGTTCTGCTATCTTGGTCTGTAAGGCCCCGGGCGCTGTGCGGTCTGGTACAAGCCGACCGGGGGGTCCTACAGACTACACAGTGAGACCTTGATAATCCGACCACCCCCGTTTCAGGAAAGAACAACACGGCCGAATGTTGAATCTGTCAGAGTATTGAAGCATATTCATATGCTTTATATACAGTATGTATATAGAACTGTCCCTAACAAAAGCAGCCGGATAATCATGGGTGCCAGTTTCTTGAATGCCGGATAATCGGAGTCTCACTGTACACTATTCCCAACAGCCGGGCCTCCAGCACGGACACACCAGAGGTGCTGATTCACAAGACATACAGTAATCCTCCCCGTGTTTTTTTATGTGGAGAGGCAGCTTGGGTTTCCTCACCACAGAGTCAGTACTAACCCAGGAGCAATAGGACTCCTATGCAGGGCCATCAGAACCATCTTCATATTCCAAACTTCCCTGCTCAGACTCTCTGCCGAATCATGGTTGGCATGGTGCCGAAACTAACGTTCTGTAACCTCTTATGAAATAAGCCCATATATAAGAAATAATGATTAGGACAGTTGCAAGCCAAGAAACGTTGGCATACATGGACTCTGGGAAGAGTGACTACTTTTTAAATATCAGACGAATCAGAATGTGTATGTACAACATGTACTCAGATTTGAACAATATGTACGCTTTTATAGGAGAGCTCATACAGTAGTTCCTTTCCAGGTAGAAAGTATTTATCAGGAGCAGTAAGTGAGTTGGATCAGCTTGTGCAGCATAGAGCAGGTAGCCGCGTCATGTCCGTTGTGAGCAGTATCATGATAGCCATGTAGACACACAGGGTAATGTCACCAAACACTACATCACCGTCAACATTGGGATAAGCTCCATCTCCAACTCTTAACAAATGGATAAATAGTATATCAAGACCACGCTTTCAATTGTGATAGTGTGCCTCTAGGAGGTTGGTTTGGTGTATGTGTAGGGTGGGTGTAGAGGGAGTGAACCATGGGGGTGGAAAGGTCTGTTTATTTATGTTTCATTTTTTAGCTAGCTCTGTGTGTGAAAGGGTAGCTGGTGATAAACACTGCACTTGTAAAGTATCTGTGAGTGAGAGGTTTAGCCATACCGGTACACGGTTACAGTATTATAGCTGGGTGGCAGCTGTGGTAGATAGCTTTGTAGTCAGTATAGCTGGGTGGCAGCTGTGGTAGATAGCCTTGCAGTCAGTATAGCTGGGTGGCAACTGTAGTAGATAACCTTGCAGTCAGTATAGCTGGGTGGCAGCAGTAGTAGATAACCTTGTAGTAAGTATAGCTGGGTGGCAGCTGTGGTAGATAGCCTTGCAGTCAGTTTAGCTGGGTGGCAGCAGTAGTAGATAGCCTTGTAGTCAGTTTAGCTGGGTGGCAGCAGTAGTAGATAACATTGTAGTCAGTATAGCTGGGTGGCAGCTCTGGTAGATAGCCTTGCAGTCAGTGTAGCTGGGTGGCAGCAGTACTAGGTAGATAGCCTTGCAGTCAGTATAGCTGGGTGGCAGCAGTGGTAACTGACTGTACCACTGATTGCCAAACTACCGTCCAACTAAAAACACGAGCCACCAAATCTGACACCAACTTAGGGCAAATCTTTACAGATAAGCCACCACCTTGCCTAGGAATCACTATATTTGTACATGTACCTGCATTTCCTGATGTAAATATAGTTTTCTTCTTCACATTTTATCATCAATACCATTACAGATGCCCAATTACTGCTCTCTCTAGAACTACCGCCCTTTTTTGAGGAGTACAGAGAGTCACCGCTCCCAATTCTAAACCTCACTGCTACCGCTTCCGTGGGTCGTTTGTAGCCATTTGTGATCTGAGTACCCCCACCCCACCAGGCAGTCGTGGTAGATAAGACTGTAATGGGCAGTACATGTCAGACTGTTCAGTTTAGAACAGGGTGAAATCGTCGTGATGAGTCATTACAGGCTACACACACACTCAACAAATAACGTGAAGGAAACGCACAATATGTGAATAGCTTTAATCGGTACGTGTTCTATGTACACACTCTAAATAGCATTCTAAATAACCGGCGTTGATGATGCACATGTATTATTCAACTAAAGTAATTGCTGCAAAATGATGTTTCATAGTGAATCCTCTTTATTTCCAATCGACACCAGAAGAGAGAAAACATTTAAGTCAGTTAATGAAAAATCACGATTCGATGAATACCATGCATCATATGTAACTTAATCCATGGTAAACAAATGTAATGTCCTTTAGAGTTTAGTTGGTTTGTCCCAGATGTTTCGACTTGCGTTGTATATCTAACTAACATCCACTATGATCTCATGGGTTATTCAAAAGTCATAAACATGAGATCTATCACACATGTAGATAATGCATCAATTAGTCATCATGTAGACACTTAGTGATAAGGTGGTAGTCATTAGTGAGAGTGGCTGATATAAAGTTTTGCCCCCTGAGACTCCAGTCCCACCCCTCCTGTCTACGCGGGGTGTATATTTATAGACGCACTGCCTGACGGATGGGGGACCTCGTGCTAGACGTGCACATGTCTGGGGGGGGGGGGGTCTGTGGTCACCATGTACTATGTAGGGGGGGGGTGCTTACATATTTTACATATCAATGCAATTTGTCATAGTCTTGCGTAATTAGAATGTATGCACATGTATCTGAATACCAGTGTCGTAGGAAAGGGACAGAGGACGGGGCCTCAATATGTCTGGGCTGGAGAAGTATCCCCAGCCCCCACAAGTGAAATACGTCAGAGAGGTACCAATGTAGTTGGCATTTGTGTTATCTTTTTTTTTGATTTGAGGCTATTTAATGAAGGAACTTTTTCTTAGCCCATTGGATATTGCAACATTAAATGGGACATTGACAGTACTTAAATAAGCATAGAAAATCTTGTATCTCAAAAAGATACACACAATTCTCAAACCAGGGAAAAGTGGGGACAGAGAGGCCTGGCCCCCAATGAGAATGGAAGGGGGCACAAGCACTCATTTTCTTTACAATTCTTATTTAACCCCTCCCACGCGGTAATCCAATATTTTGCACAAAATTGTATTGAGTTACAAGAATTCCAGTGGTGAAGGGGTTAAGCATTTGTATGCCCCTTAATGTATAAGCCAGTGCTTCACGTTTGTTGGGTCGGAGTGGGATGAACATACCGGTAAAAGCTGTCTAGAAGTGCTAACATGTAGCAATAGTGAGCTACTAGTATTCTAGTTTGTTTTAAAACGTGCAGATTAACGTGGGGGTCTTGGTACCAGTGATACCTTTCATAAACTTTTGGTGTAGAAGTATTGCAGCCAGCAGGAGAACTTAACTTAGGCCGTGGCCACGTCTAGGATGTGGTGGGGTATGACTGGAGTGCAGGAGTGGGGAGGGGTGCGCTAGGTGTGGCTACAGGCCCTGGAGGTGGGAGAGGCAGCAGGAGGACTCCTCCAGGAGGCTGGAGGTAGGCAGGCAGTAGTACACCAACAGTGCAGCAGGAGGGGCGGCTGCTGCATACACTTACCCCGTGTGTAGGCTGCATGTATACCCCCTGGTAGGCTGGATGCTGAGGGGTTTACCCTGGAGGAGTTAGGCTGGACAACACGTATCCCCTACACACATACATCACCATACCTCCAACATGTGAGGGATCACTGTGGGTCTGTACACTGTACATGTTATACACATACAACGCCCCAACCTCTCACTCACTGGACAGGGCTGACTGATGCCTCACCTCTGCCGCCCTACACCTACCACCACCATCACAGGGCAGTTAGATTATCTCAGGTGAGAACTGTGTGACAATTGGACAATTACAGGCAGGACATTATGTGACAGCCCATGAGTATATCATGTCATTGGATATAAGAGATATCCCAGAAGTGTGGGACGACACCTTTCACGGCTTACATACGCCATAGTAGTTCCCTGTTGAAGTGGAGTCACGTCCTCCCCTGTTATCGTACTTCAGCCAGGTGAGTGGCAATCGGCAACAGGTGTATTGTGCTCAATGTTGTACCTGCGACTTAACATTTACCATGTGAAGAGAGTCCGGGGATGAGGGACGTCACTAAATTTCGCTAAGTTACCAAATCAGGGATGAAAGTCTTTCCCCGATTTCAAGTTTTTTTTAATGTCACGAAGACTTGTACTTAAATATAGAGGAATTTTATTCAGAGGCCTCTATTTGAATATTTCTTGTTTTTTAAGCTTGGTAACTTTCATCCCAGCCACATATACCCTACTATTGGATACTACCGGTATACTGTGTGCTTCACGAGACATGTACTTGTACACAAGTAGTACATTAGGCTAGTTGCATAAGTCTAGCAGGACTTGAGGTGCCTGAGGCTGAGGAGTTGTGCCAAGAGTGATTCATAACGGTCTCCTTCCTGCCCCTGGAGGCAGTCTGAGCCACGGACAGGAGGAGGAGGAGTAATACGTGTGTAGCCAGAGAGCAGGGCTGGGGGAGGGCGTCATCAATGATGGATCCTCAGTTAAATGGTAGCAGTTAACCCTCAACTAACTAAATGCTAGGTATGCATCCCCGCCGGTATTAAAATGGTAAGCTTTAACTTTTTTTACTTGGCCCACGATAGTTCACGATATACTGGTGGCGCTGGTATCTACATGGTGCTGTAGAATGGAGACAAGTGGTCAGTTGTAGGACAGGGGACTTAAGTTTGTGGGTCACTTCACCAAGGGATGTGGGCCTGGTCAGGGATTAACAGCGGCCCATCTGTGTGTATGTGCACCAACAGCACTGGACACCCTTCTGTTAGAGCCGGGCACCTAGGGGAGGGAAAGTATGTGGGAAGGGGGGGGGGGGGCAGATAATCCTTCCTCTTGAACTTTGGTACCAGACTACCACTACCAGTGTGCTGAACCCAGGGCAACATGTCTCTATGCAGTCCCATTCACCACTGGTAAGCCCTCTCACTATTAAAGAGTATAGCACTCACCCAGTTACGATCAAGTATTCATGTATCAACTAGCAATCACACAGCGAATTTAGCAAAAAAAAAGGAGTCTGGCAGTGGCAGAGCCCTGCAACCAGCCTTACATGTTCCACCTTATTTGGGCTTATTTCCTCGGATTATCTGCTTCCTCAGACATTTTTCTTTGCATTTTCCAAATTCGAGGAAGTGAGGACTGACTGTACATGTATAGGCTGGGAGTCGGAGACTGCACACCAGAAGTTTTGCTATCACCATGTGTCTACCCGGTAGTCGTGATCTCTAACCATCTCACTGAGTCACTAGCCTCCTCCTATACTAGTGCTAGTGCCATGGTGAGAGGTACACTTCAGGTTGAGTTACCCAGCCGACAGACCCTAGTCCGTCTGACCGACTTCTGCCCGTCTAACTGTCCATGACAGACGTGTCAGTACATACATATCATAGTGTACCAAATGTAGCACCCCCCCCCCCTCCATCCTCCTCCACAATCACATAATGATAGTCATTGAACTAGTACATTTAGCAAAATGAGATGGTTTGAAAGTCAGATCTTGTTCCTTCAATCCTCCTTCTTGCAGCCTACTACTTCCACTATAATATACCTATAGTGTAGAGGTACAAAAGCTACTTTGGGTTTGAAATATGAATCGTTTAGCGCCAAGGTCAGGGATGCCAAGTGTTACGATATTTTCGTAATTTTACGATTTTCTACCCTAATTACGACCATTACGATTTCTGCTGGCAAATTACGATTTTTAGGAATTTTTGAAGTAGGCCTAGCCCCTACCTTGCGTCTTACAAGGTAGGGCCAAGGGGTAGGAAAAAAAGAAACGGGAAGAAACCCTCTTTGCCCCCTTCTTTTGAAATTAGTTGCCACACCCCTGGATACAAACGGGTCTGCTTTAGTATGCCTATCCCATGCCTAGGCATTTATTAGCTCATTGTATCATGGCACATAAAGCACAAACCTATATGTAAGAGCATTCTAAAGGACCTATTACTGTTACGATTTTTGATACGATTTCAAGCAAAATATGTTACGATTTTGGGGTCTAAAAATCGTAACAAATACGATTTTCGGGGTGGGGTAACTTGGCATCCCTGCAAGGTATTTCCATGCATGTGATTATGATATTACTAAGTATATAAATTGGATATCATTAGGCCTCTACGTTGGCACCACAGGTCACAGACCTTTAATCATATACATGGAGATGAAGCCACTCTCCTGCAGTGGTGACTAAGTCAGATAGATCGACCAATTTACGTGTGCACTTTGTATATTAGCAAGTCGCGGTGGATCGAGATATCATTAGTAAGAACCCTTTGAAGAATCACCAGAGTAGGGGACCTGAGACGCCCCCCCCCCCTCCCTCCTCCACTGGATCCAGTCCTGCAGGTTGGTTTAGATGGAGAGTGGCCTGTGCAGACAAATACGTGTAGTATAGAGATATCACACCAGGTGTCATCACTATCTGTGGCTCTGGTCTCTATGACTACTGCAGAGATAAAAGGATGAGAAGACCTTGTAGTGGTAGTCTGATGGGCCGTGGGGGGGGGGGGGGGGTTAGCTACAGTGACACACATCACAAACAAAAGACTGCCATCTACGGTATGACCCATAGTGGCCATACCAGATAAGATCTATTGGGCAATGATATAACAAAACACCGGGTATACTACTAGATTACTTTTACAGGGATGAGAATAATTCTATACGATCTCAACTAGAAGTATTGGCCAAAGAATATCAGTTTACAATGTATATAGATATATACAGAACAGATACCTTTGCAGAAATTCCTATTTTTTTTAACATACATTTCTGCATCAAATCGTTAGTGTGTTGATTTCCCACAGAAGTTCGACCAAACCTTAGGAATTAGGATTATGTGTTTGTCAACCAGGGGGTGGCATCTCTGATAGATATATAGATAGCTGACATATGTGATTAATGAAATCAATGGTGAAATGAGTAGGACTGCCCGACTGGTACAGTGAAATGCAAATACTTCGAGGCTGGGTCGGTCCCTTTGTCGGGGCTGCTGGATAGGGGTGATAAGGTGACCTGTTTATAGAGGGTCAAGTGTTTGGGTTCACCATCTCCATACCGTAGTCGTCACATAGTCCATACTCCTTGCGTTCAGGTAGTGATGTATTTATGTGGTCTTGACCTTAGTAAAGCTGTAAGTACTATTTATATAATTCACCCTTCCATTTTTTCTACCTCTTGTGTATCCGCAAAAAACATTGTTTTAGTAAGGAATAAGTAATTGCCTAGTAAATAACGCGTAATAGAAACATCAGTATATTTAGTCCAAGTGTGACTATGATAATATATATCATGTAGATATTAATGAATGCTATTGTTGACCCAAAACAGTCGAGATATGACATACATTTTAGTATAAAGCACTGTGACTTAGAGACATTGTCCATCTTTTACTTCCAGATGGCCAGAAACCTAAAACAGCCGCTCGGCCGTCATTGCCACTTGATCCACATCAACATCACCGTCTCCATAGCAACCGTGGCCCCGGAGACGGGCGTCTCAGGCGGGTGAGGAGGAGGCGGTGGGGGTTGGCCGTTACCATGGAGAACCACCTCCAGCAGGCCGGGCCACTCTGCCTGGAGTCGTCCTTCCTACAGGAGGAGGAGGACGAGTTTGAGCGGCTGTTTACCGAGCTGCTCTATGCCTCCCACTCCAGGGCTGCCGCTAAGATGGCCGACCCGTACAGGGAGGAGGGGGAGGGGGAGCCGCCGCCACCGCCGCCACCCTCCCTCTACCCGAGTCTGAAGCGGCGCCGCAGCAGCCCGGCGGCCCCGTGTAGCGGCCTGCGTGATGACCCCTCACGGAGCTCCCCCTCACGGAGCTCCTCCCCCTGCCGGGTCGCCCCGCTCAGTGCGTACCAGCAGTCACTGGTGGAGCAGGGAGTGCTGCTGAGTGACGCGGAGGGCGACGAGCAGGACACGTCCATGGTGCAAGACCACAACACAGGGGACCACCAGCAGCACCGGGAGGTGGTAGACACTGACTCTGATCACACTCTGAGTGGCTCTGAGCAGGACCTTCACTACTACCAGGGCCTGCTCACAGACGACCTGCCCGTACTGCGGGTAGAGGAGAGTGAGGAGGAGCAGGAGGAGGAGGAGGAGGAGGCCCACAGCAGCACAGACAGCATGGAGCGGCCCGCCTCAGGACTCCGCCGCCGGAAGAACAGGCCCACGTCCGAGCAGCTCGCCGCCTTCCGTAAGGCGCACAGCTTCCCGGAGGTCGCTGGTGACGACGTGACGTCACGGCCGGCGGCGTCACGTCATTCTGACGGGACGTGCCGGGCGGCGGCAGGACGGGGCAGGACGGGAGTGGCCGGCGACACGGGCGACAAGCTCTTCTTTGACCTGCTTGACGACCTGGACAACCTGACCGGAAACACCCAGTCCATGAAGCGCCGCGCCCGGGCTCGCGACATCTTCAGTGACTGGCTCTTTAGTGAGCAGCTCAAGGGCAAAGCGGCGTCTGCCGAGAAGAAGAACAACCGCAAGTCGTTCCACGAGTTCATGAGTAGCCGTGAGGGCGGCGAGGACGGTCAGAAGCAGGGGGGTCAGACTGACGACGTGCAGACCGACAGACAGAGCCGCGCCGGAAGTGAGCCGTCGGAGGGTCGGCACGCGGGGGGCGGGGGCAGTCAGTACGACATGGCGCCCCTACGACGTAAGGCGGAGCACCAGTCTCTGTGTGAGCAGGACGCGCTACTAGAACGACGTCTCAGGGAGGATTACCTAGCTCAACACGCAGCCGGAACCGGAAACAGGTCCACACCACAGGCAGACAGTCACGTTAGGTCACCGCCGCCCATTACTACGTCACAGAAGGCGTCGTCGCCGCCATTACCGGCGGAAGCACCGAGACGCCGGTCGGCGGTGACCCCGACCACCAAAGGTCATGTGCCCTCCCCGACCCCTAGTCCTAGCCCGGTCACGCCGGCCCCTGTACTCCCCAGACGGGGCTGGGGCCGCGGGCGGGGCCGCACCCCCGGGTTCAGTGCTAACCATACTGCAGACACACTGGAAATTCTAAAAAATGTTAAATTCCGTAAAAAGAGCCCAAAGTGTCATGTGTTGAGTGAGGCCGAGGCCAAAGCCGAACAGGACTTAAGTCAAAGAATGTCGGCTCTTGGTGTGGGTCCCCGTGGTAACATATACCAGAGGTGGAAGCTGAAGGGCCGCCCCGTGTCCTTTGAGTACCTGAGTGAGGTAGGTGTAGATGATACTGTACATGTATAATGTAGTGCTACCCACCCCCTCTAACTGCATGCGGCGCTTTTCTCTATTATCTTGCAGACTGTGAATATACGTGCCACCACAAGTGTCGGCAGATGGTGAGCTTAGACTGCTTCAGGGTGACGTCAGACGGCAGGCCCCACAACGAGACGTCACTGGTAGAGCGGTCTGCCAAGGCGGTAAGACGTCCTCTCTACTTGATACGTCATCTTCACGTCATCTGTATTCAGTGCATGTTGACACATATACATGTAGATGATAGAGGGCACCTACATGTACATTGTTACTGTAGTACCTGGTTTCATAGCGGTGCTCCGTGAAAAGGGCATACATACATGTATGCTCATTTATTTATTCTTTTTTCAGTTTTCAGTTTAGCTCGTGATTTACTTACACGTTCTGCATTAGGAAAGTGTGTTTCAGGTTATTCGACCTAGAAGGGTACACCCTGAGTTAATTTCAAGAACAAAATTTCCGAAAATCAAATAATCTCTGACATTATAGTAGAGAACCCTCCTACACCAACTTTCTATATTGAGAAAAACGTGCTCTCCAGCCGAAATATTTTGCTGATATAACCTGAAACACAGTACTTTTTGCCCATCCAAGATTTGGTGGAATACATGTTTATTGTTTCAGTTATTTTCAGTTCATTCTGTGTGCAAACAAAACAGCAATCATTTAACTGTTTAGCATGCACATGCAAGTATACAGACTTACATAACTGAAAAGAAGAAGGAACTTAGGAAAGCAAGAATCGAGAACTGATCGAGTGAAATTGAGTTATATGATATACATGTAGTAGAATTCAGGTATAAAATATCAGGTAGGATAACGTATACATCTCAACTGACTGATGGGGGCTGACATGTCAGGGACACAGCAGCAGCTGGGTAGGGGCAGACACGTCAGGGACACAGTAGCAGCAGCCGGGTGAAGGCCGACATGTCAGGGACACAGCAGCAGCCGGGTGGGGGCTGACATGTCAGGGACACAGCAGCAGCCAGGTGAGGGCTGACATGTCAGGGACACAGTAGTAGCAGCCGGGTGAAGGCCGACATGTCAGGGACACAGCAGCAGCCGGGTGGGGGCTAACATGTCAGGGACACAGTAGTAGCAGCTGGGTGGGGGCTGACATGTCAGGGACACAGCAGCAGCCAGGTGAGGGCTTACATGTCAGTCAAACAGTAGCAGCCGGGTGAGGGCTGACATGTCAGGGACACAGCAGCAGCCGGGTGGGGGCTGACATGTCAGGGACACAGTAGTAGCAGCCGGGTGAAGGCCGACATGTCAGGGACACAGCAGCAGCCGGGTGGGGGCTGACATGTCAGGGACACAGCAGCAGCCAGGTGAGGGCTGACATGTCAGGGACACAGTAGTAGCAGCCGGGTGGGGGCTGACATGTCAGGGACACAGCAGCAGCCGGGTGGGGGCTAACATGTCAGGGACACAGCAGCAGCCGGGTGGGGGCTGACATGTCAGGGACACAGCAGCAGCCGGTTGAGGGCTGACATGTCAGGGACACAGTAGTAGCAGCCGGGTGGGGGCTGACATGTCAGGGACACAGCAGCAGCCGGGTGAAGGCCGACATGTCAGGGTAACCAGGGGCCGGGTGGGGGCTGACATGTCAGGGACACAGCAGCAGCCGGGTGAAGGCCGACATGTCAGGGTAACCAGGGGCCGGTTGGGGGCTGACATGTCAGGGACACAGCAGCAGCCAGGTGAGGGCTGACATGTCAGGGTAACCAGGGGCCGGGTGATGGGACACCTGCTGACAGCTACCTCTTACAAGTATGATACCCATTCTGTGTGCTGATCAAAATATTAATTATATACGGATTAAAATCTCTCCTTATGTGACTACTTAATGTACTCCCCGGCCTGTATGCTGACATATCAGCTCCACTCAGTGTGCAGCACATTACACGCTGGTATCTGTCCCAGTATACCTGCACCTACGGTATATGGGGCTGTAACCAAGGTAACGGCTGACGTCAACAGTAAAACGTTTACATGCATGCTGCTACCTGGTCCAACATCTGGCAACTATGTATCTAAGCTGGGATATATACTTAGTGATATAGGATAGAATTAAATATAGATAAACGATGAATGAATAACAGACAACTATAGCCAGGAGGGTACATGTATAAGCACTCGTTGCTAGGTTGTATTTGCTGTTCGTTCAGTGAGCATGGAGTCAGTTTGGTGATTCTTCGGGTCAGAACCTCCGAGCTACATCCGTCTGTTCAGACTATATGTGTGCTATTTATAGATAGGCGTATTCGTGAAGTCAATGTGTTTACGAGATACTGAAACTATACACAGTATAATACCGTGTGTACGAATGTGATAATATACATGCAATTTCATTACTATACTTAGTACTAGATCCCAGAGATACAGCGTAAAATATGTATTCAAGAAGTAACTTGACTTCCCTCTTGTCTAAACTATGTAGCCATATTGAGACACTTGATACTAATCACTCATTATTCTTTTCAATGATAATATAGATCCCAATCCGAAAGAAGAAGGTAATTTCCTTGTCAATTCCTAGTGTCTGATATCCCCTTTATTGTAAGATTATTGTCACATAGTTCATGCATTGTACTGCGTCTTGTCTGCATAGCTACACGTTTACTCTTCTACTTTGATCAACTTAAGTGTTTGTTTGGATGTTTAGAAAAACTTTCATCGTTAAGAATTTTCTATTAAAAAGCCATTCGGAAATGATATGCATTTCATAGTACCGGGTAATGCCTTTTTAGTTTAAAAATGTATGTGTATAGTGTTAGGGGAGGGGTTAGTTTATATCAGGAAGAGGAAATCGTTGTAGTAGTGGGTTCATCGTTAGTGCGCTGATTTAGTTTTATTCTCTGTTTTAACGCTCAGCAAAACGCTATGTTGTCCTTTACCCATTGATCTTTAAGCTTTAAAAAACCCTGGTTGTTGTCAATTCTCCCATCTTTGACTCATGTTTATTCCCGTTAATCTCTCAGTTCGGTGTAGTGTATAGCAGTGCTACTCATAGTGATACCCAGTCACCAGCTATGGATACCTTCAATTTAACCCACGATGGAGGGTACGACAATCCATTTCACACATTGGTTTTATTCAAGAATAGATATTAAGTCAGATGCCCCCCTCGTAACCGAGTTATGTACTTGTAACGATGGTAGAGTGGTTGGTGCCCTACGACCAACAGCCTGTCTGTCGTGGTTATTTTTACAGTGACTCAGCTAATTGCAGGTTAGCTATTACATAAAACCTACGTACCAACTACTTCATCAATTTTGCACCATTCTTCGAATGGATTAGGAAAACTATATGGATGGATACCAAACACCATGTTTAAATTTGTCTTTCTTATGGACATGTAGACGTCCACTATGACCATGCTATCTATGATTTAGAAATACTAAGTAGTGAGGACATGAAGGGAATCGATGGGTTTTGGGTGGCATCTCATTCGCTTATGCCTCAGACCCAACCAGCAGTTTTTGACGGATTCCCGTGCACCTCCTGTGTATGTCATTATTGCTGACATATGCTGCGTACCAGACTGACAAACATGATTAGGTCACCATCACATGCACATGAATAGCGTCCCATTGATACGTGTTCTGTGTTTGATTCTACCGGTACTGGAAATAAACATATTCGGGAAAAGGGACAGTATAACTCCAATAAGCCTACAAATCAGTCCCGAACATCAGTAGTGGTACTAAATGGTAGTACCTCACAGTTATCACCATTTGGCAGAGAGGTGACGCAGAGAATATATGTATGACCCTATGTAATCAATCTGTGACGCCTAGTTCATCATTGTCAACCACTGTGACTGTCAACTAGGAAGATCTCGTGAAAACACACTGGTGAACATGTGGCCACGAGATCCTGCCGTCAGGTTGGATCTGTGGTCACGATGACCCGGATATGGCAGACGCACCCTAGTGGTCAGTAGGTCTCCCCAAACCAAGCAGATTCTTAGAGTCCTACTTCAGACCCACTGAACATAAGTCATAACACTGCAGTATGACACGGTATGGATCTGCTTGGAGAACTGAGTCGTGAGCAGTCCATGACCACCCTATTCTGTGGATCTGCCTCCAATAATCTACATACATGATGATCCATATATAAACGTGGTACCGTACATGTAGGTATATGAAACTGGTGGTGGTGGGAGGAGGAGGAAGGGACTGTTAGGTTTATAATGAAGTAATAAGTAAGGACTGGGGGTGCAGAGCCCCGCAACCAACCCCCCCCCCCCCCGCCAACGCCCGAGGTCGGAAAGTCGCTGAAATGAAGGGTCCCAGGTCACAAAAGTCGCTTTTTTTGTACCAAAATTGTTGCATTCAATCTTTCTACCTATTAAACAACATGCAGCGTGACTAGTACCACTAGATATGAACCCAGATGGATGGGGTGGTTGCTGTGTCACTTGTTGATTTTAAGAAATACATTGCAATGTCCCTTGTCAATTTTAAGAAGTACCCCATGTCCCATGTCCCCTGTCACTCGTCGATTTTAAGAAATGCCAATGTCCCTTGTCGATTAAGAAATAGGTCTTGTTAGCACTTGTTCCTTGTCACAATAGTACACAATAGTTAAACAGTCCCCTGTCGATTTGTGAATTTCACCGGTCTGGGTCCTTATATTAGTATATGATGCCCGTCACACTAGTGGTGTGTGTGACGTGCCGCCGGATGTGGTGTTCGGGGTGGTATACCGTCATGTAAACACACGTGTACCAGCTCAGGAAGCAGCCCTTCTCACACACTCATATCTACATGTGTCATGGGGCAAGCTGGCTCAATCAACCCTCAGTGTGTTGTCGATATAGACATGATATACGCCCGAGTAGAAAACGGCAAACATGTCTTTATGTCAATTTGTGTTACCGTTATCGATGTAAAATAAGTCAACAACCCCCTGTGGAATTCTGTCTTGATACCAATGGTAATACCGTATTCCATGAAAAAAGTACACGGTACTCATTTGCCAAAGCTGGTCATGTGTGTAGAAACCGGGAGTACCTCATGTTACCTTGATGCTAGGATATATAGAAAATATCTACTAGTACTAAATAGAACAAACACCAAAAGTGTGGAGTTTACTCAACACGACATTGGTCCTACTGGCTGGGTTGCCATACTCCATATTCGCCTCCTGAGGTCAACTTTAAAATAGAAAACAGCAGTAGACATAAATGATACCAATTATATTATTGTCAAATGAGCAATAAACACAAAGCCGGTATAGTGTTATGTGGCCATGGGTTTAGTTTGTGACTGTGAAGGGTGTATGTGTGGCCTGTAGGAGAGTGGTGTACTGTGTAGAGGGGTGTCTGGGAGAAGCAATTACACAGACGGGAGGCTAGGGGTTAAGCCGTCTCAGGCAGGACCTGCTCACTGTGGGAACTGCTCGGTTGGCAGCAGGAGTGATACGACTCCAGCCTCTGAGTGATCCCTTACCATGCTGTACGTATACACGGACATCTTTACATCTCTTGTTTAGGATATAACTCAAATGCTGCCTGCTTCTCAGTGTTGTCGGCAATGACAATGACACTCCCAGGATAAACACTATATTGACCCTTCTCCTACTAGTCCTGTGATGGCCAACTCAGAGCTGTCTGTATGTGGACTGCCGGACGTTATCACATGCCTCACTGTCAGTATGGAGAAGGGTCAGTAGGTACAGCAGCTTCAGCCAGGTACCAGCTAGTCTATCCTTACCCTCCGCTAACCTTATGGGAGAATAACAGGCCAGGAGCGGAAGCAGGAGGGGCTGTTGGTGAGAGACTGGAAACCAGCCCGGTGTGTCCCTCTGCAATACGCAACCCTCAGAGGGGGCTGCAGGTGGTGGTTGGGGAGGGGGGTGTTGCTGTGAGCAGCTCCAAGGTAGGCCTACACAGAGCAGCTCGTCTACTGGTACTGGACCGCAGTGGTTATCGAGCCGTGGCAGCATGAAGGATGGTATGACCATTTATACCAAGGCTGTCTGTGGACGTATGAAGGTAGCCGGAGGGCTGCTGGATACCTCGGGATGGTTTTAAAGAGCAGAGAGGTGGGATGAGCCCTACCTGGTGTATCTGTGTATACACTACAGCATCCTCAGTAATGGTGCACTGTATTGGTCATGGGCCATGGATGGACATGGACGGAGGCAAGACCCCATACATGTATACAGAGCTCTATACAGGTGGGACATAGCAGCACGACCTCTATACTGCAGCTTCTAACCTTGGTCAAGGACCCCCTATAGATGGGAAGATTTGCTCAATCTCCACACATCAACGCAACTGAGAACATCTTATACCTTCTGAATACTGACGTGGCCCATGATGGCGTGGTGTGCTGAACATGATTTGTAGTAAGAGTGATAAAAAGCAGCCTAAATAGTGGGTTAGATATGGCCTGACCACTTGGTCCTAAATTGAAAGCTAGAACGCATCTGAACTGAGTTCTAGGCCGAGTTGATATGGCATGACTAGTGGGTGCCAACCCTAGTAGTAGCAGTCCTAATCTCAGTTGTACAGTGTGTATTAACTGAGAAATGAGTCCTTATGTGAGCTGGACATAAAGTAGAGACCTGCCATCAGGCACCATGTGAGCAGGAGACTTGATGAGGGAGCTGTACTGAGCTGCTCATGTGTAGGTAGTATGTCCTACATGCTACAGAGGGCGCCACCACGGGCAGGATCTGCAGCAAAGGACAGGTAGGGCATGACAATATAAATGTGGATATAACACATAATTACGATCGGGGTTTTCTTAGGGTGTACTACATCACTGTTGTCTGTGTTTGGCAAAGGCCTACTCTGCATACAGATGGATCCTAGTAACTTCCTACCTTCTCCTCACTGTCACCGTACTGTGTGCACCGTCTAAGTAGCACAGGAGTAGTGTACAGGGGGACTCAGGGAGACCAAGAGGAACTCCTCCCTCACCAGGTGTCTTTGGTGAGCTACCGTCCATCAAAAGCCACTCAACACGTGTTAATGTTTGCCAACACAGACCCTCCTCCAACTGGTGGGAGATGGTACATCACCTGGTAACACTTATCCCCACCTACAGTCTCCTACATACCTCACCCATACACTATACCTCCTGTACACTACAGTATATAATATACCCCCCTTCCTCCCTGTACACCGCATTATAATAAACCTCCCCTCTACACTGCAGTATAATATACCTTCCCTGTACACTGCAGCATAATATACCTCCCCTCTACACTGCAGTATAATATACCTCCCCTCTACACTGCAGTATAATATACCTCCCCTCTACACTGCAGTATAATATACCTCCCCTCTACACTGCAGTATAATATACCTCCCATGCAGACTACAATATTACAACAATTGCTAGTTGGTCCCTTGTGTGAAGAGATCTCAGTTTCAGAAAATAGACAGACATGTATAGCCAACCGTACTATACGTATACCTCCCCTGTACACAGCCATGCAAGGGCAATGTAAGCTCCTGCACAGAAAATCAACACTAGAACACGCTTGACGCCTTACACGAGTACCTTCCCGTATCTCCAGTATCTAGATGTTTAACTGTAATATAAGCCCGCTAGGGGTGGGAGGGGCTAAGTAAGAGATGAGGAGCAGCCCTTCAGCTGGTAGACCTTTTTGTCTGTATACCTGGACCTTTTTGTCTGTATACCTGGGTAAAACATGGAATGCTACAGCTATGTCTACACGGAGTCCCTTTCGAAACCAGCTTTGTTTTGAAGATAACATGCCGTGTAGATTGTTCACCATTATACAACTACATTACTTTCAAGTTTTCTCATACTTTTGTAATCAACGTTTTGGAAAACCAAAGTTAGTATATTCAAATGCATGCAGCAATATGTAATTACAGCAAGGAGATGATAATAGTTAGGTATATATGGTGGTTAGGGAACAGCAGAGCTATACTTTTCTAATCCGATGTTATCATTGTCATTTTGAATATTACGTAGTTTTGAAAAAAAAACGATTAGCTTTAACATGACTGAACTGTTCATACTGTCCACCTTACGTCACGTGCACACCTTCCCTAGCCACCTGTATACAGACTCACCTGGACTAGGTCCATGGTAACTAGGTAGAACACACGGCATGGACGGTCAATTAGAGTAGTACATATACATCTATGCCGAGACGGTACGCTCTGCCATGGATGAGGGGTGAGGGGGGGGGGGGCTCCTCTGAGCAGATGTGGAGGCAGGCTGTGAGCCGCTCCCGTTTGTAAAAAGCTGTTTGCTAGTTTACCTGCTCTACTGGTCTAATACAGTTTCACAGTGGCCCTGCCGTGAACACAATCATGTTATACATGTAGCTTCACCTTGTACTGTTTTACAGTGGCCCTCCAGTGAACATCACCATGTCACAATAATGGTACTGTGTAGCTTCACCATGTACAGTTTTACAGTGGCCCTCCAGTGAACATCATCATGTCACAATAATGGTACTGTGTAGCTTCACCTTGTACTGTTTTACAGTGGCCCTCCAGTGAACATCACCATGTCACAATAATGGTACTGTGTAGCTTCACCATGGACAGTTTTACAGTGGCCCTCCAGTGAACATCATCATGTCCCAATAATGGTACTGTGTAGCTTCACCTTGTACTGTTTTATAGTGGCCCTCCAGTGAACATCACCATGTCACAATAATGGTACTGTGTAGCTTCACCATGTACAGTTTTACAGTGGCCCTCCAGTGAACATCATCATGTCACAATAATGGTACTGTGTAGCTTCACCATGTACAGTTTTACAGTGGCCCTCCAGTGAACATCATCATGTCACAATAATGGTACTGTGTAGCTTCACCTTGTACTGTTTTACAGTGGCCCTCCAGTGAACATCACCATGTCACAATAATGGTACTGTGTAGCTTCACCATGGACAGTTTTACAGTGGCCCTCCAGTGAACATCATCATGTCACAATAATGGTACTGTGTAGCTTCACCTTGTACTGTTTTATAGTGGCCCTCCAGTGAACATCACCATGTCACAATAATGGTACTGTGTAGCTTCACCATGTACAGTTTTACAGTGGCCCTCCAGTGAACATCATCATGTTAGTCACATGTTACCCGAACGGCACTGTGTATCTGCACCTAACAAGTAGTGTGAAAAGCTGTTCAAGGATAAAAGTGAATATCACATCATAGAAAAAAATTAACACAAGCAATTGGCTGATGGCTAAAAGTATGTGGTCGCCTATGTATTGTCTGAAACGATGACCCAGTGGCATCGGGTCCTTGGTGTGGATGAGGTGTTTCCATCAACACACACCAGATGGCAGCTGCGTAGATTGCACTAAAACCTCCAGCCTTCCCTATACAATATAACGGTAATAAATCAATATACCTGTACCATATTGAATGTAAGTTTCTACCAGGCCGGGGACGATATTTAATACATGTATGTGTATGTCTTCATCACCGTGACAGGGTCCAAACACTTTGACCGACCAGTGAAGTATGGATAACTATACACGTAGCACCGTTGATTTAATAGAGTGAACGGTAGCACTTAGCCCTTGACTTATTATTGGAACTGCTGGCAGCATTTTGTTTCGTCCTGTATGTGAGAACCGTAATAGGTACCATGCATTCATTGTGAAAGGGGACTAGAGAAAGAGAATACCCAAATATAGGATGATAACAATGAGATATGTTCGCCAATTGATAACCAGTGTCCCTAAACCAAAAACGGTGTATGGACCATGGCTTACAGTGGACATTTATGGCTTAATACAGTCTAAAGATAATGTTGACTTTGGCACAAAACGATACATCAGCATCCACATCATAAATGACATATTCTCATTGAAGTGCCCAACCCCTGGTCTCTATTCGGTACTTATCTCGTGCATCTAGGGGCGCACCAATCTCGGTGCTGTCCAGTGGTCTTATCTCACCACGATATCTCCCGGGGATATCGCAACCCCCCCCCCCCCCCGACTCCCGGTACAGCAATGGGAGGCGTCTGGGGCTGACTGTGGTCTCAGAAATCAATCGGAGATGGGAGCTTCTCCTTTGATGTGAGGTCACGTGAGGCGACGTTGGCGCCACCCAGCGTAGGGAGGTTGAACTGATAGTGCCCTCATGGGTGAAAGGAAATCAGCAGCAAATAGGTGGCTGATGGTTAAAAAAAACACCTGTATAAAGTAGCAAGGCTGTAAACTGACTATGTTTTCTACAGTTTCGGACACGTGTTGTTGTTGATGTTGATTTAATCAGGGTTAGTGATCGAGGTCACAGATTTTGTCCCATGAGCTGAGGACAAAGTCCAAGGGATGTCTAAAGATTCCTAGACGATTTTGACAAAAGACGATTTGGCCAAGGACGTTTTAGACAAAATGCTGCTGCCGATGTTGTTTTCGCCAGGGTTGGTGATCAAGGCCACGGGTTTCTCATCAGCTCGGAGTACATATAGTGTATGCCGGAGTGTAGGTCTGAGTTGCTCGACATCGTAAGTGTCGGGGTAAGAACATGTAGGCCTATAGGGATCCCATATTTATAGTATCCGTGTATGATTCGTAATACATTGTCATCAGCATGACTTTCTGCATATCTGCCGCACTCTTGGCCTTGTTGGCGGGAGCTAGCAACTCTTGTCATAACAGCCTTAGTATGGAGCCCTCACATACAGACTGTAAGCCCCCACCCACCCACCTCTGTCACGGCAAGCCCCCGTCTGACCCTTAGATCATGCTGGATCCTTAGCCTTAGGTGAATGCCCGGGTTATCCCTCCTGTTACACCCCCCCCCCCCCCCACACACACACACACTCACACCCATACCACCCCACCACACAAGGTGGGAGGAGGAGGGGGGGGCGGTTATAGAATGTTATCCTTGCGTTTATTACTGTATAAATGATTGCCATGTTCTTGTTCTTGTTAAAAAGTATTACTTTTCCCCAGTAGTCAAAAGAAAGACGATTAGGAGCCTTCCACTTTTGACCCAAGGATGATGGAATGATGAGGACATGATAAACATGCGGATAAAAAGTGTACATGTGTAAGGGTTTAGTTTGTCTGACTAGATACAAGGTATAATGACCCTTTCAGTCTAGTCAGCGGCAGCACAGGATGAGAGAGGTGACGTTTCCCAAAGTAGGTGAAGCAGTCGGTTGGGACTTGGAGGAGAGCTGGAACCCAAGAGGCTGCAGTACTTAAGTCACAAGTTCTATTTGTGTTTGGTCTTGACCTGTTTTTGATAGGCGTCTGCCGACCTCCGCCCTTTGAGAGTCGTCTTGATAGAAATAAGGCGGCTCGCCTCGTCAGCACGGCTGTCACACTGGGACATGTAAGCTGGTGATGGCTGCTCCGTGTTGGGGCAGGATGGGAGGAGGAACACAAACAGAGTAGATATGATGTAAACTTGTATTATTGTCAACCAAACTATGACAATACTGTTGGGGTGTGTTCAGGATGGCAGTTGACTTATAAGTTAACGCTGGGTGGCCTCATTAGCATTGTTACACTATATTGTGTAACCTTCAATAAATAATAGGGCCTTGGACACCCCACCTACCTTTCTGCTGCCCCCCACGACCACCCCCAGTTCTCAGAGCACTCACCTGGCGTGCTGAGAGAGGCTGTTAACCCAGATGGGGATTAGTATTATCGACCCACCTGAAGCTGCAGCCATAGCCTACCCTAAGGCCTTCGTCCGTACCTCAGAGACATTGCCAATCTCCGCACATGAATACATGACGTCATGGTGATGTAATGGGCTTGCTGCATCTGGGCTGAGCTCGGTTTTGGGGTGGGTGGATAGTGGTTGATGAGGTTGGATACAGGTGTGCTGTATGTATTATTTATGTCGTGTAGCTCTGCTGGCAACAGAGATAAAGGACACCTGACTGATAACAGGTATTGGGTAACACGTGGACTTTATGGTCTCAGGTTAATGGTGCCACAATCTAGATATCTGTGATTTATTATACTGACCAAGGGACATGATAATACATGCCTGCCTGTCCGTAAGTACGGGTTGTAAGCAATTTACTGCATTTCTATTGGGGCACTATAAAATGTTAAGAGACTGGAATGTAGTGTAGGGAGATTTCTTATATTTTAAGAAATCTCCCTACAATTATTATCTCCCTTATAATATAAAACTATTATTTTTGTTTTATGACTATAGGGCAAGCAAAACCCCCTGCTGCAATCAACAACCAGTTAGTTACAGTCTTGATAATGAACCAATCGTAAAATTAAAAGTATTTTTGAAGTCCAAAGAATAAATTTGGGATGAAATCCTCGTGTGTTTTTTTTGTGTACATGTTGATTTGTGTACATGTTGGTGGGATTTCCACGTGGACTGCTTCTCACGACCCCAGTGAGTGCACATACACCGTCTGACCTACAGGGAACCATCGTCACCACGGGTCACGTCCTTCCTGTCACGTCATGTCACCCGTCACGTCATAACGTCATGCCTCAATACCAGCGTCACTAGCGTCAAAGCATAACATTGAAAGTGGAAATGTATATCAGCATTCTCCGAAATGCTATTCTCAGTACTGCCAAGTTCCAGTACTTCTAGGGACTGTACTTAATTAAAGCAATTCCGATTCCTGGTCTACTTTCGCCCCCCCCCCCAAGGATCCCCTCCCCCTGCCTCTTCCCCTCAATGTCACTTATTGATGTCCACCTGAATTCCTGCCCTTCGAATTGCTTCTTCCCTCCCCATTATACTGCGGCACAAAATACCTCATCCCACATTGACGGATCAATCTGTCGTCTCCCCTGCATGTCTCCCGAGCACTGGGAAGGGGATAATCAATAGTCTCACCACATTATGCAGCCCTCTCCCAAGTAACCAGGGTGGGATGGGGGGGGGGGGGGGATCCCTCTCTGCTTGTCGCCATAGAACATGGCCTCTTTGACATGTAACTAGGCCATGTTGCCTGATCAGCATGTATATAGGCCGCTCGTCCCTGCGCCTCGTGCTGCCCAGAAGGCGCTGATTGCCATGTAACTGGGGCGCCTTGTGTTATAGCACGGATCTAGGTCACACGGGGGGCACCAGTATTATGATCAGGTCGGATCAGGGTCAGGCCCACCGCGTGCAGTGTAGCAGAGGGGCGGCAGGTAGACGGCACCGGCACTGGGCGCTCGCCACACCCTGGAGCAGGAGGGATGGAGGTGGGCAGCTTGCCGCTCTAAGACGCACTTCTCAGCCTATAGCTCTAGTTGTTGAAGGAGAGGAGGAGGGCACCCTGACCTTAGAGTTGGCACCCCGCTACAGTGCAGCCAGCAGCGACTCGTATACTACTACGTGTGTGCACGTAAGACGTGAGTAGGGCTGGTAGTAGAGCAGTGGTGGTAGTAGCAGAGACAAGCGGCCTCAGCAGCAGCATGCATGCTCCCCGCTCTGTGTGCTGGTAGTAGTAGCCACACTGCTACACACTCCTCAGCCTCCTGCCTCTCCTCCTCCCCTTCATCTTCCTCCTGCTGCTACAGCTACAAGGGTAAAACAGTGTGTGTGAGACTCGGGAGGACGGCCAGGGGTGCAGGAGGCGACAACAACAACAAGGAGCGCCACATGAGTGGTGTGTGCAGCAGTCGTACCTGGTCACGGTGTGTGGCTGCTGGTGTAGCTACACACCTCCCGACACGTCCTCCTCCTGTACCCGCCTCACCTGCCGCTCTAGGGTAACGTCACCACAGGTAGTGGGGAGGACGAGGAGCCCCTACAGGAGGTGTGTCCCTGTGTCCGTCTGGAGGCGGCCATTACAGTAGGGTTTAGTGGGTGACAGCGGCAGCAGACAGCCTGGAGGTTACCTGAGGGCGCAGCAGTGACACCCCGTGTGATAACGTCGTCAGTGCTACCTGGTAGTACTGGTGACGGTGTGACGTGTGGTACACAGGATCTACAACAAGGATACCCTTACTACAGGAGATTGGTGGGTGAGGCCGGGGTAGGAGGAGGAGGTACATTCCTCCAGACTCAGGAGGCGGCGGGAGTGGCATTGATCAGGTGTGGTTACTGGATGAGGCTTGGCCTGGGTCCGTGTTAAGTAGGGTTACAGGAGGAGGGTCCCACCACCTGGAGGAGAGGCAGACTCCTGCTACCCACAGAGACATGGTGGCACCTGACCGCCCGGCCCGCCACGTTCTTGACCCATCCAGGTGGGTCGGTCCACTCACCTCTCCACCCCCAGGAGGAGCCCATGGGGGGCACACAGAGCGCCGACTCGGGGCCTGGCGGCGGGGTCGGGGGCGGGGGGCGACAGGGCCTGGAGGACCTTGGCGGTGCCGTGGAGGCTGCCCGGTCAGCAACCACTCCGCCCTATTACGCGGCCTCCCGGTCCGCCCCTACCTCTACCACCACCACACCTGTAAGGTCCAGCCGCAATCGTCATAGCAACGGGCACCTGAGCCGCCCCCAGCACCACACCATCCACCACCCCGGGCAGCGCCCTCAGCCCCAGCAGCAGCAGCAGGGGCACCCACAGACCCCTCACAAGGTGCAGCCCTCACCTCACACCTCACAGCAGACCACACCCAGCTCCACGCCCCAACTACTCCACTCAGGGAAGCAGCAGCAGCCAAAGGTAAATAGTCACACTCCAGCAGCATACACTGCATGGAGAGAGCTGGTCAACGGGAGGCAGCCCTTTTACTTATCAACTGTTTGTATGCTTGTTTTGTTCCATCTGTTCTCATCTTCCGGCGGTTTCTTTACTCGATCTTTAACTGTGTTGTTTGCCTGTTCTAGCTACCCATGCTTAATTTGGACCAACATCCCATGTATGTTCTTAGTTATTACTATTGACCTCATTGGTGAAAAGTAGACAGGGGGTTCTGATTTGTAGTATATAGGCATGTAGGATGCTGAGTGTGTCAGCAGACATGTAATAGCACGTACTAGGGTATAGTCTACCCCAACAAAGTCTAACCCAAGTAGAGTTGGCCTTCCCCCAGCCAGGCATCGCACCTCAATATGGACTGGTGGGAACATCGATTGGCGGTGTGTGGTATCGACCCCCTATAACGGGCTCAGCTTGCTGCTCACTGAGCTGCTCGCAGGGCCAACAACCGCTCCCCCCAATATACCACTCCCTACCAGGGTCAACTTCCTTACTCTTTATTACCAACTCAGCGCCACTCTAATTAAGATAAAGGGCGGGATGAAATGCTAAAGTGTGAAAAGTAAGCCAGGTCTAGGAAATAGAGATCTATGTGGATGTATTCAGTACTATATGCACAGAAAAGGGGAATTTGAAATATGTGAATGTGATACTGATGATGATTTAATTCAATTCAATATAATTATGTAGGTGAATGCAACACCCTTAGATATCTTAAGAGGTTTTACACCTGCTTACCATTGGTATTAGAACAGCAATACACTGGTATACATCAGGTTGGGCTTGGGGGTTCTGACCTCGGTCAGGACATCACTGACCGGGGACAATGCCACCTGGCAGTTGTAAACACAGTAAGGCTCTCAGAGTTGTACAAGAGCACACCTGGCACGTTAATGTCAGTTACACATTGACCGGCCCCCCGCCCCCTTCTTAGCACACACACAGCTCACCACAGGAGTCATTGGTGTATACTAGACTCTGGGACCAATACCATTATAGTTTGTCCTGCACCAAACCTATGCCAACACCACATGTTACAAGTTGCCATGACGACTGTAATTGTAATACTAATAAAACCGTTACCGGGATAGTCTCTGGAGGCATAGGAACGCCGGATGACCATTTACCACCCTCAATTTCTGCACACCGTGTGATTCAGTGGTGTACTGAGGGGTTGATTATGAGCCAGGAGCTGTTTACAAAAGATGACTTTTAATGTTTACTATAGCGCAAGCCAAGTGTCTCCTTCTGACAAACCACACCTTTGGCCCATCCCCAGGAAACATGGCACCGAGACCTCTGTATGTCATGTACAGCGTCCCACGTGATCCCCTGCCCCTAATCCCTTACCCATCACAGGAACAAATCTCACAGGAAGCCCTCTATTGTTTATAACTTGTGCTATTCTGACAAACCCTAGCTTTGGTAATGTTGGCAGGTATGCCATTGACAAATGGCAGGATTCTGTCTCACATCTCTTCGAGGTATCCATGACTATTAATATGTTACGACGTATACTGAGGTTTATGTTTACCTCCCGTTCCTTCAAAACAAGGCTGTGCTGTTTTCACGGTCGTCTGAGAAAGTAGCGGAATAACTCCCTGTCCCCAAGTAATCCCCGTGAGACAGCCATATACAGGCAACTATATTTATGTCGTATATATCAAACGCTCCACACTAAACCTATACTATACACCACTACTCGTCAATGAACCTTTATGTCACACATATATGTATATACAAACAACAAGAGAAACGGCCAAGCACACAAGATTGGAGACAAGTAGGCCTATATATCATATTTCAATCTTAGTACCGGTAGATCCCAAACTCATGCCACTATTGAAATGGTACATCAATGTGGGTGTAGATAACTAGCTAGACTTAAAGAGGGATGGGCCAGTGAATCATAATATGTAGTGAGAACCATTACTCAGACCGGGTAATATACAATTATAACATATTGAAGAGTTCTCTTATATACCGCGCCATATGAAGCCGGTTATTCTATTACAAATAGCAGGCCATGGCGGATGTAATAGGACAGGCGGTAAACTCATTATCCGCCGTTGGTGGGATCTTATAGGGTGGTGGTGGGGGGGGGGGGGGAGAGCAGTACTATTAGGGGGATGGGGTAATCCATGACATTTACCTACGAGCTTCATTGCCAAACTAGATTTAATGACGGCTTAATTAGGACAGAGCAATCTGTTGCCTCCCCTTGCGCTACTGCATCCAGCAGGCTATATAAATACCTGCAGGACGCGACACGAGCTGTAGGGATGAGGAGGTCGTGCACGTTTCTATTCCCCCTCTACAGTAACCTCTGCAGTAAAAGGAGCCGACTGTAGCAGGCACACCATTGCTACAGTAAACCTCCTGGTGAGGCTTATGTTGAGAGGGTGACTCATTGTGTATAGGGTGTGTTTACAGTATATATTTACACGAGGTTCTGCCCTTTCAGTCTGACATACATCTGATCTAGCTTAACGCTATAGAGTCGGCCACCAGTAAGGTTCATAGACGCAGCTCTGCCGCTCCTTCCACATACATGTACACACAACCCTTGTGTTTAAAAAGGAATGCATCATGTAGATATAGCATCCCTGACTCACGCAGACACACTGGTGTACACGGTGCCCCCGAAAGCTGCCCATCTCTCCAGGCAGATAAGTGGAGAGGTAAATACACACAATCTGTATGAGACAATAAACCTGATGAAGTCTTTGATGAGACTATGGTACACTATGGTTGTAACGATACCCTGTGCCGTGTGTAGCATGTCGTGTGTGTATGTGTCATGCTGAGGCATCTTTGAATCTACTGCAGTCCTGATTCCATGGCGATTCTCTCATCAAATTAAAAGTATTACTGGCTGCCTGCACTACCCTCAGCGAGCACGCCTGTTAATTACAACAGACAGAAAGAAGAAGGAAGAATTCTGCTCATTAATATTCAAGTCATTCAAGTCTATTGCTATGCCTCCTTCAGTCCTTGGATAGGATACTAGCTTTGCCCGAGCACAATAAGAACCCCTGGCAAAGTTACATTTTACATTCACTGACCATGGCATCCTAAGCATACAGTCATTTAATTTTCTCGTGTTTGTGGAGCAGATTGGCTATCTTGTCAAGTTGTATCCATCTGCACCCGTAGCTGGCATTCCCAAGGAGATCCCACTATAAACAGCCCGCCTTGCCTCAATGGACAGTCACTCTTGCATCAAATTAATTGGCTGGTGCCATCCAGCAGTTGGCAAAGGGAGGGGAGAGGGAAGAAAACCCTCTGTAATTGAGCTGGTCCTGTGTGAGGAGCTGGAGTTGAACAGATACTACTGTATCCATTGGGGCTGGGGGCCTGTCCTGGTCAGTAGAATAGCATTTACTCACTGAATGTAACTATTCAGTAGCATGCAGTAACAATAAATTACTAGACAGCACACACAATGACTAAAATGCTGTCAACGGGCATCGATTCCCTGGCCTTGGGATAATAGAGAGGAAGATGTGTATCATTTCCCACGAGTCCCACAGGAATCCTTCTGGAGGATCATAATTGATGCCTTGCAGCCCGTGGTCTATTTTCAGACATTCCCATTAAAGGTACATTAGCAGAGTGGACTAGGAGATAGTGCTGGCGGCCTGCCTGGATCAATGACAAGTACAACGCAGCCTCAAGTGGGCAGTGCCATGCTCCCAAAACGATGCAGGTATGACACCCCTCCAGTCAAAGTACATCAGGAACACGTGTGTCCTGCCCATCAGCGGCATGACCCCCCCCCCCCCCCCCCCCAGGGGCAAGGTTAAGGGCACAGGACGGGAAGTGCCTGGTGGCGTTGAGTCACTTGAGAGACAATAGAAGGTCAAGACCACCCGGGGTGACCATTTGGCCTGAGGAGTAGTGAGTAGTATAGGGAGTGAGGGACGCTGGGCGTGCTGCATGTAGGGACGGTTTGCACCCAGCTGACCTCAGAGCTATTGATCTGCAGTACCCGTATATCAAAGACACCAAGACAAGGCTCGATGCTGGACGGGAGGGGAGGGATTGTTAACTGTGTATTGGGTGGGGTATATACTGGGCTATGTTGGCACTGGAGGCGAGATGCGTGGAGGGGGCGGGGTATGAACAGTACTGCGTTTTATCCGGTAACAAGGCACGCACCAGACTATTTCACTGAATGAGGGACCCGGAAATAATGCTGACAAGGCGGCAGTTGCTACTGTGGACACTAGATTTATCTCCCACAGACAGGCCCCATTCCCCATCCATATAGAAAATGATAGGGTTGCTGAGGGATACCGAATTATGGCTAGTCTGGTCCAACCTCATCCCCGAAAGGATTAAATCAATAACCATCATCCTGTGTGTGGTGTGACTATCACCATCTATCACTGGGCTTATGGGAGACTTTGCACCGTGACCGAAAACTGAACTGTCATTTGGTGGGAGTGTGCTATCGTCTTACTTTAGACCTACATGCGTATCTAATAAACTATATTATATTTCCTTATAGCACAAATGTAAAAAATAAATCAAATAAAATCAGACTGTCCCAGCACATATACTGTGTGAGATGTCCCTATGTGATCAGGCGCTCTTACTGTCTTAGCCCTACTAGGCTGAACACCAACTGACCACACGGCCGGCAACACGACCCTCCCTCACCCACAGTCCCACTATAGTGTCATTATGCCACAACAGGCACCTCTTCTCTAATCACCATCCCAAACTCTCCAAGCACACCTTGCCAGTATTGAATGGACAGTCTCTGACTGGTGAGTGCAAGTGTGTAGTCATGGTAACAGGGACGCTGTGTGAGGGGGTTGGTATTTCATTAGTCACACATCACCTGCTCCTCTGTAGATAGGGTTACAGGAGGCCAGCTCTATAGAGGTCTACGCTGTGGAAATCAGATTCGATTTTCTATACCAAATGTGTCCATATTATTATGTGTCTATCAATTCTACTGGGGATAAGATATATTATATACTTTGCATTGTTGACTCGTCACTATATTCATACTCCAAATACATCAATACCGATTTCCCGTTATAAGTTACTCCGTACTCTCATCAATAATAATGCGTGCTACTTTTACATTGGTTGTGTTAATGGCATGAGGCTGTAGCTAAGGACACCTGCTCCCATTCTTCCTGTGGTATTTAGCAGTGGCAACCTGCTCCCGATCACTAAGGTCGTTAGGGCCGTTAATAGTCATGTAAATCCCTCTAATCAATCAGCCTCAGCTGCCCCACATATCTACATCACATGGACAACCACCATTGCCCTAAGTATGTGAATTCCAAGTAACTGCACCATTGCCAGTCTGTCCATTCAAGTCTAGCCGTGGGTTCTATTTAGTTGTTTTGTAAATGTTTTGGTGCTGAAGGACTGACAGTCTATTGACCACTGGCTAACCCACATCTCATCACTAGTAGGGTATGGGTACCGATAGTGAGACCAGTGACGACCTTACAGCTTAGGCTTATCTCGTATTGACCACCCTAACCCACAGATCACCACGGATCAGCCTGGTTCGATAGTCTTACTCTGGGGAGGATGCGTCATTGTTTCCATGGAAACTCGTATAGATGTGGAGTAATGTAGCCGCGTGTCTCACGTGAAATAACGTCCAAGCAGTGCTTTACACAATAACAGTTGAATGGGGGTTCATAGCGCCAACCATGTGTGTGCGGGAAACCTGAGGCCACCGGAAAACATAAACCCGCAGTGTTGTTTATGAGTAGACATATTACAAGGTCGGTTAAGTTGTGTCTTAACGCGGCATTTCTCATTCAACACTTGTTAAAGTGAGATACCCGGTACACCCATACCAATATGTATGTAACGGAACTCCAACGTAAAAACCTCAGGGGCGGACCCATGGATTTGAAAAGGAGGGCTCACCAACGTACTGAAAAGCTTCGCACCGCGAGTTGCGGTGGATCGAAGGATCACTAAAAAAACCTTTTTTAAACAAATGGTTGCGGTAGCGTTTGGGCATGGAATGTGATCTGGTTGACGGCTACGTTTGATTGTTGCGCTCGTCTGTGACTTGTGGGTTCTTTAGTGGAGGTAATACAACAGGGTCCTATTGTTATTATTGACCCAGGGTACCCTGGGTCTCTGTGAGACGGTTTTCCAGCAAAAAATGCAGATTGGTCAGCTGACTTTGAAGAGTTCCCCTGCATTTCTTCTTTCATTTATCTGATTGAAAGAAACACATGCATATAGATTGAAACAAACTGTACCTCCCTCTTTTTTTCAGTTTGTAAAAAAAAAGATATTTGTAGCAGAAAAACGATTTTGAAAAAAAGTAAAAAATACCTCTGAAATCAAGTCTGTGTGAACTAATGCTGAAGATAGGCCAGTGACCTTGAATCCTGACTTTAAAAGATGCACGTTCACACAGACTTCCTATACCTACAATGGTTAAGAGCAGGTGAGACGTTTTTATGAGACGCTTTTGAGCTGAAATTAAAGGTACACACAGAATAATTAAGGACCTTTCATTTTTGAGGCATATACAATATGGACATGGGAGAAACCTTTTCATTCAGTGTGTGTTGGACATAGACGTGAGAGGACAAAAGACATAGATAGCCAAGATCGGGGGACATAGAAATTTGAATTTGGGCTCAAGTACCCCCCCAAAAAAAAGTCAGTGTTCAAATCTTTTCTGAGTATACCCATTTTTTGCGCCACTCTGTGTGACTTTCTTAGGGCACCTGCGTCATGCGACCTATAGGTTGTGTGGTGCAGGTAGTTGTCAGTTCCTGATATGCTATACTTGTGACGCACAATTTGGGTATGCTTTCCGAAACGGTGCAGCCAGGATATATAATATAGGGAGCCAGTCAGGAATCCTGGAGAGAACCTGGTATGGTGACCAATGGATGATTTGGATAGTGGACTAGGGTAAACCAAAGGTGCTGAATCCATTTCTGTTATGTGTAGAATGATATCTAGGTCAGAACAAGGTCGAAATCAAGGTCAAAGGTCACATCAATACAAGAGTGCACCCTTTTTCAATCTTTTTCAATGGGAAGTGCACGGCGGGCCATGATAGAACTCGCCATTGCAGGGTTGGGTGTCAGTCGTCGGTCATCGGTGGTAGGGGGTTGGGATTGTTGGGACGTGAGTGTTGGGACATGAGTGTTGGGACACTGCCAATCTTGGAAAAGCCCTGGGTCACTTGTGATGTATATCACACAATCCATCTTTATACAATCAGGACAGATGCAGACTATGTCGATGTGTGTTTTGGGTTGAACATAGTGCGGGCCATGATAAGTACTGGGGGGGGGGGGGGGTAGCACAATGTCCCCTGTATTTGTATTCATTGTGTCTCTCCTGCACCAGTGCATGGGGAGGGAGGGGCTCCGTCAGACCGTGGCTGCGGCCCTGCACCAGAAGTAGTAGTACATAAATCAGGGCTTTGCTGCGGCCTCTCCATGGTGAATTATTGAGGCGACCCCCGACTCTTAGCCCACTTCCCACCGCGAGCCTGCGGGCGGTCGGGGAGAGGTGGTAGCCACATGCATACTTAACAACAAACCCATAGGAGCACCCCAGTTATTAGTACCAGCCAAACTCTCAACGACGGGAAACATTCCATGTACTCGGATGAGTCCCACAGTACAGACATGTAATTTAGATTATTATTATAATAGAGGTGCACTGGTTACAGCGACAAACACTGATAAGAGCTGATAAGACTGTTACAAGCATGTCCCCTGTTTGACCCCTATTTGTACCCATAGTGGTATGTCTTATCAGTGGGTTTAACCTCAACCAGCGAAATTTAAAATGGTGGACTCGCGGGGTGTGTAGCTAGATTCCTATTATAATACAGAGTAGGATCTGCAACACGCCAGTAGTGATGGCAGTACTGCCTCTGGGGAGAAGTAGGAGTGCCCATGGTGTGGTGAGGAGGTTGTACATGGGGTTCTGTAGACAGACAGTGACGTGCTGCCCATGTAGTGAGCCCTGTACAGTGTGACTAGGGGGCTTTTAGTGAAACATGAGCAGGGACAGCCACCCCCAAGGGATGCTCGCCCTGATTTGTAAATCCCTATTCCTATCTTAAAACGTCCATCCTTTGCCAACCCCCCACGTATACCCCTGCACAGACCGCCCCTATAACAGGCTGCCCGGAACTCCCACGAGGACATGCGTGCACGAGGTCAGTGTGTCTAAACTGCACGGTAGATACTATAGCAGCACCAAACAGACATTGTTGCCCCCTCTCCTGCCTGGCTGTAGATTTAGATAGGCTGATTACAGAGGTTAAACCCCGGGTTAAACCCATGGATATTTGTAACATGATTCCCAAGAGTACATTCACTCACCCAGTAATATTACTGTCATTTTAAGCTATGCGAAATAAAATTACAGTTCCTCAAGTAGACATCTATCAAAGACAGTGTCCATGTATTCTGTTAATATACTGTTATGTGTGATCTGAGCTGCCTACTCGGTGCCCTGCTGTCACACAGCAGATGTATCGAGCTGCTCACTGGGTCAGTGCCCCGGGGTCAGTTCGGGGCTGTAAAGCCTACAGGCAGTCGGCACAAACTGTTTGTATGTGTGCTACACAGGTGCCCTGTGCCATGATCAGCACGCGGTGCACGTGTTTGACCTACTGAGATAAAATAAGCATGCTTCCAGGGAGCAGAAACTCTTGATTTATAGCATCCATTTTGGATCACAAGGTACTCTTGTCTCTTCATACAGGTACTCCGTTATATGAATAACGTTATGACCTTGGCGTCGTCTGGTTTCTCTGTCCTCAGTGTGATTAGATTGGGCTCTCATCCTCAGAATGAGTTCCAGTCTCTACATAGACAGCATCTGGTCTAATGTGTAGGACTGTGATTGATGAATTAACACGTCATTCATTACCGCTTGTCCGCTTGGATGTGATCCATCAGGCTCACTCAGATGTAGGGGGCTGCCTGCACTACTTAGGGCAGAACGTGGGAGCAGCTCACAGCCCACTGAGCGCTTATCGAGCAGCTCACATGGAAGCCTCACCCCTTCGGTCTAATCCATGACCAGTGACATCAAAGTCCTCAAGTAGCTATAAATCCTTCCATAAGGCAGGACTTTTTTTTAAAGTATCTATATAGCATACTGTCCTTTCTGAAGGTCAGTATATTCTCAACACTGTTTACGACCAAGGTATGTGGATGGGTTGTTTTGTTGTGAGTTTTCTTTGGGGGGGGGAGGGGTAACAATAGAGCCTGCCCCCCTCTGTGTGTCGGGGGGGGGGGGGGGCGCTGTAAGAGGGCATCTCGTGGTGGAGGATCAATAAGACTGGTGGTGCTGCTACGTCACGTACGTCATCAGGTGGGCGGCGTGCAGACAGACGTCTCATCTAGACTACAGTAACCACTGGTCCACACTCAGAGGGCATACTCATAGTCTAGGCAGTAGATTGTACTTTGATGGAACCAGTTTAGAAAATAGGCATCAGTCAACAACAAACTCGCAGGGTGTGGCTTTGTTTCACGTTTATGGCCCAGGACTATTTTGGTATTTACTACCCTAGATTAGATATTGATATCGTGAATCTGAAAATGCTACGCCACATGTTCTCTCTGGAAGGTAGTTAGTGATTATCAGATGAAAGCGTTGTGGGATAACTCCCCAACTGAAAATGGCGAACGGTTAGTCAGGACAGGAAACCCTCTTAATTGGAAAGCTATTTTAATGGTATTGATTCCCGATTAGTTGTGAGCAGGGCAAACTAATCAGTCTGGTTACTTTGAATGGCATCTCACAAAGCCTGCATACCCCTACAGCACAGCAGCCCCACACCCTCACCGACAACATCAGAGCAGCTCAGTTAATCACCGTCTTTATGGGGAGGAGCTGCTCCACTGAGGATGTAGGTCAAGTTGTGGTGAGGAGTTCCTGAAGTGGGGGTTACCAACACAACACGGCAGTCACGGCAGTCACAGCAGTCACTGCAACGGGCGATCATATTCTGATAGCTAAGGGTACCCCGAAAAGCTGAATAGTACAGAGAATATACCTTAATAGGAGTTCTTATAGTTGATTTCCGCGTTGTTTCAAATTTCAAATAGAAAATCTTTAAATTTCTTTGATTTTGTACACTCAGGAAAATATGTATCTTTAATATTATGCGGTGGAAAGAGAGTGTAAAATTATCTTACTTCAGTGTTTGTGTCATGCATCATTTCGACAAAATGGTTGTTGGAACTATAACATTGTAATCTTATCGTAGAACAAATATGATAAGAAGAACCACATTCCCACAGACCCAAGGGGATGGGAATGACCTCCCCCAAACCGTGGTCTGAGCTGGCTGGGCGTGAAGGTTAATCCGCACCAAGTATGGATTAGGGTGTCAGAGTGCAGGGAGGGGCCGTCACCACATCCTACACACCCATCACGCACCTCTTCTGTAGAGAGGAACATTGCAGTCAAAAAAAATAATTCTCATTTCAAGAAAATAAAAAAGCTCGCCTGCCAGACAAATGACTAATTTTAAGAGAATCATTTTTCTTAAAACTAGTCATTTGTCCGCCAGGCGAGTTTATTTACATCTTATTTTCTTGGAAAGAGAAAATTATTATTGGCTGTATATATGTTTGTAAAGTCTTTCCATCAGTGCTATTCCGTTTCAAATTCAACCAATGCCCATACTCCTTGATCAATTCCATGTATTTATTATGAGTATGTAGAGGCAAAACATGGTGCCTGTATTGGGTTTTATCTGGCTGATTGTTTCTATGCAATCCTGGTTTATAAAGCAGAAGACAGTTTACACATGTCTATAACTTGACATATTTGGTATTTAGACCCACTGCTTCGGCACTAGAGTGTTAAACCTCCGGGTACATGTAGAACCAGAGACCCCCCTCCCACACCAGTGACCTGGTCACCATATGATGGCATCTGACACATGACCTGAGATGACTAGCCATATCTAAAGGTACCCACACTAGTGTTGCCATGGTAACCACCACCTCGTTTGATGACCTGTCGCCCATGGGGGTTATGAAAATGCCCCCACCAAGAACTGACAGCCCCGGTAGTTTGGGCCCTTGCCGATGTTCGCCTTAATGGGGAAACGTGACATGGGCAGCGCAAAGGAATGATGGCATTGGACAGCTTCTGCATGACTTGGTTCCCCTCTCAAGATGATTCCGGCACGCGATAGAAATTGCATGTGCCGCAGCCTGAAAATTGCATTTAGAGGCCAAGGTTATAGCGGTCATAATGGTAGATGGGGACTGGAATGTTGGGAAGTAGCACTCCTTGAGCCGCCACCTCGTGCAGAAGAGTTAATCATGTAGAGATAGTGGCTGCGGTACATCTTGTCTTAGGGCACGACTGTGATTGATGTGTACTATGGCGACAAGATGACGCTTTGCAATCAGGGACTGAGTCGCCGATGTCACAACTTATAATTTGGTTCTTAAACGACGAAGAAGCCAGGCTGCAACTGGGATAGCCTTCTGAAGGTGACAGCACACGTCTGAGGTGGAAGAGTACAGGGTCGGTAATATCACATGGAGAGGCTCCTCGGCGAGGTGTCCAGAGGATACAATAACAGCAACCTCACACCCCTTGGGCCTGATGGGACGGTAAAACAACCGACGAGCTGTTCCACCCTTCATCTCTACATGTGTGTGTGACATTCATTGAGTTCCCCCTCAGCCCCAAGTGTGAGGTTTGCAGCACTACCTGACAGCTGTGGCCCCACCCTCAGCCCTGCCCACATGCAGCAGGAGTTCTGCACCTTAATACACCCGGGCCGCCGTATATAAAGGTCCTGTCATGCCTGCACTCATACTGTTGCCGGGGCAGCAAGTTCTCTGCCTTTAATGCTGCAGGAGGCGGGGGTGGGAGGTGTAGGGGCGGCTCACCAGACGTGTGCTAGCGGCTTACTGGGGTGACTGATGAGGTCATGTATTGACTACTGCTGCCGCCCCCTGCCCTTATTGGGTGTCGGCTGGGCACAGTGGCTTCCCGGCTCAGACTGGCTTCACGAGTGGCTTCAGTGCAGCTTTCCCGCACCACTGGCGCTACCTTAACTGCCTCGCCCCACTCACCCCTCGCCCCAACACACCAACAAACACACACACACTCGGACAGACCAGAGGGCCGAGGTAATTGACAGTGGGACAGTAGAGGGAGAGGAGATGGGGTGTCCACTGCTTATTGTGTTTACGTCGGGCTTACAGACTACAGGCCCCTCTGTGAATGACCATATTGTTTGGCGAAATATTAAATCAGGATGCGGCATACGATGCAATAAGTCCGCACTTAGTGGCACAAAAACAATAGGATGCCACTCTACCATGTTCATGCACATTAGGACAGTATGGGAGGGGGGGGGGGCTAAACTCTGTTCTACAAACAGTCGCATGTCTTTCGGCAGTTCTCCTGACGATCAGCATCAGTTAAGATAAAGCACTGCTGCCATCTTAATGTTAATTTATAGCTTGTGGGACAGGGGGCGGTTTGACAGGTTCAGAAGTGATGATGGCTTTTGTGGTTCGACTTAACAGTATAAGTGCAGTTGGTGGGATGTATATCCCTGCTGGAGTAGCGTGACAATGCCTGTAACAGTGCACTTAGTGAGTCAGGGATGCAGAATGCTGCCGTAAATCAGCTGTGTCTCAGTCAACGTGTTTTAATGCACATGTACCGCCTTAACTGCCCCCCCCTGACACCCAGGAACGCACCCACGACCCAGGGACAGAGGGGAGCACTTATTTAAGAAAATATAGTTAGCTGAGTGTTATTCTGGTCCTTTTAATAGCTCATAGTTGCACTCATTGTTGAAGATGGTTGTGATGCTGGACTACCTCATGCAGATGTCCGCACTGACAGTCACCTTTTGTATTCTTTGTTAGATAATGATCTAAATTGATGTACTTATGTTGTAAATGTTGGTTCAGTTTAATAGCCTGAGAAGCTCCTCGGGCTGGTTTCCTGCTCTATTGACATTGATAGACCTGGTGAAGGGCAGGCTGAGACCCTGGAGAGGGCTAATGCTGCACTTGTACATGTTTAATGCTTTACTAACACAGTGGGGAGGGGGCAGCTACCGTGTGTCCTTTACAGAGCTAACCAGAACACAGACGGGCCCCACATGTAGCCACACTGAGGGCCTTTTATGTCCGTTAGGGGTGACCGTGAGGTGGAGCAGAGTGGTATTGGCTGGGGTAGTGACTTCTGTAGTAAACATTACCATGAAGAAGCTACTCCTGTTTCTTGAGTTAGTCAGGCACATTTCATGCTACCCTCTTTTGTTACCTTATAACATATAGCATTTGTATTACTTGCTCTGTACCACCACCACCAGGCAGTGTGTGTATATGGATGACACTATTAAAATCATGGTCTGAAGAACATACCCAGAGTTGCTTGACTGATGTTGCTATGGCTATCCAAATAGCTAGGCTTGTGTTACATATATGTATGTTGAATGTTGTGAAAAAACTTGAAAGAGGTGACAGAGGCCGTTTGATCTTTGGTTGACTGATTAGCGATCAGTGATAACCCACCATGACCGCCTGCTGACCGTTAATACCACACGGTTATGCATGTATGTATCAGCTCGTGGTTGTATAAGCACGGCTTTATCATGTCCAAGGTTCAAGCGCTGGCAAGGTCCAGTGCTGGGTTTATGGGGGTGCATAGGAGGCTGGTCCATGTACCATAAAACCCACACTGTCCGACTGATAACGGAAGTTGCCCACAGATTGCCATGTCATTGCCATGTAAGGGTCCCTGCATTCCTTTGCCAACATTTTCCAACGCAATATATATGTGTATAAGGAAGCTTGACGTGGCTATCAAACTCTATACACACATATCCCAACATGGTAGGAAATGCGGCATACGCCTGTTTACGTGAATGTAGGGTAATAAATGCGTGTAACTTAAGCCATGTAAATAATGACCCAAGTTACTAAACATGATCTGCTGCCCCAACCCGTCAGGCCCACTATTACAGGCAGCCCGGTAAAGAAGACCAGCACATAGTACCAGCTGAGGCTTGTCGAATTAACATGTAAGGCAGAAGCAGCGCCCCCTCCCCCCGCCCCAGGTGTGCTGCCTTGCCCCTGCCACCACGTGCTGCTGCTGTATACGGGAGCTGCTCAGGGAAGTAGGAGCAGCTCTATTGCTATTCTGCTCACCAACACCAGCACCCAGGGAGCCGTGGTCGGTGGGTAATTCTACTGGACAGGCTATATAGCTAAGGTACTGGAGGGAGCCGCAGGTGGTGGTATCTACCCTGTATATAGACGGGGTATTCCCTACTGGAGGAGAGAGTTACAGACAAGTCAAGTTATGTTCGTGGTGGTACATGTATTTTGGAATAGCTGTATAGAAACTAGGAGCTAATAAGTAACTCTATCGACAACACCGGCGTGGAACTGTATTTATAAACGCTTTGTCAGCATGGTTACATCAATCCAAAGACCTAAAGTGGATATCGCACACAAACACATGTATATTGTCAGCGTGTGTACTGGACAAGGTTTATACTACACACGTCTTTTACACGTGTCATGTTGTTATACAGCCAGGGCTCTGTCTGCTGTTGGATCTTGTTATAGCTCTATTCTGTATAAATAGATGAACAGGTGCGGCGTGCAGAGTAGAGCCAGCTGGGGGCCGTCATACCCTCAGCACTGCAGTCAACATCATAGATCTCATAATATACGGTTATTGCTAATTAGCACTGATGGTTTACGTCATATTCTTACGTAGCCTGTAGACGTCGTCCATGTCCTCGTTTAAGTAGAATACAAGCATGTCGTACCAACCCAAGACAAGGCATTATTATCCATGATTGGCAATCAGCAACCTCCAGATACCAATTAGCACTGAGACGGTGACTGTCTACAGGCACTGCTATACTGCGACCTATATGTGTGTAACTGTCTACAGGCACTGCTATACTGAGACCAGAGTGTAATTGTCTACAGGCACTGCCATACTGAGACCAGTGTTTAATTGTCTACAGGCGCTGCTATACTGAGACCAGAGTGTAATTGTCTACAGGCACTGCCATACTGAGACCAGTGTTTAATTGTCTACAGGTGCTGCTTTACTGAGACCAGTGTGTAATTGTCTACAGGCACTGCTATACTGAGACCAGTGTGTAATTGACTCAGGGTAACTGAGTAATACTAAACGACTCAACCAAGGTTTAAGACGTTTTTGTTACATAGCAGAATGTCTGTCATTCAGCCTGTATGACAGACAGACATGAGATGACAAAAAAGACAGATGGGCAAGGTCGGGGGACAAATGTTTCCTTCGAAAAGAAATTTGAAATGTCTTTCCTTCATGCTGTAATTGGCCTGCGATCTTCAGGTAGTGATTTCTCTCTTTTCCTTAAACTGTGAAGTACTCTTAAATTGCTACCCTCTAAATGAAAGTTACATTGGCTTCAGTGTTAAAGCAAAGATAGAAATCACTACTTTTGCCAAAGTGTCCCATATTTCTCTCTTCACACGCAGAAATGCCATCTTCTACAGTGGAAATACCCTCAAACACACAATAAAAACCATCTACAACGTTTAAATTAACTTTAGATAAAAGTTTGCAACACAGAGCATCGCTAGGCTGGACTACCTACCCTGGCCACTCCCACTAGCCTTCTCACTGTATGCCAGGAATAGAACTCCAATACACATACAGCTTCAGGATAAAAGGAGCGTCCAGAGCAGTTCAAAATTGATAGGGACAGAAGGCGGTACATGCCCGCAGCCTGCAACCGTCGCCCACACCCACCTGCACACCTACACCCACCTGCTCTCCCACACCCACCTGCTCACCCACCCCCACCTGCTGGCCTGAAATGGAATAATATACATGTATGACACATGACTTGAGGGTACTTTTTAACAAGGCATTCATTTCTGATGCCAGAATGGACCAATGAATGATTATAAAGGAGTACTATATCTAAGTACATGATAAGCTACAGATTCAGCTTACCCTGAGTCATCTGTGAGGCCACTCACACGCTCAATCTTTGTCTACAGGCACTGCCATACTGAGACCAGTGTTTAATTGTCTACAGGCGCTGCTATACTGAGACCAGTGTGTAATTGTCTACAGGCACTGCTATACTGAGACCAGTGTGTAATTGTCTACAGGCACTGCTATACTTGTTATACAACGCCATTACAGAGTACGTAAGAATCAATATGGTTGCTGGGCCTTGCTGTCAGGCATACACACAGACCATATAAACCACAATAGGATCTTCGTTGAGTCTTCTTATTTTTAACAACCATTGAAAACGGCTAAGTGAATGTAGTGAGATAGCTGATGATTCCGGGTGATGATTGGTCTACTTGCTTCACACCTAGGACATCCAGGGGTAGTGAACCTAAATCTTAGTTTAGGAGATGTCATATATAGATAGTGCCATGTGCATGTAGTAGACACTAAGGCCGACATGCAGGTGTAGCTGAGGTGTTTACTGTATCATGGTGGGACTACTAGGGGTACCATTTAGTAGGTGGTAGTTGTCAGACGGGATGCACATGGCTGCACCACCAGCCACCCGTCACCTAGCACCAGCTGGCTGCAGCTTGATGCACATTATAGTATAAACACACACACACAAACAGATATGTATACCGTGTATACACATCACATGGTGACCATGCCGTGTGCTACAAGAGTCAGGCCACTCATCACATGCAGCATCTTTGCATCCATCTTTCTAGAACAATAGCAGGGTACAATGTACTAGTAAATCGGCCTTTCATATATAGTCGGCTGTCGCCCATTGACGGGGTGAAGGTGTGGAGGAGGAGGGGACAAGCTGATATGTATGTAGACCAGCACTGACATCAGGAAGGCAGTCCTTGATCTGACTGCAGGCGTAGAGTGGGATCCGTCTGACGGCCCTGATCCGGCCGTATAGTGTAGGCTACTGTATCCACTTCCTGACCTACTTGTGCCACCTGAATTAACACTCCCCGGGGGCATCCAATTTACACCGTGCCGAACTGTACATAGCTGACATCCTTTCCTCTAATCTGACAGGATTTCCTACCAAAATTGTGTTTTGCCGGTACAGCCTTGGAAGCCAGAACTCGGGCAACAAGGCTGCTGTTGGTTCTAATCCTGACTAGACTACTCACCTTGACTAACGTCTATGTTCGTCAACGTGAGCACGTTGACTAACGTCTTTTTTCGTCAACGTGAGCCGTGTCAGTGTGAGTCCTAACAGGATAAATCACCAACATCGAGTTCAGTAAGAAAGTACTTTAGACATTTATGCAAATATTGAAGTGACCAATACATGCCATCGGCTTGGCTGACCCTGACCCCACACCAGGCTAGTTCCAATTCAACCCTACTCATCTACACCTATAGACACAGCAGCACCTTTACACCTTCAGCCCCCCGAGACACAGACACCTGACACAGACACCTTGAGGTACCTGTCACATCAAAGGGTGTGCCAGGGTAAGACTGACATGCTGCCAGCCCCCCACCCCCATAGCCCATATGATGCCCCATGCGGACACACAACCCTCACCCCCACCATGTCGCGTCCATCAGAACCTGCAATAAGCTGATAGCATGTACTGACAGAGGCGTACATGTGTAACTCGGGCTGTGAACTTGGTGTAAGGAGATGTGATGTTCCCTCGGGCTGCCATTCCTAATGTCGTGATTAAAGACTGCCATGTTCTAGTTGGTAATTACTAGATGAACACTGTGTCTCCTACCTCCTCTTCTCCTACCCCTGCTCTACCGGATTACGGCAGCATCTAGACTATGCACAGCAATATATATGAGTGCACCCGATACTTTCAGTAAAAATTGATATGAGAAGATGTGAACTGTCTGGTAAATGCATGGGTGATCCTAAGCAAGTACATTGTATTGCTACGTAGGTGATGGGTTAAAAATAACTACAGAATTAACGTGGTTACACGACTACGCTAAGACACCAGTCCAATATCCCAACAGAAGGGAGAGCTGAGTTAACAGTGCTATTTTGATCCCGTTGACAACGGTCCAAGGCTACATAGACCCACCCATCTTCTCCTCCTATTGGGATATTTGACTGATGTATTAGTGGGCTCTGGTATGTGGTTCCTGGGTGATTGGCTGGATAATGTGCTGTCCTATAACCTCTGGCACCACCACTTGACAGCCTCACTGGTACAGGCTGCCGTGAGTCTCTGCCTACATCAGGCCGTACATGATGCATGTACATGTACTTGACACACATACTAGTAACGGTTAACCCTGGAGTGTCTGGACCCTGGTCAGTGGGCGTCCTCCTTCCACATGCGTCCATGCCGCAGGCTCACCTAGACCTCATCCACACCTACACGTGCCCAATACGACACCAGTATACATAGACCTGTAGATAAAAGATAACGATTTATAAGTGATCAGGGATTTCATCGAAAATAGGGATACACCCATTTAAATAATACACTAAAAATATAGATTTGCAAGGTAAACAGGGGCCAGTGGATTCTGTCAATACCCGACTTACATCTCTGCATATAACTAGTACAGTGTAATAGGCTGCAGGAAAGGCTATTCTGCTGTATGACTTCTAGTTGTAATACTATGTCTGCTATCATTACAGCAGCACTACATGACTGTATAACTCAAACTTCAGATGCAAATCAAAACTGGTGTCCGCAGCCATATATGTAGATGAGGTATAGAGTTGTAATGCTTCAGTTGGACCAAGGACCAGCGCCCCCATCACTGTGTTGGTCGGAAGTACACATTAATTCAGTCATACTTAAGTCTCTGGAAAAGCAACATTACACTGCCACTGGTACTATTAGCAAGTTCTTGTAAGCCAGCTGGGGATATGTAACGTCCCCTTCCCACATATAAGGCTGTGTTGGTGACGTCAAGAGTTGGGTACCTGCCAATTGGACTGACTGACTGCCAGAGGATTCAAACTTTGTGATACAATGTCGACCAACACAAGCTGTTACCGAAGCCAGCTTTAGACGTGGTGGTACACTGCCAAGAGACACATTTGATGTGGGTTAAACCAGAGACCTACAGGTCCCCAGTTCTGGTTCAAGTCTACAGTAGGACTGTCCATAAGGAGTGAACTGGATGTAGAGTGATACAGTACAGACTGAGGAGTAGGCTGTCACACATACAGAAGCCGACAAACACTACATGGTATATTGCAGTAGTGTGAACTGGGTACTTGAGGCTGGACCACTGATCCACAGAGGATCTAACTAAACCAGGATCCGGGAACCCCTCTTTACACCTGGTAGAGATTACACCAGCCGTTTACGTTGCTGCCACAATACATATATCAAAACGAAATGTACCGTAGTATGTATGCAGACCGAAACGACTAGGATGTAAACATACTTAACTGGAAAGTATATGGTAGCATTGATGATGACACGAGTTGAGTAGTACTAGGGATAGTGACACTCGGATTGAATAGTGTCTGTGGATAATATGACACACGTAAAGTAGTGTCTGTGGATGGTGACACGTTGAGTAGTGTCAGTGGATTATGACACAAGTTCAGTAGTGTGTGGATGGTGACACGTTTGAGTAGTGTCCTTGGATTATGACACACGTTGAGTAGTGTCTGTGGATAATAATACCCATAGTCGGAGTGTGTGTTGTGAGGAGACAACAATGGCCAGGCGTATCATCGGTAAAAACAACACCATGCCGTCACCCTCAGCCAGGCTGCCCCCGGTAATTAACATGTGTTACATCGTGTAGTATTTATCCTGTGATGGGACGAGGGTAATAATCTCTTCTTGGGATGCTCAAAATTGCTTGTCTCATTTTAAACTGAAACTGTGATACCATAATTTGACTGGGTTGTGACGCCGGTGTTTAGGATTCATTGGAACGTTAATTGCTGCATTATACAGAACGTAATTATGTTCAAAGGGGCGTGACAACCAACGTTGTTTCGGTACACCAGGCTTTAATTAGAATCTTAATGAGGCTGACCTTTGTGTAGAATAACCTCATGGGACAGGGACCATTTTATTTTATTTTTACAACCTCTGATCAATATACTTCACGGCAGACTGTTCCACATCTCTGGGCATGATGCCAATCGCCTTCTTTTTCTTATAATTCGTCTTATTCACATAGATCTGTAGATTAAAACAATTGATTTTCATATTTTATTTCGTTATGAGGAATGTTCAGTAGACAATTGAGTTTTATTGGCATGAGGGGATCTGCACGTTAAACCGAACAATAATAATGTATGATCTTCATCTGATATACGAAGCACTTCTGGTACTTTGGAGTCAACGGTTTTTTTAATTTTCACATTCATACGTTTTGAAATGGGACTTTATGTTCGAATGCGATTCGTGATTGCACACTATTTAGTGACTACCTCTACTTATCCGCCGGTAATTGGCTTTCGATTGGGGATATTTCCCCTATATACACCGTTCAAAACGCACATTCTGCACTGATATCTGATTTGTTCATCAGTATTAGTTTCCATAGCATTGTAGTATCCTCAGAAATACTCCCTCTGCAGGTGTGTTTTCAATTATATTCAAGACATACCAAATGAATATACATTAGGACAAATTGGATATTATTCACGGATAGAACCAGTCGATGGTACCTATCCTAGTTGTAGAAAACTCCTGAGATTTCCAAAAGTGGAGTTTTACATATGACATAAGGTAACGTTACACTACTTCAGTAATAATTTGTGACACATGGCGCCTTTTATAATATTGATAATAAAACATAACGAATAAACCCGTTTCCCTATCTCCTCGGCAGAAGATATACTCGGGCAGTACAGTGGTGTACTCCAAACGGCGCTCACTGCAGGAGGAGCGCCAAGACTCAGGCCACCCTCCCCCTCCCTGCGCCGCCCAGTCTCCGGAGGACTTATTTACCAAGCTGCAGGAGCAGCACAAAGACCCGGCAGCCCCCCGCCCGCCACTCGTGCCCGAAACGGCCTGGAATACCTTAAGACAGGTGGCGCCACCACAGCCGGAAGCGGAAACGAGCTTTAACGAACGCTGCTCGGACGAGTACGGCTCGATACGGTTTGATACCGTGAGAGCCTTTGTGTTAGAGGTACTTGTTGCCAATACTAGGCTGAATTACTATGTTCCTGAATAACCCACTTTACTCTTCTCTCTCTCTCTCTCTTTCCTTCTGACCCACTCCTAACCCGCACCCTGTGTACATACCTTCATTATATAGATACAACATGTACAGATAACAGGGGTTGTAACAAGGGTTGAAACCAACCAACAGCCTTATTTGAGGTCTTAATTGGAAGAAGGTAACCAATTAGTATAAGCATGTATGGTAAACTATGAACCGTTTTAAATATCATACAGCTTTACAAGCCTACTCTTCTTCCGTCATTTTACCATAACAAATCAATTTGATCCAATTTCAGGTGTTTTGTTTTCATTAGACAAGTGATTTACCTGCCTGTTTACCGGCACCTGCATCCCTGCAGTAACTTATTAACGCCTTGTTTGGTTCCTTGTGCCCCCCTCTTTTATTGTTTGAGGACCCTCGCTCACACAATATCCTTGCACCCGTTTCTGTGCGTAACTGCCGCCCATTTAACACCAATAATGTAGCATCTGCATTGTTTATGGTGGGTGTTCTAGGTTAAGGCATTATCTGTGTGCTGTATGAGGCTATAACTACTGGCTGCATTGGCACAAGCTGTAAGATAATCTATCAATGCCACGCTAAGTTTATATGACATGCAGTCAGCCCATCTTTCAGTTCTGCCAGCCAAACAAACACTCATAGATATACTATGTACTAATAATTCATATTTTCTTCCTAAACTAGTAAGAGGAGGAAGGCGAAAGGGTTTATGTATTTCTGGAGTGAATAGATAACTGTTGAGGCTAATAACATTTTGAGAAAGGCCTTGTTACCTCCCTCCCGCGCACTGAACCTGGCCACTGCGCGACCTGTCCCTGGGTCAGTATGGGATCTAAACCCCCGAATGACTGCATGCCCCAGTTGGGCAATGTGAGGCAAAAGGGGAGTGTAAGTAGTATAGGACAAAGTGTGTGTGTAGCAGGTACACATTAGGGTGCCTACCGGTGGTAGGGGAGCAGTGTGTGGTGCTGAGGGATGAATGGTGCGTGCTCACGGGCACCAGCCCAGGTGTGTGTGAGGTTGAGGGGGGGGGGGGGGGGGGGTATGTGACGTCCTCTCATGTCATGCTTACTCACTCCACAAACAGTGTATTCACTCTTGAGACAGACCCCCACCCTCCAACATTTGGGATGCCACTATCATGTCTCAGAAACTCTGACCTTGGGTGCCCTTTTTGTGAATATCATGTACAATGTACATCCCTAAGCCTGATCCTAATGTGGAGTGCATTATGTGTACCAGCCGCATCACGCGACCAATACCAAGTCAGTACGAGTAGTATATGACCAGGGGTCTTTGTGCCAGGCGTTAGGGTCACAACCCAAGGGGGGGGGGAGGGGGCAGAGGGTAGATGCGGTATGCCGGTGGAGCTTGTGGTAACCACTGTTGGGAAATATAAACACTGTTTTTGTTACCATTTTGTATGACTAAAACATACATAAAAAATGACACTTTTCAGAACGGTATGTTATATACTCTTGGGTAGACTATCGTTTCAAAAATGCCTCTTGTCCTTACTTAATGTGAATTCCGATTTGTCAGCTGGCATTCCATATAAATAGTTGAATGTTACAACCTGGGCCCCTTTTTTTTTGCATACATGTACATGAGGCGTGATGTTGTCGTTAAATGCACGACTGTAATGAGACATGAGGCGTTAATGGTGTGGAGATGTGACCCGCTGTAGAGATGGGGGAGGTTATAGAGTAGTACCACAGGGAGGTGGGCCGTGAGCTCGTGGTGGGAGGTGACGTGACGGCACTGGGCCGCCTTCAGAGACACGCGAGGTGCTCATCAGGACTGACCTACATAGGGCGAGCAGCTCGGGGTGAGCAGACAGCAGCTTTTCATGCACCCACGCCTCCTCCTCCCTGTAAATGGGCATCCACAGCCCTATCCGGGGTGGGGAATAAAGGAATGTATGGCCATATCAAAGTCGAGTAATTCAGCATGGCCGGCCAGGGTATAGAGCAGCAGAACATTCCCTGACATACAAGTAGGCCCCCTATACAGAGGCATATCGGGCACAAGTTCTGTGCATTGTCGACACCCAACGCCCCAGGGGGTGCACTTTCATCACGATGCCCTTTTGATATAGATACATGTACATAGGCCTACCATACGGTATCCATGCACCAACTTCTCTGGGGTGCTTAATGTTAAGTCATTGTGCCTAGAAGAAATCATAATATTATAGTGAAGTATTATGAGTGGTATGTAAAGAGCTAATGAGTAGATGGGCATGTGATGCTATGTGTTGAGGTACCTGCTGGGCTTTGTGCTGCAGGGCCGCAATATCTATTCACGTACACAGGTACACGTGCTATCTAGCATGTGTGTCTGCTATTTCCTTAAGCCCTCGACAGCAATGGTCATGGTGAGAGCAATAACAGTTGAGTGTAGATTGAGGCCAGTAATAGACTTAGTGGCCACATGTGTGATGTAAGTGGTGGCCCGCAGGGATGTGCCAACCAGAAGCTACCACACAAGGTCGGTAATGAGGGCTGAGCCGGCCCCTGGGAGCTATTAACCCTTTGAGAACGGCATTATGCCTTAATAGCATTATACCTTGGTCGTCATGATGCTTGAGTGCAGCCCTGGCGAGTAACTTGCCAGTGCTGCATTCAAGCATCATGCAAACCCTATGGGGTCTAGACATCCCGAAGTGATGATGTACCAATGTAGCCCCGGCGAGTTACTCGTCGGGGCTGCATTGATGCATCAAGACGACAAATGTTATCTTTTAACGACATGTCGTCCTTTAAGGGTTAATGAGGCCTGCACGCTGCTGCTCATGCGGCTAACTCTGATTTCATCATCTCACAACTCGGTTAAAGCTACACATAGTTAAGGACGTCCTTGTGATACCCTGGTGTAGATAGTATGTACCCTGTGTTAACGGTACTTCACTGAAGTGAGGATTGTTGTTCATAATAGTATAACCTTGGAAATAGATCTAACCGTATGTAACATTTCTAGATGTGCCCCATGGCCGTGTCGTTAACTGTTGTGTACTGTACTATCTTGGCGTGCTTGGTGCTACTGGTTCTACGGCAGCGTCAAGCTCAGCAATGACAACTGATTCTAAAACATGATCCTTTATTGCAGCTTATTGTTAATCATGTTGTTTCTATTGTGTACATCTACTAACAAGCGCCAACTAACTCCCCCAGTTTACACATTTGTTGACAATCATATTATGTATGTATACATAGTGTTTTAAAGACAAACCATTGTACATTGTAGCTCATACTGTATACGCCTGTCGTTGATATCATTGGTACACTGTATATTTTATTGTGTATTCTAATTGGCCACTCTTTAGTCGGGCAATTCACATTGCTCCAGTATTGTATTTCATGTAAAGTTGGCACAAATCCATTCTTGTGGTACGTAGCGTTGTATAGAATAACATTGGGGTATGCAGCAGGCTGCCCGTGTCCCTCCTCCAGGTGCTAACCCCTGTACTTGCTCACCTACAGGACGATGCGGACTCGGGGTACCATACGGGTGAGAGTACACTGTGTGGGGGTGGGGGCGCCCCAACCACGGCACCCCCACCCCCCGGCGAGAGGACCCTCTCCCGTGAGGATCTCAAGCGGCGCATCGAGGCCTTCAACGACAATCAACACGGACTTCTCATGACCCTTGTAAGTAATGAACTAGTATGTACCTTGGTGTTCTATAGACCCATTAATCAAGAAGACCTTTTCATAATACCCCGGGTACAGTTGTTTTACTTTGGTTTTAGCAGGATCCTCATAACATTGTCTGTAATAGCTTTATTTGTAAACATTTTGCAGTCTATACGAAAACTTTTTCACCATGCAGGACATTCGGTCCTGCAGATTTTTTTCTATGCAGGCCCGGCTCAATTTTTGCAGGCCCGGATATTGGAGTACAAACTTGCTCTTTAAAAATTAGATATACAGCAAGTGTTTGTATTGGCAATGATAAAAAATAGGGTTCCCCCTACATGTTACAATTACCGTATTTCCCCCTTTATAAGCCCGGGCTTCTAATGATTTCAAATGGGGTATTGACCCGGCTTATAAACGGGGCAGGCTTATATTCGAGGCAGGCTTATATTATTTTCATCTACTCTAATTTTTAGATTTAGAGAGCTACTCTATCAGTCTGTCTAAAATTCTCAGATTTAGATTATTTTAGAATAGAGAAGACACAGAAGAGGAATAGCAAATAAAAATGTAAAGCATCCCTCCCACACCTGTTTTCCTAAAAGTATCGGCAAAGCTCATTATCAATGTTGATATGTGGCATTAGTTTTGATAAGGGTACGACTGACGTCAATAATAACCTGCCTTGGGTTTCTGACAAGGCGAGTCGTCAGGGTAGCCCCGTATGACATTGCTACTTATCATCTCACGGGGGAGCCGACCCGCCGCTGTGTATCTACAGCCCGTGTAACCCTTTAAGGGCCACATAGTGCTTTAATGTGGCATGTCCTCTGTCGTCATGATGCATTCATGCAGCCCTGGCGAGTGCTCGCTAGGGCTGCATTCGTCTATCATGTCGACCCTTAGGTAGTGTACCATCACCATAGCATAGGGTCATCATAATACTTGAATGCAGTGCTGATGCACTCATCACGGCTACATTCATGCATTTGTAAATATAAAGAGCATAATGCATTAAACCACTTTGCGGCCCTTAAAGGGCAAACTGGCAAAGGTAACTTTGCGAGGTAGAAAGAGGGTATGTTGGGGGGTTTGGGTGCTCAGGTTGAGGGGTTTGCGTGGTATATAACTGTAGATAGCTAGGACTACCGTAGGTATTTCCGCGGAGTTAGCCTGTTATCACCTGGAGGTCCTGGGGTGGGGTTAAGGGCGAGTTTAGGATCCCGGGGAGCGGTGACGTCAGGAAGTAGCAGGTGAGAGCCCCTGTTATGTTAGAGGGCCTCATGGACTTTAGTTCCTGATGGGAGGTCACGTGCCTAGTGAGAATACACGAGATTGTGCTGTCCATCAACTACTTACTGCCCGTGCGGTAGGAGTTCGACGGGGTGCTCGTCACAAATGAGTTAGTATACGTTTGTGGTTCTACTGGGTCCCACCCGTTAACAATAGGCAGTTATCACCGGGTGCACACCCCATAAACTACAGGGTACTAAGTAATCAGCTCAATACATCAGGGATGGGAATCTTCAGGAATTTTCAAGGATAAACATGTTGCCCCTGTGATTTATACAGATCCAGTGCGAAAATATCTCAATATGTTTTTCTGAAAATGTCAGGGATTTCAAATGTTGTCAGGGAAAATCTTTAAAATTCGCCCAAAAATCACTGTTTTTCAGCGAAAAAGACCCGAGTGTTACAGTATAAATGGATATCAGAAAAATTCTAAATCCTCTAGAGGCGGAATCAAGTTGCTCGAAACACCTCTGAATTATGATAAAGGGAGAAAGCTTAGCCCTAATAGGCCTGTTGCTTATTATTAAAAACAGTTTTTGAATTAACAATTGTGTGCTTATACATGTAAATAATGTGCCGTTGATTGACTGTGGTCATCTTGTTGCAGCGTGAGACGACTGACACATTCCAGGGCTTTATCCGCGTCTACATGAACCTGATGCGCCCCATCAGCATGTCGCTGACGGCGCGCCCTCCGTCCATTTACGACATCCTCACCCCCGACGTCAGCGACCCCGATGAGTATGAAAGTGATACACAACTCACGTCATTCTACCTCCCTAAGGACACCACCAAGGTCATACACATCACCAGGTAAGATAATCAAGTTATTGATGAACCTAATTGTTACACATTGGTCACTCAGATCCAATGCTATATGAATTCAATGCAACAGTACTGGGTCATATTCCATGCAGGTCACACATTGCAAAGGTTCCGTTATGTCGGCGGTTTGTTCGCGAATCGGTCTTAGTTTTAATTTGATACCAAAAATGTGGCATATATATGCTAGGTTTTTTAGGAAATATGCAACAGTACTAAAGTCGCCATAATCAGACCCCCTGTGCGGCTTATGAGATTTTCTCAACATGAGCGTGCGGGCTATACGAGGACTCAGTATATACGCAATACTTTACACGTAGTACACATGTTATCAATGGATAGGATATAGCTACACATAACTCGATTATGTTAGGTAGTTTATCCAGGTCACACCAGAAAGGTCATACAAAAAATGCCACTTGTCACGGGATGCATGATAGTGAACTGCCTGTTTGACACTTGTAAATATGATAGTTTGATGATCGTCTGTGTGCTAGACGATGTATAAAATGACTTAGAGGAACCCATGGTAAAAAAAAAGACTGGCTACAAATAGATAGCCACGTCAGGGGCTAGCACCCTATATATTGGTCTTTATCAGAAAGCAGCACCTTTATAGATACCATGCACGTCGAAGGTACATTGGGCTTTGCGTTAGCTCCTAGGAATAAAGATAGGCCATGTTTCCTCCCCAGTTGGAAAAGTAGCTGCGTACTTCAGCATAGATAAAGGTGGTGTGGGTGTCAGGGTTAGTGACCGTTATACCCAGATACCAAGGTGTGGCCTAGAAGCGGTTGTCAGGTACACTATACCTACAGCTGGGGTAGATGGCTATATGGCAGATCGGGGTTAGAGTTGGGACAGTTGTCTAATATATTTACAACAAAATCAGGAGCAAAGGACAGGGATTTCCACATTAGAAATAATAAATTTGAGATTGGACCAATTCAAATTGGTCTCTGCATACAAACACCTTCTTTCCCATCAAGGCTGTCATGTCTCTGTGTTTGTATGTCTCTGTGTTTGTAAGCTTTAGTTTATTGGTAGAATCTATGTTTTAATGGGAAACATTCAGTGTCCGTAACTGTCACCTTATACACACTATGTTTTTATGTTCCAGTGATACGACAGCACAAGAGGTCATCAGGGCTCTGTTACAAAAATTCCGCATCACAGACAACCCCCGGAAATTCGCCCTGTACGAGCGGTTAGACGAGGGACACAGTAAATGTAAGTATTGCGTTGTTAAGGTGGGAAGCACTAGGACTAAGCGTTCTCAGCCCTTTGTCCACATGTGCCATGTAAGTGGTCAGGGATTTCCATGAAAATAGGGATTTCACAGATCATTCCGCTGTTATAATATACTCTGAAAATAGCGGTTTAAGGGCAATTGAGTATCTTTTCAGAGATTTTGTCGATACCCGACTTCCATCTCTGAGATTACAGTCCCTAAAACTACACCACTCTGGAAAACTAATTTATTAGTTATCGCTGTATGTCAATGCAATACTAGTAAGTAGATACGTTATTGCGCTATGTCGCGATAACTTGTCAGTAGAACCCCTCATCTCCTCACCCCTCCTCCCCCCCCCCCGCCCATCGTCCAGGTCACTGGGCGGTGAGTGCTGGAGACTATCCCATGTTAATGAAGGTGGGTATTAACATAATACCGGGAGGTATTTGGGTGTTTATCAGTCCGTTAAATGCCACAGTTGTTAACTCAGCACCAATATAGCCGTGGTGCAGGTTGGACGTGAGCCAGGTATCAGGGCTGCCTGCTGCCTGCTGCAGGGGCTGACCTCACCTGGCAGCCGCTACTCACCCCCCCCCCCCCCCAACCCTACACACCCCCCCCCCCCCCCCCCACTGAGCAGCTCCCTCCGTGCTACTCTGTACGCCATATCAGTAGTATATAGGCCCAGGGGGAGGGCTCCAGCCTGGTTATACACCAGAGATATGGCGAGAATTCTCTCACCTAACGCACCCTTACAGACCCCTTAGTAGAACTGCCTGGCGCCGCTCTGCCCGGGTGTACGAACCTAAAGGTGGCATGCAGTTATGTGTTCTGCCTACATTACCTGAGACTGAGATATAACCTAGACTGAGATATACAGATGGCAAGGCGAGGAGTGGAAACTAAGCCTGATTTTAGGATGATCTACTGTTGTACTGAGGCCCCAAACATAGGTGTGTTTCGGGTTATATGGCCTAAAAATCTGGAAATTGAGATATAATTGACTCGCAAACTGCAGCGCAGTCTCACAGACCGTGGCTTTGACTCGTAGACCATCGAATCGACTCCAAACATAGCCCCACAATGGCCCTTAAATGCGAGGACGGGTCGGATAACCTGAAACTCACCTTATGGCTGCCAAATACGTATTACACTAGACAGATGATTTTATCGTCTTTGTATGGAAAACTTAAAGGTGACTATTTACTGTCAACCCAACATGTAAGGGTTACTCAACACGTTAGACAGGGCAGTCTGTCAAAGGGAGCCCTGGTAATGTCTGTAAGTGACGTCTGTGAAGGGAAGGTAGAGGAGCACTCAGGGAGATTGAATCACGACCACACATAGACGTCCAGGGGTGGGATTGAACAGAGTTATTGAATTGGTTACAGCTACAAATGAACCGGAATTTGATTTGAATATATGTAATTCACCCTTTTTGGCACAAAAACTACGATTTTAATTACTTTACAGTGCGTATTATCAGTGATAGTTATGCGGCATAAATAAAGGCATTCCTATTTACGCATAAGAAAAGGGGTGAGAGCGGAACAGTACTGCCCACCTTGGCTGCCGTTTTCCACATGCAGCTTCTACCGGCCTCAGTCAGACGTGCTGCTAGTAAAAGGGCAGCTACAATGTATAACATGTCTATAGGCCTCCCGTCTGCAGGCACATACATAGTGCAGGGGTGACGGTGTCAGGTAGGTCGGCACAGACTAACATAAACATACAATGTACCAGGTATTACCAAGTCAGTATATATACATATTATTTGGAAATACTGAGCTATACATGTAGATAGCTAATAACTGCAGGTTCTCTAAACTCATTTCAGTCTATGAGTGTCACTGGGCCCAAAAAGACTTAACCACCTTTCTTAAAAACAGTAGATAAGGAGTACCATGTTGATTAGGAAGGGTTTACCTCGAGGCTAGACTACCAATATCTAACAGTGGTCTATGCGTCGTGTTTTACTGTTACAGATGCCTGCCACAGGCGGACCTCTCAGCGGTATCACCCATGTATGCACACAGCTCTTCTCTCTGTTAGCATGCCTTTACAGGCCCAACCTCAACACCTGCTTATAGACCCCTTACTACTAAGAACATAGAGAAAGGTGTTGCTTAATAAAAGAATTAAAAAAGAAGATATCTAGTATATAGGCTCGTACAGCCTGTTGTAATGCATTGATGGTCACAGCTCCCACTGTTCCTGCTTTTCCACAGATTCCTGCTTTCTTGTGGGAAATTCTGTCTAAATTATATTAATTTCCTGCACAAAGTTCAATAGGATTTCCTGCTTTTTTGTTGTTGACCAGGGAATGCCATTTCTGATCGTTAGTAATGCAGACAGGGTGTTTGAACTGATTAGATGCCATTTTTTATGCAGAAGGGGTGTAGTGATGCCGTAACAATACTATTTAAGGTATCCCTATGTGTATCATATGTGATCAGCATGGTAGCATTGCTATGATTTATCTCCCAGATATGGCTGCCTTCGCACGACATAAGCTTGTTTATAGGAAAAAAGTTCTTAATTTATATGCCTACCTTTTGTTGTTATGGAAGATAGTTTGAAGTATGTTCAGTATCACCCCCGGCCCATGCATATTCTACCTTAATGTGCCATTCTGCTACCATTATCTATCTTACCTCACATCGTGATAAAATACTAAGTTACATACAGCTTAGATACATCGGGACATGGGGGCTGCCATATTGGGGCAAAGCACCCCGAAGGCTATATTGGATTTGACGTAGGACTATGGGTGTCTTATCTGCCACCTCCAACACCATAGAGCAATGGCAATTAATAAGCCTGATAGGGGTCGGTTTCAGTTATCACCCTTATCATAACTACGGTACCTTCCTATTGTCTCTGGTGTGAAGTAATGGGATTATAGTCTGATTAGTATGCTGATAAGGCATCACCCAAAATGTCAGATTGGATGGCGGGGGTCTTTTGCCAAATAATTTCATAACATGTCTCTCCTGTTTTGCAGCCACAATGCGGCGGTTACGAGATGACGAGTGCCCACTACCACTGTGCCTGTGTTGGACGGCGGAGGGACTCAACTTCCACCGCTTCATCCTACAGGAAAACGATACAGGAGAAATCATGGTAAGATAATTTTCAGTGAATTCAGTAAATGCAGAGCAGTAGTTAATGAAACCTTAGGAACTCACTCATGATGGTATAGTCACATATAAATAGGTGGTCGATTATGTTAAGACATTACAGAAAACGCTGGTAAAAATCAATCATGGTAACATCAGTAGTCAACATCAGTAGTCAATCCTGGTAAGACCTCACAGTGGTTTAAAACCCACACACAAATCAGAAAGACATCATAGTAAACCAACCCATAAATTAGTAGTCAATCGTGATAGCACATCACAGAACTTTATGAGTAAGCTGATCAGTATTCTATATCCCATGCAACATATCACATAAGAAAATTAACCCTGATTGCTTTTATGAATTTTGTCAGATAGATAGATGTTTACTCTGCCTTTACATGTGTACAAATTTTATGCATTTCTTTCAGTGGGATGCCTTCTCATTACCAGAGCTAGACAACTTTCTGCGTATCCTGGATAGGGAAGAGGACGAATACGTAGATCAGGTATACCTCGCACATACTTTTATAAATGGTTATATTATCAAAACAACCTGAATAGATATTTGAATATATATGTAGTCTATGTAATCACTTTGTATCTCTCTAATAATGCAGGTAGTGAATCATCAAACAATTCGACTTAAGTAAGCAACCTAGTTTCTTGTATATGACTTGTTTTGCCCACATCCTATTTACAAGATGCTTATGACATCATGAAGGCAATACCGATACATTAAGACACTTTGCCTTTCATTCAGGTCAAGGCGAAGTACCAGTTGATGAAGATCCAAATGGTGCAACACATGAAACACTTAGATCAACAACGGATACCGAGCAAGGATCAACGGACGCCTGTCTTTGTATGACCTCCGCCAAGATACCGCCCTACGTCCTCATCCAGCCGCTGTCATCTGTGACGTTACGTGACGGGTAGTGACGTCATATGTAGGTGTTGAAGACGTCACGTCCCGTTGCGGTGCGGCGTGTGGTGGCAGGACGGCGGGCTGGTGTACGGCACATCTTGCCACCAGGTGGAGCGGCCACCTTGGTTTGTGTGTAACACTTGACTCGGGTCTCAACATGGTGGGGTCAGTTATCAGGCCGGCACCATGCACATTGTAACAGGGGTTTGGGATGGGGGGATACAGGGGAGCAGTATGTGCCTGTCCTGTCCAAGTACGCCATGTTCAATATGCTACTACACCTGGATCTCAACATTACACACTTTCATTTTTAATGATTGTGGCGAGAGCATTGCAACATGCACCACTTGCAGCTGCGTGTATATACATGATGTTCTACTACTGGGACCCGACATTTGGACTGTCACAACAAAAATACTATGCAGTACACTAAGCTGTATGGAAGTGGTACCTCCCACTCCTACCGCTGTGCTGCCATCTGGTGTCAGGGAAGACAACTTCTCAATGAATCAATCAAAATGCTCAGGGTCAGCTTGTGTGTGATGGCGTCATGTCATGACTAGACAAACTCTACTGGTGTCTGCAGCACACTAGTTGACTATCGTGTATCCCACTGTACAAAGGTATCGACGAGTACAAGTATGGTGCGGCCGGCACACTAGTTGTATATAGAGCTGCGGCCGACAGACACCCCACTTGGAAATTGGTGAGGTCACATGATCTGCATTTTCTGTGCGAACACTATAGGTACACACGGAATTATGCACACAGTGTTCAAATGGTGTATAAAAGAGCTATATTTAAATGGTGCCGAAGCTAACATAGAATGTTCAAATATAGGACAACCTACTATTATAGATCATACAGATGCCTCGTTTCAAGAAGACATAAGTAAATGACCTTGTTTTATTAATGGTACGAGACTACTCTTGCTACAACATGTTGTTTGTTGATATTGGTTGGAATTTGTTATAGACTTATTCTTGTGACATGAACCCTGACATACAATCAGATCATATCATTTCAAATAATTGAGTCCTGACTTGCCACGCCAAGTCCTGTTTTACATAGCGACTGGCACTTCCAGAATACAGTTACACTGAGTATGTTCCAGACGCTGGTGTACAATCTTGATGTAACCTGCATTTCACACATGTCAACCATAATGTACTATTCTAACACTACCTTACACATGTCAGTTGCCATGCCGAATATTAACTATACATCCATTAAATATGTGGGCATAAATTTATATTCCAATATCTTTATTGGCTGGGTCTCAAATCAGAGTCATTGTCTTACAACACGTAATTTGGTTGACAAATTTATTTCTGAATATGATGGTATGAAACTGGAGAAGGTCAACAATAAATAATTAGAAAAAAACAAAAACTCTTTCATGTTACCAGGCCCTACCAATTTTGTTAGAAAAGGAGGGAAGAGTTCTTTTCAGAATATGCCGCTTATCCTTCAACATCCTTGTAGCACTAGTCCAGCTGGAACCCACATCCATCAGTCGCAGTCACTTCATATTTTAGGAAACGATTATGGGTAACTGGCTATAAAAAAAGAAGTATTTAAAAAGCCTGTCTATCTCTGGTGTCCCCACTACGTTTCCCTACATTTGTTACCTGAAAGTCAGTTTTAATCATTGGCTTTAACGTAAAACAACGGTCAAAATGTACACAGAACGGGCATTTTGGTTGTTGCGGACTTGGCGTTTGATAGATGATAAGAGGAAACATGCAAATACTTGTTGTATTCACAGTTCATTTCAGCTCCATTACATGGGGCAAGTGATACTTCTGACAGGAGTGTTTTGGACAAGAAAAGTTGTACACTTGTTATTTAGCAGGGTGAGCAGAGTATGACGCTCTATGTAAATAGGAGGGCAAAGAGAGGAAACTTTGCCCACACACCATTGTTGTAAAAATAGTACATTGTACATCGAGAATAAAGTTTGCACTATAATGCAAAAAAGTCTCTTGAATTGTGTTCTTTTATCTCTTGAATAGAAATGAATAGATATACCACCAATTTTTTATGAGTTGAGTCACTGTCGTTGTGAATACACCACACCTTTCCTACTACGTAAAAGTATAAACCTCTGACGTATAGATCTAATACAATACTGGTAAATAGGCACTGGCGAGCAAAAAAGTACTAGAAACAACTCGGCGCATTCTATTCAAAATAAATGAAACTGTTGCAATAGACGAGGATACAATCCATGCAGGCTGGCCATACCCACTAACGCTCCATGTCAGACCAGGCCAGTCTAGTACAGAGATACTCAGACCACCACCCATAGCAGTGGTCCGAGTCTCTCTGCACTAGGCCAGTATCATCGGCCAGTCTACAATCCATACAGGCAGCATTGATAGTGTATGATAGAATCACCAGGGGGCGTGATTGAGCTGCAAGCGTTCAGAGAGCCCCTGAGACACTTAATAAAAATAAACTTAGGATGTTTCTTTACCATCAACACTTTCTCTCACAGCAGACATTACGAATTTGTAAACTGATGAACAAATTCTAGATTATTTGAATAATAATGAATTGCTCCGAAAATCGAGATGGATTTAGACCTGGACACTACTGTCAATAGATAGATAGCCTGGAGTATATTACAAACAAATTGTATTCCAAATTCAACAATCGCTTTTGTACAACTGTTAGGTTCCTCGATTTTAAGACGGCTTTTGACACTTAAAACGATGAAATGTTATACAAAGAACTTTCTCATCTATAATTGGGATTCAAACCGTTAATTTAATTACACATTTTTTAACAGATAGGAAGACTGTCGTTGCAGCGAAATATTCTACAACTGTAAAAGCTAGAACAGATGAACGATATTGTAACACTGTGATTTTGCAACATGAAGTTTTGATAACTTGTAAAAGGGAAGAATTCGTACCGTCTTCCAAGAATTGATGAAACCCTGGATTCTCTGGTTGGGTGGGGGGATGGGTCAATGGTTTTGTACTCTCGCTTTCCAATCAGCTTTAATATCGGCAAGTAGGTATGGGAAAGGACAAGGAAAACTCCTTTTTCTAATCATGTTGGATTCATATCCATTTTTTTGTGTCCAGTAAATATTAGTGACTACAATAATGAAACATGACAGAAGTCTATTGTTGAGACATGGTGGGTTTATTGCCTTTTGATCACAAATTATGCTCCCGTTGTATGTGGATTCCCCGGTATAGAGATGCTGAAATAGAAGCCTATGTAGAAGCATCACGATTAGAACATCTATACCCGTATATACATATTTTCGGGGTTACAATCATAATCATCCAATAGGCTACTCACAGTCAAACTGAACATTCCTCATTTAAAGACATTTGTTGTTATACACAGGTTCTAATTCAGTAAATAATTTCATTTCTGATAGTTAATAAAACTCTTCGATACCCCAACAATCGATGCCCTCCCCCCTCCCTATGCACACACACTTTCTTTTTCTTTGCCCGAAGAGCACGGGGTACAGCAAAGCGGTTTTCCATGGTATCCGAGTTTGACACTTTGTTATAAGTCTTGGTATTTGGGGTACATTATAATGTCTACCCCTAGATGTATCATACCGTATTCAACTATCCTGCATAACCTCCATTTGGCCAGCGTATGTTCCGTTTCATACGTTCTCCATGTAGCAGTCCCACGGAGTACAACCAAGTGGCATTTCATGTACTTAAATTGGTGACCTGTGGCACTCTTTAAAAGTACATGTATCATACAATGTTAAAGGATATCCATATTTTGAGATATCAAAATGGTTTAATACAACAGTCCCTGGTCTGGAGGAAAATGTGTGTATCGTTGATGATCATTACACATAATTTGCTAGGTTTAGAGATAGGGATGATCCAGGTAGAGGGTTGAAATATCAAAGTGAAGTTTTACCAGAATGTTTTAAGTCCATGAGCTTTTTGTTTCTGTTAGTGTTGTCAGTGCAGATATAGAGTTGAATCTCCCCTTGTATAGAGGCCTGCTACATGTATCACATGCTCATTGTCCTAGGCCACACAATAAATATAAACAACAATTATATACACTATTTACACTACCTCATAGTAAACTGTACAACAGAACCGGAGGTGCATGGCTTATAAAGTACCACTGCCACGCGAGGCGGTAGTTGTCACTATTGCACGGTGAGAAGAGGGCCAGCTGTGTCTCCCTCCATCAGGGCCCTGCATGGTGGTAGGGTAGCTCGACATATAGTGAACCAGTACCTTGAGATGTTACCTCAATTTTGTAGCTTTTCAGGCATGAAAATCGCTCTTTTTGTGTAATTTCTTTTTTAGTATTACAGTACACTGTAAATGTTATATACTTTCCAGCAAAGGGCAAAATGAGAGTATATCATGTATGATTAACTACATAATGGGGTGGAAATCTCATGGTAGTGGTTGACTCTAGGTCGAGCTACCCTAGGACATACTGCCCACCTCTCTATGCTACAAGATACATGTACCTCTCACACACCACCACACCACTGCTGCCCACCACACACACGGCACTAGTCCTCAAACAGGTCACTAGCCCCCGTTTGGTTCACTCAGTATGTACATGTAAACGTCCAACTGTGCATGGTTTTACGACACCATTTCCATATAAAATATACATGTACTACAAAACATGGGTATTTTATCAATATCTAATTATTCATAAACCATGAGCATTATAACCTTTGAATACTAACAATATTATGTATACAAGTGCTCAATAATAGCCATGATAACTTGTAAAATTGGAATGGGCTTTTCTATCAGTCCATGCACATATAGGGAAGTATCATCACAAGTTAAGTTAGTCACTTGATTTATATACTAGGTGGCATTTTGCTGGAAGATCGCGTGCCATCCGCCTTCATCTCTATACAGCGGGGTGCACGTATTTAGGATTATTATTGGTATATGTGAACCAAGAGGGGCCTGGGTATGTGTTGATAACGTTACTATCATAGCATCTAATATTCTTCATTACAAGCCGGAGAGGCCCAAGTGCAATCAAGTGTGTGAAGAGGGAGGAGGTAGTAGCCGGCTAAAGTAGTGTCTAATAAAACATAGTCATAGGTTGTACTGCAGACATGGACCTTTCATGCAGACATTCAACTGTGATTGAATTAGGGAAGCAAGGGTAATGCTGACCTACAAATATGACTAGCACTAGCATTCTCACTGTTATTACCAATAATTATAACTGTTTATGCTGTTACCAATAATAAGCGCACATACGATTGAGATCAAGATTCCAATTCTTATGCTGTTGACTTTTATAAAGTATGAAACAAATACTTCCATCTGGTTCAAGTATATACATATGGATATGGATAGAGGACAGGTGATAACATCTAATTATGTTGTTCTAATGTCAGTTGGGATAAACGAAAAACAAATATATGTAGTACATGTAGTAAATCGGTGGTCCACAGCTGGGTGCTCAAAATACAGTGAAATCTCGTTATAAGGACAGGTATCAGCAACGTCCAGTTACAAGTACATGTATGAAGGAGGATGTTTCCATGGCCCCAATTATTTGTTCTCTGTATATTTTTTCTTGCCTCGAGTCCCATCTTATCACGAGATTCCACTGTACAATGGAGTAGGCACGTAACTGCGCGTGGACTATGGTTAATTCTATCGTCATCAAGCTTAATGTAAGTTTGGTTGACACTATTAGATTAGAGAATCTTCAATCAATAAACGCTCTTTCAACTGTGAAGGCAACGTTAAACTGTCGGATTTGACCTACATATTTGCTCCTGTAAGACAGACACTATACATAGTCGGCATGTGTGAAATTTAATGCTAGTATAATCATGGATATAGTATTATTGTGTGGTTGGCTCGATTCTACAACGATGGCTTGGTGGTTTCCTTTCTCACTGAATGAAGGCGTCAGGCCTCATAGAAATCACCCAGAAAGTGATCTAATCAACAAACCCCAATCTGAATATACATGGCATGATGAGAGATCCTGGTGCTGTTGCTGGAGTCAGATTGATATAGTCTGAAGTCTTCTTCTACGACAAGAATAGCATAAACAGATGCACGACTGGATCGTACTCAGAATAGGCGGGAATAGGGGCAATATAAAACAGTCATCTGTTTTCACTGTCTCCCCTGTTATTCTTGTCACCAAAGCCATTAAAGTATCAAGAACTGTTGAGGGTGATGTCCCCATAGAAGTTCAAGTATGTGTCCATGCATGGCATTGGGCTCAGTCTGCCTCACTATAAGATGTACATAGCACATGGCAAACCCGCCTTGAAGTCTGGCGTCACGCAGTGTTCTGACCCGCACAATTCCTTAACACAAGTTGTTCTAACTCGGCCAGTTCTTGTCAGCTGTTGGGTGTCTCGCAGAGGACGACAGGGAAATCGGCGTGTAGTCTGGGGTGTGGTAGTGTCACGTCCCCCTATAAAGAAACCAGTGGAGTCATATCATATTACATGTACAAATTCCTTGTTATATCATAATATAACTGTGATATCATATATATATTACATCTTGATGTTATGAATAAACAATTTAAAAAAAATACTGTTCGTAAGGTATGGAGTCAGTGAAACACCATGGCTACTATTGCCCACGCTATGACGTCATTACTCTGTAGGCGGGATTCTGTGCGTTTGCATCTGTCTTGACTAGTCTTGACCTTCTGTGCAGTTATATGGCATAACCCTGCGGAGGTAGCAGTTAACCTAACATAGCAACAATCCCTTTACTTGGTATAGGCCTGATCAATAATTACAGGTAACAAACCTGTGGTATGCCTGATTTATGGATAGGACAGGGAGGTCATTACCGTCCCTGGTTAGGTCGGAGTAGCATACCTGTGGAATGAGGTTCTTCCGTTTCCGCTTCATGGCGCTGCGAGGACAAGATCCACCGAGAATGATTTCTTCATAAAACTCATGAGCCAAGTCTCCATCCTCATCAAAATACATCGACCTTTGATAAAGATATTAAAAAAAAGCCACCATATTTAATATAATTAGATTATAAGTCACCACTGAGATGAGTCTTCAGAACTAGAAACAAATTGAGCGTGTGAGTGACCTCACAGATGACTCGGGGTAGGCTGGGACTGTGCCTTATTATGTATAGGTAGATATGGTACCCTGCTATATTTGTTGGTCAATTCTGGTATCAGAAACAAACCCTCAAGTCAATGACACATGTATTTTATTCCATTTCAGCCCAGCAGGTGAGTGTGGGCAAGCAGAGGGGTGTTGGTGAGCAGGTGGGTGTCCGAGTAAGTGGGTGAGAGGACAGCGCCCTTCTGCGTGTGTCTGCTCTCTTCCGTCCCCTTCGAAAAGTAAGATTGGTTGATTGATTGGTTTGTTTACCATCCAGACATCCAGAGTACCCTACGCAACTTTCTCAAATTAGTCAAGGACGTTCGCAGTCAATCGATGAAGGAAGTAGAATTTCCTTACCCTCAAAGACGATTTGACCCCCAAAACGATTTTGAATCAAGCTGATCGGAGCGTAAACAGCGATGGTATTTGCGATTTTCGTTTTGTCGGAGTGAACTCCATAAGTTTTGGTGACTCAATACCCGACCCCCTCCCCTACACGCTTCCCAACACCTTACCCGACACGCTTTTCAACACCCTACATGAGACACAACCCTACCCACTGACAGTGTACCCACTGGCCACTGTGCCCTGTGAGAGATTTTGTTTCCTGTGCTATCTTTTCAAGCAAGTCAAGTCTGTTATGCTGTCAATTCATCCATTATCTTCCAAGTAATATGGTAATTCAAGTAAGGTAGATGGTCATTTAAGTAAGGTCAAGGGAAAATTAAACCTTCTAGAGATAGAAATGCCAACTTTTGAGCCAGAATCTTATATCTATCTTCTGTTTTTGGCCCTTCAGCACTGAAACCTGTACCGTATAGTGTATATGGTTTATGGTAGTAATTTAACAGTACTTCTATTAGTTGAAAAGAGAGAAATAAATTGGAGAAGATCCCAGCTCAATTGCATACAGAATAAAGCATATATTTTTTAAAAAAATTGATGCCATCATCTGTCCCCCGATCTTGACAATCCACCTCTATACTTCATTCATGTCAACGTCAAACAAACATTGTCAAAATGACATGAGTTATCCTGTGTCAAAAAACATCTTAAAGTGAAAATTAGGCATTGTACATGTATATTACTCTGGGTTAGTAAACCCTGAGTCAATGAAATACATATGTATAAAAATGTATTGATATCATTCAACTTTTTAAAGTGATCTGCTCCATGGCCCAATAATTGTTATTGTCTACCCTGTTATGAATTTCATAATGAAAGCATTTTTTCTTTTCGTTTTTAACTTTCTCTATAAATGATACATAATATATATACGGTATATATGTATTGTCCTTACCCTCTCCTAGTTAGAACAAAGGGGCTTGCTCCATGCCATGCCAATGCGTTGGCGGGTATTGATCCCTCTGGGGAAGACGGTTGAGATCCCCAAATAGAAGACCCTAATTTCTTCACCATATTTGATCCAGTCTGGCCCATTTTTTCGTCTCTTTGATTGGATCCTAATAAATGTAATGTAGAATAATATGTAGAATAATAATAGCTACAGGTTCTCGTCAAATTCAGTGCAAAGTTTCCAACATGGCTCTCTGCATACAACTGGTATCAACGGTACACATAAGTCATAACCAGTTCCAGCACTCAATGGAAACCACTGTAACCAAACCACTGTATCGGTCTACGGTGAAGATTCAGGAATAGATGTATGGTGTGAACATCTGGTAGTCTCAGTTTCGTAAATATTAAATATGGTGTTATCCTTAGATTCAAACACCGTTACCTGTCATAACGGTAGGGAAAACAATCTATCGACACCTGTAAAGTACTACTACTGACTACAGTAGTACTGTACCAGGTCCAGGCTGACGTGATACACCTTAGATACACCCTGACTGAGCGAGTCAGTGACTGAGAGAATGACACTTGAGACTGACTGAGTGACTGACACTTCACTCAAAAGTCAGGCTGACTGCGACAATCACCAATTTACTACCTGCTGTTTAGGCGAGTTCTTTCTTCTATTTCGTTGGATCTGTTCCACAATTATTAGTCCACCGTCGACCTGAGTATATAGACAGCTATGCGTAAGCAAATATAGCTTGGATATCCAACATTCAAAGACATTTATCTACGTGATCGTTGGTCTTTAGATCTCTGGCGGAAGTGTTCAGACGGAAGCTATAAGCAAAAGATGTCGGCTGTTGACCCGATGCAATATCAGGGTGCTGTAGTTCTGGGATCCTCCACCAGCTGGCGTGGTCGAGCCGCAAACCCAATAAACCAGGCGCGCCCATCGGCGCGCCTCAGTCCTGAGGGGGGTTCATTAGGCCAGGGAGGCGCGCGCTTTTGGCGAGCGGCGCGCGCCATTTGGCATACCTCCACCATAGGAGGTGTGCCTAGGCGCGCGCCCAATATTGCCTAATGAACACACGGCTGGACGCGCCTCAAATCGCCAAAGTAGCCTTCACAGTGAAGGCTGCACTCTCTTGACTTGAGAAAGTATCAGTACCTCCTAGCCCCTACTAGTCAGTCTAATGATAGGCCTAAAGCGTAATTTATTATTAAATTAGGTTTGGCCACCTGAAGGCTTATAGGCTACATGTAGTATACTCACCTAGCCCCCTTAGCCACTATGATTCATCCTGTAGAGAAGCGTGTTTATTTTTGCACAGCTTTTAATAACTTTAATTTTTTTTTTAAGCCTTTTTTTTTTAAATTACTTTATTTGCCTTTCACATGGTGATTTACAAGACAAAAATCCGTATTGTTCACAAGTAAATATCAACAAACATTCAACTGACAGTTTTGATAGAATACATATATACATGACACATCACAAGCTATGTCCATATTCATATCAACACCCTTACTGCTAATAACAATTTGCATTGTGGAATTCATGCCTGAAAATAAAATAATATAATTAATAGTGCGGTGTCTCAAGCTACCCCATAAAAGCATCGTGTTTTTTTTAATGTGTTCTATTTTCTCTATGATGTTGCAGTAATGAGTATTATAATTCCTACAGCCCATGTAGAAGACAATTGTCTATTAGGTGTTGAAGAAAAAAAATTGGCAGAATTATTTTTTTTGACCGAGAATAAAAACTATAATTTCACCTCACAGGCCTTGTAGGCCCTACACAGTTGAAACAGTGAGTGTCATACATTGTATTACCAAAGCATATAATTTATTTGAAAATTGATGTCATCTCTATTGCAATTGATGTCATTCCTTTTGCAATTTCATATAATTTCCATCATCTGCATATTATTTTGTTCCTTTATATCGATTTGTGTACTCAAAACTGTCTCCAGTTACCCCTGCTGTCTCAAGCAACGCCAGTTGACGTTGTTTAACTTTAAACACCATATTTTTAAACGCTGTTTAAACCATAAACACATGCTAAGCACTTGTAAATTAAAATCTGAACACCATATGCTTAATATTATTGTTTACTAGCATGCCCATTTAAGCACTGGGACGCTGACCGACGCTGCCCACTCCCGCTCTCCTCGTGCATATGTAGGCCTATTATCTGACCAATAACACACATGGGGAAACTAATATGATAAATGGCTTTTCCCTAGGCTTTTCTCAGGTTGTTTTAACCAATTGTTCAATAGGCCTACTCTTGTTTGCCTTTTCTGGGATTATTGTCCTAGCCCTAGGCTGGTGCCTGGGCAGTTTTGTTCGTGCCTTTTTCACAGGTGTTGTGTGTTGTGTGCGCCTACTGTTTTGATTTCAGGTGCATTAGAGATTAAACATGTGACACTGAGGTTTTGTTCTAAAACAAAGGGTAGATTAGTGATGCCGAGCTCAATTGGCAATAACTATAATCAGCTTACCCCACCCTCTATAGCACCCAACACCTGCATAATTAGCTTTTACGTCCACTATTTATGCCTAATATTTCGTGTACATATATTATGCCGGCGACATTTACCAATCAATAATCATAAATATGTTAATGATCGATTGTGAATACCCTAATCCATAGGTCTATAATCTATAGGGGGCCTTGGATGGGGGGGGGGGCATATACAGACTCTCTTCTGCCATGGGAATGTGAGAGATAGATGCAGGTTAAGTTGTGTGTATATATATATATATATATATATATATATATATATATATATATATATATATATATATATATATATATATATATATATATATATTCATATAATGTTCTCCATAGTCACTAAGAGAAAATGAGGTATAGAAAATACATGACAAGTAGTCGGGAATGCAAAATGCAACTCGATAGATGCTACGGCTGTGCGATCCGATGTGATACATACTCAGTCGATACCGGGATAGCATATATCAGTCAAAAGCTGGGATGCAGTATTAAACCTATGTCATTTTTCACGAAAGTAAATCCATCAGATCATGGTAACATGGATGATCAGATCTAAGGGTTTCTTTAAATTCACATCTCTTTGGGTCCGATTTATGACAATAGCTCCGACCTGACGAAAAAATCGGGTGGGGTCTATGAGCTATAAAACGCTATTGGTTCATGTTGCATTTCGATATGAGATTAGGGCTATAGTCGTGCAGATAAATGGGCTAATCTAAGCTTTATGTTATGTATGCACTGGGGGCAGTTTCTGGTGAAATCTTTTATTGCATAATAAACCATAACTTGTTTATTCCTTCTACATGTATTTCTTCTAATAAGTCCACCCCACGCTGCTTGATATCTTGTACATGTATATATGGTGTCCCAACAGTCAGTGAGGAGGCCCCTACCTGTAGATCCAGGACCGGCCTGTGGCAGTGCTCTGGCGGCACAGCATGTACCTGCTCAAGACTAAAGGCATATTACATCCTATTGTCTAGAGCAGCTCAGGCACCATGAGGTGCTCTGCGACCAAATGTTTTTTTTTCTATTCTTTTTCTTGTGTTCTTTTTTTTTTGGGGGGGGGGGGGGAGCTGAAATGATGCACAAAGATTACTGTGGGCGACTTTATCGCCTTGTGACCAGGGCACAGCTCATAGGGGGTAGTGAATCCTTAGTAGCACGCGGGGTGCGGGTGCGTGTCTAGCATGTGCCGGGCCAAACCATTATTATTTAGTAAGGGGCGCAGCCTGTGGTTTGAAACACGAATAGTCCTAATGCTGCGATGAATATGCAAAATGTTTAATTCAAACTCCTACACATCGCTTGTAAGTCATTCCCTAAACATTACATGTAGTTTATGTGAGGGAAATGCTTAAATCTTAAGGTGTAGTGTTGTTGGTGGAAGATCTCATCCTAGCGGACCCCCCTACCTTTGTGTGGGTGGGGGTGTGTGGTTGTCGTGAACCATAGAGCCCCGGGTGTGGCAGCACGGGTCGGGGTTGGGGGCAGGGAGGGGGGGGGGGGGGGGGGGGGAGTGGTTAACAGATGGTCGGCGCGCACAAACCGTGGGAAAACCATGCACCGTGAAAGCAATACACACACACACGATCCCTGCCAAAGTTGAAAGTCAGGCCTGCATTAGCTTTTATACCTGATCCTTAACTTTAGTTAGTGGTATATTAATTTTGACATTGTCTGAGTGAACTATACCATTAGCCAACTGATACACTGTTTTATCCAAAGTGTGACATGTCATGTCTCACACTCACAGCTTGTGATATATACTCATAATATCATAAACAAGTTATCAGAGTTTGACACCCTGGACCACTAACTGTTTCTTCAGTTTCAAACCATGGCATATAACATAATATAGCCCAACAACACTCATTCTTGATAACATGTAATAAGAACCGGAATGGTGTTGGAAGTATAGACACATTGACATTGTATAGCATGTAACATGTGGTGCAAGTGCGCCAAGATGCTAGGTTAAAGCAAGAATACTAGGACTATATGTAATTATATAATTTATATTGAGAACTTTAAGTTAATAAAAACAAAGTAAAAATGTTATACATATTCTTATTGTTGTACAAATCATGCTTTAATACACGACAGAGGGTAAATGTCGAAGGTGATACAATACCTACAATTTAGGTCATTTACACGAGGATGGTCGATCCGCTATTGCTCACCTAAGAGCAGGTAATTGAAGCCAGTAATAAAAACCTTATAAAAATTGAAAATTGAATTGAGCACAACATAACCGAACCAAGGTACAGTGAATTGATAAAGTCATTCGAAGATTAAAAAAATAATCATAGTATGATATATTATATTCATTATATTTAACACCAATATGGCAAAAAAAAAGAATGACCTCACAGAATGAACCGAGGTTTGATAGGGTTTGATAACGTGTATATATAGATCATTCAATAGGCTATAGATGGCCTTGGGATGGCCTATAACGTCTTTATATTGAATTATAATTGGCTTGCATTGTGGATGTCGTTTAATAGATAGAGGACAGGAGTACAAAATGTAACTAGTGTATTAAGCTTTGTGCAGACGGAATAACACGAACTACTAGACACTACTTGTTGCCCACACAATAGATGATTTGGGTATGGTCCCGGGGGTATCCTGTAGACTGGTTCTGGCCTAGCAGTTTTTCTTTCATGTCTGGGTACATGGATTACGAACGATGTGCCCAAGCATATTGACTATATGGCCAACATGAATGAGGTCCACAATGCACTCTGTACATATGGTCAATGAAAAATGTGGACTAAAATGTTTTTCCTCGTACTTTACTATCAAGGAGTGGGTGATAAAGCCCACGTTACCGTTTTTGGCCTGTAAAACACTGGGTACAATTAATATCAAAACAGAAACGGGTGCCCCTCTTGTTTTTAACTTTTTTTTAAAATAATTTATGCCTGCCAGTTTTCAAGGTTCGCGTATACTATAGGGAAATTATTAAGGAGTCCAGAGCGAAAACTCTAAAGCAATGCGCTTTACTATATACTTTTTTTTTATAAACCGATAGGTTGGCAAACTTGTATGACCAATATGGTATTCCTGGTTTAGTAGTTAATAGTTTCAGACTCAAGATTTGTGATGACATAGGTTCTTACCGAATGATTTAGTTTTAATTTGATACCATGCAATTAATTAATTGCAATTAGTTACGCCCAGACATGGAATTGGCATTACAATTTTTATAAAACTGATACCCAGTCCAAAAAAATAGCAGTACAGAGAACAAAACATGTCGATCTACATCTATTTATTAATACAATCAGAGTCTAGCAAATTGACTCGACAAATTGATGACATTGGTTAAAATTGAATTGCACGTAGGCGAATGCAAGTCTAGTGACTTGGGTTTGTAAATAAACTCACCATGAATGTTGGCCTTCGTGGTACAACAACTCAGTTTGGACTAAATCACTGCCATAATTGTTCTTTCAACCCCATACAATTCTTACTCACTTCACAATCTGTAGTTTTTAGTTCAAAAGCTGTAACTTGTGAAGCTTTTAGTTATTTTAATCTGAGCTTTCTTTGTGTTAAAAACAAGAATTGTGGCCTGTATAGTTGCCTGCCACTGCATGCTGCTACTAAATATTCAGCTCATGCAGATGAGGCCCATGTTGACATTTTGTGACCTAGATAGACAGACGCTGGCAGGTCACGTGGGTTTTGTAGGTCAGATAGGGGTACTACAATGGGCTGTAGATGTTTACAGCTGGCTGCCTGTGATGTTTGCGGATAGGGGAAGGGCAGGGGAGGGGGGGGGGGGGCTCTACCCGTGTTTATGTTTGGGATAGGTCTGAGGCATCACTGTTGTGTGTATTGTAATTATAATGCAAAAACCTGTGATAAGGATGGAGGTTTCATTGACACTCAAAGGGGGATTATCTCCAGTGAAAGCCCCCAAAATTGTCTGGGCTATGGGATATACTAGTATTGTCTCTCCAATCATGAAGGTATATAATACTTCCCAATTGATATGTGCATCTGGGACAGATTTTATGCCCTAAATGATGGTTACCCCAATAATAGCTACAGTCCCACTGAACCTAGATTTAATGTTGATACAGTATAGGTATACTCTGTCCTCTGCTCACAATATATGAAACCAATAATAAATAGGGGTATATGAAAGCAAAAGATTCCTCAGCGTATGTCTTCTTTTTTTTAAATTATTATCATTATAATATTTTTTTCTGAAAAGATTTGGATGTGTTTATTTCGACAAAGGGTTTATGATTACAATTGAGAATCCATAATTTACAAGTGTTGGCTGACAACAAATGATGTGTAGGCCTATAAATGTACATAACAGTTTACTCAGATGAATGCAATCATAAAAATATTATTCTCACTCTAATACAGTGTATTCCGTTATAAATTATTGTGTCGGGAAAAACAACAGTCCTAGGCCTTGAGCCAATGCCTGGTTTTAAAGGCCTACCAATATATGTCACAGTATTTATATGACAATATGTTTCCGCCAGGTCAACATTTTTGCCATGATTTACACCATGTGGACAACTTGAAAATGAAGATTAAATTTGTTTCAACAACAAAAAGAGAAAATGAGTATTGCCCACATGATTGTAGGCCTACCTAATATTAGCATAGGCCTATCCCCCTTTCTTTTATTTGTGTAAATTTGAGAAAAAAAGCATCACTCATATTGGATATCAAACATCACGTACATGAAGTATAATAATAATAACTCAATATGATTACAGTTAGCCTATATGCCTACATAGCCTAGCAAACATTTGAATTGCACAAGATAGGCCTATATAATATTATTAAAACAGGAATGGCCATTTAGTAGGCTATTACTTTTATTATGCTCATGTTAAAGCACTTTACCCTGGATTTTGATACCCCAGTTGACTACCATTGTTGTTGTTTTTTTCATAGGTTTAACCAGGAAGGGTGTAACTTCCTGTGGGCATACTCACCCTATAATGTTACTATTGTTAGCTCTAGGCTATAAATTGAATATCATGAAAGTAGGCCTACGGTAGCTTAAACATCTCATGTCATGGATTAAGAAAAACTCATAGGAAAAGTCTAACTGTAATATAGAGTGTCTTGACAAAGTGTCAAAGCTCGCGGTGTTTAGTTGTTTATTTCACCTCTCCTGCCACTTTTGGTAGGGCAGCCTTATGAGACGGCTTTCTAAGTGGTGACAGACTGAGCGACGCTTTCTGCGTACGACAGGGTCTCCCTGCGCTACTGGGAAGCCACGCAGTGTCTAAAAATAGCGCTCCCAAATAAGGCAATGCTGGGCCGGAGACAGCCTGTGATTGGTCGGCGCGAGCGGGCACCTGCCTGACGTCACGCGCTACGTCAACGCGTTGTAGAGCCACAAACACAAAGAAGGACGCCATATAAGAGGCACAGCTGTACACAGAGCACCAAGCAGTCGCAAATATTTCGTCCCTAAGAGCACTGCTGATGCTTCAAACCATCAGAAGCTAAACATATGGTGCTATACAAACAATAGTTTACCATTTTAAACAAGAAACTCGTAACGGAGAGCAGTGGAAGTTCAAGAAAATCCATTGCCTGGAAGCCACTGCTTACTTCACAGTGACTGGGTGAGTCAGCAGCGACGCCATTACTAAACCGTGAGTGTATTCGAGGAGGAGTTTTATTTTACGTGGCTAAACCCGTCGAACCATTCCATCTTACCGTGCCCAATTCAACAACTCACCATGAGGAACGAACTTCAAAGCGCTGTTGACTTCATTACGGACCTGTTGGCTAAAAAAACGAACGTGAAAAAGTCGGAAAGCTTTCGCCAGACCCTCCACCGCGTCCTCATCTCGCATTACCAAAACCATTGGTTCCCTGAGAAGCCATTCAAAGGTAGTGCCTACAGGTGTATCCGGATCAACCACAAAATGGACCCCCTGATTCAACAGGCAGGCAACAACTGTGGTTTTACCGAGAAGGATCTTTTCGCAATCCTGCCAAACGAGTTCACTATGTGGATCGACCCGCGGGAGGTTTCGTACCGGATCGGGGAGGAGGGCAGCATCGGGCTCATCTACGAGGGGCGCCCGGAGGACAACGCCGACCCCATGCCGGCCCCGTCCTCCTCCCCCTCCTCCAGCAACAACCACCACAACAACATGACCCAACAGCAGCAGGTCCCCCAACAGGCCAACACCCTCCGTGAGGGCCAGCACTCACCCCAACACCATCAGCATCAGCAGCAGCAATACCGGCAGCAACAACAACTCATGCAGCAACAACAACAACATTCAGACTTTTTTCGTTCCTGTAAGGACCAACTGCGATACATCTTGCCCGAATCCTCCGACGCAGTGACGACCATGAACTTGGAGTACTTGTCGTCCTTCGTTGCTAGCTGAGGTGGAAAGGGACTTTTATGAACCTCCTCTGCCGTCCCTATTGGATCTCAAGAAACTTCTAGTTTTACCAGACATATTCCACGAACTGCAGGTACAAACGAAAATGTGACTGATCTTGTGTTCATGATAAATCAGGTTTTGGAGCATTTTACGGTGTATCTATATTGACCGGCCACATTTCTAGGACGAACGGACCAAGTGTTCATTTGTTGACACAGATGTTCAGTATTTTTTCTGAATGCTCGTTGAATAATTCTTATGGTACAATGTAAAAAGGAAAGATATCGATGACTGAATGTGTATAATGATGATAATGGAGTAATTTGAATGCTGTAAGTAACATGACGCCTGAATGGACAATAATATATGTATGTGTAAATTAGGTGAGAATGCGAGCTTAAGTTTTGGAGTCAAGGAGTGATTTCTTGGTCACACAGTAGTCATAGTGAAATCTGAGAAATCATGTTCTTCTTCAGAGTTGTCTTTGAGACAGTGAAACAAAGTAAGGGTTTTGGGGTTGCAACTGTGAGTACCAGTGAGCATTTCATGTGAATTGCATGTAACATGTACATGTAAGTGAGACAAGAAGCTGTTACAGTTTTGTAGAAATAATCAGTCTTCTACAGATTGCGGTCTTTCAAACTTGTTACCCCGACAAATACTGCTTTGTGTTCAAGTTATTTTGTACGTATGTAAATTTTAGAATGTATAATTGTACAGATGTATTTTTGCATGTTTGACTATTTGTAAGAAAACACACAAAAAAGTCATGAAAAACATGTCAAATCTATAAATAAAATATTGCAAGCATATTTACTCGTATATGTCCAATCCTTTTTTTCCATATGCATTTTTGAAGCAAGTATTGTTCGATTGAAGTTCGTTTCATGTAATACAAGTAATAGTATTAAAGTAGGTCATCTCCATATTTCTACATAGTGACACGTTTTAGCTAAGATCTATGGTCAGATTTAATGCCAATCTGACAATAGATTATCCGGCAATGGCATAGGATTACCACTTTGGATACCAGAATCTTCACTAATATCCGACCTTGTTTACTTGCACATTTAACCACAAGCCTACAGGGGCACAATGGGTGCATAGTGCATATAGCTAAGTGCATACGGTCACGGATGAACCATGGCGGCCATCTTGGCTTTGTCAGCATCGATTTGTGAGACTTGGTACACATACATAGTACATTGTGTAGAGTACGCGGTTCTGCCTCACTCAATTTCTATGTATCCAAGCATTATGAATGATATTACAACATGGCCCCAGTCTGACGAGGATTATATTACGAGTATTACCACTGGGTGTCATTATGGCTGCTGGAGACTACACAACATCCCGGAGACAACATATGGTAGAGAGGGAAGTAACTAGATCTACACGTACTGTATACAACTATAATCGAAATTCAGTTCACACTTTAATTTAATCTTATTATGAATCAATGTCTCGAGTTTGTAGATTACAACACAACCGGATTTCAAACTTAAATTAGCAAGAAGCAACAGTATTGAATTTCAGTTTCGGCACCATGTGCCTTCTACATCCCTAGTAATTTCGTTATTCTAAATATAAAGGAACCATTTTGATAGATATTATGATAATATTAGTTGTAAAACAACATTATTCAAATTTGTGAAGCTGTAGTGCTAACGCTAAGTATATACTTTACTGAGTTAAGCTATAGACGTATTACAGTGAAATCTCGTTATAAGGAGGGCCTTCAGGCTTCTGACAAGACACATTTGCTCCTTTTAACCAACACTAAATGGAGATAGAATAGACAATTTTGGCAACGGAAATGATAAGAGGAAGTTCTTAGTCCCCCATATAACAAGATTTCACTACATCCGGGTGGGCTGGATGGTTAAACACTATAGAAGACGTCGTAGTGCTAGTGGTCAGCAGTTTGTGTTGGTGGTGGTGCATTGTCAGCACTTTGAGACAGCGGCCGCAGCACGACTAGGTAGTATGGACGCCGACACTCTGCTCTCTATGACAAACACACCCAGGCGCTGGACCAGGGCCAGAGAAGTAGGACACGCCTGCAACACATCGTGACGTATATGGCTGCCGTTCCACTTATAGACTACACCCACCCCGCCCTGTTTACAACTTATCATCCCGCCCATCCCTGTTTCGCCACAAACTATCACCTGTTACTTGGGTAAATGAGGGGATGGTGATTTTGGCGAAAAATAGCCTTCAAAACTATACATTGAAAAAAAAATGGGAGAAAATATTTGCCCCCCCCCCCCCCCCCACACACACACACGACTGTATCTGCTCCTGAAATGCTTACAACACATCACCCAGCCCTATTGACAAAACTAAATCCTACCCTGTTTGCAAAACATCACCTAGATTGCGTTCCACTGAAAATTCCCCTTCCATGTTGATTGTTCTCAGCAGTATAAATGTACAATCATTTTGAACTCGATCACAACCAATTTCAGAAGGGATCTTGGGGTTGTATGTTGAAGATCAAGGCTCAATTGGTGGCCATCTTGAATTTAGGAGAGTTCCAGTGAAGATTTGTCTCGCCTCCCCTTCCAGGTTGATAGAGGGGGTTAAACACATCTGCATGCCAACTTTGGGTTGTTTCTTTTAGCCAATCGGTCCCCTTGGAATCCTTGACAGGCCATAATTCGAGTAAAGTAGACTAAAATTGTGCAAAATCGATAGTTTTGTGGTTGACATCTTGGGATTTTCAGAAATATAGATCTGATAAATATAGAAGTTTCAAACGTTATACTGACCCATGATAACAGAGAGAAACAGGCATGGGATTTTTCCGGATTTCCGGATTTTTAAGGCCAAAACAGTCATCCCTGTGATTTGTGCAGATCCAATGAAAAAACACTTTAACAATAATGGTTGGGTGTCTTAGTCTCTAGAGGGCTTCATGCCATGCAAATTGTACAAAATGCCCCCAGAGGATCAAACGCATGACTTTGCAACAATTAAAAGTGAAAAAAATGTAAATAAAAAATATTTTTATTCTGATTTTTCTCAATTGCAATAGAAAATATAGGTCTTTGGGAACATGCACATAAAATTTTGTGATATAGCTATGATTATTTCTCACTGCATCGTAGCCATGGAAATACCATGTAAAATCATGATTTTTCATGGCTTCAACAAAATCGGACATTTTTCATATAAAAGGGCTGGCTGCTAAGCAACCATTCGAGAAAGAGAAAAATGGATAGCCTCATTGGAATCCTTGACATCGATTTAGGGGGGGTAGGTACTCTTAGAATTATTATGAGATAAATATTAACGACATTATGAGCTGCCATATGTTAAAATCAACTGAGCTAAATATGGCGCCATATGGCGTAACGGACGCGTAACGGACACGTAACGGACACCTTAACATGGTCGTTTTGTGACATTGATTTTAAACTATTGAAAATAGGTGAAAAAATTCGAATATTTACATGCAAATGGTGTCTATTTATATCAGAAAAAAATTTCCAAACTTTCTGGACCATTTTCATTTTTGCACTATTATGTTGTATATTTCTTAATATTTATACAAAAAATAAAATAACAGCTTTTTAATTTCTTTGAATTATAATGGATTTTTCTGTAAACGTGGAAAAACAGAAAAAATACCACAAAAGTTCTAAAATTACATCCCTGAAAAGGGAAGATTACAAACTTTGTTCCAAGAAATGAATATGTATTATAACTTAAATAATTCTAATAAAATATTCGAGGTAAAAAAAAAAATCCACTTTGTGACATCTGGGTATAGCTATTCTGTGGTATTCTCATGAGCCTGAGCCCAGATCACATTTTTGGCTGCTTTTTGGATTTTTCTTCAAAACTCAATCCCATGCCTGGAGAAAATTCAATCTCGAAAAAAGGTAATGGCCTTTGACCTATTTTTTTCACAGAAAGCCCCAGCGGATATCTGAATTCATCAGAACAAATATTTACATCTACATACGAGTGCATCGTCAAACCTTTCGGTCTCCAACACAAAAATAAAAGTGGCTGCTCTTGGACTTTTGATAGTTTGATCTTTCCGCCATACTCTCCAAAGTGAAACCCGTGAGTTTACAAGCATAACCACAGAGGCGATATAAGCAAAAAAAAGACTCAAAAGATTAGCAAGTATAACCTCACCAACACAAGTAAAACATGTATACAGTAACACCTCACATATAAGCCGCGGCTAGTACACAATCCAGATCGCCCGTGCGGCTTATATGATCAGGACAACGTCAGGGTGTGGCTTATACACGAGTTTTTAGATATATACCACATTGTACAGTAGTAAAGCGGCCAACATCTGATGCCCTGTAACAAGTGTAAGGCTTATAGGATTTTCCAAAGTTGAAAGGGGGGGGGGGGGGTCTTATACGCCAGTGAGGTTTTACGGTGCATATGAAACAAGAACAATTTATTCATTGTCATTTAGACAGAAAGAGGTAAATTTTTACTAGTAAAGAAGGTAGTAAAATCTAAAACGTTTAATATTAAACCGAAGTACTAAGGCCTGCTATACTCGTATAGCCCACCACCCCTGCGGCAGTCCGACGTCAGCAGACCTCGGTGAGTGAACGCCTGATGTTTGTGAGGTTAAGCTTCATCTAACCCACCACCTGTCATGTGACCATTGTTTCACACCACCCCCATAATCAATATACTGCTGCGGCTACTACGTCGATGATATAAACACTCTGGGAGATAGCAGCATAGGGGAGCAGTCATGTAGATATGGGGGGGGGGGTGGGGGGGGGGGGGGTGGTTTGGTGCATTCCTTCTTGAATTAATTTTTTTTTAATTAAAAAAAAGACGTCACGGATAAGAGGTACGGGACTATATGGGTGATAAGAATTCCAGTCAACTCGTCCACTTACCAACTCGCCCACTACCATGTCGCCCACCTACCATGTCGCCCACTACCATGTCGCCCACTTTCCATGTCGCCCACTTACCATGTCGCCCACTTACCATGTCGCCCACTTACCATGTCGCCCACCTACCATGTCGCCCACCTACCAAGTCGCCCACTCTTTAAATCCACCATCTCTCACAGATCAATGGGAGATATAGCAGTCTTTATCTGAGGCGTATACAATACATTTTGGGTCTATTTTAAGGCTATTTGTATGCCTCACCATGTGCAGAAGTTGTATGCCTGCCATTAAATGTACGACAATTATTATAGGCCTGGAGCATAAATTTGATAGTATTTTTGGGGCTGTAAATTTGATAGTATTTTTGAATTTCTCAAAAGATTAACAGGGGATATGTAGGCCTCCATAACTTAGCAGCAGAGAGCTGGGTGAGGGTTAAGGGCACAACCAGAGTGTGTGTGTGGGGGGGGGGGGGGGGGGGGGAGCTTGAGATGGGCCCCTTGAGATCAAATCCATGTAACTATGCAACATTATACAGGTTTGCCATCAATTGGTCGGGGAAGATCATTCTGTATCTAAATGAGGACCTACTAAAAAAAAAGAAAAAAAAAAAAAGTGGGCGACTTGGAGGATGGGCGACTTAGAGAGTGGGCGACTTGGAGGGTGGGCGACTTGGAGAGTGGGCGATTTGGTGGGTGGGCGACTTGGGGAGTGGGCGACTTGGATAGTGGCCGAGTTGACCAGAATATTTGGTGGGCGAGTTGGTAGTGGGCGAGTTGGTGAGTGGACGAGTTGTCTGGATACCGGTGAGAATGACCAAGACTAGGCCATGCTATTCATAATACTGTTCTATATTGCACGATGGATGGGGGGAATGATAACACTATCATGGTATGGAAAAATATATGAAAAGTTATGATGGCATACTTGAATGGTTCCTTTAAAGTTCCCAGAATGATCTCCCCCTCTATAAAAATAGAAGAAAATATTAAAGGTTGAAAATACTTGTACGTGCATGCCCCCAAATATAATCCTAACTATTTGTGTATGCCGTTTTCCTAAAATCCTAAACGATGTAGGTAACATCCTGGACGATGTGGCCAAACCCTGTGGAGGATACTTTCAATACTTTGAGCAATTCTTTGTAAGAGCAATCCTGAGTGCCGGGTGGGTTAGGACAAAGACGATATCCATCAATCTCTCATAGACTCCCTATTAAACCAAAAATCACGATAATTCTCTGACCTTGGCAGGCTGGACCTCATAAAGGGCAAACCCTGCCATCTAAAGGGGAAATATATATATTTGGCCACATGATCATCCATTCGCTAATTCTAAACGACGACCTGTTGTTGCTGTAGTCTGTCCTGCATTCAGATGATATTGTTCCATCATTCCACCATTTTATGTTATTTACACGTACTTTTATGGAAAAATACAATAAAGGATCTGGATCAAATAAAGGATCATAAGGGCCTACTGCCCTACCACCCTCAGGTAGCAGTTTAATAGAAACAAATGAGTCGCGCAAGACGCATGCATATAGCTGGTTTCATGTACATGTAGCTACATATATACCTTTACAAGCTTCTACAGACATAACATATAATGCAGGGCTCTCCCGTAGCCTATATGGTCGATACTGAAACTCCTGCGTAGCTACCCCAGAAGGTGTAATCCTCTTGGATTAATCTCTGAGGGTCATTACGGGCCGTTACTTTTCAGTTGGGATTAAATCCCCACCGTGTGAATAATTCAAAATTGCAGCTCTTGTAAATCCTAATACCTGTAATGACAGTCCAAGCTGGCTAGATGTGGGCGTCTGTTAGCAACAAACAAGGCGGCAGCGGGGTAGCGGCCACACCGGGTCGGGCGGCGTGGGCGCGGCGCCAGAGCTGCGGGGGCGGGCGTCGGGCTGCTGGTGTCAGCGTCGGGCCATGCAGCAGACCAACAATACAGAGGGGGGTTCCAGAGGCTTATCACAGCTATCAGTCCACCTACGTACAGAGACCCTTTGTATTAATGGTACTTCCAGTGTCGATATCACGCAGAGAGAGAGTCTGTGGCGGCTTCAAGTTCAAAGAACATGTAGGACTGGAGGGGTACAACAAATATCGTGGCCGAGTTTTGATAACTTCGATACCTTGCATTTTGTTTTGTTTTGTGAACATTTATCACTTTATAATTCTGTGTAAGCTTTCTGGCGATTGATAGACAATATGAAGTGATCAGAAAACTCTGACTAGATACTGAAAACCACATTGGACAACGTCGAAAAATATCCAATTTAAGGATAATTAAGCGGCATTATACAACAAAGGACATGACGACAACAAAAAACAGCTAACAATCAAACAGTTGATTTTGTTAACCGGGTTATTGCACTGATCAACACATCGATTTCATACTGAATATAGAAATTAAAAAAGGAAAATGTGGCAATTGATAAAATGACATTGATTTGAAGTGGGCTGTGCACATGGTGTTTATTTGGGATCAACTTATTGTGCATATTGCGCATTTGTATTCCTTTTATATCATACCACTCTACCCCGGCACATATCAATTCTATATTTGCTATCACTGAGTATCAATCATGTCAACTGTTATTTTCTTTGTAGGCTTTAAGCTGCGTCCTCTGGCCCATCCACCCCCCATGGTTACAGTGTACTTATGATATGGTTCGTGCACATATGGTAATGCTGGAACCGTAATACTCGCCCCGCCCCCGCCCCGTCCAACACAGACAGATACAGCCTTCGATGAAGCTAAGCGTGTCGGGGGGGAGAGGTTACCAAGGTATTGTTTGTGATGATTGTTATCTAGGCCCTACATGTTGTAGTAGGCTACGACAGTTCCAGTCTCCAGTGCTCACGTGGACTATGAACTGACTAGAAGTACGTAGGCCTAGTAAACCTGCGTGGCCTGCTTCTATCCAATACAGATCCCCCGCCGCCGAACAAAAAAAAACTCTTCCAAATTTGGGATATTTCTCAATATACCTTCCTTTGATGGCCCAAAAGAGGGCTTTTCCATGTTCCTTTCCCTCTGCCACATGGGCTATTTTGTAAACGAATTCGCTCTGTAGGGCAGCCCCCCCCCCCTCAGCCCAAATCCAAGTTATCAACATTATGTGGCCTTATCAAGAATACTTTTTAGTCTAAAGTTAGATTGCAGTATTATTGCGAAGGTAGGTGGCACAACTGACACAGAGAAACTAATATACAAGATTGTCAACCAATCATGTGTTTTAAACAATTGCTTTTATTAAAGATGCACATGTTTTCTACATGTTCTTCGTAACGATGACTTTAACGCTTTCACCAATCTGTAACGATAGCGATTTAAGAAAAAATCCCATTTATCCACTTTCTTGACAATGGAGCCACAGAACTCAAAACACACTGACATTCTCTAGGTTTTGCTAAAGTAGTCGGTAGTGGTTAACCCAAGTTAGTATACGTTTTCAGTTCAATATGCAGACGCATACATAGACAAAACTCAACGCCATTGACATACATGTACATGCACATCATACTATACCAGTTGAAGCTGGGGCGTATCACAAGAAGGGGACCAAGAAGTCGAATCCGAAGGCTGAGTGTGATACACCCTGGGATACACCCCAGCTTCAATGAGTAATGTGTGATGTAGCCTAGCCTACACGTATGTTGATAAATGGGGGTTTGTCTTAAGATAAAGAAAATCAATAAACTTGAAGGCCATGTATGGGGGGCATGGGCTCAACATGTACAGTGGCGTTTCTGCCATATGTAATAAAGTGATACACTCCCACTTCTCCTTTGGTGTAGTACGAGTTTAATCTAAAACCTAGATAGGAGGTTAACCATTTTTTTGCACTGTGACCTCGTTTGCTCCACTTTTCATTTGTCATTTCACGGGCGCTATGAGAACAATGGCATGCGGGTCCCTACACTCCCCCCTTGTGCATAATGTGTCACAATCGGGGAGGTGCATGGGGGTGAGAGGTGCATGGAGGGGGGGGGGGGGTTGTTAGTGGATGAATCAGCCTTGAGATGACGAGGCCGCGGATCCTTCTGATGCCCAGGGATCGGGCCCAGGATCCGGACCATCCAGGGCTCGCGTGTGCAGCCTTAATGCAGCCTGGGCGTGCATGCACGTTCTGCTGCTGACAGGGCTCTGCTCAATAGGACTGTCTGAAGGAAGGCAGGGTCGTGTTACACATGTCCTTGGATCATGGTTCTTATTTTTGTTGGCGGATCAATGGATACATGTAGGCCTACGTGTATGATTAAAGGTAAATCCGTATTGGCATATGACAATCTATAGGTGCCTGGGAATAAGGCATGCCCACATTAGATTGCAGGTCTAAATTCCTTTGTCGTTAGGGACATATCAAATGATATATTAAACAGAACATATCATATAGATAGATGTGCGGGTAAAATATGTACTGATGTGAATCTATTTCATCAAATGCGTGGAGACCACGTATGTTGTCTACCAAAACACTTTATAAATTTGTTATAAACAGCTGCCATTCCGGGCACAGTTCCTGGGGAGAGTGGGGAAGACATAGAGAGTGATTAAATGAATTATTTTTTAAATCCTCCCCACCCCCATGTAGGCTGTTAGTGGGTGATATGATAATTAGATTCAATTTCAATAGAAACCCAGCAGACACATAGTCGGCCTACAGTATCTACAGTACGATACAATAGGTTGTCGTATGCCTAAAGGTATGGCATACTAGTAAATGGCCGGGGCCGCTGTCCAGCTCTGATGACTTTTTGATGCACCACTACAAGTACTGTACAACTTTAGTACAAGTCTAAACCTAGTATATTTAGAAACACTCACACATTGAATCTATGGAAAAAGGTGCTCTGAGCCACCTACCCCGGGGCCCTACCCGGGGCCCTGTTAAACCGACACCTTTAGTATCTACAAGGATGGTAAGGATGTCTACAGAAGCTATGAATCATCAGGATTTGGATCTTTTCTTCGTGGAGAGGTAATTGATGCTCTGTTGATGCTGTGACCCCGGTTAGCTGCAAGCATTGTTGATACAATAAGCAGTTGGACCCATGAAGGTTAGGACTAAATGTAGCAGGGTCGGCCCCGGGGAGTGCATGGATACAGCATTGTAGGGCGCGTGGTGTGTGGACTGGCTGTACGCAGGTCTGGCCTCCATCCAGAACACCTCCCCACTCCCTCCTCCAGTAGCACACTCACTAAGGCCGCTCCAGCTGTGCAGGGCTCTCCACGCCGCCCGCCGCACGTCAACAAAACATTGAACGGCCGTGCAAAGGACGTGGGGGAAATGAGGGCACGATCGGGGGGTGCCCTGCCGCGCAGTCTAAGGCATACTTTCTAGTACTTAGGCCTAGTATACACAATCCATTGTACAACGTAATACGTATATTGTTCCGAGAGTGCGTAGTTTTTTCACCTTTCCCCGGAACAGCCAGCTAGCCAGTGTTTCATACAAGGTTTTATTTCTTAAAATATGTTTATTGACCAAGAACTCATGTAGAAAATACCTTCTACCAAATTAGTCATATGAAGTATGTGCAGACAATTTACAGGGGCACTGTAAGGTCCTGTAAGCAGACTCAGAAACTTGGTGATTATTTTGTGGTCCTGGAGATAATAATTCAATTTTATTCATCTACATTGTAGAGTTTTATGATGTTGTTCTGCACATGATGGCAATACCGTATATCCTCGTGTATAGGCCCGGGCTTATACAAGTATATATACGTTGTACTAAAATGAGAAATTGCATAGGGGAGGCGTTCCACGATTTTCTTCTGAATTTGAACTCTATATTGATGATGGGGTTGATGTTGGTGTATACAACAAAGATGTGTCAATAAACCGAGTTTAAACATGTGGCATAGACTATATGAATTAGGGCTGAAAAAAATAATAAGAATACCCCCTCTAGAAGTGGAATCATGGCCTAAAATGTGCTTTTTATTGAGTGCACATCGCATCAAATTAAAATACCCGGGAAAGGCTTATACATGTACAACACTAAGTAACATTTTCTCCGGGCTTATATATAATTATGTAAGTGGGCAGGCTTATACACGAGGCCCGGCTTTTGCACGGGGAAATACGGTAGTCAGTATAATATGGTCCATTTGGTGACATCCTACAATACATCGTCCACAGTTATGGCCACATCGTCATCAGTTTGGTCACATCGTCTATTAATCGCTCTCTCATTATGATCAAGACAAAAACAAGTATAATATATACATTCATGAGGTCAGGGATTTCAGGTTTACCATTTTATTCAAAAACAACTGGGTGGCAGACATTTTGTTAAGTAATATTGTGACGGAAACCATAGAACTTATGTGACTTTCTACCTCTAATGGAATTCCATTCAACTCGTCCACCCGTACACTAAAAAGTCGCCCGCTTACCAACTCACCCACTACCATTTCTTCCACTCACCAAGTCGCCCACTCACCAAGTCGCCTACTCTCCAACTCGCCCACCATTCCCCAATCATAAGGATTGTACTCCTGGGGGTATATTCCCATACTCTACGGGAGTTCATCTTGAAATAGCTAATGTAGTATAATAGCAACATTCACAGGTTTACTAGAATTGGCTGGGGAAGAGCATTTTGTAACTCAATGAGGACCAAATAAGAAAAGATAAGAAATTCCTGGGGTGTAAGAAAAATGATTATGTCCTTCAAGATCTTATATAACTCGGGGAATACATAAACCTAGTGATACAGTTGCTAAATTATAAAAATACGTAGGTATTAAGTACATGTACAACACCCCCACCTCCCTACAGGGATGGTGGACGGGTTGACCAAGCGACATAGAGAGTGGGTGACATGGAGAGTGGGCGACTTGACCAGGAAAATGGGTGGGCGGCTTTAGTAGTGGTCGGCGACTTGGAGAGTGGACGATTTGTGTGGATAACATAAGAACCCAATCATTATGGTTTGATATACATTGTACATGTATTACATATATTTCTGAAGGAAAGAAGTTTAGATTTGTCATTCATCAGATTGAAAGTGGCAGCGTTTTTGAATATTTAGTGAGAAATATCCCAGAACGTCCAAAATGGTTTATCGGTATGAAGAATCTACTGCCAATTTTGCAGCAATTTTGAATAGTCAACGTTATACCTGTCAAGTGTTATTAGGTGAGGATCGTTCTACACCACCGGGAAACTGGTGATGATTAAACCATTAGGCATAGGGGGCCTACACTATCCTATACTGTAGATTTACAGTATAAAATGTATTAACCAAAGTGCATCCTTTTATACTGTAAATCCTTTTATACTGTAAATCTGTAATAAATTAATAGGGCGTGTAGATTAAACAGTGTAGATTTAGGGGTATAAGGAATATACTAGTGTGTGCAATATGTTGGCTACCTATTAGCCTCTATGTTGTAGTGGTGGTGATGGGATCCCTCATTCATTGTCTACGTAGTCATGGCACCGTGGTACACCGTGGTCTGACGCCGCGTCCCACAGTACCTCACGCAGCCACACAGGTGTTACAGGCCGCATGAGGAACCTGCTGGTCCAAGGCGTGGAAATTTCCATCTCGGGATGCTCTGCTCTGGAAAGGAGAAGCTCGCTATTGAGCAAAATACTTTAAAACAGGCTGGGTGTGCAGTGGGTACAGCATATTAGAGTCGTTGTTATTCCTCTCTTTCTTATCAATCAAATTGTCTTCTTTTATGTGATTGGACATGAGACAAGGATTCTAAAAGTCTATAGGTTGTGCTTGAGTTACCACTGACAACAACAGTTTAAATTTCTATCTGGTTCCACATAGCAGAGAAAGTAGGTTTGACGTGAAAGATATGTCTCCGATATGTTGACAGTGACAGTGGCTTTGACAATTATGACGCTGACGCGGTTAAAGAATATTTTAATACCAGTAATTAGCAGTTCGTAATTAGGCTCTTTGGAAAGTCTTCGGCTGGCACCAGGTGCACAATGAAAGTATGAATGCCGTGTGCATTCTTTGTCCTCAGTTGCTAACGGGGTCAGGTAGCACTTTCTGATGAGCTGCTCGGGGGGAGGGGGCACACCTGGCAGCTCTTATAGGCCTACCTGTCACGTTGTTCAGTTGTCCCACATCTCTGATGTAAGGTTGATATAAGAAACCACTTCTTGAAGTCGTGAACTAACAATCGACACGTCTTTCTATCAACGAATATTTGCTAGATAACTATACACACTAGTGTCTATCCTACCTGATGATAATTAAGGACAAGTAGCGGGAAGAAGTCAACCCAAATAATGACAAGTTGATAAAAATCAAGAGCCATGTCTTTTGTGAAATGAGGCTTGAAAAGATAGCTAAAGATAGTGACAGGGCACATCAGCAGTTCTTAAAATCGGCAAAGAAAGCTAAAGATAGTGACAGGGCACATGAGCAGTTCTTAAAATCGACATGGGACATGGGCTTTATTAAGCGACATCGACATGTGACATGATGGCCAGTTCTTAAAATCGATATGCGACATGGGTCCCCCCCCCCCCCCACCCACCCAGACCGCCTGCTGAGAGTGATGCTACATGTGTGTATAACCTGGAACTATAGGCCTACTTTAGTACATTGTGTGGCAGCTCCGCCTGTAGCCAGGTGACGTCAGCCACTTAGCGCTCATCCTGCCTGACCTTTCACGACACAACCGGAGACACAACCACCGACCCGCTCTCAGGAGCAGCTAGCTAGGACGGGACAGGACGAGACGACACACCACCAGAAGGTCAGATGGTGAGACTATTACGCAGAATCGCAGGCAGTAACACCTTCCGGCAATACAGCGAGACGCCTCAATCACTATCTGGGATTCAGAGTATCCCGGAGTTAGCAGAACATGCGGATAAAAAAACAACATGATGAATTGCTAGATAAACACCAAATATAGGGAACCAAACGATATCGGGATATGAAATGTAGCATCGTCTCATTGATGAGGGTATAATTATATTCTATAATGCTGGATTATAGTACCCCCCCCCCCCCCCCCGGCTTCTTGAAGTCCTCCTTATGCCGAGATAGCGTATGATATGGCCTGGTCTCAGAAAGTGAAGATAAACTCAGTTCGGATCAACGAGAGTGAATCTCTATTCGCCTCATTTGATTATTGGTAAATTCTAATGGATCGACCCTCATCAGAAACGGCTTCTGAGATCCAGCTTCTCTTGTAAATAACAATTCTCCCATGCTGAAGCCCAGGCTTCTATAGAGGCATACCCTGTGTGTCTATCATGCATGCTCCGTGACTGGCGGGGGAGAGTTCTCTCTTTTTGCTGCGCCACTGCTCAGGTATTGATACTCTCGTTCCCAAATCCTTCCGAAGGAAGGCTCTGGTAACTGCCAAATGTTGGGATTTTGCTGAGTCTGGGCAACCCCTGCTGGTAGCTTGGAACCAGCGAACAGGAACAGGAAATGGAACCAGAAAGGCTGATGGTAAATCTACCTAAAACTACAATCATACATTCTGGTTCCATTTCCTGTTCCTGTTCGCTGGTTCCAGCCCACCAGCAGGGGTTGCCCAGACCCAGCAAAATCCAAAGTTCAAGGTCATTTGGCTGTCCCCAGAGCCTTCCTTCGGAAGGATTTGGGAACGAGAGTAAGGTATTGAAGGATTAAAGGATCAAAGGTGAAACTATAGATCTAGTTTACACAAATGATCAACATATAACAAATGAGAGACAGCCTTCCAAAGTGAACTACTTAACGGGGTCAGATGGAGGCTTTGGTACCCGACGACATGATCCTTCAAACTCATGGCTCTAGAACCAGCATAGGCTAGGCTCTCCCCCGTATTAAAGGCCAAGAGTACTATTCTATCTCAAATCCGACTCTTGCTGTAGGGGCAGCAAGATTCAAAGTGTTAACAGTACAATGTAATAGGAAAGCACACCTGCATGTGTGTGGTGAAACCGTCCAGTGCTAATGTCATGACTCACAGGTACAATAGGTCCACCTCTCGCACCTGTAGCCATATCTACATGATTCACCTGTTGTAACCTGACCATTGTCCGGCTACAAGCCTGCTGATATCAATTGAACCGCTGTATGTTATTCTATGTTGGACATAAGATACCTTTGTACCTGAATTGAAGAACAGGTAAGAATAAGAGTCCATACATACACGTAGTGGGCTATGTATCTTTTCCAATGTGATACCAAGGAAGTAGACCATAGTTAGATAACATATTTCGACTGAAAGTCCACAACTACACCTTTAATAGGTTAATTTGCGCCCCCCCCCCTCCCCATACACATAGCGGGCAGCACAGACACTAGCCACCTGCGCCTTTTTATATCTGCACAGTAAATAGATGTAGAAACTGAATTCTGTAATCCTGCAAACATCTACTAGTATGTATGGTAAATATAGTGTAGGCATCCCCTTTAATATCACCCCGTGTCCTCCCCATTACTCTGGTCCCCATGACTGAGGTATTAAACCTTGACCATGTGGATTTAACCTTTTAGACCTGGCAAAGGTACGCCCATGCAGTGTATTATACATATTAGGCTGTTGGCACGAACTGAGAGAACCTCTGGTGCAATCGATCTACCATTGAAACTGAAGCGCTTGAACCGTTCGAGAGCCTTCCTATTGATTGGATTGACCGAGTGCTAAACCCCGGGGGTTACCTTCGTCAGCACTGACTTGCCAAATGGTGTTGCAATCTATACACTGAATCACGGAACCATTTATTAATGAATAGCCTTAGTCTCACAATAATGGCTATCAATCTAAGCCACTGCCCAGGTAGCAAGGGTATATTGGGCCAATGTCGGCAATGATCGACTCCATCGCAATTGGTATAACAACCATGGCCCATTGTAGGTAATGCATACATTGGTTCTACATACAAATTACAATGATGGCCCACCCTTGGCAATTCTGATAATGGGCCATTGCTCCATGGGTTGACCGCTGGACCAGAGCTGGTCCATGTTTGATATTGCTGATATTGACCCAGTGTTGGTCCAGTGTTGGAACATTTTAGGGCCATCATATTATTTCTGACATGTTGACTCCTACTTTGCCATCATATTGGGTTATAAATGTGATCCCTCGTGTGCTCTAGATGCTTAAAGGTCAGAGGAAGTTCATGGATGAAATTCAATATCTAAAAGTGCCATTCACTGCATGACACCACTGAGAATTTGTCAAAGTGTAACTTGAAGACACCTCATGTGTAGGTAATGAAGTTAGATAAGTCCTATATGATAGTAATACAGATTGTATTATTTCTAACCATTTTGGGAGAGAGATTAAGATGGATTAAAAAGACAGAAATGGCTTTTCTTAACTAATGATACCTACTTGACAGTCATGTCTTAAATATGCTTGCACATTCATACACGTAAAAATAGTAACCAATATCAGTGATTGTTTGGCCGACATATGTATTACTAGGTTGCCCCTATGCTTAATATCTAACCTTAGGCCCCACCATTGGGCCAACATGAAATCAATATCCATTTCTCCAGGCATGGGCCATTCCTGGGCCAGCGGTCAAACCAGCAGTGGGCCAATATCAAAATGCCAATATTGGCCCAATTTTAGTGGTACATTGTCCCAATCATGGCCCAATGTACTCATGTTACCTGGTTGCATGTAGCTTATAACAATTGAGAAAGTCTGAAAATGATAGTGACTTCTAAAAAAGCATAACCCTGAACAAATGGGGAGTGATCTTTTTTTAAATCAACAGATGGGTACCGTTTTGTTGTTGTTTTTTTTGGGCGGAGGGTATGTAACATTGTAACAATACTAACTCTTTCCGGGGGGAGGGTCCACTTATTTTCAGTGAAAAAACTGGCTCATTACTATATGAATAAGAGGGGGCACACACAAAAATGTTGAAACCTTGGGGGGGGGGGGGGTGCTCGTCAGCTCGTGTTGAATAATCATCACCAATGCTAGAGTTTTTCCGTGTTTTTTTTCTAGTATATTTTTTGTAACCTAAATGCAAGTGTCGTTCATCCGTCTCCTGTCACCGGGCAAAATACTATATCGACCCTAGCCTAGGGGCGGGGATTATTTTCTACCAACTTGACCACTAGGTTATTGTACATTGTTAGTCGATCACTATTTCAGCTTATGAGCTCGTAATGTATAGCATCTATATAATGTATGTCGTCCAACACAGTGTGCACGGGTATACATGCACTCCCTCATCCCGCCCTATTTATTGATCCATCATCGATTGGTAGACGCCTACACATCACACAGTGATGTCCAAATATATACAATATGTACTATGGCATGTGTGCTATAGACCAATCACGTATGCATTAGTAGCCTCAATGATATGTAAACGCCATGCATTTAATACCCATTTATCAAAACTACTCCCGCTGATGTTTTTCTTTTTCGATAATAAAAGCTACCCTACCATATGCTGTACTTTTACTGATGTCATCTAAAACAGTAATATTTGCGAAAGGAAAACAAAATTATAACATATTAATGTAACCTAATTTGTGTGTGGCGTCTCCTTTCTATTGATATCTTCAATCATGGTACCATTGAAACTACAAACATCTAGTAAAGTGGAAATTTGTCTTTTAATAGTGATACAAGAAATGCACCACCAATGATCTGCGGGTCGCTGTTCATAGTACATGACTGACGAGCTCCGTCGCCACGGCTTAGTGACATGCGACATGTGGAATATAGGAGATATAATATAGTGACGTGGGGCACGGCCATTTCTGTATGGATGGGGAGGAGGGGTTTCTGTTAGGTGCTTCCGCCATGGCCAGTGTACCCCCTCCCTCCTCCCTATCCAGACCCCCATATGGGACAGGGTAATGGCTCTGTGTGGGTGGACTGCGGCAACAGCAATCTGTGGGTGTGACGTCACAGAGCGGGTCTCGGGGCAGGACATGCAGAGAGGAGGAGCGGCGGGAGGTGAGAGGGGACGGATGGAGCAGCCCCCGGCCCCGGCTCCCGGCGCCGTGTGACAAGTGAGCGAGTCGGTCGGTGGTGGGCGGGGATCATGGGACTACTGAATCAAATAAACAATAACACAATGTCACTGTCATGAGACATGATCATAGAACGGGACGCACACATACGATGACACAGATAGAGACAGACGGAAGCAAAGAGTGACAGACAGAGAGGAGGGGGTTATGTTTATGTCTATATAATTGTATATGATTCAAACATTTAAACGACAAAGTGCTTTTGGTAGATGGAGCACAGTGATCTGATTGTCAATACATGTATGTATTTTGTCCGATTCTGTTATGTTGTTTGTCAAGGACGTGCAGGTAGAATGGATTTGGGGTAGGGGAGGGGGTAATTGCGACTTGCCTGATGGACCAATTTGATGGAGTATTGACATAGCCGGTTATGAAATGGGGGGCGGGGGGTGCTGTTTGTTGCCAGAATCGTTCCGCTCCACTCCCTACAGTCGCCGAGTGCGTTATTCTGGCAAGGCTCCAAACCAACGCCCACATGACATATATATGCACGTTTCAGGACATCTTGTGAACTGGTTGTGTAAGGAATAGGCTACCGAGACAGCTGACTGTACTGACATGTTGAATTTGAAAACATGGTTCATTATAACACCAGGCGGAGGACACAGGGTGTGCTCTATGTGTGTTCTTATTGATGTGTGGGTGTTTACATATATCACACATGTGGGTAGTGGCACACAGAGGAGGGGGCGGCCACTCCCTGCTGTAGGATCCATACGGCCCAGCTGCTGCTGCTGCAGTGCTGGTCAGTGTGTACGGTCGGGGACACACATGAGTGGGGCGGGTGGGGGGGGGGGGGGGGGGGGGGCGGGGGCAGGTGTGCCGCTTGCTCCTGTGTTACGTCAAGCCAGGTAACTGCCTCCGTGTGCCACTCGGGGCACGAGGCCTTATTGATAAACATACTGCGCAGTTTCTATTCTATAAATACGAGCAGGAAGGTCATACATGTGTACTAGGTATAGTACTTCTGATCTGACTAGAGGATACTATAGCCAATATAGTTGCCGTTACTCCACTTTGAGAGTTTAAATTTCTGAAAACCCCGCCGCTTGGAAAATCATCTGTTAAATTTGAAGCTGTGTGTTAAAACATTGTGCCTCATTGTCAAGAGCCCCTAAAAGGATTTCGTTGTTGGGGAATCATCTGTTGAAATCAAAGTTGTTTATTGAACATACCGTAAATTCTCGCGTATAAGCCTAACTCGCGTATAAGCCGCACCCCTAACTTTGAAAAATTATATAAGCCGCAGAGGGGATCTGAATATTGCGATTTGGTACTGTAGTATACTAATAAAAACTCTCGTATAAGCCGCACCCTATGTAGGCATGTTTGGTATCAAAAGAAAGCTGAGTCTGACTCGCGTACAAGCCGCGGCTTCTACGCGAGAATTTACGGTAAATACTAGTGCTTGTTGACTTTAAAGCCACTCAGGGTTATGTCGTTAAATCTGAACTGATAATAAGTGAAGTGTGTTAAACATAATTAATAGTGGCTCACTGTCAAGAGCCACTTTAAGGATTTCATTGTTGGGAAATCATCTGTTGAAATCAGAGTTGTGTATAGAATATAAACACTAGTGCTTTTTGACATATAGTTGCTGCCACTCCAATTTGAGAGTTTAAATTTCTGAAAACCCCGGTGCTTGGAAAATCATCTGTTAAATTTGAAGTTGTGTGTTAAAACATAGTGCCTCATCGTCTAGAGCCACTTAAAGGATTTCATTGTTGGGAAATCTTCTGTTAAAATCAGAGTTGTGTATTGAATATAGATACTAGTGCTTTTTGACATAAAAGCCACTCAGGGTTATATTGTTAAATTTGGACTGATATAGAGTCAAGTTGAATTGTTATACACATTCTTTATTAAAAAGCTCACTTAATCTCTGTCCCAGTGTTTCATTTGTTACAACACGACTCTTAGTGCTCATAATAAGAGTAAAACCAGCATACATATAACCTGCTCACATTCTCTCACTCCTCATAAGCTGTACAAATATTCATCATGACTACTCTGCAACTCGCCCCGGTATCACATTCCAAGGGGATCAACTTTGTACATTTAAACTGTAGAAGTATGCATCCTAAGTTCAAGGAACTCAAACACACATTTAATGAATTTGAAATTATAACCTTCTCAGAATCCTGGCTAACAGACTTGTATGACACTGCTCTTTTATCTTGGCCAAACAAAAACTTCCACCGTCTGGACAGACCTGATAGAGCTGGAGGTGGCCTAATAATTTATCTATCCAACAAATATTTCTCTCACTCCTCAAGGATAAATGAATTCTGTGTAATTACACCTGATATTGAATGTCTCGCGATTAGTGTTACTGTTCCTAACAACAAGGCCATGACCATTTTTACAGTGTATAAACCTCCTAAGGGTGATGTTACAAAATTTATTGAGCATCTCAAAATAGCAATTCGTAAATCAAAAGGGGAGATCTGGATTCTTGGAGATTTCAATGTCAATTTTCTAGATGTAGATCACACTGATACTACGGCCTTGAAAGACTTTTGTAGAGACTTCCAGTTAATGTGGCTTTTTCAAGAGGTGACTCGTCCAAACCCAAAGGGTGGACCTGGTACATGCATTGACAATATCTTCACAAACTCGAACTATGTAGCCTCCTCTAAGGTTGAAAACGCCTTCATAAGCGACCATCTCCCACTCACAAAAAAGGAAGGGAAGGGTTTAAAAAGGTTGAAATATATGGCAGATCCTACTCTAATTATATCAAGGAGGACTTGGAAGATAAGCTTAAAAACAAAGACTGGGAGAGTTTTTTCAAATCTGAAAATGTTGATGAAATGTGGTCTGAAATTGAAGCGAATATCAATGAATACCTTGACATAACCTGTCCTTTTAAATCCTTTGTGGTTAAAGATTATGGCAAAGTGTGGATGGACTCAGAAATATTAGAAAGAATCAAAGAAAGAAATGAGTTGATGCACAAATTTCGAACCTACCATAGATTTGATGATTTTCTCCAAGCCAGGAAGCTCAGACTCCACATTTCTAAAATGACAAAAACAGCTCATCATAAATACATTACAAACAAACTAGAAAACTGTGAAGGAAATCCTCTAAAGTTCTGGGCTGAAATTAACAAGTTAATTAAGGGTCCAAAGTCTTGTACAGTACCAGTGATACATGATCAAAACACGGGGGAGGTAATTAAGGACACAGCAAACTTCATAAATGACTTCTTCTGTGACGTTGGTGAAAACCTGTACTCAGAACTAAATCTCCCGCCCGAAGTGTTATCTCAAATTGAAAATGATTATGTGGGTACTCTACCTAGTCCTCCATGTTTCACAGAGGAAGCGGTAGAGGAACTGTTCAAAGATATAGACGTATGTAAGTCATCAGGAATACAGGATATTTCTGCGAGAGTATTGAAAGACGCCTTGCTTGCTCTCATACCTCAGATGACGCACTTGTATAACCTGTCTATAAAACAAGGCTGTTTCCCAGCTGACTGGGCTAGAGCAAATGTGACTCCCATCCCTAAAACCGGGGACTTACATAATGTGTCAAACTGGAGACCTATCTCAATACTCCCTCTCCCCAGTAAAATCCTTGAAAAATTGGTAAAGCTCTATTTTATGTCTACAATTGAATCAAATGATCTACTCTCTCCAAAACAATACGGTTTCCGAAGTGGCACGGGGACAACAGAGGCGGTGTTAGATCTAACTGAAGATCTTTTTTTAAGCAGAGATAAATCAGAGTTTGTAGCCACATGTTACGTCGATATATCTAAAGCTTTTGATTCGATAAATCATATTCAATTGTTAAACCTATTGAAGGAAGTTGGTTTCCCCAAAAATATGTTAGACTGGTTTGCTTCCTACCTGGGCAACAGGAAACAAAGGGTTAAAGTGGGTGGAAACTTCTCTTCTGAGAAAAATGTGAGGTATGGTGTTCCTCAGGGTTCCGTTCTGGGCCCGGCTCTTTTCATCTTTTTCATAAATGAGATCATCTCTTCACCTCTCAACTCACAAATCAAAGTTTATGCCGATGATATTGTATCATACTCTTCTCACAGTGATCCCGCTAAAGCGCTAGAATTACTGCAAGTCGACCTTGACCTACTCACTCAAGCTTGTACTTCTAAAGGTCTCACAATCAATCCAAATAAAACCAAGTTTGCTTGGTACTGCGCGGCCAGTCAATTCCATAAATGCCCGAACTCTGTACCAACCATCAACTCGAAACCAATCACTCTAGTTAAGGCTTTCACATATCTAGGGGCAACAATTGACCGATGTCTGACCTTTGAGGAACATGCCAAAGCAATGAGGGATGCAACAAATTTTCTCCGTTTCAAACTGGGTAAAGTAAGATGCAGTATCTCTGTCACAACTGCAATCATCATATTTAAACAAACTATTCTACCCAAGTTTGACTACTGCTCCTTTTTACTAGACTCTGGTTTACAAAAGTGGCAGGGAAAGATTGGAAGAATACAAAACAGATGCTTGCGGGTCTGCTTAAAGCGTCAGATAAGGGGAAACTCAGTAGTTAAGCTCCATCAAGACTGTGGGACACCACTGCCCCCCCTCCGCAGAAAAGAAATGCTCACGTCTCATTTTTATAACAAATCTAAAAAGCTCAAGCAGAATCCAAACCCTAGAACTAGAAATGACTCTCTTCCAATCTTCTATCTTAGAAGGCCAAAATCAGAATTCTACAAGCGCAGTCCCTTCTACAGAGGGGCCCGTGATTGGAATAAATTGCCTCCTCATATACAAATCTGTGATAACAGAACTAGCTTTAAGCTGAATCTGAAAAAGTTCCTGGGTACATACATCAAAAAACCCAAGCGGAAGAAAAAAGACTAAGAATTGATCTGCATGTATGTATATGATATACATATGGGTAAGACCATCCACCTTGTATTACACTTTGTAAAGCTCTGGATCTGTGATATAACACTCTGTGATAAGAAATCCACCCAGGACATGACCACCAAGATGGTACCATGTGTGATATAATGCAGGGAAACCTGATACTCTGTGATAATTGGCCTGCCAAATGGTAGGAACCACTGTCTATAGTCCATCTGTACATCATACACATCCTTCATATGTAAATGACCATACATGTTGTTATAGACTGCTTGCAGCGAAACTGGGCACGATTCAGCCTCCTCCATGTAATTGTATGACTACTTGTACTCCTTGTATTGTACGCTGCCTGGATACGGCTCATCGGAGTCTGGAACAAAAATGTGTACGTAATATCATGGCAATAAACCGTTATGAGGTACATAACCAAAAAATAAAAAAATAAAAAATAAAAAATAAAAAAATTTGCTATAGCAGCGTTAAAGGGGCCGATCTCTGAGACTGGAGGAGAGTGAATCATGTAGTTCCTAACTGTGCCACTAGCTGGTTTTAACTGGACTGACCCTACTGACTGCACCCAGCACAGGGCACTGTGTTTGTTTGATCCCCAATCAGCCATAAATAGTACAACTGGACAACTCTATTACCTTGAACCAGTTGACCCGGTCTGGTCAGGTGAAATTGGTATGGGGGCCATGAATCAGGCTTGGCTTGGTATGAAACATGCTATAAAACCCTTATAAAGCTATCATAACCTCCTTAAATTAATCATTGAACTAGGCTTCTAGGGATACACAATGCAGAACGGAATCCTTGTGTATTTAAGCGTTTGTTTTTAACCGAATCCATGGGATGTGGTCTATTCAAGGGGTAGTATACCGTTTTTTGTGGATCTCAGGGATTGTGCTTGGGCAATTCTAAATTTAACTGAGGTGTTATATAAACTCAAGAACCCTGGCAAAGGATTTTACGATTTGGTTTGAGAAGCCTTAGCCTTTAATAGCGAACATTGGCTTATTTTGTGAGCTTTTTCAAGACACCCCCTCCCCCCAACGCGCGCTATCACCAGTGTTGATCTTCATATTCGCTGTTCTTGTAAACCGCTAATGAATTGGCAACGTGAAAAGTGTTTTTTTGTCTAAATGTATAAGTATTCGCGTGTTGAAAATAACATAGTGGTACCTGTTAGAAATCTCCGGAGTAGTTCTAAAATTAAGCTCAAGGTACAACGCCCAAAGGGACAACTGTACAGGAAGAGCCCGCCCGGTGATTTTTTTTAAATTCTACATTTTTTATATTCTCAAGATTGTAACTTTGAAGTTTATATTCCTGACTTTTGGAGTTTACATTCCTGTGAAGTAAATAATTATGTGTGTGTGAGAAGTTTATAGTCAAGCATCAAATAATGTGAAGAAAAATGATTGATGATCAAAAGTATATTTATGGCCTTAGCTGTGTGCTAGGCATAATCGTAATCAGCAAAGAATATTTGGAGTACCCCCCCCCCCCCCCACCCCCACCCCCGGATAATGGCTGGTGGGGGGGGGGGATCTTTTCATGGGCTTTGTGACAGTGACAAGGTGTGAGGGATATGTTGGAAAACGTTTCCAAAATAGTTGGCCTTATTTGTGAACGTTCCCTTAAGACGAACACGACCTCCCGACTTTGGCCCAGGGTTTGTTTGCAGTATGTGGAGGTTTCTGGGAAGGAGGCCCTGTGGTGACAGTCTGCATAAATAGGCTGTAGCTCTATATAGGAGTGTTGGCATAACCTGAGGTGGGCATACATCACGCTGTCGCTAATGCTCTGCACAAAGCATTCTGTATGCACGGGGAATAGACTGACTGTTAATTAAACATAGTCCACTATACTTTGTACACAAGTACTGCCTGGGACGGACCAGGCCTGGTTGGCATTGTTTCAGTTCTGTAGACTCCGTGTGTGGACTACAGGGGCGGACCAAGGAATTTGAAGGGGAAAAAAAGGGGGGGGGGGGGGGCATCGAACGCCAAAGTACCGAAGACTCCGACTTCCGAAGAGCGTAACGCTGTGACTGACAGCGGATCAAAATATCATGAGGAAAATCTAAATTTTTCTACAGAAGGGTGACAGCCCCCCCCCCCCCCCGGATCCATCCCTTAAACATGGTTTGTCATATATGGGCTTGCATGAGTAGGCATGTATAACCCCCGGTATAACCACATGTACTACTTCACAGGGCCAGTGGTGATGCATGTAAGTAACGGAAAACCTCCTTGGATATCCAAGGAGGTTGTCGATCAACACATATATTTCGTTCTGCAATTCATTAATACGTGCGTGTCCAGAAATGTACATGTATACGCCCTTATAACCCCCATACGGCTACTTTAAAAAAATAAAGGGACAGAATTCCTTATTACCTATTTATACAGTGTAGTACATTCATCCTCGTTACATGTATGTATACATATATGGATTGTCTGGAGTCACAAAGTGGCTGACACAAAACGCTATTGTGTCTGTCAACTCGCCCGTATATAGAATTGTCCATTCATTCTGCGTTCCAGGTAAAGCTCAGTGAGACAATACTTCACTCACTTGGAGGGAAAAACTGATCTACTTTTAAAAGAAACAAATAGAAAACTAATTGTAAATGCCTAACTTCCCTGACTCCGCCACTGTATGTCCCTAAATCACACTTTAAAAATACTAAAACTATGCTGGTCTTGCAGAACTAAATCCAATGTTGTTGTGAGTAGATTTGTATTTCCAGTTTACACTTTATAGGTGTCCTATACTGAAAAAGTACAGACTCGTCAGGCGTGGCACCGCATCCTGTTGTCAAACTTGTTTACTCTATGCTGTTCACTAAGGGAGTGTTCATGTTCATTATTTATGGGGGGGGGGGGGTGAGCGTTTGGCAAATCGAATACGTCAAAAATAATTGCCCCCCCCTCGGAATAGGTTGGAAAAAAAAGGCCCCCCCCCCTCGGAATAGGTTGAAAAAAAAGCGCGCCCCCCCCCCTCACCGTGGATCGTTTTCAACTTTATTACAAAAACGATGTTGGTGTCTACTAATTGTATGCATTTAATCCTGGGCACTTTTTTACCTACAATCTACTACCTTGCAACAAATACATCCATTTGTAAGGTGTTTTAGTGTAAACGTCTCATGATACTCGCTGGTGAGTGATAATAGTCAAACCTCAGACACTTGACTTACATACCGTTGAGTTTAAGGGCCCCAGTGCATATAAATTGGAAGCTCCCTTACCCTCAGTGCTTACATGAGGCCGGCACTTTTTTAAAGACTGACAAAACGGTGGGCTATTCTGAGTGTCAAAAGTGATGCAGTGAAAAATTTGCTGGGAGTTTGAAGAAAATTTTAGAAAATTTTGACGTAATTTGGTAAAATATAACACAGGCTGTTACCAAAATTCGTGACATTTTAATGTACTAAATTCGCGACATTTTTAGGAATACCCCTAAAAAAAAGGCCCCCCCTAAGAATAGGGTAAAAAAAAGCCCCCCCCCTTTGAATACCCCTAAAAAGAATCCCCCCCCCTCAAATGCTCACCCCCCCTGCCATAAATAATGAACACTCCCTAAGACCCTACGATCTGTCGCTATAAGAGACCTTATGGCCTTCAACGTTTTTCAGTGTATAATATTGTCTATGTTTAAGTGCAGAAAGTCATTGGCGACATCTCAATTACCGATATACTAGTAGGCAGAAAGAAAATGTAGTCCATGTTGACATAGGACAGGTTGGTGGCCATGACGCCTGGATGGTAAGTTCCCCAGGCCACGATACTATACTAGCCTGCCAGCAGACAAATGCAGGTTCACGTTTGTGGCATAAATTTATGATATAAAGAAATACTGGGTAATGATTAAGCCCCTTACTTCATATTTTCTACACCATCCAAAAAGTTCCACCCTAAAGGCCTTCCAGAAATATAACCCTTGATGTTGATGCATTCTAGAAGTTCAACCCACATGCATGCCTGACTCTTCGTTTGTTTACTATAGAATACATACATGGTTGAAAATAGGGATATTCCTAACTCCCAGTCCCAATAACTCCTTTAGCCATCAAGGATACACTTAAATGCGAGCGTTCTTTTACACTTGAGATGGATAGCGATAGTTGAGTACCTATGGCATGTCGAATACTATGAACATTGAGGAGCTTTAATGATTGTGGTGACGTCATGGTGCGTGAGTGACAAAGGCAGCTTCCGGTACTACAGGTGTGCTTATCAAACAGGTACCCGCACATGTATACGGGACTAGCACATTGGGCTATGGGGGCCGCCATCTTGACTTAGAGCAATGCATTGTAGTTAGGCCCCCGACTCCAAAGCAGTGCACTATGGATGAATTTCTTATTAGTCCCTTTGTTCCAGGTGTGAGAGGAGGGGATTAACTTGATAAGGAGATGGGGGTGAGGTCCCCTGACTATCTGAAGTACATGGATTATTGGATATGCTAGTCCCGTCATGCAGCTCGTGCTGATTGACACATTAGGTTTACGTAGAAAACGATGATTTATATACATTGCATTACCATTTTCTAATTCACATGTACCAATTATCGAAGTAGGCCGAGGTCTACCCTGCAGGAGATCTTAGGCCTACTGGATGGATACGTCAATTAAGTCGCATCTACGTTGCAACTATACAATACAAGTGCCTCTACATGGGTAAAAATCGACACTGGCGACACAGCGACACGGCCCTTTTAGGCCCTTTTAAAAATCGACGGACACAGGAAAATTGGGGATAAAAATCGACCCACAGGTTTTTTTCTCTTTGTTCTTATATAGCTAAAAATCGACACAATGCCACTGCCCTACTGCTAAAATTCGACCCGGCGACACAGTCAAAATTGCGGGTACCCATGTAGAGGCACATACAAGGAACTCAGTCGTATATGTACGGTGTCCCTACCAACCTGCTCCTGGCCCGGGCAACCCTTACTAAACCTTTACTTGGGTGTTATGTATGTTTTAACCTGCGTATATTCTACTCCTAGATATACAAAAGAGATTATACTACCGGGTAGTCGTGACCCAACACTCATGGTGATGACAACAACAACTCATGTGGAAAAGGAAGTTTTAACATCTAATTAAGTGTACCAGAAAAGTGTCAAGTGTCTTCTCTGGACTGCCAGAAAACAACGAAAATAAATTTTGGTATAATACAATTCACGAATGATAAAGCTGTGAAAATATAAAATGAATTACTCAGGAAGGGTAAAGACGAAAATATTCATTTGAAACGACACTCATCCAAGGGGGGGGGGGGGGGGGGGGGGTAATAAGGCATAGGTCGGACCGGAGCTGGTTGTGGCAGCCCGCACTGATAACAGCTGGTAGGGTGGGTACCAGCATGTCCCTGGAAGTGGGTGTTACCCAGGGACAAGGTACCAGTCAGGGGGTGACTTATCAGTGATGATAACCGCACCCAGCGAAATTTTAAATGGCGGACCCACTGAGTATGAGTCTACAGCCCTATATTTACTACATTGGACGTCAAAGGCGAGGTGAAAAAACAAAACATATGTAAACATGTCAGTATTTATTGAAGTATCTAGCCCGGGACTACAGCCCCAGGTAGCAAGGGTATATTGGGCCAATGTCGGCAATGATCGACTCCATCGCAATCGTTATACCAACCAAGGCCCATTGTAAGTAATGCATACATTGGTTCAACATACAAATTACAATGATGGCCCACCTCTGGCAATTCTGATAATGGGCCATCGCTGGGTTGACCGCTGGCCCAGAGCTGGTCCATGCTTGATATTGTTGATATTGACCCAGTGATGGGGGTATAGATCGGGGGGGTCCCCATGTCGCATGTCGATTTTAAGAAATGGTCATGTCGCATGTCAATGTCGCTTAACAATCCCCATGTCCCATGTCGATTTTAAGAATTGCTCATGTCCCCTGTCACTATCTTTTCAAACCTCATGTCGCATGTCACTAAGCTCCATGTCGCATGTCGATTTTAAGAAATGGCCATGTCGCCGTGTCGAATTTAGCCATCCACCCCCATAGTGATGGCCCAGTGTTGGGACACTTCAGGGCCATAATATTATTTCTGATATTGGACCAACATCAATTCTATCTACACTTGTCCAATATTGGCTGTGATCTACACCAGGGGGATTCAATGTTGCCTGAAGAATGTCTTACAGGATGGCTCCTACTTTGCCATCATATTGGGTTATAAACGTGATCCCCAGTGTGCTCTACATGTTTAAAGGTCAGAGGAAGTTCATGGATGAAATTTGATATCTAAAAGTGCCATTTACTGCATGACACCCGTGGGAATTTGTTAAAAGTAACTTGAAGACACCTCATGTGTGGGTAATGGAGTTAGATAAGTCCTAAATGATAGTTATACAGTTTGTATGGAGTCTAACCAATTTGGAATAGAGATCAAGATGGATTAAAAAGACAGAAATGGCTTTTTCTAAACTGATGATTCTTGACAGTCATGTCTTAAGTATACTTGCACATTCAATTATACACATAAAAATAATATTGTTCAACATCAGTGATTGTTGCAGTGGTCCTATATTGAAAATTATATGTTGGGGCAACATATGTATTACAAGGTTGGTCCGATGTCTAATTTTTAACCTGGGAATAATGTAAAAACATTTTGATGTTGGCCCAACATTGGGCCAACATGAAATCAATATCCCTTTATCCAAGCATGGGCCATTACTGGGCCAGCGGTCAAACCAGCGGTGGGCCAATATCAAAATGCCAATATTGGCCCAATTTTAAGTGGTATATTGGCCCAATCATGGCCCAATGTACTTATGTTACCTGGGGCGTTATCAAGGCAGTTTCCGAATACATTCTCGTGGTTAGAATTAACAAGATTGACCTAGCAAGATCATATTAGAAAAAGAAAGAAAGAAAACTGACGTGTAAGTCGGAGTAGAAACATCTGTCTAGGCTAGAGTAGAGATAACAACATGCGGTGAAGACCACCACATCACCCCATACAGCACCCGGTTGTAGCTCTTGGGAGGGAGGAGGGGGGCTGGTGAAGGAGGGAGGTCCTTATCCAACACAAGGCTCTATGATACCTACCCTTCTAGTACGCAGAAAGACATTTGGGAGGACGATTATTCCTCCCAAGTGTCCTGTGGATCCGGTCATACACAGCCAAAAATAATTATCTCATTTCAAGAAAATCAGATTATCAAACTCGTCTGGCGGACAAAATTAATCACTTGTTTTTAAGAAAAAAATATTTTTGGCTGTGTATATATAGAGACCACATCATTTATGACTTTACATATGAGTTATCTATTGAAATGATGTACCGTCAATGTACATGTATTATTACCCTGTATAACAGGACATCGTTCTGTGATGATATGGTGAGTTTCTATTTTTGGTACTCAGGGACATCAAAGACGATTGGTACCTTAATTCTGCCTGTATCATGAATGATGTCGCCAGTGTATGGCAAGTGTATGACACGTGTAATAAAGCAACTCATATACATGTACATGTATTTGCAAGACATGTTTTCCATTAAATGAGAAATGAAATGTAGGTTGATATTGGGTGTACATGGGGGCAGTAGGTGTGATGTAGGGGTTGATGTCAGGGTGTACATGGGGGCAGTAGGTGTGAGGAAGGGGTGTACATGTGGGCAGTAGGTGTGATGTAGGGGTTGATGTTGTGGTGTACATGGGAGCAGTATAGGTGTGGGGAAGGGGTTGATGTTGGGGTGTACATGGGAGCAATATAGGTGTGAGGAAGGGGTTGATGTTGGGGTGTACATGGGAGCAGAAGGTGTGAGCTGTGATGTAGGGGTTGATGTTGGGGTGTACATGGGAGCAGTATAGGTGTGGGGAAGGGGTTGATGTTGGGGTGTACATGGGAGCAATATAGGTGTGAGGAAGGGGTTGATGTTGGGGTGTACATGGGAGCAGAAGGTGTGAGCTGTGATGTAGGGGTTGATGTTGGGGTGTACATGGGGACAGTAGATGTGATGTAGGGGTGATGTTGGTGTATACATGGAGGCAATAGTTGGGATGTAGGGGTTGGTGTTGGGAGGTGTATATGGGGAAGTTGTTATTCGACCTAGACATGAGCCTCACGTGATGTGTACCTGGAGTGTTGGTGCAGGGTAAGAAGATCAGCTGTCTGCATACATCTGTCCCAGATTCACCCCAGGTATCCGGGTTGGAGCCTGCACGGCCACATGGTATAATCATATACATGTATAAGGAATGAGACTTGCCTACAAAACGCTAAGGTTTTGTAGACACATTGTGTTAACTGAACTATATGGTTATAATCGGGTATTCTCTTATGCACTATAATCTGATTTTGAATAGGCACCAGACTTTCATAATCACCGATGATATGGAGTATTTCAAATGTATTTATAAGCGCCCAATCTCTTAGGGATGATCATATGAAATTAGTGGACCCTGTGGACTTGTTTAGAACCTTTAAGAACTTCAGCTCACTAGCTCCCCCAGGTCAAAATCCGAAGAAAGGAGATAGGGTGGAACAACCATGCAGTGGAACCATGATGTATGTCCAGTGGTATGTTCATGGAATAGGGGTTGGTCGTGACAGTCAGACACGAAACCAATTGTCTAGCTGTTTATAGCTGTGGGCAACTCTCCATGCAATGAGTATCCGAGATCTGGCTCTATAATGCTGTGAACATCCACCACCCCACTATTGTTTATGTTGTTACACATTTAAGGTGTTTTTTACATACATTTTATGTACTTTTGGTCCTCATCAAGATGCAGAATGATCTTACCCGACCAATTCTCGTATGATCTAAATACATTTCTAAGGACCATAGCATTGAGGGAGGGAGGGTTTGACAAGGATGGAGGTGCATGTTGGAAGGAGGTCGGGTTTGGAGAAGGAGATGGTTAGGGTTTGGGAATCGGATTGGGTTTGGAGGAAGGGCTACCAGGGTTGGAACAGCAGGAGAAGGGTTTGGAGAAAGAGGGGGCATTGGAGGAGGGATGAAGGATGTTGGAGGACAAGGGGAAGTTTAGAGCAGGAGAGGGGTTGGAAGAAAATGAGGGAGGAATTGGGAGAGAAGGAGGGAGGAGCTGTGGGCCCGGCTGTTGCAGGGAACTCCTTGGAGGGTGGGTGGTGGCCTGTGCTGGGGAAACATAAATTGTATGCCGGGTACCTGTTTTTCAATAGAAACAAACAGGTTATGTACATAGACGGGACTGAATACGTCTTCAACCAGTTTTTCACCTCCTCCTCTTCACACACAAACACACATTTAGACTACCAAACTACCGCCCACCTAAAAACAGGAGCTGCAAAACCTCCACCACTGGCCCTGTAGAGCCCCCTCATTTTAAGGCTGTGGAGAGTCACCGTCCCCTCGTTTTGAGATCCACCGCTTCCGTTGACCGTTTGGCAGTTGGTAGTAATTTCAGCCCTGAGCCCCCCCCCCCCCCCCCCCCCGATGAGACCTACACCGAGGACCTATATCAATGACAAAACATGGTTCCAGTGTACTACTACTAGTTGGCAATTGTGAATCCCGGTTGTGGACTGAAAGGGTGGACTAGAATGTATACACGCTACAGTGTATGAGGCTTAGGGAGTGGTAGCAGCTCCACCCTTTGACCATACACATCGCCGTCTAAGAAAGTCCCTTAGTAGTTTATAGTACAAAGTGAATAAACAGTGCACAACGCGTTTTCTTGTCGTTGCCCGCACCCCGCCCACTGCACGCCTCCTTTACTATGGGTGGGATGGGAACGCCTTGGTTTGGCAGGAAGAACTACGACATGTTAGTCACGACGCTGGACGTGTACAAATACTTTATTGTGCAGGGGCAACCTGAAAAAAAATCGAATTATGAATTATTCAATTGGGGAGAACTTTTATAATCGCTGTACTGCGATATCAGGTATCTATTTATGAATCTTAGAATGCAATCGTGGATCGATGCGGTCATCTTAGCGATATGTATGAAGATAATGAGATTATGTGTCACGTCAAAATGTAGACTTGTAACCTGTATGGCATAGCAGCTCAGTGGATCCAGCGTAGGTTGTAGCAGGTTGATGTAACACCAATACCACTGCTATGCTATAAGCCTGGGGGAGGCACTCAGATCTGAAATGACTACCCACCTCCAAACGCCCCCACAGAAGCGGTAGCGGTGGATCTAAAAATTAGGGGGCGGTCACTCTTCATACCCTCAAAAATAGGGGCGGTAACTGTAAAGTAGGGGCCAGTCATTGGGTCTCAGTAACATATAAATGATAAAATGTAAAGAATACAATTATTATCCATGTCTACTGCACTGTTTGTATCAGGAAATACAGGTAGTATTACAGGGGTACCTGAAATAACAGGGGCGGTGACTTATATGTGAGGAATCAGGGGGGGCGGTCCTTTGTATTTATGAAGGGCGGTGGTTTGGCGGACCCTTTTTTTTAGGTGGGCGGTAGTTTGGCAGTCGGCGGGTACTGTCATAGAGTGAGTGCCCCCCCCCGGGGCTATAAGGAACATTAACTAATGACGTCACCTATTTTTGGGCCTCTTTCATGACCTCTTCATAAGTGATATCCTTTAACAACTTTAGGGGAGGCTTTCATACCATATTTAGGTGACTGTCCAAATCGTCCATTTCCCTAGATTGTTCAAATTGTCCATTTTTGTCCAAATCATTCATTTTCACAAATTGTCCAAATAGTCCATTTTGGTCGGAATAGTTCATGTACCCCAGCTGAAGCTGAAACGTTTTTTAAATAGTGCCTAATGCGGCCTCATATAGGGGCCGACATCATGTTCTTGCCCAGCCGATCCCTGTTGTTCATAATGGTCTCTCCCATAGTCCAACTCGGTCATGTAAAGAGGTGATTTCATTTTCAGATGTCAACATACACATCTGACAGCCTCATGCACTCTCCCCTGTCTTGGACTTTGTACCCCTGACACACACCTACTTCACACTGATGACAATGCTGGTACAATGTACAGTTATAGATCGCCCGTCGTTATCGGCAATATGCTGGTATTCTATGTCTCTGACATGTGTGATAACGAGCACACATAACAAACATGCCTACCCTCGGGCCTTTGTTCTCTAATGTAGGCCATATAACACAGTTAGCTTAGTTAGGACGTGTATACAAAATACACAATCAGAGACAGCTTAAACAGATGTGACACGTTCATTCACGAGGCCCATCATGGCATGGCATTTACCTGAGTGTTATGTAACCCCTCTACCTGCTAATTAAAGGTGCGCCTCCTTCACCTCCCACTGTGTCTCCCTGCAGAAAACCCCACCTGGCCATTGAAGCCACACCCAAATATAGCAACATCCCCCAGGTGACGTCCAGTAAGGGGGCTGCCACTCCAATACACCTTGGATGTCTGAGTATACAAGTAGATGTGTATTGGTAATGCACGAATCATTGAATGCTAACTCCGTCAATATTCACTGGACCTATATTTTTCTCTGATCAACAGGGAGAATTAAAATGCAAAAGTAAAAGAAATCAATAAAGCAAAATTGAAAAGGGGTCACTTCATTAAACATGGTATTCGCTGACATTCCAGTCTTCCTGGACCTGGTGATGAGCAAAGTATAGGTTAATATCAGACATATGGTAGTTTCCTATCTGTGATTTGATGACTGCTGGTTATGGAAAAGTCCCACTCCCGAGTCCCGTGAACTTCCCGTTACAGCTTATTTGTGGGAGTGGAGATAACCCAATCTTTGTTGACAGAAAATATTTGTGGAATGAATAACCCACACATGTAGGCATACATGAACACAAATACACATAAACACATTGACATACATGGATGTTTGAGCACCATTTCAGAGTTATAGCACAGCTCTATTGAAACAACCACAGTGGAAAAGGAGACTGATATAATTTAGCGTACAGTAAAGTTGGTGGCCTAAATGCGCACAGTGACAACAAACTGTGGGTGTCTGGGATTCTCCAGGGGCAGCCTCAGCGACACCACACAATGGGGTCAGGGAAGACAAGTTCGTGCACCTCCACCAACATTAACGTGCAACCAGAATGGATCTGCAATCCAGGCTAAGCACATGACATAGTGTGGTTAGAAATTAGTGGAGGTAGTGATGATGTTATAATGTGCTATATTTCCCAACAGGACAATGATGAGATTACACCTAGATCTGAGAAGTGTGCATGATAAAATTAACATAGACGTGAAAATAATCTGTTCCGATTTAGTCTGTATCCGGGTGTGGTGTGTGGGTCTATGGCGAGGTCTCTGGGAGTGTTCATTTATCAGTTACAGAGGGGGAGGGCGTAACAACTTCTGGCCCCAATTGAGGGGAGGGGGCATAAACAAGTATGCCCCTTTTTTTAAAACAAAAACGTCCGCGTTCTCAAACAGGGGAGGGGGGGGGGGGTTAAAAAAGAGTGTCCGCACCTCCGCGCGAGATTTCACCCCCTCCCCCGTGATTGATAAATGAACATTCCCTATTAGGTGACGTCAGTATATTCATGGTTGACGTGGTTCGTAAAGTATGTGTAATGTAGTACATATATTCTAATGTTGTTGCTCTTATTTCAAGTAGGCTCGTATACTAAGAAGCATATTAAATGCTTCCTTTAAACAATAGGATCTGCGTAAGGGCCCAATGGGTATAAAACGATGTATGTGTGTAGGGGGGGGGGGGTCGGGGGGTCGGATATAAATTGATAGAAATAGTTTCAGGTCCAACAACAACGACACCCTATCAACATTGATACATAAGGGCGGACCCATCTACAGGACACGACCCATCTAGTAGCATTCTGGTAAAAGCAGAAATTGGAAATGTATATCTGTGCAATACAATGGTACCGGAATCCATACTGCACACCTGTTGTATACCCGTGTTCATAGCAGACGTTATATAATGCATCTTGTGGAGATGAACTGTGTCGGTCAATCATTATTAATCACTGACACATCAGCAATACACAGACGCCTTTAAAAGGTCTATGGCCCCTATAGCCCTTGGAGCATTTTACAGGTTAAATTCGCTTTCGTTCAGTCCCTTGTAGATACTCATTGATATAGCCAATACATAGAAGTTATGCAGTTCCACTTCTCTAGTTGACACCCGCTGACACCAGTGTCATTCTCATGGTATTGAATGAAGGTAAACAACAAAAACAACATGGCATTTTCTGTGACGGAGTGGTTTTATGTATGCGTGGGGTGGGGGAGGGGTAGGCCGTAGGGGTGTCACTTTTATTGAGCTGGTTGAATAGATGTCATCATGTGAATGAAGTACTCGTGTGTCGTATGTGTTGGCTGGGGGGGGGGGGGGATGCTGGGGAGGTGGGCGGAGGGAGGTTGGGGGGGGGGGGGGTCATGTTACCTGGGCTAGCAGGCTGACACGGCCAGCCGGCCGGCGATACGACCTGCCAGGTACTCCAGGTCCTGCCAGGCCCCGGTACGTGCCGGGTCACGGCGTGACCCCGCCGCCGTCACGTGACCCTGAACCCCTCACCTCTGTATGCCCCCCCCCCCTCCCCCACCCTTCCCCACCACACACACACACATCCACATCACTCAGGGCCTCCATCACTGTGGACAAAGAACTGGGCTTACTCCACCCAAAACCCGAGCGTCCACGGGTGGACAGTTTTGACACCCAGACAGATTCCAAACACCTATAGATAGTCAGTGATACAGTAGTAGCATGGATACTCCACTTTAATATCGACTGAGCAGAAATGGTCGAACCTTTTCCCGATCCCACCCATTCTTGGACGGTACAGAATATACTACAGGAATGTGGCCACAGGTCTCTGTTGCAGGTGTTGTGCCTGATGCCCGGGGCTGGGCATTGGGTGGGTTTGGGTGGGGGTTGGGTGGGGGTTGGCCGGGGGTGGGATCAAACCAACCTGTAAACATCTCACCCAAATCAGCTCCCCTGAGTGGTTTGATGATAAAACCTTAACGTTTTTTTTGTGTTTTTTTTTCACGAAAGGCTTGCTTGCAACCACACAAGTGTACAAGTGGTGGCTAGGTGGGTTACCTGGTGGTGAGTCAGTCCGGAACTGAACAGTCTATGCCCAGAGTCTATGACATAGTCTATAGGGGTGCGCATGCACACGCGACCCACTAAATATGCGCGTGGCGACTCCCGGGCTTCAGGGCTGACAACATCAAAACGGGACAGAGACGGGGGCGACCATGAAAATACAATGAAGATTTCCTGTGGGGGTCAACTAGGCCAAAAGTGTCTTTTGTCTGAAGTGATGCGTGTCAAACCAGAGGGTTGGGCCGGGGTAGGGGGTGGCAGGAGGGGTGGGTGCAGGCAGGTGCTGTTTCACTTGGCTGATTCCCCTATTCATTACAACCCTAGTTAAATTCAGCACCCACCTAGGTGGATAGGTACTGGGGGTGAAAGGGAGGCGTAGGTGGGGAACCCCCATCCATCTCATAGGGGGCCATCCATAAATGATGTCACCATCTTTTTGCCCCCCCCCCCCACCCAATGTGACACCCCCCAAACCCCATGTGTGACGTCACACAATCAGTAAACCCCCTCCCCCCTTCTTGGATTTATCTATAACAATCCTATTTCAGGAGAATTCAGGCTATTATTCGTCGGATCCCATTTAAACAAATGCACCAATAAAACATACCGTAGCGTCCTAGCTACAAGCAGGATAACAATGTAAATGTGAAACGATGCGTGTTTAATACTGCTTTAATATGATAATATATAGCTTAACCAGATCGGTCCTTAAAGGTGGACTTCTATGTTACTCTGGAGTTACTGCGTAATAAATTTTGGTTTGTGTCCGAGGAGACGGCAGACTAATTAATTCTGCGTTTAGAATTGCTCTTTAAAGACTCACACTTCTTGAGTGTGCACGGGGTGGCTAGGCCTACTACTAAACTGCCCAGCGTTGAAACACTTCCAACATCATTTGGCATCAGCCAACCCTATTTGCATATGATGAGACTAGTCTAGGTGTGTTCGTCGGGGAATTACTAAATAGAATTCGCCGACAAAGTTAACAAGACTAATAAAGTGCCTCCACTGCAGTGCTGGATAAAGGCCATCCAAATGGCGCCTGTCAAAATGTCGTCAGTGCCGCAGTGTCCTGGGTAACCGCCAGTTGAATTCCACATTAATAGCAGACGGTGGCAAAACAAGTTATTTTTTCATTGTCTCAGGAAATAGATTAGCTTTATTTGTCTCCTGGTGGTGAGGCGCTAATCACTGCCTTGTCGGCAAGGTGTTAAAGACGTCACCACATTCCTGTCAGTTCCTGCTGCCACTGCGTAGGGCAGACAACAGGGGACGACGCTCTGGGCCACTTCCGACTTACTCTTCTATAACAACCCAAATATGTGAATAGGGCCAAATAAAAAAACGTTGGTTTCCAGAAACATGGTCTGACACAGCACTACAGGACTGGCTGGCCGGATCTTTTCTATCATTCGTTTTTGTATGCTTTTCTCCCTCTTGAGGGCATGTTTTCTTTCTTCCTTAATGATTTACTGTATTTATTTATCGGTTAGTATATAAATGTACAACACAACATGTAAATGTGCAGCAAAGCGTGTATCTACATTCATAACCATGTATTGTATCCACGAACCATTAACACTGGCAAGTAGCATAGCATAGTAAGTAGCAAAAAAAGAAAAAAATAAGAGGGTGACCCAGCTGTGTTTAGCTAGACCCGGTCGGGTGATTGGAAACAAACCTCTTGTTTTTTGGCCTAACCTAATGAGAGTACCCTAGGTTACTATAGTACACCCATAACATAACAACAAAGACGTCCCCACCAGCATGTGTCGGAAACTAATGACCATTCTAGGTAACACTAATCACCAACGCACGTTGTAATACAGTTTCATAATTCTACTACTATACAAAGGCCATAGATAGTCGGTGCATCCGGCAGACCACGCTGAAACAGGTGCACTAATGATAATTGTTTGTGTTATACAAACTGTAATAGAATAGTGCGTAGTAGATATGATTAAAGTTGGTATGTCTATTGGTATGGTTAATAGATCTGGACATTTACCAAAATATGTCTCAAATGGTATGTATATTATACTTTACCACTTCTACTGACCTGTATCGGATCATAATATTGTCACATTGCATTCTAAACATAACCACCCTCATCGACACTATCAAAAACAAAAATTCGTCACACCACCAGATTGCTAACCTTAAAGACCTACATGTGTATAATTATGTAATCAGGTAAAAGGGCATTTGCAAGGACAGTGCCCAGGCATTGGAGATACTCTACCGATCTGATAGGCTTCATTGGACAATGTGGCCAAGACATGGATCAAATGGCTGGACCACCTTGTCAGGATTACACGATAGCGACGGTTTCAAATGAGCACCAGTCTTGTATTTATAAAGGGGATAAAAGGCCATAATGACCTTGAAATGCCCATTAAGCACTGAAATATGATCTTGAAAGAGCGCTTTTTGGCGCCAACCCCTTCTTTCTGATACTTCGTGTTTGTTAATTTGGTACATCCTGATTGTACAGGACATGGCATGACATGTTGAAAGCAGCTATTGCGGACTGTATGGACACAATACAAAGTAGGTGTAGAATGCATTTTAACAGGGTCCATCACTGACTGATTGTAAGAGCCCCATGTGACATGACCTTTAAGCCTTTCTTCAACAGCGGTAGAAATGGTTCTAATGACAGTAATGTACAGTAATGCAATTTATAAATTGGGCAGGTCTATACTTATATGGGAACGTTCACAAATGACGTCACCTGCTAGGGGGTGGGTGGGTCTTTGGGTTTAGTGACAAAAAGTGTTATTTATGTATTAATTATGATCTGTGTAAGACATTTAGAGTGTTCGCTAGCGGGGCAGGAGGGGGGGGGGTGCCTTCAAAATTAGTGACGTCTTTCTTAGGGGGGGTTATTGCTGGTGGGTGACAAAAGGTGACAAGGGGGTGGGGGGTCCTGAAAATGGCCAAAAAAAAGGTGACGTCATTTGTGAATATAGGTGGAGCTGCGTTTAAAGATACAATATCAGTTGAAACACCCCAAAATTAAGTTACAAAATAACATTCCATTAAACCCCCAGCGCCCCTATATATATGGCTGAGTACCTGTCCCGGCCCCACTCCGACTGTTGCTGGAGGGGTACCGAGATCTGCGCCTTTAACCATTGTCCTTGTGTTTGACATCAATCTTTATGGTATCAATGTTTTCCTCGATTTGCATACAGAGAAAAGAAACAGCATCAAAAGGGAGTCCAGATTACCTCCAGAATGACTCCCCTGTTTAGGGAGCCCAGGCTGCCTGAGGGAACCTAGGTGACTCCCTGATCGGGCTAAGGGAGTCACCTAGGGGAGTCATATAGCTCTCCGGGTCATATGACCCCCCCCACGTGACTCCCGTAGGTCAACCAGAGAGTCAGCTAGGCTCTCTTAGGCGACCTGGACTCCCCTAAACAGGGTAATCATTCTGGAGCCAACCTCCCTTTTGACGCTGTTTCTTTTCTCTGTGCAGGGATAAGAATGGATTTAATGTAAAGTGGTTGTATACATGTTGTTGTGTGGTGATTGCAGGCAAAATCCAATGATGTTATCATGCACTCCTAACAGATCTTGATTTCTGCCAACCGACAGTTAGTCATTTGTGACAATATGTTGTAGTTTTAATATTCTGAATGATGAATGAGAGCCTTCCAACTCTCCATACCTGCATGTAATCATATGGATGTAATCATATGGGAAAATCATCTAAAGTTAGCTGACATACTAGTACTAGCTTTAATGTAACACATTCCAAGCATATTGGATGGGTTGTGGGTTTAATATATGTAATCATTATCTAGATGGGTAATATGTACATGTATGGCCAATAACCCTTTTGGACTTTTCACTGTTGTCAGCAAGGCATGGCATTTTTTCTCCCGTTCTCCTTTTGTTGGACTCTGCCTGTAATTGCAAACTAACTGTGCCAGCTGTGACTTCAAAGCCCCCCCCCCCCCCCCGACCACCACCACCATCACCATCTCCCACTGCAATGGTCAAGGGGTTTGTAATATTTTCCACACCCTATTGGCTGCAAATAGCATACACTGCCTGCTCCAGCACCCATGCACCATTAAGACTTTAGTATGTGCATTCACCCCGGGACCCAGGAGGAGGGCCACATGCCTGCAGCTAATGCCTCTATTTACAGTTACCTGGCCTTTCAAGTTGCCCAATCCCAGGTCCCCCGGTGTCCAAGGTGCGCCGTGTTAATTGTTGCAGCTGCGAACAGGGGGCATTCTTTTATCACATTGTGTGTGCATGCCAAAGAATGGTTAAAGGTGGTGGGAGAGCAGGGTGGAGGGGGGGGGGGGGTCTTAGTCCACTAAGCTGACAGGTAAGCATGCATTACTGTTACCTCATATTGCTGGGTATTGTATAACACACATTGTGTTGTTAACGACTTGGTACCTCCTTACAGGACAGATGGGGTTTGTGGATTGAGGGTTGTTGATGCTGTAATTTATGCACCACCCTTTTGTTGGTTTCCTGTCATCAAAAAGGCATTCCCTTATACGCCTTTATTGTAAGCCCAGTCTCAATGGGGAACGACCGGACGGGGTGTTATTGTGGAATCCTTCAAACTAATGAGTTTTTAATTGGAATTGGTGGGAATATCCTTTCCAATACATATCTGAGAAAACTAGGCCTATAGTCTAAAAGGAATAGGGGAATTTCGGGGAAGTTGTTATACATCCCTTCCCCCTACTCCGAGCGGTAATTTTGTAACCACCGGACGCCTTGTTCCAATCTGATGCAGAGATAGATCATAAGATGTATACAAAAGTCTCAGATTTGTTCAGAGCTTAAAGGCGCACTGAACCCAGGACTTAACCCTGCAGTGCGCCTTTAAAATAAAATACATAATAATCAGGGGTATGGTGGTCACAATACTAAAAAGGGTCTCTCCCGACATTAATTGTGACAACCCCTGATTTCTATATGTCATTGGCAGCCATTCTCCGTTTGCTGTTACATCGAGTTCACAGGTACAACCATGTAGGATAATTAAATGCTACACATTTTGGCCATATCTTCAATTGTCTACATCGCTCACTTACATGGAACAGCTGTATTACCGTCGCTCTAGCCGATGTCCACGCACTCCCTCCCCCCCCCCCCGCCCCCCACCCCCTGCTCTGAGAAGGATAACAACCTTGACATTTGCTGGACATTTGTCACCCAATTACACGTACACAGTGGTTGCCAGGCAGGCAGTCACGTTGCATCTGGGCTGCAGTTTTCATCAACAGTTATTTGCTTCGTTATAATGATGGTTGTTACCATGGTAACCACCGCGCGGGTCAATCTGTGGGTGTATTGCGCCACAAATAATATATATCAAATCCCTAATGTACACTGACATTTGGAAAATTCATGTCGCTTGAGTAGCCTTGTCCTTGCTATTAAAGATCACATATACCACTCAGTAAGACATAGGAAGTGTAGGTATCGTGTCTCCTATTGCCATCCAACTCAAGTTCTGCTCAATATATTAAGGGTAAAAAGGTGGCTGGAACCATTTGTCCCGGGCCATTTATATTCAGAGTATATGATCTACTTCTGACTCTGAGTTGATCCAACTTCCTGACTCATTTTCAATGCTGAGTCCCTGATTGGTCAGCTCCGTGAAGATGAGATAGGAATTTCCATCTCAAGACATAGACGTACAGCTATATCATCTAACGCTACAGAAAAGTCAAATAGGAAATAGGAGAACACATGTTGTGCATGCATGTGTATGTCTTTTTAGTCATCCGAAGCTTCGGCATAAGCCTATAGTATTAGTTGAAATTGGGAGTGTCCTATAATACTAATACCCCGAGATATACCTTGGTACGAACCTTGGTATAAACCTGGCTCTCCATCCGGTCAATATAAGGCCTTGCCCTAGCCACACCCACCATACAGTATAGCACCAAGAGTATGATCTGTTTAACAGGTATTTATCTACGACAATACATCATTGGATACTAAAGTACACAGACACCCGGAGACACCCCCAGTTGGCTGTGGCTGAAGTCAGCAAGCAGTGCATGATGTCAGCCTGCTGCCCTGGGGATGCACGTGCATCACGTCATCTCCCGTCTCTCCCACACTCCAGGGTGCACGTGCACCCCCTCCCCATCCATTCAGGTTCCTCTGACAACCTTGACATTGGATCAGGGGCGACAGGCTTTGTTACCTGCCTTAGTAGGGGAGGCATCGTCCATCTTAGTTCTACAGATATCTATATGATATCTCATACACAAACAGGTATAATTATTATTATGGGTGTGTATTGATAATTCATACATATACAGGTTTACCACAATTGGTCGGGGAAGAACATTCTGTATCTTAATGAGGACCAAATTAAAAAAAAAATTGAAACACATGAATTGACATTCATGCTTTATAAATGTATCCATTCCACGTAGATCTACTCAGTTGCTAGGACATTGGACAGACTTGCTATATCAGCTATCAAAACGATTGGATGGGATGGGGGTGAAGAGTGCGATACCAAGAGTGCAGTTTACATGATAATAGAATACTTAGTAGATATAGATGTTTCATTGAAGCAGTTTGGAAGTTGGTTTGTGGGCGGGGGCATACGGGCTTTCTGCCGATGTTTGTCTGTGTTCTTTTTTTTCGTGGGGGGGAGGGGGTTCCAATATTGCCATAGGCCTACATAAAGGCTTAGGCGTAGGTGCATGGGGTGGGGAGGGGCGGGCTGAAAAAAAGAAAGCGACTGTACAGAGAGGGTTGAAAGGCTGGCAGCCTGGATGGAGGCTCGGGCGGGGGTAAAGGGCTGGGTGAAAGGTGACCCTGGGGCAACCCCCTATATCAACATGGTACTGCGGGCCTGGGCATGGAGGGGCCGTTCTTATTAATCATGATGTAGTGGGAAGCCTGGTTGATGAAGTGGTGCAGTAAACAAAGAGCCTGCAGTCTACCTGTACCACCTGATCTGCCACCTGTCACCTTGATAAGGTAGATTAACACAACCCACTTAGAGTGGGTAATACCGACGTAAGCTGCTGATAAAGCTCGCAGATAATACTGCCCGGAAACATTGCCGGAAATGACTTCTTCCCGGGCATTCTTCCAGGTGGGAGATGTCGAAATAGATATCGCGTTTAGCTAAAGGCGTTTGTCAGTGCCAATAATGGTCATAGACTAGCTAGGAGGCTGTCAACGGCAATCCCCGGCAATCCCCGGCAACCCCCCCCCCTCCCCCCCAAATAGCTGAAAGAAGTCTGGACACCTCCGCCCCCTATTTAATAATACGTTTTGGTGTTTTTTTTAAATGGTCCCCCAAAAGTCGGATACGGCGGAGCTACGGGGAGGGGTGTGTTCACATAATATTGTAAGAGAGAACTTGATATAGGGTATATATAGGTACACTGTAAAAAGTTACTGTATTTAAACACCACAATTTGCTGTACATTTACAACACTTTTTGCTGTAGTTGGTATTACAGCACTATTTGCTGTATAATTACAGCGTTATGTATTGTAAATCGGGTCTCCAGCAATGTTACTGTACATTTACAGTACATTTAACTTGGACACCCACGCTACTTGCAGATATATAATCTCGCTCCGAGTCTATGCCTTAGTACCGTTAGGGTTTACTGAGTTACAGTACATTGTGCTGTAGATTTCTGCCACTTGGTGGCAGCATTATACCATTTTTGTAGTAATTATTCCACCCAACTCTTTCCCGAGTCAAATAAAGCCTGACAAACTCTCAAGATATTGTAGAATAAGAATGGATGATATAGACTGAATGCAGTTATCATAAAGGTGCCTCTACATGGGTAAAAACGACACGTGCGACACAGCCCTTTTAAAAATCGACTGACACAGACCTTTTTATTAGGCCCTGGTATATGTTATACAGATAAAAATCGACACGGCAACACGGCCCCTTTGCTAAAAATCGACACGGCGACCTGGTCAAATATGTGGGTACCCATGTAGAGGCACATAAAGTGTATTGATTTTTGCATAATTGTGTTGAATGATACAAAAACAGCAAAAGTATAGAATAGACACCACATTAGTGGGAAAAGTTAAATGCTTGAGTGCCTGGACTGTAAAAAAGCTGGTATCATAAACAGTTCAGCTGTATTAAAGCAGGATTAAACCATTACATTGTGTGGTGTGTATTATCCTAGCTGAAATTGAACTATTTTGCAGGAAAGTACTCTCCATGCATACATATTAGTTGATATACATAATGTAAATTGATGACAACAATTTATGAAACCTACAGTAAAAGTTGCTGTAACTTTACTGTACCCAGTTGCTGTACATGGACAGCAAAATATACTTGAACAAAAGTTGCCAGCAACTTTTGCTGTAGATGTACAGTAGAAGTTGCTGTAAATTTACAGTAGAAGTTGCTGTAAACTTACAGTAGACATTGCTGTAAATTTACAGCAAGTCAGTTGTTGTACACCTACAGCAGAATCTACTGGAACAAAAGTTGCCAGCAACTTTTGCTGTAGGTGTACAGTACTTACTTCTTAGCCTGTGCGAACATAGGTGAAACGGGTGCACATTTCCGACCGAGTGACCGAATCTATGAAGACAAGGAATTGTAATCAAGCAAGAGTGGACAACTGTCGCATTGTCGGAAAAAATTGTGCGACAGGGGCCTTTGAAAATGCAATAGTGAATGATATGAGAAATTGTCTGGCTTTTCAACTAAAACCAAATTCATATGGCTATTGAAATACTAGTAACCTTCCTCATCCATTCGCATGTCCATCAGGTTTCCTATATAATTTCCCCAGATGCAGATCTAAATGCAGAAACGCTTACTGGGTCAATATGCCCCCATCCCTAAGAATTCAAAAATCCGAAGATTATATTTGGAAATTTTCTTGGAGCAAGCCACTTGGAGAAATACACCAAATTGAAAGGCAGAGCCCTAAATGTACCCTAATAATACCTGTACATGTATCGGATCATTTGACTTTTGAGTCAACGAGTCAGGCTAATAAAGAGATGGACCTGGTGGATATCGGGATATTTCTCGGGATGTAAGGCCACTCCAAATAATATACTTGTTTCTCATCACTGCGCGCGTCTCCAAAATCGTCCTTTGGAGATTTTTTTTTTGATTTTTTTTTGCAATTTTCAGTTGAAAACTGATTATAAATGGGAAAATATGGACATATTTGGTATCAAATGAAAGCTTACAGTGTTCCGGATCCAATGAGCTAGGAAAAATATGCATATTTACTATGTTTGCTAATCCATAATATATTGATTGCTGACATATGAATTTAGCTTGCCAAAGATCCAAATTTACCCACCCATTTTGGTCACTAGCAAAAAAAAGAAAAAAAAAGTTAAAAATGCGCCCTCGTCATTTTTTTCAGGGCTTGGTGATGAGAAACAAGGATATTATTTGGAGTGGCCTAATAGATATACTAGGTACTAGTACATAGCCTATATACATGTTCTATAAGTTACCATATTTAAGTAGAAATGTAAATCGATGTTGTACGCCTCCTCCTACTCCTGCCGTCTTCTGGCGGCACCTTTTGGCGGAGCACTAGCGCCACCAGACACCTGCACTAAACCATGTCAACAAGAGCAGCACCACATGATGTAGACTTGTTTAAACTATTCGTTTATTATCAAATTTACATAGCATTAATAGGCCTACAACGCTAGTCTAATTTGGGGAAATGCCCATGTGCTAGTCATGGGTTCAATGTTGATCGAGAACAGGGCAAGTCTATGGGGTTTACATGGCTGAACTATCTCGGGTAACCTTAGCATGAATCAGCGACCCTGGAGGACCCTCCAGTGCGTGCACACTGGGAACCCACGGTGCTGCTATATAAAACTACTCTATGATGCATTTTCCTTATATATAGACCCCTCATATATATCCTTAACATGTTTAAAAGTTATGAAAAAAACAAATTCCATTTCTTAAAGTTAAAACCATGCACTCATCTATAGTTAAAAAGTCAAAAGTAAATAAATCTCCGGGATAGGTGTACACATTTCTAGTAAGACGATGTAGGTGCGGGTGGGGTAGAGGGTTGGCCCGTGGGCAGAGGTTAGGGCTGGGGGTGAGGATCCTGAGGGGCGAGTGGCCCGGGTGACCTGCCACATCTCAATAACATCCTCCAGGGTTCATGACCGCGGGCTACGAGTAGACCTACTTTTAACTTGTTTACATGAACTGTATGTATTAACCCATTTCCTTTGTCTCACACCCCATGACCTACCCGTTACCTCACCTTCATCTACCATGTCTAAATCTAAATATTTTCGACATCGTTCGCAGCTGGTCATATATATGGCATTATTATGTTGAAAGGTATCACACACTGAAAACCCAGAGCAACGAGCCTAGTCATTATCACGACCTAGGTAGTCATAATGAATAATGGCAGATGGAGTGGAGAATGGTGTGTGAATATAGTCTCTAATTAGTTCACATCTTAATGACAGACATCCTTTTCACATATTTGGTGTAGTCTTGATTGAACTAAGTAGCATTACTTGTTATAAATAAGTTGCCAATGGGTGAGAATGATGGCCCCAAAGGTATAGAGACCACTCTGCTCCCTGTCACCCAGTGTATATCTCACGACAGATATAGTAAATGCAAATATTAAAACCAGGTGGCAGTAGTGTGCCATAAGTAGCAAGTGAGGAATAGAATTATGTACCATAGGGTAATCATTGGGACAACCTAGGACTTGAGAGTTGTCAATACTGATGACTTTAGGTCTTCAAATAGACAATACCTAAATTGACAACCTTAAGGTAGTCATTCTGACTACCTAATTATTGTGACTACCTAAGGTCGTCATTATGACAACTTTGGTCTGAATGGCTCAGATGGGTAGTCACAATGACGACCTAAGGTGGTCACTTTGACTACCTAAAGTTGTCAGTTTTGGCATTGTCAGAATGACGACCCTGAGGTTTTCAGTGCAGGTGTCTTTTCCACTGTCATCACTACCCCCTTAGTCTAGAGCCCCACACCAGATGTCTGGGGATCAGGCTACAAGAGAATAAAATTTATCCATTCTCAATCTGGTAGGGGGTGATCCATTAAGTATGTCACGCTTTTTTGGGCCATTTTGAACAACCCCCCCCCCACCCCCATGTCACACTTTGTCACACTTCTCCCAACACCCCCCAGAAAAGTATGTCACAAATCTGCTGACACCCCCCCCCCCCCCCTTACAGATAGTGATGTTATTAGGCATGATGTACCTTATCGATTAGAACCTTTTCGGATTACAACTGTTCAAAGAGGCAGTAACAAAATTATATGAATATTGGTGGCACCCTAGATTTTTGTGGCCTTGATCCATGGATTCTTGCAAGTGGTCACAGGAATAGGGCGCCTAAGTCTGGTCACATGATGGCCAATTTCCGGGTGCTTACGTGCTGCGGGTGCTGGAGGAGTGTGAGGGAGACCCTGTAAAATTTTGGAGGGAAATTAATGCACTACTTAACCCGGTTACAAAAAACTTGACCATACAGCTGGTAAACGAGCTCACCGGGGAAGTAATACCCGTGAAGAAGACAGCTGATTATATAAACAGCTACTTTTCTAGCATTGGCAATGACCTTTTTAGCAAACTGCCTCATGCTGGCCTCCAGTTCCCTCCTCCTGATCTAGACAATGCCGATGATGACCCGGATCTGGACATCAACGAATTGTTGAATGACGACGTGGTCCGTGACCTAGTTAAGAAAATTAGTATTGATAAATCCAGTGGCCTAGACGGCATTAATGCCAAAGTACTCAAGGATGCTCTAACTTTCCTAGTTCCTGAATTGACGACTATTTTCAGGAATTCTGTTAACGAGGGCATTTTCCCAGACGCCTGGTCTTGTGGTACCCTGGTACCCATACCTAAAAAGGGTAATTTAAGTAATATCAAGAACTGGAGACCAATAACCCTGCTTCCCTTACCAGGAAAGTTGTTAGAAAAGGTTATTCACAAAGTACTATCTGCCCACCTTGAAAATGAGGCTGTATTATGTAAAACGCAATTTGGCTTCCGTAAAGAGAAATGTACCGGAGACGCAGTTTTCAATGTATTAAAGGACCTATATGCAGCGAGGGATGATAGTAGGATTACTGCAGCCTGCTTCATCGATTACTGCAAAGCTTTTGATAGTGTCCACCACCCTACCCTCATTAAGAAAATAGTAGCCCTTAATATCAGTCGAAAATTTAAGAAATGGTTGATGGAGTATCTCGCCCACAGGTCACACTGTACCATTGCCAACAATGCTAAATCTAAGCAGTCTGGTGTGGCCTTTGGCGTCCCTCAAGGCTCCATTTTAGGCCTTTTGATGTTTATTTTGTTCATAAATGACCTTCCTCAATGCATTGAAAACTGTAGTATAACCATGTATGCGGACGATGTGATTATATATGTTTCTGACAGCGACCCGGTCAAAGCCACTGAGCTTCTCCAAGAGGATCTCAATCGGGTGGGCGACTGGTGTAATGCTAATTTCCTAACCATAAATACTCAAAAAAGCATGGGGATGTTCTTTGGCTCAGAAGGGAAGCTGAGTGGGGCTGGTAATCCTGTCATCAGCATCAATGGCTCCATACTGCCAACCTGTAGTGTATACCCCTACTTGGGAGTAGAGCTTGATAGTAGGCTGAGCTTGACCCCCCATATGAACCGGATTAAGAAGGGCTTTGGAAATAAACTGTTCAAATTACGAAACCTCAGTAAGAAATTGCCTGCTAAAGCAAGCCTGAAAGTTTATAAAGTCATGATGCTTCCCACCCTTGAATATTGCTCCTTCTATACAGGAAGCGCGCACTCAGGCGAGCTGGTCAAAATCCAAAGGCTACAGAATCAGGCTCTGCGTGTCTGCTTACGGAGGGGTATGCGCAGTATAAGTATTGTCGATTTACATACTGAGTGTGAGATTGAGTTGCTGGATCGGCGACGAAAGCTCCAGCTACTGTTGCTAATGTGGAAAAAGGCCCGGGGAGGTGAGGCTCTGGAACAAGGTAATGTCCGAACCAGAGGAGATTTAAAGATTCGTTTTGACAAAAGGAGGGCAAAAACTAGTTTTTATCAGAAATCCCCTTACTATAGGGGAGTGACCCTATGGGACACCTTAAAAGCAGACACCCAGAAGCTTCCCACCAGGCGCCGTTTTAAACACGCTATAGAGAAGCTCCCACTCGCTAATCCAGCTACTTAGTATCTTTCTTCTCATTACGGAGCAAAGGAGGCTAGTCTCACCTCATGATATCTTATCAAAAACTTTATTTGATTGATATTATATTGAATATTGTGCATCGTTGGACCCAGAGAACTTTTGTAAATTCTTCTTGAGCCCGATGAAAAACGTTCTTACGGAACGATTCGGGGCAATAAACAAAATTCAAAAATTATCACCAGCAGGCTTGAAGGATGGGCGACATTTTTTGTCTGCATATATCTCCACTAATATTGAGATTTGAGATATAAAATATCAGATCTAGGACCTCTTTAGGCCAACTTAGATCTGTGTATTTTTTGTTAGAAACGGTGATAAAATTACAACAACATTTTATCGGGAAACTTAGGTGCCCTATAAAAGGTGTGCTGGTACTGCTACCTGGGGGAGGGGGGGGGCACTCAATTTTGTTTCAACACAGATATGTGGCTGGCTCTCCAGCAACCCTTTCTCTGGGTGAAGTGAAAAATTGACCCCTAATGGATGAGATTTTTGTGTCTAGGAAATTCTCTGAGGAGTGACCCTTTGGTGAAAGGGATTTTTAGTCAAAAGTGACCTTTGTTGCTGAGATCTCCGAAAAGTGACCCTTGTTTTTACAGATTTTGTTGAAATCTCAGAAAAGAGACCTTTGGTGAAGGTGGTTTGGGTGAAAAGTAGCCTTTGTGAGGGGGATTTCTTGGGAAAAGCAGACCCATGGCAAGGGGGTCTTGCTCAAAATATAACCTAGCCAGTTGCACATCCATGTATACAGGATCTTGTGTTACCCTCTACAGTGATTGCATGGAACCGAGGTCAATTAAAGATGGTATATCAGCTAAAACCCGGTGAATTTTTAATAATGTCATATTGCTCTTGTATAGAGTCCCCTACAAATACTCCCTGACTTTTAAAATGATTGATAGTGTCTAAAGCTATAAAAGTAGCACAGGCAGTCCAATAATGTTTACTGTAGGTCGACACTAAAACGTTCTATGTTGTGGTACTGCATGGCTCAGTGCTTTCTCTACCAGGCTAGTCTCCTCTGTACTCACTTGGGGGAGTGACTGAGTCAGTGAGGTGAATAAGCAACATTGTTTTCTATCTCAAATCATGCATTTATAGACAAATATATTTAACATTGAATACTGCATATCAGCTTAAATAATAACTAAACCCTTGACATTAAATTTATATTCATTTTGAAGAAAAAGTTTCAGAAGTCTATTAGCTGATACACCATCTTTAAGCAGATGAAGGATGATGAAGGTTGACCTGTCTATAGTGGATGGGGCTGGTAGTTGTAGGTCTACTATGTTTTTAGCCTGGAGATATCACTTATCATACAGCATTTATCTAATATATGGTTTTAAAAAAAATCTGAAAGTGTGACGTCACATAATCCTATACACCCCCCACCCCCTCGTCACACTTTGTCAGACAAAAAAAAGACCCCCCCCCCACCCCCTCGGGCGTGACATACTAAATGGATCACCCCTAGACACTTTATTTTCCCTCTGCCTCCTGGGAGCTTTCAGGATCCAGCTCCACCTAAAAGGACAGCTTTTTCCCCCTCTCGACCCCAAAATATTTGATCCAAGGGCCCTAATCCAATTTAGCAAAAAAGGTGGCCTGACCAATCAAAAAATTATGGAGACTGAGTTGTATAGTGTATATACATGTAGTTTATCTCTGTACAAAAGTTGTGACTTACTACGAGTTTTGCTAGCAGGGTGCCGTTTCTCCACAAAGTAAAGACGTCCGCAATTTGTCATTTATCAATCGATCATTTATCATTTTTATTTTCTCCAAGAAATGTGTCGGAACCCTGGGGTGCTGGTCGGGATGCTGGTGTGCATATAGTACCTGGAATGTGTCAGCTGAAATGCCATCTTTAATAGTACCACCTTGCTTCAGCAGCCTTCAATGTGCATGGTTCATATAGAAATGCACACAGGCTAGTGTGGCACCAACAAGTACAGACACCTTTCTCTCTTTGATATATAATCACATGGTAGTAGCCCTATGGCATATCAAGTTTGTGTAATGCTATATAATGTTAACTGTGTAGATGCAAGTCAGAATCAGACATGTGTTCTATGATATTTTACTTGTACCGCACCTTATTTTGTTCGTCAAATAAAAAAAAATGATGGTGAAACTACAGGTTATGTCTCAACCATGACTCACTAGTGGCATCTGGTGTTAGGATCTAACATCTTTGCCAGAGGCTTTGAGGCAGTGCCACATCCTCCAATATATGTATAGAACTAAATCATCAACCTGAGAATATATACAAAAAAATATACACATTGTATATAATATTAGTGAAAAGGTGAGGGGTGTACACATGTGGGGTGAAACGTGGTCTTTTTACTGTACCCAGACTGCTTAGCACCAGTGATTCTAGGCAGATCATCACTGTCTAATCTGATGGGATGCAGAAGTCCTCTTGTGATTCCGTGTAGGAGACAAGAAATTCACATGTGGCCTATCTCTGATGTGTAAAATGCAGTCCTTATGATAGTATTGATGCCCCATGAACATTTCACTGAAATCCTCATGGTTCTTGGTGAAAGCTGACCTTTACCTTTGGAAAATTGCCATTTCTACTTTTTTTTTAAACCTTTTTACTTGCAATATTGCAATATATGATATACTAAGTATATCATTGAACCAGGGCAACCCTGTGGCAGGTTCTCATACGACAGGTATTTTTGCGATTTTTGCCAAAAGATCCCTTGCCTTTTGTGTCTTATTTGGTGAAAACCTGCAAATAAAATATCTAAATGCTGCAGCAAACAAGTGTTGATCAATGCCAATCAATGCCATCAAATATTGAAACAAAAAAAAACAGTATTTCATACACAAAATTGACCTAAACAGCACAAAACCAACCTGTTCAGCTCAATGCTAAAGGATATCGTTTCAAGTAAACTACAGACCTTCATGAAGTGTCAATTTGCATGAAATCCTCTTTGTTCTAATGTAAAAACGGGGTGAGACGCTTTTTGAGACGGTCTGAGGGCACAATATTACATCTACGGGAATTGTTCAAACAGTTTTGGCCAGTGCTACTTGTACCCTGTACCTTAGTAAATGACATCCATAGTGAAAATATCTGAAATCACCTAGAAATCCATGGAGCAAAGTATTTCTGGAGTGGGAAATTTAATAGGAGTGTCAGGGGATTGGCCCCTTCTCCCCGCCTCCCCCATGTCTCCTCGAGGGGAATTATGCGGGGAATTATGGGTGTGAAATCAAGGAGAATGGGGAAGTCCACCAGGGCTAGTTCATGCCCTATACCGCTAGATGGCAGGGCAGTAATAACAGCCCAGCTAGCATGGTTACGTTGGGCCAACGTTGGCAATGGTTGGCACCGTCGCAGGCAATAATTTAACGTTGTGCCAACGTTGAAATGCCAACGTTGTACCAACGTTGGGAAATTTATGCTATACCAACGTTGCAATGTTGGGCGAATGTTTGCGCCTGACGTTGGTACAACGTCAACATAATGACAGTTGGCATAACGTTGGCCCAACATTGGCCCAACGTTGGCATGCTGACGTTGGCTCAAATGGAATGCCACCGGCCAAAACTACGTTGTGCCAACGTTGAAATGCCAACGTTGGCACAACGTTGGCATATTAATGTTGGGCCAACGTTGCATGTCCAACCTCCACTAGAGGGCATGGAAGGTTGTCAGAAGAGATTTTGCCCAGCAGATCCTTTATCTCTCATCATAAGTGGCCATTAATTGGGCCCTACATGTGTTATATCGGTTTTAAAAGCCAGGGATATTCCATGCATATGCTATAACATACTTAATTACCAACTTTCCCAGTGACAGAACGAAATGCAGTGACATTGCCATGAGGACACCTTTTTTAAGGTAATGGTAGGTATATAAGGTCTGAAGGATGGGATGGCTGTCAGTCACCTCTGGTCCCTTTAAGCTGATATAAAAGTGAAATGCAAAGACAGAAATGGTTGTTTCTAAACTGATTCTTGTCTTTAGCAGAATAAATCACAGTTTCGTGATCATTAATACTCTATATGAGCATAATACAAAGTTAGAATGGAATACCTCTGCCAAAAACTATGTTGTGTCAATATCTGCACCTGACGTTGGTACACTATTAACATAATGACAGTTGGCATAACGTTGGGCCAACGTTGAGCCAACGTTGGCATGCTGACGTTGGCTCAAACGGAATGCCCCCGGCCAAAACTACGTTGTGCCAACGTTGGCATGCTGACGTCAGCCCAACCCTCGACTACGTTGAGCCAACGTTGGGCCAACGTTGGGATGCTAGCTGGGAGCTTAACAGGGCCACTGTACTGAAGAAACCTATACAAGTAATTCATTCTCTGGAAAGTTTATTTTGTGTTTGTTTCCTCTCCAAGTATTACATTGTTTAGAAAGCACATTACAGATATTGAGTAACACTTAATATTGTTAGAATAAGTTAAATATGCAGAGCTTTTGACATCTCCAGTTCATAGAAACTCATAGCACAGGGTGCAGGTTCATCCACTAGTCAGGGTCAGTGGCCACATGGTGTGTTCTAAGTGGATTAGCCTTTAGGGGTATACCCCATGGAAGGTGTATATATATATATATATATACTCCATATTTAGATGTGTGCAGTCTGTGTTATACATTTAGGCTTAAGGGCCTATTGCCCTAGAGATATTTTGAAATTCTACCTTTAGATTGGTGTCTTCTTTGGAGTTTGGGAAAGAAACAAGGTATTTGCAGGAGTTGGACATTTTTAGAATGATGTTATCTGCTCCAAGAAAACTGAGTGGATGTACTGGTAGATTCGTGAATCCTATCATTGGGAGGGTGGAGGCATCTACTTTTCCGGCAGCTTGCTAGCTTTAGGATGGCATACTCTCAGGCATTGGGGGAAATACTGCTTAAATAAATTTAGTAAATTTACTGATAAATTGGTGCATCTTGTGTATTTGGGGGCACATTGTGCTAGGAGAACTTAATCACATTACATTAACAGCTGCCCATCCCCTGTGAACACATGCAGTCGATTTGACCATGCATCCACCTTCAGGTGAGCCTGGTAGTGAGGCAGCCACAGGTGGGCAGCGTCCATAGTGGGAATCACTATCTCTCTCACCAGGTGGGTAAACTGTGCCTACAAAATATCCACATATGCAATAAAGCGAGGGCTAGTTCTCAATGGAGCTGCCAGATGGCGGTACTAGAGGGCTCTTTGGTGGTCACCTTTGGTCGTGCTGTGGCTGTTGTAGTCTAGTCAATAGGGGACTTCTGGCAGCAAATGTGAAAGTTTGTCAATAGTTTTTTTTTTAAATGTGCTGAATCCATTTCATAGTAAACACGATTTTCCAGAAATGTTTCTACTTCTAATTGGAGTTGAAAATGGATCCAACCAATATATGTTATACAGGATTGGCTGGGGTATTGACGGAAGAAGTCCCCAGGTGGCTCGACTCACCACCCACCTGGGCCACCTGGCCCCTTACCCCATAATTTTTCATTTGATCATATCCGTTTCATTTGTTCTGATGTTTGAAATCATGTCCTATCTTCATCTCTTATTTTAAGATAAGAGTCATAAAACATGCCCTGAACGGTCTTGAAATGTAGTTTATCTTCAACTATAGAAAACCTTCTATTATCTGTAATAATCAATATACTGTATTTCCAAGGCCAAAGAAGTGTCTTACTTACTATGAATGGGCAGTTCCTAGCATAGAAAACGTTTTAAATAAGGCCCTTCTGAATGAAAACTGAAGAATACTGACTAAAAATAGCATCTACAGGGACCCTTAATACAAGCCCAGGAAACTGGGGTGAGGAAGGGTGAGACTAGTGCGAGCATTGCCCATAGAGCAAGGTAGGGTGAGCCCTGTGTGAAGAAGCTCACCCTATGTGCTAGACTGGGCAAGCCTTGTGCCTATAGCCTCCTCTACCCAAACCTACACTGAGGGTGACCCTCTGGTCTGTGTGCTGGCACACCACCTTACCCAAGGTCCCCCAAACATGCACACCAGTATTTAGTAGCTTGTGTATTGCCATCGTGGATAAAACAGAGGTTCCTTTATATGGCCACCCAACACAGATCTGATAGTATAGTGGTCATCACTGGTGCTTTGTATGTGAAAGGTCCAGGGTTCAAGGCTCGGCCATGTCAACCTACCCACCATTTTTTCTCATTTTTACTAATGTAACTTTACAATTGTCCACAAAATACATCTCCCTGTCTATTGTTCTTAAACAAAGGACAACTGGGAGAACTTACATCATAGCTGCATAAGGGCTTTCCCCTGTTGCAACTCTTCCACAGTGCCACACAGTCCCAGCCATCAAGCCTGGATTTGGGCAACATGGCAGAGAGTTGGATAGGGCTGGCACAAGATTCAGGCTTGTGTGAGGGCAATGCTAGGAACAAAATATATATAGGTTCCTTAGATATTCCAACCTTGTACCCACATGGTAGTCTAGTGGTCATCACAGTCACCTTGTATCCCAAAGGTCCAGGGTTCGTGACTCAGCCATGTCAACCTTCCCACCATTTTATCTTCAATTTTCTATTTTTATGAAGAAAAAATGGTGGGTAGGTTGACATGACCGAGTCACGAACCCTGGACCTTTGGGGTACAAGGCAACGGTGCTGACCACTATACTACAGTGTGGGTGTGAGGTGTTGACATATAAGTAACTGATATATACTGCACATTGGACAACCCCACACCTTGTGCAAGCCCTCACCCACCTCTCACCCAAGTTCCCCAACCACCAGCTAGCCACTGGTAGGGACTCCAGAAAAAAAAGAGAAATATTAAATGATCAATTCTATTTCTTTTATGATGTAGAATGTGAGAGATGTAAACTAAATCTTTTGGAATTTTCTTTCTATCTATCATAGAACTCAGACAATCTTTGAATAGGTATAAATAAAATCCACCAAGTTCCTCTAGTACATTTCCTATATAATTGCTATCCAGCTTTGGAGTCCCAGTGAACCTGTGTGGGGGAGGGTGATAGGGTCTGCCAGGTGAGTGGGGGTATGTGGGAGGTAGTTATATAAGGGGTTTGGAGGGCATTTGAAGTACTGGCCAGGCTAGGCCCTGATTGACAGGCCCTCTTAACATGATCACCCATTATACTAGTATAGAGTAAACCAATTCTCTTAATTACCCAATCATAAGTATTATGATGTTATGGTCTAGGAAGAGGTGAGAGGATCCTCTGATTGCTTCCATTTTCTAACATGATATAAAAACATATTGGATGAGATCACAAACCGAAAAGCAACGGAAAGCATTCATAAATTCATAGAGTTTTGATATAATCTATTTCATCTCCAAAATATTTGGTAACTTCTCTTAGCTGCAGTGACTTATTATAGGGATGGCTGGATAGGCCTTTCTCTTGAGTATATTTCTGTGTGATTACCCAAAAGTAATAGATGAAATGTCACTCCCTAAGAGGGGAGTTTTATAACAGTGTATCTGAAGCACAGCTGCACCAAAATACTCTACTGCTGTGTGTACTGTGCACAGGGGCTCACCTAGCGGATTCTTGAGTCCCTACCACTGGGTAGGATTGGGTGGGCATGTGGAAGGGCTAGGGGACCTCACCCAAAGCTCACACTACCTCACCCCTTGAGCTAGGCACAAAAGTAGTTTGCCCTAGCTGGCACTAGCATGCTCTAGCCTCACCCCAGTTTCCTGGGAGGTGATTTCCTGTAAAAAAACAACATATTTTTCATGTATAATTATCAATTGGCACTTGTGCGAAAATTACATATTTTGGTTGAATTTTGAAGAACTATGATGAATGACATATCTGATCACTTATTCTTCAGTCAAGTTTGCACTACATGTATTCCTCATAATACAATTCACAGCAGGAATGATGGTCTAGCGGGAGTAGGGCAATCCGCCCGTGCTAGGTTTGGGTACTTTAACATTTAATACCGATGTAACTGTACTTATTAAACCTAATGAAAAAAATATTTAAAATTGCCCCATGCACAAATTCTAGGGAAAGGGACGTAGAGACATATGGTTTAGATCAACTAAAATAGGGGATAAAATACTAGGTTTCATAGATCAAATTCTCAACGGAAAAATACTTTTCATGAATTTTCTAGAGCATGGTGACAAAGTGAAAATGCATGAAAGTATCCCCAAAACGTCCTTTTAAAAGGACGGTAAGCATATCTGGGTTAAACTTTAAATGTTGATCCAATAGAAGTGTTAAAGATATTAAACTTTGCCTTAGACTTAGCTGTACTTTGAGCTGCGGAGGAACATTCTATACTGTTGCCATCGCAACAATGGAATAATTGTATTACATCCCCAATATGGGGACATTGAGATTAATTACTTTGCTGTTTCCTGGGCTATAGTAAATGTCCTATAGGAATATAGTGTTTTCACATATTTAAATGGGTTTCAACTTCCGTCCTACTTGCTACTACTCTGTGGGGTTAAACTAGTCAGAGGTAGGCTTCCGCCCAAAGATAACGCAAGGGTAGTGAGATCCAGTTTATTATGGTATGGTTGATATTATACCGGACATAGAGCACTTCCATAGATTATATCCCAATCACAGCCTTCTCCATATATATATAGAGATATGTATTTCATTAGTGTCAGTTTGCTCCAGGGCTTGCATCGATAGTTATATGAGACGGCCTTAATATAGGCAAAGTATACATATAATCATCTAGCAGGGTCCTTCTATATGAACCCGACAATACTATTCATCGTCCATTTGACCAATAAAAACATTCGGTGTGACCTTGTGTACATTGTTGTTTACCATTGCAATACCTTCAACGTGTTTTATCATCGATCTATACACTTCTCCGCCGTATTGGTTGATGTTTTATCCCAACCTTGAGAGAACTCCAGGTGCAATCTATTTGTCAATCTCTGGCTATTATCACAGCTCCAGGGTAAATACATACAATCAAATCCCAATTCATTCGTTCAGCGAGGCTAGATAGCTGTCGTTCTAATTCCATATTAACAAATCCAACATATTGTATCACCATCCCCATCACTATCTCCAGTTAGATATTATTGGTAGATGACCGTGGTATCTCCACCACACTATTCCTTTAGTTCTAGATATGCCATACAGTAAGATATATATCACTAAACTCCACAGTGTATAAACTCCGCTGTATGAATAATACCATGTACCTAGTTCACAATGTCCAAATGTAAACCGTTGTCTTTAAATAACCACACACATACTCCTCAGGAGTTACACAAGCTCCAGGGCTTCACGATCGTACTCCCCGAACGCTCACTGATAACTGACTGCTCTCCCTCCCACCCCAAGTTATATTCTCTTTCTCTTCTTGTTCCAGCCTCCTACCGGATCAATAGCTAGGCTGCCTCCCTCCATGACCATGCCCGGCTCCCATTGATCTCTAATCAACAGCTGCTACACCATCTTCATCGATCTTCAATTAGGCGGCCCTACTCAGCTTTCATCGATCTTCAATTAGGCGGCCTCACCCGTGACCATCCTGTGGTGATTCAGACAGACCCCGGCTAAGACCATCCTGTGGCAATTAGGCAGACCCTGGTCATGACCATGCTGTGTGCAGGGCCCGGTCGCCTGCCCCCACTGCCTATCTACCCCCTACGTCGTTTCTCCCCTGCATAGATATCATGCCCGGGTACTGTTACACCCGACGCGGAGGTCCATCTCCATGTACTACTGACTCCCGCCGCTGGGCCGTGCTCCCTGTTCCCCCGTCCGTTCCTACCATTCGAGTCTATCTCCTGACCTGGATTTATCCCTTCGTTATCTTCCCTACCAGCTGCTTCAGCCCGGATCTTATTATATGTGTTGCTTCCCTGTTTAGGTTCTAAGACCTGACCACGAGTCGAATATATTCAGTCCACAGAACTTTGACTCTTATTGTAGCCAAGTCTCTTATTATTGGACAATATGACTTTATTCATATATATTTTATATTCATTACTTACTACGTGGCCCGCGTACTGGATCTATTCGATTCCCACGTTATTTCGTGTATCTGCACGGTACCTTTACCCTTCATTATATTGGTCTTTTCGGACTGTGCTATTGTATATACAGTTTCCCATTATCTACTTAGTATATATATGTTCTACCCATACATACTCATACATATATATATATAGTCCCCCTTTTCCCTCACCTGTCGTATCATGTGTAATACTTAGGTCAATAAATATGCCTTTTAAGCGTTTTTGCTCTTCCTTGGTTTTCCACTATAACCCATTCCCTGCCACGAGCGTAATCAATTACACAATTTGATGTACAATTTTCATATGGCATTAACAAATATATGATGCTTACCAAGAAAACAAATGGTAATATAATAATGGCAGAAAATACCTAGCCAGTGAAAAAAATTGTAATTGGAGATATTTATCATCATTTCCAACTGCTAATATCCATAGGATAACAAATGCAAGCCCATGTATGAAAAGCTGAGGTTCTTATTACTAGCACAAACATCTAGCCTTTCAAAATGGGAATATTTCTCAATAGGGGAAGATGGGGGAATACGGGACACCTAGGCTAAGGGTTTTTATGCAATTTTTGGTTGTGACCATAGGAAATGTCTACAACAAATTCCTTCCATTATTTGGTCTTGCTAACGCTGTGGAATGTTAATGGAACAAAAATGTTCCCTTCTAGCTTCTTTTCATTAAAATAGTACTATTGTATAGACATATGGTGCAATTTCAATATTTAACCATTTTAATTGAGTTTGAGTTTTATCATTTTTATTTGGCATCAGTTACATTTACAAGTAAAGTCTTTCAAACTAATGCCAACAAGGAAAACACATATTCAATATCCAGTTCCGTCACTTTACACTCGAAGAACTGTGAATACTATCACAAAACAATTTACAACAGGTAGTAAAGCGAATGGATCCTATATCAGATATATAGACAATCATTATGACTACATAGTCTGGCCGTCTGATCATTGAGTTTTAGACAAAAATGTTGTATTCCATCATCATCGTATAAAATACAGTCTCAATTGTATTGTAGTATAATGCGCCTAGACATAGTATTTCAAGAATCAATAATTTGCAGTAATGTCAGTGTACATCATACATGCCCCCACCCCTGACATCTGGGATACATTTCCATGTTATATTTCAAGTTACTCTATATATCAGTATAGTATCACCACCTTCAAGGTGATATGTTCACATAAGTCAAGCTGCACTAGTGCAGGCTCGTATCACAATCACAGTATGCATATACATATGCATATTACATCTGCCTACACATTCACACACTTTATGCTAAATGCACTAAGTACACTTATCCATCAACCATAGGTGCATCAGAAGCAGGTACTTCCTTACTTCCTCACTTCCTCATTTGGTTGACAAATTTACCATATGTTTCCTCACTATCCAATTTATTCCAGGCAAGATGCCCTCTATATTTCGGACTCTTCCTATAGCATTCATCCCTCGGCCTTTGCACTTTCAGTTTAATTTTATTATTCCCTCTTAGTGCACGTGCCGGAACAACAACACTATCAGGGTCACGCGACAATCTGTACATGCGACACAACAGTGATGCTGTTCGTCTCTCCCTCAACATTTTCGAGGTACATCTAGTATGCAAGTCGATCCTGCTGATGAAGCGTGGGTCCCAGATATGCAGGCAGGCCCTAAGACAGTGGTTTTGTATCGTCTGAATTTCCGACACCAATGTGTCAGGGCCACCATCCAAGATAACATCCCTATATTCAAGGGTTGGGAGTATCATGGTCTTGTATAGCAGAATGGCCAACTCACTATCCATATACTTACAGAGGTTTCTGAGACTGTACAATTTTTGGTTGCCCGAGCCAATCACTTTATTGCAATGATCTTTGAAACTCAGTACAGAGTCAATTATGACCCCGAGGTAATTGAATTTCCCCACAATCTCGAGCTGTACCCCATTCAAGTAGATAGGATAATCAGTGAAGTCCATAGTGCAACCAATCCCATGGCACCATAGAACTTTTGTTTTTTCGACATTTATGGTTAGTTTGTAGTCGCGGCACCACACAGCAATACGGTCCAAGTCATCTTGCAACATTGTCATTGTAAGTGCTGGATCTCGGTTGCTACTTACTACAGCCAAATCGTCGGCACACATGTAGTACCTACAGTTTCTAATAACACCAACTATGCAATTTATATATATGACAAATAGGAGCGGGCCGAGTACCGACCCTTGCGGTACTCCGCAGTTGATACTCCTTTCAGCCGACAGTGACCCGTTCACCAACGTCACCTGCGCACGGTCAGAGAGGTAGCTTTTAAACCAAGTTAGACTGTCCAAGTCACAACCAATTTTCCTAAGCTCCCCTAGTAACAGTAAGTGATTCACTGTGTCGAAGGCCTTCCTCAGATCGAGGAAGGCCACCGACACAACTTCCAGCCTGTTCCGTGACTCATACACATCCTGTACCAAGCTGTAAATCACGTCTATGGTGGATCTTTCCGGCATGAAACAGAACTGCATGTCATCAATGATGTTATGTGCTAGTAAATAACACATTAGTTGTGTATGTACTCCTTTCTCTATCTATGGGTTTTTGGTGTGCATGCTGGGGGCTTTTTCTCTTCTTTTATTGCTATTTCAATCATTAGCCTACGCTCTACCCCAGCTAACAAAAATATGTTATTTCACGTCAAAATAATGTAGGCCCTATTTAGTGCTATGTAACGTTTTGCCACAATAAGGAGTCATAGAGAAACGTTATATAATGTTCTACCTATAACGTCTTTTGTTTACTGGGACAGAGCTGTTCAAAGTTCTTTTATTGCTATTTCAATCATCAAGCTGTACAGAGCTGTTCAAAGTGGCATAGTTACCAAAAATGGTGATTTTCTCAATTTTCCTTGACCCTGCTTTGTTTGGTCACTATAGGCCCCCCTACCAATTTGAAAGGCTTTGTAGACCTTAATATTTGGAATATAGATAAAAGAAGAAAAACCGCCCTCAGTGCATCCTTAGGGAAAGATGGCCTGAATAGAAACGGATTATCTAGGGCAGATGTACACTGTAAAAACAATCCGTTGAATATACAGAGAATCAGTGTAAAATTTTACGGTGATTCATCATAACATATGATTACGGTGAGGCAATGTAAAATCAATCAATTTTCCTTTGAATATCCGTAATCCAGTACAGTGAAACACCGTTTACTTTTTACGGTGAAACACAGTTTATTTTACGGTGAAGCTACGTTTAATTGATTTCAATTTTATCATACTAGGTGGCAGTTTGGTTCATGAAGAGATTTTCCTAGATGCTAGGAACACCATTTTTGTGGTGATAAGAAATATATATATACTCTGGGATTCCGCTAGGAATTGATTTCTATTAGCCAATTTGGCGAATTTGTATCAGTTTTGATTAGCTAAATTATATACCAATTAGCCAAACCTTTTTGCATATTAGGAAGTGGTCATTTTTCTCTGAAGATTGTGTGAAGTCACGAGGCCATGGTAGGCAGGCCCATCTACTTCAAACCGTTGCAAATGACATGCTTGAGCAGTACTGGGAAGAGGGGTTGAGGGCATGCCCCTCCCCTCAGAAAATTCTGAAAATCTAGGGGCCAAATTGTGTAAAATAATGTCTTTTTGGTCTTCTGGTCTGATATTGTTTCTATGTCCCATCCCCTACTTGAAGGAAAAGAAATTCCCACATCCACAATTAGCCAATTTGGCGAATTTTTAGTGGGTAGCATTAGCCAAAATGAGCTTTGATTCGCCATTGGCGATTTGGCGAGTGGCTAGCGGAATCCCAGATACTGACACAGCTGTAAGGTTTGCTCTGTAGCCATCCTAGAGTGACTTATGCTCATGGACTGGTATTACAAAGTGTCATGAAGCATTCTATAAGGCTTTCATAGACTAATTTCTAATGATCAGGTCTGAAGTCTTGACACTAAGATGATATTGCTGATTGTTACCAAATTGGGTTTGGAACCATATTGAACATGGAGTTAGGTATAGGAGGATAAATGAACTGAATAACACTGGGACAAATCAGTTAAATTACACAAAATACCATTACAATTATTGTTTAGGCACTGAATCAGAATACAGTGATGTTTTGCATTCTGTTAAAATAATGGTGATTCACAGTTCCGTAGAAATAACGGTGACTTTGGGAAAAACTGTGACCGTTAAAATTCCGGCACCCAGTGGTGCCACTGAATCACCGTTATTTTAACGGTACTGAGAATGACTGTTAAAAAAATTTAAAAAATAACGGTGACTTAGGAAAAAACGGTGACAGTAAAAATAACGGTGAAAGTCTGGCACCCAGTGGTGCCAGTGAATCTCTGTTATTTTAACGGAAATTTTTTTACAGTGTAGATAGAATTTGGCTGAAAGGTTAATGGATGTTATAACTCTTTAAAGTAGTAATTAGTTGCCCATTTTTATCATCATCTGCCCTAAATAAACCCTTTTTTATTCAGGCTGGTCAGAGATGGCACCCAGTCAGAGATGGCACCCGGTCAGAGATGGCACCTGGTCAGAGACGAAAACATTGGCCCAAGTTCGTGAGACACAGCCTCATTCCTTAGAGATATTACCTCAATGCCTGGCTGGGAATTTTCATTGCATGGTACGTTACATTAAAGAGGGTCGCTACACTTGTCCACAGACATCCAGTCCCCGCAGGCTGTGGGTATAGATCTAGGCTTACAGGGGAGCATACACACTGGCAACCTGTGCCTTCTAGGCATACAGGAAGTCAGGCAGTAGAAGTGCTGCAGTGGCTCAAAATGAGAAATACCTAGAATGATATTTTGTTACATGTTATCATATATATGGTTGAATCAATGCATTGTAGTCATTGTAAACCTCAGATAACGTAAGGTAATTCCTTTACAGAGAAGGATTTATCGTTTAAATCAATGCCTTAAACTTAGGCCTACCCCTTTCTCAGAATGCCCCTCCATAATAACGTAACACAGGCCTGTACCCCTCCCCCCCAGGCACGGATTTAGATGAGGGCAGACCTGGGGTAGCCCCCCCCCCCTATTTTCCTGTATATTTCAATGTTAAGTTTTTCAATATCCCAGTACATTTCATGCCCCCCCTCCCTTCCAAAATTCCTGGACCTGCCCCTGCTCCCTCACACACACATCATTGTATATTAAGGGCCAGTAAATACATGTAGATAGCGGGAAATGCTTGGGAATGGGCGCCCGGGCCGGCAGGGTCGGTGTCAGTAGTACATGGAGATAGCAGTAAGAGCCAGGCGCAGGGAACTCAGCCAATAGGAACATAGATGACATAGGTCGGGGAGCATCGTAGGCAGGAGGACGGGCAAAGCAAGGCGAAAGGCCTACAAGCGGTAGGATCTGGAAGTACCAAACAGAGAATATAAGCTGGGGATATGGAGAAGAGAGTCAGTTACAAGTGGGCGTTTGGTATACGACCAAGACGACCAGATACCATATAGTAACTCCTGAGGAGTATGTGTATTGGAGATGAACATGTATTAATTTACCCAAGTTGGGTAAAAGGATTGTATGTGACTGGAGCTGTGGAGTTTGCATTGCTACACTGAAAGTGTACTTGATACCTGGAGTTCCAATGTGATATCATATTGTAGTAATATAATAATATTGACAAGGAAGTGTGCTTATTGTTATCGGTCTGGAGTTAGTGTGCGAAAACTATAATGAACTACATGGAATGTCTTGAGCTATCTTGAACGAAGTTTATTGAGGCTTATGGACGTCGACTAACGTTACCCGGATTCACATAAGTGGATCCTGCCGGACAGCCATATGAATACCTGGCCTGATATAAGGGCCGTTCCATATGACTGTTAGGGCAAGCCGAGAGCAAACTGTACTTGAGGGAAATACATATCGCTATATATACATAGAAATACTGTGATGGAAGGGTTATGCCTGTGTGTATGCTCTGTGTCAACTATAACATCAACAACTACATAATAAACTGGATCTCATTAACCTTGCGTTATTCTTGGGCAGGTACGCCTACCTCTGACTAGTCAACCCCATAGAGTGACCTATACAGTAGTGGATCTGAAACCCTGAATAAGTACGGTAAAACACTATATATCAAGAGGACATTTACTATAGCCCACTTCTGAGTGCTGGGCTGTGAAACCATGGATCTGCAGAATTTCTACAGATCTGCAGAATTTCTCTATTTTTGTGTTCCACAGGACCATTCCTGGGATTCATCTAGATCAATGGACAAAAATTAAGTGTTTATAACTTAATATATTGGGGGATGTAGGCCCTACCTATACTCTTTTTCTAACACCAACGATACATGCGAAAATGGTGCCCTTTAAAAAATATCTTTTAAAAATACGAAAAAACATTCCTGTGGGGCCGTAATTTTCTGAGGTTCTGGGTCTAGTGGCCCATCGTATTGAGCAAATTTGGTTTTACGGTACTAAAGCAGTCAAACAGACCACAGGTGCAGGTTATAGGGGAGACCGGGGCAAAACTGACCCCCGGGGCAAAACGGACCCGACCCCTAATTCAGTTCTCAGCTATAAATTCCATATTTTTGTCAAATTGGCTCACATAATTGTTAGAAATAACATGTTTTAAAAAAAAATTCGAGGCTACCTATGGTATTCCGGATTCCATAAAGAAAAAACTGAAATTAGAGATCTTGATCTAATTTTGCAAAAATCAGTTTATAAGCTTCTGAGAATTAAAAAAGTGGTATATGTTTATGTTTTATGGCTAAAACAATAATATTTTATAGCTAAAATATTGTGTAACATATTTCCAAAGTCATTGGAAAAAAATATTACCCTGCAGTTATTCATTTTGGCAAGATCATTTTTTCACATATTTTTCATGAAGCTGGGGCAAAACGGACCCCCCCACAATCATAATTCTTATGGTGAAACCCCATAGAAATGATCAAAACATGAAAAAATAACCATGCTTGGCTTAAAAAATGATAAGAATGATGAGAAATGCTTATTTGAGTATAAAATCATTTCTTATAAGCCAATTTTTATTTTTGGGGGTATTTTTTGGATTTTGGGGAATTTTTCCTGAATTCGGGGGAAATTTTATTGAAATGCATGATATTCAACGGTCATAAAAATCAATTAAGATTGAAAAATGTTAGATAATGGTCATGCATGACAACAAAGAAATACCTAATGAACTGAGTAATAACATAGCTATAAGATGGGAGCAAGAAAATTATGAAAAAAATATAATAATTCAAAATTAAGAAATTTCCAGGGTCCCTTTTGCCCCGCCCCAAAAACCTTTTTGCTCCGGGACTTTTAGCCCATGACCTTCGTAGGTCAGAATATGTTATGCTATCCCACTAGGCTATTAATGATACTAACACAATATTAATTATTTTCATGGTTGGTATACTTCTATGCTTTGTTATGAAAAAATTAATGTTTCAATTCAGGGGTTTACCTTTGAGCTATAGGCCTATGCCATCTTCCCTTAAGGGGTCCGTTTTGCCCCGGTCTCCCCTAGATTCTCCTCAAAGACACTTTTCACTGAAACCAGGTGAACCTGGTTTGTTGTCCCCCCCCCCCCCACCCTCCCAACACCATAATGCCCCCTTAGGGAGTGCTCATTTTTTAACAACAGGAGGGGGCCGAAAATCGCGCGCGTTCGCGCCCCTTTGTAGCATAGTAACGCCCGGGCTTTTTCCCTCAAAACAGGTTGAATTTTTTTGACCCCCCCCCAAGAGGGGTCTAAATTTTTTACCCCCCCCCGGTCAAGGGGTCCAAATCTTTTACCCCCCCCCCCCAAAATCCACCACCCCCCCCCCTGTTGATAAAAAATGAGCACTCTCCTAGTGCGAAAAGGTTGTAATCCAGTGATCTATGATTACTGGTTTATTATCATCCTTATATTAGGGGAGACTTAGGCCTACAGGTCGTTGTACCTCCTCTAGCCTACCCCATCCAGTGTTCCCAGATCGAACAATATTAGGGAGCGTTCATTATTTATGGCAGGGGGGGGGCGGGCGTTTGGCAAAACGAATACGTCAAAAAAAAAATACCCCCCCCTCTGAATGGGTAAAAAAAAAAAGACCCCCCCCCCCTCCGAATGGGTAAAAAAAAAAAGACCCCCCCCTCCGAATAGGTTGAAAAAAAATGACCCCCCCCCTCACCATAGACGTTTATAAATACTTAATAATGGCATCAACGACATACAAAGTCCACATAGTCCTATACTATAACCTATTATAGCATGTGCTTAACCATTATTTGAGGGAGTGGTTATAGGGCATAACAATATGGTGAATATATTTATGTGGAGAGCGCGCATTTTTCTGTTTCCGTGGCACGTTTGATATTTTTGCCAAAAATTGGTGTGATTATTTTGGTCCCCACCTACAAGTCCTGCTAATACTGTTTGGTAGAAGTACCATGAAATGGCCCAGCTCAGGGGCCGCGGAAGGTGGATAAAGTTGGGGGGCCCAGCTCCCAAAGCCAGCTGATGAGTGTTGGTTAGAGGGAGAAACAAATGGTTGTTTTGGGGCCATAAGCCCCAGGAAAAGTTGGGAATTTGACCTTTATATTAGTGTATTCAGAGTGGTCTGAAGTCTACCATATGATCCTGGGAAATTTTGTAATTTTACATTGAAATTGATGTGTTCTGAGGGACTTTGAGCTTGTCTTTCAAGAAAGTTTTAGGAATTTTACCTCGAGATTGGTGTATTCTTGGGTACTCTGAGTCTAGAATGTTCATGTTTCCCAAAAAGATTGCCTCCCCCACTTTACTAGGCCCCCAGCCCCCCCCCCCTGTTCCGCGCTACTGCAGCTTAAAACAAAGATGTTTGATGAAGGGATGCTCTGGACATTATAATAGTGGCAAACCTGAAGAAAATTTTGAAAATCTAGAGGTCAACCGGCCCATTTTAATGTATCCTGGTATTATAACTTGCAGTTAAAGGAACAAGATCACTATTTAAACCTAGTTTGGTTTTCCAAAGGCTAGGATCAGTAAGAAATAGGGAGCTGAGGGTGAGAATTTGAAGTTGAACAAAGAGTCACAGGGGAATGTGTCTTTGTTATATAACGGCACGGATCAATTACAATCGCTTAAGCCATCAATGGTATGCATGGATGTTACGTGCACCATAGTTGATAACCTTTATTTGAAGAAATGCCATAAGGTACCTGCCTTCAATATTCTAGTGTGTGATCAGTATAACCAAGCCATGGGAATGCATTGACTACAAAAAAAATAAAAGCTTTAAAATAGTGATGAATAACTCACTGATAACCCTGCAGAGCATCGGAAGCAACTTGACCAGAACCAAATATAGAGCTCTAAAAATTCTGATGAGGCCAAGTAGCGATGAGTAGCAATATGATTATTCAGTGCCTGATTTCTGTTGAAGCCAAAGATGAACTTAGAGGGAGATTTAGAAATTGGTGACAGAAGGAGTGGCATCCGCAGCAGAAAACTCTGTGGATCTGGTGGCTATTTGCTACATTTCAAGGCATTCGGTACACCGATTTATAGTGGGATGATCATGTCTACTCTATGAGTCTGCTGATTTTATAAGTCCTAGAATCTGTGAGAAGCAGGCAGCTATCAGGGAGATGGTGAAGGTATTCTGAAAATATTGAGAGCTCTGCAATCAGAACGCTGTGGCTCATTTAGCAGGGTCTGGTACAAGATACCAAGGAAAAGTGTGTATCATGACTAGTGTAATCACGCCTTTGACTGGTGGAGTGGACCTAAGCTACAATGTATCAACATTATATGAAGTAGATCTGCATCTTGCATACTATGCATCTGCTCCTCTATTGGGAAGAAAGGCAGGGTCTAAAAATGTAGGCAAGTTCACCCTTGCATATGGATGCCAAAACGTGATGGACAAGGCTAAAGTCCAATTAACCCAAACTATTTCGGATACAGAACTGTATTTCGGTGCCACAATAGCATTCATCTAACTGCACACTGATAGCTTTTCTGTTTAGACCCCCTACATTCTGTACTCTTCTCGTGTTGAATTAATGCTCTGTCTCCAGTTAATTATTGTTGCTCTAGGAAAAGAAAATTAGTGAATCATTCATGTGTCGATTGGTAGGCAAGAAATTTAGCAAAGTTCTACCGTCTTTATGACCCCAATTCGCGACATGTGTCGTGAAATTCGCGTCACGTTGTGTCAAAAAATACCCCCTCCCAAATAAATACCCCTAAAAAAAAAGACCCCCCCCCTCAGAATAGGTTGAAAAAAAAAGACCCCCCCCCTAAGAATAGGTTGGAAAAAAAAGACCCCCCCCCCTCCGAATACCCCTAAAAAAAATGACCCCCCCCTGATTTGCACACCCCCCCTGGCATAAATAATGAACGCTCCCTTAAAACACATGTGTGAATTAACAGCTGTAACCCTGGGTAAAGATATTGGTGGGAAGTAAATGGTATCGTACCCCTTTAAAATATACCGGTAGTGAAAATGTATTTCCCTGTCTGAGGCCTGCAGGCCTATCTGGGCGGTAAGCCCTGTTGAATTGCCAATTTAATTTTAGCAAGCGGCATGTCGCGCCGACTTTCCGCCAGCAACGCACCAAAATGCAAGAACGTCTGTGATTGGCTGTGCGCGTTTGTGTCAAATAGCAACAAAGATGGCGGTAACAGACAGAAAATACTTGTGAACGCACGTCGATCGAGTTCATCGGAGTCTGGTAGCTAGATAACCTGCTGTTTACATGCCACCAAAATCTACCATCTGCGACCTGTAATGCTACAATACATGACTGGGAGGAGCAGAGTGAAATTCTAACTGCAGGTAAGAACTGACGCTCCTGTTTCTACCCGGGGTCCCCGATGGCAGTGCCCAGCCGGGGTCCCCGCGGTCCCCGATGGCAGTGCCCGGCCCCAATCGATGCCATCACCAGCGGCAGTGGGAGTGTAGTCGGGGCAGTAGGCCTGCTTTGATTTGTTGTTTGTTTGTGTATTTAAACAGGCCCTCGGTGGTGGTTGAGGTGGGGGAGGGGGGCAAGAATTGGATTGCAAGATTCAAGATTCAAGATGGCTTTATTGACTAATGTATATAAAAGGATACATGTCAGCACCGAGTTATGGTTAGCTTTGATGGCATATATACACAGGTTTCATATAGGAATATGTACAGTTGATGACTCCCGGCCTGTTGATGATATACAATATGGTTCTACAGTTAATATTTGTGAGACCTTTCTGTTGTCTCGATGCTTCTCACTTGTCATAAGCAGTGGCAAACTTAATATATTTTATCCTATTTTTCTTCAAAGCTGTTTCGGGCACTTTGAATCTCTGGCCCATTACAATATACATGAAGTATTACATGCTTAACATTTTGCGTAATGTTGCAATGTGTGCACATATTATTCAATGTTTTTTTTTCCTTCTATAACTTCTTGATAAGCTGTCCTGAGTAGGCCTACAGTTAGAATCTATGCACAGCTTTGTAATTATACTTCTAATATAGGGGGAGAGTGTGTGCAGGGGCGGATCCAGGGGGTGGCCTGGGGGGCACGTGCCCCCCCCCTAGACCCCCGGAAAAGGGGCCCTTGGTATGACTCTTAACTATAGGAAATGTAGTACAGGACCCTGCCTGTGCCCCCCCCTAGACCAAATTTTCTTGGCTGTGCCCCCCATAGACCACCCCTTCTGGATCCGCCCCTGGTGTGTCCTAGATGCTTGCGCTCTCCATATGGATACTTCAAATCGTTTTGACAATTTTTAAGAATATCACACTTGCCAATATTGTCTTAGTTATTTAGGCCATGGGAATGAAAGTGAGGATTTACCGTCCACCGTGCCCGCATGTACTTGAAGGGGCTGCATGAAAACTTCATTTTTAATGTAAAATTTCATTATTGCTTGAATATCGAATTTGGAAGACTGAAAAGAAAAATATCCCTTGCAAAATTCAACATTCCTGACCTTTTTTTCAATAATGAAAAATGAATAATGAGAAAAGGCCACATTACTTTTCAAAATACCTTGGACGGTAAACTCATACTTTCATTCTGATGGCCTTATGTACTGGTTGTATTCTTGAGTATGAATATCAGAGAACCTCCTCTTAATGAGGGATTTGAATGAGTTCTTAGACCAAGTGTATGGATCAAGCCAGATGTTTTTACAGCCAATTTCACATAAGAGATACTATATGTCTTTAAGCCAGTGGTAATCCTCTCTCTTCATAGTGTAGAAAGCCTCATTTAGAATGGGGTTCATTGAACCCTGTTCCAGCCTTAGCCAGTATAGTATCTTTATTAAAATGATTTTTGATTCAATAGGGAATCTACCTAGCTCTCCGAGTGCAAGAGTGGTACCGGTACTTGAGTACCTTAGAGATGCGAAGGGAAAATTTGCAACTTGACGAATAGAATTTCTCCACTGGGCAGCCCTTTTTGCTACTTGTTAAATCTTCGATTTTGAAGGTGACCAGCTTGTTCCTCTATGAAGATAGGAGTTTGATCTTATCGTATATGTCATCTAGGGAAAAGCCTCCATGCCTGGGAGGGGGGGAGGGGGTCAATATCGAAAACGGTTCACCTAGATAACCACGAAAACGCATGATTCTACAGGCGCATGCGATTGAGGGGGGGGGGGGGAGGGAATTTCTCAAAATTCGAACATAGTGGTCGAGATACTTTCGGCTTACTGTTGGGGGGGGGGGGGATAAAATGTGTCGTTTAGGGATTCTTTAGGCTTAGCCTTAGTGGTCCTAGAGGAATAATGACCGCACGTATTTAACATATCCAACCAAACTGACTCCACTTACTTGGTACATGCTTTTTATATGAACCTGGTATCACCTAACCACTCACCCCCCCCACTTCCCCTCCCCCAAGTAATATCACAGTGATATGCTATCTGGTAGTCATCATCATCAAGAAATGGAATGGAGGTGCTGTTACCAAAAATGATAATTAACTTGTGTTATCATTATAAGTATCAACCTCTTCTGTTATCCAATGGACTCAAATGTAATTGAATTCATACTTTTATGTTTCTTGAGATTAGAAGAATAAAAACCTTGCAAATTGAGAGGAGAGGAGTGAGGCCCTGGAGGAGGGGTTGGGGATCCTGGATCAGGGGGAGTATGGGAGACCTTATAAAATAGCGGGACAGGGGGTCCCCATTCAGGTCGGAAAGTCGCCAAAATTAAGTGCTCAACGTCATAAAGTCCCTTTCTCAGACCATTTTTACTATAGCCAAATTAGTCCGAAAGTCGCCAGGTCGCGTAAATGTTTGTATCAGGTCGCCAGGTCGCCTGGAAAACAGCCCAGGTCTCCAGATACTTGACACCTATGCAGATACAAATACTGCCAAAAAATGTACTTCTGAACAACAAGTGGTCATATGTTGCAAAGTAGAAAATGATAAATATATTACACCAACTTGGCAAGAATTACTATCGATGGCTTTTCCATCCATTGAAGCACTAGTAATGGTTTAAATGCACTGTTCAAGCAGTGGCGTAGGAAAAGGGGGGGCCAGGGGGGCCCGGCCCCCCCCCCCCCAATCACTGAGGAGGGGGGGCCTGAATATGTTTGGGCCCCCCCAAAAATTTGTCGAGACCGTTATAAAATTCACACAATTTCCAATTGTTACCTCTTCCGCATACAAAAAAGTGGAGACAGAGGGGCTTGGGCCCCCAATCAGAACTACAGGGGTCTTAAATACTTCTTTTCTATACAATACAATATAGTACAATATACAAGTTTGTATATGATACATCATTCATAAAGGCCGATATCGAAAGTTGGTTGGAGTGGGCCCCCCTGGGCCCCCCCAATGAAGATTTGCTTCCTACGCCTCTGTCAAGCTACAAATTTGAAATAAATCAATTTCACGTCTTCCTTTACAGCCCATCAGGACATGCAATGTCCAACGGCAAGCTAGACCGGAGTAAGGAACCCATAGACTGGGACTCACAGGAACAGAAGGCTGTTGCCGGTAAGTGTCGTAGGTCGTATGTTAAAGTGCATCAATCACACATACCGTGATATACAATAGGCTGTGTGAAAGTTGACCTTTTGCAACGCAAATTTTGCGGGTTACAAAATCCCTCCATTGAGGACAGGAAACCATGGTGTGGTATGTATTAAGTATGGGGCTGCAGGAATACTTCCATATACCTCCATCTAGGGAAATTTCTTTGATATTGTACAACAGGGTACATGCCTGACACAAAAATCTGAAGGGATTCCCAATAAAGATATTTTTCTTGCTGAGAAAATTATTTTTTTTCAAAAATTTCCCATAGCGTGACATCACTTCCTGTCCTGATTCGAGCCTATTTTATCAGCCATTTTTATGTTGCATTGGGTTACCTTACACTCCCTATAACCCAGTGTTAAACAATATCATCAACCATTTTCAATCTTTGTTAATGATGTTTTAAATGTTGCTGTCAGTTTCAAATGGGTAGACTAAGTGAAACCTTTCTTATAGTTCGAAATTAATTCAAATTATCAGTAGTTTACCGGTCTGTAATAGCAAAGTAGTGGTTCATAATGATATCAATTATATATGACATTGGTACGTTGACTAATATTTACTATTGTAGGCATACTTTAAAAAAAAGGCACCGTTTCGATTATTTTCTAGATATGTTGATAGAAGTAGAACAACCACATTACTGAATTACAAAGTGGGTTGCTTGGATCGGCCCCTAGTGTTATTGTAACATGATGTAGAAATTGTCTCCAAAGAATTCGCATAAATATGGTCCGAGAAATGGAAGCATATCATTTATAGGGTATAATCAAGGCGGGAAGGTTGGAGCCACCGGGTAACATTAGAGTGTCACTGCGCATGAGCCAGGTCTGGCTGTATCCGGGAAGACGGTCATTCGGCCATTCGGTTTGAACTCCCACTGGAAGAAGGGTGTCGGCGCTTTGGTTCGCTTTAATTTTTGGTTTTCGACAAAGAATTACATCAGGATTCTTCTTCGCGACAGAAAACATTCTGCTGACACAGGAGAGGTTGCACTTCCGGTTCCGGCCAGATATTGGCGCGAATTCGGGAAGGAAAGATCGCCAGCGCCCATAGCAGCAACTCAGACACATATTTGGAGGAATCTAACAGGTAAGGAACTTTCTATATGATGTTTTTTACACATATTTGCACAGTTGAGAAATATCTAACCTTTGATATTGAAAATTTTCCTTCAGATTGCCGAAGATGTGACCGAAAATGTGACTGAAAATCCGCTGGTGGGCGAAAATTGGGGATTTTCGGAAATTGGGATGAATGGTCATCCACATGTTTCTAATTTCTCAAATGTGCAAATATTGTTCAGTTTTTCACAATAATTTGGAAATTGTCATCCAGTTATAGTGGAAAATTGGAGTTTAGATTGTGTAGAGCTTAGTTGCTGCTAGGGGCTGGCATGATTCAGCAAGACCAGTCATCCATCTTGGATTTCTGACTGAGTCACTGATTTATGTTGGCTTTTTATTTGTTATGTTGGCTCACAGTGCAGTACTGCTGCTTCATTTGTTGAGGAATGTTTCAATAGCGAAACGAGCCTTCATAAGGAATAAAATTGTGATGGGATAAACTCATATCTGCAGAGATAGAAATTTATCCTATTATACACTGTAGATCTCTGTTTTATTAGTGAATACACTTTTAAAATAAAGAACCAGGAAGGACTTACCACTGTCTTATGCATGGTCAAAGACAGAATAATATCAACTACTACCTGTCATAACAGCTTGGCAGACTCTAGATATTGGTTGAAGTCAAGACACTTAAAGCTTTGCTTGCTACTTTGTAGTTGACACCTCAGTTATTCTCTTATAACTCAGTTATAGAAGAATGACATTTGAGGTTGTTCTCCACTCATACAGACTTGAGTGAGGTGAACTGTCAAGTCAGTGTCAGGTGTGTCTTGTTGTACTTTGTACATGTTTGGACCAGTCCTTACCAAGACATATACCTTATGCCCAAAATTTCTTTGAGGCATTAAATAACTCAGTTGTGTTGATACAGATCCACACTGAGTGCTTGTGTTGAATACACAAGTTTACCCATACCTTATGCCGAAAAATTCCTTGAGTTAGGCATTTAAGAAGTTTGTGTTGTTGTGAAATGAAAACACAAAGAGACTAACTGGTCCACCTTTTATAGGGTCTCAATTATGTGCTTAGGGTTTGTGACTGGTAACACAAAATACCTATACCTTATGCCGAAAATTTCTTTGGCCTTGTGTTTTAATCCCCACCTTAAAACACTATTAGCACACATGTCTCTTTGATTTGAACATCAAGATGACTTATCTCATGTGGAGGTACCTTGGGTTTGGACTAGTTTCCAAAAAGACCCACACCTTATGCCCAAAAATTTCTTGGGTTTCACGTCACAGACGTCGCTGTCAGTCACGTCATAGACGTTGCCTCTGACAATCACGGCGTAGACGTTGCAGCTGTCAATCTTGTCCTAGACGTTGCTTCTGTCAATCACATCATAGACGTTGCGGCTGTCAATCACGTCATAGATGTTGTCGCTGTCAATCACGTCATAAACGTCATAAACGTTGCTGCTGTCAATCACGGCGTAGACGTTGCAGCTGTCAATCACGGCGTAGACGTTGCAGCTGATCCTCATGTAGGAGACGCTCGCGTCGCAGACGTGGCCGCTGGCGCTAGCGTCCCAGACGTGGCCGCTGGCGCTCGCGTCCCAGACATTGCAGCTGATCCTCATGTAGGAGACGCTCGCGTCGCAGACGTTGCCGCTGGCGCTAGCGTCCCAGACGTGGCCGCTGGCGCTCGCGTCCCAGACGTGGCCGCTGGCGCTCTCGTTCCAGACGTGGCCGCTGGCGCTCGCATCCCTGACACGCATCCCAGACGTAGGCGATGTTGATCACATTAATGGTCTCACGTTAATGATGCTCACATTGATGGCGTTCTTATTGATGCCAATCATGCCCTAGACCTAGCCGCTGACGCTTGATACTAGCTGGCGCACATTCAGTCTATGTTAGGGATGTCGCAGACATAGCCGCTGGCGCTCAAGAGAGTTGTAGCCGCTGGTGCGCACGTTGTAGACGTTGCAGCTGTCAATCACGTTGTAGACGTTGCAGCTGTCAATCACGTTGTAGACCTTGCAGCTGCCAATCACGTTGAAGACGTAGCAGCTGTCAATAAGGTCATAGACGTAGCAGCTGTCTGTCACGTCGTAGACGTTGCAGCTGTCAATCACGTCGTAGACATTGCAGATGTCAATCATGTTGTAAACGTTGCAGCTGTCAATCACGTTGTAGATGTTGCAGCTGTCAATCAAGTTGTAGATGTTGCAGCTGGATTTCACATCGTAGACGTTGCAGCGGTTAATCACGTCGTAGATGCTGCAGCTGTCCATCACGTCGTAGACGTTGCAGCTGTCACTCACGTTGTAGACGTTGCAGCTGGCAATCACATTGTAGGCTTTGCAGCAGTCAATCATGTTGTAGACGTTGCAGCTGTCAATCAAGTTGTAGACTTTGCAGCTGTCAATCACATCGTAGACGTTGCAGCTGTCAGTCACGTTGTAGACATAGCAGCTGTCAATCACGTCTTAGACGTTCCAGCTGTCAATCACGTCATAGACATAGCAGCTGTCAATCACGTCATAGACGATTGCATGTCTAATCGTCGTAGACGTTGCAGCTGTCAATCACGTCGTAGACGTTGCAGCTGACAATCACGGTGTAGAAGGTGCAGCTGTCAACCACGTCTTAGACATTGCAGCTGACAATGAGGTCGTAGACGTTGCAGCTGGCCATCGGGTCGTAGACGTTGCAGCTGCCAATCAGATCGTAGACGTTGCAGCTGGCAATCAGGATCGTAGACATTGCAGATGTACATGACGTCGTAGACATTGCAGCTATCCACCACGTCGTAGACGTTGCAGCTGCATGTCAAACCGTCATAGACGTAGCAGCTGTTAATCACGTCATAGACGTTGCAGCTGTCCATCAGGTAGTAGACGTTGCAGCTGGCAATCAGGTCCCAGATGTTGCAGCTGTCAATCACGTCGTAGACGTTGCAGCTGTCCATGACGTTGTAGACATTTCAGCTGTACACCATGTTGTAAACGTTGCAGCTGCATGTCAAACCGTCTTAGACATAGCAGCTGTCAATCACGTCATAGAAGTTGCAGATGTCAACAAAGTCATAGACATTGCTGCTGACAATCAGGTCGTAGACGTTGCAGCTGTCAATCACGTCTTAGACGTTGCAGCTGTCAATCAGGTCGTAGATGTTGCAGCTGGCAATCAGGTTGTAGACGTTGCAGCTGGCCACCACGCTGTAGACATTGCAGCTGGCAATAAAATCGTAGACGTTGCAGCTGGAAATCACGTCATAGACGTGGCAGCTGTCAATGAAGTAGACGCTGCAGCTGCCCATCACGTCGTAGATGTTACAGTTGACAATATACTCTTAAGTCTCCAATTGTATAAGTCCTCACCCACGTCACAGACGTAGCCGCTGTCCGCATTTGTATTTGGTTTGGACTAGTTTCCGAAAAGACCAACATTATATTTGGATCACTTAAGAGTTGTGGATACTTGAGTGCACTTTACCTGGTTAGGGTTTTGTACCTCTTTATTTTGGGGTCTCATTCAGTTGCAGCTGTCAAGCATGTTGTAAACGTTGCCGCTGACATTCATGACGTAGACGTTTGCACCTGACAAGCAAGTCGCAGATGTTGCAGGTGGCAATTACCTTGTAGACATTGCAGCTGTCAATCACGTCATAGACGTTGCAGCTGCCAATCATGTTGTAGACTTTACCGCTGTCATTCATGATATAGACATGTGCAGGTGTCAAGCAAGTCGCAGCTGTCAATTATGTTGTAGATGATACAGCTGTCACTCAGGAAGTAGCTATTGCAGCTGACAATCATGTTGTAGACGTTGCAGCTGTAAGTCGCACATGTTGCAGATGTCACTCACGTTGTAGATGTTGCAGCTGTGAATCACATTGTAGACGTTGCAGCTCTCTCGCATGTTGTAAACGCTACAGCTGTAAATTACGTGGCAGACATTGAATCTGACAATCATGTTGTAGATGTTGCAAATGGCATTCTATGGCGAAAATATTACAGCTGACAATCACGTCATAGACGTTGCAGCTGTCAAACACGCAGAACTTGCAGCTGTCAAACATGTCGTACACGTGGCAGCTGTCAATCACATCATACACGTTGCAGGTGTCAATCACATCGTACACGTTGCAGCTGCCAATCATGTTGTACATGTTGCAGCTGTCAATCACGTGGTAGATGTTGCAGGTGTCAACCATGTTGTAGACGTTGCAGATGTCAACCACGTCGTAGACATTGCATCTGTCAATAACGTCCTAGACGTTGCAGCTGTCAATCCGCCGGCAAACATGTGATGTCAATCAAGTCGTAAACGTTGCAGATGACATTTATATTGTAAATATTTCAGCTGTCAATCACGTCGTACACGTTGCAGCTGTCATTCACGTTGTAGACATGGCAGCTGTCAATCACGTCTTAGACGTTGCAGCTGTCAATCACGTCTTAGACGTTGCAGCCGTCAACCACGTCCTAGACGTTGCATCTGCCAATAACGTCGTAGATGTTGCAGCTGTCAAACACGTCATAGACCTTGCAGCTGTCAAACATGTCGTACACATTGCAGCTGTCAATCATGTCATAGACGTTGCAGCTGTCAATCACGTCTTAGACGTTGCAGCCGTCAACCACGTCCTAGACGTTGCATCTGCCAATAATGACGTAGAGGTTGCAGCTGTAAATCATGTCATAGACGTTGCAGCTGTCACTCATGTCGTACATGTTGCAGCTGTCAACCACGTCTTTTTCTCCGTTTGCTTTAGGAAAAGGGCAGGGCTTTTGGCACTGTTAACGCTACCAGATGTGCGTTGTCGGGTTTAGTGAAAAACCTTGACAACGGGAAGACCATGGGCACCCACTATTGGGTGTGCAGGGCCGTCCGCACCGCCTATAGAAGGAATCCTCCTTCTCCCAGATATAACAAGTTCTGGGATATTAGGCTGGTGTTCAGCATGTTCCAGCGTTGGGGTGCCAATGAAGGCTTGTCCACCCAGCTCTTGGGGTTCAAGCTAACGATGCTGATTCTGCTGGTGTCGGGCCAAAGAGGCCAGGTCATCCCAGCGCTTGATCTCCGCAATCTGACTTGGATGGATTCGGGGTCTGCGCGTTTCGTTCTGAAGGGTCTGATGAAAACAGCGCTTACGGGGGAACCCCTCAAAGAACTGGTCCTGGAACCGTCCCATGAGGAGGAGACTCTGTGCGTCGTCTGTGCCCTGAAACGTTACGTGCGGGTCACGGAGCCAGTCAGGTTGGACAAGGAAGGGCGAAGGAAACACTCGCTCTTCTTGTCCTTCTGCAAGCCATTTTGCGAGATTGGGCAGGAATCATCAAAGCGATGGGTCCTTGCGGTGCTTTCCGCAGCTGGGGTGGACACCAGGGTATACCGAGCTCACTCCACCAGGGGTGCCAGCACCTCTGCGGGAGGGAGACTCGGTGTATCGACTGCTGTTTTGCTTAGGCATGGGTCTTGGAAAGGTGCCAAGACCATGGCTAAGAACTACAACAAGCCTATCGAGAACCCCAAGCCTCCCAAGACGCTAGCCAGGATCCTCCTGGAGGACTCAATCGAGTAGCTGGGAACAAAATTTTCAGAGTCTTTTTGGGGGAAAAGACACACCTTAAAAAAGGGAGAATTTTTGCCCTTTTGCCGTAACGACAGTTTGTATGAACTCTATTGGCTGATCATAGTCATAAGCCTTACTAGAGGCAGCAGTTATCTGTATGTGATAAAAACTTTTTCTATGTTGGACAATAACACTGCCACAGCTGTGGTGAACTGTATGGCAGTTATGCCTTCTTTGCTAAATAGCAAAATGTCATGCAACCTAGTCAAAACCATATCACAAGGCAATAGAACATCACCTTTAGGTGAAATAAAGTATCTATTTTCTGTTATCCTATATGAGAAGTTACAGTCCTTTATGGGAGAGTAACATTATGGGAAATAAGCAGTGAATCTAGCTGAACTTTGAAGTCTCCTGTGTCAGCAGAATGTTTTCTGTCGCGAAGAAGAATATAAGATTAATCGAGTACTTACCATTTATATAAGTATGAAGATTAATCGTTGTTCTTCGAGAGACAGATAAACATATCTGCTGAGTACACAGGCCCACCCATCCATCCCCAGGATGAAGAAGATTACTACTAGCGGTATAATCTCTCACCTACTCATGTGGGTGCTATTTAGACAAAGTAAAAAGATCACTACTGTGTACTATTTCCAGATGTTTTACTTTCAGCAAAAGATTCACTGCATGTGGGCGCCTATCTGACCGGAACCGGAAGTGCAACCTCTCCTGTGTACTCAGCAGATATGTTTATCTGTCTCTCGAAGAACAACGATTAATCTTCATACTTATATAAATGGTAAGTACTCGATTAATCTTATATTAAGTCAAGGGCTGGTACAAAGGTTCCTGGACATTCGGAGAATACGTATAGGCACTGTCAAGTATATTGGACAGCGTTTTATTGGAATTACGTGGAAGACGAACCGCCGGCATTCGGAGTGCCGCCATCTTGTGAGAGACTCAGGTAGCGCCATTTGTAAACAGTAGCACGTGTAGATGAAGGCGGGCCGGGCTTGTGGCGAAGCATATGATGGCCGCTCGAACCCTGGAAAAGGGAAATGCTATAGTATATATACATACAATATTAAAACCATATATAGGTTTTTTTCGACTGAAGTACTATGGGTAGTTATTTTACTGGCGTTAGGCTGATATTAATCGGCATCCACGTTTTCTCCAACTGTTGAGGTCCTGACTCGACGTCAGATAGGAGTGCAGGTATACTACATGTACAGTGGTGTATGGAGGTGTCCCGTGGATGTATCTATAGGCCAATGCAGCAGGAAAGGGTGATTTTTCATAATAAAGTTGTATTTATGTTGGTTTTAGCACAACCCTCGTAACATTGTCTGTAATGGCTATATTTGTGACTGGCCCATATCAGGAGATTCACAGGATTGTTTCAAATAATATATTAGATTTTGAAGAAATATCTGTATTTGTCGGTCATCTTTCAGAAATGTTCAAAAACTTTATTCAATAACAACTTTTCTGAAAAGTCACCCTTTCTTGCTTCATTGGTCCATAGTACTGTGGTCAATACCGTACCATATACATGTACACAAACTGATACCTCATCTCATGCACTCTAACCCCCACCCACCCATATACATGTATACAGCTCAGAGTATCGGTCCTCGCACCACTGGGACTTTTGTGCAGGGGTAGCAAGACGTGGGCCTTTAACTGTACCATACGAAATTCATGTGCAGGTTGTCTAATATTATGCCACCGAAATTCGGGTTCATAGATAGAGGTCCACGATAATCTGTCTGAAGGACAGGTTTCTCCACGAGTGGTGCATTGGATCATATCAGACGAGGCTCCGCCTCGTGTGATATGATCCAACGCACCACTCGTGGAGAAATTAGGAGTTCAGACTGATTAGAGTGGATCTCTGTATTTATTTCATGCAATTCTTGATAGATTTCATCAAAATATACAATCAAAGATTGGTTTCATAACTATTTTGGTGACATCATTTTGGAGAAACAGCCCATGGAGAATGAGCATCAGTTTCTCCACGGGGGTGTGGAGAATGGCCATTTTAGTACTAAAGCATAGTAACTTTGTTTCTCCACATAAAATAAAAGAATGATGTCTCTGCTGACGAATAGAAGTGCAAGGGGTACTGCCCAACTAGCGTCGTCTCCTGGCTCATCTTGTTTGCGCGGTGGAAGAGGCTGTTTATAGATTAGTTTACACTGCCAAGTCTATCAGCCTGCTACAAGGTGTTGATGTCGGCTTTACCATTGTGCCTCTGTGACCTTACTTAGTCACTATCAATATACGGTTAACAGCACCGACTTGTAGGTCCTCTGTCTCAGTGATAACCTCCCCTGTCTTAAATGGTACCACTTTAAAAATTTGGAAAAAATCTTCATTTTTTCCAAAAAAGGAGGTTGGGGGGGGGGGGGCGGGAGGGGTGGGTGGTCCAAACCACCCGCCCCCCTCTACTGGATCTGGCCCTGTATAATGCGCACCGGGTCACGGAAGGTCAATAGTCATGCTTGGATGTACTTATCATGCTTGTGGTCAGGAACTTGATAGTATTGCCAATTTTGGGAGTTAACTCAAACCCATGACGCATGATGTAATTCGCAACCATGATTTAATAAAAAAATAATAACGGCACTTAGGTTGCCTCATGGAAGTATAACAAATGAAAAAAAAAATAGGCTGGCCTTGTTTTAGTACATGCAAGTATGTATACTTAACATATATATGGTAGTCATGTGTTTACGAAAATAAGAATGACTAACTTAATTAATGCTACGCTGGACAGGCAGATAGCTTGCTACCAATGATTGAGATAAAGGACCCGGGCAAAGCACTTGATTCTAATTGGCCTCTGGTCTCTTAAACCCGCAGATCTTACTGCACGTCCAGTAACAGTCAGAGTGCAGTCGGGACAGGTACTCAGCTCTATATATAGGGGCGCTGGGCCTTTAACGTTGCCCAAACAGGCAGGGGTCAGCACTATGTCACATCAAGAATATAGCCAGAGTTTGGCCTTACTTGAAGACTAATACCCTACAAGAATGATTTATACTTTGGCCGATTGTCTTACAAGTTAGCTGGCAAAGGTTAACAGTAATATATAATGGCATACATAGTGTTAGGAATCTATAGCCGGGACTGGAGCTTGTTGCGACGGCTCGCACTGTAAAGAGCTGACAGGATGGGTACACGCCTTCTTCTCTTTACTAAATCAATTGCAGTGTTGCCGAAAACTTAATGTGGCCTGCTTCGTGGCATCTTCCGCAGGCCATTTCGCTCTCACGCATGCCATGCGAATATTGATATTTAGGCCGTTTTATTCTGATAACTTGGATTACGGATCCGCCGATGGGAATTTTGGCATTTTGCAAAAAAAAAAAAAGTTTTTTTAAATTTTTTTACCCCCCTCCGCTGGGATTTTTTGAGAATTTTAGCAAAAAAAAAAAAAAGTACATGCTGACTAGCAAACACCCAGAATTAGGCCTTCAAAATTTGGAATATTGGGAATATTTCTCAATATACCTTGATTTGATAGCCAAAAGAACACTTTTGCATGCTTTTTTTTTTTTTTTTTTTTTTTTTTTCCCTCCCGCCCCCCAAAATATTTGCTCTGAGTGCCCGTAATCCAAGTTATCAAAAAAAGGTGGCCTTAAGGTGCCCACATAAACTTCATCATAACTGCGAAGAATTTGGAAAAAACACTGAAACTGAGGGACATTTACACAAATCTGTAAATCTTATCAGTACAGCTCCCACAAATACTGAATGCGTCTATAAAATATGTGGGTGAAGGCTGTTATCAACAATTGGTGGGTGTAATAAGTCCCCAGATCTATATTGTATGTTGCATATTTAGAGTGTGCCTTGGTGAGCTGTAGTGCTATAGTGCTATAGATAGGCACTCTCTTATGTAGTCAGTCCTCTGTGAGTCAGATTGCCGTGATATGGTGTGTTGGTTCATCAAAATACTCATTGATGAAAAGACATTTTTCAATTTATCTCCAAACCATTCTGTGCTCAACATGTTAAGCTATCTTTTTGGTTCAGCTTGAAATGATTTGGTTTATAGTTTTGTCATAGTTCATGATCTTGTGGCAAAATCAGCTGTTTTTTTGGTGTAAATCACTGCTATAGCACTGCAGCCTATGGGGACCATGGTCATGGATTCAGTATTTTTTGTGCTCATTTTATACACCTTTCCTAAATAGATACTGCTTAGATTCTTTTACAGTAGCGAGTTAAGATTGGGGCATTATCATTTCTTAAAAATGTAAGTTGGAATATTTTGTATTTAGGTGAATTTGTAGCTGTTGATCTTTGCATATGTATATGCCAGCATGTCTGGCTATATGCCAGCATGTCTGGCAAGCAGCTGTCAAGTAGGTGGATAAGTGGGTGGATTACATAACTGACCTGTACTGTATTATATTGGTGAATTGTTTTTGCAAAACAAGGTGAAGGTCAGTCATTCGTGGCAGTGCACTCTGTTACCCTGCCTTGTTTCTGGACACGGCAGCAGCCACTGTCTGTGTGTGTGTTGGAGGGGGGGGGGGGGGGGGGGGGGGGGGTAGGACATATGTGTACATAGCGTTCAAATTTCAACAAGGTGAAATTTGCCTGAAAACACCCGATTTGGCGAGAAAAATGTTAGAAATCGCAAAAAAAGTGAAATTTGCCTAAAAACACCCGATTTGGCGAGAAAAAAGTTCGAAATCGCAAAAAAGTGAAATTTGCCTAAAAACACCCGATTTGGCGAGAAAAATGTCCGAAATCGCAAAAAAAGTGAAATTTGCCTAAAAACACCTGATTTGGGGAGAAAAAAGTTCGAAATCGCAAAAAAAGTGAAATTTGCCTAAAAACACCCGATTTGGCGAGAAAAAAGTTCGAAAGCGCAAAAAAGTGAAATTTGCCTAAAAACACCCGATTTGGCGAGAAAAACGTCCGAAATCGCAAAAAAAAGTGAAATTTGCCTAAAAACACCCGATTTGGCGAGAAAAAAGTTCGAAAGCGCGGAAAAGTGAAATTTGCCTGAAAACACCCGATTTGGCGAGAAAAACGTCCGAAATCGCAAAAAAGTGAAATTTGCCTAAAAACACCCGATTTGGCGAGAAAAAAGTTCGAAATCGCAAAAAAAGTGAAATTTGCCTAAAAACACCCGATTTGGCGAGAAAAAAGTTTGAAATCGCAAAAAAGTGAAATTTGCCTAAAACACCCGATTTGGCGAGAAAAATGTCCGAAATCGCAAAAAAAGAGAAATTTGCCTCAAAACACCTGATTTGGCGAGAAAAAAGTTCGAAATCGCAAAAAAAGTGAAATTTGCCTAAAAACACCCGATTCGGCGAGAAAAACTTCCGAAATCTCAAAAAAAAAGTGAAATTTGCCTAAAAACACCCGATTTGGCGAGAAAAAAAGTTCGAAATCGCAATAAAGTGAAATTTGCCTAAAAACAACTGATTTGGCAAGAAAAAAGTTCGAAATCGCAAAAAAGTGAAATTTGCCTAAAAACACCCGATATGGCGAGAAAAAAGTTCGAAATCGCAAAAAAGTGAAATTTGCCTAAAAACACCCGATGTGGCGAGAAAAAAGTTCGAAATCGCAAAAAAGTGAAATTTGCCTAAAACACCCGATTTGGCAAGAAAAAAGTTCGAAATCGCAAAAAAGTGAAATTTGCCTTAAAAACACCCGATATGGCGAGAAAAAAGTTTGAAATCGCAAAAAAGTGAAATTTTAGTGAAAGGCAACATAACATAATAATATACGGTACATATATGTTGCCTATTATGCCAAGGCACACTCTTCTAGTACACAAAGCTGTTACTATACTAATGATGTAGAGCTGGATGCTATATTTTTAACTTAAAGGCGCACTGAACCCACGACGTCATTTGCGTACAAAACTCGGCAGGGCTAGGTCCTCAACTCAGTGCGCCTTTAACTGAAAGGAAACAGAAAAAGATTGTCACATGCAACAAACTATACCTTGCCCAGAGACGTCTCGCCATGATTTTGTAAAGGTAGAATACAAGACGTCAGTCCTGTACAATGCTGGACGACCAGGTGGGAGCCAAATGTAGATGGCATTGCTCCTGTATGTATACAAGTAGCCTGGGCGTCGGGGGTAAGATAGGAAAACATAGGCGAAAGAGGTGATTAAGTGGTGTATGGAGGGGGTGGGTGTGTAAGGGGGGGGGCGAAAATTACCTGGTAGTACAAAATGTACTATTCTTCAGACAGAGGAGTTGGATGTGAAACCAGTGGGATGGATATGAATTAGGGCAAAGGGAGCAGATATGGAACAAGTTCACTTAGGTAGCTTCAGGAACTTTATAATAGGGGGCCAATTCATAATGGTGCCCTCCCCCAACTCCTCCCCTCAAATCACCTCCCCCCATGCCAAGACGCACCCACCTGGCTGCTCGGTCAGCAGGCGGAGACATGGTCGGGGGGGGGGGGGCTGCAGGTGTAGCTCCACCTGGTTACTGGAGGAGCTGTGCGGCAGGGCGTCCCACCCAGGAGGAGGTCAGTGGAGGCACAGCGCTATGTAGGCAGCATGTGCTCTGAGGTGGACAACGGCTGGAGGAGGGGCCTGGCCCTAGTACGCTACTGTCTCATCAGATGTCCGTGTGGTATGTAACCCTCAAACCTGGAGGAAAGGGAATCCAGTTACCTAGGCCCGTTATATGGTGGCTACCTGTCAGGATTGCCACATTTGACTTAACCTTTATATGCTATTGCCGAGTCAGTGGGTGGGTTGGTTAGGGGGCAGCTGATGTAGGCACAGTAGTTCTCTAGTACAGCAGCCGTGCCTGACGGTCACTTGTCTTGTGTGGATGTGCACTATATTGGTAACCACAAACCCTGTTTTGTATAGGTGTTCATCTGTTTCATCTTTGATCATTACAGTGATTTGTCTTTCTTAACTTGAGGTATGTTTAACCATTCAGTCTAATCCCAGGTTTTTTTTCCGTTTGAGAACTTAGGGGCCAAGGCGAATACATGATAACATATAACCCGCATATAACTGCACATTTTATTTTCATTTTGATATCTATTAGTTCCAATTAACGCCCCCCCCCCCCCAGCTTTATCAAAACACTAAACTACCCAGAACATCGGTGTTTCTGACATGGACGATCTTTGGTGGTATTTTACACGTAGCCTACCTCGAATTGATGTGTTAGAGGTTTCTGTTTGAAAGGGGGAATCAAAAGAAAATAAGGACTTAGTATAAGTCTAACAAATATATGTACAAATTTCTGCTTTAAGTAAATATAATAAAGCGTATTATAAAGGTCATTCTTGGACTGATATGGTGCCACTTGTTTCCATTGGCATACCTTCTAGTATTGTACAGCTAGTAGCTGGAGATTCAGATTGAGAATGTAGTTACATGGTCCTACCCAGCTTGGCTGTGTCAGTGTGTATGCTGATAATTGGCATCTGCAGACATTCTTGGAACAGACCTCAGTTGTGACCTAAGGTCGAGAGGCGTTCAAGTGTTGGTGGATTTATATCGCAGAGGACATGTTAAACACCTTGGCAGGTGATGGGACATCGGAGACGTGCCAGTACCACTGGGGTCTGTTGATATGGGCACAGGGTCTGCCACTATGTATAAGCTAGCAAGGATCAAAGAAAACGCATTCCTATACATTGTTATTGGTACCTGTGGGCAATTCCGATGCTTGCTTTTCATGCTAGGTATTTATTCTTTGGCTGCAGGCTGTAAAGGCCGTATGTTTATAACATGGACATACCAGCAGGTGTATTGGTAGGGTGGTGGTCTTATTAATGGAATGGTTAGGTAATATCAGTAAATGGAAAGAGTGCAGAAATACTGCATTGGGTTTAATCACACACAACCACAGACGGTCGAGTTGATATTGGCTTTTATTGCTGAGGTATTATCAACGTGCTGTGGTGGTAGTTAAGTAGGCGCATGTCAAATTATCAAAGTTCAAGCTGACATAATAAAGCAGAGGCATAGAACGGAAATCTTTATTGGGGGGGGGGGGGGGGCACTCCAACCAGCCTCAAATATTGGATTTTAAGTATGATGGCGTTATATACACGCTTGTATTGGAATTGTATGAAAAAGTAGTTTTGAACCCCCTCTAGTTCTGATGGGGGGTCCAAGCGACTCTGCCCCCACTTTTACCTACTGTATGTGGGAGAGGTACGATTTAAGAAATGTGTGTATTATAGTATAGGGTCTTGGCAAATTTCGGGGGGCCCCAAACATATTCAGGCCCCCCTGCTCTGTGATTGGGGGGCGGGGGGCGGCGACCCTGCCCCCCTCCCCTTTTCCTACGCCAATGCTTAAAGAGGTCCAAAGTATCAGAGCAGGTTTTCTGACTGTATTGTTGGGAGAACCGGTAGAAATGCGAGCCGATAACATGGCACTGGGTCTATACACAATGCTACAATGCTAGTAGCTGTGTTTATAAATTAGCCCTCGGTTGGGATAGTGTAGGGGGGTAATTGTTATGACTTCACTATCAAAGGAAAATCTATTTGTGGCTGAAAGCGCGACATAAAGGATCTGGTGGCTTTTGTTGTGAGAAAAATTGTTTTTCTATGTGTTTAGACGAAACCAACGACCCTGTTCAACTTTGCTCCAATACATGTGTACATGACAGGAATTCATGTATATCAAACCCAGATGGTGAACCGATGGTGGTAGTTGGAGACACTGGGTGACGTTTGACGACAAGACGTTGACAACCAGTGCTTTAGGGAGAAAAGTATATTCAATTGTTGTGTTCTTGCCAACCATCTTATATTACACTTTAATTGTAATAGTAGTTGAAGACTGTGTTTCAATTCACTCTGGAAATGTTAAAAATAAATAAATATTGGTCTAGGGTTCTTGCTGTGGTCAATGGGAAAGTGATGGCCTCAATATTCTGTAATACCGGTAGTGATATGCTGCTCATATCCTACAATAGTACTATTGATCCTGATCTTGTTTTGGCATGGCCCGTCAACGTTGATGTCTAATTTCTCTTAGACCTTCTACGTCAAGCACATTGAGCACACAAACAGTTGTACACCACACACAAGAAGGCGTTTTCGATCATAACTTTGTGTCATATTCTGACTGGGCTTGTTTACTGGCTATAAAGGCCTTCCTAGACTACCTTGCTATTCTCATCAACATATACATGTAAATATTATAAGAACACACACTACCGAGTTTGTAGGGTAATTTCAGGTGCATGTGTAAAACAAATATACATAAAATGAGAGTCTGAGAGAGGCGAATGTGTCCAAATGTTTACATGGGATTTGAAGACTATTGCACCTACAAACTTGATGTTTGATGATGTTCAGATCCCATCCATCACGAGTGTATTGATTTGTAGGTGGTCCTGTGTAGGGTAACAGGCTGCCATGCCTTCCTGCACCATCTGTGTGGGCGTCCCGCGGGCGTCCCGCCGTGTGGCGCCACTGCCGCCGTCAGTGTCCTCCTCCTCCTCCTCAGGGCTCGACCAATGGGCAGTGCCGACACATCCTGCCGTGCCCGGCCTCAGACGATCTGTTACCTATGACAACGCCTATGGCCTTCAAGCTACAGGCTTTCGTGAGCACATGATCTGCTCTGAGTGCCGCCATCTATCCCCCTAATCATGATCATGCACATATGTTTTATACTTCTTAAACCCTAAACTGAGGCATTGGGCAGTCTTTTATGCAGCCTTAATTGACTAACCATCTTTAGGCTCATCTCTTTTGATGCAGATTTGTTAAATGGTTGAAATGAAATTGCTTAATTACTTCACTTTTTTTTTGTTTCATCTCATGGTCTTGTTTGTCCATAATTGACACACAAAGTGTACTAATCTTACCTTCATTCAATTGAAGTAAGTAAAATGCCCAGTTTATGGTCCACAAAGCTAATCATATCTTGTGTGTGCTTTGTGAGTGGTGTGATATAAGCCTGATAGTCTGGTCAGCCTTGTTGGCAGCCTCGACATGAAGGTCTTGTACACTGTGGCCAATCTCGAGTGTGCATCACATGTACTGATATAACATACTAATACCCTGTGTGCAACTGTCATAAACGACACAAACATATATACATACACACATATATGCACTTGAGTACATTCTACAGGCCCCATGGTCCAATCTATCACACCAAGACCTTATTTATATATACAATGTGCTATGGTGCATATGTGTTAGTGAGTATAGAACTGCATTATGAGTTGTTACATGTTACACAGACATTTACTAATGTATCTGGTTAGCAGTGTAGGGTCAGGGTTACACCCTAATATATAATACATTATGCATGTACATCCCTGGTCGTTTGTACGTTAGCCTGTGCAGGGTTTGAAATTGCACTGTGCGCACGCAGGCAGGGGCGACCAGACCCTCTATGTAAGAGGCAGATCCGCACTGGATCGTCCTCTCAGTCTTAGACTCTCATGTGGAGGGGAGATAGTTCCTTGAACCTGTTCAAACTGATATTACGATCTGAATGTGACGTGCGATCTTATTGCTCACTATCACACATTCTGGTTCCTGTTCACTGTTCCAAGCTACCAGCAGGGATTGCTCAAACCCAGTAAAATCCAAGTTTAAGGTCATAGGTCATAGTGATTGTCACCAGAGCCTTCCTTCGGAAGGATTTGGGTATGAGAGCAGACCAGAGGTTGTGCCCAGCATTCTATTTCTGCCAGAATAGGCCAATGAGGATCAAATAAACGCAGTGCTTCGTGCTGGGTGCAGTTAGTATAGGGTCAGTGTGTGGGTTTGTTTTGATCTCCATATGTCACCTGGGAGCATGTGTTTGTGGTCAGGCGTGGAATGGGGGGGGGGGGGGGGAGCGTACCCCACCCAAGCTCTGGTCAGGCTTATTAGCAGTAGGTAGACACCTGTACGAGGGAGATGGGTGCCCATGCCAACACCTGTGAATGTACCTGCTGGCCCTGCCTACAGACATCCACCTGTCCTGTTATCACCAGGGCATAGAGCACAGCCAGCCGAGGTGTTGTAAGGGTATTATCGATCAGGGAGAACAAGCTTCTCAGTCCTCAGGCTGTACACGACCGTCCTTTGTATGTCCACGTCCTCTCTGACCTTTGGTGTATAAAGATACAAGCACACTTAGAGTGTACTGATGGGTAATGGGTATTAACTACAGGCCCTTTGTTGCCATAGTTACAATGTCATAGTAAGATACATGGTCATAGTAACACAACATGCACAGTGCACCGGATTGAATCTACAATGTTAGTGATGAAGTAACTGATTCATTAGACACATGGGACTTGTAAACTGACAGTTTGCCAATATCTGCCTCAGCACGATACCATGCAATCACTCCCCCGCCCTGTATGAATAAAGCATACCTGGTACACGTGTGTCTATGTACTGCAGATGGACCATGTGTGGTTCCATAGATGGACCATGTGTGGTTACATAGATGCTACCCTGGTAGTCTGTGTAGACGTGTGTCTATGTACTGCAGATGGACCATGTGTGGTTCCATAGATGGACCATGTGTGGTTACATAGATGCTACCCTGGTAGTCTGTGTAGACGTGTGTCTATGTACTGCAGATGGACCATGTGTGGTTACATAGATGCTACCCTGGTAGTCTGTGTTAGGATGTGTGTCTATGTACTGCAAATGGACCATGTGTGGTTACATAGATGCTACCCTGGTAGTCTGTGTTAGGATGTGTGTCTATGTACTGCAAATGGACCATGTGTGGTTCCATAGATGCTACCCTGGTAGTCTGTGTAGGGATGTGTCTATGCACTGCAGATGGCCCATGTGTGGTTACATAGATGCTACCCTGGTAGTCTGTGTAGGGATGTGTCTATGCACTGCAGATGGACCATGTGTGGTTACATAGATGCTACCCTGGTAGTCTGTGTAGGGATGTGTCTATGTACTGCAGATGGACCATGTGCGGTTCCATAGATGCTACCCTGGTAGTCTGTGTAGGGATGTGTCTGTGTACTGCAGATGGACCATGTGTGGTTTGGTTCCATAGATGCTACCCTGGTAGTCTGTGTAGGGATGTGTCTGTGTATTGCAGATGGACCATGTGTGGTTCCATAGATGCTACCCTGGTAGTCTGTGTAGGGATGTGTCTGTGTATTGCAGATGGACCATGTGTGGTTCCATAGATGCTACCCTGGTAGTCTGTGTAGGGATGTGTCTAAATTATAAAACGGTTGTTTTGCAATTGTTTAGTGAGACATATGGGAACCAATCTCTCTTTGTTCCAACGGAATTCTGCGCTCAACGTTAAAAGTTGCTTGCTATCAACCAATTCGTATTGATTGATAGGTTATATGTTGGTTCTAGACCTTGACAAAGTGCAGTACTTTGTCTAAGCCAATGCCCATGGAAAGGTGTCAGTCATTTTAGCCAACATATTGGTCACGGCACAGGTGTGTTTTCTTTGTGTGCCTTCATGGGGAGCCTTCCATAATACTAATAGGCATACCAGGTTCGCAAAAGGTGACAAACTTGAGGAGTCTCTTGTCTTAGGCCTTTATGCTGGTGGTCTAGCATGGGATCTCTCCTCAGCGAACCACGTCTGAGATATCAAAGGCCATGTTTTGTCTGGCCCTGCCCATTATGGTACTAGCCCAGGTATATAGGACCAAGCAAATAAAAGAACACTTGCTATCCTTTGACAAGAGTAGAGGACATGCCCTGGTAGCGGTTTTCTCCCTCACCTCATACATTGTATATGCAGTCCTTCATTTCATAGATTCGATCATCCATAGATGTGATCACTGCTGTATTGAACAATCAGTATTTAGATATCCATCCGACTGCGAGGCAGACTACCACTATTTGTGGATAACTCTTTGCTAACCTGAGGCAGTCCTGTAGGGTACTATGTATGCCTCGACGTTAATCAAATCAATCAATCTACCAAAGTACCGAAAAGCTGGTACAGCAAAATATCATTAGAAAAATCTAAAATTTTTCCAACGCTTATCTTGCCAGCACCAAATCAAATAATGGACGCCCGTTTTGAGTTGACGGCTAGTCAGAAATAGGGTGAAGAGTTGGTTTTGGAGGCTTATCAGTGTTCCATGAATGGAATCTGTAGATAAGATTCCAGACACAATATTGCACAGCAAATGCCTTTAATAAACAGTAATTAATACTGGGGTATAGATTTAAGGACATTTTATCATGGATATCTATACCGGGTAGTTTGAACCGAAAAAAATTGGGAGATAGGAGGATTTTGGATTTGACAGAAAACGTTCGCTCGTAAAACAAATGGTGGGGGATCCATGATAACCTTAATGTACGTAAAGCCTGACTATTCCCCCATCTCAATGACTATATACAAGCAGCTGCACTAAATGGTTGTAGTTAAGATATGTAGTAGATGCCCTACAAGTAACTGAGTGTATGTAAAAATAACCACAACAGACTGGCTGGTGTCCTTATTAGGGCACCTGTCACTCACCATTGTTAGTATTACCGGTACATAATTCAGTTACGAGAGGGTATATGACTTAACCTTCAGTTATGTGAGGGTATGCCATATAACCAAGGTATGAAGTCCTTTGGCATAGCCTTCCGCCGTGGGTTAAAGAAGAACAGCTAGGTCTATGCTGCAGGCTGCTGTGACGAGTGGTGTGATGACGGCAGTTGCTTGGTATTCCTTTCAGTTGCCTGGAGCGAGCCTGTAGACACGCCTGTAGACGCGCCGCCGGTGGTGGCCTGCTGTTCTTGTACAGCGCTAAGGGCGGCCAAAGTTGGCCCCATGACAGGAACTGTCACAAAGTGTACTCCACCTTTTGTCACCTCTCTTCATACCTCTCTTCTTAACTACTATAGGAATTCTTCTTTCAAGATAATGACCAACCATTACAACTAACCCTGCGTGTGGTTTTGCCCAAGGAAAATAATGTGTTGATATTAAAGACGTTGGCGACAGGTATAGTGTCGTGATATATCCCTCCGTGTGTGCTAACTAGTGTGTGTTATAAGTTGGAGACTGGAGTGGGTTATGGGATCTATCTAGTTGTATTCATTCTATCTTAGGTATGAATTTACATATTTCTAAATGGAAAATATGGAATTACATGATAACTATGGCTGTATAAAAATACCCATGGAAACTGACAGCTCCCAAGACCTGGCATCAACTCCTAAGTGTCTGGTTGATTTGTTCAGTTAATATACTACGTGCCATAACGCTCCCAACTGTCTAACAATCTTATAGCCATCTTCTAGTTTAAATACAGCAATATGCAGGTAGCCACCATCCCCCAGAGAACTGTTATCTCTCCAATTTAATATTCTATAAAATTTATTCCTGTGGCTGTCTTATTATCAATATGGTCATTCTAGGACAAACAAGTTTTGGTCCATGTGTAAATACATAGGAAATTATGTTTGGTCAAAAACGACGTTGTCTAGGTGATATGCAATAAATTGAAATGCCATATCTACATTTATATCTTAAGTTCCGTTGCACAATAATGTTTAATGCAAAGTAGGAATCGGCAAAGGCAAGAATTATGGCAAATCCTTCTTATAATAGTACTACGTACCGATGGTTTACCTGTAATGAAATGTTCATTCTGCTGTTAGTTTACTCAGACACGGTTAAGCGCATTTCATTTTTGATATTTTGAATTTTGCGGATTCCTATTTTGTATGTTTTTTATACAACGTAAGACACTTTGATTTTGAGAAATAGTAAGTTAAAACCTTTGGTTTGTGTATAATGTAACTTATATGAAAAATGTCTTTATATACTAGTACATTTTTGTCTTGATAAATTATGGAATATACATAGTGCATCAAATAGTAATTTTTGTAGAATTCAGAGATTTTTCATAGGGTAAAACACTAACAAGTAAATAATGCACTAGTTTTTGAGAGAACATCATCGTCATCTCATAGAATGTCGATTTGTTATGTCTAGTTGGGCAGCCACGTGTACTTTTTAAACATACTTTGGTTGTCATTGCCATGTTGACTAGCAGATTGTGCTGTATGTGGCCATGTATTTGTACAATACTGTCCACAGGCAGGTTCTATGTCTCATGTCCCTCATGTCCCATGTCCTGTACTGCAGGGACGCGGCCTGACGCTAAGTATGGGGCTGTCTCCGAGTCACTGCGCCACACCATTCCCCAGGCCACAGCCTGCTCCCTCTTCTGTGGGGGCCGTAAGTGTAAGTACTGCACGGCAAGCCACTGGCGGGACGACCAGATGACCGTCACAGGCCTCTTCTCCCACTGGTAAGTGTCACTCTGTCTCACCTCCATGCTACTACCGTGTAGAACCCGATTCTCACATACATAAAGCCACACCTATAGACTTTGAGAAAATCCTGTAACACGCACATAAAGTCTGATTTTAACTAATTTAGTACTGTAGTATATATTCCAAAAACCCTCGTATAATCCGAACCATCAACTCGACAGAATTCCTATAACCAGCACCTGGCAATTAGGGGAGTAGATCTGATGTACCATGACGACAGATAGTCCAGATGGACACAAGTTCTGTCGGCTTACCAGGGTAGCCTGGGTCTAGTCTAACTCTCCATATACTACTTGTGTACTGCCTGGCACGGCGACGTACAGTACAGCGGAGAGCCTAGTTAGAGAAGGGGCAGTAACTGGGACTCCTTCTAGACCCTGCTTCAACTTAGTGATGTTTTGTTTTGTTTTGTTTTTTTACAAAAAAATACAATGCCTCTTTCTATCTATGATAGGGTGACGGATAACATCTTGGCCATGGCCAGACCGACCAGCGAGGGGAATGAGAAGTACAACTTCATAGACCAGTTTATACAGTAAGTAATACGCTTTTAATCCAACCTGAGTGAAATACCACCAACTGATTTATACAGGCATTATGTCATAAGACCTAACGTGGTGTGTGCTGTAACTGTGTAAGACAACACTGGTTTATAGAAACTAGAGTACAGAGGAGGAATGTATGGCGTGGGTGTTCCCTCTCTCTGCATGGAGCTTCAACAAACACCATAGCACCAGTCTTGCATGTAGACCACATAACAGCCCGTTCCAAAATTGAACAACACAGGAGGATTAGACACTTACTGCTAATCATATGCACCACTCTAAAACCATACCTGTGGTTTGTTTGTGAAATAAAACGTCCCGTCTATTTTGCCGTGTTACACTGTCGGCCACCACTGTGTCTGTAGAGGAAACTACCGACCGTAATAGGGTAATCAGTAAAGTGGTAACAGCGTGACGTGCATCATAAACTATAAATGTAGGTAACAGCGTGACGTGTATCATAAACTATAAATGTAGGCAACAAATGTGGTTGCAAGCTCCATTGACAAAAGCTTCACTCTCCCACTTCATGCTTTACCCATTTAATAGTACCCAGTGTCCGGCCTCCATAATATACATTTATGCCCTCCGGAGTTTGGTTGCACTAGTTCTGTGACGGTCCAACCGCAAGATTGGTTTTCCTCAAGGTATATGCAGTCATGAGACAGGCCACATTGTGAGAAAGCTGATTGAAGCTGCCAATGAAACAGTGGGAGCATACTTCAATGAACCTGTAGAAATGACAGCCACATGTGGTGAGATGCAGCAGACGTATGTTAATGTATTGCTTGTCTCTGTTGTGGCAGTTTGGGCATCAAATCCATCATCAACCTGCAGACGCCGGGGGAACACAGCAGCTGCGGGCCGCCGTTAGACCCGAGCGGCTTCTCCTACAGCCCTCAGCAGTACATGGACGAGGACAGTAAGCACTCCTTATAACTCTACAAGCACACCATTACTGTAAAACCTCATGTATAAGCCTAACTCGCGTATAAGCTGCACCCCGAGTTTTGGATGATCATATAAGCCGCACTGGCGATCTGATTATGGTGACTTTTGTACTGTACTATAGAAGCAAAATCTCATGTATAAGCCGCACCCCAACTCGGTGCTGGTCCTATAAGCCGCACTGGCGATCTGACTATTGTACTAGCTGCGGCCTATACGCGAGGTTTTACAGTAAGGTTTGCCCATTACCTTGGGAGAACAGCTCATTCGGGCCCAGACATCCAGTAATACCTGGTAGTACCCTTGTATTTGGGCTGTGGAACACTTGTTAACGCGTAATATCCCGAAACCCCAATAAGATATTTCTCATATTCTAGTCCAACTTGCTCCTCTTTTATAGCCAAGGACCTACATTAATAACCCTGTTCAAAATGGTAACTTCGTGACCTCTATCGTGTCTAATGATCATTTGTTTCTAGATATCTGCGTTTAAACCCATGTCCTAGTTAAAACATTAATATATGTAGTCTGTTGACTATCCTAACTTTTCTTGTGTTTACTGTTTTCAGTTTTCTTCTATAATTTCGCGTGGTATGTACCCTATTATTTCTTACTTGCGATAGAAATCCATTACCATAATAAGCCTGTAGCACATCATTAAAACATACCATATATGATATCTGTGTTATTATCTATAATTACCTTTAGACTAAATCAATGAGTACCTTAACCATTATTAGTAAGTGATGCAAATCATACAGAGAGCAATTTACCGAGTACTAGTATCCTTGTTTGTTCGTGTGATGTCTGGTACATGTATAACGGTGTGCTCCTTATTCTGCACCAGGCCGGACTACGATGTGGGCTCATTGTCCAACGTGCTGGACATGGTCAAAGTGATGCAGTTTGCTCTGTCAGAGGGGAAGGTGTCCGTGCACTGCCATGCAGGACTGGGTGAGTCGACATCATCACTAGTATATAGTGTCTCAGAAATAGAAACGGTGCATCTCAATCACAACGTCATCAATTGCCTATTTGTAACTTAGGAAGAAATGATGTCTCTCTAAAACAGTAAAACCAAGATCATGAACATGACTCTATGTATACGTGTTGTGTGAGTTGCATATATTAACTGTCGTATTTCAGGACGGACGGGTGTCCTTATAGCTGCCTACCTCGTGTTCGCTAACCGCATGGACCCCCATGAGGCTGTTCACTACATGCGATCAAAAAGGTAATGTTACACATTAAGTTCTAAGGATATTTATTCAAGAAAGTGACATAGCTCTACATAACAGGAGGCTTCTATCAAAAAAAGCATTCCCAATGTTTTTGGTACGACTGGGCATGATTACGCTTTAACGAGTTCCTCACACTATAGCAGATTCATCAGAGTTGACAGTATTCACAATATTCACCACACTTCCTCTGCAGACCTGGTGCCATACAGACGCGGACCCAAGTTGGCTGTATTGAAGAGTTCGCCCTCTACCTGAAGCCGTTCAGAGTTGTCTTCAGTGACACGTGAGTCCGTTTACGACTGTTGATATCTTAGTGCTGGTCAATATATTAGTTAATATTAAACTCTGTATGTGGTAAATTTTCCACTAGAGCTCTTCACCACATGTAATACCTGGGTTAGATTACGATATGGTCGTGTTGCTGTGTCTACCACGTCCCCTGCACATGTGTATACTAATATACAGTCCTAATTGGTTAGAAGTGGTGACCAGAAGGTACATACAGTGTGGCTCCAGAGGGGTCAAAAGCGACCTGGCGACCTGGGCCGTTTTGGAGGCGACTTTCGACCTAATGCAATAATAAAAGTGACCTGGCGACTTTAAGATAACATTGACAATACTTAAGGGGGTCCAAAAAAGCGACTTTGTGACCTGGACCCCTTAATTTCGGCGACTTTCCGACCTCAGGGGGGTACCCCTCTGCACCCCCATACAGTGATACAGTCTATTATTTGTTGATACAGGTCAAGCAATTCCTATGACTTTACGTTAGGACAGTACTTGATACGACAACGACATATTCTACATGGCTTTGAGTCAAGACAGCTGAAAAATATACCCAAGGTAAGAATCTGTATTATTTCTTATCCATATTTGGTGCCTACTTGGAACTTGAAACTTTCAGAAAAGCCAGATTTGGCTCCACAAAAGCCACCTGGTCCGTGTGGCGAACAGGTGCCATGTCTATGTGGGGAGACATGCAGTGTACAGGTGCCATGTCTGTGTGGCTGTAAGTGCAGCGTACAGGGTCCATGTCTATGTGGCTGTAAGTGCAGCGTACAGGGTCCATGTCTATGTGGCTGTACGTGCAGTGTACAGGTGCCATGTCTATGTGGCTGTACGTGCAGTGTACAGGGTCCATGTCTGTGTGGCTGTACGTGCAGTGTACAGGTGCCATGTCTGTGTGGCTGTAAGTGCAGCGTACAGGGTCCATGTCTATGTGGCTGTACGTGCAGTGTACAGGGTCCATGTCTGTGTGGCTGTACGTGCAGTGTACAGGTGCCATGTCTGTGTGGCTGTAAGTGCAGCGTACAGGGTCCATGTCTATGTGGCTGTACGTGCAGTGTACAGGTGCCATGTCTGTGTGGCTGTACGTGCAGTGTACAGGTGCCATGTCTATGTGGCTGTACGTGCAGTGTACAGGGTCCATGTCTGTGTGGCTGTACGTGCAGTGTACAGGTGCCATGTCTGTGTGGCTGTAAGTGCAGTGTACAGGGTCCATGTCTGTGTGGCTGTACGTGCAGTGTACAGGGTCCATGTCTGTGTGGCTGTAAGTGCAGCGTACAGGGTCCATGTCTATGTGGCTGTAAGTGCAGCGTACAGGGTCCATGTCTATGTGGCTGTACGTGCAGTGTACAGGGTCCATGTCTATGTGGCTGTACATGCAATGTACAGGGTCCATGTCTATGTGGCTGTACATGCAGTGTACAGGGTCCATGTCCATGTGGCTGTACGTGCATCTTACATGTACTAATGTGGTCTTGTTTCCTTCAGCTGCTGTACGTGGTGGGTGAGAGGCTGCTGGAGCTGGCCGACAAGTCCAACTGTAAACTACCACTGGTGAGGAGCCCCACCTTTAAGGTAGACGCAGACCGCTCCCTGCCGGGCGCCCTGTCCGGTTCCGACCACGACCTCACCATGTGCCGCTCCAGCTCAACCATCAACTCACTCAATGGCCACCAGTTCAACCCTAACCAGCTGGCTCCAGTCACCAATGGCAAGCCATCTCGTGCACGCAGCATGACAGATCTTAACACTAACGGCTTTGCAGCGAGTCCACTAGGACCGAAACGTGGGAACGGCAGCCCAGTAATGTCGCGAAGAACCCTGCCACCACTGCAGACCACAAACCAGCGCCGAGTGGTACAGGACCAGGATATGGACAGCATCGGACGACCCAGCTCACAGTTCTTCCTTGGCAGCGACCCTGACCTGCGTTACCGCCCGCTCGCCCCGCCGGGTCCTGCTGACACGCCGGCTGACCTGGTGGCTGTACTCATGGGCCATACCGAGTACCCACCAGACATCAAGGAACAAGCAGAAAGCTTTAAGGTAAATACCATGCACAGAGATGCAAGTATCTAATCCATTCATAAACGTCATATTGTGTATTTATAAACGAACGTTGACAGAAAAAATAGATATTCAAATTTACTTAAATTGACTACACAGATTATGCTGTGCTATTGAGGCCTTTGGCAGTTTGGGTGGGTTTAAGTTGTAGTTTCAGTACTATATGATCAACATTTGAGATGTACCATATGTCCCTAGAATGACATGGCTCTGTGCTCCTTCAGTGCTAACATTAGCATGTATAAGTTATAGTTCATGTGTCCTATGTTGTGTGTATTTGTAGTCGTTGCTGAATGAGGATGCATCTACATGGTTGAGCCTGCAGGACCAGGCGGACGGCCTGGTGCTGTCTAAACTCATGTGGGACTGGTTAGACCACCTCAAGGTAAGCATGCACACCTCCTACCCTACCTTACCCCCAAGTCTATTGTACTCTATTGGTATGTGGCATTTAATCTGCCTCTTTTTTGTTTACATTCATAATTGTAATAGTAGTACGAATGTGGCTTTCACACCATTAATATATATGCACATATCGTTCAGCACATTTTAGTGCTACACAAGTTATATCTGATATTATTTCATTTTGATGGCTGACCTCTTTGCGAATTTGCCTTCAGGAACCTGTATTAAGTGTGCAGGACATGCCGGACCTCCTCAACCACGGCGATGAACCACTAGTCGCCCTGGCCAAATTAGATAAGGTATGTCTCCAGCACCAGGCTAAATAGTCGTAACAGTGCTAGGTTACTGAAGTTAACCTTACTTGATCAAATACTCTGAAGCACCAAACTAATGTCCTAGCATTAGTTACATACCATTATATCTATTGCTGACGGGTACCTACCAGTTTATAGAAAGATACATGCATTGTAGTTGTCAGATAATAGTGGTAGAGGTACTTTTAATATTGAAAGAATAACTGATAATACAGAGATGTGGAAATCAGCTAATAGTCTTACATATACATGTAGAGGCTGATGAGTACCCGTTCATCTGACTATAGTATATTTTATCTTTATACCGGTAGTTTAAAGCTAAAAATCAAGTTGCCAGTGTGTAGGTTACATCCATATTCATGTATCAGTAACTGTCACGTCCTTCATCCACAGGGTGCACGCGGCACAGTTGAGTACCTATTTGGGGTGGTGGCCCGTCTGGGGCCTCTACAGGAGAAGATTGAGTTTGAGTTGGTGCAGCGGATATTGTCGATCCTCTCGCACCAGAACGTGACTATGGACTCTGACCTGCCACTAGGTGCCTCTGGCATGAGTACCCTACGCCGCACCTCCAACCTGGGAGAGATGACTTCCAGTCTAGCCATGCGCCTCATCCAGTTCGCGTATAACCTCATCTATGTGTTGAGAGCCAGTCTGACTGAGCAGCAGGAGAAGGAAGAGAGAAAAGAAGAGGAGAGCAGAGAAAAGGCCGAACAAGAAAAGGATAGGGAGAGAAGGCCCTCAAAGCGTGGCTCGAAAAAGAAATCATCAAAAACATGATACGGGTTTGTCTGTTACATAGTGACTGTTATTATAAAATAAAAAAAAGTCAGGCTATTATTGTGATTTAAGATGCTCGCAGGTATCATATCTAATTTCCGCGATTATTTTATAATCCATATCAAATCGGTAAACATCCCCACTTTCACATTCACCCATTGACAAAGTTGTTCATGTGCACCCATGCAGCATATCACATTCCACTATGTTATGTAGTCTATACGCATTTGTGTTTTGATATACACGAGCCGAGGATAATTATCATTTGTATGGGCATTGTTAAATTACTTGTAATCAAAATCGGAATTGTATTTGCTCATTTGAAAGGCCATACATAGTGTAAGCTGCTGTTGATGATCGTCAAGCTTTACTATAATTGTGGAGCAGCATATTTTGTGTTTTGGTGATTAGGGAATATCGCATGTCGGAGTAATGAAGGGTTGTGACATTTAAAAGACATTTTTGATCTAATCGTTATTTACAATTACTATACACATATGATTATGGTGAGAATATGATACTATGACAAGTGCCTGTACTCTGGGATAGACAAATCAAGTACTGACATAGACTGTTCAAGTAATATTTATAGTTGTAGTGTCATGGTTGTACCTCTCAATAAGAGGTTAAATAAGACTCCACCAAGATATAGGGGGAACTTGTACCTTGCTGTAAGCGGCTAGCCATGTTACAGGGGCCGTTAATAGATGATGTACATTTGTACCTTAGTCACACCGGTCATACACCACCGTCCACTCTATCTACACTCAAGGACTGTGTTCATTGTTTTCGTCCTTCTGTTGGGTAAGAAATGTTAAGCATGATATTGTCTAAAATTGAAAGAAGAGGACGCTGTTTTTTCTGCAACTGTTGGGTCGGAATGGGCTGGGGTCCATACGTTTAGCAGAATTCGGTTAAAATGAGCTTGGAATAAAACAAGCTAGAGAGGGCTAGATTGTAGAAATATACGAATTGTTAAGTACAGCTTTACTTATGGTACACTTGATTCACTGTGATATTAGATATATGACATTTCCCCTATTGTTGGTGTCATTTAATATTGAACTAGAAAATACTGTGATTTCTGACGAATGAGCTGCTACGTTCCCTGGGGTAGCTGCCTATGTAGGCAGTATATCATGGTGTTTGTCTGTCCGTCCAACTCGGCACTCAACATGTTGGGCCTGTATGGCCATTAGACGACCAGGTTATATCCAACAGATCTGACTTGTGATAATTGTGAAATCAAAGTTACTTTTTGCCATTTGCCAACTACTGAATGATAATTAACAAATAATTAACGTGCCATCAAGATGCAGTAACATGTAGGTTTAGTCCAAAAACATTGTATAAGACTAGACTAGATATAAAGTTTTCTCCTAGATCTGATCTGAAAGAACATTGCTGTTTAATATTCAATACGGTATACATCTATGAATCAATCTGACTGATAGTGGTGTGCACTGGCTGAATTGGGAACCACATGTACTGTAGCATGACACGGACATATCCAATACTATTACTAATTCTATACTTGTGTCGGACACGAGACATGTTGGTCTCACATGCTGGATTTGTTTTCTTCAGTAAAACGCCGACCTGGTCACAGAAAGGCTTACTGTTCCTGCAGGTCCCATTTATGCTGACATTCGCCGCTGGTTACGTCGTGTATCGTGCATCAGTAGTGGCCATGGGCCTACTGCAGGTTTATTGACAACATTTTACCATTTCCCCATCGCTCACAAGAACTAGTCAGAAAATAATAGATGTTGATGCGTTGTCCCTCTATATATTGTAGCAAAATATTTTTCACTATTTGGGAATCACCGTACAGGGAATATGGAAGAAAGGCATCTGATAAGATATCAAAACTACCAATGTTGTTTTGTGCAGAGGTATATATATCCGTCCAATGTTTGTTGTCATCTTCATGTTAAATCAAATCTTTTAGTATTCTCTGATGGAGCGCAGAGGATCCGGCCGATGGTTGTTGTCGTATTCATGTTAAAATAAAATAATTCAAATCTTCGAGTATTCTCTGATGGAGTGCAGAAGATCCGGCCGATGTTGTTGTCGTATTCATGTTTTAAAAAATCAAAAAAGCATTTAGCTCTATATCGACTACATGGTGACATGATTGTCTACTGGGAGAGTGTGCCATGTCGGTCTGAAGTTATAATTCTCTATAAGGCCAGTTATATAAAAAAAGTTGGTCTACGGATTTCCCGCACCATATTTTTGGAAATGCTCTTTTTTTTTAGTGTTTTTTTTATCTCTAGGAGGCCGAAATTTGAGCTTCTACAAAAAAGAAATTTCCCCTCAATAGAAAAATCGCCAGCACCACTTTATTCAAGGCTGAAATCCGCAGACACAAATTTTTTTTTGGAAAAAACCCAAAAAATTCGCCCTACCGCACCTATTTTTGGAAAACAAAATCTGTAGACCAACCTTTTTTTTGGTGTGGCCTAATGAGCAATATTTCTCTTTTCATGAGTTTACCGCTAAATCAATGATGATAAAAAAAACTAGTGTTAGGGTTAAATTTTAAGGGTTAGGAAATGTACAGCATAGATGTAGTGACGTTGAATTCTGTTTATGATAACAATTTCTAATATTTTGTTGAACGAGATAGACCTAGATTATGCATAGGCACCAATGGAATTGCATAGGCACTAATGGAATTGCATAGGCACCCATGGAATTGCATAGGCACCAATAGAATTGCATAGGCACTTAGGGAATTGCATAGGCACTGAGGGAATTGCATAGGCACCAATAGACTTGCATAGGCACTTAGGGAATTGCCTTGGCACCCATGGAACTGTAAAGGTACCAATAGAATTGCATAGGCAGCGAGGGAATTGCATATGCACCCAGGGAATTGCATGGCACTAATCGAATTGCATAGGCACCTATGGCATTGCATAGGCACCCATGGATTTACATAGGCATCAATGGAGTTACATAGGCACCCATGGAATTGCATAGGCACCAATAGAATTGCATAGGCACTGAGGGAATTGCATAGGCACCAATAGACTTGCATAGGCACTTAGAGAATTGCATAGGCACCCATGGAATTGTAAAGGTACCAATAGAATTGCATAGGCAGCTAGGGAATTGCATATGCACCCAGGGAATTGCATGGCCTCCCATAGCTTTGCATAGGCACCCAGGGAATTGCATAGGCACCAATAGACTTGCATAGGCACCCATAGGCTTGCAAAAGTACCAATAGAATTGCATAGGCAGCTAGGGAATTGCATATGCACCCAGCTTTACATAGGTGCCTATGTTATTCCATTGATGCCTATCATGTATTGGCATAGGCACTAATCAATTTGCGTAGACACTAGTAAGATTGCATAGGCACAAATCGAATTGCATAGGCACCTATGGCATTGCATAGGCACCTATGGCATTGCATAGGCACCCATGGATTTACATAGGCATCAATGGAATTGCATAGGCACCAATAGAATTGCAATCAATCAGAACGGCTGGTGTAGCCATCCGCTCCCCTTGACACTACCTTGTCTACTGGCACGGTTGCCACACTCGCTCCCTGTCATCAACTTTCGTTGCTAGGATAATCTCCACTGCTTACTGTGATGTCACAATCACAGGAAGTTGTCATCACCATGGATTCAGGGTAAAGTAAACTGAAAACTCCAAAGGGTGGAGAGTGATACTCTCAACTCTTGGACAATCTCTAAACATTTGTTTAGGGTGTATTGGGCATTGACCAACACTGGTGGGAATCAAGGTTTCGACCTTATTGGTCTCATCAGGTGTCTAAACTGAGGTTCAAGGCATGTAACTTTGTTACCATTTGCATCTTTATTATAAATAAATAATAAAGGATTAACCAAATTCTCAAATCTGGGAATCTTACCAAAATGAATTTGATTAGATAATTACATGGAGATTTTGACCAATTAGTCACATTAATTTTAAATGTTAAAGAGGTCTTAGGTGGTGATGGTACACCCCGGGATGGGGTTTCCCTACATAATTGTGTAAATATTTTTAATATCTACACATTTTAAATGCAGGTTTTAAACCCCGGGGCCCACAGGATAAGAGTGGGGTGGGTTGACTATGACTCGGTAATCTCTAATTTTTGTACGGAGCTTGGGATGTCATAGTCGGGTGTAGGGTGTACCTCTGGTCTAAAAGTTTGGTGCATCGATTAGATTCAGACCGTGAGGGACTTGGGTGCGGAGTTTCAGCATCCAGTTCCTCTCTAGTTTGTTACGCAGCTTTTGTGCGTAGTCTGAGTGTGGGTTCTTGTTTATGAACTCCACGATATAGACTTCGAAGTCTTTGAGGCCCAGGTGAGCGCCAGAATTGAAATGAGCGCCGATGTCGGTGTTCATTATCTTATTCTTGATGTGACCTATGTGGCTGTAGAAGCGTTGCATCAACAAAAAACAACAACAAAAAAAAAAAAGAATTGCATAGGCACCAATAGACTTGCATAGGCACCTAGGTAAAGCATAGACACCCATGGAATTGCATAGGCACCAATTAGAATTTTTTTTTTGTCTGAGATAGTTCATGGTAGTGCCACCAGTTTAAGACTTATGTGGGATAGTTCCGATTAAAGACAATACGGGGGCTCCACCGGTTTTCAGTTATATGGGGATGCTACCATTTGATGTAGGAGTGCTACCATTTAATATTATTTAGACGGACCGTGTGGTTTTAATCTGCGCAAATTGGCACTTTTTTTTGTGTTGCCAACTAGCGCCCATTATAGATAAAATAACAAAACACATCTTAATGCATGAATAATTAGGAAAATTTATGAACAAAACACTTTCCCTTTCCACATTATTGGCGACAACATGTCTTGAAACCGGAGTGTAAGGGGCTCAGGTTTTACATTATTTACAAGTTTTGTAAGTATCACATTAGTACTACAGTGCTTCTGTATGTAATTCTAATAGCTTAATTTGTAAATGGTAAAATGTATTCACATAGCCAAATAAGCATATTAATCAATTATATTAATCATAACATTGGATTTGTATTTCTTTTAAATAGTGTGTTTTACAGCCTAATTCCTGGCCCATGGCCTTATGGGGTAAAGAAATAGGCAAGTTCTTCCTCCTCTTTTGTCTTCTGGTCCTGCTGGTCGTCCTCCTTCTTCTTTAGCCGTGGTGGCTCCGATCGACCTACAGGCTTCCTGCCAGTCTGAAATAGGTTTGACAGGTTTAAATTTCTGTCCAGTATTGAATTTATATCAAATTTCCCTGACAATCATGACATGAGGCCAATGTTTTTAAATGCCCTCCAATCATGAATATACCCTCTTTTTAAAGTCATAAAGTACTCAGCAAGTGGTTATTATTTATTTATCATTTAACAAAAGGGGTCTTGTGTAATGCCTTGCGTGCATGCATAGATTGTACCCCCTTGAGGATTTAGAGTTTTTTTGATCTACCTTAATAATAATAATAATAATAATAATAGTAAAACACAGTCCTATTCAAAGAAACAGTGATCCTTTTCTAATATTCCATGACGGTGGCAGCACTGAATTCAATCATATTCAAGAAACTAAAACATGTTTATTGCCTGTAGACTATAGTTAAATCTGTAGTCAGGTGGTCTTACCTTCTTCTTGGGGTCTGCCTTTGCCCGCTCCAGTGCGCGCCGAACTCTCTCCTCCTGGTGAAGTCGCTGCTGCTCCATCTTCTCCTCTCGCAGCTTCAACCGACGGTCCTTTTCCTTTGCCTGGATTTGTTAATGAAAAGATTAATTAATTATCATCAGTCATCTTTCAAAGAAAGCCAATGTAATGATTGAGACCAAAACTCTGTTTGACTAAATTTATAGAACATAATTCTGTAGTTCTCAATGTAAAGTATGAAATCTTGCTAATTTACGCGAGGAATTCAAGTCCAAAATATGGATTTGCGAAATATTCATTAAATGTGTCAATGAGATCAATTTAAAAAGAGAGTATTACAAATATTTAGTTTTATGCTATAGTAGACAACACATTAGAAAATTACCACGACGAACGGTAGGTGAAAAATGAGAACACAAGTGAATAAAAATATTGGCGGTTTTGTATTTGTGTAATATATCTTATCAATTATCGTTGTATTCTATTCACTTGTTGAAAATAAAATAGCATCAAAAATATTACGGCTCCTAGACCTACTAAGAGTGTGCTGTATGAAAAATATGCAGGAGATAGAGACTGTGTAATGGTGACTAAAATATATAGATATTTTATATGGAAATACTATTATAAAAGCTAACAAATATATTCAAAATCTGCTTAGATGAGTTTCGTTCAAATACATACTCGCAGCATGCGATAGACAACATCCTCCCACTAGTAAAAGGTAGTCAATGCGGTGTCAATAAATGCCATTTATGATATTACGCTATTTCTGTAAGTTTAATGCAGCTGTTATCACGAACTATTTTAATATTCAATTCTGTTTTCCAAAACATCCGACACTCTTGTATACATGTATCCAATATGTTTTAAAGTTCAATTCCATCTTATAATATCAATTTGAGTATAGTCTTTTCTCTCAGATTAAAAGGGATTCTTCTTTACCTTTTCTGCAGCTTCCACCTTGTCAGTTGGCATAACTTCAATCTGTTCAAACAGCTCCTCCAACCGGTTCTCTATATTTGTCAACATCTGTAGTGTGCTGAAAAAACACAAAGTTGTCAATCAATACACACATAGTATATTCACCAGGAAAGACATGAATCAGATCTTTCAAAATAACCACTTCAAAAATCGTCCCGTATCTTTATCAAAACTATGACCCATAGTTGTCCCACAAACTAAAGATGTCATTGTAATACGTAAAAAAATAAATGAAAAGAAAATGTTATTGTAACCCATGTATGTAACATGGTAGAGATGTCACTGGACATCTGAAGTACAGAGATAGTTATATTTAACATATAAACGTTAGCATTACTTTGTACTGTTTGGAAGTTGTGACCGTGAATTATTGTGTCAGTGTCCTTTTTCTTTATTCGACGGTGCATTTATAGATCGATATAGGGTAGATACACCATGGGTCGGACACAGATCTTGAGCCCCACTCTTGTATTTGTTGACAGTCCCTGCAAAGCCCTCTATTAGTGTATGACTGTAGTAGTAAAGTGGTATTATCGACAAACAACCACTAGTCCGATTCATGGTGAATCAAAACCAGGAAAAGCAGATAACACTATGCTGTTTACTGACGTTCTTTCGTCCCAACTCTGTTGGTGTGTTGTTGTTTTTTTGTGTAAGAACAAAAAAGATCTGTTGAGATGCAATATCATCATTTGTGTATGTGCTTGAACCTCTATATGAAAAACACATCTATAATTCTTTTCAAAAAGTGTTTAAGTGCGGAATAGAAAAGCTCAACGTTTTTCTGTGAAAGGCATTCTCACTAGGCAGCGGCATCTCCCATTTCAGTTAACCTTAACAAGACGGGCATAATGGTGATACATCCATATGGTGTTGGGTGACACGTTATGTATGATGGACACTTTCAATTTTTACTTATACTGTTAATGACATTATGTCAATGAAACTATTTAAGTATCGCGTACAGGATGCATCAGGATTCTTTTACATCACAGGTGATACGTATACTATCGACTTAATTTTATGCATTCCTTTGTGATCTCAAAGGCGATAGTAAAGGTGAGCATATTTATGTATTGGCATTTATCAAAGTGACAGGTAGCTGATTATGATGCAGCGCGTTCTGTGATTAGGTGTTGTACAGAATTGTTACCTCATTAACTGCGCTTCTTCCATGGTCATGTTCTCATTACGGACAAACATGCTTCCTCTAATGTAGCATTTAGCAGACGACAAAAGACATTTACCTCACAACCATAAAGCTATTGGCAGTTATTTCTTGTACAAAAAACAATCAAAATATATGCACATAACCAGAATAGAGAAATCTAAACAGTATATTATAGATATCATCGACCTACTATGTATCCCATTATTCCCATTATGTACAATTCCCTTCTCTACCCGTTAAAAGGAAAAAGACACCAAAAGCGTTTAATATATGCACTAATCTACAGAGGTCGATACAACCTTGCAGTATATCTTTATCAGTATATTGTGGTAGGGGATGATGACAAAAAGTATCTATAACTTACTTGATGTTGGCTTCGTTGTCACCGATGCAGCTCCTATACACGTCTTCCACGTTCTTCTTGAGCGCCGCCAACATCTTCTCCTGATCCTCAGCTTTGAATTCTCCATAGGAAAACATCCTGTAAACAGAGGCCAGATCGGCTTAATTAATACGTGTATATATGTAGTCTGAGTACATGTATACTCTACATGTACACTGACATAATGATATCAGCGTGGTTGAGTGAGAGACAGAGAAAAAAATAGTGATTATGATCTCAAGAAGAAAAGACAATCTAAACAATAATATATGGGATCTGAAAAAGTCCAGTACTTGACTGCATGCGTGTGTGTTCCATCTTGTTTGTATCTCTCCCCCAAAGCTTATGTTTGCGTATTTCACTGTCTCTAAGTTGATTAACCTTAATATACATAAAGTGAAAAAAGCTTGCGTATATATGCCCAACCCTCGTATAAGTCGCGCCCTACCTTGGGAAGAATTCTATACGAGAAGCCGAATCTGGGGTTTGATTATAGCAATTTTAGCACTGTTGTATAGTTTCAAAAACTCTGGTACCAGCCGCACCATATATAGGCATATTTGGTATCAAATGTAATCTGGTTCTGATTCGTGTACAAGGTGCAGCTTAAACCAGGTTCCATTATGAGGACCTTACCACATTGAAATACCATCGGCAGTTAGACTTTAATTCAGAAACTAGAAATAAAACGTACAACTTGATTGAACAGTGTGGTCGATGGTTAATGGTACAGGCCCTAATACATTTGAAATTAAAACTGCATAGAGTGTTAAGTTATAATAGTACATCATTGGTTACATAAAATAGATGAGTGGCTTTTTTTAATATCCAAAATCCACATTGATAATTAGTACAAGGTTAAATATGCTAACATTTGTGCTCCGGATTTGTGCACACTAGTCCCGGTGCTGTCTTTAAATGGAAGATGTAAATCTTGGATGAATTTAAGGAAACAGTTTCATTTAGGTTCAACAATATATCAGCGACCAATACCACCATTAGGACCCTTCACAGTGAGGTAGCATGGCAACCACTGCATCCGATGTTGCAGAATCCACCCATAGTGGCACACTAAACATACTAACAGGTCTTGATGAATCAGAATAGGTGAGGTAAAGCAATGTGTTCATAGTCCGGTACCGCTGCAATAAATCGCCAGCGCAGAAAAAAAGAAGAGAAACCGTTTCACGACCATATACAATAAAACACCGACAAAGATTTATTTTAAAGAAATAAAAAAACGTAGCAGTGAAACAGAAGGTCCGCAAATTAAGTCAAAAGTGCGACACACAAATATATCCATATATCTATAAACAAACATAGGAGCTTAAAGGTATATCAAAATCAATTTGCATAAGTTCCTTTTCACCAAGTAGTTACAACACCTATCCAATAAACACAACGTCAACTATGGTTTCTTCCCCTATAAATCTCTGTATACAATCTTATAGATTACGTCAATTGTAAAAAGGGCCTTTCTTTACTACTCGTCGGGACACACTCAAGTGTGAGCGTGGACAAGAAAATCTTTCCAATCTTCAAATCGATAATCTTAAAAGTGTACAATCTTAAAGTTAATAATATTTAAGATTATATCATTTACTTAAGATTATAGCTGCTCATTGATGTATCTTGTATGTGTAGAACATGTATAAAGTGTAGTTATTGAAGAAGGAACACAGAATACGATGTAGATCGTCTGCAGGCCGGATGTCGAGCCACGATCTTGTTCCCACGTTTATTCACCAGCGAGGTTACCCGGTCGATTTCCCGCGTCACCACATATCTCCCTTCGTAAAACACGATACGCAGTATCGTTATACAGATATGAAACATATAGTAGAACTCTGAAATAAAATGAAATACAACAATCTTTGTTGATGTTAGACAAACATGAAATACAATACAGTAAACAATTCAATTACTTAGTGTCCTTTGTCTTTTAGTCTGTGTAGTTCGTAGTACGTGATTTATAGCACATAGCTATTCAGTCTCTGAGGAGCTTATTTAGTGTACACTCCTTTCCTCTGAGTATATTCGTCTGGAGCAGCCGGGCGAACTCTGCGCTGCTGTGCCTGTTGTGCACGGCGTGCACCAGCGTCACTGTAATCACACTCTACTTTAGAAACTCTTGTATAGTTCCATTTCTCCCCATCTATAATAACATAATTACCTTGAATGTCAGTAACCCTTCTTGGTACCAAACAACCTATATCCCCTTTTAAAAGAGGATTTCTGATTTTGACATGATCCCCAACACAAATATTATGGGCCTGTACTTTAGGCCTGTATGCAGCTTGATAACCCTGAACTTTGTCTTTCTGAAATATCTGACCGGTAAAGTCATGTCCTGTTGTCTCCTGTAGTTTGTTCACCGCATGAGTGTAGATACTGCCAGTGCCACCCTGTGTATGGCCTACACTTTTACACTTGGTTGCATTTTCCTCCATACTCAAAGTACTCTGAACAATAGCCGGAACTGTATGTTGTAGGTGCCGCATTGGGACTGGTGCTTTTCGCACACTGCGTTGAATGGAAGATGTATTGTCCCTGTGCTGCACATGTGGTTCAGAGCCTACCACCGTATTACTGACTCCTCCTCCAAGTACACTTGTATACTGATCACTGACCTGAGGAGGAGTCTGAAGGACTGGCTGCATTTGTGTAGAGTCAAGTAGAACAGATAATTTCCCTTGCGTCGGCCAACCAAGAATGGCGGTCCCCCTCTCTGACACGTAAACTTTCTCTAAGGTGAACCGCCCATTGTGCTCTATGGTAGCCATGAAGTAGCCTAGCATCGGAATTGGTGCGCCTCCGTACCCACTTGGGCGAATATCGCTTTCATGCAGTTCATAGTGCGAATATAGGCCTAAGTACAATGGCTCTGGAATGATTGTAAACATGGAACCAGAATCCACGAGGACACGCACGGAAATACCTTGTATGAGTATAGTGCACCTTGGCATCGGAGTTGTACCCATAGAACTCACACTATACACCATCTCCTGAAAGTCATCATCAATTTGATTCACTTTTTCATTTAACCCTGTAGGTTTACTGTACTTTGTTTTCTCTGGATGGATTCCTGAATCTGTAAACTTGCTGTCCATCCTACTTACATGTAGAGAAGCACTCTCTAGTCTCCTGGCAATCTGAATGGCTTGCTCTAGATCTAGGTCTTCTTCCGAATAGAGTCTCTCCCTAATTGTATGACTACTGATCTTCTCTATTAGCTGATCGCATACAGCCTCATCCAGAAAAGCACCAAAGTCACAAGTTGATGCTAGGTCCCTGAGAGCAGCAACATATTCACTGATTGTCTCATCTGGCAATTGTCTCCTGTCTCTAAAAATTGCCCTCTCTGACCTTTTATGCTTTGAAGATTTGAACTCCTTTTCCAATTTTAATTTGGCCTTATCTAAACCAGAAGTTCCTGCTGGGTAGTTTGTAAGTTCCTTCAATTTTGCATACCTCCTCTGACCTTCAACACCCAAATAATGTAGTAGGATGCATACCTTTCGCTTCATTGGCACTTTGTCAATGTCAGGGGAAGCTTGCAGAAAATTATCGAACAGTCCGATCCACTCTTCCCATGGAATTGGAGGCCTCCCTGACTCATTTAGAAACTTTGGAATGGGGTCAAGAGGGATGTAAACAGCAGCCATGGTGACTGTACGAGTGTAGTGCAAATGTAGGCCTATCTGTAGAACTGTAGTACTGTAGTCTGCAGTGTAGTGTACCCGTAGTAGTGTAGACTGTAGGCCTATTACCTGTGCACTGTAGATGTATGGGGCACTGTAGACCTATTACCTGTGCACTGTAGATGTATGTAGCACTGTAGACCTATTACCTGTGCACTGTAGACGTATGTAGCACTGTAGATCTACCACCTGTAGGGCCTACACTGTAGTCAGATTTTAGAGGTGTCTATTAGCCGTAGGCTAACTGTGGAGCCACCCACAGACCTAGTTTTACCTTTGCAAATAGCAGTGTAGTGTATTTATAGACCATACAGTTGATGTTTCCGATTTTGGCACTGTGACTTGCCTAAACACTGAACGTGGAGCAGTTGAGTTGTAGCCTGTAGGCCTATGAGTATGACTGTAAATCTCTACTGGGGTGTATTGAAGTTTAGCACAAGGTGTATTGAAGTGTCTTGAAACACAGACCGTAGGCTATTACTGTAACTGTATTGGGCGATTCTGGAGGGAAGGTCCATGGCATGGCACTCACTGATGTTGGCACTGTAATTGTGTAAAACGCTACCAGTGTAGGGACTTATGTAAACTACCAGTGTCGTACCTGCATGACATATTTTAGAGGAAGGTCGTAACTGTAGTCGTAGAGCAGTCGTAGATGCATGCATGTAGGCTACGATGTAGAGCTGTAGAGTTGGAGGGAAAGTAGCCGGACAGCAGTAGGCACAGCGTAGATTCGTCTATCTCGTCGCCATTTGATGTATCTTGTATGTGTAGAACATGTATAAAGTGTAGTTATTGAAGAAGGAACACAGAATACGATGTAGATCGTCTGCAGGCCGGATGTCGAGCCACGATCTTGTTCCCACGTTTATTCACCAGCGAGGTTACCCGGTCGATTTCCCGCGTCACCACACTCATCATCGCCTTGGATACTGGTAAGATAGCGCCACTGCTAGCACTAGTAATATTATTATATACATGGGGGCCTCTGCCCCTGAACCAGCGTTTCTCCCCCCCCCCTTTTTTTTGGGGGGGGGGGGGGGGGGAATGACAACACACCCATAACCAAACCCAATAGCCTTTAGCTTTACTCATCAAACCCAAGATGGTGTTACCTTCTGGGGTTAAGATGATCAATTTTAAGATTTATATCGATTTTAAGATTATCGATTTTTTTTTTAAAGACTGGGAAGATTTTCTTGTCAACGCTCCCACTGAGTAGATCCACTTGTGCTTCTTTACTAGACACAATAAAACCCTACGGTAGTACACCCCACTGTCTACACCTTGTAGACTATAGAGCACCACTAGTTTTATAACTGCTAGTACCACTACTACTAGACATGAAGGTGCACTGGTGCAGTTAGCTATGTGTGAGGTGCTCCTCGGTGACTCATACTTACTCATGCACTGACCCCATTAACCTGTCAGGAATTATATCACAAAAGAACGTGCAGTGAATTGTGAACAGAAATAGTTGAGCCATTCCTCGGAAATACCATTAATAAGCGTACAGAATAGCTGAGATACAATTACTACAAACCAACAGCGCTGGTATCGTACAGCATTCACGTGTTTATAGATTAGGTATTCATGCAGAGTGTGTTACTTTAACATGAGCACACATTCATACTACAGAATCATTACTAAATGTAAAGGAGAGAGTGGATACCGAATTTCTTGATTTTAACTTGCAATATGAATACAAAAAATTAAGTTACTTCACGAAAAGTAACTCCTGAAGAAAGTATGGGTAAAACTATCATTTGTGAAGAAAAATTCGAGAAACGTAAAAGGCCACATAATAATCCATATAAAAGCAAAAACAACACTATTACGGCATATGTATGACACATTTAATTGATTAAATGAAATAGCAAACTTTCCGTTAGAGAAAATCACTGAAGGTTCATATCTTCAAACAATAGTCTATTTTGATAATATGAAGAAATGAAATTTTAATTTTCTTTAGCTTGCACTTTGAACAGTGTTCGGTTAAAGGTACATACTGCAAGATATAGGTTATCAATCCGATGTGTGCTCAGAGTATCAAGCAATGTACAGGCAGAACAACGCACACAACAACCATATGTACATGTATGTAAGACCAATGATGAAACATACATACATCACTAGTGTGGGGAGATTGAGGCTACTGAAAAATGAGTACTAGCTCTGCAGATTTATTTTTTTATCTTTTACAAAAAGTATCTGCAAAGCTAATAATCAATTTTAAGCGGCCTAATGGTGGTTAAGAGTGTAAAACTGTTCGCCAAAATATCTACATTATATATGTAGAACAAAGGTTATCTGTAAATTCTCTTACCTTGCTTTTATTTCTAAATCTTTCGCCTTCTCTTCTTCCCGTTGAATTGATGTATTGAGCTTGTCTATTTGTTCTGTTAAAATTTCTGTTTCTTTCTCCCTGCAAAGAAAACAATGAAATATGGCACACTTTATAACCTGGCCTCCAGATCACATCTACACTAGAGCGTGTCTGCAGTGCCCCCCTACTGTTCTCACTTTATATCCACAGGGTGGATACGTTGTGCAGGGCTTGGTTAAACAAAATACTTGCATATATCGCTAATCAAAGTAGATATTCCATGATATAGTGCAGAGTCGATTAACTAGATCATAGATATGTATATTGTATATCTATGACTAGATTAACAAGTGGATTATCACCTATTTTAGAGCCGGTAATTCAAGCGCTTACCAGTAGACTTACATTTTGACTTTGGTGACTTTGATGGTTTGTTTCATTTCTTCCAATGCTTCCTCTGTTTCTTGACTGTTCTGGATGAGTGACAGGTTCTGTTCCTCCAATTCAGCAAAGATATCCAGCAGCTGCTGAGGGTCTGAGAAAAACAACTCGGGCTCCTGAAAACACAACAAAGTAATGTGTTACATTCACGAGCTGAATGTCGACGGATATGGTATAGGATTTCTCTTTCATGCATGATTTATGACCTAATTGGAAGCGAATAGCAAGCGAAATAGTTAAATGCTTTTCATGCATAAATTACAGCGTAGCAGGATACAAACATCATTGAAACAATTATAAATTTAAGTTACAAAAACCTATTTAATACTCAATACAAACAAAGACATGGACAAAAGCAACAATGAATATATTTACCGTAGATCGAATGAAAATACATGTATCTGTTAAATATACCACAACCTACTTAATTTCAATCCATATATGATCACTCTATTGAAATCTTGGAAATATGTAGTCAACTGCACAATGCAGATTGGGACTACAGCACCATTGTTTACTTACATCGTCACTGTCATCATCAGAATCTGCCACTTCAGCTACTGTCTGCTGTTCGCCTAAGGGCCTATATCGAAGAGACAGAAACAATCACATGTAATGGCTACCAGAAATAAATTACCACAAAGTTTATTTAGGGAGTGATAAACAAGAAAACTGCAATTATATGATTAAGACTTCAAAACCAATGGCTCTTCACGATGACGTCACAGGTCATGAGGAGCGAAATACCGTATTCAATGAGGGAGGCATGAAATAAAGATACATGTTTGATCTACCACTTTAAGAGTATAAGAACAATGTTTTCAGAACTAATATCTCACTTTTTCATTGAAGAGCCACTTCTAGATGCTTGTATCGCTGCTACTTTCTTTTTTTGGCCAAGTTTGGACATGATATTTCCGGATTTTTCACTGCCAGTAGGTGTAGCAACCTCTGAAAGATAAAAGTACAATTTAAGTACAGGTAGGTCATAAGGGAAATGAATATCATGACAAATACGGTATCTAAAAATGAAAAGAGATAGATAGCCAAGAAGTGTGAAGTTGCTGTTCCTTTGCACCTTTTTTTTTTTTTCAGAAATGTTGGTTGCCATTCATGATTACAATCAAAGTGATATTGCGTGTTTCACAATCTATGTAATAACCAAGTGCGTATGACATAAAAACAAGTTTTGAAGTGAACAACATAACAATAGTAACACACTCCCTGATGAAGACAGGAACAAGGTCGAAACGTCGGTCACTTTAAACTCAATTTACAGGAACTTGTAATTATTTATCAAACCTATAACAACCTGAAACGGGGTTACCGTGGTATAGTTAGGAATATTTACAAACCTTTTACAACTTGGACCATATGAGAAAAATCTAGAAAAATAGGATTTACAGATACAAAAATATAAACCATGTCTTCCGGTACTAGCTGTTAACTGTTTACACTTTTGACTATAGAAAAGAAGACGTAATGAGACGGAGCAAATGCTGATGTAATATCTACAGCTTTGGTTTCAAAGAAGTTATTTGAGTAGGGAAATATAGTAACCTATTACCTTTTCTTTTGTTCGCTGCGTTTCGTTCTTTTTCTTTCCTTTTCTCCTCTCGTACCTTCGCTCTATCTCTGGATTTACCATCTAACCAATCCTTGAGAAGATAAAGAGATGTCACAGAATATTATTATGATGCCAACTTATATACTAAATTACATAAAATATATTTAAATAAGCTCCAAAAGAAGATATAATCTTGATAAATGTAAGCCAATTAATTTCTCCCTGAAATTGGGATGTAGGTTATATCCGGGAATTTACGGCACATAATATTTAAAAAAAAAACCACATTAGAATACAGAGCTTGCCACATGGTGGTATTTAATAGCGTTATGTTAACCTACCTTTGGCGTCAAAGCTTCAAGGAAACGTTTGTAGAGCTGGTATTCTTTCAATGTATCTTCATATTTCGATATTTCTGATTTGATTGCCATCATCTGGGCGTTTATCTTCTTTATCTCGCCCACCTTTTCCAACTTCAGCTTCGTTTCTGCTTCGGCACTGGAAAGGGGAATTAATCATAGGGTACAGAGCATGTCTAGTCAATTCAAGTTTACAATTTTTTAATATTCTGAATCAAACTTTCTACAACTTGATGCAGCTATTTGATATTACCAGTTTGCTCAGATGGACGATTTAACGAAGTGATGTTATAAGACGAACAGCAATATGTTAATATATAATACCATACTCGACGTAATAAGCGCACACCTCATTAGCGCCCCCCTCCCTTTTTGGACAGTGCATTGTGCACATTGTTAAATTCCAAAAAGAAACAACAAACATCAACATTACGATCATTAAAGACATATTGGACAGTAAAGACAGAAACTTCATGGCCAAATAAAACTTACATTTTGATGGCTTCAACAGAGTTCTTGTCATTTTCTTTCAAGAACTCATCGAACATGGCGGCATCTTCTTCTAGGTATTGTTCGGCCATCTCCAACTTCTTTTCTTCAGCTTGTGCAATCTCTTCTAGCTTCCTCATTTCATCTCTTTTTACCCCCAAGGAATACTGTTAACAAAGTAAAGTTCATGAAAATCATCAGATGCTCTTTCCCGCAAAGAATCGAATATGAAAAGAAGAAAAGAAATGGGGAAAAACTATTTCTCTTACAAAACGGATGAACTTCAGTATCCCGCATATTCTTTTTTGGTGGTTTTAATTGAAATAATTAAATATATAGTGGTTTAAAACTATAGCTACTATAGAGTAACACTAATGTTAACTAAAGGAGTGGGCTATGTTGTTAGAGAGCTATTGTAATTTTGACCCAAAATATGGATTCTACACCCTAGATAACCCTAAAATCCATGTATCACACAAGGAAATCAGACAATCTTGACTTTTTGGTGGCCATCTTGGCAGCCTTCTTGGAATTTTCCTAATTGTAATTTTGATCCAAAATATGGATTCTACACGCTAGATAACCATGAAATCCATGTATCGCACAAGGAAATCAGAGAATCTTAAGTTTTTGGCGGCCATCTTGGAATTTTCCAAATTGTAATTTTGACCCAAAATATGGATTCTACACCCTAGATAACCCTAAAATCCATGTATCGCACAAGGAAATCAGACAATCTTGACTTTTTGGCAGCCATGTTGGCAGCCATCTTGGAATTTTCCAAATAGTAATTTTGACCCAAAATATGGATTCTACACCCTAGATAACCCTAAAATCCATGTATCACACAAGGAAATCAGACAATCATGAGTTTTTGGTGGCCAGCTTGGCAGCCATCTTGGAATTTTCCAAATTGTATTTTTGATCCAAAATATGGATTCTACACCTCAGATAACCATGAAATCCATCTATCACACAAGGAAATCAAACAATCTTGACTTTTTGGCGGCCATCTTGGAATTTTCCAAATTGTAATTTTGACCCAAAACATGGATTCTACACCCTAGATAACCCTAAAATGCATGTATCGCACAAGGAAATCAGACAATCTTGACTTTTTGGCGGCCATCTTGGAATTTTCCAAATAGTAATTTTGACCCAAAATATGGATTCTACACCCTAGATAACCCTAAAATCCATGTATCACACAAGGAAATCAGACAATCATGAGTTTTTGGTGGCCAGCTTGGCAGCCATCTTGGAATTTTCCAAATTGTATTTTTGATCCAAAATATGGATTCTACACCTCAGATAACCATGAAATCCATGTATCACACAAGGAAATCAAACAATCCTGACTTTTTGGCGGCCATCTTGGAATTTTCCAAATTGTAATTTTGACCCAAAACATGGATTCTACACCCTAGATAACCCTAAAATCCATGTATCGCACAAGGAAATCAGACAATCTTGACTTTTTGGCGGCCATCTTGGAATTTTCCAAATTGTAATTTTGACCCAAAATATGGATTCTACACCCTTGTTAACCCTAAAATCCATGTATCACACAAGGAAATCAGATAATCATGAGTTTTTGGTGGCCATCTTGCCAGCCATCTTGGAATTTTCCAAATTGTAATTTTGACCCAAAATATGGATTCTACACCCTAGATAACCATGAAATCCATGTATCACACAAGGAAATCAGACAACCTTGACTTTTTGGCGGCCATCTTGGCAGCCATCTTGGAATTTTCCAAATTGTGATTTTGACCCAAAATATGGATTCTACACCCTAGATAACCCTAAAATCCATGTATCACACAAGGAAATCAGACAATCTTGAGTTTTTGGTGGCCATCTTGGCAGCCATCTTGGAATTTTTCTAATTGTAATTTTGATCCAAAACAAGGAAGGGCTTGAGGGCTAAAATGTAGTGTTCTTAGTCGAATGTCGCGGGACATAAATAATCTCGTCGAGAGTGGATCCTCTTTTTTCGACTTTTTTCGGACTTTTATTATCCCCTCAAGCTAAAAGTAGGCCTAAAAAAGTAGGCCTAGTCCCAATAGGAATTGAATTTATGTAGGAAGATTTTATTATCCCCTCAAGCTAAAAGTAGGCCTAGTCCCAATAGGAATTGAATTTATGTAGGAAGATTTTATTATCCCCTCAAGCTAAAAGTAGGCCTAGTCACAATAGGAATTGAATTTATGTAGGAAGATTTTATTATCCCCTCAAGCTGAAATGTAGGCCTAGTCCCAATAGGAATTGAATTTATATAGGAAGATTTTATTATCCCCTCAAGCTAAAAGTAGGCCTAGTCCCAATAGGAATTGAATTTATGTAGGAAGATTTTATTATCCCCTCAAGCTAAAATGTAGGCCTAGTCCCAATAGGAATTGAATTTATATAGGAAGATTTTATTATCCCCTCAAGCTAAAAGTAGGCCTAGTCCCAATAGGAATTGAATTTATGTAGGAAGATTTTATTATCCCCTCAAGCTAAAATGTAGGCCTAGTCCCAATAGGAATAGAATTTATGTAGGAAGATTTTATCATCCCCTCAAGCTAAAATGTAGGCCTAGTCCCAATAGGAATTGAATTTATGTAGGAAGATTTTATTATCCCCTCAAGCTAAAAGTAGGCCTAGTCCCAATAGGAATTGAATTTATGTAGGAAGATTTTATTATCCCCTCAAGCTAAAAGTAGGCCTAGTCCCAATAGGAATTGAATTTATATAGGAAGATTTTATTATCCCCTCAAGCTAAAAGTAGGCCTAGTCACAATAGGAATTGAATTTATGTAGGAAGATTTTATTATCCCCTCAAGCTAAAATGTAGGCCTAGTCCCAATAGGAATTGAATTTATATAGGAAGATTTTATTATCCCCTCAAGCTAAAAGTAGGCCTAGTCCCAATAGGAATTGAATTTATGTAGGAAGATTTTATTATCCCCTCAAGCTAAAATGTAGGCCTAGTCCCAATAGGAATAGAATTTATGTAGGAAGATTTTATCATCCCCTCAAGCTAAAATGTAGGCCTAGTCCCAATAGGAATTGAATTTATGTAGGAAGATTTTATTATCCCCTCAAGCTAAAAGTAGGCCTAGTCCCAATAGGAATTGAATTTATGTAGGAAGATTTTATTATCCCCTCAAGCTAAAAGTAGGCCTAGTCCCAATAGGAATTGAATTTTTATAGGAAGATTTTATTATCCCCTCAAGCTAAAAGTAGGCCTAGTCCCAATAGGAATTGAATTTATATAGGAAGATTTTATTATCCCCTCAAGCTAAAATGTAGGTCTAGTCCCAATAGGAATTGAATTTATATAGGAAGATTTTATTATCCCCTCAAGCTAAAATGTAGGCCTAGTCCCAATAGGAATTGAATTTATATAGGAAGATTTTATTATCCCCTCAAGCTAAAATGTAGGCCTAGTCCCAATAGGAATTGAATTTATATAGGAAGATTTTATTATCCCCTCAAGCTAAAATGTAGGCCTAGTCCCAATAGGAATTGAATTTATATAGGAAGATTTTATTATCCCCTCAAGCTAAAATGTAGGCCTAGTCCCAATAGGAATTGAATTTATGTAGGAAGATTTTATTATCCCCTCAAGCTAAAATGTAGGCCTAGTCCCAATAGGAATTGAATTTTTGTAGGAAGATTATATTATCCCCTCAAGCTAAAATGTAGGCCTAGTCCCAATAGGAATTGAATTATGTAGGAAGATTTTATTATCCCCTCAAGCTAAAAGTAGGCCTAGTCCCAATAGGAATTGAATTTATATAGGAAGATTTTATTATCCCCTCAAGCTAAAATGTAGGCCTAGTCCCAATAGGAATTGAATTTATGTAGGAAGATTTTATCATCCCCTCAAGCTAAAATGTAGGCCTAGTCCCAATAGGAATTGAATTTATGTAGGAAGATTTTATTATCCCCTCAAGCTAAAATGTAGGCCTAGTCCCAATAGGAATTGAATTTATGTAGGAAGATTTTATTATCCCCTCAAGCTAAAAGTAGGCCTAGTCCCAATAGGAATTGAATTTATGTAGGAAGATTTTATACCCCCCCCCCCTTCAAGAGGGGTCAGAATTTTTTTACGCACCCCCCTCAGGAGGGGTCGGAAATTTTTACCCCCCCCCCGTAACTAATAAATGAACACCCCCTAACTAAAAAATGAGCCCTCCCTTTTCCAGGGGTCAAATTGATACATTTTAGTAGCGGCAGCAAATTGATACATTTTAGTAGCGGCTGCAAATTGATACATCTTAGTAGCGGCTGCAAATTGATACATCTTAGTAGCGGCTGCAAATTGATACATCTTAGTAGCGGCCAAATTGATACATCTTAGTAGCGGAGCAAAGTCATGTGACCTCAGTCCTGGCTTCTGATTGGTCAAAAGCAAATCACGCAGGAGACGACGTCTTTGTGGCGGCAGGCGGCAAGGAAATAAACAACATAAATAAATTTACGATTCAACCTTACAAAGGCGAAATACTCGCCAATACTAACAAATATCGACCCAATAGATCGATAAAATTGCTCAAATTGGTCCAAATAGCCACCATTCCACCCCCCCATCACATGTTTTCAGCCTAGAATTCGAAAATAAAGAGAATGGCGCTGGTCGCAACCCTGAAAACGAAGTAGATCCGGAGATATCGACTCGTCGGAAAATTGTCAAAACAACAACAATTACTTTGTTTTGAAGCCTCAAACCTGTCCCATTCTCTTTATTTTCGAATTTTACGCCGGAAACATGTGCTGGGGGGGTGGAATAGTGGCTATTTGGACCAATTTGAGCAATTTTATCGATTCGAATCGATGCGAGTTGACGCCCGCCATGTTGGATTTCGTTCAAGTCTCCTCTGCTCTCGACCAATCAGAAGTCAGGACTGTGGTCACGTGATGTGAGAGGAGACGAAATCCAACATGGCGGGCGTCAACTCGCATCGATTGGAATCGATAAATATGCTCTAAATGACCTAAATATTCATCATTTCAACCCCCCAGCACATGTTTTCGGCCTAAAATTCGAAAATAAAGACAATGGGACAGGTCGCAACCCTGAAAACGAAGTATATCCGGAGATATCGACTCGTCGGCACGCAGAAAATTGTCAAAACAACAACAATTTCCGAGACCGCAGATATGAGAAATACGCGCAGCAAATGCAAACTTCACATCAAAATACTGTTTTCATGCAAAGTATTTTCATCAAAGTAAGGACATGAGTTATCACCATTTTTAGTAGGGAATACAACAGAACAATACTTGAAATGGTACAATACTGAAATCATGTAGAAAATTACATTCTCTCAACATTCACTTTTTTTTGGCAGAATCTGAGTTTTTTTTCAGTTTTTTAAAGAAATCTCTTATTTTAGGTGATTTAACTTCTTTTTTTCCCATTTCTTTTTACAGATATAGATACCTGAGGTGTTTTGCAAAAGAATGATATAGCTCAAATAGTCCACAGGATATTTCATCAAGTTGTAACAGATCAGGCAAAACATGTCTGCACAAAAAAACAGGGTGACTATATAAGAGTGGGCTTGACCTAGTTTCATAGCGTTACAGCGAACATAGCCCACTCCAATAAATTTATATAGTTCATGTGTATTTACTATATTTAGTAATGTAAAATATAGTTGAATGAATTTAAAAAACAAACAAAAAAACCTTCCTCGTCACTTAAATCATATATTTTTAAAAAGTGACCTCCCTTGTGGCCCTGAAAATGTATATATCACTATTTTTAGGCCCTTTGCACTTGAATTTGAAAAAAAATTTAACCTTAACAGTTTATCAGGGCAACTGTTGATTAAGACTTGCATTATGTTATACAGTCCTTAAAAGTTATATTCAAAGTTTAGTATAGATTTTAAGGTCCTTGTTTGTATACTTCGCACAAAATTTTATTTACAGGTATTTTATTACGTCAAGATAAGGACGATATAGATTACGAATATTGTTTAGAATATATTTTACCTGAACTAAGAACATCTCCCGCTTTTTGCCAATGTAGTCTGCTAATGATTCTTTCTCGACATGCCGATCTATAACAGAAAGTAAAAAACAATGATTACGCATAGGTTTCAAAAACAGTATACCAAACATTGCTCTTTATATAATACTAATAGGATACACATTGCAAATATTAAAAAAATGTTGTTCCTCCAAGATCCTAGGACTCGAAACCTATTTCCTAAAATATGCAGATTTTTTACAACTTTAACCATAATTCATACTCATTCAGAAAAGTACAAAACATCTTGGAACAATCTCCACATTTATCATATGTATGATCCTGGATACTAGGGGTAAAGACATGTTATGCAGTTACAAATCCTGGAAACTAGCGGGCAAAGACATGTTATACAGATTACCAAGACATCAAACAACATTTTCTACCTAAATCTGACGCCTCTCTTCTACAGGCCTCAATATAATTACATCCATGTATGTCAGCTAAGTGAGCCACAAGCTATGGTCTACCCTCTCACACCGTGAGTATAGCCCATGTAGTACAGATACGCCATACTTTATGTAACGACTTAAGATGACGGGACGGCTGGGTCGCTGCCCGCAGTGCACAGCATGCAGGGAGCACTATAGCAGTGAATACCTACCCCAGGGAGGAATGGCGGGTTTAGCTAAGTACCAGCAATAACAACAGGTTAACTTCAATCAGCAAGGTGCAGCTTTCTCTTGCTACAAAGCCCCTACTTTAATCAATTACTATGATATACCAGCCTCCTAGTTTGTATCGATAATTCGCTCAGTCTAAACTACTATTACAGCAATCGATTAGCTTGGATCAACAATTTAGATCGTTATAGGTACAGTTTGCTTACTGGCTTGTTTTATTACTATGTATTTTATCATAATGTTCCATCATCTTTATGAGGACTGAAATGCATTTATCATTAAACACCTGGGGGCTACATTTGCTTACATATCTTCTTCTTGTCTTTCCCTGCTGACCGGAGTGCTAAATGAGAAAATAGTAACTTGGTCAAAGAACCAACACAATGATCCATATAAACCTCTCAATATCCCTGACTTCACATTTACCGTTTAAAGTACTTCTTAATCTAATTCTGGTCATCCAATGGTTCTCTAATAAATTCTCATCATTTTAACAACCGCCTTCATTTCAACTTTAAGTGTACAGTATCCATGGGAACTCTGAAAATAAAGGAGACACAACACGTTTAAGCAGTTAGGTGTATGGGGAAGTCGTCAACCCTGATGTACTGACCTCTTGTAACAGCTAATGTGAACTGAGGGTCGTCCTTGACCGCTACAGCCTTGCCGTCATCCTCCTCCTCTTTCTTTATCTCCTCATCTGAATCGGCTGGCCTAATCATGGAGGCTGTCTTGAAATTGATCCTGGTGGCATAAGTAGTTTTCTCATGTACCTTTAGGTTTCGCTGTCGCACACGTTCCTGAAAATGTTAAAATGTTGTTTATACACGATTTTTCTAACAAGGACATAGAGATTTTCAAAGGAAAAAGGGACGATGAGACATAGATCTGAGTTGGGAAACACAGGGGAGCTATGGTCGACAGTCATGATTCATTTTTTTCTTTTATAAGGGAATGAGCGGAGAACGTAATGAAGGGAGAACGTGATAAAGGGAGAACGGGATAAACGTGATAAACAGAGCACGGGATGAGCGGAGAACGGAATGAAGGGAGAACGGGATAAACGGCGAACGGGATAAACGGCGAACGGGATAAGCGGCGAACGGGATAAACAGCGAATGGGATTAACAGCGAACGGGATTGACAGCGAACGGGATGAACGGAGATGGGGATGAACGGAGAACGGGATGAACGGAGAACGGGATGAACGGAGAACAGGATGAACGGAGAACGGGATGAAGGGAGAACGGGATAAAGGGAGAACTGGATAGACGGAGGAATAGATAAACGGAGAACAGGATAAACGGAAGGGGATGAACGGGATAAAGGGAAAATTGCCCCCCCCCCCTGCCATAAATAATGAACCCTCCCTAAAATGTATCAATGTACCGCCGCTACTAAAATGTATCAATGTGCCGCCGCTACTAAAATGTATCAATGTACCGCCGCTACTAAAATGTATCAATGTACCGCCGCTACTAAAATGTATCAATTTGCCGCCGCTACTAAAATGTATCAATTTGCCGCCGCTCCTAATGACCTTGACCTTGACCTTTGCTGACCTGACCTTGACCTGATCCCTTGACAACAACAAACTTACAAAACTCGCCGATTTAACAACAAATTCGCCGATTTAACAACAAAACTCGCCGATTTAACAACAAAACTCGGTAATACAATAAAGAACAAAGTTAAATTGCAGAGTTTTGATGTTGAAACGCCAAGTTTTGATGTTGAATTGCCGAGATTTGTTGATGAAATCGCTACGTCATAGAAACCCAAGCCAGCTGTAAGAAGGCTTCTGATTGGTTGAGAAAACGGGTCTGATGACGTCATCGCCCCTCTCGTCCAATCAGGATGCAGTTAACAATAGACGTCGGCAATGGCTTTATTGTTTGTTTTCAAACGGGACCGTTGACATGGACAATTATTGGCGATTTTAATTAATATGTCATTAAACTATCTTTGTCAGTTATTTTAATGTTAGATCGGCGAGTATTCATGGTAAATCGGCGAGTTTTGATGGTAAGTCGGCGAGTTTTGATGGTAAACCGGCGAGTTTTGATGGTAAACCGGCGAGTTTTGATGGGCTCATGGCTATGAAAACTTAAAAATAAGACTTTTGAGTTTGTATTGATCTGCAGAGTAGGTCAATAATTGATTTACTATGCTTCCTTCAGCGTTGTCGGGACGCACTACTTTACTTTACATACCACACAAAAATTAAGTGAAATTTCGACTCCTTACTTATGAAAATGATGAGTTTGTGATCTCTTTTATTGGGGTAAAATGAAAAAAATTGACAAAAATGATATTTCTTTCTAATATTTTTTTTTTTAACAACTACAAACATAAAAATCGATAGACATGTACATCAAGTGTAGGCCTTTCATATTATGCAGTTGGATTTTCATAAAAACATTTATTTTTGACATTTTTGGAACTTTTTCAATTTCGACCCCCCACTACCAGAAGCTTTTGGTCGACATGAAACATTTGAATCTGTTTTGACATTTTGAGAAAAGGTTGTCGACCATAGCTAATTAAACAAAATGGGAGTTGAGAGGATGACAAGAGTGAGAACCAAATAATGTATGGTTCAAATACAAGAAAATGATATGTCTTATCAATTTTTAGATAGCTGAAGATGAAGTACCTGTTTTTTTCTTTGCCTCTCCTTATCACGCAGAAGGAAGATATCGTTATCCGGAGGCATTTTGAAGGGATTCCCTTTGGTCTCAAACTCATCTGCAAGACAATCAAGTAGATTACACTATTTATTTATACCAGCCTACGTTGACTACGTATACGGTAGTTGATATCAATAAGAACAACATTTATATACAGCAGAATGTACTGGATACTTTGCATCATCTATATGATCAAATGTGTCAACATATAAACCGAATCATTAACCTGAAATTCCAATAGACGGGACACATGTTGTACAAATGTAATCCATGAAGAGGCTGAAAAAATCTAATTGTGTAAGCTGCGTTCTAGTGCTGCGTACAGCAAGGCGCCATAGACACAGGTTTCATGCAGTGAGCTGCTGCTACAGCTGACTCGGATAGAGTGTGCACAAAGAGAGCTCTGTTATGTCCCTTTTTGTCTACATGAGGCTACTACAGGTCGGGCTAGGCTGACATACACCACATGTAATTGTAAAGTATTAGTCAATAGTCTGTGTCTGTATGTGACAAGACAGCTTAAATTTTTGGTGTGTAAACAATGAGACAATCCTCAAGATAAAGATCCCATAAGTTATATTAACCACAGCTACCTAGGCTTACAACATTAGAAGCAAATGCTCTACATGACGCAGTATGATATCCTATAGATTATGAAATTGTGTTGTAAGAAATGAAGTATTGAATAATAGAAGATTCACAACATGACTTATTGGAGAGGGAAAATGACAGGGAATAGCAGATAGTGTAAAAGCATGAATACATGAAGTGCTATCTGTTCCGTTGACATCATTGTGCACTACAAAGAGTAACATTTGTGCACCCTTTCCAGTTACAAATGACAGTATAGTGATATAAGGCCATATCTAATGTTAATTACCCTTCTCCTTCTTCTTTTTAGCTGGATGAATTCATAATACTCCGATTATTTCAGTAAAATCACTGGTTGGCGAGATTTTATTGTGTATATAATTACCCCATAATTATGCATGAGACATGCGTTAGAGGGTACAAACACATGGTACAGTATCGGTAGTTTATCGTTTGCCCCCGGGGGGGGGTACTCAAATTTTTTTTGACACAGGTGTGCGGCTGGCCCTTTGACAACCCTTACCCTTGGTGAGGGGGATTTTGGTCAGAAGTGACCCTTGCTGAGGGGGATTTTGGTCAAAAGTGACCCTTGCTGAGGGGGATTTTGGACAAAAGTGCCTAGGTTTTAGCAATTTTCCCCGAGGAGTCGGCCTTGGTGTACGAATTTTGGTCAAAAGTGACCCTTGTTGCAAAGAATTTTGGCAAAATGTGACCCTTTTTGGGGGGATCTTGTTGAAATCTCCGAAAAGTGACCCTTGGTGAGGGGGATTTTGGTGAAAATTGACCCTTGGTGAGGGGGATTTTGGTGAAAAGCAGACCCTTGGTGAGGGGGATTTTGCTCAAAAAGTGCCCTTCCCAGCCGCACACCTGTGTATACAAAATATATGAAGTGCCCCCCCCCCCCGGGCGTTTGCCCTCTTTCTCAAAACTGGGATCTTACCTGAGAGGAACGTCTGTCTGCTAGAACCAGAACGGGCGGAGTTTGGAAATGTCACTTTCCCTGACTGACGTGTGTCTGCACCTATGGAAAGGATCAATATGAAAGATGTAATTATGTACATCTAATTGTAGTTTTATTTAGACACAAATAATTCATTAAAGTATTATTTTAGAAATTCATTATATTGAAATAACCGTCTATAAAAAGTAATTACTAAAACTAAATAAAGAATTGAATGACTCTATAATGACAATAGAGGTAGATCAGTCAACATCTGATATATTTAGTTAAAGAGTAACATAAAAACGTTTACAAAAATAAGAAATATGAAAGAAGATGGGAATGCTATAAAATAATAACACAATAATTTCGATGAAATCAAAATTGGACAGTAAACAAGTTGATGTATTGTAAATTAGTTTTATAACATTTATAACACCACTGGCACTGGGCTTGAACCCTTGATGATGAATAATGTTAATATTGAGCTACCAATAATATCATAATCAATATATGATTAATTCAATATACGAACCACAAATTACAGATCTAGGTAACAGCATTATTAAAACACAGAATACATATTTTATCGGGCAAAAAAACGAAAAACATTAACAACAACAAAAACAAAAACAGCCACCAAATCAGAAACGTGCATAGAAAGGGAACGTACGGGATCTTTCAGCTCCTCCATCTGAGCCAGCTGGGGATGCACCTCCAGATCTAGGGGAGTCCGCCATGATTGTGTCTTGTATTTACTCTGTAAATATAGATATTGGCATTTTAGTGTGTGTGGGCTGGTATACATAACAACAAAGCCTTGCCCAACATTACAAGCTTTGGTGCTTGACCAAGGCAAGGATCAAGGTGATCTAAATCAAATTCTAAACAGTAGATCTAGAGGTATGTCTATGTCAAATAGGGGCACATCATTCATAGACTCGAGTCTATAATATACTTGAGCTAATAGAATTCCTAAGACTAAGTCTAAATACAATGTACTCTCCTTTTCTTAGCCCCTCCCCTTCTCCTTCACTAGCCAGGTAGCGGATGTTATTGTAAATAAGGGAGTGATCATTTTTTAACAACAGGGGGGGGGGGGGGGTGGTGGGTTTCCGTGCGGAGCGTGCACAATTTTTTACCCCCCCCCCCCCCCGGTCAAGGGGTCAAAATCTTTTACCCCCCCCCCCTTAGGGTCGAAAATCGGCTCGCGCGCGGGCCCTTTGAAGCATAGTAACGCGTGGGCTTTTTGGCTCAAAACAGGTTAAATTTTTTTGCCACCCCCCCCCCAAGAGGGGTCCAATTTGTTTGGCCCCCCCCCGGTCAAGGGGTCCAAATCCCCCCCCCCCCCCTGTTGATAATAAATGATCACTCCCTAAGGGAGTGCTCATTTTTTAATAACAGGGGGGGGGGGGCGGTGAGATTTCGCGCGGAGCGCGCGAATTTTTTTCACCCCCCCCCCTCTAGAGGGGTCGAAATTTTTTACCCCCCCCCGGTAGCCCGAAAATCGCGCGCGTTCGCGCCCCTTTGTAGCATAGTAACGCGCGGGCTTTTCCCCTCAAAACAGGTTGAATTTTTTTGCCCCCCCCCCAAGAGGGGTCTGAATTTTTTACCCCCCCCGGTCAAGGGGTCCAAATTTTTACCCCCCCCCCAAATCCACCATCCCCCCCTGTTGTTAAAAAATGAACACTCCCTTAGGCCCTTAAGATAGTGTTCATCTAATTTTCTCGGAGTTCTCGCCAATCTCGGGGCTCAGGCCCTCTATTATCGCTCAACATGTATGGTAATTATCAGGCTCATTACCGGTTTTGGTAATCTAACATTGTCACCAGCACACCCATTATATGTCTTCTAACTACTATGGAGAGTATACTAAAATATTACGCATGGTTAGTGTGGATAATGATAAAACTCAAACTCCTACCCCTCCAGAAGTGACACCGTCCACACCCTGCTCCGCGCCAATAATACAAGGTCACCATAGCAACGCCTGCCGAACATCGGCTCTGTCAAGTTTTCACGGCAAACAAGAGAGAATTATCTATAGTTGTCATCTAATTCAAACATTTTTCGCTTGTAAAAGTGAAGGAAAAGGTAGCAAACTCGGTCAGTTTGAATTTAAAAATAGGATCAAATCATAATTTTACGACATATCGCACAGCACCCCACCCACTGTCAGCACTGAGCAGCTGAGTTTTGGATCGTGTGTTCAAAGTTCACAAGGTGCAGGTCTCAGACAGGGAATTACTCCCCCACTATACTTTAATATAGCATGACATGCAATAAATTGTATTATAAGGAGGTATTGAAGGAAAAGTCTATCATACGTCACTACAATGAACCTTCATACATAATCTATTAAAGTATAAGGAGACTTTGTTCACGAAAATCTGAAATGCCACTCCCAAATGTCTACAAACCTCCATGACCGGCCAGTTCTGCAGTGAATAAATTCATTTCAGACCCAACTCAGATACACCCCAAAACAAAGGCCTTTACCTCCAAGAACCATGTTTTATTGCATGTCATATGATTTAGAATTTATATAGGGGCACCTGTGATTTTTAACAGAATTTTAGAAAATCCCCTAACTATTTTGACCACCCAGAACTCATCTGGTATTCTGTGCGGAGTCAGTCTTTCAGTAAGGATGCACCGACTGACCTCGGGGAATTCCCTATTTGAGACCTGCATGGAGAGGCGTGCTTTTCATTTTTTCTGAAAATCATTTTTTCATGTGCCCTTGTGTGTTTGAAGTATGAATATGAACTTTTATTGGCCCTATGCAACTCTTTCCTATAATACAGAGACTTGTTTATGTCAAACTACCAACCTAAATAGTAGCGTTTCCAGCCCTTGACCTCTGGACTGAGCTTCTATAGGCTAAAACATGAATTTCTATAGGAAATAGTGCTGACAGAGCCATAAAATTGCACAGGCAGGTTACTAAGGGGCTGCTGATGATGTTACAATCAATAAATATATTGCCCTCTATTGAATTGTGTGAATATTCTCATGACTATGTATTAAGGATGGCAATAATCGGGTGCAAAATCCTACAAATTCATGAAAAAGTGGTCATTTTGACCACAATGGCATACCATATTATCAATCCCTGACCTCATTCTTAAGCATACATATTTGGGCAATGTTCATTGAAAAAAATATGCATGTCAGAACAATGTGTAGCTTGCTATGAACTGCCAATGGACAGCTCTTGATGCTCGGAGAGAGCCTGTCGGAGCTATGCTTTACGCAGAAAATCACACCGACAACTGTTCTACTGGCCCCAAACCTGGATTATTATGGGGAAATGGAATCTGTGCTCCTAATAGGGTCTATTCAATAGTAGAAACTGCACCTCCTATGAACCTAGGCCCATTTTCATAGATTCTATAGGTTAAACATAATAAATCCTCAAATTTGTTGCTGTCAATTACCCCAAAAAGGTGGATTTTAATGATTTTCAACCAACATTGCACACCCCAGTAGGCCTAATTGTCCCAAAACATTTAAAACTAAGCTAAACCAATTGAATGATTAACTTTTCAATAATCCCCCAGACATTATAGTTTATATAACTGTATCTGGTGCAGGTCTCAGACAGGGAATTACTCCCCCACTATACTTTAATATAGCATGACATGCAATAAATTGTATTATAAGGAGGTATTGAAGGAAAAGTCTATCATACGTCACTACAATGAACCTTCATACATAATCTATTAAAGTATAAGGAGACTTTGTTCACGAAAATCTGAAATGCCACTCCCAAATGTCTACAAACCTCCATGACCGGCCAGTTCTGCAGTGAATAAATTCATTTCAGACCCAACTCAGATACACCCCAAAACAAAGGCCTTTACCTCCAAGAACCATGTTTTATTGCATGTCATATGATTTAGAATTTATATAGGGGCACCTGTGATTTTTAACAGAATTTTAGAAAATCCCCTAACTATTTTGACCACCCAGAACTCATCTGGTATTCTGTGCGGAGTCAGTCTTTCAGTAAGGATGCACCGACTGACCTCGGGGAATTCCCTATTTGAGACCTGCATGGAGAGGCGTGCTTTTCATTTTTTCTGAAAATCATTTTTTCATGTGCCCTTGTGTGTTTGAAGTATGAATATGAACTTTTATTGGCCCTATGCAACTCTTTCCTATAATACAGAGACTTGTTTATGTCAAACTACCAACCTAAATAGTAGCGTTTCCAGCCCTTGACCTCTGGACTGAGCTTCTATAGGCTAAAACATGAATTTCTATAGGAAATAGTGCTGACAGAGCCATAAAATTGCACAGGCAGGTTACTAAGGGGCTGCTGATGATGTTACAATCAATAAATATATTGCCCTCTATTGAATTGTGTGAATATTCTCATGACTATGTATTAAGGATGGCAATAATCGGGTGCAAAATCCTACAAATTCATGAAAAAGTGGTCATTTTGACCACAATGGCATACCATATTATCAATCCCTGACCTCATTCTTAAGCATACATATTTGGGCAATGTTCATTGAAAAAAATATGCATGTCAGAACAATGTGTAGCTTGCTATGAACTGCCAATGGACAGCTCTTGATGCTCGGAGAGAGCCTGTCGGAGCTATGCTTTACGCAGAAAATCACACCGACAACTGTTCTACTGGCCCCAAACCTGGATTATTATGGGGAAATGGAATCTGTGCTCCTAATAGGGTCTATTCAATAGTAGAAACTGCACCTCCTATGAACCTAGGCCCATTTTCATAGATTCTATAGGTTAAACATAATAAATCCTCAAATTTGTTGCTGTCAATTACCCCAAAAAGGTGGATTTTAATGATTTTCAACCAACATTGCACACCCCAGTAGGCCTAATTGTCCCAAAACATTTAAAACTAAGCTAAACCAATTGAATGATTAACTTTTCAATAATCCCCCAGACATTATAGTTTATATAACTGTATCTGGTGCAGGTCTCAGACAGGGAATTACTCCCCCACTATACTTTAATATAGCATGACATGCAATAAATTGTATTATAAGGAGGTATTGAAGGAAAAGTCTATCATACGTCACTACAATGAACCTTCATACATAATCTATTAAAGTATAAGGAGACTTTGTTCACGAAAATCTGAAATGCCACTCCCAAATGTCTACAAACCTCCATGACCGGCCAGTTCTGCAGTGAATAAATTCATTTCAGACCCAACTCAGATACACCCCAAAACAAAGGCCTTTACCTCCAAGAACCATGTTTTATTGCATGTCATATGATTTAGAATTTATATAGGGGCACCTGTGATTTTTAACAGAATTTTAGAAAATCCCCTAACTATTTTGACCACCCAGAACTCATCTGGTATTCTGTGCGGAGTCAGTCTTTCAGTAAGGATGCACCGACTGACCTCGGGGAATTCCCTATTTGAGACCTGCATGGAGAGGCGTGCTTTTCATTTTTTCTGAAAATCATTTTTTCATGTGCCCTTGTGTGTTTGAAGTATGAATATGAACTTTTATTGGCCCTATGCAACTCTTTCCTATAATACAGAGACTTGTTTATGTCAAACTACCAACCTAAATAGTAGCGTTTCCAGCCCTTGACCTCTGGACTGAGCTTCTATAGGCTAAAACATGAATTTCTATAGGAAATAGTGCTGACAGAGCCATAAAATTGCACAGGCAGGTTACTAAGGGGCTGCTGATGATGTTACAATCAATAAATATATTGCCCTCTATTGAATTGTGTGAATATTCTCATGACTATGTATTAAGGATGGCAATAATCGGGTGCAAAATCCTACAAATTCATGAAAAAGTGGTCATTTTGACCACAATGGCATACCATATTATCAATCCCTGACCTCATTCTTAAGCATACATATTTGGGCAATGTTCATTGAAAAAAATATGCATGTCAGAACAATGTGTAGCTTGCTATGAACTGCCAATGGACAGCTCTTGATGCTCGGAGAGAGCCTGTCGGAGCTATGCTTTACGCAGAAAATCACACCGACAACTGTTCTACTGGCCCCAAACCTGGATTATTATGGGGAAATGGAATCTGTGCTCCTAATAGGGTCTATTCAATAGTAGAAACTGCACCTCCTATGAACCTAGGCCCATTTTCATAGATTCTATAGGTTAAACATAATAAATCCTCAAATTTGTTGCTGTCAATTACCCCAAAAAGGTGGATTTTAATGATTTTCAACCAACATTGCACACCCCAGTAGGCCTAATTGTCCCAAAACATTTAAAACTAAGCTAAACCAATTGAATGATTAACTTTTCAATAATCCCCCAGACATTATAGTTTATATAACTGTATCTGGTGCAGGTCTCAGACAGGGAATTACTCCCCCACTATACTTTAATATAGCATGACATGCAATAAATTGTATTATAAGGAGGTATTGAAGGAAAAGTCTATCATACGTCACTACAATGAACCTTCATACATAATCTATTAAAGTATAAGGAGACTTTGTTCACGAAAATCTGAAATGCCACTCCCAAATGTCTACAAACCTCCATGACCGGCCAGTTCTGCAGTGAATAAATTCATTTCAGACCCAACTCAGATACACCCCAAAACAAAGGCCTTTACCTCCAAGAACCATGTTTTATTGCATGTCATATGATTTAGAATTTATATAGGGGCACCTGTGATTTTTAACAGAATTTTAGAAAATCCCCTAACTATTTTGACCACCCAGAACTCATCTGGTATTCTGTGCGGAGTCAGTCTTTCAGTAAGGATGCACCGACTGACCTCGGGGAATTCCCTATTTGAGACCTGCATGGAGAGGCGTGCTTTTCATTTTTTCTGAAAATCATTTTTTCATGTGCCCTTGTGTGTTTGAAGTATGAATATGAACTTTTATTGGCCCTATGCAACTCTTTCCTATAATACAGAGACTTGTTTATGTCAAACTACCAACCTAAATAGTAGCGTTTCCAGCCCTTGACCTCTGGACTGAGCTTCTATAGGCTAAAACATGAATTTCTATAGGAAATAGTGCTGACAGAGCCATAAAATTGCACAGGCAGGTTACTAAGGGGCTGCTGATGATGTTACAATCAATAAATATATTGCCCTCTATTGAATTGTGTGAATATTCTCATGACTATGTATTAAGGATGGCAATAATCGGGTGCAAAATCCTACAAATTCATGAAAAAGTGGTCATTTTGACCACAATGGCATACCATATTATCAATCCCTGACCTCATTCTTAAGCATACATATTTGGGCAATGTTCATTGAAAAAAATATGCATGTCAGAACAATGTGTAGCTTGCTATGAACTGCCAATGGACAGCTCTTGATGCTCGGAGAGAGCCTGTCGGAGCTATGCTTTACGCAGAAAATCACACCGACAACTGTTCTACTGGCCCCAAACCTGGATTATTATGGGGAAATGGAATCTGTGCTCCTAATAGGGTCTATTCAATAGTAGAAACTGCACCTCCTATGAACCTAGGCCCATTTTCATAGATTCTATAGGTTAAACATAATAAATCCTCAAATTTGTTGCTGTCAATTACCCCAAAAAGGTGGATTTTAATGATTTTCAACCAACATTGCACACCCCAGTAGGCCTAATTGTCCCAAAACATTTAAAACTAAGCTAAACCAATTGAATGATTAACTTTTCAATAATCCCCCAGACATTATAGTTTATATAACTGTATCTGGTGCAGGTCTCAGACAGGGAATTACTCCCCCACTATACTTTAATATAGCATGACATGCAATAAATTGTATTATAAGGAGGTATTGAAGGAAAAGTCTATCATACGTCACTACAATGAACCTTCATACATAATCTATTAAAGTATAAGGAGACTTTGTTCACGAAAATCTGAAATGCCACTCCCAAATGTCTACAAACCTCCATGACCGGCCAGTTCTGCAGTGAATAAATTCATTTCAGACCCAACTCAGATACACCCCAAAACAAAGGCCTTTACCTCCAAGAACCATGTTTTATTGCATGTCATATGATTTAGAATTTATATAGGGGCACCTGTGATTTTTAACAGAATTTTAGAAAATCCCCTAACTATTTTGACCACCCAGAACTCATCTGGTATTCTGTGCGGAGTCAGTCTTTCAGTAAGGATGCACCGACTGACCTCGGGGAATTCCCTATTTGAGACCTGCATGGAGAGGCGTGCTTTTCATTTTTTCTGAAAATCATTTTTTCATGTGCCCTTGTGTGTTTGAAGTATGAATATGAACTTTTATTGGCCCTATGCAACTCTTTCCTATAATACAGAGACTTGTTTATGTCAAACTACCAACCTAAATAGTAGCGTTTCCAGCCCTTGACCTCTGGACTGAGCTTCTATAGGCTAAAACATGAATTTCTATAGGAAATAGTGCTGACAGAGCCATAAAATTGCACAGGCAGGTTACTAAGGGGCTGCTGATGATGTTACAATCAATAAATATATTGCCCTCTATTGAATTGTGTGAATATTCTCATGACTATGTATTAAGGATGGCAATAATCGGGTGCAAAATCCTACAAATTCATGAAAAAGTGGTCATTTTGACCACAATGGCATACCATATTATCAATCCCTGACCTCATTCTTAAGCATACATATTTGGGCAATGTTCATTGAAAAAAATATGCATGTCAGAACAATGTGTAGCTTGCTATGAACTGCCAATGGACAGCTCTTGATGCTCGGAGAGAGCCTGTCGGAGCTATGCTTTACGCAGAAAATCACACCGACAACTGTTCTACTGGCCCCAAACCTGGATTATTATGGGGAAATGGAATCTGTGCTCCTAATAGGGTCTATTCAATAGTAGAAACTGCACCTCCTATGAACCTAGGCCCATTTTCATAGATTCTATAGGTTAAACATAATAAATCCTCAAATTTGTTGCTGTCAATTACCCCAAAAAGGTGGATTTTAATGATTTTCAACCAACATTGCACACCCCAGTAGGCCTAATTGTCCCAAAACATTTAAAACTAAGCTAAACCAATTGAATGATTAACTTTTCAATAATCCCCCAGACATTATAGTTTATATAACTGTATCTGGTGCAGGTCTCAGACAGGGAATTACTCCCCCACTATACTTTAATATAGCATGACATGCAATAAATTGTATTATAAGGAGGTATTGAAGGAAAAGTCTATCATACGTCACTACAATGAACCTTCATACATAATCTATTAAAGTATAAGGAGACTTTGTTCACGAAAATCTGAAATGCCACTCCCAAATGTCTACAAACCTCCATGACCGGCCAGTTCTGCAGTGAATAAATTCATTTCAGACCCAACTCAGATACACCCCAAAACAAAGGCCTTTACCTCCAAGAACCATGTTTTATTGCATGTCATATGATTTAGAATTTATATAGGGGCACCTGTGATTTTTAACAGAATTTTAGAAAATCCCCTAACTATTTTGACCACCCAGAACTCATCTGGTATTCTGTGCGGAGTCAGTCTTTCAGTAAGGATGCACCGACTGACCTCGGGGAATTCCCTATTTGAGACCTGCATGGAGAGGCGTGCTTTTCATTTTTTCTGAAAATCATTTTTTCATGTGCCCTTGTGTGTTTGAAGTATGAATATGAACTTTTATTGGCCCTATGCAACTCTTTCCTATAATACAGAGACTTGTTTATGTCAAACTACCAACCTAAATAGTAGCGTTTCCAGCCCTTGACCTCTGGACTGAGCTTCTATAGGCTAAAACATGAATTTCTATAGGAAATAGTGCTGACAGAGCCATAAAATTGCACAGGCAGGTTACTAAGGGGCTGCTGATGATGTTACAATCAATAAATATATTGCCCTCTATTGAATTGTGTGAATATTCTCATGACTATGTATTAAGGATGGCAATAATCGGGTGCAAAATCCTACAAATTCATGAAAAAGTGGTCATTTTGACCACAATGGCATACCATATTATCAATCCCTGACCTCATTCTTAAGCATACATATTTGGGCAATGTTCATTGAAAAAAATATGCATGTCAGAACAATGTGTAGCTTGCTATGAACTGCCAATGGACAGCTCTTGATGCTCGGAGAGAGCCTGTCGGAGCTATGCTTTACGCAGAAAATCACACCGACAACTGTTCTACTGGCCCCAAACCTGGATTATTATGGGGAAATGGAATCTGTGCTCCTAATAGGGTCTATTCAATAGTAGAAACTGCACCTCCTATGAACCTAGGCCCATTTTCATAGATTCTATAGGTTAAACATAATAAATCCTCAAATTTGTTGCTGTCAATTACCCCAAAAAGGTGGATTTTAATGATTTTCAACCAACATTGCACACCCCAGTAGGCCTAATTGTCCCAAAACATTTAAAACTAAGCTAAACCAATTGAATGATTAACTTTTCAATAATCCCCCAGACATTATAGTTTATATAACTGTATCTGGTGCAGGTCTCAGACAGGGAATTACTCCCCCACTATACTTTAATATAGCATGACATGCAATAAATTGTATTATAAGGAGGTATTGAAGGAAAAGTCTATCATACGTCACTACAATGAACCTTCATACATAATCTATTAAAGTATAAGGAGACTTTGTTCACGAAAATCTGAAATGCCACTCCCAAATGTCTACAAACCTCCATGACCGGCCAGTTCTGCAGTGAATAAATTCATTTCAGACCCAACTCAGATACACCCCAAAACAAAGGCCTTTACCTCCAAGAACCATGTTTTATTGCATGTCATATGATTTAGAATTTATATAGGGGCACCTGTGATTTTTAACAGAATTTTAGAAAATCCCCTAACTATTTTGACCACCCAGAACTCATCTGGTATTCTGTGCGGAGTCAGTCTTTCAGTAAGGATGCACCGACTGACCTCGGGGAATTCCCTATTTGAGACCTGCATGGAGAGGCGTGCTTTTCATTTTTTCTGAAAATCATTTTTTCATGTGCCCTTGTGTGTTTGAAGTATGAATATGAACTTTTATTGGCCCTATGCAACTCTTTCCTATAATACAGAGACTTGTTTATGTCAAACTACCAACCTAAATAGTAGCGTTTCCAGCCCTTGACCTCTGGACTGAGCTTCTATAGGCTAAAACATGAATTTCTATAGGAAATAGTGCTGACAGAGCCATAAAATTGCACAGGCAGGTTACTAAGGGGCTGCTGATGATGTTACAATCAATAAATATATTGCCCTCTATTGAATTGTGTGAATATTCTCATGACTATGTATTAAGGATGGCAATAATCGGGTGCAAAATCCTACAAATTCATGAAAAAGTGGTCATTTTGACCACAATGGCATACCATATTATCAATCCCTGACCTCATTCTTAAGCATACATATTTGGGCAATGTTCATTGAAAAAAATATGCATGTCAGAACAATGTGTAGCTTGCTATGAACTGCCAATGGACAGCTCTTGATGCTCGGAGAGAGCCTGTCGGAGCTATGCTTTACGCAGAAAATCACACCGACAACTGTTCTACTGGCCCCAAACCTGGATTATTATGGGGAAATGGAATCTGTGCTCCTAATAGGGTCTATTCAATAGTAGAAACTGCACCTCCTATGAACCTAGGCCCATTTTCATAGATTCTATAGGTTAAACATAATAAATCCTCAAATTTGTTGCTGTCAATTACCCCAAAAAGGTGGATTTTAATGATTTTCAACCAACATTGCACACCCCAGTAGGCCTAATTGTCCCAAAACATTTAAAACTAAGCTAAACCAATTGAATGATTAACTTTTCAATAATCCCCCAGACATTATAGTTTATATAACTGTATCTGGTGCAGGTCTCAGACAGGGAATTACTCCCCCACTATACTTTAATATAGCATGACATGCAATAAATTGTATTATAAGGAGGTATTGAAGGAAAAGTCTATCATACGTCACTACAATGAACCTTCATACATAATCTATTAAAGTATAAGGAGACTTTGTTCACGAAAATCTGAAATGCCACTCCCAAATGTCTACAAACCTCCATGACCGGCCAGTTCTGCAGTGAATAAATTCATTTCAGACCCAACTCAGATACACCCCAAAACAAAGGCCTTTACCTCCAAGAACCATGTTTTATTGCATGTCATATGATTTAGAATTTATATAGGGGCACCTGTGATTTTTAACAGAATTTTAGAAAATCCCCTAACTATTTTGACCACCCAGAACTCATCTGGTATTCTGTGCGGAGTCAGTCTTTCAGTAAGGATGCACCGACTGACCTCGGGGAATTCCCTATTTGAGACCTGCATGGAGAGGCGTGCTTTTCATTTTTTCTGAAAATCATTTTTTCATGTGCCCTTGTGTGTTTGAAGTATGAATATGAACTTTTATTGGCCCTATGCAACTCTTTCCTATAATACAGAGACTTGTTTATGTCAAACTACCAACCTAAATAGTAGCGTTTCCAGCCCTTGACCTCTGGACTGAGCTTCTATAGGCTAAAACATGAATTTCTATAGGAAATAGTGCTGACAGAGCCATAAAATTGCACAGGCAGGTTACTAAGGGGCTGCTGATGATGTTACAATCAATAAATATATTGCCCTCTATTGAATTGTGTGAATATTCTCATGACTATGTATTAAGGATGGCAATAATCGGGTGCAAAATCCTACAAATTCATGAAAAAGTGGTCATTTTGACCACAATGGCATACCATATTATCAATCCCTGACCTCATTCTTAAGCATACATATTTGGGCAATGTTCATTGAAAAAAATATGCATGTCAGAACAATGTGTAGCTTGCTATGAACTGCCAATGGACAGCTCTTGATGCTCGGAGAGAGCCTGTCGGAGCTATGCTTTACGCAGAAAATCACACCGACAACTGTTCTACTGGCCCCAAACCTGGATTATTATGGGGAAATGGAATCTGTGCTCCTAATAGGGTCTATTCAATAGTAGAAACTGCACCTCCTATGAACCTAGGCCCATTTTCATAGATTCTATAGGTTAAACATAATAAATCCTCAAATTTGTTGCTGTCAATTACCCCAAAAAGGTGGATTTTAATGATTTTCAACCAACATTGCACACCCCAGTAGGCCTAATTGTCCCAAAACATTTAAAACTAAGCTAAACCAATTGAATGATTAACTTTTCAATAATCCCCCAGACATTATAGTTTATATAACTGTATCTGGTGCAGGTCTCAGACAGGGAATTACTCCCCCACTATACTTTAATATAGCATGACATGCAATAAATTGTATTATAAGGAGGTATTGAAGGAAAAGTCTATCATACGTCACTACAATGAACCTTCATACATAATCTATTAAAGTATAAGGAGACTTTGTTCACGAAAATCTGAAATGCCACTCCCAAATGTCTACAAACCTCCATGACCGGCCAGTTCTGCAGTGAATAAATTCATTTCAGACCCAACTCAGATACACCCCAAAACAAAGGCCTTTACCTCCAAGAACCATGTTTTATTGCATGTCATATGATTTAGAATTTATATAGGGGCACCTGTGATTTTTAACAGAATTTTAGAAAATCCCCTAACTATTTTGACCACCCAGAACTCATCTGGTATTCTGTGCGGAGTCAGTCTTTCAGTAAGGATGCACCGACTGACCTCGGGGAATTCCCTATTTGAGACCTGCATGGAGAGGCGTGCTTTTCATTTTTTCTGAAAATCATTTTTTCATGTGCCCTTGTGTGTTTGAAGTATGAATATGAACTTTTATTGGCCCTATGCAACTCTTTCCTATAATACAGAGACTTGTTTATGTCAAACTACCAACCTAAATAGTAGCGTTTCCAGCCCTTGACCTCTGGACTGAGCTTCTATAGGCTAAAACATGAATTTCTATAGGAAATAGTGCTGACAGAGCCATAAAATTGCACAGGCAGGTTACTAAGGGGCTGCTGATGATGTTACAATCAATAAATATATTGCCCTCTATTGAATTGTGTGAATATTCTCATGACTATGTATTAAGGATGGCAATAATCGGGTGCAAAATCCTACAAATTCATGAAAAAGTGGTCATTTTGACCACAATGGCATACCATATTATCAATCCCTGACCTCATTCTTAAGCATACATATTTGGGCAATGTTCATTGAAAAAAATATGCATGTCAGAACAATGTGTAGCTTGCTATGAACTGCCAATGGACAGCTCTTGATGCTCGGAGAGAGCCTGTCGGAGCTATGCTTTACGCAGAAAATCACACCGACAACTGTTCTACTGGCCCCAAACCTGGATTATTATGGGGAAATGGAATCTGTGCTCCTAATAGGGTCTATTCAATAGTAGAAACTGCACCTCCTATGAACCTAGGCCCATTTTCATAGATTCTATAGGTTAAACATAATAAATCCTCAAATTTGTTGCTGTCAATTACCCCAAAAAGGTGGATTTTAATGATTTTCAACCAACATTGCACACCCCAGTAGGCCTAATTGTCCCAAAACATTTAAAACTAAGCTAAACCAATTGAATGATTAACTTTTCAATAATCCCCCAGACATTATAGTTTATATAACTGTATCTGGTGCAGGTCTCAGACAGGGAATTACTCCCCCACTATACTTTAATATAGCATGACATGCAATAAATTGTATTATAAGGAGGTATTGAAGGAAAAGTCTATCATACGTCACTACAATGAACCTTCATACATAATCTATTAAAGTATAAGGAGACTTTGTTCACGAAAATCTGAAATGCCACTCCCAAATGTCTACAAACCTCCATGACCGGCCAGTTCTGCAGTGAATAAATTCATTTCAGACCCAACTCAGATACACCCCAAAACAAAGGCCTTTACCTCCAAGAACCATGTTTTATTGCATGTCATATGATTTAGAATTTATATAGGGGCACCTGTGATTTTTAACAGAATTTTAGAAAATCCCCTAACTATTTTGACCACCCAGAACTCATCTGGTATTCTGTGCGGAGTCAGTCTTTCAGTAAGGATGCACCGACTGACCTCGGGGAATTCCCTATTTGAGACCTGCATGGAGAGGCGTGCTTTTCATTTTTTCTGAAAATCATTTTTTCATGTGCCCTTGTGTGTTTGAAGTATGAATATGAACTTTTATTGGCCCTATGCAACTCTTTCCTATAATACAGAGACTTGTTTATGTCAAACTACCAACCTAAATAGTAGCGTTTCCAGCCCTTGACCTCTGGACTGAGCTTCTATAGGCTAAAACATGAATTTCTATAGGAAATAGTGCTGACAGAGCCATAAAATTGCACAGGCAGGTTACTAAGGGGCTGCTGATGATGTTACAATCAATAAATATATTGCCCTCTATTGAATTGTGTGAATATTCTCATGACTATGTATTAAGGATGGCAATAATCGGGTGCAAAATCCTACAAATTCATGAAAAAGTGGTCATTTTGACCACAATGGCATACCATATTATCAATCCCTGACCTCATTCTTAAGCATACATATTTGGGCAATGTTCATTGAAAAAAATATGCATGTCAGAACAATGTGTAGCTTGCTATGAACTGCCAATGGACAGCTCTTGATGCTCGGAGAGAGCCTGTCGGAGCTATGCTTTACGCAGAAAATCACACCGACAACTGTTCTACTGGCCCCAAACCTGGATTATTATGGGGAAATGGAATCTGTGCTCCTAATAGGGTCTATTCAATAGTAGAAACTGCACCTCCTATGAACCTAGGCCCATTTTCATAGATTCTATAGGTTAAACATAATAAATCCTCAAATTTGTTGCTGTCAATTACCCCAAAAAGGTGGATTTTAATGATTTTCAACCAACATTGCACACCCCAGTAGGCCTAATTGTCCCAAAACATTTAAAACTAAGCTAAACCAATTGAATGATTAACTTTTCAATAATCCCCCAGACATTATAGTTTATATAACTGTATCTGGTGCAGGTCTCAGACAGGGAATTACTCCCCCACTATACTTTAATATAGCATGACATGCAATAAATTGTATTATAAGGAGGTATTGAAGGAAAAGTCTATCATACGTCACTACAATGAACCTTCATACATAATCTATTAAAGTATAAGGAGACTTTGTTCACGAAAATCTGAAATGCCACTCCCAAATGTCTACAAACCTCCATGACCGGCCAGTTCTGCAGTGAATAAATTCATTTCAGACCCAACTCAGATACACCCCAAAACAAAGGCCTTTACCTCCAAGAACCATGTTTTATTGCATGTCATATGATTTAGAATTTATATAGGGGCACCTGTGATTTTTAACAGAATTTTAGAAAATCCCCTAACTATTTTGACCACCCAGAACTCATCTGGTATTCTGTGCGGAGTCAGTCTTTCAGTAAGGATGCACCGACTGACCTCGGGGAATTCCCTATTTGAGACCTGCATGGAGAGGCGTGCTTTTCATTTTTTCTGAAAATCATTTTTTCATGTGCCCTTGTGTGTTTGAAGTATGAATATGAACTTTTATTGGCCCTATGCAACTCTTTCCTATAATACAGAGACTTGTTTATGTCAAACTACCAACCTAAATAGTAGCGTTTCCAGCCCTTGACCTCTGGACTGAGCTTCTATAGGCTAAAACATGAATTTCTATAGGAAATAGTGCTGACAGAGCCATAAAATTGCACAGGCAGGTTACTAAGGGGCTGCTGATGATGTTACAATCAATAAATATATTGCCCTCTATTGAATTGTGTGAATATTCTCATGACTATGTATTAAGGATGGCAATAATCGGGTGCAAAATCCTACAAATTCATGAAAAAGTGGTCATTTTGACCACAATGGCATACCATATTATCAATCCCTGACCTCATTCTTAAGCATACATATTTGGGCAATGTTCATTGAAAAAAATATGCATGTCAGAACAATGTGTAGCTTGCTATGAACTGCCAATGGACAGCTCTTGATGCTCGGAGAGAGCCTGTCGGAGCTATGCTTTACGCAGAAAATCACACCGACAACTGTTCTACTGGCCCCAAACCTGGATTATTATGGGGAAATGGAATCTGTGCTCCTAATAGGGTCTATTCAATAGTAGAAACTGCACCTCCTATGAACCTAGGCCCATTTTCATAGATTCTATAGGTTAAACATAATAAATCCTCAAATTTGTTGCTGTCAATTACCCCAAAAAGGTGGATTTTAATGATTTTCAACCAACATTGCACACCCCAGTAGGCCTAATTGTCCCAAAACATTTAAAACTAAGCTAAACCAATTGAATGATTAACTTTTCAATAATCCCCCAGACATTATAGTTTATATAACTGTATCTGGTGCAGGTCTCAGACAGGGAATTACTCCCCCACTATACTTTAATATAGCATGACATGCAATAAATTGTATTATAAGGAGGTATTGAAGGAAAAGTCTATCATACGTCACTACAATGAACCTTCATACATAATCTATTAAAGTATAAGGAGACTTTGTTCACGAAAATCTGAAATGCCACTCCCAAATGTCTACAAACCTCCATGACCGGCCAGTTCTGCAGTGAATAAATTCATTTCAGACCCAACTCAGATACACCCCAAAACAAAGGCCTTTACCTCCAAGAACCATGTTTTATTGCATGTCATATGATTTAGAATTTATATAGGGGCACCTGTGATTTTTAACAGAATTTTAGAAAATCCCCTAACTATTTTGACCACCCAGAACTCATCTGGTATTCTGTGCGGAGTCAGTCTTTCAGTAAGGATGCACCGACTGACCTCGGGGAATTCCCTATTTGAGACCTGCATGGAGAGGCGTGCTTTTCATTTTTTCTGAAAATCATTTTTTCATGTGCCCTTGTGTGTTTGAAGTATGAATATGAACTTTTATTGGCCCTATGCAACTCTTTCCTATAATACAGAGACTTGTTTATGTCAAACTACCAACCTAAATAGTAGCGTTTCCAGCCCTTGACCTCTGGACTGAGCTTCTATAGGCTAAAACATGAATTTCTATAGGAAATAGTGCTGACAGAGCCATAAAATTGCACAGGCAGGTTACTAAGGGGCTGCTGATGATGTTACAATCAATAAATATATTGCCCTCTATTGAATTGTGTGAATATTCTCATGACTATGTATTAAGGATGGCAATAATCGGGTGCAAAATCCTACAAATTCATGAAAAAGTGGTCATTTTGACCACAATGGCATACCATATTATCAATCCCTGACCTCATTCTTAAGCATACATATTTGGGCAATGTTCATTGAAAAAAATATGCATGTCAGAACAATGTGTAGCTTGCTATGAACTGCCAATGGACAGCTCTTGATGCTCGGAGAGAGCCTGTCGGAGCTATGCTTTACGCAGAAAATCACACCGACAACTGTTCTACTGGCCCCAAACCTGGATTATTATGGGGAAATGGAATCTGTGCTCCTAATAGGGTCTATTCAATAGTAGAAACTGCACCTCCTATGAACCTAGGCCCATTTTCATAGATTCTATAGGTTAAACATAATAAATCCTCAAATTTGTTGCTGTCAATTACCCCAAAAAGGTGGATTTTAATGATTTTCAACCAACATTGCACACCCCAGTAGGCCTAATTGTCCCAAAACATTTAAAACTAAGCTAAACCAATTGAATGATTAACTTTTCAATAATCCCCCAGACATTATAGTTTATATAACTGTATCTGGTGCAGGTCTCAGACAGGGAATTACTCCCCCACTATACTTTAATATAGCATGACATGCAATAAATTGTATTATAAGGAGGTATTGAAGGAAAAGTCTATCATACGTCACTACAATGAACCTTCATACATAATCTATTAAAGTATAAGGAGACTTTGTTCACGAAAATCTGAAATGCCACTCCCAAATGTCTACAAACCTCCATGACCGGCCAGTTCTGCAGTGAATAAATTCATTTCAGACCCAACTCAGATACACCCCAAAACAAAGGCCTTTACCTCCAAGAACCATGTTTTATTGCATGTCATATGATTTAGAATTTATATAGGGGCACCTGTGATTTTTAACAGAATTTTAGAAAATCCCCTAACTATTTTGACCACCCAGAACTCATCTGGTATTCTGTGCGGAGTCAGTCTTTCAGTAAGGATGCACCGACTGACCTCGGGGAATTCCCTATTTGAGACCTGCATGGAGAGGCGTGCTTTTCATTTTTTCTGAAAATCATTTTTTCATGTGCCCTTGTGTGTTTGAAGTATGAATATGAACTTTTATTGGCCCTATGCAACTCTTTCCTATAATACAGAGACTTGTTTATGTCAAACTACCAACCTAAATAGTAGCGTTTCCAGCCCTTGACCTCTGGACTGAGCTTCTATAGGCTAAAACATGAATTTCTATAGGAAATAGTGCTGACAGAGCCATAAAATTGCACAGGCAGGTTACTAAGGGGCTGCTGATGATGTTACAATCAATAAATATATTGCCCTCTATTGAATTGTGTGAATATTCTCATGACTATGTATTAAGGATGGCAATAATCGGGTGCAAAATCCTACAAATTCATGAAAAAGTGGTCATTTTGACCACAATGGCATACCATATTATCAATCCCTGACCTCATTCTTAAGCATACATATTTGGGCAATGTTCATTGAAAAAAATATGCATGTCAGAACAATGTGTAGCTTGCTATGAACTGCCAATGGACAGCTCTTGATGCTCGGAGAGAGCCTGTCGGAGCTATGCTTTACGCAGAAAATCACACCGACAACTGTTCTACTGGCCCCAAACCTGGATTATTATGGGGAAATGGAATCTGTGCTCCTAATAGGGTCTATTCAATAGTAGAAACTGCACCTCCTATGAACCTAGGCCCATTTTCATAGATTCTATAGGTTAAACATAATAAATCCTCAAATTTGTTGCTGTCAATTACCCCAAAAAGGTGGATTTTAATGATTTTCAACCAACATTGCACACCCCAGTAGGCCTAATTGTCCCAAAACATTTAAAACTAAGCTAAACCAATTGAATGATTAACTTTTCAATAATCCCCCAGACATTATAGTTTATATAACTGTATCTGGTGCAGGTCTCAGACAGGGAATTACTCCCCCACTATACTTTAATATAGCATGACATGCAATAAATTGTATTATAAGGAGGTATTGAAGGAAAAGTCTATCATACGTCACTACAATGAACCTTCATACATAATCTATTAAAGTATAAGGAGACTTTGTTCACGAAAATCTGAAATGCCACTCCCAAATGTCTACAAACCTCCATGACCGGCCAGTTCTGCAGTGAATAAATTCATTTCAGACCCAACTCAGATACACCCCAAAACAAAGGCCTTTACCTCCAAGAACCATGTTTTATTGCATGTCATATGATTTAGAATTTATATAGGGGCACCTGTGATTTTTAACAGAATTTTAGAAAATCCCCTAACTATTTTGACCACCCAGAACTCATCTGGTATTCTGTGCGGAGTCAGTCTTTCAGTAAGGATGCACCGACTGACCTCGGGGAATTCCCTATTTGAGACCTGCATGGAGAGGCGTGCTTTTCATTTTTTCTGAAAATCATTTTTTCATGTGCCCTTGTGTGTTTGAAGTATGAATATGAACTTTTATTGGCCCTATGCAACTCTTTCCTATAATACAGAGACTTGTTTATGTCAAACTACCAACCTAAATAGTAGCGTTTCCAGCCCTTGACCTCTGGACTGAGCTTCTATAGGCTAAAACATGAATTTCTATAGGAAATAGTGCTGACAGAGCCATAAAATTGCACAGGCAGGTTACTAAGGGGCTGCTGATGATGTTACAATCAATAAATATATTGCCCTCTATTGAATTGTGTGAATATTCTCATGACTATGTATTAAGGATGGCAATAATCGGGTGCAAAATCCTACAAATTCATGAAAAAGTGGTCATTTTGACCACAATGGCATACCATATTATCAATCCCTGACCTCATTCTTAAGCATACATATTTGGGCAATGTTCATTGAAAAAAATATGCATGTCAGAACAATGTGTAGCTTGCTATGAACTGCCAATGGACAGCTCTTGATGCTCGGAGAGAGCCTGTCGGAGCTATGCTTTACGCAGAAAATCACACCGACAACTGTTCTACTGGCCCCAAACCTGGATTATTATGGGGAAATGGAATCTGTGCTCCTAATAGGGTCTATTCAATAGTAGAAACTGCACCTCCTATGAACCTAGGCCCATTTTCATAGATTCTATAGGTTAAACATAATAAATCCTCAAATTTGTTGCTGTCAATTACCCCAAAAAGGTGGATTTTAATGATTTTCAACCAACATTGCACACCCCAGTAGGCCTAATTGTCCCAAAACATTTAAAACTAAGCTAAACCAATTGAATGATTAACTTTTCAATAATCCCCCAGACATTATAGTTTATATAACTGTATCTGGTGCAGGTCTCAGACAGGGAATTACTCCCCCACTATACTTTAATATAGCATGACATGCAATAAATTGTATTATAAGGAGGTATTGAAGGAAAAGTCTATCATACGTCACTACAATGAACCTTCATACATAATCTATTAAAGTATAAGGAGACTTTGTTCACGAAAATCTGAAATGCCACTCCCAAATGTCTACAAACCTCCATGACCGGCCAGTTCTGCAGTGAATAAATTCATTTCAGACCCAACTCAGATACACCCCAAAACAAAGGCCTTTACCTCCAAGAACCATGTTTTATTGCATGTCATATGATTTAGAATTTATATAGGGGCACCTGTGATTTTTAACAGAATTTTAGAAAATCCCCTAACTATTTTGACCACCCAGAACTCATCTGGTATTCTGTGCGGAGTCAGTCTTTCAGTAAGGATGCACCGACTGACCTCGGGGAATTCCCTATTTGAGACCTGCATGGAGAGGCGTGCTTTTCATTTTTTCTGAAAATCATTTTTTCATGTGCCCTTGTGTGTTTGAAGTATGAATATGAACTTTTATTGGCCCTATGCAACTCTTTCCTATAATACAGAGACTTGTTTATGTCAAACTACCAACCTAAATAGTAGCGTTTCCAGCCCTTGACCTCTGGACTGAGCTTCTATAGGCTAAAACATGAATTTCTATAGGAAATAGTGCTGACAGAGCCATAAAATTGCACAGGCAGGTTACTAAGGGGCTGCTGATGATGTTACAATCAATAAATATATTGCCCTCTATTGAATTGTGTGAATATTCTCATGACTATGTATTAAGGATGGCAATAATCGGGTGCAAAATCCTACAAATTCATGAAAAAGTGGTCATTTTGACCACAATGGCATACCATATTATCAATCCCTGACCTCATTCTTAAGCATACATATTTGGGCAATGTTCATTGAAAAAAATATGCATGTCAGAACAATGTGTAGCTTGCTATGAACTGCCAATGGACAGCTCTTGATGCTCGGAGAGAGCCTGTCGGAGCTATGCTTTACGCAGAAAATCACACCGACAACTGTTCTACTGGCCCCAAACCTGGATTATTATGGGGAAATGGAATCTGTGCTCCTAATAGGGTCTATTCAATAGTAGAAACTGCACCTCCTATGAACCTAGGCCCATTTTCATAGATTCTATAGGTTAAACATAATAAATCCTCAAATTTGTTGCTGTCAATTACCCCAAAAAGGTGGATTTTAATGATTTTCAACCAACATTGCACACCCCAGTAGGCCTAATTGTCCCAAAACATTTAAAACTAAGCTAAACCAATTGAATGATTAACTTTTCAATAATCCCCCAGACATTATAGTTTATATAACTGTATCTGGTGCAGGTCTCAGACAGGGAATTACTCCCCCACTATACTTTAATATAGCATGACATGCAATAAATTGTATTATAAGGAGGTATTGAAGGAAAAGTCTATCATACGTCACTACAATGAACCTTCATACATAATCTATTAAAGTATAAGGAGACTTTGTTCACGAAAATCTGAAATGCCACTCCCAAATGTCTACAAACCTCCATGACCGGCCAGTTCTGCAGTGAATAAATTCATTTCAGACCCAACTCAGATACACCCCAAAACAAAGGCCTTTACCTCCAAGAACCATGTTTTATTGCATGTCATATGATTTAGAATTTATATAGGGGCACCTGTGATTTTTAACAGAATTTTAGAAAATCCCCTAACTATTTTGACCACCCAGAACTCATCTGGTATTCTGTGCGGAGTCAGTCTTTCAGTAAGGATGCACCGACTGACCTCGGGGAATTCCCTATTTGAGACCTGCATGGAGAGGCGTGCTTTTCATTTTTTCTGAAAATCATTTTTTCATGTGCCCTTGTGTGTTTGAAGTATGAATATGAACTTTTATTGGCCCTATGCAACTCTTTCCTATAATACAGAGACTTGTTTATGTCAAACTACCAACCTAAATAGTAGCGTTTCCAGCCCTTGACCTCTGGACTGAGCTTCTATAGGCTAAAACATGAATTTCTATAGGAAATAGTGCTGACAGAGCCATAAAATTGCACAGGCAGGTTACTAAGGGGCTGCTGATGATGTTACAATCAATAAATATATTGCCCTCTATTGAATTGTGTGAATATTCTCATGACTATGTATTAAGGATGGCAATAATCGGGTGCAAAATCCTACAAATTCATGAAAAAGTGGTCATTTTGACCACAATGGCATACCATATTATCAATCCCTGACCTCATTCTTAAGCATACATATTTGGGCAATGTTCATTGAAAAAAATATGCATGTCAGAACAATGTGTAGCTTGCTATGAACTGCCAATGGACAGCTCTTGATGCTCGGAGAGAGCCTGTCGGAGCTATGCTTTACGCAGAAAATCACACCGACAACTGTTCTACTGGCCCCAAACCTGGATTATTATGGGGAAATGGAATCTGTGCTCCTAATAGGGTCTATTCAATAGTAGAAACTGCACCTCCTATGAACCTAGGCCCATTTTCATAGATTCTATAGGTTAAACATAATAAATCCTCAAATTTGTTGCTGTCAATTACCCCAAAAAGGTGGATTTTAATGATTTTCAACCAACATTGCACACCCCAGTAGGCCTAATTGTCCCAAAACATTTAAAACTAAGCTAAACCAATTGAATGATTAACTTTTCAATAATCCCCCAGACATTATAGTTTATATAACTGTATCTGGTGCAGGTCTCAGACAGGGAATTACTCCCCCACTATACTTTAATATAGCATGACATGCAATAAATTGTATTATAAGGAGGTATTGAAGGAAAAGTCTATCATACGTCACTACAATGAACCTTCATACATAATCTATTAAAGTATAAGGAGACTTTGTTCACGAAAATCTGAAATGCCACTCCCAAATGTCTACAAACCTCCATGACCGGCCAGTTCTGCAGTGAATAAATTCATTTCAGACCCAACTCAGATACACCCCAAAACAAAGGCCTTTACCTCCAAGAACCATGTTTTATTGCATGTCATATGATTTAGAATTTATATAGGGGCACCTGTGATTTTTAACAGAATTTTAGAAAATCCCCTAACTATTTTGACCACCCAGAACTCATCTGGTATTCTGTGCGGAGTCAGTCTTTCAGTAAGGATGCACCGACTGACCTCGGGGAATTCCCTATTTGAGACCTGCATGGAGAGGCGTGCTTTTCATTTTTTCTGAAAATCATTTTTTCATGTGCCCTTGTGTGTTTGAAGTATGAATATGAACTTTTATTGGCCCTATGCAACTCTTTCCTATAATACAGAGACTTGTTTATGTCAAACTACCAACCTAAATAGTAGCGTTTCCAGCCCTTGACCTCTGGACTGAGCTTCTATAGGCTAAAACATGAATTTCTATAGGAAATAGTGCTGACAGAGCCATAAAATTGCACAGGCAGGTTACTAAGGGGCTGCTGATGATGTTACAATCAATAAATATATTGCCCTCTATTGAATTGTGTGAATATTCTCATGACTATGTATTAAGGATGGCAATAATCGGGTGCAAAATCCTACAAATTCATGAAAAAGTGGTCATTTTGACCACAATGGCATACCATATTATCAATCCCTGACCTCATTCTTAAGCATACATATTTGGGCAATGTTCATTGAAAAAAATATGCATGTCAGAACAATGTGTAGCTTGCTATGAACTGCCAATGGACAGCTCTTGATGCTCGGAGAGAGCCTGTCGGAGCTATGCTTTACGCAGAAAATCACACCGACAACTGTTCTACTGGCCCCAAACCTGGATTATTATGGGGAAATGGAATCTGTGCTCCTAATAGGGTCTATTCAATAGTAGAAACTGCACCTCCTATGAACCTAGGCCCATTTTCATAGATTCTATAGGTTAAACATAATAAATCCTCAAATTTGTTGCTGTCAATTACCCCAAAAAGGTGGATTTTAATGATTTTCAACCAACATTGCACACCCCAGTAGGCCTAATTGTCCCAAAACATTTAAAACTAAGCTAAACCAATTGAATGATTAACTTTTCAATAATCCCCCAGACATTATAGTTTATATAACTGTATCTGGTGCAGGTCTCAGACAGGGAATTACTCCCCCACTATACTTTAATATAGCATGACATGCAATAAATTGTATTATAAGGAGGTATTGAAGGAAAAGTCTATCATACGTCACTACAATGAACCTTCATACATAATCTATTAAAGTATAAGGAGACTTTGTTCACGAAAATCTGAAATGCCACTCCCAAATGTCTACAAACCTCCATGACCGGCCAGTTCTGCAGTGAATAAATTCATTTCAGACCCAACTCAGATACACCCCAAAACAAAGGCCTTTACCTCCAAGAACCATGTTTTATTGCATGTCATATGATTTAGAATTTATATAGGGGCACCTGTGATTTTTAACAGAATTTTAGAAAATCCCCTAACTATTTTGACCACCCAGAACTCATCTGGTATTCTGTGCGGAGTCAGTCTTTCAGTAAGGATGCACCGACTGACCTCGGGGAATTCCCTATTTGAGACCTGCATGGAGAGGCGTGCTTTTCATTTTTTCTGAAAATCATTTTTTCATGTGCCCTTGTGTGTTTGAAGTATGAATATGAACTTTTATTGGCCCTATGCAACTCTTTCCTATAATACAGAGACTTGTTTATGTCAAACTACCAACCTAAATAGTAGCGTTTCCAGCCCTTGACCTCTGGACTGAGCTTCTATAGGCTAAAACATGAATTTCTATAGGAAATAGTGCTGACAGAGCCATAAAATTGCACAGGCAGGTTACTAAGGGGCTGCTGATGATGTTACAATCAATAAATATATTGCCCTCTATTGAATTGTGTGAATATTCTCATGACTATGTATTAAGGATGGCAATAATCGGGTGCAAAATCCTACAAATTCATGAAAAAGTGGTCATTTTGACCACAATGGCATACCATATTATCAATCCCTGACCTCATTCTTAAGCATACATATTTGGGCAATGTTCATTGAAAAAAATATGCATGTCAGAACAATGTGTAGCTTGCTATGAACTGCCAATGGACAGCTCTTGATGCTCGGAGAGAGCCTGTCGGAGCTATGCTTTACGCAGAAAATCACACCGACAACTGTTCTACTGGCCCCAAACCTGGATTATTATGGGGAAATGGAATCTGTGCTCCTAATAGGGTCTATTCAATAGTAGAAACTGCACCTCCTATGAACCTAGGCCCATTTTCATAGATTCTATAGGTTAAACATAATAAATCCTCAAATTTGTTGCTGTCAATTACCCCAAAAAGGTGGATTTTAATGATTTTCAACCAACATTGCACACCCCAGTAGGCCTAATTGTCCCAAAACATTTAAAACTAAGCTAAACCAATTGAATGATTAACTTTTCAATAATCCCCCAGACATTATAGTTTATATAACTGTATCTGGTGCAGGTCTCAGACAGGGAATTACTCCCCCACTATACTTTAATATAGCATGACATGCAATAAATTGTATTATAAGGAGGTATTGAAGGAAAAGTCTATCATACGTCACTACAATGAACCTTCATACATAATCTATTAAAGTATAAGGAGACTTTGTTCACGAAAATCTGAAATGCCACTCCCAAATGTCTACAAACCTCCATGACCGGCCAGTTCTGCAGTGAATAAATTCATTTCAGACCCAACTCAGATACACCCCAAAACAAAGGCCTTTACCTCCAAGAACCATGTTTTATTGCATGTCATATGATTTAGAATTTATATAGGGGCACCTGTGATTTTTAACAGAATTTTAGAAAATCCCCTAACTATTTTGACCACCCAGAACTCATCTGGTATTCTGTGCGGAGTCAGTCTTTCAGTAAGGATGCACCGACTGACCTCGGGGAATTCCCTATTTGAGACCTGCATGGAGAGGCGTGCTTTTCATTTTTTCTGAAAATCATTTTTTCATGTGCCCTTGTGTGTTTGAAGTATGAATATGAACTTTTATTGGCCCTATGCAACTCTTTCCTATAATACAGAGACTTGTTTATGTCAAACTACCAACCTAAATAGTAGCGTTTCCAGCCCTTGACCTCTGGACTGAGCTTCTATAGGCTAAAACATGAATTTCTATAGGAAATAGTGCTGACAGAGCCATAAAATTGCACAGGCAGGTTACTAAGGGGCTGCTGATGATGTTACAATCAATAAATATATTGCCCTCTATTGAATTGTGTGAATATTCTCATGACTATGTATTAAGGATGGCAATAATCGGGTGCAAAATCCTACAAATTCATGAAAAAGTGGTCATTTTGACCACAATGGCATACCATATTATCAATCCCTGACCTCATTCTTAAGCATACATATTTGGGCAATGTTCATTGAAAAAAATATGCATGTCAGAACAATGTGTAGCTTGCTATGAACTGCCAATGGACAGCTCTTGATGCTCGGAGAGAGCCTGTCGGAGCTATGCTTTACGCAGAAAATCACACCGACAACTGTTCTACTGGCCCCAAACCTGGATTATTATGGGGAAATGGAATCTGTGCTCCTAATAGGGTCTATTCAATAGTAGAAACTGCACCTCCTATGAACCTAGGCCCATTTTCATAGATTCTATAGGTTAAACATAATAAATCCTCAAATTTGTTGCTGTCAATTACCCCAAAAAGGTGGATTTTAATGATTTTCAACCAACATTGCACACCCCAGTAGGCCTAATTGTCCCAAAACATTTAAAACTAAGCTAAACCAATTGAATGATTAACTTTTCAATAATCCCCCAGACATTATAGTTTATATAACTGTATCTGGTGCAGGTCTCAGACAGGGAATTACTCCCCCACTATACTTTAATATAGCATGACATGCAATAAATTGTATTATAAGGAGGTATTGAAGGAAAAGTCTATCATACGTCACTACAATGAACCTTCATACATAATCTATTAAAGTATAAGGAGACTTTGTTCACGAAAATCTGAAATGCCACTCCCAAATGTCTACAAACCTCCATGACCGGCCAGTTCTGCAGTGAATAAATTCATTTCAGACCCAACTCAGATACACCCCAAAACAAAGGCCTTTACCTCCAAGAACCATGTTTTATTGCATGTCATATGATTTAGAATTTATATAGGGGCACCTGTGATTTTTAACAGAATTTTAGAAAATCCCCTAACTATTTTGACCACCCAGAACTCATCTGGTATTCTGTGCGGAGTCAGTCTTTCAGTAAGGATGCACCGACTGACCTCGGGGAATTCCCTATTTGAGACCTGCATGGAGAGGCGTGCTTTTCATTTTTTCTGAAAATCATTTTTTCATGTGCCCTTGTGTGTTTGAAGTATGAATATGAACTTTTATTGGCCCTATGCAACTCTTTCCTATAATACAGAGACTTGTTTATGTCAAACTACCAACCTAAATAGTAGCGTTTCCAGCCCTTGACCTCTGGACTGAGCTTCTATAGGCTAAAACATGAATTTCTATAGGAAATAGTGCTGACAGAGCCATAAAATTGCACAGGCAGGTTACTAAGGGGCTGCTGATGATGTTACAATCAATAAATATATTGCCCTCTATTGAATTGTGTGAATATTCTCATGACTATGTATTAAGGATGGCAATAATCGGGTGCAAAATCCTACAAATTCATGAAAAAGTGGTCATTTTGACCACAATGGCATACCATATTATCAATCCCTGACCTCATTCTTAAGCATACATATTTGGGCAATGTTCATTGAAAAAAATATGCATGTCAGAACAATGTGTAGCTTGCTATGAACTGCCAATGGACAGCTCTTGATGCTCGGAGAGAGCCTGTCGGAGCTATGCTTTACGCAGAAAATCACACCGACAACTGTTCTACTGGCCCCAAACCTGGATTATTATGGGGAAATGGAATCTGTGCTCCTAATAGGGTCTATTCAATAGTAGAAACTGCACCTCCTATGAACCTAGGCCCATTTTCATAGATTCTATAGGTTAAACATAATAAATCCTCAAATTTGTTGCTGTCAATTACCCCAAAAAGGTGGATTTTAATGATTTTCAACCAACATTGCACACCCCAGTAGGCCTAATTGTCCCAAAACATTTAAAACTAAGCTAAACCAATTGAATGATTAACTTTTCAATAATCCCCCAGACATTATAGTTTATATAACTGTATCTGGTGCAGGTCTCAGACAGGGAATTACTCCCCCACTATACTTTAATATAGCATGACATGCAATAAATTGTATTATAAGGAGGTATTGAAGGAAAAGTCTATCATACGTCACTACAATGAACCTTCATACATAATCTATTAAAGTATAAGGAGACTTTGTTCACGAAAATCTGAAATGCCACTCCCAAATGTCTACAAACCTCCATGACCGGCCAGTTCTGCAGTGAATAAATTCATTTCAGACCCAACTCAGATACACCCCAAAACAAAGGCCTTTACCTCCAAGAACCATGTTTTATTGCATGTCATATGATTTAGAATTTATATAGGGGCACCTGTGATTTTTAACAGAATTTTAGAAAATCCCCTAACTATTTTGACCACCCAGAACTCATCTGGTATTCTGTGCGGAGTCAGTCTTTCAGTAAGGATGCACCGACTGACCTCGGGGAATTCCCTATTTGAGACCTGCATGGAGAGGCGTGCTTTTCATTTTTTCTGAAAATCATTTTTTCATGTGCCCTTGTGTGTTTGAAGTATGAATATGAACTTTTATTGGCCCTATGCAACTCTTTCCTATAATACAGAGACTTGTTTATGTCAAACTACCAACCTAAATAGTAGCGTTTCCAGCCCTTGACCTCTGGACTGAGCTTCTATAGGCTAAAACATGAATTTCTATAGGAAATAGTGCTGACAGAGCCATAAAATTGCACAGGCAGGTTACTAAGGGGCTGCTGATGATGTTACAATCAATAAATATATTGCCCTCTATTGAATTGTGTGAATATTCTCATGACTATGTATTAAGGATGGCAATAATCGGGTGCAAAATCCTACAAATTCATGAAAAAGTGGTCATTTTGACCACAATGGCATACCATATTATCAATCCCTGACCTCATTCTTAAGCATACATATTTGGGCAATGTTCATTGAAAAAAATATGCATGTCAGAACAATGTGTAGCTTGCTATGAACTGCCAATGGACAGCTCTTGATGCTCGGAGAGAGCCTGTCGGAGCTATGCTTTACGCAGAAAATCACACCGACAACTGTTCTACTGGCCCCAAACCTGGATTATTATGGGGAAATGGAATCTGTGCTCCTAATAGGGTCTATTCAATAGTAGAAACTGCACCTCCTATGAACCTAGGCCCATTTTCATAGATTCTATAGGTTAAACATAATAAATCCTCAAATTTGTTGCTGTCAATTACCCCAAAAAGGTGGATTTTAATGATTTTCAACCAACATTGCACACCCCAGTAGGCCTAATTGTCCCAAAACATTTAAAACTAAGCTAAACCAATTGAATGATTAACTTTTCAATAATCCCCCAGACATTATAGTTTATATAACTGTATCTGGTGCATGGAGAGGCGTGCTTTTCATTTTTTCTGAAAATCATTTTTTCATGTGCCCTTGTGTGTTTGAAGTATGAATATGAACTTTTATTGGCCCTATGCAACTCTTTCCTATAATACAGAGACTTGTTTATGTCAAACTACCAACCTAAATAGTAGCGTTTCCAGCCCTTGACCTCTGGACTGAGCTTCTATAGGCTAAAACATGAATTTCTATAGGAAATAGTGCTGACAGAGCCATAAAATTGCACAGGCAGGTTACTAAGGGGCTGCTGATGATGTTACAATCAATAAATATATTGCCCTCTATTGAATTGTGTGAATATTCTCATGACTATGTATTAAGGATGGCAATAATCGGGTGCAAAATCCTACAAATTCATGAAAAAGTGGTCATTTTGACCACAATGGCATACCATATTATCAATCCCTGACCTCATTCTTAAGCATACATATTTGGGCAATGTTCATTGAAAAAAATATGCATGTCAGAACAATGTGTAGCTTGCTATGAACTGCCAATGGACAGCTCTTGATGCTCGGAGAGAGCCTGTCGGAGCTATGCTTTACGCAGAAAATCACACCGACAACTGTTCTACTGGCCCCAAACCTGGATTATTATGGGGAAATGGAATCTGTGCTCCTAATAGGGTCTATTCAATAGTAGAAACTGCACCTCCTATGAACCTAGGCCCATTTTCATAGATTCTATAGGTTAAACATAATAAATCCTCAAATTTGTTGCTGTCAATTACCCCAAAAAGGTGGATTTTAATGATTTTCAACCAACATTGCACACCCCAGTAGGCCTAATTGTCCCAAAACATTTAAAACTAAGCTAAACCAATTGAATGATTAACTTTTCAATAATCCCCCAGACATTATAGTTTATATAACTGTATCTGGTGCAGGTCTCAGACAGGGAATTACTCCCCCACTATACTTTAATATAGCATGACATGCAATAAATTGTATTATAAGGAGGTATTGAAGGAAAAGTCTATCATACGTCACTACAATGAACCTTCATACATAATCTATTAAAGTATAAGGAGACTTTGTTCACGAAAATCTGAAATGCCACTCCCAAATGTCTACAAACCTCCATGACCGGCCAGTTCTGCAGTGAATAAATTCATTTCAGACCCAACTCAGATACACCCCAAAACAAAGGCCTTTACCTCCAAGAACCATGTTTTATTGCATGTCATATGATTTAGAATTTATATAGGGGCACCTGTGATTTTTAACAGAATTTTAGAAAATCCCCTAACTATTTTGACCACCCAGAACTCATCTGGTATTCTGTGCGGAGTCAGTCTTTCAGTAAGGATGCACCGACTGACCTCGGGGAATTCCCTATTTGAGACCTGCATGGAGAGGCGTGCTTTTCATTTTTTCTGAAAATCATTTTTTCATGTGCCCTTGTGTGTTTGAAGTATGAATATGAACTTTTATTGGCCCTATGCAACTCTTTCCTATAATACAGAGACTTGTTTATGTCAAACTACCAACCTAAATAGTAGCGTTTCCAGCCCTTGACCTCTGGACTGAGCTTCTATAGGCTAAAACATGAATTTCTATAGGAAATAGTGCTGACAGAGCCATAAAATTGCACAGGCAGGTTACTAAGGGGCTGCTGATGATGTTACAATCAATAAATATATTGCCCTCTATTGAATTGTGTGAATATTCTCATGACTATGTATTAAGGATGGCAATAATCGGGTGCAAAATCCTACAAATTCATGAAAAAGTGGTCATTTTGACCACAATGGCATACCATATTATCAATCCCTGACCTCATTCTTAAGCATACATATTTGGGCAATGTTCATTGAAAAAAATATGCATGTCAGAACAATGTGTAGCTTGCTATGAACTGCCAATGGACAGCTCTTGATGCTCGGAGAGAGCCTGTCGGAGCTATGCTTTACGCAGAAAATCACACCGACAACTGTTCTACTGGCCCCAAACCTGGATTATTATGGGGAAATGGAATCTGTGCTCCTAATAGGGTCTATTCAATAGTAGAAACTGCACCTCCTATGAACCTAGGCCCATTTTCATAGATTCTATAGGTTAAACATAATAAATCCTCAAATTTGTTGCTGTCAATTACCCCAAAAAGGTGGATTTTAATGATTTTCAACCAACATTGCACACCCCAGTAGGCCTAATTGTCCCAAAACATTTAAAACTAAGCTAAACCAATTGAATGATTAACTTTTCAATAATCCCCCAGACATTATAGTTTATATAACTGTATCTGGTGCAGGTCTCAGACAGGGAATTACTCCCCCACTATACTTTAATATAGCATGACATGCAATAAATTGTATTATAAGGAGGTATTGAAGGAAAAGTCTATCATACGTCACTACAATGAACCTTCATACATAATCTATTAAAGTATAAGGAGACTTTGTTCACGAAAATCTGAAATGCCACTCCCAAATGTCTACAAACCTCCATGACCGGCCAGTTCTGCAGTGAATAAATTCATTTCAGACCCAACTCAGATACACCCCAAAACAAAGGCCTTTACCTCCAAGAACCATGTTTTATTGCATGTCATATGATTTAGAATTTATATAGGGGCACCTGTGATTTTTAACAGAATTTTAGAAAATCCCCTAACTATTTTGACCACCCAGAACTCATCTGGTATTCTGTGCGGAGTCAGTCTTTCAGTAAGGATGCACCGACTGACCTCGGGGAATTCCCTATTTGAGACCTGCATGGAGAGGCGTGCTTTTCATTTTTTCTGAAAATCATTTTTTCATGTGCCCTTGTGTGTTTGAAGTATGAATATGAACTTTTATTGGCCCTATGCAACTCTTTCCTATAATACAGAGACTTGTTTATGTCAAACTACCAACCTAAATAGTAGCGTTTCCAGCCCTTGACCTCTGGACTGAGCTTCTATAGGCTAAAACATGAATTTCTATAGGAAATAGTGCTGACAGAGCCATAAAATTGCACAGGCAGGTTACTAAGGGGCTGCTGATGATGTTACAATCAATAAATATATTGCCCTCTATTGAATTGTGTGAATATTCTCATGACTATGTATTAAGGATGGCAATAATCGGGTGCAAAATCCTACAAATTCATGAAAAAGTGGTCATTTTGACCACAATGGCATACCATATTATCAATCCCTGACCTCATTCTTAAGCATACATATTTGGGCAATGTTCATTGAAAAAAATATGCATGTCAGAACAATGTGTAGCTTGCTATGAACTGCCAATGGACAGCTCTTGATGCTCGGAGAGAGCCTGTCGGAGCTATGCTTTACGCAGAAAATCACACCGACAACTGTTCTACTGGCCCCAAACCTGGATTATTATGGGGAAATGGAATCTGTGCTCCTAATAGGGTCTATTCAATAGTAGAAACTGCACCTCCTATGAACCTAGGCCCATTTTCATAGATTCTATAGGTTAAACATAATAAATCCTCAAATTTGTTGCTGTCAATTACCCCAAAAAGGTGGATTTTAATGATTTTCAACCAACATTGCACACCCCAGTAGGCCTAATTGTCCCAAAACATTTAAAACTAAGCTAAACCAATTGAATGATTAACTTTTCAATAATCCCCCAGACATTATAGTTTATATAACTGTATCTGGTGCAGGTCTCAGACAGGGAATTACTCCCCCACTATACTTTAATATAGCATGACATGCAATAAATTGTATTATAAGGAGGTATTGAAGGAAAAGTCTATCATACGTCACTACAATGAACCTTCATACATAATCTATTAAAGTATAAGGAGACTTTGTTCACGAAAATCTGAAATGCCACTCCCAAATGTCTACAAACCTCCATGACCGGCCAGTTCTGCAGTGAATAAATTCATTTCAGACCCAACTCAGATACACCCCAAAACAAAGGCCTTTACCTCCAAGAACCATGTTTTATTGCATGTCATATGATTTAGAATTTATATAGGGGCACCTGTGATTTTTAACAGAATTTTAGAAAATCCCCTAACTATTTTGACCACCCAGAACTCATCTGGTATTCTGTGCGGAGTCAGTCTTTCAGTAAGGATGCACCGACTGACCTCGGGGAATTCCCTATTTGAGACCTGCATGGAGAGGCGTGCTTTTCATTTTTTCTGAAAATCATTTTTTCATGTGCCCTTGTGTGTTTGAAGTATGAATATGAACTTTTATTGGCCCTATGCAACTCTTTCCTATAATACAGAGACTTGTTTATGTCAAACTACCAACCTAAATAGTAGCGTTTCCAGCCCTTGACCTCTGGACTGAGCTTCTATAGGCTAAAACATGAATTTCTATAGGAAATAGTGCTGACAGAGCCATAAAATTGCACAGGCAGGTTACTAAGGGGCTGCTGATGATGTTACAATCAATAAATATATTGCCCTCTATTGAATTGTGTGAATATTCTCATGACTATGTATTAAGGATGGCAATAATCGGGTGCAAAATCCTACAAATTCATGAAAAAGTGGTCATTTTGACCACAATGGCATACCATATTATCAATCCCTGACCTCATTCTTAAGCATACATATTTGGGCAATGTTCATTGAAAAAAATATGCATGTCAGAACAATGTGTAGCTTGCTATGAACTGCCAATGGACAGCTCTTGATGCTCGGAGAGAGCCTGTCGGAGCTATGCTTTACGCAGAAAATCACACCGACAACTGTTCTACTGGCCCCAAACCTGGATTATTATGGGGAAATGGAATCTGTGCTCCTAATAGGGTCTATTCAATAGTAGAAACTGCACCTCCTATGAACCTAGGCCCATTTTCATAGATTCTATAGGTTAAACATAATAAATCCTCAAATTTGTTGCTGTCAATTACCCCAAAAAGGTGGATTTTAATGATTTTCAACCAACATTGCACACCCCAGTAGGCCTAATTGTCCCAAAACATTTAAAACTAAGCTAAACCAATTGAATGATTAACTTTTCAATAATCCCCCAGACATTATAGTTTATATAACTGTATCTGGTGCAGGTCTCAGACAGGGAATTACTCCCCCACTATACTTTAATATAGCATGACATGCAATAAATTGTATTATAAGGAGGTATTGAAGGAAAAGTCTATCATACGTCACTACAATGAACCTTCATACATAATCTATTAAAGTATAAGGAGACTTTGTTCACGAAAATCTGAAATGCCACTCCCAAATGTCTACAAACCTCCATGACCGGCCAGTTCTGCAGTGAATAAATTCATTTCAGACCCAACTCAGATACACCCCAAAACAAAGGCCTTTACCTCCAAGAACCATGTTTTATTGCATGTCATATGATTTAGAATTTATATAGGGGCACCTGTGATTTTTAACAGAATTTTAGAAAATCCCCTAACTATTTTGACCACCCAGAACTCATCTGGTATTCTGTGCGGAGTCAGTCTTTCAGTAAGGATGCACCGACTGACCTCGGGGAATTCCCTATTTGAGACCTGCATGGAGAGGCGTGCTTTTCATTTTTTCTGAAAATCATTTTTTCATGTGCCCTTGTGTGTTTGAAGTATGAATATGAACTTTTATTGGCCCTATGCAACTCTTTCCTATAATACAGAGACTTGTTTATGTCAAACTACCAACCTAAATAGTAGCGTTTCCAGCCCTTGACCTCTGGACTGAGCTTCTATAGGCTAAAACATGAATTTCTATAGGAAATAGTGCTGACAGAGCCATAAAATTGCACAGGCAGGTTACTAAGGGGCTGCTGATGATGTTACAATCAATAAATATATTGCCCTCTATTGAATTGTGTGAATATTCTCATGACTATGTATTAAGGATGGCAATAATCGGGTGCAAAATCCTACAAATTCATGAAAAAGTGGTCATTTTGACCACAATGGCATACCATATTATCAATCCCTGACCTCATTCTTAAGCATACATATTTGGGCAATGTTCATTGAAAAAAATATGCATGTCAGAACAATGTGTAGCTTGCTATGAACTGCCAATGGACAGCTCTTGATGCTCGGAGAGAGCCTGTCGGAGCTATGCTTTACGCAGAAAATCACACCGACAACTGTTCTACTGGCCCCAAACCTGGATTATTATGGGGAAATGGAATCTGTGCTCCTAATAGGGTCTATTCAATAGTAGAAACTGCACCTCCTATGAACCTAGGCCCATTTTCATAGATTCTATAGGTTAAACATAATAAATCCTCAAATTTGTTGCTGTCAATTACCCCAAAAAGGTGGATTTTAATGATTTTCAACCAACATTGCACACCCCAGTAGGCCTAATTGTCCCAAAACATTTAAAACTAAGCTAAACCAATTGAATGATTAACTTTTCAATAATCCCCCAGACATTATAGTTTATATAACTGTATCTGGTGCAGGTCTCAGACAGGGAATTACTCCCCCACTATACTTTAATATAGCATGACATGCAATAAATTGTATTATAAGGAGGTATTGAAGGAAAAGTCTATCATACGTCACTACAATGAACCTTCATACATAATCTATTAAAGTATAAGGAGACTTTGTTCACGAAAATCTGAAATGCCACTCCCAAATGTCTACAAACCTCCATGACCGGCCAGTTCTGCAGTGAATAAATTCATTTCAGACCCAACTCAGATACACCCCAAAACAAAGGCCTTTACCTCCAAGAACCATGTTTTATTGCATGTCATATGATTTAGAATTTATATAGGGGCACCTGTGATTTTTAACAGAATTTTAGAAAATCCCCTAACTATTTTGACCACCCAGAACTCATCTGGTATTCTGTGCGGAGTCAGTCTTTCAGTAAGGATGCACCGACTGACCTCGGGGAATTCCCTATTTGAGACCTGCATGGAGAGGCGTGCTTTTCATTTTTTCTGAAAATCATTTTTTCATGTGCCCTTGTGTGTTTGAAGTATGAATATGAACTTTTATTGGCCCTATGCAACTCTTTCCTATAATACAGAGACTTGTTTATGTCAAACTACCAACCTAAATAGTAGCGTTTCCAGCCCTTGACCTCTGGACTGAGCTTCTATAGGCTAAAACATGAATTTCTATAGGAAATAGTGCTGACAGAGCCATAAAATTGCACAGGCAGGTTACTAAGGGGCTGCTGATGATGTTACAATCAATAAATATATTGCCCTCTATTGAATTGTGTGAATATTCTCATGACTATGTATTAAGGATGGCAATAATCGGGTGCAAAATCCTACAAATTCATGAAAAAGTGGTCATTTTGACCACAATGGCATACCATATTATCAATCCCTGACCTCATTCTTAAGCATACATATTTGGGCAATGTTCATTGAAAAAAATATGCATGTCAGAACAATGTGTAGCTTGCTATGAACTGCCAATGGACAGCTCTTGATGCTCGGAGAGAGCCTGTCGGAGCTATGCTTTACGCAGAAAATCACACCGACAACTGTTCTACTGGCCCCAAACCTGGATTATTATGGGGAAATGGAATCTGTGCTCCTAATAGGGTCTATTCAATAGTAGAAACTGCACCTCCTATGAACCTAGGCCCATTTTCATAGATTCTATAGGTTAAACATAATAAATCCTCAAATTTGTTGCTGTCAATTACCCCAAAAAGGTGGATTTTAATGATTTTCAACCAACATTGCACACCCCAGTAGGCCTAATTGTCCCAAAACATTTAAAACTAAGCTAAACCAATTGAATGATTAACTTTTCAATAATCCCCCAGACATTATAGTTTATATAACTGTATCTGGTGCAGGTCTCAGACAGGGAATTACTCCCCCACTATACTTTAATATAGCATGACATGCAATAAATTGTATTATAAGGAGGTATTGAAGGAAAAGTCTATCATACGTCACTACAATGAACCTTCATACATAATCTATTAAAGTATAAGGAGACTTTGTTCACGAAAATCTGAAATGCCACTCCCAAATGTCTACAAACCTCCATGACCGGCCAGTTCTGCAGTGAATAAATTCATTTCAGACCCAACTCAGATACACCCCAAAACAAAGGCCTTTACCTCCAAGAACCATGTTTTATTGCATGTCATATGATTTAGAATTTATATAGGGGCACCTGTGATTTTTAACAGAATTTTAGAAAATCCCCTAACTATTTTGACCACCCAGAACTCATCTGGTATTCTGTGCGGAGTCAGTCTTTCAGTAAGGATGCACCGACTGACCTCGGGGAATTCCCTATTTGAGACCTGCATGGAGAGGCGTGCTTTTCATTTTTTCTGAAAATCATTTTTTCATGTGCCCTTGTGTGTTTGAAGTATGAATATGAACTTTTATTGGCCCTATGCAACTCTTTCCTATAATACAGAGACTTGTTTATGTCAAACTACCAACCTAAATAGTAGCGTTTCCAGCCCTTGACCTCTGGACTGAGCTTCTATAGGCTAAAACATGAATTTCTATAGGAAATAGTGCTGACAGAGCCATAAAATTGCACAGGCAGGTTACTAAGGGGCTGCTGATGATGTTACAATCAATAAATATATTGCCCTCTATTGAATTGTGTGAATATTCTCATGACTATGTATTAAGGATGGCAATAATCGGGTGCAAAATCCTACAAATTCATGAAAAAGTGGTCATTTTGACCACAATGGCATACCATATTATCAATCCCTGACCTCATTCTTAAGCATACATATTTGGGCAATGTTCATTGAAAAAAATATGCATGTCAGAACAATGTGTAGCTTGCTATGAACTGCCAATGGACAGCTCTTGATGCTCGGAGAGAGCCTGTCGGAGCTATGCTTTACGCAGAAAATCACACCGACAACTGTTCTACTGGCCCCAAACCTGGATTATTATGGGGAAATGGAATCTGTGCTCCTAATAGGGTCTATTCAATAGTAGAAACTGCACCTCCTATGAACCTAGGCCCATTTTCATAGATTCTATAGGTTAAACATAATAAATCCTCAAATTTGTTGCTGTCAATTACCCCAAAAAGGTGGATTTTAATGATTTTCAACCAACATTGCACACCCCAGTAGGCCTAATTGTCCCAAAACATTTAAAACTAAGCTAAACCAATTGAATGATTAACTTTTCAATAATCCCCCAGACATTATAGTTTATATAACTGTATCTGGTGCAGGTCTCAGACAGGGAATTACTCCCCCACTATACTTTAATATAGCATGACATGCAATAAATTGTATTATAAGGAGGTATTGAAGGAAAAGTCTATCATACGTCACTACAATGAACCTTCATACATAATCTATTAAAGTATAAGGAGACTTTGTTCACGAAAATCTGAAATGCCACTCCCAAATGTCTACAAACCTCCATGACCGGCCAGTTCTGCAGTGAATAAATTCATTTCAGACCCAACTCAGATACACCCCAAAACAAAGGCCTTTACCTCCAAGAACCATGTTTTATTGCATGTCATATGATTTAGAATTTATATAGGGGCACCTGTGATTTTTAACAGAATTTTAGAAAATCCCCTAACTATTTTGACCACCCAGAACTCATCTGGTATTCTGTGCGGAGTCAGTCTTTCAGTAAGGATGCACCGACTGACCTCGGGGAATTCCCTATTTGAGACCTGCATGGAGAGGCGTGCTTTTCATTTTTTCTGAAAATCATTTTTTCATGTGCCCTTGTGTGTTTGAAGTATGAATATGAACTTTTATTGGCCCTATGCAACTCTTTCCTATAATACAGAGACTTGTTTATGTCAAACTACCAACCTAAATAGTAGCGTTTCCAGCCCTTGACCTCTGGACTGAGCTTCTATAGGCTAAAACATGAATTTCTATAGGAAATAGTGCTGACAGAGCCATAAAATTGCACAGGCAGGTTACTAAGGGGCTGCTGATGATGTTACAATCAATAAATATATTGCCCTCTATTGAATTGTGTGAATATTCTCATGACTATGTATTAAGGATGGCAATAATCGGGTGCAAAATCCTACAAATTCATGAAAAAGTGGTCATTTTGACCACAATGGCATACCATATTATCAATCCCTGACCTCATTCTTAAGCATACATATTTGGGCAATGTTCATTGAAAAAAATATGCATGTCAGAACAATGTGTAGCTTGCTATGAACTGCCAATGGACAGCTCTTGATGCTCGGAGAGAGCCTGTCGGAGCTATGCTTTACGCAGAAAATCACACCGACAACTGTTCTACTGGCCCCAAACCTGGATTATTATGGGGAAATGGAATCTGTGCTCCTAATAGGGTCTATTCAATAGTAGAAACTGCACCTCCTATGAACCTAGGCCCATTTTCATAGATTCTATAGGTTAAACATAATAAATCCTCAAATTTGTTGCTGTCAATTACCCCAAAAAGGTGGATTTTAATGATTTTCAACCAACATTGCACACCCCAGTAGGCCTAATTGTCCCAAAACATTTAAAACTAAGCTAAACCAATTGAATGATTAACTTTTCAATAATCCCCCAGACATTATAGTTTATATAACTGTATCTGGTGCAGGTCTCAGACAGGGAATTACTCCCCCACTATACTTTAATATAGCATGACATGCAATAAATTGTATTATAAGGAGGTATTGAAGGAAAAGTCTATCATACGTCACTACAATGAACCTTCATACATAATCTATTAAAGTATAAGGAGACTTTGTTCACGAAAATCTGAAATGCCACTCCCAAATGTCTACAAACCTCCATGACCGGCCAGTTCTGCAGTGAATAAATTCATTTCAGACCCAACTCAGATACACCCCAAAACAAAGGCCTTTACCTCCAAGAACCATGTTTTATTGCATGTCATATGATTTAGAATTTATATAGGGGCACCTGTGATTTTTAACAGAATTTTAGAAAATCCCCTAACTATTTTGACCACCCAGAACTCATCTGGTATTCTGTGCGGAGTCAGTCTTTCAGTAAGGATGCACCGACTGACCTCGGGGAATTCCCTATTTGAGACCTGCATGGAGAGGCGTGCTTTTCATTTTTTCTGAAAATCATTTTTTCATGTGCCCTTGTGTGTTTGAAGTATGAATATGAACTTTTATTGGCCCTATGCAACTCTTTCCTATAATACAGAGACTTGTTTATGTCAAACTACCAACCTAAATAGTAGCGTTTCCAGCCCTTGACCTCTGGACTGAGCTTCTATAGGCTAAAACATGAATTTCTATAGGAAATAGTGCTGACAGAGCCATAAAATTGCACAGGCAGGTTACTAAGGGGCTGCTGATGATGTTACAATCAATAAATATATTGCCCTCTATTGAATTGTGTGAATATTCTCATGACTATGTATTAAGGATGGCAATAATCGGGTGCAAAATCCTACAAATTCATGAAAAAGTGGTCATTTTGACCACAATGGCATACCATATTATCAATCCCTGACCTCATTCTTAAGCATACATATTTGGGCAATGTTCATTGAAAAAAATATGCATGTCAGAACAATGTGTAGCTTGCTATGAACTGCCAATGGACAGCTCTTGATGCTCGGAGAGAGCCTGTCGGAGCTATGCTTTACGCAGAAAATCACACCGACAACTGTTCTACTGGCCCCAAACCTGGATTATTATGGGGAAATGGAATCTGTGCTCCTAATAGGGTCTATTCAATAGTAGAAACTGCACCTCCTATGAACCTAGGCCCATTTTCATAGATTCTATAGGTTAAACATAATAAATCCTCAAATTTGTTGCTGTCAATTACCCCAAAAAGGTGGATTTTAATGATTTTCAACCAACATTGCACACCCCAGTAGGCCTAATTGTCCCAAAACATTTAAAACTAAGCTAAACCAATTGAATGATTAACTTTTCAATAATCCCCCAGACATTATAGTTTATATAACTGTATCTGGTGCAGGTCTCAGACAGGGAATTACTCCCCCACTATACTTTAATATAGCATGACATGCAATAAATTGTATTATAAGGAGGTATTGAAGGAAAAGTCTATCATACGTCACTACAATGAACCTTCATACATAATCTATTAAAGTATAAGGAGACTTTGTTCACGAAAATCTGAAATGCCACTCCCAAATGTCTACAAACCTCCATGACCGGCCAGTTCTGCAGTGAATAAATTCATTTCAGACCCAACTCAGATACACCCCAAAACAAAGGCCTTTACCTCCAAGAACCATGTTTTATTGCATGTCATATGATTTAGAATTTATATAGGGGCACCTGTGATTTTTAACAGAATTTTAGAAAATCCCCTAACTATTTTGACCACCCAGAACTCATCTGGTATTCTGTGCGGAGTCAGTCTTTCAGTAAGGATGCACCGACTGACCTCGGGGAATTCCCTATTTGAGACCTGCATGGAGAGGCGTGCTTTTCATTTTTTCTGAAAATCATTTTTTCATGTGCCCTTGTGTGTTTGAAGTATGAATATGAACTTTTATTGGCCCTATGCAACTCTTTCCTATAATACAGAGACTTGTTTATGTCAAACTACCAACCTAAATAGTAGCGTTTCCAGCCCTTGACCTCTGGACTGAGCTTCTATAGGCTAAAACATGAATTTCTATAGGAAATAGTGCTGACAGAGCCATAAAATTGCACAGGCAGGTTACTAAGGGGCTGCTGATGATGTTACAATCAATAAATATATTGCCCTCTATTGAATTGTGTGAATATTCTCATGACTATGTATTAAGGATGGCAATAATCGGGTGCAAAATCCTACAAATTCATGAAAAAGTGGTCATTTTGACCACAATGGCATACCATATTATCAATCCCTGACCTCATTCTTAAGCATACATATTTGGGCAATGTTCATTGAAAAAAATATGCATGTCAGAACAATGTGTAGCTTGCTATGAACTGCCAATGGACAGCTCTTGATGCTCGGAGAGAGCCTGTCGGAGCTATGCTTTACGCAGAAAATCACACCGACAACTGTTCTACTGGCCCCAAACCTGGATTATTATGGGGAAATGGAATCTGTGCTCCTAATAGGGTCTATTCAATAGTAGAAACTGCACCTCCTATGAACCTAGGCCCATTTTCATAGATTCTATAGGTTAAACATAATAAATCCTCAAATTTGTTGCTGTCAATTACCCCAAAAAGGTGGATTTTAATGATTTTCAACCAACATTGCACACCCCAGTAGGCCTAATTGTCCCAAAACATTTAAAACTAAGCTAAACCAATTGAATGATTAACTTTTCAATAATCCCCCAGACATTATAGTTTATATAACTGTATCTGGTGCAGGTCTCAGACAGGGAATTACTCCCCCACTATACTTTAATATAGCATGACATGCAATAAATTGTATTATAAGGAGGTATTGAAGGAAAAGTCTATCATACGTCACTACAATGAACCTTCATACATAATCTATTAAAGTATAAGGAGACTTTGTTCACGAAAATCTGAAATGCCACTCCCAAATGTCTACAAACCTCCATGACCGGCCAGTTCTGCAGTGAATAAATTCATTTCAGACCCAACTCAGATACACCCCAAAACAAAGGCCTTTACCTCCAAGAACCATGTTTTATTGCATGTCATATGATTTAGAATTTATATAGGGGCACCTGTGATTTTTAACAGAATTTTAGAAAATCCCCTAACTATTTTGACCACCCAGAACTCATCTGGTATTCTGTGCGGAGTCAGTCTTTCAGTAAGGATGCACCGACTGACCTCGGGGAATTCCCTATTTGAGACCTGCATGGAGAGGCGTGCTTTTCATTTTTTCTGAAAATCATTTTTTCATGTGCCCTTGTGTGTTTGAAGTATGAATATGAACTTTTATTGGCCCTATGCAACTCTTTCCTATAATACAGAGACTTGTTTATGTCAAACTACCAACCTAAATAGTAGCGTTTCCAGCCCTTGACCTCTGGACTGAGCTTCTATAGGCTAAAACATGAATTTCTATAGGAAATAGTGCTGACAGAGCCATAAAATTGCACAGGCAGGTTACTAAGGGGCTGCTGATGATGTTACAATCAATAAATATATTGCCCTCTATTGAATTGTGTGAATATTCTCATGACTATGTATTAAGGATGGCAATAATCGGGTGCAAAATCCTACAAATTCATGAAAAAGTGGTCATTTTGACCACAATGGCATACCATATTATCAATCCCTGACCTCATTCTTAAGCATACATATTTGGGCAATGTTCATTGAAAAAAATATGCATGTCAGAACAATGTGTAGCTTGCTATGAACTGCCAATGGACAGCTCTTGATGCTCGGAGAGAGCCTGTCGGAGCTATGCTTTACGCAGAAAATCACACCGACAACTGTTCTACTGGCCCCAAACCTGGATTATTATGGGGAAATGGAATCTGTGCTCCTAATAGGGTCTATTCAATAGTAGAAACTGCACCTCCTATGAACCTAGGCCCATTTTCATAGATTCTATAGGTTAAACATAATAAATCCTCAAATTTGTTGCTGTCAATTACCCCAAAAAGGTGGATTTTAATGATTTTCAACCAACATTGCACACCCCAGTAGGCCTAATTGTCCCAAAACATTTAAAACTAAGCTAAACCAATTGAATGATTAACTTTTCAATAATCCCCCAGACATTATAGTTTATATAACTGTATCTGGTGCAGGTCTCAGACAGGGAATTACTCCCCCACTATACTTTAATATAGCATGACATGCAATAAATTGTATTATAAGGAGGTATTGAAGGAAAAGTCTATCATACGTCACTACAATGAACCTTCATACATAATCTATTAAAGTATAAGGAGACTTTGTTCACGAAAATCTGAAATGCCACTCCCAAATGTCTACAAACCTCCATGACCGGCCAGTTCTGCAGTGAATAAATTCATTTCAGACCCAACTCAGATACACCCCAAAACAAAGGCCTTTACCTCCAAGAACCATGTTTTATTGCATGTCATATGATTTAGAATTTATATAGGGGCACCTGTGATTTTTAACAGAATTTTAGAAAATCCCCTAACTATTTTGACCACCCAGAACTCATCTGGTATTCTGTGCGGAGTCAGTCTTTCAGTAAGGATGCACCGACTGACCTCGGGGAATTCCCTATTTGAGACCTGCATGGAGAGGCGTGCTTTTCATTTTTTCTGAAAATCATTTTTTCATGTGCCCTTGTGTGTTTGAAGTATGAATATGAACTTTTATTGGCCCTATGCAACTCTTTCCTATAATACAGAGACTTGTTTATGTCAAACTACCAACCTAAATAGTAGCGTTTCCAGCCCTTGACCTCTGGACTGAGCTTCTATAGGCTAAAACATGAATTTCTATAGGAAATAGTGCTGACAGAGCCATAAAATTGCACAGGCAGGTTACTAAGGGGCTGCTGATGATGTTACAATCAATAAATATATTGCCCTCTATTGAATTGTGTGAATATTCTCATGACTATGTATTAAGGATGGCAATAATCGGGTGCAAAATCCTACAAATTCATGAAAAAGTGGTCATTTTGACCACAATGGCATACCATATTATCAATCCCTGACCTCATTCTTAAGCATACATATTTGGGCAATGTTCATTGAAAAAAATATGCATGTCAGAACAATGTGTAGCTTGCTATGAACTGCCAATGGACAGCTCTTGATGCTCGGAGAGAGCCTGTCGGAGCTATGCTTTACGCAGAAAATCACACCGACAACTGTTCTACTGGCCCCAAACCTGGATTATTATGGGGAAATGGAATCTGTGCTCCTAATAGGGTCTATTCAATAGTAGAAACTGCACCTCCTATGAACCTAGGCCCATTTTCATAGATTCTATAGGTTAAACATAATAAATCCTCAAATTTGTTGCTGTCAATTACCCCAAAAAGGTGGATTTTAATGATTTTCAACCAACATTGCACACCCCAGTAGGCCTAATTGTCCCAAAACATTTAAAACTAAGCTAAACCAATTGAATGATTAACTTTTCAATAATCCCCCAGACATTATAGTTTATATAACTGTATCTGGTGCAGGTCTCAGACAGGGAATTACTCCCCCACTATACTTTAATATAGCATGACATGCAATAAATTGTATTATAAGGAGGTATTGAAGGAAAAGTCTATCATACGTCACTACAATGAACCTTCATACATAATCTATTAAAGTATAAGGAGACTTTGTTCACGAAAATCTGAAATGCCACTCCCAAATGTCTACAAACCTCCATGACCGGCCAGTTCTGCAGTGAATAAATTCATTTCAGACCCAACTCAGATACACCCCAAAACAAAGGCCTTTACCTCCAAGAACCATGTTTTATTGCATGTCATATGATTTAGAATTTATATAGGGGCACCTGTGATTTTTAACAGAATTTTAGAAAATCCCCTAACTATTTTGACCACCCAGAACTCATCTGGTATTCTGTGCGGAGTCAGTCTTTCAGTAAGGATGCACCGACTGACCTCGGGGAATTCCCTATTTGAGACCTGCATGGAGAGGCGTGCTTTTCATTTTTTCTGAAAATCATTTTTTCATGTGCCCTTGTGTGTTTGAAGTATGAATATGAACTTTTATTGGCCCTATGCAACTCTTTCCTATAATACAGAGACTTGTTTATGTCAAACTACCAACCTAAATAGTAGCGTTTCCAGCCCTTGACCTCTGGACTGAGCTTCTATAGGCTAAAACATGAATTTCTATAGGAAATAGTGCTGACAGAGCCATAAAATTGCACAGGCAGGTTACTAAGGGGCTGCTGATGATGTTACAATCAATAAATATATTGCCCTCTATTGAATTGTGTGAATATTCTCATGACTATGTATTAAGGATGGCAATAATCGGGTGCAAAATCCTACAAATTCATGAAAAAGTGGTCATTTTGACCACAATGGCATACCATATTATCAATCCCTGACCTCATTCTTAAGCATACATATTTGGGCAATGTTCATTGAAAAAAATATGCATGTCAGAACAATGTGTAGCTTGCTATGAACTGCCAATGGACAGCTCTTGATGCTCGGAGAGAGCCTGTCGGAGCTATGCTTTACGCAGAAAATCACACCGACAACTGTTCTACTGGCCCCAAACCTGGATTATTATGGGGAAATGGAATCTGTGCTCCTAATAGGGTCTATTCAATAGTAGAAACTGCACCTCCTATGAACCTAGGCCCATTTTCATAGATTCTATAGGTTAAACATAATAAATCCTCAAATTTGTTGCTGTCAATTACCCCAAAAAGGTGGATTTTAATGATTTTCAACCAACATTGCACACCCCAGTAGGCCTAATTGTCCCAAAACATTTAAAACTAAGCTAAACCAATTGAATGATTAACTTTTCAATAATCCCCCAGACATTATAGTTTATATAACTGTATCTGGTGCAGGTCTCAGACAGGGAATTACTCCCCCACTATACTTTAATATAGCATGACATGCAATAAATTGTATTATAAGGAGGTATTGAAGGAAAAGTCTATCATACGTCACTACAATGAACCTTCATACATAATCTATTAAAGTATAAGGAGACTTTGTTCACGAAAATCTGAAATGCCACTCCCAAATGTCTACAAACCTCCATGACCGGCCAGTTCTGCAGTGAATAAATTCATTTCAGACCCAACTCAGATACACCCCAAAACAAAGGCCTTTACCTCCAAGAACCATGTTTTATTGCATGTCATATGATTTAGAATTTATATAGGGGCACCTGTGATTTTTAACAGAATTTTAGAAAATCCCCTAACTATTTTGACCACCCAGAACTCATCTGGTATTCTGTGCGGAGTCAGTCTTTCAGTAAGGATGCACCGACTGACCTCGGGGAATTCCCTATTTGAGACCTGCATGGAGAGGCGTGCTTTTCATTTTTTCTGAAAATCATTTTTTCATGTGCCCTTGTGTGTTTGAAGTATGAATATGAACTTTTATTGGCCCTATGCAACTCTTTCCTATAATACAGAGACTTGTTTATGTCAAACTACCAACCTAAATAGTAGCGTTTCCAGCCCTTGACCTCTGGACTGAGCTTCTATAGGCTAAAACATGAATTTCTATAGGAAATAGTGCTGACAGAGCCATAAAATTGCACAGGCAGGTTACTAAGGGGCTGCTGATGATGTTACAATCAATAAATATATTGCCCTCTATTGAATTGTGTGAATATTCTCATGACTATGTATTAAGGATGGCAATAATCGGGTGCAAAATCCTACAAATTCATGAAAAAGTGGTCATTTTGACCACAATGGCATACCATATTATCAATCCCTGACCTCATTCTTAAGCATACATATTTGGGCAATGTTCATTGAAAAAAATATGCATGTCAGAACAATGTGTAGCTTGCTATGAACTGCCAATGGACAGCTCTTGATGCTCGGAGAGAGCCTGTCGGAGCTATGCTTTACGCAGAAAATCACACCGACAACTGTTCTACTGGCCCCAAACCTGGATTATTATGGGGAAATGGAATCTGTGCTCCTAATAGGGTCTATTCAATAGTAGAAACTGCACCTCCTATGAACCTAGGCCCATTTTCATAGATTCTATAGGTTAAACATAATAAATCCTCAAATTTGTTGCTGTCAATTACCCCAAAAAGGTGGATTTTAATGATTTTCAACCAACATTGCACACCCCAGTAGGCCTAATTGTCCCAAAACATTTAAAACTAAGCTAAACCAATTGAATGATTAACTTTTCAATAATCCCCCAGACATTATAGTTTATATAACTGTATCTGGTGCAGGTCTCAGACAGGGAATTACTCCCCCACTATACTTTAATATAGCATGACATGCAATAAATTGTATTATAAGGAGGTATTGAAGGAAAAGTCTATCATACGTCACTACAATGAACCTTCATACATAATCTATTAAAGTATAAGGAGACTTTGTTCACGAAAATCTGAAATGCCACTCCCAAATGTCTACAAACCTCCATGACCGGCCAGTTCTGCAGTGAATAAATTCATTTCAGACCCAACTCAGATACACCCCAAAACAAAGGCCTTTACCTCCAAGAACCATGTTTTATTGCATGTCATATGATTTAGAATTTATATAGGGGCACCTGTGATTTTTAACAGAATTTTAGAAAATCCCCTAACTATTTTGACCACCCAGAACTCATCTGGTATTCTGTGCGGAGTCAGTCTTTCAGTAAGGATGCACCGACTGACCTCGGGGAATTCCCTATTTGAGACCTGCATGGAGAGGCGTGCTTTTCATTTTTTCTGAAAATCATTTTTTCATGTGCCCTTGTGTGTTTGAAGTATGAATATGAACTTTTATTGGCCCTATGCAACTCTTTCCTATAATACAGAGACTTGTTTATGTCAAACTACCAACCTAAATAGTAGCGTTTCCAGCCCTTGACCTCTGGACTGAGCTTCTATAGGCTAAAACATGAATTTCTATAGGAAATAGTGCTGACAGAGCCATAAAATTGCACAGGCAGGTTACTAAGGGGCTGCTGATGATGTTACAATCAATAAATATATTGCCCTCTATTGAATTGTGTGAATATTCTCATGACTATGTATTAAGGATGGCAATAATCGGGTGCAAAATCCTACAAATTCATGAAAAAGTGGTCATTTTGACCACAATGGCATACCATATTATCAATCCCTGACCTCATTCTTAAGCATACATATTTGGGCAATGTTCATTGAAAAAAATATGCATGTCAGAACAATGTGTAGCTTGCTATGAACTGCCAATGGACAGCTCTTGATGCTCGGAGAGAGCCTGTCGGAGCTATGCTTTACGCAGAAAATCACACCGACAACTGTTCTACTGGCCCCAAACCTGGATTATTATGGGGAAATGGAATCTGTGCTCCTAATAGGGTCTATTCAATAGTAGAAACTGCACCTCCTATGAACCTAGGCCCATTTTCATAGATTCTATAGGTTAAACATAATAAATCCTCAAATTTGTTGCTGTCAATTACCCCAAAAAGGTGGATTTTAATGATTTTCAACCAACATTGCACACCCCAGTAGGCCTAATTGTCCCAAAACATTTAAAACTAAGCTAAACCAATTGAATGATTAACTTTTCAATAATCCCCCAGACATTATAGTTTATATAACTGTATCTGGTGCAGGTCTCAGACAGGGAATTACTCCCCCACTATACTTTAATATAGCATGACATGCAATAAATTGTATTATAAGGAGGTATTGAAGGAAAAGTCTATCATACGTCACTACAATGAACCTTCATACATAATCTATTAAAGTATAAGGAGACTTTGTTCACGAAAATCTGAAATGCCACTCCCAAATGTCTACAAACCTCCATGACCGGCCAGTTCTGCAGTGAATAAATTCATTTCAGACCCAACTCAGATACACCCCAAAACAAAGGCCTTTACCTCCAAGAACCATGTTTTATTGCATGTCATATGATTTAGAATTTATATAGGGGCACCTGTGATTTTTAACAGAATTTTAGAAAATCCCCTAACTATTTTGACCACCCAGAACTCATCTGGTATTCTGTGCGGAGTCAGTCTTTCAGTAAGGATGCACCGACTGACCTCGGGGAATTCCCTATTTGAGACCTGCATGGAGAGGCGTGCTTTTCATTTTTTCTGAAAATCATTTTTTCATGTGCCCTTGTGTGTTTGAAGTATGAATATGAACTTTTATTGGCCCTATGCAACTCTTTCCTATAATACAGAGACTTGTTTATGTCAAACTACCAACCTAAATAGTAGCGTTTCCAGCCCTTGACCTCTGGACTGAGCTTCTATAGGCTAAAACATGAATTTCTATAGGAAATAGTGCTGACAGAGCCATAAAATTGCACAGGCAGGTTACTAAGGGGCTGCTGATGATGTTACAATCAATAAATATATTGCCCTCTATTGAATTGTGTGAATATTCTCATGACTATGTATTAAGGATGGCAATAATCGGGTGCAAAATCCTACAAATTCATGAAAAAGTGGTCATTTTGACCACAATGGCATACCATATTATCAATCCCTGACCTCATTCTTAAGCATACATATTTGGGCAATGTTCATTGAAAAAAATATGCATGTCAGAACAATGTGTAGCTTGCTATGAACTGCCAATGGACAGCTCTTGATGCTCGGAGAGAGCCTGTCGGAGCTATGCTTTACGCAGAAAATCACACCGACAACTGTTCTACTGGCCCCAAACCTGGATTATTATGGGGAAATGGAATCTGTGCTCCTAATAGGGTCTATTCAATAGTAGAAACTGCACCTCCTATGAACCTAGGCCCATTTTCATAGATTCTATAGGTTAAACATAATAAATCCTCAAATTTGTTGCTGTCAATTACCCCAAAAAGGTGGATTTTAATGATTTTCAACCAACATTGCACACCCCAGTAGGCCTAATTGTCCCAAAACATTTAAAACTAAGCTAAACCAATTGAATGATTAACTTTTCAATAATCCCCCAGACATTATAGTTTATATAACTGTATCTGGTGCAGGTCTCAGACAGGGAATTACTCCCCCACTATACTTTAATATAGCATGACATGCAATAAATTGTATTATAAGGAGGTATTGAAGGAAAAGTCTATCATACGTCACTACAATGAACCTTCATACATAATCTATTAAAGTATAAGGAGACTTTGTTCACGAAAATCTGAAATGCCACTCCCAAATGTCTACAAACCTCCATGACCGGCCAGTTCTGCAGTGAATAAATTCATTTCAGACCCAACTCAGATACACCCCAAAACAAAGGCCTTTACCTCCAAGAACCATGTTTTATTGCATGTCATATGATTTAGAATTTATATAGGGGCACCTGTGATTTTTAACAGAATTTTAGAAAATCCCCTAACTATTTTGACCACCCAGAACTCATCTGGTATTCTGTGCGGAGTCAGTCTTTCAGTAAGGATGCACCGACTGACCTCGGGGAATTCCCTATTTGAGACCTGCATGGAGAGGCGTGCTTTTCATTTTTTCTGAAAATCATTTTTTCATGTGCCCTTGTGTGTTTGAAGTATGAATATGAACTTTTATTGGCCCTATGCAACTCTTTCCTATAATACAGAGACTTGTTTATGTCAAACTACCAACCTAAATAGTAGCGTTTCCAGCCCTTGACCTCTGGACTGAGCTTCTATAGGCTAAAACATGAATTTCTATAGGAAATAGTGCTGACAGAGCCATAAAATTGCACAGGCAGGTTACTAAGGGGCTGCTGATGATGTTACAATCAATAAATATATTGCCCTCTATTGAATTGTGTGAATATTCTCATGACTATGTATTAAGGATGGCAATAATCGGGTGCAAAATCCTACAAATTCATGAAAAAGTGGTCATTTTGACCACAATGGCATACCATATTATCAATCCCTGACCTCATTCTTAAGCATACATATTTGGGCAATGTTCATTGAAAAAAATATGCATGTCAGAACAATGTGTAGCTTGCTATGAACTGCCAATGGACAGCTCTTGATGCTCGGAGAGAGCCTGTCGGAGCTATGCTTTACGCAGAAAATCACACCGACAACTGTTCTACTGGCCCCAAACCTGGATTATTATGGGGAAATGGAATCTGTGCTCCTAATAGGGTCTATTCAATAGTAGAAACTGCACCTCCTATGAACCTAGGCCCATTTTCATAGATTCTATAGGTTAAACATAATAAATCCTCAAATTTGTTGCTGTCAATTACCCCAAAAAGGTGGATTTTAATGATTTTCAACCAACATTGCACACCCCAGTAGGCCTAATTGTCCCAAAACATTTAAAACTAAGCTAAACCAATTGAATGATTAACTTTTCAATAATCCCCCAGACATTATAGTTTATATAACTGTATCTGGTGCAGGTCTCAGACAGGGAATTACTCCCCCACTATACTTTAATATAGCATGACATGCAATAAATTGTATTATAAGGAGGTATTGAAGGAAAAGTCTATCATACGTCACTACAATGAACCTTCATACATAATCTATTAAAGTATAAGGAGACTTTGTTCACGAAAATCTGAAATGCCACTCCCAAATGTCTACAAACCTCCATGACCGGCCAGTTCTGCAGTGAATAAATTCATTTCAGACCCAACTCAGATACACCCCAAAACAAAGGCCTTTACCTCCAAGAACCATGTTTTATTGCATGTCATATGATTTAGAATTTATATAGGGGCACCTGTGATTTTTAACAGAATTTTAGAAAATCCCCTAACTATTTTGACCACCCAGAACTCATCTGGTATTCTGTGCGGAGTCAGTCTTTCAGTAAGGATGCACCGACTGACCTCGGGGAATTCCCTATTTGAGACCTGCATGGAGAGGCGTGCTTTTCATTTTTTCTGAAAATCATTTTTTCATGTGCCCTTGTGTGTTTGAAGTATGAATATGAACTTTTATTGGCCCTATGCAACTCTTTCCTATAATACAGAGACTTGTTTATGTCAAACTACCAACCTAAATAGTAGCGTTTCCAGCCCTTGACCTCTGGACTGAGCTTCTATAGGCTAAAACATGAATTTCTATAGGAAATAGTGCTGACAGAGCCATAAAATTGCACAGGCAGGTTACTAAGGGGCTGCTGATGATGTTACAATCAATAAATATATTGCCCTCTATTGAATTGTGTGAATATTCTCATGACTATGTATTAAGGATGGCAATAATCGGGTGCAAAATCCTACAAATTCATGAAAAAGTGGTCATTTTGACCACAATGGCATACCATATTATCAATCCCTGACCTCATTCTTAAGCATACATATTTGGGCAATGTTCATTGAAAAAAATATGCATGTCAGAACAATGTGTAGCTTGCTATGAACTGCCAATGGACAGCTCTTGATGCTCGGAGAGAGCCTGTCGGAGCTATGCTTTACGCAGAAAATCACACCGACAACTGTTCTACTGGCCCCAAACCTGGATTATTATGGGGAAATGGAATCTGTGCTCCTAATAGGGTCTATTCAATAGTAGAAACTGCACCTCCTATGAACCTAGGCCCATTTTCATAGATTCTATAGGTTAAACATAATAAATCCTCAAATTTGTTGCTGTCAATTACCCCAAAAAGGTGGATTTTAATGATTTTCAACCAACATTGCACACCCCAGTAGGCCTAATTGTCCCAAAACATTTAAAACTAAGCTAAACCAATTGAATGATTAACTTTTCAATAATCCCCCAGACATTATAGTTTATATAACTGTATCTGGTGCAGGTCTCAGACAGGGAATTACTCCCCCACTATACTTTAATATAGCATGACATGCAATAAATTGTATTATAAGGAGGTATTGAAGGAAAAGTCTATCATACGTCACTACAATGAACCTTCATACATAATCTATTAAAGTATAAGGAGACTTTGTTCACGAAAATCTGAAATGCCACTCCCAAATGTCTACAAACCTCCATGACCGGCCAGTTCTGCAGTGAATAAATTCATTTCAGACCCAACTCAGATACACCCCAAAACAAAGGCCTTTACCTCCAAGAACCATGTTTTATTGCATGTCATATGATTTAGAATTTATATAGGGGCACCTGTGATTTTTAACAGAATTTTAGAAAATCCCCTAACTATTTTGACCACCCAGAACTCATCTGGTATTCTGTGCGGAGTCAGTCTTTCAGTAAGGATGCACCGACTGACCTCGGGGAATTCCCTATTTGAGACCTGCATGGAGAGGCGTGCTTTTCATTTTTTCTGAAAATCATTTTTTCATGTGCCCTTGTGTGTTTGAAGTATGAATATGAACTTTTATTGGCCCTATGCAACTCTTTCCTATAATACAGAGACTTGTTTATGTCAAACTACCAACCTAAATAGTAGCGTTTCCAGCCCTTGACCTCTGGACTGAGCTTCTATAGGCTAAAACATGAATTTCTATAGGAAATAGTGCTGACAGAGCCATAAAATTGCACAGGCAGGTTACTAAGGGGCTGCTGATGATGTTACAATCAATAAATATATTGCCCTCTATTGAATTGTGTGAATATTCTCATGACTATGTATTAAGGATGGCAATAATCGGGTGCAAAATCCTACAAATTCATGAAAAAGTGGTCATTTTGACCACAATGGCATACCATATTATCAATCCCTGACCTCATTCTTAAGCATACATATTTGGGCAATGTTCATTGAAAAAAATATGCATGTCAGAACAATGTGTAGCTTGCTATGAACTGCCAATGGACAGCTCTTGATGCTCGGAGAGAGCCTGTCGGAGCTATGCTTTACGCAGAAAATCACACCGACAACTGTTCTACTGGCCCCAAACCTGGATTATTATGGGGAAATGGAATCTGTGCTCCTAATAGGGTCTATTCAATAGTAGAAACTGCACCTCCTATGAACCTAGGCCCATTTTCATAGATTCTATAGGTTAAACATAATAAATCCTCAAATTTGTTGCTGTCAATTACCCCAAAAAGGTGGATTTTAATGATTTTCAACCAACATTGCACACCCCAGTAGGCCTAATTGTCCCAAAACATTTAAAACTAAGCTAAACCAATTGAATGATTAACTTTTCAATAATCCCCCAGACATTATAGTTTATATAACTGTATCTGGTGCAGGTCTCAGACAGGGAATTACTCCCCCACTATACTTTAATATAGCATGACATGCAATAAATTGTATTATAAGGAGGTATTGAAGGAAAAGTCTATCATACGTCACTACAATGAACCTTCATACATAATCTATTAAAGTATAAGGAGACTTTGTTCACGAAAATCTGAAATGCCACTCCCAAATGTCTACAAACCTCCATGACCGGCCAGTTCTGCAGTGAATAAATTCATTTCAGACCCAACTCAGATACACCCCAAAACAAAGGCCTTTACCTCCAAGAACCATGTTTTATTGCATGTCATATGATTTAGAATTTATATAGGGGCACCTGTGATTTTTAACAGAATTTTAGAAAATCCCCTAACTATTTTGACCACCCAGAACTCATCTGGTATTCTGTGCGGAGTCAGTCTTTCAGTAAGGATGCACCGACTGACCTCGGGGAATTCCCTATTTGAGACCTGCATGGAGAGGCGTGCTTTTCATTTTTTCTGAAAATCATTTTTTCATGTGCCCTTGTGTGTTTGAAGTATGAATATGAACTTTTATTGGCCCTATGCAACTCTTTCCTATAATACAGAGACTTGTTTATGTCAAACTACCAACCTAAATAGTAGCGTTTCCAGCCCTTGACCTCTGGACTGAGCTTCTATAGGCTAAAACATGAATTTCTATAGGAAATAGTGCTGACAGAGCCATAAAATTGCACAGGCAGGTTACTAAGGGGCTGCTGATGATGTTACAATCAATAAATATATTGCCCTCTATTGAATTGTGTGAATATTCTCATGACTATGTATTAAGGATGGCAATAATCGGGTGCAAAATCCTACAAATTCATGAAAAAGTGGTCATTTTGACCACAATGGCATACCATATTATCAATCCCTGACCTCATTCTTAAGCATACATATTTGGGCAATGTTCATTGAAAAAAATATGCATGTCAGAACAATGTGTAGCTTGCTATGAACTGCCAATGGACAGCTCTTGATGCTCGGAGAGAGCCTGTCGGAGCTATGCTTTACGCAGAAAATCACACCGACAACTGTTCTACTGGCCCCAAACCTGGATTATTATGGGGAAATGGAATCTGTGCTCCTAATAGGGTCTATTCAATAGTAGAAACTGCACCTCCTATGAACCTAGGCCCATTTTCATAGATTCTATAGGTTAAACATAATAAATCCTCAAATTTGTTGCTGTCAATTACCCCAAAAAGGTGGATTTTAATGATTTTCAACCAACATTGCACACCCCAGTAGGCCTAATTGTCCCAAAACATTTAAAACTAAGCTAAACCAATTGAATGATTAACTTTTCAATAATCCCCCAGACATTATAGTTTATATAACTGTATCTGGTGCAGGTCTCAGACAGGGAATTACTCCCCCACTATACTTTAATATAGCATGACATGCAATAAATTGTATTATAAGGAGGTATTGAAGGAAAAGTCTATCATACGTCACTACAATGAACCTTCATACATAATCTATTAAAGTATAAGGAGACTTTGTTCACGAAAATCTGAAATGCCACTCCCAAATGTCTACAAACCTCCATGACCGGCCAGTTCTGCAGTGAATAAATTCATTTCAGACCCAACTCAGATACACCCCAAAACAAAGGCCTTTACCTCCAAGAACCATGTTTTATTGCATGTCATATGATTTAGAATTTATATAGGGGCACCTGTGATTTTTAACAGAATTTTAGAAAATCCCCTAACTATTTTGACCACCCAGAACTCATCTGGTATTCTGTGCGGAGTCAGTCTTTCAGTAAGGATGCACCGACTGACCTCGGGGAATTCCCTATTTGAGACCTGCATGGAGAGGCGTGCTTTTCATTTTTTCTGAAAATCATTTTTTCATGTGCCCTTGTGTGTTTGAAGTATGAATATGAACTTTTATTGGCCCTATGCAACTCTTTCCTATAATACAGAGACTTGTTTATGTCAAACTACCAACCTAAATAGTAGCGTTTCCAGCCCTTGACCTCTGGACTGAGCTTCTATAGGCTAAAACATGAATTTCTATAGGAAATAGTGCTGACAGAGCCATAAAATTGCACAGGCAGGTTACTAAGGGGCTGCTGATGATGTTACAATCAATAAATATATTGCCCTCTATTGAATTGTGTGAATATTCTCATGACTATGTATTAAGGATGGCAATAATCGGGTGCAAAATCCTACAAATTCATGAAAAAGTGGTCATTTTGACCACAATGGCATACCATATTATCAATCCCTGACCTCATTCTTAAGCATACATATTTGGGCAATGTTCATTGAAAAAAATATGCATGTCAGAACAATGTGTAGCTTGCTATGAACTGCCAATGGACAGCTCTTGATGCTCGGAGAGAGCCTGTCGGAGCTATGCTTTACGCAGAAAATCACACCGACAACTGTTCTACTGGCCCCAAACCTGGATTATTATGGGGAAATGGAATCTGTGCTCCTAATAGGGTCTATTCAATAGTAGAAACTGCACCTCCTATGAACCTAGGCCCATTTTCATAGATTCTATAGGTTAAACATAATAAATCCTCAAATTTGTTGCTGTCAATTACCCCAAAAAGGTGGATTTTAATGATTTTCAACCAACATTGCACACCCCAGTAGGCCTAATTGTCCCAAAACATTTAAAACTAAGCTAAACCAATTGAATGATTAACTTTTCAATAATCCCCCAGACATTATAGTTTATATAACTGTATCTGGTGCAGGTCTCAGACAGGGAATTACTCCCCCACTATACTTTAATATAGCATGACATGCAATAAATTGTATTATAAGGAGGTATTGAAGGAAAAGTCTATCATACGTCACTACAATGAACCTTCATACATAATCTATTAAAGTATAAGGAGACTTTGTTCACGAAAATCTGAAATGCCACTCCCAAATGTCTACAAACCTCCATGACCGGCCAGTTCTGCAGTGAATAAATTCATTTCAGACCCAACTCAGATACACCCCAAAACAAAGGCCTTTACCTCCAAGAACCATGTTTTATTGCATGTCATATGATTTAGAATTTATATAGGGGCACCTGTGATTTTTAACAGAATTTTAGAAAATCCCCTAACTATTTTGACCACCCAGAACTCATCTGGTATTCTGTGCGGAGTCAGTCTTTCAGTAAGGATGCACCGACTGACCTCGGGGAATTCCCTATTTGAGACCTGCATGGAGAGGCGTGCTTTTCATTTTTTCTGAAAATCATTTTTTCATGTGCCCTTGTGTGTTTGAAGTATGAATATGAACTTTTATTGGCCCTATGCAACTCTTTCCTATAATACAGAGACTTGTTTATGTCAAACTACCAACCTAAATAGTAGCGTTTCCAGCCCTTGACCTCTGGACTGAGCTTCTATAGGCTAAAACATGAATTTCTATAGGAAATAGTGCTGACAGAGCCATAAAATTGCACAGGCAGGTTACTAAGGGGCTGCTGATGATGTTACAATCAATAAATATATTGCCCTCTATTGAATTGTGTGAATATTCTCATGACTATGTATTAAGGATGGCAATAATCGGGTGCAAAATCCTACAAATTCATGAAAAAGTGGTCATTTTGACCACAATGGCATACCATATTATCAATCCCTGACCTCATTCTTAAGCATACATATTTGGGCAATGTTCATTGAAAAAAATATGCATGTCAGAACAATGTGTAGCTTGCTATGAACTGCCAATGGACAGCTCTTGATGCTCGGAGAGAGCCTGTCGGAGCTATGCTTTACGCAGAAAATCACACCGACAACTGTTCTACTGGCCCCAAACCTGGATTATTATGGGGAAATGGAATCTGTGCTCCTAATAGGGTCTATTCAATAGTAGAAACTGCACCTCCTATGAACCTAGGCCCATTTTCATAGATTCTATAGGTTAAACATAATAAATCCTCAAATTTGTTGCTGTCAATTACCCCAAAAAGGTGGATTTTAATGATTTTCAACCAACATTGCACACCCCAGTAGGCCTAATTGTCCCAAAACATTTAAAACTAAGCTAAACCAATTGAATGATTAACTTTTCAATAATCCCCCAGACATTATAGTTTATATAACTGTATCTGGTGCAGGTCTCAGACAGGGAATTACTCCCCCACTATACTTTAATATAGCATGACATGCAATAAATTGTATTATAAGGAGGTATTGAAGGAAAAGTCTATCATACGTCACTACAATGAACCTTCATACATAATCTATTAAAGTATAAGGAGACTTTGTTCACGAAAATCTGAAATGCCACTCCCAAATGTCTACAAACCTCCATGACCGGCCAGTTCTGCAGTGAATAAATTCATTTCAGACCCAACTCAGATACACCCCAAAACAAAGGCCTTTACCTCCAAGAACCATGTTTTATTGCATGTCATATGATTTAGAATTTATATAGGGGCACCTGTGATTTTTAACAGAATTTTAGAAAATCCCCTAACTATTTTGACCACCCAGAACTCATCTGGTATTCTGTGCGGAGTCAGTCTTTCAGTAAGGATGCACCGACTGACCTCGGGGAATTCCCTATTTGAGACCTGCATGGAGAGGCGTGCTTTTCATTTTTTCTGAAAATCATTTTTTCATGTGCCCTTGTGTGTTTGAAGTATGAATATGAACTTTTATTGGCCCTATGCAACTCTTTCCTATAATACAGAGACTTGTTTATGTCAAACTACCAACCTAAATAGTAGCGTTTCCAGCCCTTGACCTCTGGACTGAGCTTCTATAGGCTAAAACATGAATTTCTATAGGAAATAGTGCTGACAGAGCCATAAAATTGCACAGGCAGGTTACTAAGGGGCTGCTGATGATGTTACAATCAATAAATATATTGCCCTCTATTGAATTGTGTGAATATTCTCATGACTATGTATTAAGGATGGCAATAATCGGGTGCAAAATCCTACAAATTCATGAAAAAGTGGTCATTTTGACCACAATGGCATACCATATTATCAATCCCTGACCTCATTCTTAAGCATACATATTTGGGCAATGTTCATTGAAAAAAATATGCATGTCAGAACAATGTGTAGCTTGCTATGAACTGCCAATGGACAGCTCTTGATGCTCGGAGAGAGCCTGTCGGAGCTATGCTTTACGCAGAAAATCACACCGACAACTGTTCTACTGGCCCCAAACCTGGATTATTATGGGGAAATGGAATCTGTGCTCCTAATAGGGTCTATTCAATAGTAGAAACTGCACCTCCTATGAACCTAGGCCCATTTTCATAGATTCTATAGGTTAAACATAATAAATCCTCAAATTTGTTGCTGTCAATTACCCCAAAAAGGTGGATTTTAATGATTTTCAACCAACATTGCACACCCCAGTAGGCCTAATTGTCCCAAAACATTTAAAACTAAGCTAAACCAATTGAATGATTAACTTTTCAATAATCCCCCAGACATTATAGTTTATATAACTGTATCTGGTGCAGGTCTCAGACAGGGAATTACTCCCCCACTATACTTTAATATAGCATGACATGCAATAAATTGTATTATAAGGAGGTATTGAAGGAAAAGTCTATCATACGTCACTACAATGAACCTTCATACATAATCTATTAAAGTATAAGGAGACTTTGTTCACGAAAATCTGAAATGCCACTCCCAAATGTCTACAAACCTCCATGACCGGCCAGTTCTGCAGTGAATAAATTCATTTCAGACCCAACTCAGATACACCCCAAAACAAAGGCCTTTACCTCCAAGAACCATGTTTTATTGCATGTCATATGATTTAGAATTTATATAGGGGCACCTGTGATTTTTAACAGAATTTTAGAAAATCCCCTAACTATTTTGACCACCCAGAACTCATCTGGTATTCTGTGCGGAGTCAGTCTTTCAGTAAGGATGCACCGACTGACCTCGGGGAATTCCCTATTTGAGACCTGCATGGAGAGGCGTGCTTTTCATTTTTTCTGAAAATCATTTTTTCATGTGCCCTTGTGTGTTTGAAGTATGAATATGAACTTTTATTGGCCCTATGCAACTCTTTCCTATAATACAGAGACTTGTTTATGTCAAACTACCAACCTAAATAGTAGCGTTTCCAGCCCTTGACCTCTGGACTGAGCTTCTATAGGCTAAAACATGAATTTCTATAGGAAATAGTGCTGACAGAGCCATAAAATTGCACAGGCAGGTTACTAAGGGGCTGCTGATGATGTTACAATCAATAAATATATTGCCCTCTATTGAATTGTGTGAATATTCTCATGACTATGTATTAAGGATGGCAATAATCGGGTGCAAAATCCTACAAATTCATGAAAAAGTGGTCATTTTGACCACAATGGCATACCATATTATCAATCCCTGACCTCATTCTTAAGCATACATATTTGGGCAATGTTCATTGAAAAAAATATGCATGTCAGAACAATGTGTAGCTTGCTATGAACTGCCAATGGACAGCTCTTGATGCTCGGAGAGAGCCTGTCGGAGCTATGCTTTACGCAGAAAATCACACCGACAACTGTTCTACTGGCCCCAAACCTGGATTATTATGGGGAAATGGAATCTGTGCTCCTAATAGGGTCTATTCAATAGTAGAAACTGCACCTCCTATGAACCTAGGCCCATTTTCATAGATTCTATAGGTTAAACATAATAAATCCTCAAATTTGTTGCTGTCAATTACCCCAAAAAGGTGGATTTTAATGATTTTCAACCAACATTGCACACCCCAGTAGGCCTAATTGTCCCAAAACATTTAAAACTAAGCTAAACCAATTGAATGATTAACTTTTCAATAATCCCCCAGACATTATAGTTTATATAACTGTATCTGGTGCAGGTCTCAGACAGGGAATTACTCCCCCACTATACTTTAATATAGCATGACATGCAATAAATTGTATTATAAGGAGGTATTGAAGGAAAAGTCTATCATACGTCACTACAATGAACCTTCATACATAATCTATTAAAGTATAAGGAGACTTTGTTCACGAAAATCTGAAATGCCACTCCCAAATGTCTACAAACCTCCATGACCGGCCAGTTCTGCAGTGAATAAATTCATTTCAGACCCAACTCAGATACACCCCAAAACAAAGGCCTTTACCTCCAAGAACCATGTTTTATTGCATGTCATATGATTTAGAATTTATATAGGGGCACCTGTGATTTTTAACAGAATTTTAGAAAATCCCCTAACTATTTTGACCACCCAGAACTCATCTGGTATTCTGTGCGGAGTCAGTCTTTCAGTAAGGATGCACCGACTGACCTCGGGGAATTCCCTATTTGAGACCTGCATGGAGAGGCGTGCTTTTCATTTTTTCTGAAAATCATTTTTTCATGTGCCCTTGTGTGTTTGAAGTATGAATATGAACTTTTATTGGCCCTATGCAACTCTTTCCTATAATACAGAGACTTGTTTATGTCAAACTACCAACCTAAATAGTAGCGTTTCCAGCCCTTGACCTCTGGACTGAGCTTCTATAGGCTAAAACATGAATTTCTATAGGAAATAGTGCTGACAGAGCCATAAAATTGCACAGGCAGGTTACTAAGGGGCTGCTGATGATGTTACAATCAATAAATATATTGCCCTCTATTGAATTGTGTGAATATTCTCATGACTATGTATTAAGGATGGCAATAATCGGGTGCAAAATCCTACAAATTCATGAAAAAGTGGTCATTTTGACCACAATGGCATACCATATTATCAATCCCTGACCTCATTCTTAAGCATACATATTTGGGCAATGTTCATTGAAAAAAATATGCATGTCAGAACAATGTGTAGCTTGCTATGAACTGCCAATGGACAGCTCTTGATGCTCGGAGAGAGCCTGTCGGAGCTATGCTTTACGCAGAAAATCACACCGACAACTGTTCTACTGGCCCCAAACCTGGATTATTATGGGGAAATGGAATCTGTGCTCCTAATAGGGTCTATTCAATAGTAGAAACTGCACCTCCTATGAACCTAGGCCCATTTTCATAGATTCTATAGGTTAAACATAATAAATCCTCAAATTTGTTGCTGTCAATTACCCCAAAAAGGTGGATTTTAATGATTTTCAACCAACATTGCACACCCCAGTAGGCCTAATTGTCCCAAAACATTTAAAACTAAGCTAAACCAATTGAATGATTAACTTTTCAATAATCCCCCAGACATTATAGTTTATATAACTGTATCTGGTGCAGGTCTCAGACAGGGAATTACTCCCCCACTATACTTTAATATAGCATGACATGCAATAAATTGTATTATAAGGAGGTATTGAAGGAAAAGTCTATCATACGTCACTACAATGAACCTTCATACATAATCTATTAAAGTATAAGGAGACTTTGTTCACGAAAATCTGAAATGCCACTCCCAAATGTCTACAAACCTCCATGACCGGCCAGTTCTGCAGTGAATAAATTCATTTCAGACCCAACTCAGATACACCCCAAAACAAAGGCCTTTACCTCCAAGAACCATGTTTTATTGCATGTCATATGATTTAGAATTTATATAGGGGCACCTGTGATTTTTAACAGAATTTTAGAAAATCCCCTAACTATTTTGACCACCCAGAACTCATCTGGTATTCTGTGCGGAGTCAGTCTTTCAGTAAGGATGCACCGACTGACCTCGGGGAATTCCCTATTTGAGACCTGCATGGAGAGGCGTGCTTTTCATTTTTTCTGAAAATCATTTTTTCATGTGCCCTTGTGTGTTTGAAGTATGAATATGAACTTTTATTGGCCCTATGCAACTCTTTCCTATAATACAGAGACTTGTTTATGTCAAACTACCAACCTAAATAGTAGCGTTTCCAGCCCTTGACCTCTGGACTGAGCTTCTATAGGCTAAAACATGAATTTCTATAGGAAATAGTGCTGACAGAGCCATAAAATTGCACAGGCAGGTTACTAAGGGGCTGCTGATGATGTTACAATCAATAAATATATTGCCCTCTATTGAATTGTGTGAATATTCTCATGACTATGTATTAAGGATGGCAATAATCGGGTGCAAAATCCTACAAATTCATGAAAAAGTGGTCATTTTGACCACAATGGCATACCATATTATCAATCCCTGACCTCATTCTTAAGCATACATATTTGGGCAATGTTCATTGAAAAAAATATGCATGTCAGAACAATGTGTAGCTTGCTATGAACTGCCAATGGACAGCTCTTGATGCTCGGAGAGAGCCTGTCGGAGCTATGCTTTACGCAGAAAATCACACCGACAACTGTTCTACTGGCCCCAAACCTGGATTATTATGGGGAAATGGAATCTGTGCTCCTAATAGGGTCTATTCAATAGTAGAAACTGCACCTCCTATGAACCTAGGCCCATTTTCATAGATTCTATAGGTTAAACATAATAAATCCTCAAATTTGTTGCTGTCAATTACCCCAAAAAGGTGGATTTTAATGATTTTCAACCAACATTGCACACCCCAGTAGGCCTAATTGTCCCAAAACATTTAAAACTAAGCTAAACCAATTGAATGATTAACTTTTCAATAATCCCCCAGACATTATAGTTTATATAACTGTATCTGGTGCAGGTCTCAGACAGGGAATTACTCCCCCACTATACTTTAATATAGCATGACATGCAATAAATTGTATTATAAGGAGGTATTGAAGGAAAAGTCTATCATACGTCACTACAATGAACCTTCATACATAATCTATTAAAGTATAAGGAGACTTTGTTCACGAAAATCTGAAATGCCACTCCCAAATGTCTACAAACCTCCATGACCGGCCAGTTCTGCAGTGAATAAATTCATTTCAGACCCAACTCAGATACACCCCAAAACAAAGGCCTTTACCTCCAAGAACCATGTTTTATTGCATGTCATATGATTTAGAATTTATATAGGGGCACCTGTGATTTTTAACAGAATTTTAGAAAATCCCCTAACTATTTTGACCACCCAGAACTCATCTGGTATTCTGTGCGGAGTCAGTCTTTCAGTAAGGATGCACCGACTGACCTCGGGGAATTCCCTATTTGAGACCTGCATGGAGAGGCGTGCTTTTCATTTTTTCTGAAAATCATTTTTTCATGTGCCCTTGTGTGTTTGAAGTATGAATATGAACTTTTATTGGCCCTATGCAACTCTTTCCTATAATACAGAGACTTGTTTATGTCAAACTACCAACCTAAATAGTAGCGTTTCCAGCCCTTGACCTCTGGACTGAGCTTCTATAGGCTAAAACATGAATTTCTATAGGAAATAGTGCTGACAGAGCCATAAAATTGCACAGGCAGGTTACTAAGGGGCTGCTGATGATGTTACAATCAATAAATATATTGCCCTCTATTGAATTGTGTGAATATTCTCATGACTATGTATTAAGGATGGCAATAATCGGGTGCAAAATCCTACAAATTCATGAAAAAGTGGTCATTTTGACCACAATGGCATACCATATTATCAATCCCTGACCTCATTCTTAAGCATACATATTTGGGCAATGTTCATTGAAAAAAATATGCATGTCAGAACAATGTGTAGCTTGCTATGAACTGCCAATGGACAGCTCTTGATGCTCGGAGAGAGCCTGTCGGAGCTATGCTTTACGCAGAAAATCACACCGACAACTGTTCTACTGGCCCCAAACCTGGATTATTATGGGGAAATGGAATCTGTGCTCCTAATAGGGTCTATTCAATAGTAGAAACTGCACCTCCTATGAACCTAGGCCCATTTTCATAGATTCTATAGGTTAAACATAATAAATCCTCAAATTTGTTGCTGTCAATTACCCCAAAAAGGTGGATTTTAATGATTTTCAACCAACATTGCACACCCCAGTAGGCCTAATTGTCCCAAAACATTTAAAACTAAGCTAAACCAATTGAATGATTAACTTTTCAATAATCCCCCAGACATTATAGTTTATATAACTGTATCTGGTGCAGGTCTCAGACAGGGAATTACTCCCCCACTATACTTTAATATAGCATGACATGCAATAAATTGTATTATAAGGAGGTATTGAAGGAAAAGTCTATCATACGTCACTACAATGAACCTTCATACATAATCTATTAAAGTATAAGGAGACTTTGTTCACGAAAATCTGAAATGCCACTCCCAAATGTCTACAAACCTCCATGACCGGCCAGTTCTGCAGTGAATAAATTCATTTCAGACCCAACTCAGATACACCCCAAAACAAAGGCCTTTACCTCCAAGAACCATGTTTTATTGCATGTCATATGATTTAGAATTTATATAGGGGCACCTGTGATTTTTAACAGAATTTTAGAAAATCCCCTAACTATTTTGACCACCCAGAACTCATCTGGTATTCTGTGCGGAGTCAGTCTTTCAGTAAGGATGCACCGACTGACCTCGGGGAATTCCCTATTTGAGACCTGCATGGAGAGGCGTGCTTTTCATTTTTTCTGAAAATCATTTTTTCATGTGCCCTTGTGTGTTTGAAGTATGAATATGAACTTTTATTGGCCCTATGCAACTCTTTCCTATAATACAGAGACTTGTTTATGTCAAACTACCAACCTAAATAGTAGCGTTTCCAGCCCTTGACCTCTGGACTGAGCTTCTATAGGCTAAAACATGAATTTCTATAGGAAATAGTGCTGACAGAGCCATAAAATTGCACAGGCAGGTTACTAAGGGGCTGCTGATGATGTTACAATCAATAAATATATTGCCCTCTATTGAATTGTGTGAATATTCTCATGACTATGTATTAAGGATGGCAATAATCGGGTGCAAAATCCTACAAATTCATGAAAAAGTGGTCATTTTGACCACAATGGCATACCATATTATCAATCCCTGACCTCATTCTTAAGCATACATATTTGGGCAATGTTCATTGAAAAAAATATGCATGTCAGAACAATGTGTAGCTTGCTATGAACTGCCAATGGACAGCTCTTGATGCTCGGAGAGAGCCTGTCGGAGCTATGCTTTACGCAGAAAATCACACCGACAACTGTTCTACTGGCCCCAAACCTGGATTATTATGGGGAAATGGAATCTGTGCTCCTAATAGGGTCTATTCAATAGTAGAAACTGCACCTCCTATGAACCTAGGCCCATTTTCATAGATTCTATAGGTTAAACATAATAAATCCTCAAATTTGTTGCTGTCAATTACCCCAAAAAGGTGGATTTTAATGATTTTCAACCAACATTGCACACCCCAGTAGGCCTAATTGTCCCAAAACATTTAAAACTAAGCTAAACCAATTGAATGATTAACTTTTCAATAATCCCCCAGACATTATAGTTTATATAACTGTATCTGGTGCAGGTCTCAGACAGGGAATTACTCCCCCACTATACTTTAATATAGCATGACATGCAATAAATTGTATTATAAGGAGGTATTGAAGGAAAAGTCTATCATACGTCACTACAATGAACCTTCATACATAATCTATTAAAGTATAAGGAGACTTTGTTCACGAAAATCTGAAATGCCACTCCCAAATGTCTACAAACCTCCATGACCGGCCAGTTCTGCAGTGAATAAATTCATTTCAGACCCAACTCAGATACACCCCAAAACAAAGGCCTTTACCTCCAAGAACCATGTTTTATTGCATGTCATATGATTTAGAATTTATATAGGGGCACCTGTGATTTTTAACAGAATTTTAGAAAATCCCCTAACTATTTTGACCACCCAGAACTCATCTGGTATTCTGTGCGGAGTCAGTCTTTCAGTAAGGATGCACCGACTGACCTCGGGGAATTCCCTATTTGAGACCTGCATGGAGAGGCGTGCTTTTCATTTTTTCTGAAAATCATTTTTTCATGTGCCCTTGTGTGTTTGAAGTATGAATATGAACTTTTATTGGCCCTATGCAACTCTTTCCTATAATACAGAGACTTGTTTATGTCAAACTACCAACCTAAATAGTAGCGTTTCCAGCCCTTGACCTCTGGACTGAGCTTCTATAGGCTAAAACATGAATTTCTATAGGAAATAGTGCTGACAGAGCCATAAAATTGCACAGGCAGGTTACTAAGGGGCTGCTGATGATGTTACAATCAATAAATATATTGCCCTCTATTGAATTGTGTGAATATTCTCATGACTATGTATTAAGGATGGCAATAATCGGGTGCAAAATCCTACAAATTCATGAAAAAGTGGTCATTTTGACCACAATGGCATACCATATTATCAATCCCTGACCTCATTCTTAAGCATACATATTTGGGCAATGTTCATTGAAAAAAATATGCATGTCAGAACAATGTGTAGCTTGCTATGAACTGCCAATGGACAGCTCTTGATGCTCGGAGAGAGCCTGTCGGAGCTATGCTTTACGCAGAAAATCACACCGACAACTGTTCTACTGGCCCCAAACCTGGATTATTATGGGGAAATGGAATCTGTGCTCCTAATAGGGTCTATTCAATAGTAGAAACTGCACCTCCTATGAACCTAGGCCCATTTTCATAGATTCTATAGGTTAAACATAATAAATCCTCAAATTTGTTGCTGTCAATTACCCCAAAAAGGTGGATTTTAATGATTTTCAACCAACATTGCACACCCCAGTAGGCCTAATTGTCCCAAAACATTTAAAACTAAGCTAAACCAATTGAATGATTAACTTTTCAATAATCCCCCAGACATTATAGTTTATATAACTGTATCTGGTGCAGGTCTCAGACAGGGAATTACTCCCCCACTATACTTTAATATAGCATGACATGCAATAAATTGTATTATAAGGAGGTATTGAAGGAAAAGTCTATCATACGTCACTACAATGAACCTTCATACATAATCTATTAAAGTATAAGGAGACTTTGTTCACGAAAATCTGAAATGCCACTCCCAAATGTCTACAAACCTCCATGACCGGCCAGTTCTGCAGTGAATAAATTCATTTCAGACCCAACTCAGATACACCCCAAAACAAAGGCCTTTACCTCCAAGAACCATGTTTTATTGCATGTCATATGATTTAGAATTTATATAGGGGCACCTGTGATTTTTAACAGAATTTTAGAAAATCCCCTAACTATTTTGACCACCCAGAACTCATCTGGTATTCTGTGCGGAGTCAGTCTTTCAGTAAGGATGCACCGACTGACCTCGGGGAATTCCCTATTTGAGACCTGCATGGAGAGGCGTGCTTTTCATTTTTTCTGAAAATCATTTTTTCATGTGCCCTTGTGTGTTTGAAGTATGAATATGAACTTTTATTGGCCCTATGCAACTCTTTCCTATAATACAGAGACTTGTTTATGTCAAACTACCAACCTAAATAGTAGCGTTTCCAGCCCTTGACCTCTGGACTGAGCTTCTATAGGCTAAAACATGAATTTCTATAGGAAATAGTGCTGACAGAGCCATAAAATTGCACAGGCAGGTTACTAAGGGGCTGCTGATGATGTTACAATCAATAAATATATTGCCCTCTATTGAATTGTGTGAATATTCTCATGACTATGTATTAAGGATGGCAATAATCGGGTGCAAAATCCTACAAATTCATGAAAAAGTGGTCATTTTGACCACAATGGCATACCATATTATCAATCCCTGACCTCATTCTTAAGCATACATATTTGGGCAATGTTCATTGAAAAAAATATGCATGTCAGAACAATGTGTAGCTTGCTATGAACTGCCAATGGACAGCTCTTGATGCTCGGAGAGAGCCTGTCGGAGCTATGCTTTACGCAGAAAATCACACCGACAACTGTTCTACTGGCCCCAAACCTGGATTATTATGGGGAAATGGAATCTGTGCTCCTAATAGGGTCTATTCAATAGTAGAAACTGCACCTCCTATGAACCTAGGCCCATTTTCATAGATTCTATAGGTTAAACATAATAAATCCTCAAATTTGTTGCTGTCAATTACCCCAAAAAGGTGGATTTTAATGATTTTCAACCAACATTGCACACCCCAGTAGGCCTAATTGTCCCAAAACATTTAAAACTAAGCTAAACCAATTGAATGATTAACTTTTCAATAATCCCCCAGACATTATAGTTTATATAACTGTATCTGGTGCAGGTCTCAGACAGGGAATTACTCCCCCACTATACTTTAATATAGCATGACATGCAATAAATTGTATTATAAGGAGGTATTGAAGGAAAAGTCTATCATACGTCACTACAATGAACCTTCATACATAATCTATTAAAGTATAAGGAGACTTTGTTCACGAAAATCTGAAATGCCACTCCCAAATGTCTACAAACCTCCATGACCGGCCAGTTCTGCAGTGAATAAATTCATTTCAGACCCAACTCAGATACACCCCAAAACAAAGGCCTTTACCTCCAAGAACCATGTTTTATTGCATGTCATATGATTTAGAATTTATATAGGGGCACCTGTGATTTTTAACAGAATTTTAGAAAATCCCCTAACTATTTTGACCACCCAGAACTCATCTGGTATTCTGTGCGGAGTCAGTCTTTCAGTAAGGATGCACCGACTGACCTCGGGGAATTCCCTATTTGAGACCTGCATGGAGAGGCGTGCTTTTCATTTTTTCTGAAAATCATTTTTTCATGTGCCCTTGTGTGTTTGAAGTATGAATATGAACTTTTATTGGCCCTATGCAACTCTTTCCTATAATACAGAGACTTGTTTATGTCAAACTACCAACCTAAATAGTAGCGTTTCCAGCCCTTGACCTCTGGACTGAGCTTCTATAGGCTAAAACATGAATTTCTATAGGAAATAGTGCTGACAGAGCCATAAAATTGCACAGGCAGGTTACTAAGGGGCTGCTGATGATGTTACAATCAATAAATATATTGCCCTCTATTGAATTGTGTGAATATTCTCATGACTATGTATTAAGGATGGCAATAATCGGGTGCAAAATCCTACAAATTCATGAAAAAGTGGTCATTTTGACCACAATGGCATACCATATTATCAATCCCTGACCTCATTCTTAAGCATACATATTTGGGCAATGTTCATTGAAAAAAATATGCATGTCAGAACAATGTGTAGCTTGCTATGAACTGCCAATGGACAGCTCTTGATGCTCGGAGAGAGCCTGTCGGAGCTATGCTTTACGCAGAAAATCACACCGACAACTGTTCTACTGGCCCCAAACCTGGATTATTATGGGGAAATGGAATCTGTGCTCCTAATAGGGTCTATTCAATAGTAGAAACTGCACCTCCTATGAACCTAGGCCCATTTTCATAGATTCTATAGGTTAAACATAATAAATCCTCAAATTTGTTGCTGTCAATTACCCCAAAAAGGTGGATTTTAATGATTTTCAACCAACATTGCACACCCCAGTAGGCCTAATTGTCCCAAAACATTTAAAACTAAGCTAAACCAATTGAATGATTAACTTTTCAATAATCCCCCAGACATTATAGTTTATATAACTGTATCTGGTGCAGGTCTCAGACAGGGAATTACTCCCCCACTATACTTTAATATAGCATGACATGCAATAAATTGTATTATAAGGAGGTATTGAAGGAAAAGTCTATCATACGTCACTACAATGAACCTTCATACATAATCTATTAAAGTATAAGGAGACTTTGTTCACGAAAATCTGAAATGCCACTCCCAAATGTCTACAAACCTCCATGACCGGCCAGTTCTGCAGTGAATAAATTCATTTCAGACCCAACTCAGATACACCCCAAAACAAAGGCCTTTACCTCCAAGAACCATGTTTTATTGCATGTCATATGATTTAGAATTTATATAGGGGCACCTGTGATTTTTAACAGAATTTTAGAAAATCCCCTAACTATTTTGACCACCCAGAACTCATCTGGTATTCTGTGCGGAGTCAGTCTTTCAGTAAGGATGCACCGACTGACCTCGGGGAATTCCCTATTTGAGACCTGCATGGAGAGGCGTGCTTTTCATTTTTTCTGAAAATCATTTTTTCATGTGCCCTTGTGTGTTTGAAGTATGAATATGAACTTTTATTGGCCCTATGCAACTCTTTCCTATAATACAGAGACTTGTTTATGTCAAACTACCAACCTAAATAGTAGCGTTTCCAGCCCTTGACCTCTGGACTGAGCTTCTATAGGCTAAAACATGAATTTCTATAGGAAATAGTGCTGACAGAGCCATAAAATTGCACAGGCAGGTTACTAAGGGGCTGCTGATGATGTTACAATCAATAAATATATTGCCCTCTATTGAATTGTGTGAATATTCTCATGACTATGTATTAAGGATGGCAATAATCGGGTGCAAAATCCTACAAATTCATGAAAAAGTGGTCATTTTGACCACAATGGCATACCATATTATCAATCCCTGACCTCATTCTTAAGCATACATATTTGGGCAATGTTCATTGAAAAAAATATGCATGTCAGAACAATGTGTAGCTTGCTATGAACTGCCAATGGACAGCTCTTGATGCTCGGAGAGAGCCTGTCGGAGCTATGCTTTACGCAGAAAATCACACCGACAACTGTTCTACTGGCCCCAAACCTGGATTATTATGGGGAAATGGAATCTGTGCTCCTAATAGGGTCTATTCAATAGTAGAAACTGCACCTCCTATGAACCTAGGCCCATTTTCATAGATTCTATAGGTTAAACATAATAAATCCTCAAATTTGTTGCTGTCAATTACCCCAAAAAGGTGGATTTTAATGATTTTCAACCAACATTGCACACCCCAGTAGGCCTAATTGTCCCAAAACATTTAAAACTAAGCTAAACCAATTGAATGATTAACTTTTCAATAATCCCCCAGACATTATAGTTTATATAACTGTATCTGGTGCAGGTCTCAGACAGGGAATTACTCCCCCACTATACTTTAATATAGCATGACATGCAATAAATTGTATTATAAGGAGGTATTGAAGGAAAAGTCTATCATACGTCACTACAATGAACCTTCATACATAATCTATTAAAGTATAAGGAGACTTTGTTCACGAAAATCTGAAATGCCACTCCCAAATGTCTACAAACCTCCATGACCGGCCAGTTCTGCAGTGAATAAATTCATTTCAGACCCAACTCAGATACACCCCAAAACAAAGGCCTTTACCTCCAAGAACCATGTTTTATTGCATGTCATATGATTTAGAATTTATATAGGGGCACCTGTGATTTTTAACAGAATTTTAGAAAATCCCCTAACTATTTTGACCACCCAGAACTCATCTGGTATTCTGTGCGGAGTCAGTCTTTCAGTAAGGATGCACCGACTGACCTCGGGGAATTCCCTATTTGAGACCTGCATGGAGAGGCGTGCTTTTCATTTTTTCTGAAAATCATTTTTTCATGTGCCCTTGTGTGTTTGAAGTATGAATATGAACTTTTATTGGCCCTATGCAACTCTTTCCTATAATACAGAGACTTGTTTATGTCAAACTACCAACCTAAATAGTAGCGTTTCCAGCCCTTGACCTCTGGACTGAGCTTCTATAGGCTAAAACATGAATTTCTATAGGAAATAGTGCTGACAGAGCCATAAAATTGCACAGGCAGGTTACTAAGGGGCTGCTGATGATGTTACAATCAATAAATATATTGCCCTCTATTGAATTGTGTGAATATTCTCATGACTATGTATTAAGGATGGCAATAATCGGGTGCAAAATCCTACAAATTCATGAAAAAGTGGTCATTTTGACCACAATGGCATACCATATTATCAATCCCTGACCTCATTCTTAAGCATACATATTTGGGCAATGTTCATTGAAAAAAATATGCATGTCAGAACAATGTGTAGCTTGCTATGAACTGCCAATGGACAGCTCTTGATGCTCGGAGAGAGCCTGTCGGAGCTATGCTTTACGCAGAAAATCACACCGACAACTGTTCTACTGGCCCCAAACCTGGATTATTATGGGGAAATGGAATCTGTGCTCCTAATAGGGTCTATTCAATAGTAGAAACTGCACCTCCTATGAACCTAGGCCCATTTTCATAGATTCTATAGGTTAAACATAATAAATCCTCAAATTTGTTGCTGTCAATTACCCCAAAAAGGTGGATTTTAATGATTTTCAACCAACATTGCACACCCCAGTAGGCCTAATTGTCCCAAAACATTTAAAACTAAGCTAAACCAATTGAATGATTAACTTTTCAATAATCCCCCAGACATTATAGTTTATATAACTGTATCTGGTGCAGGTCTCAGACAGGGAATTACTCCCCCACTATACTTTAATATAGCATGACATGCAATAAATTGTATTATAAGGAGGTATTGAAGGAAAAGTCTATCATACGTCACTACAATGAACCTTCATACATAATCTATTAAAGTATAAGGAGACTTTGTTCACGAAAATCTGAAATGCCACTCCCAAATGTCTACAAACCTCCATGACCGGCCAGTTCTGCAGTGAATAAATTCATTTCAGACCCAACTCAGATACACCCCAAAACAAAGGCCTTTACCTCCAAGAACCATGTTTTATTGCATGTCATATGATTTAGAATTTATATAGGGGCACCTGTGATTTTTAACAGAATTTTAGAAAATCCCCTAACTATTTTGACCACCCAGAACTCATCTGGTATTCTGTGCGGAGTCAGTCTTTCAGTAAGGATGCACCGACTGACCTCGGGGAATTCCCTATTTGAGACCTGCATGGAGAGGCGTGCTTTTCATTTTTTCTGAAAATCATTTTTTCATGTGCCCTTGTGTGTTTGAAGTATGAATATGAACTTTTATTGGCCCTATGCAACTCTTTCCTATAATACAGAGACTTGTTTATGTCAAACTACCAACCTAAATAGTAGCGTTTCCAGCCCTTGACCTCTGGACTGAGCTTCTATAGGCTAAAACATGAATTTCTATAGGAAATAGTGCTGACAGAGCCATAAAATTGCACAGGCAGGTTACTAAGGGGCTGCTGATGATGTTACAATCAATAAATATATTGCCCTCTATTGAATTGTGTGAATATTCTCATGACTATGTATTAAGGATGGCAATAATCGGGTGCAAAATCCTACAAATTCATGAAAAAGTGGTCATTTTGACCACAATGGCATACCATATTATCAATCCCTGACCTCATTCTTAAGCATACATATTTGGGCAATGTTCATTGAAAAAAATATGCATGTCAGAACAATGTGTAGCTTGCTATGAACTGCCAATGGACAGCTCTTGATGCTCGGAGAGAGCCTGTCGGAGCTATGCTTTACGCAGAAAATCACACCGACAACTGTTCTACTGGCCCCAAACCTGGATTATTATGGGGAAATGGAATCTGTGCTCCTAATAGGGTCTATTCAATAGTAGAAACTGCACCTCCTATGAACCTAGGCCCATTTTCATAGATTCTATAGGTTAAACATAATAAATCCTCAAATTTGTTGCTGTCAATTACCCCAAAAAGGTGGATTTTAATGATTTTCAACCAACATTGCACACCCCAGTAGGCCTAATTGTCCCAAAACATTTAAAACTAAGCTAAACCAATTGAATGATTAACTTTTCAATAATCCCCCAGACATTATAGTTTATATAACTGTATCTGGTGCAGGTCTCAGACAGGGAATTACTCCCCCACTATACTTTAATATAGCATGACATGCAATAAATTGTATTATAAGGAGGTATTGAAGGAAAAGTCTATCATACGTCACTACAATGAACCTTCATACATAATCTATTAAAGTATAAGGAGACTTTGTTCACGAAAATCTGAAATGCCACTCCCAAATGTCTACAAACCTCCATGACCGGCCAGTTCTGCAGTGAATAAATTCATTTCAGACCCAACTCAGATACACCCCAAAACAAAGGCCTTTACCTCCAAGAACCATGTTTTATTGCATGTCATATGATTTAGAATTTATATAGGGGCACCTGTGATTTTTAACAGAATTTTAGAAAATCCCCTAACTATTTTGACCACCCAGAACTCATCTGGTATTCTGTGCGGAGTCAGTCTTTCAGTAAGGATGCACCGACTGACCTCGGGGAATTCCCTATTTGAGACCTGCAGAGGGTTTGCCACTCTCCTACGCCATTGACAGCTAAGGTAACATGGCAGAGAGGGTGAAGGTAGTTTCTTCCCACCTACGGCGGTCATTGGTATCCTTTTTGAGAAAATCGGTCCACAGGGACAGACGGAATCAAACGCCAACACTGAAAGTTGAAACAGGCCCCAGCCCAGGTAATTGGTAAACACACATCAGGCTACTGATTAGCTTAGCCTCTATATCTCTAGATTAGCCTATTAGGATCTCAACAGATCTTTACAATATTAAGCCGTACATCAAACGAAAGACATTGAGCATAGCATTTCAGAGCACTTTAAATAAAGTTGATAATCCTTCTACTTCTAGAAGCGATTCAATGTCACTTTTAGCTACCACTTTATACATCAATACCGGTATTGCAAAATATAGATCTGTTAAGCCTTAAGGGAGTGCTCATTTTTTTTAAACATGGGGGGGGGGGGGGGTGGTGAGATTTCGCTGGGAGCGCGCGAACATTTTTTCACCCCCCCCCCTAGAGGGGTTTCAAATTTTTTACCCCCCCCCCCGGCAAGCCGAAAATCGCGTGCGTTCGTGCCCTAACGCATTGGCTTTTTCCCTCAAAACAGGTTGAATTTTTTTGACCCCCCCCCCCCCCAAGAGAGGGGTCTAAATTGTTTACCCCAGCATTTCCCCCCCCCCCCCCAAAAAAATAAAAAATCCACCACCCCCCCTCTTGGGGGTGCAGAGGGGGCCCCCCCCCCTGAGGTCGGAAAGTCGCCGAAATTAAGGGGTCCAGGTAACAAAGTCGCTTTTTTGGACCCCCTAAAGTATTGTCAAATTTCTCTAAAAGTCGCCAGGTCACTTTTATTATTGCAATAGGTCGAAAGTCGCCTCCAAAACAGCCCAGGTCGCCAGGTCGCTTTTGACCCATCTGCAGCCACCCTCTTGTTAAAAAATGAGCACTCCCTAATCTATAATTGTAAGGGGTGTTATAACCATCTTTATAATCTTTTTGTCAAAAATGTTGCCCCCTAATGGGCTAAAGGCCCCTATAAACACTGACCCCCGACCCCTCAAATAATGAAACCAGCCTACACCTCCTCGAGGTGCGAATAAGAATCCTTATCCGCACCTCGAGGATGTGCGATTAGGAAATGCTATATATATATACATATGCACATCATAGAGGTGCGAATATCACCGGCCGGTGGGGGCCATAGACCTACACTTGCTAAGGTGGAAACCGTGAAAACTGAACTCATGCTTGAACTGCCAGATAGTAGAGATGTGAAAGGGAATTATTCCATGCAGATGCACATAGATATTCTTTAACTGTTGTAAGAACCAGAGGCCTACATCTGGGCTCCAGGCCACCCAGCCAACCGGGACTGGATATAGATACACACTCGATAATGGCATCCTGACTCCCAAACAGAGGCAACAGTATGAGGATAATGGCTTCGTGGTCATCAAAAAAGCCATTCCATCGGAAAGGCTTGCCAAATACAGGTATTTCCACTAATATTATAAGAGAATAAAGCTCAACAATTTAATGCCTAATTTGTTGATTTAGATCATCACATTTCTTTCTCCACTTAATTTCATTGTCACTTCTTTACCTACCATCCTTCCGATTACCGGATAGAGACTGACTGATTTCTAAACTTTATTAATAGGGGACTATTGCTTACCAGGTACATGATTTTCATAGGTAGTGGGTTATAGTGGAAAAACCAAAGAAGAGCAAAAGCGCTTAAAAGGCATATTTATTGAATTAAGTATTACACATGATATGACATGTGAGGGAAAAGGGGGACTATATATATATATATGTATGAGTATGTATGGGTAGAGCATATATATACTAAGTAGATAATGGGAAACTGTATATACAATAGCACAGTCCGAAAAGACCAATATAATAAAGGGTAGAGATACCGTGCAGATACATGAAATAACATGGGAATCGAATAAATCTAGTACGCGGGCCACATAGTAAGTAATGAATATAAAATAAATATATGAATAAAGTCATATTGTCCAATAATAAGAGACTTGGCTACAATAAGAGTCAGAGTTCTGTGGACTGAATATATTCGACTCGTGGTCAGGTCTTAGAACCTAAACAGGGAAGCAACACATATAATAAGATCCGGGCCAAAGCAGCTGGTAGGGAAGATAACGGAGGGATAAATCCAGGTCAGGAGATAGACTCGAATGGTAAAAGTGGACGGGGGAACAGGGAGCACGGCCCAGCGGCGGGAGTCAGTAGAACATGGAGATGAGCCTCGGCGTCGGGTGTAACAGTACCCGGGCATGACATCTATGCAGGGGAGAAACGACGTAGGGGGTAGATAGGCAGTGGGGGCAGGTGACCAGGCCCTGCACACAGCATGGTCATGACCGGGGTCTGCCTAATTGCCACAGGATGGTCGTGGCCGGGGTCTGCCTAATTGCCATAGGATGATCGTGGCCAGGGTCTGACTAATCACCACAGGATGGTCACGGGTGAGGCCGCCTAATTGAAGATCGATGAAAGCTGAGTAGGGCCGCCTAATTGAAAATCGATGAAGGTTGTGTAGCAGCCGTTGATTAGAGATCAAGGGGAGCCGGGCATGGTCATGGAGGGAGGCAGCCTAGCTATTGATCCGGTAGGAGGCTGGAACAAGAAGTAAAAGAGAATATAACTTGGGATGGGAGAGAGAGCAGTCAGTTATCAGTGAGCGTTCGGGGAGTACGATCGAGAAGCCCTGGAGCTTGTGTAACTCCTGAGGAGTATGTGTGTGGTTTAAAGACAATGGTTTACATTTAGACATTGTGAACTAGATACGCGGTATTATTCATACAACGGAGCTTATACACTGTGGAGTTTAGTGATATATATCTTACTGTATGGCATATCGAGAACTAAAGGAATAGTGTGGTGGAGATACCACGGTCATTTACTGATTGTAGCTAATTGGAGATAGTGATGGAGATGGTGATACAATATACTGGATTTGTTAGTATGGAGTTAGAACAACAACTATCTAGACTCGCTGATCAAATGAATTGGGATTTGATTGTATGTATTTATCCTGGAGCTGTGGTAATAGCCAGAGATTGATGAATAGATTGCACCTGGAGTTCTCTTAAGGTTGGGATAAAACATCAACCAATACGGCGGAGAAGTGTATAGATAGGCGATAAAACACGTTAAAGGGTATTGCAGCGGTAAACAACAATGTACACAAAATCGTACCGAATGTATTTATTGGTCAAATGGACGATGAATACCGTAAATTCTCGCGTATAAGCCTAACTCGCGTATAAGCCGCACCCCTAACTTTGACAAATTATATAAGCCGCAGAGGGGGTCTGAATATTGCGATTTTGGTACTGTAGTATACTAATAAAAACTCTCGTATAAGCCGCACCCTATATAGGCATGTTTGGTATCAAAAGAAAGCTGAGTCTGACTCGCGTACAAGCCGCGGCTTCTACGCGAGAATTTACGGTAGTACTGCCAGGTCCATATAGAAGGATCCTGCTAGATACTTATATGTATACTTTGCCTATGCTAAGGCCGTCTCATATAATTATCGATGCAAGCCCTGGAGCAAACTGACACTAATGAAATACATATCTCTATATATATATGGAGAAGGCTGTGATTGGGATATAATCTATGAAATTGCTCTATGTCTGGTATTATATCAACCATACCATAATAAACTGGATCTCACTACCCTTGCGTTATCTTTGGGCGGAAGCCTACCTCTGACTAGTTTAACCCCACAGAGTAGTAGCAAGTAAGACGGAAGTTGAACCCCATTTAAATATATGAAAACACTATATTCCTATAGGACATTAACTGTAGCCCAGTAGCGTATTTGCTATAAATACCCCGGAAATATGCATTTAACTTAATAGTAAATTATATTAAATAATGCACATTTTTGTTCCCAGCGCACGGTTTCGGGATATCTGCTCCGATCAGATCAAGGTGCCTGGTATGACTGTCATGAAGGACGTCGCTATAGCCAAGTCTGAATTTCGTAATGGAGAATCTGCCATCACCAAAATCCAGGACTTCCAGAATGATGACGAGCTGTTTGAGTATTGCTGTGAGCCAGAGGTAATCTCAGCGATTGTCATACCCATGCTCCTTCTTAATCTCATACCCATGCTAAGATGTCTTCTATAGTTGTCATTGTATCAGTTGAACTTAAAGTAGCTTCACTCTCACCCATACTAAGATTATTACTAATATGTGTGTTATGTATCAGTTAAATGGGAGAATTCTCATCCACACTCATACAAAGATGTGCTTCACAGCGCAGAGTTAAACTTAGGACGCAAGGGCCAAGTTATTTATTACCATCATTGCTAGATAGGATGTACCATGGAGTTTACAGTGTACTCTGTAGATCCATGGGTGTACGTATGTGAAAATCAGTATATTTTAGATTAATAGGCCCATTAATGGGCGGGGTTTTAAGGGGACAATGAAAAATAATGATAAGTAATAATAGAATGCCCCGACACCAATTAACTCGACCACACCCCCTGCTAAGATGTGCTGCGTTAAACTGGTTGTGTTTGTTGTCTCCTTGCCAGGTGCTGAAGTACGTGCAGGCGTTCACTGGTCCCAACGTGATGGCCATGCACACCATGCTCATCAACAAGCCGCCAGACCCGGGTACGCCACCTGAGGAGGAGTCATATGGAGATGGGGGGGGGGGGGGGGGGGGGGGGGGGAGGGGGGTCATAATAAAAGTAATAAAAATACAGGCCGTCAGTTTGGGGGGGGGGGGCGACAAATTTATTTCTCATAATCAGAACTTGGTGTGTGGGGGGCGACAAAGTCATTTCTCATAATCAGAACTTGGTGTGGCGGGGGAGCAATATTTCTTAGAGCTAGTTTGTGAGGTCGACGGAGTCAAAAATCCACCCAGCCCCCTCCCCTTAGTAATAAATGACTTGTCCCTAATCACCTATATGCGCACCGTCACGGAACATGTCAGATGGACATAAAATGTGATTAATATGTAGACAGATGTCTCATAAGTTGTACTAAGTTGTCCTGTTTTATACAAATTAAACCCATTGAATTCAATATATTTCTATTTCAATTTGACTAGGCACGAAGACGTCTCGTCACCCGATGCACCAAGACCTGCACTACTTCCCATTCCGGCCCGCTCAGCGCATCGTGTGTGCCTGGACGGCCATGGAGAAGGTTCACCGCGGTAATGGCTGCTTGGTCGTCCTCCCGGGCACACACAAGGGCACCATGCTAGAACACGGCTACCCGCAGTGGGAGGTAAGTTATACACACCAAATACTGTAAATTCTCGCATGTAAGCCTAACCCTTGTATAAGCCACAACCCATACTTAGGAGTATCATATAAGCCGCACAGGAGGGCTGAAAATTGGCAATTTAGTATTGTACTGTACTGTATGAGAGGATCCTATAAACTACACTGAGGTTCCGACTCGTGTACAAGCCGCGGCTTCTACGCGAGACTTTGGGGTAATATCCAAACATCTGCTTGTATTATGTAAGGGGGCTACATGTATTACCATAAAACCTTGCGTATAGGCCGTGGCTAGTACGCGAATCAGGTCGCTGGTGTGGCTTATAATTGGATCGGTCCAGCGTCGGGGTGTGGCTAATGCGAGGGTTTTTGCTACTATGGTACAGTAGGCTTACTGAAGTCACCATAATCAAACCGCTGGTGCGGCTTATAGGATCGGCTAATATGCGAGTTAGGCTTATACCCAAGGTTTTACGGTACAACACAAAGTACCTACCCTTATTATATGGACATTATCTACTTAGTTAATATCTGTAAATTAGTGTCATGGGTATATTATATAGAGAGTGTTTAAGACAATACACTGCTGTATCACTCATGAAATAAAAACTGACAGTCAATCAATGATATGAGCCATGGACTTACTTGGTCTAAAGTCTAAAGTGCATATTTATTTGTACGACCAGGGTCACCAGTCTTGTATTCATTTGTACAATGTAATGCACTGATATAAGAACATAATAGATTATATCAGATAAGAGTTTATATAAACTCGGTTGATCCCCTTCTAATGCTACATTTACATGTCTTATGTATATCTGCTCTGTATTAAAGAATCGCTATGGACCAGTAGCGGATTTATATGACGGAGGGGTTTGACGATTGTGTTTTTCAATATGAGGTACAAAACACGCTAATTGTTTGGAGGACCCCTTTAATATGAAACTGATCAAACATGTCGATAATAAGCTGCAGACTTAACACTGGCCCACTCGTTGTACAGGGGGGAGTCAACAAGATGTACCACGGTATCCTGGACTACAATGCCGACCTGCCCCGCGTGCACTTGGAGATGGAGGAGGGAGACACCGTCTTCTTCCACCCCCTCCTCATCCACGGCTCGGGCACCAACCGCACACAAGGCTTCCGCAAGGTGACTACCGGTATATGTACTAAACACTGTTGATCAACACTCACATGGCAACAACTCAGTTAGGTCCAGGGACCAGTCAATAGACTAGTGTCCCTCTGTGGAAACGTATCCATGACCATATACCTACCGTTGTGTATAAGCGCCCCAGCACTTATAACTTTGGAGGGCTGGTGACCCCAGGCGCTTATACAAGACAGGCGCTTATTTAAGATCCATTTCCCGTGCTCAAGAATTATGCCATAATCTTCATACCCCCGGCGCTTATACAAGACCAGCGCTTATTCAATACCCGGCGCTTAAATGCGACAGTATGGTACATGTATTATCCCAAAACACGTACTTCAATCGATCAATCAATTCAGTCACTTAAGACTTAACCTGACCTTGAATCAATTGTGCTACAATTCCCCCATTCACTCTTTGTGCCAGGCTATCTCGTGCCACTATGCGGCCAGTGAGTGTGAGTACATCGACGTGACTGGCAGCAGCCAGGCTGTTATTGAGGAGGAGATCAAGGAAATTGTCAAGAAGAAGTTCAAAGGCAGCTACGAAGGAGAGGTCAAGCTCAAGGTATGTACATGTTCACGTATGATGAGGGTGCAGAGAGTCCCCCCCCCCACTTAGGTCGGAAAGTCGCCGAAATTAAGGGGTTCAGGTCGAAAAGTCGCTTTTTGGACCTTTTAACCTATTGTCAATTTTGTCCAAAAGTCGCCAGGTCACTTATTGACAAAGTTATACCTGACGAGTGAAACAGGTTTTAAGACGTTTTTGTTATATGGGAGAAGTGCTGTCATTCAGTCTCCATGGCCCACAGCCATGAGATAAGACCATGGAGAGACAGGCAAGATCAGGGGACAAATGTTTCCTTCGAAAAGAAATGTGAAATGTCTTTCCTTCCGTATGAAATTGAGCTGCGATCTTCAGGTACTAATTTCTCTCTTTTGCATAAACTCTTAAGTATTCCTAAATTGCTACCCTCTAAATGAAAGCCACATAGGGTTCAATGTTAAACCAAAGATAGAAAGCACATTTTTAGCCAAACTGCCCCATATTTCTCTCTTTACATGCAGAAATGCCATCTTGTACACTGGAAATACCCTCAAACACACAGTAAAGAACCATCTAAGTGCTTGAAATTAAATTTAAATTAAAGACGCCAGAACAGAGCAACACAAGACAAATATTATAGTTCCTGTTGCGACCGTCGTCCAAAGGGTTGCGCCACTGCGACTTCTCGTGCACTCCGAGAACTGCGTGAAACAACACGAGAGTTGCCAGCGACAGCGTGAGGATAAAAGAGTGTCCCGAGCAGTTTAAAACTGTGCCACCCATATCGTCGCCGTTTATCGTCCGATCGACTGGCTTTTTGATAGAGACAGAAGGCGGTACATACCCACAGCCTGGAAATGTCACCCACACCCACCTGCTCTCCCACACCCACCTGCTCACCCACACCCACCTGCTGGTCTGAAATGGAATAACATACATGTATGACACATGACTTGAGGGTACCTTTTAGCAAGGAATTCATTTCTGATGCCAGAATGGACCAATGAATGATTATAAGGGAGTACTATATCTAAGAACATGATAAGCTACAGATTCAGCTTACCCTGAGTCATCTGTGAGGCCACTCACACGCTCAATCTTATCATAAGTTAGGGTATGATTTATACGAGGGTTTCTAGAAGTGTCATACAGTATTACAGTCGCCAAAATTAGACCCCCTGTGCAGTTCATAAGATTTGCCAAAGTTGGGGGAAGGGGATGTAGGGCAGCGGCTTGTAAGCGGATTGGGCTTGTATGCACAAATTTACAATACATCTTTTATGGTAAAGGCATTTCTCATTGTAAAATGTTGCCACTACTAGTATGTAGAATCAAAGCACAAAAAAACCTAAATTTGCACATCTCTGAGGTATATGTTTATCATTTGTTTCAGGATATCTGGGAATTCAAAGGCCGCCTTGTACATGGAGAGCGACTTGAGCTCTGAGTTCTCGACCGTTGGCCTCTGGTTTTGAGTTGAACAACTCCTGTGTTTGCTAGGCGTAGGCTACTGTAGTTTACAGTAAACGGTGACATAGGGTGACATACACTGGGTTTATGATACAGGACCAGGACATCATTGTCCCAAACCTATCCAACTGTGATGTAAGACTTATATATCTATGTAATAATTGTTGAATTTGTAAAGAATTTGATTGGTGCTTTTACTGCTATACCAGTATATTATCTAATGACCAAATATGGAAATCGTTTTTAGTAAATACTGTCTTTCGGTATGATATGTAAAGGAACAGATGTGTACATTATAAAATGAAACGTTTGTTTAATACAAATGACGTCATGTGCCTTTCTGCCATGCGGCATACCAGAAGTAATGCATTTTATTAGGAATTATTAATAGTATTATAGTCAGTAATGTGCTAGTCAGTGACTAACTGTGAATTAAACTGTACTTTGTAGTTGAGAAGTCGCACATATGCTACCTGATCCTTTTGTTGATTCAATGGTGTTATCAGGGGTTATCAGTTTAATGATTGTCCAATTAGAGCATCAATCAATGAAAGCCCTACTGGCTATGTATAATCAATATATATACAGGTGCATGTAAAATAAATCGCAATGCTAAATGTCGCTGTATAGTTGTGATATGAATAAAGTATTCGCACTCTACCCTTGTATCTATTTGCTTTTGTTGTAGGGGTCTCATTTAAGTATGACGTGGGTCTTTTATTAATGCCATTGTGCATTGTACATTTATAATTTGAATCAGAACTCCAAAATGTAACCACATACAATTCCTTTAAACCGTAGATGTATAACCAAACTCCTTTTGAGGTCAATCTCTAAATAAATATTAAATATTAAGATCACAAACAACAATGGTTATTGATCCAACAAATATTGCTTGCGTTTTAACTAACAAATGAGACAACTATTTTTATTTTGAAGTCAATTTTTATTTCAACCGCAAGCTTCACTATGAAGCACACATGACGCACTCCATATATGGTAGTACTCCAGCTCTATCGAAAAGATTATAAATATTAAAACATGTTCTATAAATGTCATCCCGATATTAAGCTTGGCATCAATGACAATCAGATTAAACAACGATCGTCATCATAAGTAACAAAGTCATATATATATTTCTCAATTATATATCCATGCAGTAAATACGCCATGAAGTTACATGCAATTGTACTACATCATATACCGTGTTGATCACTTTGGCAGAGATAAAAGCCTATACCTTTGGTTACTATTTCAGCACCTCATATTGATTGGTGACACGAATACACATGGCAACTATCAATTTACAAAATTGTACTGTTTGGTGAACTAATTTGACAGCAATTGCATGGCAAACACGTTTTAACACATGCTACAAAAGAGTTATTCCAACTGGCAAATAGACTCAATTCATTCCCAAATCTAAATGAACTGGTTAATGGTACTCAAGAAGAGATAATAGGTGCGTATTGTGGCGTAGCTATCTCTGGGAACCACTGATTCTACAGCTGCACCATCCTATGTAATATGGGGACCACGTTCATATAGTCAGAAACTACACCTCTGCCCTACGACTGGAAGAAGGACTTTCTATCTTAAGGAGATAAAAAAATGACGAGCCATATCGTGAGTCAATTCAGAATACCATTTGTTCACAGAGAAATAACTTGAGAGAATAGTTATTTAGTTGGTACGCGTCAGTTCTATGACGCAGCTCTGAGCATGGGTGACGAGATCACTCAGTATATGATGTAGTGTATAATGCTTATTGAAATTATGCTGAGCAGACAGAATACCACGTCATGGATAAGCAAACAATTACAAATCCCATAACCAGCACGCATGATATACGATTATTCTTTTAAGTATATGACAAAAAACTAAAGCTAAAATATCTATCAATAAAACTGATAATGTGGGCATGCAATGGCAACCAATGTAAAATATGATTTGCATAGTAAACTCAATATTATGCCACAGCAGAAAGTCAATGCATCAATGTATATGTGACAATAATCTCACCAACATAACGTATACTTAATAGGTATTTCTGACATTAATTTATATTTGGTATTATGGAATATATTGGCAGCCTCTTCCGTGTCGTTGGTTGCAGTTGATTTAGTTTTAATAGGATTACCAGTAATGTATTTTCAAGGTCAAATGGGTAAAATCACCGCATGTTAACGATTCATTTATCTGCACACTTTGACATTACTTTGTAGATAGGTATTGATGAAGTAATTGAACACCGATCACGTTTTTATATGTGGAGGTATAGTGTCTAAACTAAAAGCCAATGCTTATTTCTTTAACACGTCGATTATCTCAATATTTTCCTTATCCTGGTTTGTGGTTCAAATATGAGATGGTTTACATGCATCTAACATCGTTTATGTTGGTAGTCCAAGTCAGAAAACTAACAGGAAAATAGAAGGAAAGATGACATTGCTTTATCGGACAGAAGTAAAACACGCTACTGCAATAGGTGATATAGAGCCAGCCTCGACCAATCCCGTTCCCATGGCGAGAACGGGCCTGGACGAATTCCCATCTGAAGAAGATGATCTGGAATCCTAAACCATATCTTAATGAGATTGTAAATAGCCTTGAAAAGATGATGGTTGCCATCTTTATTTTTCTGACCTGCCCCTTACAACATTGATAGTTACACATAAGTAATGTTAACTAACAGTCGGGGCCCGAGGCTGGGGAAGAGCTGGATTGTACACCTTACACATTGTTCAATATGGAAAGAAATGGGCACCATTGTCATCTTTTATGCAATATAACAAAATATGCAGATCATTCAATAATGTTTGTGCATGGTATGCTTAAAGGTCTTGCATATAGAATTAAGCTACCGGTAACTCATTTTGCAAAATGAAGTTCAATTAATAAAACAAAGTTATTTTCAGGTAGACAACAAGTTCAGTAGGGGAGCTGCAGCATGTGAGAGAAGGCCATGTCATTGTAGAAACACCTCTACACACAACAGTTACAACATACCCTAACCCCACACTGCATTCAACAAAATCAACACTCCTTCTGGAATAAGCACAACACCCTCGTTTCATTTCAATGAAATTGAAATAGAAACACCAGGAAACTGTCCTTCTCAAATGGTACCAAATGGTGTTGATGTACATGTAGTATTTAAGTGGCTTAAGTGCTAAAGTTGTTGAATGCAGTATACATACAAGTCTGTGTGAACCAGCAATATCAGCAGCAATGTGGAGAACGCAAGTTAGGAAGAACTCACAGGCTAATCCTACATTACTCTCGTTCCCAAAGCCAGAATGTATTATGGTAGTTTTACCATCATACTTTCGGATTCCATTCCCGGTTCCTGTTCGCTGGTTCCAAGCTAACCACAGGGGCTGCGTAAACCCAGCAAAATCCAAGTTCAAAGTCATAGTGGCTGTCACCCGAGCCTCCCTTCGAAAGGGATTGGGAACGAGAGTAATCCTACATCTACAAGACCACAACAATAATAATGCGTTTTATAGTTCCCGTATAGCAATTGAAAAAGGGAGACTTGACTATTTGCCTACACAGTTTTGAAAAATAGGATTTGATTGTTTTCATAAACAAAGAAGGTATATAGCGTTCTGGGTCAAGCAATGCATGTACATTTGTTTCCTGGGGAATTTCAACTGAAGCTGGGGGGAACCTTTGGGGGCCCTTGGTCCCCACAACTTGTTCAATGCGATTCCAATTGGACGTTTGCTGGTGAACCTCTTTGGTAATGTACTCATTGCTTACTGATCGTTCAATACCTGACTCAACATTTTGTCATCTGCTTTTCCTTGGATTAGGTGTCCAGAATGACAAACACAAAATACCCGTGACCCGTGGGTGAAGCATATACGTGAGTGCATATACAGGTTTTACTAACTCATTTGTTGTTCAGAACAAGCCGTGTGCACCATCCACCCACAAAATCATTCTAGCTTAAAGTATACACAGTATACATTGATCGCCTAGTTTATGCTTATATTACAAACCTTTGGTCCGACATTTACATTTACCAACACGATATACAAACTTTACATCTACAATATAGGCACATTTTAGTTTTTCTTTGACGATCATCATGACATACGTTGGATTAATGTGTGGGAATCTGTCATTATGACAATTGTAACCCTTTTTACCAATGTCAAAGTATTGAAATTGTATGCAACACCGCTTTAATGTGATAAAACGATTATGGTGGGTAAAGGCATTTTATAATTCACAAACAATGAATGGCTACACGACATACAACTACAAAAGGCCCAGTTCCCTTCTGCCGGGCATTTAAACAGGCACAGCTCTCGTGTTGTTGTTTTCTGCCTTTTGACAATTTTCCCGGCCGAAAGGGCTGATATCTAGTTATTAAAAAAACACCAAGCTTTCAATTCTATAAAACAATACCCACGCATTGCAAGCTTACAGATGCATGTCATGGGGAAGCATAGTACCCAACATAGGGCAGGAGCAGTATAGTTAACACTGGTTAGACATATATACAACGTTATACCGACACGTAAAATATCTTTTTGACCTTGGTATTCTGAATCCAAAAATGTGTTCTACTCATTTTACTCACATTACTTGATACGTTATGCCTTCAGACAGATTAAATTGCAAATTAAATTGATCCCTAATTTTGATGCACATCTTATGAATGTATTAGCATAAAATGTATTTTATTTTTGGGTTTGTATCAGATCGTATTTATCTTGTACATGGTCTGATGTCAAGCATTTCGAAAAATACGATTGATTTAATATTCTCGATAATTTTGGAGGGTTTACTTCTGGAAATGCTGGAAACATGATCATATACATACTGACGTTATATCATCTACGTACGGTATGGAGGCTGCCTTTAAATTATTCAATAGGCCTTTTGTAGGAAAACAGAGATCATCAAAAACAAGTCTTCGTGAGGATTGAATTGGAGTCAAGATGACCGCATGAATTACAGAGTTCCAGACATAACCACCAATGTTCAAATGTCCATTGACACAAATTTAGCACCACTTAAAGTTGATACAAACAGCAAAACGCGACACCCTTCTCCAAATATATTGATATCACAGTCGCTATTAATGAAAGAATGGGATTGACCATTTAGTACTATACACAGGGAAATGCTGTGTGATGGGCAAAGAAACACTATCAGCTACAAGAAGGACCGGGAAGTGAGATTAGGAGCAAGTCATCGCAACCTAGCAGATAGGCTGCACCGCAACACCACACCGCAGCAGATAGGGAGCATAGCAACCTAGCACACATACAGGGTGCATGGCAACCTAGCATATGATATACCGTATTTCCCTATTTATAAGCCGGGTCCTGAATAGTTATAAGCTTGTATGAAGGCAACTTCAAAACAATTTCTTCAGGAGGGCATAACTTCACGTCTAATCGGAATATTATCATAACTCTTTCATGTAAATATGGCCAACGTACTACCCCTTAAGCTGGGAACACTTTAGAGAAAGATAATGTTGATATTTGTCATGTTATCATTTAAAATATCCAGAAAATTTTGTAAAGTCGATAAATGTATACAAGAATGTTAGACAGCCTGCCAGAGTGGCTCTATGAACTTGTGAAATACAGATGGAAAAATATAAGCCGGCCTCGAATATAAGCCTGCTTCATTTATAAGCCAGGTCAATTTTCCATTTGAAATCAATATAAGCCTGGGCTTATAAACGGGGAAATACGGTAGGAAAAATGGTAACATGGCATACATGTAGGCTGCACCGCAACCTAGCAGACAGAGGGTACTGCAACCTAGCATGTATGTAGGCTGCACCCCAACCTCGCATATAGGGTGCACGAACGAAAACTGCAGTTTCTCAAGCTACAGGAAATTTGGTGTCACAAATACAGTACCACGATACACGTGACACAATATGTCATAGTCAACGCCACTCCACCATCTTTTGGAATTCTCGATGCAAGGCAGCGAAATACTTATTCACTGTTCTAAACACGGTGTGAACTCTTTTATACAATACATTTGACTCTATTTATGTTTTGGGTAAAGTTCAGTTAGGTGGTATTAGACACTAGCGATGCGTATATCTGTGTCTAAAATGTTTACGCATTTATCATGAAAGCAAATGACTTTGCTATATCGTCAGGCAGAAGGCACGAAAAACAGTTATAGAATAATGAAGTAGTTTCCACACTTGCTGAGATAAATATACACGTATATACGTTTAGCAATATTATATATATATTTTTTCTATTTTTACTTTTTGGCTTTTATAGTAACACCGGCTGATTTATTTCAAGAGAACATGCTCAATTGTATAGTTTTGAATGATATGCATGCATACCCCTACACTACGAGGTGCTAAATGTATATATTGTTCTACCGCACATAAACCTAACTCTATTTTAAATAAATCGTTAGCTAAACACACATTGAACTCAGTTTAAGTCCATACCATAAGTAGACTAGGATATATATGTGATACTAAACTTTAGTAGCCTAATTGGAGCGAGGTCATGCAGTTGCTGGACCTATAATATACATTTTAGGTCAAGGAAACACACGATTTGGAAAATCACAATTTGGTAGATAATCTGGACTGTATGCCTTTCTATGAGTGGTAAGACACAAATATCATGAGTGTGTAGAACAGTATAGCACATTGTAAGTATGCCAGACATACTCACTCTTTGCTACCAGAATACATTCCAGAACCTATGGCTAGAGCTTTCATCTTTGGTACTCTTTCTATTAATATATCTCAAAATTTGCCGCTTGACGGATATATTAAATCATGATATAACATACCCTAGTTCTTCAAAAATTTGCTCTGAAACAACGTCACAAGGAAGCCGCCGGAGGCAGGAAATGGCCCTCTTAAGTTGGTCTGCCTTTGCACCGGCCGTGTCAACTCACATTGCTACAGGTCACCACTCGCGGGAAACAAATAAATATGCAGTATGGATGCAAAGTACAAGATGGAGATGCAACCAGAGCAACACCATTCACCGTTAACACTTCATCACGCACACACGTCAGTGGACAACACACAACACACATGTGTCACAGGGGCGGATCCAGTGGTGCGGCTCGGAGTCCTGGGGGTCCGGAAACCCCGCCCTCTTTTGGAAATCTTTTAAGATTTTTCTAATGATATTTCAATTGTCCGCAAGTCGCGATGCGATCCATTTTGGGAGTTTCATGTTTAGTGGACCGAACACCTCTAAGGCTGTTTCAAATTCTTGGGTCCGCCCCTGAAGAACATCGGCAGATGACGTCACATGTCTTCATTTCCAGGTAGCCTTGATATATCCCCATATCATGTGAAACTTCATATAGATTATATGCATACAGATAAGTACAGGGTAGCATACAGTGAGAGGGGCCAGGGACACAATACTTAAACATGTATCCGTGTGGCTGTGCAAATACATGATGCCATTATATCAATGTGGCCTATGCATACAGGACCTGGCTGTGATCGTTCTGTGGTTTAAGGTGGTTAGACCTGTGACGTACTACATGTGACGTATACACATACATGTTGTACTACAAGTACTTGTTGCGTATACACATACACGTTGTGCTACTTGCGACGTACAAACATACATGTTGTACTGCATTACATGACATATACACATACATGTACTACGTGTGACGTATACACATACATGTTATACTCCTTGTGCCGTATACACATACATGTGGTACTTGTGACGTATACACATACATGTGGTACTTGTGACGTATACACATACATGTGGTACTTGTGACGTATACACATACATGTAGCTAACACTGTGGGTGTGACAGGGGCAGTCGGCGGCTGTGGTCTCCTTAATGCTGTCATACGTCGTAGCTCCTCCTCCTCCTCCTCCTCCTCCTCCATGACTAGGGTTCCTGGGTCCAGGCCGTGTTTACACCACCTGAGAATGCATCTGCTGTACAAGATAGGCGTAGCTGGGATCTGAAGACAAAAGGGGCTTTTAATGACAGCTTTCATAAATTTAAACCATATATAAAATATATAGAAATACAGTTTCTAATTTTTTATTTTTTCCCCATAATTTTAACACTGACGATAATCCCACGAGTAATAAAGTTTATAAATGAACAATCTACAAGAGACTTAGAGTTTAATAGTGTATTGCATATGTAGTGATTGTTAATGCAGTCAATTTTGTACATTCCAATGTCTATTGTAACATCAAGTCCATCTAAGCATATAAAATTATACATTTCATTTCTATACATGAACCAGGAAGAAGATAGCTAACTCATTACATGTATAAGGATTCATAACCATAAAAGATGGAATGGCTACATACCTTCATCAGGTAGGATGTATCCATGGCGAATTAAGAAGTCCAGACAGACGAGTGAACAATTGAATTTGAAGTCTGCCGTTCTGAGCATTTCTTTGAGCTTCTCTATGGGTACAAGCTGGAAACTCTCAGCTTCACCATCAGCATTCACCGGCTCAAATGTGGGTGGTACCTCCATATCCATCACGTACTGAATCTCTGGGAACAGGCCACGTTCGTCCTCATAGAAGTAACTGAAGAAAATAACAGGAATTAATAAGGGGTAAAGTGCTCGTCAATCTATATGAAGAATTATAGGATGGTCTGCATGCCCACGACACATGAGCATTTAAATACTGCTTCATTGGGTTAGTATTTCGAGTGGGGGCCACTCCCTCATATTTTGATACTGTCTGAACACGATTCCAAGGGAAAGGATCCAATTTTGGACCATAGGCGCGAGGGCCCTTGATAAGGGGTGCTTTTCAAGCAAATTTGGAGAGAAAGGGGTACATTTTCATCTGGCTTTTTAAAGGGTGATTTTACCCTATGTTGCAACATTTCTTGGTTAGTCTTGATGCAGAAAAGGAAATCTAGTATGTATATCCACGTCTTTGCCCTTTATAAGGGTATTTTTGTCAGGGTCACCCGTGGTTGAGGTGTATCTTTCAGGGTCACCCTTGATTAACCTCCCCTTGAAAAGTGTATGAAAATTCACCCCTTGATAAAGTTACCAAATTCGGGGTGACGTTCGCATATGGTGGCTATTGGGGGGGGGGGGGGGGGGGGTTAGTATTACTGCGCTTTTAGTGAGGAATACTATAATAGTACATTCTATAAAGGATGTATATCTTCTCAGGATAATCAGAAATAAAATATCAATCATTCAAGCTTAAATCTAAAGGTGAATACTCACTGGGCCAATCACAATTTGACCAACTAGAAAACATATTCTGCATTTGCTTAAAAAACTGTTTCTAACCGATGCCCTAATCTAGTGGTGCACTGTTAAAGATTACTTTGTATTTCGACCCTTAGTGTCTTGCCATACTTTACATCCCTCTGCCTCTACTCCACGTCTTCCAGTTCCCTCCACCCCAATTCCCTGATCTCCTGCCAGCCCAGCTCCCCCCCCCCTCCCCCACCCCACCCCGCCCACGGCCCAACCCTCTTCCCTTCCCCGCACCCCTAGGCTGGACCTTGCCATTCCATTTAAATGTTGTGTCTCAAATGCATTTCTCTTTAAATGAGCTCCGAATATATTTCTCTTTAAACGTTGGGCCCCAAATACATTTCCCTTTAAATATTTTACATATTGTGTTCAAAATACATTTCCCTTTGAATGTTGTGCCGCAAACACACTTCCCTTTAAATGCTGTGTCCCAACCACATTTCCCATAAAATGCTGTGTCCCAACCACATTTCCCATTACATGCTGTGTCCCAAACACATTTCCCATTTCATGTTGTGTCCCAAACACATTTCCCATTATATGCTGTGTCCTAACCACATTTCCCATTACATGCTGTGTCCCAAACACATTTCCCATTACATGCAGTGTCCATGCAGTGCCTTACCTGACAGAGCCTGCACACCTGATCTTGTCTATCAGGTCATCGGGTACCGAGGCCTCCTCTTTACACTCTTTACGTGCACACTCCATAACCGTCTGGCCACTCGCCAGCCCACCTGCCACCTGGGGAGAAACTTGGAAGTTAAGGTCACCTCAACTAGCATGCTGTAAAAAGGCCACAGCTAAAGGGTTGTCTTCCTCTATTTAGAATACTTGGCCTACTTTCTCCGCGGCAAAATACATGTAGGTGCTGGTTCTGTAGGAGATGAGTGTTTTACCCTCACCTTCAAATGAGGTCATGGACTGAGTAGTTTATATTTTATTTCCAAAAGAGTAGGAAGTATGGGTACGTGCCATACACGTATGACATATATCACAAAGGATATAAAAATATGTTACTCTTCCAAGGCTTTGCTTTGTACCTAAGTGAGGACGGTTATAGTTACCATTTTACGGTACATATATATGTCTTAACCCAGCTACTGTACCATTCATTTTTGAGACATAGCTAGCTCGTCTTATAGCCACGGGTCAAGAGAACGCCATGAACTCACCATTTGATCAAGTTTACCAGGGAAAGTTTGTTTCGTCTTGGATCGGCGTGCAATCCACACACATGGTCCGTTTTCTTTGTGGTGTGTGTAGGCATTAATGTGAACTCCAAACTGTTTTATTCCAAATAAACCTGTTTAAGGAAGAAATACCATTTTGTCAGTACATGTATTGTATACATGATGTTCACGTAAACCCTTACATGTCACTCCTTAATGGCACTTTAATATAGGCATGCTCTTCACCTTATGTGTTTGTATCCAAGTTAATAACTTCTAGGACACGCTGAAATTGAAAGGGGAGGACAGGTACTTTGATATCCCAACAAGAAGGAGGGTTAAATTTCCGTTTTGACACACAACGCAGACATGTATTCTACCATGAAATGATGTATCTATTGATGAGTTAGATTATACTCACATGCAGCAGACCGTTCCAGCTTCATCAGCGGGGGCTCGCCATACTTACAGCATACGTCATAACACTGCAATAGGAACCGTTCTCAAATGTAGTCTTTATCTTCTACTTTTTGGTATTTTTTTCATTTTGCGTATTAGCCGCGGCTTGCACAGGAATCAGGACCAGCTTTGATTTAATACTAAAGATGACTATCGGTATTTCGGGTGCGGCTTATATGATCCTTTTATTCCCCCCTCCCCTTCCCTAATAAGACAATAAGGTCAGAACCTCCATGCACAGTGATTATTGCTGGTTAAGTGTTGGTGTTCTCTCCTGGCCTTGCATGTAGCTTACAACTTACCTCATTTCTCCAGCCCTCCAGGGTGATAAAGACATCTTTCTCCCGGAGGTCTTCCAGCACGGCAGCCACTTTCTCGGTGCGCTGGTCGTATGTGGTGAGTTCGGGGTTGAGCGCTACCCCATCAATGTCCTGTGTGTAGGGGTTCTTGTCTATGATGAACACCTCCGGGTAGTCGCGAAGGTAGTCAAGGACATCCGGGCGGATAAGTCCCACCTGCTTCTCGTCAATTGTAAACGGCTTGCAGAATCGTTTAGAAGAGCCTGCGTAATAGAGACATGCAGAAACGGTAATCCCTTGTATATGTATATGTATACGGAATACAAGAGGCCCTACATGAGACATTGCACAGTATCAGGTCTGTAAAGCACGGGACAAATCACAGTGTTTTTATAGAGCACATAGGGGCTTACAGAGAATTAGAATACAAATCTGCGTCTGGTGCTTACTTATACGGCCTTTACCCCTGCTGCTAAGCATGACCAGCGCTTACTTAATGACACATGGATCTGTTGCAGGCGTGGGGAGTCACGTTGATTTTATTCTTTGTATAGCAGATAATGGAAATATATAGGAACTGATAATGGGGCTAATTAGACCAATTATTTAATTGGCTGATGTCGTCATACCTCAGGTGTGTATGATGTACAAATAATTCGTGCAGCTATGAGCCGTTCTACGGTCATATGTATAATTAATCCAAATTAAGGGACAAAGAATAAACTCATTAGTTTAACCAATTATACCTTCCATGAATAGAGTCCTATGGGCCACGCTATCAATAACCCCCCCCCCCCCCCAAAAAAAAAAAAAGAAGTTGTGTTCAGGTAACATGGCCAAAAAATATAGGGTAGATCGCTCGGATTTAAAAAAAAAAGATTGAGTGTGTGAGTGAACTCACAGATGACTCAGGGTCAGGTAGAGGTGTGAAAGGAAATGTATCATTTAGTGTAGTAAAAAGGAGAATGGTATATTGGGAAAAGGTGGGTGTGGGTGATCAGGTGGGTGTGGGAGAGCAGGTGGGTGTGGGAGAGCTGGTGGGTGTGGGTGTGCAGGTGAGTGTAGGCGACAGTTGCCGGCTCCGGGCATGTAACGCCTTCTGTCCTTGTTAAAAATCTAGCATGTGATGCTAATCACAAAAGACACAGGTATTTGTTTTTCCATTGGATAAACCTACCCAAAGTGCCCTCCCCAAAGTGTGAGTGTAATATGTGTGAGTGTAATATGTGTGTAGTGTAATATGTGTGTAGTGTAATATGTGTGAGTGTAATATGTGTGAGTGTAATATGTGTGAGTGTAATATGTGTGAGTTTTGATGTTGAACCACCAAAATAGAGTGCTTACAAACCCCCTCCCCCCCACATACACACACAGTGTCAATGCCCAGTGATCAGGTACCTAAGTTTAGTACAATACGTTATTTCTCATTTCTGACAGCAGAATCATAACCTCCAGGAAATGCTGACCCACTTTGATAGGTCACATGCCTTATTTAATCAAATTCCAGGCGAGCAGGTGGGTGTGGGCAAGCAGGTGGGTGTGGGCGTCAGTGCCCTGCAGCATGTAACCGCCGTTTTGGGCGAGCAAGTGCATCTGGGCAAGCAGGTGGCTGTAGGCATCAGCCCCTGGCAGTGCCTAACCCCCCTTTTACGTCTCGGCCGGCCGCAAAGCGAGTCGATCGGAGCGTCAGCAGCGACACCATCTCCGTTTCTGTTTCGCCGTGTCGGCCGGCCGCGGGTCGTGTGCTATAGATGATTAGCTATATGTGAGTGTAATAGGTGTGAGTGTAATATGTGTGAATGTAATATGTGTAATACCCTTATGTCCCAACCCCCAACCCCAACCCTCTCACCAGGGCGTGGTATAAGACACTGGTAGCAAAGCTACCTGTATCAAAAATTTGTCGGTCGGACCATATATCTATTAGAGAGCCCTTGTAGTGACGCTCACACTTGCCGTTAGGCTTACGGATACTCTAAAAATAGGGGGAGGGGGGAGGGGGCTGTGGGGGGTTGATATTTCTCCTTATAATGTGTTTGGACTGTGTTATTGTAAAATTTGGAAGTGATCTGTGATGGCCTTGTTTGTGCTATCATAGTTATATTGATTCTCTGCATCTCACATTTTGCATGTCTCACTTTTTCTGTTGTGTGTTTTAGAGTGGTGGTAGAATGTGCCCAGTTTTTGCCCAGTTTGGGGGTAGAAAGAGAGAAATACGGGCAAATTCGCTGAAAATGTCATTTCTATCTTCTGTTGAAAACGCTTAAGCCTTGAAGTCTATGGGTGTCCGAAGCGGGTGATAGATTTGGTTTAGTACATTTCTATAATAGCGAAAGAGAGAAATAAATTAGCAAAGATCGCAGTTCAATATTTTGAAGACAAATTGAGTTTTTTAGAATTTTTTTGGAGGAAAATGCTGTCCCCCGATCTTGCCTATGTCATAGAATTTTCCATATGTCTCTATGTCGAATGATAACCGAAAGTATAACAATTCTCCTTTGTAACAAAATTGTCTTAAAATGCAAAATTGGTAGGTGTATAATACTCAGGGTCAATTAAACCCTGAGTCAAAGATCTCTTTTAAGGGTTTATGAGGTGAGTTTAGGGAAGGTTGCTAACGATTTGCAACATGCTTAATTTGACATAGTTTCCCCTTTGCCAGTACTGTCTCATGTTAATTGTAACTAAATTTTATATACTAGCACTGCATCAAATTGAGTTATCAACAAGAATGTATGCCTATATATACGCCGTAGTCCATAATCACATGTTATATGTATGTACACAGTGTCATGTCTGTAATCTAAGCCTGAGGACATTAGCTTATCTGTGTAATTGGCATATGGGGAGATCCTGTCCTCGCAAGTTGGACTTTTCTAACCCTGAGCTGCTAATTCCCTTAGCCCTGCCTCTACACCTAGTAGTAACCGCTGGGACACCCCCTCCTCCCGAGTGTTTATGGATCAGGGTGCTGCAGCCTATAACAACAACACACAGGGTGTAGTGCTGGAGCAGCTCCCACCATACCAGGGGGGTGCTGTGTGTGGGTGTTGTGTGTGGGTGTTGCTCCCAAATAGTGTGAGGAGGTTAACCTCCATCCTGCCCCACTATGAGGGGTGTACATCTCACCCTCACCCTGCAGGCACTACAGCAGGAGGCTGCTACCGTAAAACCTCGCATAAAAGCCCAACTCACGTATTAGTCGCACTTTGGGAATATAAAAGTCTCACAGGGAGTCTGATTATGCTGACTTTAGCACTGTAGTACACATCTAAAAAACTCGCGTATAAACCGCACCTTGACTTGGGCTGATCTTATAAGCCACACTCACGATTTGACTTGCATACTAGCCGCGGCCTATATGCAAGGTTTTACGGTACTTCCCACACCAATCAGAGTCTGGCTACACAACACACATCAACCAGCTCTTCATTTTGATTTTCTTCTTCAATTCTCCTCCGTTTTTGTTTTTTTTTGCCCACGGGCATGGAGCCTTCATCATGGCACTTAAATCACAAATCACTTTGCTGTATATATACCCATATGCTGCATTACCATTAAAAAGGAGATATTCACAAATCGGACCTTTTACAATGCACCAATCTACTTGTCTGCTAATATGCAAATGTATGCAGTTGTGGCCGATGCTTATAAATTTAAAGTAGTCTTTACCCCTCGGCTAAACCGGCGCTTATTCAAGACCATGTCTTTTAGTGCGTCAACACGTTTTCAATACAACTTCACCCCACTTAAAGTGTGAATATTTCCTTCTGTTCGTCTGTATAGCATTTCTTCTCCGACTGACCGTTTCTATATATTTAAGATTGAACGCGTGATTTACATCACAAATCACTCAGGGTCAGGGTCATGACAAAACTGAATTGATTGGTTGAAATATTGAAGGTGTAAATCATTTCAGGAACAATGAATTCAATGTCAACGATATTCTATAGGCTCCCATAAAGCTACATGCTGTGGAAAATTACCAAACATTTTGGTCAATTCTTATTTTTATTTTTTAAGGGGTTCAACTTCTTGTGGGAATGTTGAAAAAACGAAAACACCATGACGAAGCTCTTATTGATATTGGTCTTTTGAGAGCATTTGCAAATTGAAATATGATATATTACACCCGTGACACATATTGCAATTTCCTCTCTAAAAGATGTCCTGAGGCGTCACACGAGACTCAGAGTAGACCCTGAGTCAAATACAACACTGACCCTGACCATGCACACTGCACTTCTTGTGAACTACATCACCTTAGCCTACCGGATTGCAGAGACAATATCAAGCAGCCTTTAATAATGGCTAAGCTTGGCAACCCTTCTCTGTTAATTATTATTACCGTACCGTCGCGATTTAGCGCCGGGGCGCTCTTCAATTCGGAGGGGCCATTAAATCCAAGAAAGGCGCTTATTCGAAATACTATTTCAGTGCTTAAGGAATATTTCAACACCCCTGTACCCCCGGCGCTTATACAAGACCGGCGCTATTTCGAAACAGGCGCTTATCGCGATGGTACGGTATGTAAATGGCACTGGTCACTGCGCTGGTATTCTGCACTACATCTAGTACAATGTATATGGCTACGTGTATACCATAGGGATATCGGCAGTGTCGGGCACCTATAGTTCAGTCTCTGAGCACTCTGTGTGCCCAGGGCCCTGTGTGGGAGTTTGACATTGACGTGACCCAGACACTCTCCCAGACGATTGGGATGCAGGTCGTTCCGCCTACACTATTCTGTGTAGTGACAAGGTTCTATTTAAGGGAGTGCTCATTTTCTAAAATCAGCGGGGGTGGATGGAAGGGAGGGGGGGATTGGTCCCCTTAACCAGTTGGGGGAGGGGGGTAATAAAACCCTCTTGGGGGGGGGGGGGGTTAAAAAATTCAACCAGTTTCGAGCGAAAAAGCCTGCGCGTTGATATGCTACAGAGGGGCGCAAACGCATGATTTTCAACCTGCGGAGGGGGGGGGGGGAGGGGTCAAATTTCCCCCCCCCCCCTGTTAGATCGCGGCTGAAGGAGGACCACCAGATCTCTTACATAGGGGTGTACATGGATGGAGGTGAGGGGGGGGGGGGGGTGTACAGCTGTATCACGGTGTACGCTGTCCAATAATGAATAACAATCCGGGTGAGCAGAGATCAGCTGTTGAGTCTCTTTATGTTGGATGACACATATCAACAGGGTGTGACTCATACAGTCATACTGCACACACACTGATGATTACAGAGGGGCCTGTCTACTTTGATGGACCAGGGTGAGGTGCGCGGGGGGGGGGGGGGGGGGGCGGTGGATTGCTGTAGCCTGTATTATAATGACACTGTCTTAACACCTCTACAGCAGCTTCAGCTGTCACATACGACAGGCAGTCTATGATCTGACATAATTACCATACACACTGCCATAACTAATTATTACATGTATCATACATGACTGGCTACGCACAGGCGTCTGCCACAACCCTAAGCTCTGGCTCTTGGCCAACGTGTTAGGACCATGGTAACGGTATAATGTACATGGAGTAATCAGGGGCTAGAAGGAGGGGACTGGCGTCCACCACTGTGAAGGCTGTGTGCTCTAGACATCACTGCCGCGGCTGGGGGGGGGGGGGGGGGTGAGTGGGGGGGGGGGGGGATGGAGGGGGGGGGGCAGTGAGGTGTGACCAGTGAGCAGAAGCTCAACACCCCTGTACCCGGCCTAAGAGCCTCTGTACCCGGCCTTAGTGTCTTTGTACCCGGCCCTATGTGCAGGAAATTAAAGCATGAAGCTCCCTACCTTTGTACCTGACTTTTGAGCCTCTGTACCCGGCCTTAGTGTCTTTGTACCCGGCCCTATGTGCAGGAAATTAAAGCTTGAAGATCCCTTCCTCTATACCTGACTTTTGAGCCTCTGAACCCGGCCTTAGTGTCTTTGTACCCGGCCCTATGTGCAGGAAATTAAAGCTTGAAGATCCCTTCCTCTGTACCTGACTTTTGAGCTTCTGTACCCGGCCTTAGTGTCTTTGTACCCGGCCCTATGTGCAGGAAATTAAAGCTTGAAGATCCCTTCCTCTGTACTTGACTTTTGAGCTTCTGTACCCGGCCTTAGTGTCTTTGTACCCGGCCCTATGTGCAGGAAATTAAAGCATGAAGCTTGGACAAAACTCAATTTATTCATATACAACTAGGTTAGGGCTTTCTATTCCCATACTGCATTAGTATCTGGGATAGGTAGTTTTCTCAGAATTAATTGTCAAAGATGGATCCGTTTTCATTTATGCGGAGTCACCCAGACGGGTCGGGCCGAAGATATGTTATCAGTATCTCATCCCCAAATTTTGATCCAAGTGGAAACTTGGACAAAACTCAATTTATTCATATACTACTAGGCTAGGGCTTTCTATTCCTATACTGCATTAGTATCTGGGATAGGTAGTTTTCTCAGAATTAATTGTCAAAGGTGGATCCATTTTCATATCTACGGAGTCACCCCGACCGGTCGGGCTGAAGATATGGTATCAGTACCCCATCCCAAGTTTTTTATCCAAGTCGAAACCTGAACAAAACTCAATTTATTCATATAGTACTAAGCTAGGGCTTTCCAATGCTGTACAGCATTAGTATATTGGGTTGGTAGTTTTCTTAGAATTAATTGTCAAAGGTGGATCCATTTTCATATCTATGGAGTCACCTCGACCGGTCGGGCTGAAGATATGGTATCAGTTCCCCATCCCAAGTTTTTCATCCAAGTGGAAACTTGAACAAAACTCAATTTATTCATATAGTACTAAGCTAGGGCTTTCCAATGCTGTACAGCATTAGTATATTGGGTTGGTAGTTTTCTCAGAATTAATTGTCAAAGGTGGATCCGTTTTCATATCTATGGAGTCACCTCGACCAGACGGGCTGAAGATATGGTATCGTTTCCCATCCCAAGTTTTTCATTCAAGTGGAAACTTGAACAAAACTCAATTTATTCATATAGTACTAAGCTAGGGCTTTCCAATGCTGTACAGCATTAGTATATTGGGTTGGTAGTTTTCTTAGAATTAATTGTCAAAGGTGGATCCATTTTCATATCTATGGAGTCACCTCGACCGGTCGGGCTGAAGATATGGTATCAGTTCCCCATCCCAAGTTTTTCATCCAAGTGGAAACTTGAACAAAACTCAATTTATTCATATAGTACTAAGCTAGGGCTTTCCAATGCTGTACAGCATTAGTATATTGGGTTGGTAGTTTTCTCAAAATTAATTGTCAAAGGTGGATCCGTTTTCATATCTATGGAGTCACCTCGACCAGTCGGGCTGAAGATATGGTATCGTTTCCCATCCCAAGTTTTTCATTCAAGTGGAAACTTGAACAAAACTCAATTTATTCATATAGTACTAAGCTAGGGCTTTCCAATGCTGTACAGCATTAGTATATTGGGTTGGTAGTTTTCTCAGAATTAATTGTCAAAGGTGGATCCGTTTTCATATCTATGGAGTCACCTCGACCAGTCGGGCTGAAGATATGGTATCGTTTCCCATCCCAAGTTTTTCATTCAAGTGGAAACTTGAACAAAACTCAATTTATTCATATAGTACTAAGCTAGGGCTTTCCAATCCTGTACAGCATTAGTATATTGGGTTGGTAGTTTTCTCAGAATTAATTGTCAAAGGTAGATCCGTTTTCATATCTATGGAGTCACCTTGAACGGTCGGGCTGAAGATATGGTATCAGTTCCCCAACCCAAGTTTTTCATTCAAGTGGAAACTTGAACAAAACTCAATTTATTCATATAGTACTAAGCTAGGGCTTTCCAATGCTGTACAGCATTAGTATATTGGGTTGGTAGTTTTCTCAGAATTAATTGTCAAAGGTGGATCCGTTTTCATATCTATGGAGTCACCTCGACCAGTCGGGCTGAAGATATGGTATCAGTACCCCATCCCAAGTTTTTCATCCAAGTGGAAACTTGAACAAAACTCAATTTATTCATATAGTACTAAGCTAGGGCTTTCCAATGCTGTACAGCATTAGTATATTGGGTTGGTAGTTTTCTCAGAATGAATTGTCAAAGGTGGATCCGTTTTCATATCTATGGAGTCACCTCGAACGGTCGGGCTGAAGATATGGTATCAGTTCCCCAACCCAAGTTTTTCATTCAAGTGGAAACTTGAACAAAACTCAATTTATTCATATAGTACTAAGCTAGGGCTTTCCAATGCTGTACAGCATTAGTATATTGGGTTGTTAGTTTTCTCAGAATTAATTCTCAAAGTGGATCAATTTTAATATCTGCTGAGTGATGTGTGCAGCCAACCATGACCCATACCATGCAGGCCGCCATGACACCTAATTTGCATACCATGCAGGCCGCCATGACACTTAATTTGCATAACACCCGTGGCAAGCATCCTGGTAGCTCTCGCCTGTGTCCTATCTCCCCCTCCATGTCTCTGGAGTAATCTAACTCTTTTTTTTTGTAGGGGGGGGGGGGGCGTACTTTATGTTTTACCGCCTGATGGACAAAGGCAGCGAGGTAATTATACATAATGTTAACCTCTAACGCAGAATAAGAATTCTCCCCTTTTTTGAACAAAAACATCAGATTTTTCTGATGATATTTTGATCTGTTGCGAGTTGCGGTGTGATGCTTTTCGGTACTTTGCTGTTTGGTGGACCCCACCCCTCTCCCTTTTAAAATTCCATGGTCCGCCCCTGAAAGCCCAGGGGCTGGCAGTATAGAGTCTACCTGTTTAAATGCACGCTGGCCCTGGGACGAACTAGAAAGCCGGCCTTGACAAATAGCATATCTACAGTACTCTCAAACAGCATATCTCATGTAGCCGTTCAGCTTTGCCCCCAAACCCCCGAAGCATGTTGGTGACCTTACAGATGACTCAGAGTAGGCTGGGACTGCGAAATTTGTGAATGTTACCCCAAAGATGATTTGACCCCAAAGATGATTTTGGCTCCTAAGCCAATTTTAACGCCAAAAAACGATTTTGAAGTTCTCCGTCCCCTCTGAAAGTCGAGCCAATTGGAGCGTAAACAGTGACAATATTTGTGATTTTCGTGTCGGAGCAAACTCAGCAAGTTTTGGTGACTCACTACTGACACCCTACCCGACCCGGCACCTGACACCCTACCCGATACAGAACCCTACCCACTGTCAGTGTAGCCACTGACCACTGTACCAGTACCCACTGACCCTGTGTGAGATGTCTTTTCCGCGCTACCTTCTGGAGTCTGTTATGCTTACATTATGTATCATTATGCTTGTCAATTCATCCATGATCTTCCGAGTTAGATGGGAATTCAAGTAAGGTATGATAGAGGGGAATTTAAGTAATGTAGAGGGAAAATGTCACCTTATAGGGATAGAAGAGCCACCTTTTAGGTCAGAATGTGATTTGTATCTTTTTTCTTTCTTTTAGCTTCAGCACTGAATTCCCTATTTCGTCTATTCTAGTAGAGGGTACCAATTAAACAGTAATGTTCTACCGGTATTAGTGGAAAAGAGAGAAAAAAATGTAGAAGATGTTAGGGAGTGCTCATTTTTTAACAACAGGGGGGGGGCGGTGAGATTTCGCGCGGAGCGCGCAAATTTTTTTCACCCCCCCCTCTAGAGGGGTCGAAATTTTTTACCCCCCCCCGGCAGGCCGAAAATCGCGCGCGTTCGCGCCCCTTTGTAGCATAGTAACGCGCTGGCTTTTCCCCTCAAAACAGGTTGAATTTTTTTTGCCCCCCCCCCCAAGAGGGGTCTGAATTTTTTACCCCCCCCCCCGGTCAAGGGGTCCAAATTTTTTACCCCCCCCCCCCCCAAATCCACCACCCCCCCCTGTTGTTAAAAAATGAGCACTCCCTTAGCAGAAGATTACATACATATAAAACAGTCACAGATATCAGAAACTTTTTGATCATATGTTCATTTGTCGCCTGACCGTGCCCATGTAGGACTTGCAAGTGTTACATGTCTATGTCATACACTGTGACAATATAAAGGCGGAAACATACAGGGCGCGTAAACGTCCGTGCGTAGCCGCATAAACAACGCTCTTCGCGTCCGTCACCATGGCAATTTCCGTCCGCGCGTAGAAAACGTGTCCTGTTTGTTTTTGCCTTTACACGAGTTTCCCTGTGGCTCAAAAACATCTTAAAGCTACCGCAGACGGGCCAGATCGGATCGGCGGACTCAATCGGCCAATCGCATCGGGCAATATCAAACATGTTTGATCGTCCTGACTCGGGGGGATGTCTCCGCAGACCTACCCGATCTGCCTAGACACTGTTCAAGGAGGGCCCGTCTGCGGTAGGCTTTAAAATGGAATTCAGACAGTGTATAATAACCATGATGATATGACTCTGGGTTACTAAGCCTGAGTCAACTATATAAATTATTAAACCTATTTATGTTTAATTAAAGGCCTACTTTCTGGGTCAATTTTCTGAAAATCTTTGCATACCGTAGCTACATAAACCCTTTTGTTTAATGTGTCCAAGAACTTTAGTGGTGGGGAGTTAATTTCTGTGGAGAAAATGTGCGTACATACGTTTAATATGGAAGCCCCCTAGGCCTAGAGTAGCCTATGGCCCTAGACCCCTAAATTCGACACGGCGACATGGGCCATTTTGGGGCTTAGTGACATGGGACAGGAGGAAAAAATAGATAGTGACATGGGACATGAGTCATTTCTTAAAATTGATAAGGTGACATGGGCTTTTCTTAAAATCGATATGGTGACATGGTTATTTCTTAAAATCGACATGGGACATGGGGACCCCCCTATCAAGCCTTCAAGGCTTCAAGGGCCCCTAGCCTATAGCTGCTGTAATTAAAGTAGGCTAGGGCCTATACTCAGTGAGTATAGGCCCTAGCCTACTTTAATTTAAATAGTCTAGGCATAGCCCTAGACTAGTACTAGTAGTAGTAGTACTAGTCTAACTAGATCTAAGTTCATGGCGTAGTTTATTGGTCCTCTTGTCAAATTCCTATAGCCATATCTCTTTTATATCGACCCTAGTAGGCCTAGACCTACTGTAGATCTTGTGTTACTCTAACTAAGACCAACTGACACTGTCAGTCAGACTCATGAGACTGACAGACTCCACAGAGTTAGTGTTGATGAGATCTCTCAAGCACTGATATTATCGCCCAACCCTTTCGTTAAGCGTGTGTTTAGTTTCTCTCGATAGTACTTCTTACCTGGAAAGAGGAATCTGTTGGCCGTCTGAACGATCCTCACGTATCCAGCGGAAGCGCTCATCACGGAGTCTCTTAAATCTCTTCTGGTATTGGGAATCAAAGGAAAACAATTCGCTGTCTGCCAAGAGACGATTACGGTTGTGGTTTACCCAACAATTTGGTAGACGGCGCTGACGTCGATTCACGCCGTCATTTCCCGACAGGTGGCTGGTCCGTCGACTACCCCGTGATTTCCCGCCTCGAAGAGCCAAACGCAGGACGTTTTGCTTCTTGCCCCCTAGTCATGAGTGTTCATTTATTATTTACAGGGGGAGGGGGGGCGTAAAAATTTCCGACCCCGCCTGAGGGCGAGGGGTGTAAAAGATTCTGATCCTTCTTGAGGGGAGGGGGCGTAAAATTTGAGCCACTTTTTAGCAAAAAAGCCCGCACGTTACTATAGTTCAAAGGGGGGCGGGCGAAAAAATGTCAGCGCCTTTGGCGAGGTGGGGGGCACAAAACGTTCTAGGCCTACATGCTCCCCCCTCCGCGCGAAATCTCAACACCCCCCCTGTAATTAATGAATGAACACTCGCTTAATCCCTTTAGAAACTGTCGATCCCACTCTGGACCAGCAACTCAGCAAGGCTCAGTATTTAGACTAGTGAGATGTCCCTAGACCCCTAAATTCGATATGGCGACATGGGCTTTTCTTAAAGATGGGTTAGGCCAGGTCGGGTGACCTGAAACAAACCTTTTTTTTGGCCTTAGGAACTGACTCTGGGTGCTTTTTCTGTTTTTCATTTATTTGTGTTCATAATGGCTATAGGCCTACAAATGCACATGCCACTTTTCAAAGCATTCTGATATATATAAATTCATTAGATTTAGAGAAAACCATTGTCTTAGGGCCACAGGTGACCCGTCACTATTCCGTTTGCTACCCAGATGGGGTTACACAATGTTATACTAATGGGACACTAATACTAGCCTATGGACCTTTCTGATAATTGCTCGGTTATACTACCAGGATGCTGTTTCTCCACAAATATGCGGAGGTCCGCAAATTTGTGGAGGGCTGTAAATACACTCTCCATATATTTATGGAGGTCCGCAAATATATATGGACATTGTTTTTTAGTACTTAAGCATACAAATACGGAGCTCCATATGTATTTGCGGACCTCCACAAATTTATGGAAGTAAATTTACGGACCTCCGCAAATTTGCGGACCTCCGCAAATTTGTGGAGAAACGGGACCCTGTGGCAAACATGGGAACTATCTTCTGTATCATTATTTAACACATTTCTGTGGGGTTTGATATCATAAAAAGTTGTAAAATATATAAGGATGATTATTGAATGTGTTATAAGTATTTATAGACCATTTATATAGAAAAGTATGCCCCTAAGGCTGAGAGGCAACTCCTAATCTTAAAATCGATATGGCGACATGGGCATTTCTTAAAATCGACATAGCGACATGGTCATTTCTTAAAAGCAACATGGGAGATGGCGCTACTAGTAACATGGGACATGGGGGGTCCCCCATGTCCCATGTCGGTTTAAAAAAAATGCTCATGTCGCCATATCGATTTTAAGAAATGCCCATGTCGCCATATCGATTTTAAGAAACCCACCATGCCCCATGTCACTATCTTTTGTCCCAAGTCACTAAAAAGGCCCAAAATGGCCCATGTCGCCGTGTCGAATTTAAGGGTATATAGGGCCATCATAGTGACATGGATGTGAATATCATCATGGCTTGCAGAATGTTATGTTGCTCTCCAAACTCACCAGAATCAAGAATAGTAGAGTGTAAGCGTTTTCAAAATTTTCCCAAATGTGTAAACAATTTTGACCCTTCCTGAGAGGGGGAAGCCACTTCTAGGGGGGGGGGGGGGCTTGCGCGTTACTGAAAAAGGGGTGGGATGAACATGTTCATCACATTTGGAAGAAGATCAGTATGAAATATTCTGTGTGCTCGACTAAAGGGGGAGGAGGCGAGATTTCACCACCCCCAGTTATCAATCAATGAACACTCCCTAAATACTATATAGGCTAGGTTTACCCGGTGGGCTATTACCTTTCTGATGAATACAGTGAATCTCAAGATAAGATGTTCAATGATTTATCATATCTTAGGGACTCTAGCGACATGGATGTTTCCTTAGTGACATGAGACATGGGCATTAAATTTTATGCAAATCGACATGCGACATGGGGACCCCCCACCAAGGGCCCAGTGAGTAGTAGAACGTAGGCCTAATCTGGAATTTGCACTTTGATATGGACAAATCTCAATAAATATAGATCAAGCGAGTGGTCATTTTTTAAGAACAGTGGGGTGGTGGATTTTTGCATGGTGCAAAATGTTTTATACCCTCTAGTCAAGGGATGGAACGTTTTTACCCCCACCCCCTATGAATCCAGAATCAGCGCGGGCGCGGGCTCTTTAACGCATAGTAACGTATTGACTCTTTTTTTTCTCAATACAGGTGATTTCTTTTTGCACCCCCCTCCCCCAAGTCGGATTTTTGTATACCCCACATAACCAACTTTAACCTGTTGTTTAAAAAATGATCACTCTATAACTTGGCCTAAAATAAGGCTCATCATTAAAAAAGGGTGAGGACTGGTGTTAGATATATCTAGCCCCTGGATATATAAAGAAAGTATAATGCAAAAAGATATTCTTTGGTCTATTTTCCAATAGAGAAATATAATGAGCCAATTTGGAAATTAACCCCTAAACGCCATGATATATGTCTGGATAATTAAAAAGCCCCAGTTCGGACACAATAGGCCGCTCCCTTGCTTTGCATGGAGAAATCATGCAATGTAGGCCTAACTCTGCATAATAGCAAAATCACCCTAGGCCCAAAAAAAAGGTGTTTCAGGTTACCCGACCCTACCTAGCAAAACAGGGCCGACCCTAGAAATTTTTATCCAATTTTGAAAAAGAAAAAAAATTTAAGTTATTTTTGGGGCTGTTTCAGAGTCAATTTGATGGTCCATGAGTCGACGCCAGTGTTGGCAAGTCAGCGCTGAAGTTTGCGAGTCAATTTTAGGTACTTTTCAGGCCATGGAATCAATCTGTCTTTATAAAACAATTTTGGGGCTATTTCAGAGTCAATTTGATAGTATAAGAGTCAACGCCATTGTTGACGAGTCAGCACTGAAGTTTGCGAGTCAGTTTTGGGTACTTTTCAGGCCAAAGTAAAAAATAAAGTAAAAATTTCAGCATGGGCAGCCAGATAGGGCCCAGGTGGGCTCAGCCCATGTACTGAACTTAGCTTTTAATGGATTCCTTGCATTGCAGCTACTTTATTTTATCCTCATTTGTCCCTTTCTTCTACAAAGCGCAAGTTCAAATTATTATTCACTTTCTGGGCTAATTCTACCAACACAACTTTCATGATAATGTTTCAAACACCTTTGCTCAAAAGAGTGGGATTCATCTGGGCTAGCCCTGGGCTAAGTGGGCAAGTATTATTCCTGAGCTTACCACTAGATGTCATCATTGAGAGTACATGGGATTTGATATCCTATAGACATATTCTTGTCTTTATTACAATGAGCCATAAATTCACAATTCCTTTAAAACCATTGAAACGAAACAGTTTTCACAGTACATTCATATCATATGAAATTGTCCACACAATTTGGCATATGAATAGAGAGACAAGGAGCATTCTGATACTGACACCTTTACCCCGGATATGATCATAGTACATAAGCCCAAGCCTCAGGTATCACTATCAGACTTATAGGAACTCTGACTGTGTCACCCAATGTGATCAGAGTTGTAGTTACCGGTAGTCAAAGGATGCACTTTGCTTTTCCTCCTTAAATAAAGGGAAGAGATGACATTAACTGCAGATAAATTAATTGACCGACTGGAATACTTGTTGGTAACTACTCTTAACATATGGTCATCAACTACATAACAACTAAGCTTATAGCTAAAGAAAGTCGTTTCCGTCCCCCCAGTCCCCAGTACGTGTTCCCCAAATGAAGGAGCCCACCTGGGTCCCACTTAGATCTGAATAGGGCCAGCCATTTCCAACTTGGGCAAGCCCTTCTGGGCCCCACCTGATAGCCCCGGTCAAAACGAAGCGGGCCCCAGATGGGCAGCCCATATGGGCCTCATAAGGCAGCCCATCTGTACCCACCTAGGGTCCACTAAGGTGTGTTGGCTGGGCAATTAGGATTTGTCATGCGCATTACCGTGTTGATGTGGGTGGTGGTTCATGAACTAAAAATGACATGAAATTTTCACATGTTTTGGGGAAAATAGAAAATAATTATGTGTTTTTTCTTCAAAGATTTGTAATTTAAAAAAAAGTAGCTTGGGACCCCCCCCCCCCCCGCTCCCCTTTTTTCCCATTTTCAATTTTTACATGAGTTAAGCTACCAATGAGCAAAGAATAAAGAAATTCTATATAGACTTTCACTTGGAGGTAGCGACCTACCTTAAATCGGTGCGAGTTGGTAATGCAAGCAGAAGTAATAAGGTGACTTGCCTTATATCCAAGTAATATATGTTATTAAATGAAACTACTATAAAATTAAAGCATGCGGCTCCCACTGATCGGCGATGAAAGCTTAAAGCTATCGGTGACCTGGACCATTCATCTGTCGGCGACCAGTGCAGTGCAGGAGCCAACAGCCACAATCATACAATATGCCTATTGTGTTTCCTCCCCGCCCATACACAGGCCACACGCTGATTACCTATATAACAGTGGTTTATTCTGGCCGGCGTGTTTATATATATAAAGCACAGTTCTGCGGATGGATCTTTACAGACCATAATTACTCCATTGGGCATGAAAAAAGAGAGATGAAACTAATCCTATGTCGGGAGTGGGCATGCAGTTACAAATATAACCTCTATATGAACTATAACCAGCAATGTATTGGTAGAAACAAGCCGATGTGTGTGCGTGAGTGCATATTGCACGTATTAGGCCTCTCACAATGGATATCACACCAGAGACGTGCACGAAACTATCGTGATGACTCGCTCACACTGGGATGTGCGGTATTGTTCCAACTAGAGCGTTTCAATTGACTAAATGTAAGTAGTATCTGGAAATTTACTTTGGGTAGGCGGAGGGGGCTGGTCCCAAATACGTGGATGCCAAATGTCAGTTTTACTCTAGTCCCAATCATCTTAGTACACAGATAATGCAGTTCTATTCTTGGGCATAGCTATATGATTATAGTAAGTTTCAGTAGTGCTTGCATATCAAAATGATACGTACACGTCGTTTTACTAATCCCAACCATCCCAATTGATGTAAACAGTATACATTTATGTGGGAAGTTTTATCCGGGTAGGAGGCATCCCAACCACATCAGCGGATGTAAGTTTTTGGCGTAGCCTATAAACGGCATTGTGCGCCTGCCCAACGCTGTAGTGGTACAACGCTACTCGTTGGGGTTTAAATCATCGGATGTAAGTAGTATATGGAAGTGATAGTTTTTCTCTGGTAGTGCCAAGCGGCTCAACTGATATAAATGCCCGGATAAATGCCCGGGATAAATGGTACTAGTATATGATAATGGTAGGTTTACACTTGGTAGGTGGCTATCTTCAGCATCAGTGATAATAACCATAATTACCATACCATAATTGCCTATGTAAGGTCTTATTTTAGCCCAGGAGTACTACTAGGATCTTCTTCGAAACAGACTGTAAAACGCAAAAGGTCACAAAAGAGTGCAAGTCTTGTATAAGAGCAGTGAGTAACATGTTCTTGAAATCCATAAGCACAAATATTACCCTGTGTTAGTGTACATCACCTTTTTTATTTCACACTGAATAGGGTGGGAACTCGAACATCCGAGTTCACATATTAATTTTAAATTGTCTGTAGAGGTCCCTAACGACCTGGACTGTTTTCTAGGCAACCTGGAGACCTTCGGAAAATTGTGGCCATGGTAGGCATGGTCTAAAAAGCGAATTTGCGACATTGGTCACGTAATTTCGGCGACTTTTCGACCTGGGGGGAGGGTTCCCTCTGCACTCCGAACTACACAACAAATGTCTGTCAAGTTAATAAGAAATATGGTGATGCGGGGTTGAGTGGCATGTTCATCAGCACCAAATGTTAATAAAACATGAACATGACATAATAAATGTTGGCGGACGAGGTTCAAACTGCCCGATTCTTCCTTATATACATAGGCCTACGCTTAAATAAATAGTGATAGTGCTATTTAACCTTCTGTTTAGCCCATAATTTATTAGCTTGCCTTCAGGGTGGTAAAAGGAAGTATCACGGGTCCACCCTGCTCAGTATGGCATTCCACTCCCCCTGTTCTGAATATGCCCCTGCTGCCTATAGCGATAAAACGAAAGGACACTTGTTCCCGTGATCAGCATGTGGAGGCTGCAACTAGCAGATCTCGTGAGAGGTTGGTTCTGTCCGCGGAACGCAGCTGGTTCCTGGCATAACAGAGTGTGTGTTAGTTACGGCTGTAACTCAGATGGGGCAATGGGCGGTCTGAGAGTTACGGACAGAAGGGTCAGTTTTCTAGTGTCTGTCCACATGTCAGCCAATCATGTAGATTTCTACCCCCTATCAATGAGTGGCTGTTTATGCTACTTAGGGCTTTAATTGGATGAGCTGAAATGTACAACCAGGTAATTAAAGCCATGTCTAGACCAATCAATAGTGGATTTCAAGGGAATAAAGATTGTCTGCCTCCTTTCAGACTACCCCCATCAAAGTCACTCAATCCATGGAAATAAAGCACCATCCATTCCTCAATTTATGAATGGTCTATTGTATACATATGTAATATGTTGCTCATGAATTTATAAGTATTTAAATTCCATATTAAGGCCATGGGAATGCGAAGCAAAGTCACCTCGCATTTGGGCAAAGGTTTCCAAAGCTTTCTGGACATCTCTGATCTATACCCACAACGCTAGTGGTCGTGGGTATTACAGGCTATACTAAGTGTGTGTCTGAGTCTGGGTCCCAGCTAAATCTCGCGAGATATTCTAAGGACAAAACCAACATGGCTGCGCATCTGGAGCCACCAGAATTATCGCTATAGGACTAACTCACACACTCAATATTAACCCTCATGTCGAATGGATTAAATAGATGTGTCAAATTTCTCTTGCACACACTAAGCGGCAACATTCGGAACGTCTCCCTCTGAACGCCACATTTACTACAGTCATCTCTGATTTATATTATAGTTATTACATATTGTTCTAATATGATGATATTTCTACAATCGTATTGTCAAATTTCGTTGCTTGAACTCGCCGTCGGTGACAGTCATTCGGCATGTATTCCTCTCCCCAGGTACGCGCACCCAATAGCACCATATGTAATGCACCCACAGCGATCCCACACTGAACATTGAATATTTAGGGGCCGTCCATAAATTACGTTACATAAGTATACGAACCAGTTTCAACACCAACCCACCCCTTGTCACACTTTTCCCCATAGCCTACCTTCATTATTGTATGTCACACTTTGACCAAGACCCCCACCCATCCCCTCCGACGTGACGCAATTAATTGATGACCCTTATTGAAACAAAAACAAAAATAAATCTTAATTTTCCAAGGCTTAAATGTAATACTAATAGTGCCTACTATAAACATTGGCATATCACCATGATTATATTCCTATGGGTCAACTCTAGATTTTCCCGAGGCGCCCATATGGGAATTCCAATAACCATATATCATAATAGACAATGATGTTTAAATTGTGACATCAGTACACATGCATGTTTATTTACACGGCAGCGGTTGCTTTTTTTACATGCTAATCATAGGCATATACCGCTAGAACATGTAATAAAAAACGGTGTAGGTAAACGCCTGCCTGCAAGATCTGGTGCTGGAACTATACATGCTCAACCAGCTTCAACTAGGGTCATTTGTCTAGGCCAGAACTGATTAGCTTCATAGAGAAACACTCCGCCCTGTTCTCACTCACCTCCTGCAAGACGCCAAATTGCTTTGTTTCTACAAAGGCAGACGACAATGATAGGGCGAGACGCGGGGTCGGTACACCTTCTGAAGTCGCCATCGGGCGTCGCTGGAATCGCTGACACCTCACTCTCCACCCAGGGAAGACTTCTTCATCCAGTAAGGATTCCCGTACGAAGGTAGGCTGTGCTTGGAGAGCAGCGAGGACAGCGTTCGTCCAATGACCAGCCGACGCTCGGGGCGCCAATCCCGCGGCCGCTGGTTGGGTGGAGACTGAAGGTGTCGTCTGCCCGCCGTTAAAACGCCTGCAGGCGCCGGTAATCATCACCAGAGTGATAAGAAGACGATTATCCCAAACCACCACCTAGCCATCTGTCAGCGCTAAAACCACCCTATATAACACAGTTACTGGTTTGTTATCATAGAGAGGAATAATCGACTTTCAGAACTTCAATTGGAGCTAGCACGTCAGCACTGAAGGCCCAACCTTGGAAGTTTCAAACTGATTTACTTTTTAAGTTGGCGAACTCTCTCAAGAAGTTTGACGTCATGGCAGTGGTCAGCTGGTGCAAAGCCTCTATGTTTCTGCAATTTGGATTCCTGCTCAACCTGTGTGTGCTAACTGTCAACGCCTACACACATACCAGGCATCCTCTCTTTGTAGGAAAAAGGCTCAACACTGGAGGAAATGCAGAAGTAAGTCCTTATTCCCCGTTTTATCATTTATCATTCATACATTCCTTAAAGGCGCACTGAACTCACGACGTCATTTGCGTACAAAACTCGGCAGGGTTAGGTCCTAGGTTGAGTGCGCCTTTAAAACCCCATCTAAATAACAGTGGTCATGCAGGGTACAGTGAAACTTGGTTACAACAAGGTGCCTGGCTTTAGTGCAGTTGCATTTCGTTGCAAGGAGTGCTCGTTGTAACAGCGTCAATTATAATTCAAATTAATGTAGTTAAGGGATACGGGACAGAAATATAGGCATACGCTCTTTTATAAGCCAATCCTCGCTATATCTAAGTTCGTTGTAACCAAATTTCAAAGTACATGTATAAATGTCCCAACGATCCCCTAGTTTGTTCCTCTTAGCTTGTTCTTCAACCCCCTTGTCAAGGTTGTGAGACCAAAGCCGCATACTCTTTATAAATGTGAAGTTAGTTTCCTTATTTAGAAACAGTTTATTCTTTTTTTTTTCGCACTTAGAAACTGCCGCTTTGCGTTCTTATTTGTATGTCTGCGCTATAACAGGCGATGGCCGTGAGCCCTCACAAAGCGCGGGGTAATGTTTGGACCCAGGTTTGGACCATAGCGAAATATCACGATTGTAAAACTGGCATTTCCTTACACGACTAGTCGCTACTTACACCTTATATCTTTTCTAACAACCCCTACCTCTCACCACCAGCAGGCCGCTAAAGCGGCCAGAGCATCCAGCCTCATGAGCTAGATAAAAATATATAACTCAAAATTGATCAACACATTTTCTTACAGGTTATATTCAAAGCTTCCCATGTTTATAGTACATGTATCATATTAAAGCCCATGACACGCTCTGTCACATCCCACATTCAATTTGTGTTCACAAAGAACAGTCTAGGAGTAGCCACAGCAACACGTCATTTCATTCTTTTTATATCTTTAATTTTTTAGATTTTTGGCAAACATATAGAGAGATCTGGCGGTGAGAGGTTTAACTTAACTGTCAGCGGATTGAGTTATTCCAACTATTCTAAATTTCATTACGAAATGTTCCCAGTACGTATCCACCAGCAGTGCACAGAGGGCGTGTCCCAAGTTTCCCTATCCGGCCATTGGTATTTTGCTACTGTCTAGTCTGCTGGAACTGTTAACGGTGCCCAATGGCCCAGGAGGCGAATATATCAACACAGGCAGGTGATCCTGATTTAAGTAGTGGGGTGGGTATGGAAATTGCAGAAGGCCTTAGTAATGCGGTGCTTTAATTGTCTCCGCTCACAATTGACTCGGTGCACCAGGGGGTCACTCAATAGAACCCAACAGTAGTTGAAGATGAGAAATATGGTCATAATTACACCCCTGCTGTGTGTGCCGTGCGACCACTTTGGATTCATGTAGCCAACTGGAATATTGGAAGTGTGCTTCAAAACACCATTTATGCATGTTTTACAAAGAAGGCATTAGTACACAAGCGTGCCAGCTTTCCCTTCGGCACTTGTACAGTTATCTCAACCAGTGAGGTTAATGTGAGTAGTGAATATAATAGCAGATTTACTCGGGCATGAGCCCAACCATCTCATACCTTACCATCACATGCTCTGATGTTAGATACGCCACGGCATACTCTGTATGCCTGACTAAAACAATGTGCATATGTATTATACATGTATGTGGCGAAATAATCAAATGATCTTAATTATGTTTGTATCATATTACTAGTACTTTAGATACATAGACACCAGACATAATTGCAATCTCTGAAGACCTAGATATTCTGACCATATCAAACATAGGAATTAGCATATAATAGAGAGTGTTCTCAAGTGTCGGCATTGCGTCAAATGGATATTTGTTGATATACGCAGTTGTTGACTTAGACAAGCTACGTAGGTACACACCAAATAGGCACCTGGGGTGGAAAAGAAGCTGTATAAGGTATACAGGCCTTGGTGCTGTTTAGGTCACCAGTGTATATAACGTCCCAGAAAAGAACCATGCTTAGCCAATCAAGCAAATAACAACAATGGTTATATATCCAATCGAGTAGCCTAATCAGATAGCATATGAAGCTGTGTTTCTCGCTTTGTCCGCGGGGTTCTATCAGATTTGAACCCATGGTCAACACTGTCACGCAACTGTACTCATTACTGACTAGGAGTTCCATTACATTACTGGGAACCCTTTGTCCAAGACCCTATCAATATATATGGCTTTATTAGACTACCCAGTGTTGACGCAGTACGGCTGACTACAAGATGAGGGTGTGACACAACACTTGGGTAATTTGACTGCCTCCGCGGTTGGAGCCCGGGAAAACAGCCTTTGTCCCTATACTACTCACATATTGCGTTGTGGCGACAAGTCTCACCCATGCAATATGCATCCTATATATACAGTAGGGTGTGTTATCGAACGGGTCATTTACTATAATAGGGGGCTTATAGTGGGTTTAATTAATTATTTTCCGACACCACAGGGAAATTAACATAATCTTGCGCCCCTGCATGCCCCACTACGTTTTAATAATAATAATAATAATAATAATAGCTTTTATTGACAACAAAAGGGAGGTCATTACTGACCTATGTGTCATACAGTAAGTTCACTACAGTAAACTATAAAACTATTTTCTACAAAGCTAAAGAGTATATGCAATCTACAAATAATGATGTTTAGCACACAGAGACAAATTCATTCACACACCTACACACACACATACACACACACATACATACAGATACAGGCAGACATACTTACAGAGTCAACTAAGATACAGATCTACACACATGGCATACACAACCAAGGCGGGTCACTCACATCTCTAATACATACATTTAAATACAGGCTATGTATAGCACATGTGTCTCAAAATAATGATATTTGCTGCCATAAGTTAAAGCTGCTGCTGCCTTTGTTTGAAGGCAGAGTATACAAATTTGGCAAGAGCATTCATAATATCATGGTCAGTTTCCTTCATAACTACAGTGAACTTGTCTAATGCTGTCTTGTCCTGGTAATTAACAATTTTTCCATCTAGATATTTTTCAAAAGTTGTTCGAAGTGTATCATGCATTTCGCACATTGCTAGAAAATGTATTTCATCATCTACAGCACCAGTAGAGCAATATAGGCAGATTCTGTCACACTCAGGTTTTGGGGGTCTACAGTGCCTCCCAGTCTCTATGCCAAGGTTGTGGGAACTTAGTCTAAACTGTGTTAATGCAGTCCTGTAGTTTTGGTTAGTTATATTCAACAAATAGTGTTCAAGCCGAAACTCTGTTTTAAATTTATTATATGTTCTTAGCTTTTTACCCTCCCCAGCCAGTGTAATCTCATTCATAATTTGTTCCCTATATTTAGTGTGAATAGGTTCTATTACACTAGATACAATTTTCTGGTCTTTGGAAGTTGACTGATTGGCCCAGAGTTGGCTATATTTCCCACCTAGTGAGTGTAGTAAACCTTTAATACTTTTACACCAGTTATCCTGGCCATCTGTTTCAAGGTTGTATAGTTTCAAATAACATTTATGTAGAATATGTGAATCTTCCAGGTTGAGCACCCTATCCCAATATCTAATCGCCTGTGTCTCCCATTGAGCTTTTAGAGGCACTCTCCCAGTATCTGCATACACTGCAGCTGAGGTTGTCTGCTTTCTTACACCAAGCATTGATTTTAAATATCTTAGATGTATCAACTCAAATTTATCAACCTTTCTGCCTTTGTTCATGCCCCATATTTCACATCCATAGTCAAGACACGGCCTTACTTGTGTGTCAAACAGCTTAAGAGCTAGTCTAGGCTTTGGTTTCCCAATATGTTGGTAGCAACATGAATATGATTGGTAAATTGCTTTCCTTCCTTTATCACAAAGTTGGTTATAGGTTTCATGAAATATATCTTTGTGACTAGCATTTAGTATGAAACCTAGGTATTTATATGAGTCTACCCTTTCCAAGACTACATCACCATATGTAAAGTCCACTCTGTTGTCATGTTTTTTGTCATTAAACACCACAATATTTGACTTGATCATGTTAACTATTAAATGCCAATTTCTACAGTATTGAAATAGCCTGTCAAGTTGTTTCTGAAGGTCTTCTGGTGAGGTAGCAAGTAAAACCAGGTCATCTGCATACAGAAGATATGCAACATCCATTCCATATATGTTTACTCCACTGCCAGAGTCTAGGTATTGATTAATATCTGCTAGATAGGTGTTGAATAGTTTTGGGCTTAACACTCCTCCCTGCAATACACCATATGTACTATCTATATCCTCACTTAAGCCTGAGTTTATACGTACTTTTGAATGGGATTTCTTATATAGATCAATAAGAATTTGTAAAGATTTCCCTTTAACATTGTTACACATTAGTTTATAGAATAGTGCTCTCCTATTTATATAGTCAAAGGCCTTTGTAAAATCAATAAAGCAACAGTAGAGGGTTTTACGTTCAGCTTGCGCCATCTTTACAGCAGTATATAATATAAATACATTATCGGATGTTCTGCTGTTCTCAACAAAACCGTTCTGTAGAGGGTCATTCTGATTTAGCATATCGTTGTTGAACTTAAATCTATTATTTATGATGATTTCAAAAAGTTTACATGTGCTATTCATTATAGTAATTTTCCTGTAGTTGTCAGGATTGGCCCTATCACCTTTCTTGTGTAAAGGACTGATGATGCCTTCTACCCATTTTGCAGGAAATTCACCTGTTTCCCACACACAGTTAAAGACAATATATAGGACATCTGTGAAAATTCTCCCTCCTTCTTTTAAGAATTCAGCCGGAATGCCATCAGTTCCTGTGGCTTTGTTAGTCTTTAGGATTTTTAGAGCATATTCAATTTCACACATTGTGATTGGAGAGTCAAGGAGTGACTCTATCGATTTTTCGGTGTTGGTTGTCTGATAGCCAAATTCCGATTGTTCAACCAACTCTTCTATATGTTTCATATTATCATGGTCAAAATACTCAATATGAGGAGGGGTCTGCTGTTTCTTAAAGTATTCAACAAATGTGTCAATTGGAATCTCACATTGGTTTGATTTACTTTGTAACTTTTGCCATGATTTCCAGAACCTTTCATTGTTTTCTATTTCTAGCATATTTTCAATCTCTTGGCCCTTACTTCTTTTAGAGGCCCTCCTGGATCTTTGGGTTATTCTATTATATTCCCTTTTAAGTTCAGAGTATCTATTCCTATGAACCTCATGTTCAATGTTGTGTATTTTACTATATTCGTGTGCCTTTTTTTTAGCGACCTTACATTCTTCATCATACCATGTGTTTCGAGGGAAACATGACTTTGTTACCCGGGAGCATTTATTCCCGGGAATAGCTACGGCAAGAAGAGTATAATATGCTTGGACTATTTCATCCATGTTGGCCTGTGCATCTGCCGCTAATGTTATTATATGGTTTTTAAGTTGTTTGCACTTATTACTTGCAATATTATCTTTATACATTTCTTTTTGGGAACGGTCCCACTTGTAAGCTTTATATGTAGCCCCCTTTACTTGACTAGTTTCACAATTTTGTATAGCACCACTCAGACTAAAACTAATAGGTTTATGGTCTGATTCGGGAAGTAGCTCCAGTATTTCCAATCTCTCACAAATTCCTATTGAGGTTGACTTGCATATCACATAATCTACAACACTTTGACCATTTGCAGTGTAACATGTAAATCCACTGGTGTTACCTGTTTCCCCCAATCTACCGTTCAGTATTACCATATCTGTATCTTTACATACTTGGATAAGTTCTTTTAATTATCCCCATCCTAAATTATCCTATCCACCGACCCCCGACCATCCCCCCTTGCCCTCACACACACGCACAGAGTTAACAATACACGATTCGTCCAATACCTGTAGTATTAGCGTGCTGGATTCACACGACAGTGTGTATGACATTGTCACTCACTTTCAGCACCCACAGAGATACCCCTAATTTCAATGTTCTCGTCACTAGATTAACATAAGGTCTGGCAGATCCACATTTAACAAAACGCCCCATGATGTTCTCACTTGTCGAATGTCACCTGTATGTCCATCACTTTCCCTAATGTGGTTAATGAATGGAACTCAATGTTCTCCATGTTTGAATTATCTCTACTACAATAATACAGCATCACCATGAAGCTGAGGCCGACTATCAGAAAACCTTTTCACCGCGCAGGACATTCAGTCCTGCATGCAGGTTTTTCAATTTGCAGGTCCGACTGGATTTTTCAGGTCGGATATCTGAGTAAGATCTTTGTATTGTGTAGGAATTAACTATTACATTTTAGCAAGGTTTCACACTGATGGTGGTATTAAGATGAGTCCCGGGCCCTGCATGTGCCAATCCCATATACTATTAATTTCAAGTACGTACAATTTTGAAGGGCACTATAAAAAAAAATCTTCTGTTTTATTCTGTAGAATCATTAATAATTGACCGATTTACAAGCCATAAAAACTAGCATATATATATATATATATATATATATATATATATATATATATATATATATATATATATATATATATATATATATGTATATATATATATATATATATATATATACGATCCATAGATTATAGCCATGGCTTTCGCGCCGGCATTTCTGCAGGCTATAGCCGGTGTCCGCCAGGTTTTCGTAGTGACTGAGCTAGCCTCAAATTCTCCATGTATTCTGTAACACAAATGTCATTGTAGATGGTCGTTAGACCTCCAGGCTAAAACTCTCTCTGAATGACCACAATACAATAGCACTAATTCAAGAAATACAATCGCTCATGATAAATGAATAACCATTGCCTCCAATTCCTCTATACTTGGAAATGGGCGCAGTCATTTTATATGAAGCACTGAAGCCAGTAACTGATAGCTATCGTCTCGCTAATTGAGCTCACAATGCATATAATATACTGATTCCCTTTCGCTCTAAGTTGAACAGAAAATTTCTCATTTTCTCTTTGGGTGACATTCATCAGTATAAAATGGATTTAAAAATAGTTTTGAATCTTGACAATGGGGAATTAATGAATGATATTTGCGCCAGCTCTCAAACGGATTATTGCAGATCTAAATGTAGGTACTCATGTTAGAAGATCGAAAGCTGATTCGGAGTCATATCCAATCATTAGAAAGCAGTGTTTTCTGTTTTACTAATTAAATGGTCTATCACCATTAATGAGAGAACACACATTCAAGCTAATTGTGAAAAATCATGTGTGTTCCAGTCAAAATGGCAATGTGTCAAAGCTCATTAATATATCCCCTTTGTTAAACCACCATGAATATAGACTGTTACGATGGACAAAGGAGGTGTTTTTATAATTGAGGTTGGATAATACCTTTGAGTATAAGTCCCTCTGCCTGAAAGCAAGGTCTCCAGGTGATACCTCCAGTGTACCTGTGTTTGCACCTGGTTTGAGGCTTCTTCATCCTTTTTTCAACTGAGTCATTCCTTGAGTTTATGAATGGGAAAGTATGAGAAACAAAACAGGAGGTAATACGCTCATGAATCCCAAACCAACGAATAAGCATCGCTAAAAGATAACAACAAATTTCTCTCTTTTTTTTAAAATGAAGCCGGCCAATATTGTCTTTCTTTCAGTCCTATCAACTGGAAACCGTTATAATTCGAACCCCATCAATCCAGCAGAAATTTCTATCAGAGGTATCAGAAGTGATGTGTATATCATATGGCACTGGGCACAAGCAGAACTAGCTGTACCTGGTCAATCCAGCGCCGTCTTGCCGTCCGCTGCTAGCTTTGTCTGTGACCATTAAAGGTACAGCCGGGGCTGTGTATTGATTAGCAGTGGTAGCTGATCTCATTAACGTCTTAGATACGTTAATTATGGCTACACCTAATTGTATCGGAGAGATGACAACTCTCCTTAGAATGCCAACTATTTAGCCATTTACCGGCGTTTAGGAAATGGCCCTCAGGCCTTAATTTACCATCTATTATCCCATGTATATGGATCTTGTCTCACTGCCGTCAGGTTGAATAAAGATAACTCTTGTTAGGAACAAATCAGCACCACATTGAAAACGCTATGGGCTTCAAAAGTTGTCACTAGTGGCGGCTTTAGGACATCAATTCCTTAATCTGGGAGATATTTGTCCATCAGCATTGCCAATAAGGCACGCGTAATACCAGGGCATATAACGCATGATGCTTTGAACTGTAGCCTAATATACAAATGAGGTGTGTATACTTTAAAAGCATGAATGAAATAAACTGTATGAAAAAGTATGAATGAAATAAACTGAACATGCTCGTACATGCTCATATTATATGTGGACAATATAGCATTTATGAATGGATTTAACATAGCTATGAGTCAGAACAGTTCATAGAATATATGTCAGTGTATAGTAAGGCCCGCTAGTGGAAGAAATATGATAACTTTAGGTCCTCAATATGACTATGCTTTGGGTCATCATCAAGGTATGACGACCCTAAAGTCGTCTGCAGTGACGACCTTCCCATTAAACTGGGTTCTCAGTTCACTCCCTCCTGGTGACGCTGTACTTAATCCCATTGCAACGCCCCCGAGGTAATACCCTGGTGCCTTACACAGCTGTGGAGAGCCATGGTGTGACGGAAATGGATCATGCGAAATCGGAATCCCATTTGTGTTAAGAATGTGTACTAGATGTTTCCCTATAGCAATTTAGAACACACATATCCCAGTGGGCGCAGAACATTTAATCAAACAAAAATTGGGAGCATTTACTCAGGTAAACCGCCCTAAGGTAAAAAGTACCTAAGGTCGCCCATGTATACCTCGGTACACCAATTTGATGTCCAAAGCATACTGCATCTCAATTAACAGTTTCATAATTATTATATCACAGAAAATGCATATCCCTGACTAGCATGATCAATAGTGTCCCAATGATAAATGTTTGTGAATGTATTAGACACCTCTTTTTACATTATGTAATCAAAGTCAGTATTGGATGTTTTAGTGAGCAGGGCGGGTCATGGGCGATTCCCCTATAGCGTTGGCCGAGGGCGAAGGTAAGCAGTCAGCACTGATAGAGCACAAACATGGCTGATTTACCAAAGCTAGCAGTGAGCTGCTCGTCACACCTGATACTCTGAGGAGGTGCTCAGTGCTTGTGACACCCTCACTGCCCCACTCTTACTCTGCACCAAAGACCTCATTACGAAAGGGGTTAGCTAACTCTACAGCACACAAGAAATACGACCCCCCTGTGGCCGAATCGGTAATTTGTCTTGATGTCAGTCGGCTTGACATGTTGTTGTAGTAAAACCCGGGAGTAAAAGCATGTGCTGTACACTTTATAAGGTACACTATACAATACATAAGAAAAAATTACCTGACATCGTACCTTGACAAAAAGCATATACCGCATAGTCTTGATATAGGTGTGTACAGCATGGTCTTAGGCATATAGCTCGTAGTCCTAATACAGCAGTAGTATAGTATGTATCGGAACGGGACTATAGTTAACTACTGTTTATTACTCAATCGACATGCAGCCAATCAGAGGCCTCCATTTGGTCACGTGACCCGTTGCCATGGTAACGTGACCTACTTAGGGCTCTCAGCCAATCAGAAGCCAGCATTCTGGGTGACCTACTGACCTACTTAGAAGCTCTCAGCCAATCAGAGGCTGGCATTCTGGTAACCATGGTAACGTGACCTACTTACGTCACGTGACCTACTTAGGCTCAGCCAATCAGAAGCCGGCATTCTGGTAACTAGGGTAACGTGACCTACTTAGGGTTTGTTTGTAAACAACACCACGTGGCTCTCTTGTTTGTAAACAACACCACGTGACACGTGACTGTTTGTAAACAAACAAACAAAAAAAAAGTTATGTAACTTATATATAGAAATAAAAACACAACAAGATAATTTCTTTTCTTTTCATTTTATTCTTTATTTTCATTTCAATCAGAAAAAACACACAAGTTTATGCTTTTTTAGCTTGCTTCTTCGATTTGCAGCAACTCAACAGGCCGCAAAGTCTCACGCCGCCGTCACTCGCACCACCACACCCCGGACGACTTCTCTCCAATAGACATTGCACGACTTTGGATAAATCCAACACCATTTCGGCAAGGCAGAGAATCTTTGCCTCCATGAAACGGCCGCCATCGCAACAACCCGTCACAACAGCATCATCGATAGCTTCTGACTCACGGCCCGGTCGCTCAGCTTTGGGATTTTGCTCATGCGCATGACGCACTTCTTGGGGTTTCTTGTTCGACATGCTTCAATTAGGAAATGAACGCAATGAGGTCCACAGGTGTCAGCAGAAGTGTCTTGTAGTTGAATGCGGTTTCTTTGCCACTTGAACGGAGCAGAGCGTTCCACGAAAGACAAGAACTCCGCACTCAGCGGCGGTAAGCCGAAGGAATCAAAGTAGTACACTTCACCCGTGCTCGACACGTAAAACGCCACCCAATGCTGACCTGGTAAATGTTGCGGATCTGTGTTGCTCACGAAACAAGTGTCTTTGATAGGGTGCTTCGGAATAGTGTCACAAGAGAAAACGCCCAGGAAACGATGTTTTGTGTGAACGTTTTCCTTCAACACTCTGCTTATTTCAAGCGTGTTCATACGATACGCCAAGTACCGCCGTCTTGTCTTCAGTTCATGTGGTAGTCGGTGATGGGGTGTCGATCTCGGGTCAGCTCGACGACGTTGTCGTACACCAAGTAGAGTAGCACCGTTGTTGTCGCTTGTAGCGCCGAGCGGAAACTGACTTCCACCCTCAGCTGACCCGCTCTTATAAGGTTCACGCGACACCCGTCGTGCGATCTGTCTGGGGTTAAGTCGAGGGGGAACACCGTGTAACCGTTCAGGAATTGATCGTATGAAATACCGCAGGAGCGCGCGCCCTCGTACATCCCCGTTTCCGTGTGTAGCGCCAAGTACTCTCTCACGGCCGCTTTGGTCTTAAAGTCGGGCACGTAGGCGTCGTTCGGCACTTTCTGATCGTTCACTATCACTTGAAGCCAGCTGATGTCGTAATGCTTCTTCTCGAACGGGTTCTTGGTGTAGCTACCGTTGAAGGCGTCGTGGTCCAGGAAGCAAATCATCATCGACTTGGGAAGCTGGCCTGTGTTGGAGTGCGTGTAGCTGTGATCTCTGTTACCTTGAGGGATGGCGTACGTCGTCACCTCCACTCTGTTCACCGGGTAGTCGAAGGGCCCGTGTTCTATCACCGCTCTCTCGTGCGTTTCCGCTACAGCGTCCGCCACCAGCACGTGTCGCACGTAGAGCTTTGCTTTGTAGATCTTCAAGCTGTAGCCTCCGTCAGCGGCGCACATCAGATAGAAAGAGGGCGCTGCCTGTTTCAGAGTGAGATTGATTTCTGTCTCTCCAACGATGAGCTTCGGTTGATGAGCCAGGTCAAAGTGCAGTCGCGCCATCAGCGAAAAGCGCTTGTTGGAGATTAGCTTCTTGCGCGCTTTGTACCCCGCATTCGCGTCAGTCAACGTGTCAAACTGACCGGGCGTATCTTCATGCCACCCCTGGGCGCTCATGACGCCGTCCTTCACGTCTTTGTTGTAGTTGAGTAACCCTTCCAAGTAAGCTCGGTAAGGGTAGGTCTCGGTGTTGCCAGACACTTTGAAACCGCCGATGGAGACTTGGACGTCTTTGAAGAGCGAGTGAGCCAAGTTGTTCACCGGAGCTACCGCGTCGGTGTCCTCGATCGCCGCTCCGTTCGCTTTCAGCACTTGACATTCCAGATGAAGGTAATTCTCGTTCAGGTCTGTGTACTCTTGCGACTTGTTGATGGTGAAATTTATGTTACCTCCATCCTCTAAAGAGTTTTTTGTTTCTATCCCCAGGAAAGACGACTTTAAGATAGTAGTCTGAGTCGGCGCTACGGTGTGCAGGTCGAGCTCAGAGAGCGCGCACTCGTTACTGCTCTCGTGTACGTAAGCCATTGTGTTCTCTCTTCACGCGGCCGACAGACTGACGCCGGCCGCCTCCAGTCTTTTTATTTATACCTGAACGCCTAGGCGCTTACCGGTCGAATACATCCCCTCTACGTCTCTTGCAAGAGCCACCGCCCGTCTGAGGAGAATGCCGGCGACGTTTCGACCCTTTCTTAGACGCGACAGTCGTCTTTCCTCCCGAGAACGCCGTACTCGCCAGTCTCTTCAGAGCGCCTGCGCCTCGGTCTTTCACGCTGCTCTTTAAAGTCCGACCCGCCAGCACATCTTTAGCTACGCCCACACCGGCGCGGAGCAGCGTTTTTCCCACCGACTTCAATAGCGGGGTAGCCGAGTGCATCAGACCTAACAGAGCGCCGCCCAAACCGTGCCCGCTCTGGAAAGAGCGCCCGCTGTACACGTTGATGCCGTTGCCCAGCTGCGCGTTGTAGTAATCGCTGTACCCTCTGCCGACGGTGCGCCTGGGTGGAAAGTACGGAACGCGTTGACGCATCATTTTTCTCTCTTTCAGCGCTCAATAGGTCTCAGATGAAGTGTCACGGTCACCTCGCCTCTACCGAATGGGATGGAATGACCGGATCGGTCTCTTAAATAGATGCCGACCTCGGTAAACCTCTTGGATTTCAAGGGGAAATAATCCAAATGGGGAAAACTGATAGCTTGCACGCCACCTCGACGCTTTCCGCCTCTGTCCACCGCGACGCAGCGCAACAGCGGCACTTGCATGTCGCCCACACGTCTCTCCTGGATCATGTCGGTGTATATGTACACAGAGTGCACGTCCCCGTAAACATCCATCGAGTAGGCGCCGGTAGTCGGCGACGCGAAACACGTCTTCTCTCCGAAGCCTAGAACGCATGCGAGATGCTGAGTCAGCAGGACAGCGCAGTGTCTCGGCGGTTTGATGGTGACGCGTTTCGTGTTGGCGTCGTACGATAAGATCCGCATCGGTTTGAGCAAGAAGCTGGAGCCCTCTAGTCTGTCATCTCGCATCGTCTGACTCAAGCGCTCGACTAGGGTGTGGTTGCTTCCGGTGAAAATAGGAGGTATCTGGAATATGTTTGGCATGAAACTGCGCACTCCCATGTCTTTCTCCATCTCTTCGATCATCTGTCTTGCTTGATCGCTGATCGCCTTCTTCTTCACCGCCGGGGACAAGAACTGCTTGTATACGGCATTCGTCTGTCTCAAGTCGACCTCTCTCTTGAACCTTTTTGTTTCCGGTTTCAATCGCTGCTCTTCCGACGTGTCTGATATCTCTTCCACCGTTACATAGCTCGCTTCCTTCCAGCTCAGCGGGTATTTTGAGCTGAACGTCAGCTTGCTCAGACCGTTCGCGTTTTTCATTCCCCTCCAGTCTACCTGTGGTTTTCTTCCTTCGGCGAATTTAGTTTCTTTTAAAACGTTGATCGCCTCCTCTAGCGAACCCTTGGTGCGCAGAGGAACAACGATGATCAAGTCTTCGTCGTGCACGTTAGTCCATTCTGTAGGGAGGATGATCTCAGTCAGAGCCGCTTCGTACGCTTCGGGCAGAAGGAGCGGCGAGTCGAAGTGAGTTCGGAAAGACGTCAAGCTGTTGTCAGGATAATACTCCATAGAGCTGTTGCTAGGTAGAGTGATGTTCATTTTTTTTTTTTTTTTTTCTACGTTATTTTTTTGACGGGGATCCACTCGTTGAACTTGTCGTCGTAACCTAACCAACGTACGAAAGCTAACTCTTTACCGTCGACGGTCTTGCGGCGCAACACCTCGTCTATCAGGTAGTTGTTGTCGTAACGACTCTTGTACACCTTCTGAACCTCTTCCGGGTAGAAGACGCCTTTTATCTCCTCGCCCTTGTCGTCTTTCAGCTCGAACCCTCTGCTTCCCAACGTCTTAGCAACGTCGACCACTTCCTCGCGCCAGTTTCCCTCGTACCCTTTGTCGAAGGCGCCTTTAGTTCTCAACATCCTCACTCTGTCACCCGGAGCGATGACGTCGACGGCGGACGTCTTTGTTTTTTTCTTCTTTTTCCATATTTCGTCGATTTGTTTGTTAGTTGGGAGATCTTGTCGGTAGAAAACTGTTTCGCTGTTTTCCGAGCTGACTTGAGCCGGCGCCATTTTCAACGTCTTGTGGTGAGTGCGATTGTAAGAAGACACTACATGGTGCAGTACGTCTACGTAGCGATACGTGCGCTTGTGTGTGAAATAACGCCACAGCTTCTCCTTCAGACTGCGGTTCAAGCGCTCCACTAGACTAGCTTTGATGTCGTCGTTCTCGCCAGTGAAGAACTCTATGCCCTCGCTCTTCAAGTGATCTTGAAAGATCTTGTTCAAAAACTCTTTCCCCTTGTCTGTCTGAACAGTGCGCGGTCGTCTCTCGCCAGTGCCTGTCATCTCTCGGAAGGCCTCGGTGACATCAGCGCCGCTCTTGGATTTAATGGGAACGGCCCACGCGTACCTAGAGAAAACGTCGATCGCCGTCACCACGTACCGGAAGCGGTCGTTGTGAGACGCCAAAGCTTGCATGTCCATCAGATCTATCTGCCACTGCTGATCGATTGCGCCGGTTATAGTCTTGTTCCTTGCGAATTTTCTCCGAATGGGTTTATGTTTAGTGTAGGCGTCCAGCGACACTAAAGCATCTCGGATGACGGCCGGGTTCAGGTGGCGAAAATGATGTTTCTGGAGTTTAGTCACGCTAGTGAAACTGGAGGGCGCTTTGACGTCGGTATATCTAGCTACTACGCGCTTCTTTTCTTTTTCCTTCTTGGTCAGTCTCTTCACTGGTTTGCCCATGGTGGGCCTGTTGAGGGCGTGAACGACGACCTCGCCGCTAGGCGGTTGCGCCCTTTCCGTTTCTTACTCGCCACGCTCCTATAGGAAGTCGGAGTTTGGAAAAGTTCACTGTCCTCCTCGTCGTCAGAGGATGGATCGTCCACCTGGAGAGAAGAGTCTGCTGCTGCTACTGCTGCTGCTGCTGCTGATTCTCCTTCTTCCGAGTGGAAGCTCGGTCGTTTCCGACCTCTGTCAGCGAGCCGTGTGTCTAAGCTTTGGCCAGGTCCGCTCGCTTTATACAGATGGTTTCCGATCAAGGAGTCTGTGGGAACTGCTTCGCGCAGCGCTTTCGTGAACGGAGAGTAGCCCGCCGGTCTGGGCGCCGTCTTCCTGAACCTGGCGGCGTCGTTCAGTAAGTCCACTATGTTGATGCGATGCTCAGGTGGTATTCTCCAACCCGACATCTCGCGCACCGCACCGTCCTCGTTCCACTTGATCACACCGGATTTCTCCAATTGTTTGTACAGCGCCACGGTCCGGGTGCGATTCCTCTTGGGAACTTGGTTCGCCAACCGCTCAAGTAGGGACGCGCTGGCCTCTTGATCCGGCAGACTGACGGAGGTGAGCCGGGGGCGAAGAAGAGATGTTGCTGTTGTGGGGATTCGCGAGAAAAAATTGCAATCTATTCAACAACCTTCGGTATTTCAACATTTTCTCGCGCGATTCCAAAGTGGGATCGTTCAACACTAAGTCCAAGTCCCTGTAGATAAACTGTAGCACCTGGTGCAAGGCCGCGTCGGGATGAAGGGACTGTTCTGCCTGCTTGTGGTAATAGGCCATGTCGGCAGGTAGGCGGGCGGCGGTGGCAGGAGCGGAACTCTCGTTCTTTTGAGTGCGCTCATCAGGAAGAGGAGGAAGGTTTGGAGCAGTAGAAGTACTAGCAGCAGCGACTGCAGTAGTAGCAGCGCTAGTAGTAGCAGCAGCGGGCACATGATGAAGTAGACCTGCTCGTGATGATTTGTAGAGCGTCTCAGGATCCACGAGCGCTAAGCGTTTGTAGTGTTGTTGCTGCTCTGAGTCCGTCATGGAGACGACGGTGGCAATGACGCTGGTGGTGGCGGTAGTGGTGGTGGTGCTGTCGGCGAGTAGGTGTCGAATGAGGTGTCTCATATACGGAGAATGCTCTTTATAAGCGGTAAGGCCATCCCTATGAGAGCCAGAATGAGGAAACCTCCCTCTTGTACCAAGACGCGTCTCTTTTTTTTGATGGGCGTAGATTTTTTGCCGACCTCCCTCAACACGTCAGCCGATTCTCGAAGCTTGTCCAGTTGTTTGTCGCTGAGCGGGATGTTCCCTACCAGTAAATTGTGACAGATCTCACTCAACGCTGCGATCAGATCGTCGCTTCCAGAGTCTATTAGATGCGAGCAGTCCTTTGGCGAGCACTTAGCTAAGTGCTTGAGAGTACCAAAGTGTCTTTCGAGTAGATGAGAAGACATTTTTGCTACTGCTTTCTCTTGTTCTTTTTTTTGTCTAGCGGTACGAACACTAGCTGAGAGTGTATGGACGTCAAAGAGGAGTGTATTCTCAGATCGTCAGGTGTTGACTGCTTGAAGTCCAGAAGGAGGTATGAGTGAGGTCGCTTGAGTTCATGGGTAAATATACTAGAGAGGGCCGCCGCGTTGGACGGAAACACCTGGCGAGACAGACTAGCTATTTGCCCCATGTCGCGCGGGTTCTTGAAAACGATCATGTAGTGAGCGTTCAGACTCATAGTTCGAAAGTCGGGTGATTTCTGGAATAGGTTCTGAGTGATGTATATGACGCTCACGTTCCAGTGATGCGAGTATTTAGTAAAGATGTCGGCTACCACTTGCTGATTGGAACTGCTCATCAGATCGTCCAATATGCTACTTCCACGTCTCCCGCTATAGTCTCTTTGCTAGGAAGACCTTCTCTGAATTCCACACCGTACTGATTTTGCATTTTTTCAAACAGAGGTTGCCACTCGCCGTAATGGTAAAAAGTCTTTTCCACCGGCGGCGTGACCAAATTGTTCACGTCGCTCAGAAATTGATCCACCAAGCGCGATTTTCCACAACCCGACGGACCGCTAATGATACAACTAAAGGGTCCTTGTAGTCGAGCGTCGAAATGAATTTCTGTGAAAAGTTTGCTTCTACTGCCCGACTTTTTTTTTTTTTTTTTTTTCAGCACGCGTGAGAGAGCGGTTGTGTGTCTGACTGTCTGCTGTGTTTCTCACTCGAACGGTCGGTAGTGAATGGTTGTGGAGAAAAGTCCGCCGACCTTTTTATTGATTCCGGCCGGTGTCACAGTAGCGGCGGAAGAAGTGTCTTTTTTTTCTTTTTATTTTTTGCGATAAAATTCTATTTTCACTCAATAGTCATAAATGTTTTGTATCAGACTCCAGAGGAGTCTGATACAAATATTTATTTTTTTTAAAAAAAGAAGAGGGAGAGGAGGAGGAAGAGGAGGAGGAGGAGGAGGAGGAGGAGGAGATTAATTTTTTTTTTTTTTTTTTTTGATCATTTAGGCAAAGCTCGTCGCTTTGCTGCTTTTTTTTCTATTTCTGTGTTGTGACACGATCGTCTCGAAAAAGCAATAAGGCGTGTGAGCGCGGCGGTGACAAATACATATTGGAGCGTATGGTTTAAAATAGTGCATCCCTATCTTCTTCAATTCGGCTGCATTGCAATATGCGGGATAACAAGTGACGACGTCGAAACGTTTAGAGACCGTGTTCACGTCGGCCACAACGCGCGCCCACCGAGTGGGAGCTGCAGTCGCTCCCAAGAAACCGATCGGTTTGTCGAATCGTTTCATAGCACTTATTCTCACTTTATAAGAGGAGGCAGGGTGAGGAGAGTAGCAGCGCTCTTTCTTTTCATGAAACGCCCAACGAGTGGGGGCGCTGAGAGTGGCTGTTATGCAATGGTAGAGTAAATACTGTTCTGAGAAGACGGCTCTCGGCCATGTCGCTACGTTTTCCTTTTCCGCTCTTGTATAACGACGATGGCGCTCAGCTTTGCATTTCTCGAGAATTCGGTACGCTTCAAGAGATGCGTGAACCTCAACTACGTGACGCTCTCTCCTTTGAGATAAAAAAATAGCCGGGCAGTTGAGGAGGGCACTTTGTTCGCGCGACCGTCTTTTAGAAACTCGCGCCCTCTGCAGCGCCATATTTCTTTCCTCCGAAACAAAAAAGACTGAGTGAAAATAAAAATTTTAAAAAACAAAAAGCTCAAAGAAAAAAAAAAAAAAAAAAGCAATAAGCAGACTCAGCTCGAAATTCCCTGCTGGCGTGATGGCGGTGACTGCAGGCGGTGGCGGCGGTCGGCTGGCCGGCGGTGGCGGTGTCGGCGGCGATGGTAGAAGGGTGTGTGGAAAGAGAGATGCATCTCAGTCTTTTATAGGAGCGGCGAGTCTGACATTTTCAGCTGTCGCATGCTGACCTGCTGCTATCATAAGAGAAACAAAAGCCCTAATCACGCTTTTCAGCTGGATCCTTCCACCCCGCAAGACATGGATCCAGATGGGAAGGTGGTTTAAAATTAAATCCGTGTACCGACTGTCATACAATAGAGTAATTAGTTGAACGCGTGTTACCTGTATAAAGGATTAGCGGGTCATGGGCTCAGCGTGTGTATAGAAAAACAACTACAGGTAGCGTGAACAAAGCGACCCCCTCCCTTTCTGTCACTCTGTCTGTGACTAGAGGGTGCGCGTGTGGTAAGCGGCTTAAATCTAAAGAAAAACAAATCACCCTCTCCTGTCGTCAGCAGTCAGCCGGCCGGCGGCTGGAAAATGCGATTAGAGGGATGATGAGCCGCGTAGTAAGCGACTTAAGGCTGATCTAAAGACCTGCCGTGAGGGGGCAGCTGGCCGGTGGCTTGAAAAAAAAGGGGGGAGTAAGGGTATATAAGGGGGAGTGAAACCGTATTCGGCATCGTCGTCATCGTTCACGCTATTACTACTACTACTACTACTACTACTACTACTACCACCACCAGCACCGCGCCTCAATTTGCAGATCCCCATGATGGAAAGTTGCTACCGTGACATGAAGCGGAATGACGAAGCGGCGCGCGAATGTGAAGCTGATGCTGTAGCCTCTGCTACTGCTGCTGCTAGTGCTGCTCAGCGTGCTACTGCTGCATTTACTGCGGCTGTTAGTGACGCTGGTTGTGATGACGTTGTTGTTGTTGCCGCTGCGGCTGTGACTGCTGCTGTTGCTGCCGCCGATGCAGCTACTCATGCCACCGATGCCGACGCTGCTGCTGCTGATGCTGTTGCGGCTGCCGATGTCGCCGCTGATAACGCTGCTAGTGCCCGCTCTGCCGCCCTTGCTACTGTCGCTGCTGCTGTTGTTGCTAATGCTCACGCTACTGCTGCTACAGCTGCTGCTACTGCTGCTACCGCTGCTGCCGAGGCTGCTGCCGCTGCTGCCGATGCTGCTGCCGATGCTGCTGATGTTAGCAGTCGCGTCGACAAAGAATCGTCATTTGTCACTCTTAAACCTCCAGTTGAACGCGCGACGAGTAGTAGGGCTACCAACGCGACGGCCGGATGGTGCAAATGGTGTCGTCGCTTCTGCTCGTGCGCTTGCTTTTCTTCCAGTCCTACCTGCTGCTGCTACGGTATGATAGTGTTATAGTGTTTGAATGAGAACGCGCGTAGTTACACATAGACGCTGTAACAGACACAGGCTGTAACTGAGTCCTGTTGCCATTGTATTGTGTATGTATAGTATATATGTAAAGGTCTGACACTCCTAGTCCCTGGTCATCTATACACTTGAGGCGGCAGCACTGTACATGGGATTGTAGGCAGACCGTGGCACCATCTAGTAGAAATCTAGGAACTACAAATCTCTGTACTTCAGATGGTGCCACTGTCTGCCTACAATCCCATGTACAGTGCTGCCGCCTCAAGTGTATAGATGACCAGGGACTAGGAGTGTCAGACCTTTACATATATACTATACATACACAATACAATGGCAACAGGACTCAGTTACAGCCTGTGGTAACAGATGTGCTTTTTTTTGAAAATATAATTTTAACATAACATGGAACTTGTTGTTTTTATTTTCTATATATAAGTTGTTTGTTTACAAACAGTCACGTGTCACGTGGTGTTGTTTACAAACAAGAGAGCCACGTGGTGTTGTTTACAAACAAAACCCTAAGTAGGTCACGTTACCCTAGTTACCAGAATGCCGGCTTCTGATTGGCTGAGCCTAAGTAGGTCACGTGACGTAAGTAGGTCACGTTACCATGGTTACCAGAATGCCGGCCTCTGATTGGCTGAGAGCTTCTAAGTAGGTCAGTAGGTCACCCAGAATGCTGGCTTCTGATTGGCTGAGAGCCCTAAGTAGGTCACGTTACCATGGCAACGGGTCACGTGACCAAATGGCGGCCTCTGATTGGCTGCATATCGATTGAGTAATAAACAGTAGTTAACTATAGTCCCGTTCCGATACATACTATACTACTTACAGCTCTATCGGCCGAGTACACAAGCAGTAGGTATGGGTTTATTTCTGTTATCAGTTTAACAATGAAAGAAAAAGGGGGGGGGGTGTCGTAGGCAGACCCCCCCCCCCTTATGTATAGCAACTACATTACCCCTTCTATATACTGACGAAGCTCTGATTCGCAGGGACCGCTGGCCCAGAGATAAGACATACCAAGAATCCCGACCCCGGTAGTAGTGTAAGCCCGTTTAAGTGTGGGACAGCGTGTCTGAAAGTGACGTGAGAATTCATAAAGCCCGTCATTTGCGTTTTCATACACCACTGATAAGGCAATAATACATAAACAGCACAAGGGCCCAAGTGACGGCTTATCTATGTATATTATTGACCCAGAGTCTAGTATGACAGTTCTGGACATCTCTTTCCCTCGAAAAAAAAAGAAGAAATATTTCACACGGCTTGTAGTGGTGGAACACCGCTCGTGGCATCGGGCCCCGCTTTTTTTTAAGACAACATAATAAAGCGTGGCCCGATGCCACCACTATGAGCCGTGCCCCACTGCTACAAGCAGACTCACAAACATGCGTACACACACTAATACGCGCAACCTAGATGAGAAAAGAAACATTTGATTGACTCGGAGGAGTTACTGGCTACCATTTGCTAACAGTGACAACCCTGATATAGACTATCTATTGGAACCTAGTATAAACCCAAGAACAACAAGTGCCACACCTACCTGCTCACCCACACTCACCTGCTCAGCCACACCCACCTGCTACCCTGAAATGTGATAACATACTAGTGTGACACTGATTTGAGGGTAATTTTGAACCAGGAAAACGTTTCTGCTCTTAGAATTGACAGACAAGTCATTGCACCTAAAAGAATATTTACTGATTCAATCTTTCCGTTTATACATTTGTCAAATCTAGAAGAAATTTGCTTGATTTCACCATGAAAACGCGATGGAAACCTCTGTTTATTATGTGTGAGGTCATAGGAGTGCGGTTATCCGCTTGTTTTTGAGTGCCTAAATTGGATAACCGTGGTATAAATTGAAATAGTACAACATGCCTGTGTACCCGAGTTTAGGGCAAGAGAGAGTCTGCAGGTGTTGAGCAGTAAGACTACCTCCCGGCCTGCATCCCTGTAGGGTGTTGCACCATGCCCTTTTAATGTTGCTATCAAAACAAGTGTTGCTGAAATCGGGCTAATAGTAAGTCCCTGTAATAGTGTTCCACTTTCAATCTTGTTCTTAACTGTTTATAAATATCACTCTTAATAAAGTGGTGCACAAGGAACAATGATTGACTTTCAAGACTGATATTCACTCCTAGGAGTGACTTAATAGTGACATTTTTAAAAGTGTTGCAGAAGGGACTTTAGTGGGGACCAATTTAGGACCCCGGTAAAAATTCTTATTAGGTTAAAATGTTTTTTAATGGGGGATGTGCAGTTCTAGAGGTACAAGAATTTTGAAGAATTTCCTTTCTTGGACATTCATGATATTTTCACAAAATTAATGTTGGCCGACTCACTATTAGTTTCTAATAGTGATCCACTTCTCTACCTGTCACTCAGGTGGCTGCACTCTATGTGACCCCCTTAATGAAAATTGTTTACTGCACAATGATGTGTTTGACCTCTGTGAAGTGAGTGTGTGTGTGGGGGGGGGGCTAGAGTAGGGTTGGTAGGTGTGTTGCTTGCCGTGGCCAGCAGCTAGAGAACAACGTGGTTTCTAGGTAGGTACCGAGACCCTATGGTGCAGGCATAATCAAGGTAGCTTTACAGGGTGCTCCGTCAGGCCAATGCTAGAGCTGTGTTTCCGACGCTTTGAGAGTAGGTCATCTCCCATGGTCAGCTCCCATTCGTTGTGTAGGCTATATACAATATCCTACATAAATATTCTCTAAATTGAAAGATTTTATTTTGGAAATGCATGTAAATACCATAAACGTGTCATTACAACAGCAACATGACATTCTATTATGTATTCAAGTTGTTTAAAAAAAAATAGAGACGCATGTAGTTAGCTTGGGATTTGTGCCCACGACCTGTTACTTCAGAGACCACTAGGCCATTGAGCCGGATGTTAGTCGGGAGGTCAGTGGAGGTATATAAATATGATCAGTGAGCTTAAGAGTGCACCCTACAATTTCCTTTACTGATGTACGGAGATCAGATACTGGGGGACAGTAGGGGTATATGGGTACAGAGATCACCTACTGTGGGACCGTAGGACATCTCTGAGTATCATGTAGCGGTAAATGTGAACAGAGATCACCTACTGTGGGACAGTAAGTCATCTCTTGGTACCCCACAGGGGTATACAGGTACAGAGATCACCTACTGTGGGACAGTAGGTCATCTCTGAGTATCATGTAGAGGTATATGGGTACAGATATCACCTACTGTGGGACCCCTACATGATACCCAGAGATGACCTATTGTCCCACAGTAGGTGATCTCAGTACCCAAACGGAGATGTTGGAAATGTTGGGCAAATGACCCTACCGTATCGTCGCGATTAAGCGCCGGGGCGCTCTTCAATTTGGCGGGGCTCTTATACAGGCGCTTATACAAGACAGGCGCTTATTCAAGGTCACGATTTTAGTGCTTAAGAAACATTTGGGTGCCCCTATACCCCCGGCGCTTATTCAAGACCGGCGCTCTTTCAAGACCGGGCGCCTTATCGTGACAGTACGGCTTCTGTGCTTTTAGAATGCAGATGACGTGCATCTTATGTATCCTAAGTGTGGGGACCTGGTCGCTGGTACCCTGTATTTATGTGTGTGTGTGGTGGGGGGGGGGGGTGGGGGTCATGACAGTATTGTCGAGTGTGTGTGGACCAGGCTGCTCTGTCACATCAATGCTAGTTCAATGTGCACAGGTTTTCAACAACCGTTCATATATAAGGGGTGTAGGTAAGGTAACATGTGGCTGATCTAGGAGAGAGTTAGAAAGTAGGAGTAGTTTTCCCACATCTTACACGGGTTCCCTTGCTATTAGGTCACTCTTAAGTCACTATTAGTCTTAATAGACATGTCACTACTACATTTTGTCTATGGACCACTTAAGAGCGAAAAGTGTTACACCACAGCTATTCCATAATAGTAACATGAGAGTGACTTAAGAGTGAAGAGTGGAACTAACCCCATGCTACACTATTATTTTGTTAATGTTGACTCCACCAGCCTCGTGCAACAGCCTACAGTCCAGGACAGGAGATGTAAAAGCTACCACCGGCTCTTGTTCCATTTGCCACGGGTGGCAACAGTTACCAAATAGGGCCTACTTACAGTGGCTGGGGTAATCTACGCCGCAAGCAGCACTAAGTAAAGCAAGGGCAGGGGGCGGATTCAGCAAGTTGGCCATGCGGCAGGATTATGGAGGTAAGCGTGATATGCAGCACATGGAATAAGGCTAATCGACACTGACGTGCTCAACCAACAGTAGCTAATTAAGGGGGCCATGTGAGAGGGTAGTGGAGGTCAAGATAGGTGTGCCGAGATAAGCGTCGTGAGGATAAAGATTCCTTCCTAATTCCCGCCATTAGTGCTGGTAATTACTGAGTACTACACACACAGGTAGGAATTATGTCCAATATGGTATACACGCGAGTCGATGTATTAGTGTTATAAGCCAAGGACGATGATTATCCAAGGCATCAGTCGCTGATAATTACCACATTGTCCTTGGCGTATAATAGTAAAGTCCTATAACTCTTAGTGAGATCTTTAGTAGATCGGTAGGGCCCTCCGTATGGAGGGACTCATAAACAGAAAAATGTATCGACGGAATGAGGTTGGAGTTTAGGGCGTGCGTGTATTGTCGGGCTCCACATTGGTTATTTAATACTTGTATCCATTCCCTCTCCTATGCGCGTGCCTATCTGTCAGTGCGGTGGCCGGACCAGCTGCTTTAGTATGGCCAGACCCTTGAATTCGATACGGCCACATGGGCTATTATGGCCCTTATAGTGACATGGGACATGAGGAAAAAATAGATAGTGATATGGGACATGAGACATTTCTTAACCCCCCCCCCCCTCCACCAAGGGCCCCTGTAGTATATAGTCTAAAGGACGCATGTATCATACAGGTCTGTACTACAATGACTGCACTCTTCAAGTGCTGTGGTAAAAGATCATTAGAGCAGCAGCACGGTAGAGACATGTGCACGGTCACTGAACTGCACGGTCCTGGACACATGATCTACATAGGCATTTTGGATGGGCGTCCCCGACCTTGGGGGAGCGTGTGATTCAGAGGCGACAGTCTTCTTCTGATAAGGCCCCTTCCCATCTTTTATAATAGAACCTATTCAACGTACCTCTTCATCATGCAACCTGTCTACAGCCCCTTGTGGTACATCACGTAATCTATAACTGTGTCTACAGCCTTCTTTAGATATGGTGGTATGTCTGTGTAAGGCAAAATGTTTTGTTTTTCTTGGCCATTATCACACTTTCATTTCAGTTGTAAACATAATCCAGGATTCTTTATCCAAGGTGTGGCATCGGCTCATGGTCTCAAGTGTGGTTAACTTGATACGAGAGGACACTGTAATTTGCCACATGTACTAAGGTCTAATTACCGGTAATAGATAGTACATTGGCACCTGCACCTGATGCTACTGTATAACCTGAACTAAAATCGTAATTTCTCAAACTGCATCCTGCTACGTCACCTGAAGTAAAAGTGTCATTTCTACATACTACTCTGTCTCCTGAAGTAAAAGTGCCATTTCTACATCCTGCTATGTCTCCTGAAGTAAAAGTGCCATTTCTACATACTGCTTTGTCTCCTGAACTAAAGCACCATTTCTATATACTACTATGTCTCCTGAAGTAAAAGTGTCATTTCTACATACTACTACAGGTATGTCTCCTGAAGTAAAAGTGTCATGTCTACATACTACTCTGTCTCCTGAACTAAAAGTGCCATTTCTACATACTACTATGTCTCCTGATCTAAAAGTGTCATTTCTACATACTACTATGTCTTCTGAAGTAAAGGTGCCATTTCTACATACTACTCTGTCTCCTGAACTAAAAGTGCCATTTCTACATACTACTATGTCCCTGAAGTAAAAGTATCATTTCTACATACCACTAGGCCTGAAGTGAAGGTGCCATTTCTACATACTACTATGTCTCCTGAACTAAAAGCGCCATTTCTACTAACTGTTCTAGGCTAAGATATGGTGCCATTTCTTAGGCTATAGGCTACACATGTACTAACAATTTGACTTGTCAATACTATTCTCAATCTGAGACCTACTGGCAAGCCCTTCAGCCGTGAGGTCATTCATGGTCCACATTGATAATACTAATTAAAATATACACAACACCTACCCTACGTGTCATTTACAGGCCCCATTAATAAACTTTCCACCCTACTGGTTACTACATTTATGACTAGCTTTACAAGCCTCAGTATTGGGATTGACACCAAGCCCTCCCCACATTATACTACCCTGTTAATTTGTTAAAAAAAACATTGGCTATCCAGTCCAGTCGTGAGATCAATGAGGAACCTCTTTGTCAGCCTCACCAGCAGGTCCAATATTGAGTATACCACACTCGGTGATACTGATACAGATAGTGGTATTTTTACAACAGTTATTGAAATACAATAGACAATACAAGGGTAGACAGCTTTGTCAGATATCATTAGCTGACTAAATCCGATTTGCCGCCGGCAGCGTTTACCATCCAGTGTATCCTGGACAATATCCACGCACTGGCAACCAATATGGTGGCTATGTGTAAACCTTCCCACGGGAATTACCGAACAAGCTTGTCAACATGTCCTGCAACATAACCCTAATACGTGATGGATACACTTGCACTAATCCATGAAGTAGATGGTGATGTGTATCCAAGTAATTTCCTGATATTGACATTACTTTTATATGTGTAATTATATATTGTTGGGTGGTGTGGGTATTAAGGACTCCGTGTACTGAACCTACAATGTATTTCTATTTTATGAGATCGTATTGTAAGCTAAGGAAACTGGAGATTGGGGTGGATAAGTAAGCATTGTGTCGATGAGTATCTAGGCCCCTACAATGGAATAGGATCTGGCCTGGAACCCACAAAGTGGCATTATTGACTTAACGCCATGGGTCTTTAGGGGCCATTTGAGTTTGAGAAAGGGGGAGGGGGGTTGAAAGTGCGTGGCTTTTGCATATGTGGTGTCGCGCACAAACATTCACAAGGAGAAGGGAAAAAATAATATTTACCATCTTTCAAGAGTCAGCTCGAAAACATTAGTCCTGTCCAATTTCCTTTCGAAAGGGTATGGGAAATGATGACCGGTGCTCTTTTCCCATCTTGTAAAGGGGGGGGGGCAAAGATTGTTAAGAGTAGTTAATATCACTTTCGGTATTCATCATATCATTTAGTGGTTTAGCCCCCACGTTCTATGCTTACGTTGCCATTCGAGGCATTGAATTAAAATAGCATTGGGTAGTGTTGGGTAGCATTGGGTAGTCATTGGAACAACTTAGAACTTGAGAGTTGTCATCACTGATGGCTTTAGATCTTCAAATTTACAATACTTAAATCAACAACCTTAAGGTAGTCATTCTGACTACCCAATAAATGTGACTACCTTAGGTAGTCATTATGACAACTTTGGTCTGAATGACTATCTTAGGTCGTCACAATGACGACCTATATGGTCGTCACCTTGACTACCTAAAGTTGTCAATTTAAGTATTGTCAAGATGACGACCCTGAGATTTTCAGTGAACACCCCTATGTCACTTCGGGTGACATAGGGGTGGTGTAGTCATTGATACAACCGTAATTAGGAACTGTATACCCGTCGCAGGTCATTCTGACTAAGAGCATTTAGCTAATTCTGCGTCCGGTAATAAAAACGGATCATCAATAGCTACCAGCCCGTTAACTCACTGGCTGTCGTGCCGGCCGAATGTAACAAGAGTTAGGACTTCGGAATCTACTGATGGGGCTCTTTTAAAAATAGAAATAGTCCAATTTATTACAAACAAATGGCTGTTCAAGAGCAAAGGGCAGGTGAGCGGCCTCCAAACAGTATATTGTAGGTGAGCATGCACGTGTGTTCTCACAGCAACTAAAGTTCTATACCCCTAGCCATACCCCCTGCCCCTTCCACGATGAGGACGCTCTCATTGGCTGCTATCATAAAGACCCATTTCCCACCTGACAAAGAGGAGGTTGCAGGTCCCATCAACGATGCCCTTTGACATTGCATGCACAGACAAGACCGGTGTATAGTGAGGGTTATAGACGGTGTCCCCTGGTCTATATACATGCATGTGTATACAATGGACCCGTCCCGCTCAGGGCATTGCATATTTTATTAGACTCAATACATCGGGATCGCGGGTAGTGCCATCTGGGGAGCAATCCAACAGCTAGAAGCATATCAGATAGGGATAACGGTAGCCGTGTAAAGTGAAAGGTGGGGTTTATGGAGGATGCATTATGCTATGGTTCAATAGTGGCGTCTGATATCCGCGTTCACATATTAAATCATCATTTACAACGCCATATTTCAGCTTAAGTACGGTGTTAGTGATCACTGCATATTTATTACACACCCACCCATTCTGCCAATATCAATACGTAGAGAAGAGATTATTCACTGGAATGAATCTATAAAGGGACAAAGATAAAGAAACTGCCCAGTACAAGAGATATGTCTATTTGCCCATGGCTGAATGGGGTGGGATAAAACAGACCCGCGAGGTGAAAATACATATTCCTCAGCTATCATAAGTGCTAGCATGAGTTGCATTTGACCTACTCCTACGCCTATTGAATAATACGTGTGTGGTATGACCCCAGATTTGACACGAGTGGCATTAATATGGACTCTATATACCGGTGTTAAATTTGGGGTTCAGGAGTATAAGACATAAGGCGTTACTCTTTAATAAGGGAAACTATTACATTTGCAATGATATCATAAGGTATTATATAGGAGGCCTTGTGTATAGTCATATGGTATAGATGTTAATTTTCGTCTGTTCATCAGCCTCGTCGCTATGGTATTTATTTCACGTCACCTTGCGAATCCAATGACAGGACTTATGACATCTAGATCTATATGTACCTATGTCATATGGGTATAGCATGCAGCTTCAACGGGGCTGGTTATAGGTTGGAGTTGTTTGTTTCCTGACCCCCGACCGACCTCAGAAAAATACGCCAATTAGTGACTATGATATTCCAGTATATAACCATGTTGCCTTTCCCTTACAGGCACTACAATCCTGTGTATCAGACGTTCACTGCCCATGGCGTGCTTGCTGCGTCCGGGCCGCCGGAAATGACGTCACATCAGGCGTCTGTTTGCGTCCGAGTGCGGCCGGCGAGCTGTGCGTCGTGACGGCAGGAAGCAGACGAACCCTGAGCGATCTTCTTTTGGGCGGCAAAGCACACTGCGGCGGGTGTCAGGTTGGCTATTGGTGCCAGCCTGTGGTGAATGGGGAGGTGGAACAGCCGTCCCTTGGTATATGCCAACCAAGCCGTATAGCCGCACTGTCGGCCCTGGATAACATCTTCCCCAGTAAGACTGACGAGGATGGTACGGTTGAACAATGAGCACCGACATTACTAATAGAATCATCGAGGAATACGTGGACACTGATCAACATCACATGTACAACTTCACTGTTTTAACGTCAATAGATCTCTGCATTTGCAATGGACCGCTAACAACATCCAGCTTCAGGTTTAAACATACCCCAGAGACATACTCATAACAATTCTTTGGAAGCAACTTTGTATAGTTCTGAAGTATTTTTTATATGACCACTACTGTCTGTGTTTATTTATATGTTCATTCATCATAACAATTTCATGGGCACGGGATAGTGAGATTTATACCATTAATGAGAGCACATTTCAACGTTGGATAGCTTTAACCCTATAATGTATAAGGTTTGGCTCATGTGATCTAGAAATTTAAAATGAGTTGCTGAACCTTTCAAATTGTATTACGTGTAGACATTTAGTGTCATGGACTATACCTTAGTTGTGCACAGCATTGTAATGCGCTTGCAGTAAAGTAGACATCATCCAGTTAGGTGAAACATACAATCTATACACAGGGATATTCTCCTGCACATAAAGTGTTTGGGGGGAAAGACAAATATGGAATAGTTTTAAATGTTGTGCTGATCTGTCCACTAAAACCAGTCTAAGTAATGTTGTAAATGCTGTTTGATTAATTGACATGTGAATAAATATAGTTTGCTTTAAGATTTGTAGAATGTCTTTCACTAGGATTGATTTAAGTTTAAGTGTGGCAATATATACCACGACGTCCTGTTGATGCTTGGATTGGGTGACATATGTCCAATGGTGCTTACAGGGCCATCGCCCATGAGTCGCACTGTTGAAGTTTTAAACCTACACCACCAGCTTCGATGACACATACCCATAGAAAAAGATATCCAATCATCATAAAGTCAAGAAAATTGATTTCTGTATGACATGTTATTATGATAACGTTGATGAAATAATGTAGCCTTTGGGCATATAATTGGTACCATGACCCAAATGCACCTTAAGTGGCCCATCCCACAGGCATAGCATACATGCTAAACACCATGCACGCCCAGGCTAGCTCTCCTAGGTGCGCGGACAAACGTTAAGAGCGCAATCCTTAATTGTCTTAAAATTGATACTCATAATAATAATGTCACTCCTCCATAGGGTCCGCCACCCATCTCACCTAGCCACTTCGTCTTTCGAAATTAATCTTCCTTAACACAGAATTAAGATGGTCTTAACTATCTTAAAATTAGTCTTAATCTTATCTTAACCTATCTTAATCCTATCTTAAACTACACAGTCCATTGTAGGATAGGCTAATCGACTAGTATGTAAAGGGGGGCTCTGCCCACCCCAACCCCCTTTTTTTTTCGTTTTTTTTTCTTTCTGGGTATATTAAGACATTTTAAGATGTAATACTTCCCAGTATACTGTGCTCCACACATTTAATTAAATTAAGACATTTTAAGATGTCTTAATTAGGATTGCACTCTTAATGTTTGTCCGCTCACCCAGGCAGGGTTCCCACGTGTCATGGAATGTCATGGAATTAGAAAGTTGTCTGGAAAGTCATGGAATGTCATGGAATTTTGTGAAAAATTGCTGTGTGTCATGGAATGTCATGGAATTTGAAAATAATGGAATTAATATTACAAAATCTCCTAGAATGTACCATTTGCTTTCTAGATTTTTGAAATTTTCTCGGGGGCCAAGCCCCAGAACCCCGCAAAAATGTCATGGAAAATTGAGATTTTTGTCATGGAATGTCATGGAATTGTCATGGAATTCAATCTGATTTTTTTGGTGGGAACCCTGCCAGGAGAACTAGCACGTATTTGCAAACACCATGCACGTCTATCTTATACAGTACTAATTTACTTAGAATGGTATCCTTATTAAGTATGGTTGCATCTGGGAAAGAAAGCTTTATCTTGATAAAGGACCATTCACATGAGGTAGTATAAATATTAACTCTGTCTTCTTTTCTTGGGGAGAATCTATTGGGAATCATCCATTTATTACATACATGTATTGTGTCCGATGATTATTCCCATTCCCATCTTGTGGAAGGCCTATCGTAGCCTAGCTGTATGGTTGGTGGGCATGTCATGGGAGACATGTCTCACTAGGAGACTTCAGGTACTCCTATATATATATATATATATATATATATATATATATATATATATATATATATATATATATATATATATATATATAGTGGTAACACTCAGTTAGTAAAAACTACATAATCAAAATTGGAATCTCATCAGACAAAATATACCATCTTGATAGAGAGTAGCATATAATATTATGTGGATAATAAACAGAAGTTGAGAACTAATGGGAAAAGTGTAAGGTGCATGAGGGTTATTCAAAGTACATTTCTTGAAAGCCATCAATAATGAGAAGGCCAAATTACACTCAAACATGTCTGTTGCTTTAGAGGAAACACATCATGTGCTCCAAAATCTAAACAGTACAATTGGTATAATATTATGATTACCTCTTCTTTCGTAGGCCTATGAAAATATTTTTGTTAAAATCACATCATAGACCGCCATATTGAGGTATAGGTTGGCGACTTTAGGTACCTTCTGCACAGGGAGCGACTCAGAAGTGGTTTTCCCTAGCACTAATAGTATTAGTTGAGAATACTCAAAGTCCAACTCGTGAAGGAAGATGCAATTGTAACCTGGTGAGTGAGATCTATACATATTGATACATGTACATTATATGACCTTACTGTCTACAAAATGAAGAATATAACAAGAGCGTTTAACTTGATAGCAGCATTAAAATTAACTAGCATCACGCAATATACCCAATCCATATTTATATATAGCATATTCTATCAATACAGGCAACCAGCAATCTTTCAACTAAATTGATTAGGCTTTCAATAGCTTTACATCCTGCATGCCGAATATCGGTCCTGCTACTGGATTTGTGATTATTGTCAAAAGGTGATTTAGCTCTCATGCATGAAACTATTTTTTTCTGAACACCTCTAGGTCTTAGGCAGAGCTCCCATTTCACGCGAACAATTATAAATGAAACCAATTCGGATTGGGCTTCACGGGACCGGAAGGGCAAATTATCGGCTATTTTAAGAAGTAGTGGTTAATGTCTAATGATACCCCAAAAGAAATAAGAAATGTGCTGGCGTTATCCAGTTACTGCTATTACCTGAACGTTCATTTAACATTTCAATAGGTTACCTGTTTAGTTGATGCATATATTTAACGCATATTATAATAAAACAACGACTGCACATGCAGTACGTGACGGGCGACTTATAACATTCATCCCTTCCCAAATGCGTTGATACCGATACTCATTACTAGAAATATAAAATATTCCTATCCGTTGCAAGCAGATGAAGGATCGTTATCTCAGTGGCATAGGAAAAGCCCCCCCCCCCCCCCCCCCCCATTCACAGAGGAGGGGGCCTGAATATGTTAAGGTCCCCGAAAATTTGTGAGGACCCTATACTATATTTCTCAAATCTTACCTCTCCCACAAAAAAGTGGGTCACATGGGTCTGGGCCCCTAATCAGAATTAAAGGGGGCTCAAACACTACTTTTCTGTATAAGTCCTTTATAAGTGTGTATGCGCCATCATGCATACAAGCTGACAACTAAAACTGGTTGGAGTGGGCCCCCAATGAACGTTTGCTCCCTACGCCTCTGCCATCTTTATTAACGAGGGCAACCAAAGTTTTAGGCACTGAACTTTTTTTAGCATCTTCTTACATTGCCTCTTGTTTTTTTCCTTATAGTTGTCTCAAACAAAAGTACATATGTATGCTCAAAATGTATTCAACTTGTATTAAAACAGTTGTGGTCATGTGCAGAATTTATTAAATTGTCCTGTTTTGCTGCAATTAATATTTTTGTACAGTGAAAGAAATAGTTGCAAATTCGGTATATGGGGTTCAGAATTGTAGATCATGGGTTATGAAGGATTGTGAGACTTAACTTTTCCACAACCCATTGCACTACCGAACGATGCAGACACAACCCTGCAAACAAGATCTCAGGCAGAACTCGTGCGGTTCTTGAGTCACAACTCGGGATCCCTGCGAGAATTGTGCACGTATCTGGCATGAGAATATGTGAACAGCTTTTGACTGTGTCATATTCTGTGGAATTCCATGTTATTTATATCAAACAGAACTTGGGAATTGAACGTTCACAACTGGGTAGAATCCGGGTAGTTGACAATGACACAAGAAAGACAAGAGATATTCCCAAGAATTGTGAACATGTCCTTATTACAATCAGAACTTGGGAATTGAACATTCGCAACTGGGTAAATCCGGGTAGGTCACAATGACACAAGAAAGGCACGGGAATTGAACGTTTGCAACTGGGTAGAATTCTAACCAGTTGCGAACGTTCAATTCCCAAGTTCTAATTGTAATAAGGATATGTTCACAATTTTTGGGAATATCTCGTGCCTTTCGTGTGTCATTGTGACCTACCTGGATTCTACCCACACTCAAAAAGTAAACTCGTCTGCAGACTCTTCTAAGTGACAAGAGAGTGGGTCCTCTAGCTATAGTTGTCAGATAGAAGATACACTTGGTATGTGCCAGCCCAAAACCTGACTCATGCCAGCCCTAGACTCGTCAACCAGGGTCTGATTCAGGATTTTCCCTGTAGGTGGCATCAGTATAACATGCATTCTGTATAAAGTTGGGGAATGAATTGCATAATTTCTATGTTGATTTTAATCATATTTATGGGAATACACATTCATGTTATGGAGAATCCTGAGATTTATCTATTGGGGATGCTAGAAAAGGTAAAGGAATCAATATGTTGATATAATTGAGACAAAATACATATGTGTAGGGCACATACACCTCTTTTGTGGTTATTTCTATGGTACAAAAGCTGCAAGGAAACTCCCATTGGTATGACATCCACATATGTGTTAGCAGTCTGTAACTAAAGGGTAGAAATACTCTCAATATAGACTTGGGGATATGGCAGGAATTCCCCTAACCTACATACCTCTATGTTTGTATGAATTAGCTATCATAAACCTCAAAAATATAGAACAACAATTATGCCTAGGCAGAACCCAGTTAGCTCCACCTGCAGTGAAGTAGAGGTTATATTGCACAGGTTAACCCTCTAAGGGGTGCATAGTGCTTTAAGGTGCCATGCTCTATGTGATCATAATATATGAATTCAGCCTTGGCAAGTATACTCGCCCAACTGTTGATTCGTTTCCAAAGGTGCATGAATGCAGGCTTGTCGAATAGACTCACCAGGGCTACATTCATGCATCATGCTGACAAAGGGATTCAAGCACATTTAAAGCAGTTTGCAGCCAATAAAGGGTTAAAATACTCTGGGTTGTGAATTTGACGACCTTAGACTTGTCACTTGGAGTGGGCCACTGCCTGGGCTAACATTGTCAGTTAGATGACCCTAGTCTTGTCTTGTGGGATGGTAACCGGACAGTTCATCAAATAGACAACCTTTAACTCGTTTATTTTATGACCGTCAGTTTAAAGACCCTAAACTCTTCTTATAAGACGACCTTTTGACAAGTTTGGATCCCTTCATTTTATCAGTGCAGTTACGAACGTTCAATTCCTGTGCCTTTCTTATGTCATTGTGACCTACCCGGATTCTACCCAGTTGCGAACGTTCAATTCCCAAGTTCTGTTTGGAGGGAACATATGAAACCAAAACTTATGGAGTATGGCCAGGGAGCATGGAAACACATATATCTTTGCCATTTACGCTCTGATCAACTTGACTTTTGGCGGGGCCGGGGAGCAAGGAGAGCCTGCAGCCTCATGATGGCAACAGAAGTTTACAGATGAACATACTTATGAACTCAGAATACATATGCGCATGATTGTAACTGAAATAACTTTGGCACTGTTCATGGGTAGTTTTGAACCAGGAATACGGTTCTGCTCTCAGAATTGACAATTAATTCATTGTTCCTGAAATTATTTTGCAGCTTCAACCAATGGATTCAATCACAATTCAACTTTACCCATATTACAGCCATAAATTACCCATTGCCCTCGTTTTGTGCACTGCTTTTTTCAGTTGAAGCCCTCTTATTATTCAACGATCATGCTACATGGTCTCAGCTTGGGTTTGTTTGTTTCTTTGTTTATATAACATGACGTCACCTATATTACATGATATTCGGACATGAGAGTTGTGCTATCTTTGTCTATCTTGCCGGATTTTTAGGCCTTAGTAATTGTGAGTGCTTGTGCATCTCATATGAACTATCAGTGATTTATATCATATGCTCAATTAAGGCACTATATTAAGGAGGCTCCACCTGAAGGTGTTGCTTGTGCACGCTTTGCCTCTTTTACACGTGGGAGTTATACATCTAATTTTCCTCCAAATTGAAGGATATAGATAAATAGATTCGGCATATTCTAGCAGACAACCACCCTGATGGCCTCCATGAACAGTCAGCATATATACTTCCCTACAATCCCAGCAAAATATTAAGTATATCGCCCAAAAGTATCTCAACTTCCTTTCCATATAGTTATGGGCTTCTTGTCCTGGTCGGTGGCTCATGTTGTGGAATAGCCTATATGGAAACCGGTGGCTGGGGCCCAGTGGCGCCACCTAGATCTGTATTGATGCAGCTGGCATCGTTATCTTCTATGTGAAATACTGGTGAAGGTTAAATCTCAGGTATATGTGGACAGTCGAGGGAAAAGGGTCCTCCAAGTTAAAAACCCAATAATAAAATTGATGTCATCAGCTTTCCAGTGATATCTTTTATAAGCAGGTACCACTTCTAGTTTTTGAGTACTGGCTCTCTGAATATGTGTGGTGACGGTCCAATCTTAAATGCCAATAAGCTCTATCTTCCTTTGTTTTAGAGATATTTCTATCTAATTAGCATAATTATGCTAATTACCAAATATCCAAACTTTTTCAAACAATTAGTCACAGATTTTGATCTAAAAATGGTATTTACATTCTGTTTTCAGTATAGAAATCTTATTGGGGCCTTCTTTCATTCAATCCTTTAAATTTTTTGATTTAGAACGAAAATCATGTTTCCATGGCAACCAACATGTGCAAAAACACCAATTTAGGCCCAAAAACGTTCTTTTCCATTCCAAATATGGAATGTTTTCACCAAAAATGGAATCTTCTAACGTGGCCTATCATATTCTACATAAAAAAGTAGTATAGATAAGTTTTTGCTATATCTTGGTCCTTTTTGGCTATATGGAGCCCCCTGGTGGCCAAAGTTGGTACTAAAAATCCCCCGCGGAGGTCCCTTTTCCCTTGTTGATCCACATATGGTTTTGCCTGTTGTTCCCCCTATCAAAAAATGTGCACTCCTTTAGATTAACGTAGGGATTGCCTTATGGACTTGCAAGAAATAAATATAGGCTCTTCACGAGTTCTGAGTGTGATGCGACGTGTGTAGCCTAGATGATTACAGTATATATCCCCTATTTGAGCGACAAGCCTCTTCTGCCATCTTCTACTTTCTATAGTAACTATGTGCATATACGCAATGGGTACTTTTTAGATGCCATTGGTGGGTCTAGGCAAGCTTTTGGGTCAGTTTGGGCAAAAGGGATATGTGTCTGGGGCCAAAACTATTAACCAAATACTCAGAATTTCCTGTGAAAAGGAGTATATTCCCAAATTTAAGGTGGTATCCGGCTAAAAGTGATATAATATTATAATTTTGCCAAATTAGGGGGTTACCCAGCTAAAAGGAGTACAATATATTATCTTTACCAACCTAAGGTATACCGTTAAAAGGGGTTTAAATATTGCCAATTAACGGTGGTGTACCACTAAAAGGGGCCCGATTTCTTCAGATTTTAGGGATTTTGATCATGTTTAGACCATGCTTTTTCTATGGCAACTACCACAAAATCTGACTACGATATTGACGGAGATTTTAAAAAGATCGGAAAAATATGTCAGCTTTTGTTTAAGTCGTCATTTATGCACGCCATTAAAATTTAGAATCACATTTGGAGCCACTCTGATGGTGAAAAAGAGGAAAATATTAAAATATCACTGTGTCAATTAGTATAGGCCCTATCTATGACGAAGTTATCTTAAAGGTCCTGTGTATACGTGAGGCTGCCACTACTGGCGCCAATGTGTTGCCCTGTATCTGCAATAGGTCACACCCAGTTGACCCAGTCATATGCGCACACCAGGTTGCACCCCAGTGCAGAATTAGGTCGTCATGGTTCATTTATTTCCAAAGCTATCGATGTGAATTGAGTACACTAGGCATAGGCCTACATGAAGGCCCATACACTCATGCTATAAAGGTAATATAGACAGGTAGGGAGGGGCGGACTGTGGAGGGGTATAGCCCAGTAGAGGTGTGTGTGGCCCTGTGGGACGAGGGGGGGGGGGGGGGGGTACCTGCATGAGGGGAGGCACTAAATACAGGCTGACATAATAACCATAATAAGGGTAGCCATAAGGCCACACCTGTTGTTATAGCTATCCCTGCACTGCTTACGTCTAGTGACTGGCTGCTTACACGTACTCAGTCACCCAGGAATGGGAGGGGTATATTTTCACTGCATTGTTTTAGATTTAGGCCCAAGCACAGTGACTGCTCATGGTGCCCCTATTTAAAGCAGGGGTAGACACTAACGCTGGCCCGGGAGCCAATGGCCCGTAATTTTGAGTCCGGGCCCGCAGTTTTCTTCAGAATAACCATCCCATGGGCCCGGGTTGCCCACAGGAAATTTTGCAAAATATTTGGAAGGAATATACTTGATGAGTATAGTCATGTAATATGTCATTGGAAAGAGAAAAATGTGAGCAATTGAGGCAATTTAGTCTCATTTTAACATAGATAAATCAGAAATATATTTGATTTTCTCTTTGAAAAAAAGTAAAATATGGTCTTTGGAGCAACGGGCCCGGAGTAATTGGCATGCTCCAGGAAAATACCTTTAGCCAATTTTCGCCAGCATATTTTTACACCAAACCAAAAGAATATTACTCACAACTCTGTATTCTACCTAGTGGAGTTTTTTTTTGTTTTTTTTAGGATGTACTTAACGACATAGATTGCTTGCAAAAATGATGTAACTTAAAGTTGGTATCCCAACTGTTGCGGTGACGAATTTCCACTTCCAGCATGGGGATATGCATGATGATGTTGTAAGACATATGTGAAAGTATTAAAGCTCTATGAGAATTATTTCCATACAAAAATCCCCACACAGTAGCAAAAATGAATTTTCACTGAGCAGTCAAAAATAAAGCAATTAGCATGCCTCTCTTCTAAACCACAAGGTGGCAGCTGTACCAGTGTTTACAAAATATTCCCATTGCAGACCCAGTAGCTCAACTCCATTTCTGAATACATTAGTACATTGCCATCTGTAAAGGTGGCAGCACATCTCAGATGGTTTGCCAATGTTTGGGTTTTCTCCATGAAAGCTGTAGATCTAGATGTTATTACATACTTTACATTAAAGCCTTTAAGACTCTTGGTAACCAGAATAAAGCACCCATTTCAGAAGAAAAGTGTACATTGGAGACTTTCAGGTAATTATTGAGAGGGGTCAATTCTAGTCACCCCAATTGGGATACCAACTTTAATCACGGATAGTTTTAATTAGTAATTATCATGACATAAAGTAAAATGAGATACCTACGAAGTCAACCTATCAGGAGTGTTCATATGTATGAGATTATACAGACGCAAAATAGGTGTAATGGGCTTGACCCCCTTTTTTAGGAAGGTAGCACCCAATGCCTGTCCCAGAAAAACGGTTCCAATTTAGTTATTGGCACTGCCATTGTATTTACCTCACCGACTAATTTCTCTTTATTTTTAAATGGGAAATGTAGAAAGACACAAGTCTTTCCCTTTCTCATGATATTTCATTAAATTTTGTTCTGGTATGATGTAATATGGCAGAGAAAACAAGCATTCTATTTTGGGTGTTTAGCACTGTGACACATACAGAGCCGGGATCCCGGCCTCTGCCTGCCCTACCTAGTGCTAACACAGAAAGGGCAGTAGTGAGGGCTACTTGTATTGAGGTAGTAGCCCGGGGGGGGGGGGGCACTCTCACATTTAGGGATACAATGTGTGTCACCCTCAATCCTTTAAGTTTTGATATTCTTGGCGTAAAAACATATCCCTTTTGCCCCAAAACGACTCAAAAGGGACCCCTAATGGTGCGTCTGACTGGACCCGCCATATGGGCCAAAAAAGGACCCCTTTCCCAGGATTTTGTGTACGCACAGTTACTATCGACCGAATAGGGAGCCCCCCCACCCCCGGGGGGTGGTGGGGATCAAGGGGCACTGGACTGGTTGGTTATATAACTCTGCAGGCAGCAGCACCACTCAGCTGTCCGGCCTGGGTGGAACAGAAGGGACTGGTCATGTATACAAATAGGGGGTGGGGGAGTTACCTTGTAGTGTGATGTCTAGAACCAACTGCTGACGCCCACCCACTGTAAATATAAGGCGAGAACTGTCTCGGCTCCTTTCTGACTGCTGCTATTGGTGTATCAAGATTTGCACCTTTAGCTATGGTAGTTGACCCTGCAGACTGCCGGGTATACAATAGTCACTTTACTACATGCATCAGGGGCGTGGCAAGCAGTTTCAAAGTAGGGGGGACTGAGGGGTATTTTGCCCGTTTTCCCCCCCTTTTACCTGACCTTTTTGGTTTGACATTTTTTGGGGTTGGTCAAAAGTGGGGGGGGACATGTCCCCCCCGTAACCCCGGTTGCCACGCCCCTGGCTGCATAGGGATTCATCTGGCCACAGTGGCGGGCTTCCTAAAGTAGTGGTCATATTTGAAGAACTGGGGGTTGAGGGAGGGGGGGGTGTTAAATAGTGTGCACAATATATTTTGCCCCCCCCCCCCCAACTCCGGAGGCTCTTTTGTTCAGCTTATAACAAAGTTTTTTACAAACTTTATTACCTTGCTATCCCCCCCCCCCCCCCACCACCACAATGTATACAATAATGGTCACCCCGTGCCACAAATAACCCAGGTGTACTGAAACTGGCACACAGGGGTCGGTTCAGGTGACCCAGATTCTTGGATATTTTGCATACCAGGACCTGTAGTGACCTGTGGGCGGGATCCACTATGCTATGGGCGGGATCCACTATGCTAAACAGGGTGAAAGGTCACCCAAAACGGCCAGCAATGGCGGACAATCTCAGGTATACACTGTCCCTTTAAAGGCGCACTGAGTTGAGGACCTAGCCCTGCCGAGTTTTGTACGCAAATGACGTCGTGAGTTCAGTGCGCCTTTAAATTGGAGGAATTCTCTCTACATGGTATACAGAGGCCATCTAGTGTTAAAGCTCAGTACCAAATCGAGATCTAATAATTCAGGGGTGTGAAATGCTGTAAACAGTTTCATCCACAGGTTTTAACAAGACCTTAGCTTGGAGGGTGAGTACGCTATAGGGTAACATGGTACCCTATTGCCTACTCACTCTCCAAGCTGAGGTCTTGTTAAAACCTGTGGTTTCATCTGAAGACCATTACATGCAAACTTAAGAAGTAAAATCTGAGCCCAGGATTTTTGGAAGTGGGGAAATGTATGTCCTACTGAGCACCTTAGACTTGAAATGGTGCATTCTGATGCATTTTGGCACTAAATATATTAAGGCTCAGCTCTGTATTATTCTCTATGAGTGGGGCTGGAACCTTTTTTGTTTTTTGGAGGGAAGGCTTTAGAGAAATCTAGTGTTGAAATAATGCATTCTAGTTCAGATCTGCATTGGCAGGCCTCCTTTTGGTGGGTAGGCTTTTGGAAAATGTTTGAAAACCAAGACCTGGAATGGTGCATTCTGATATAACACTGAAAACCCAGAGGAAGGTTTCTAGTCATTATGACGACCTAGGTTGTCATAATGACTAATGGAAAATGCTCTGGAGAATGGTGTATGAATATAGTCTCTAATTAGTTCACCTCCTAATGACAGGCATCCCTTTCACATATTTGGTTTACTCTTGATTAAACTAAGTAGCTTTACTTGTTATAAATAAGTTGTGTATGGGTGAGAATGATGGCCTTGAAGGTATAGAGACTATTCTGCTCCCTGACACCAGTTATATCTCATGATAGAAAATTTACTTCAATCAATTTACCCTGGGTGGCAGCACGTGACAGGGAATGTTCCATGTCTAGACCATAAGCGGCCCCTCTCCATCGATCTGGCTGGAGCAAGGAACCATTACAGCCCGGGGAAAGTTCATGTTCTTAGCCTACCCAGGATGCCCTGCGCACCATACGTTTCTTATATGACGTCATAACGGCGCGAAATATTGCATCCAATCAGCGGCTGTACAGAAGTTACTCTGTAATGGTCCCTGGCTCCAGCCTACAGCCCGGAGCAGTGGACTGTCCAATGGTCTAGTTCTATGTCCAACACCCAGATATACCCTAGGTTGTCCCAATGACTACCCAATGGTGTTGAGACTTGTCATTACTGATAACTTAAGGTCTTCAAATTTACAATACCTAAATCAACAACCTCATTCTGACTACCCAATCCATGTGACTACCTAAGGTTTTCGTTATGACAACTTTGGTCTATATGGATTAGATATGACTACCATAGGTCGTCACAATGATGACCTAAGGTCATCACCTTGACGACCTAAAGTTGTCAATTTTGTCAAAATGACGACCCTGAGGTCTTCAGTGAATGTATTGTAACTGGTTCAGGATACAGGGATTGTATTCCGAGCCAACAGATTCGAAGAATAGGTTGTATTAAATATATTTCTTTATTTCAATAGATCAAGCACAGTTACAGAATGAGATATATTCTCAGGTCTTATCAATCCAGATCACTCCCCACTCTCATACTCAAATATGCCTCAGAACCCTACTTCTACAGGAATGGGGGATAGGGGTTCTAGAGTTGGGGCTATGCTGGCTTCATACAGAAAGGTTCCTCCAACAGTTCCCACTCCAGCATGAGAGTTGGGAAGGGTGGAGAGTGTACCTGTCACAGCATTCTCCAGGACTTGGAGACATATGTGACAGCAACCAACCTGTAGGGAGCCCAGCTCCAACAGTGGGACTACAGCAGGGATCTGGGACCCACTGCTGTGTAGCACTCTATGGACTGGCATGAGCCAGCCTCAAGGAATACCTTGCAGGTGTCCTGGCAGGCAGGCCTTATATACCTGCCCCTGGTCACGGTTCAGTGGGCAGAAATCCGGGAGTCCCAGGCACCCAGCACCACCAGCAGCAGGGGGGAGGGGGCATGCACCCAGTGACCGCGGGACCTTGCCGGGAAACTCCGGGTAACTGCCGGGAGCGCCCGGCAAGACCGGCGTGAGGGTGAGAGGATTAAGGCGGATCGCTACAGTATCAAAGCTTAGATCTGTATTATCCAGCCTCTTTGATAGGAGATGGAACCCTGGTTTTTTGGAGGGGAAGGTTCGGACAATTTTGAAATTCTAGACTTCAAATGGTGCAATCTGCTGCTTCTGGCTAAAAATATGTTCAAGTTCACGTCTTTAACTGTTGTTCTCTATGATTGTGGCTAGAACCTTGTGTTTGGAGGGAAGGGTTTTAGAAGAATTTGAAATTCTAGACTTGCAATGGTACAATCTGGTGCATTTCAAGACAAAAATACCTTAAAGATCAGGTCTGTATCTGTTCATTGTGATTGGAGCTGGAACTCCATTTATTGAAGGGAAAGGCAGCAGAAAGTCTAAAACTTCAAAAGTCAATGGTGTAATCTAGTGCATTTTGGCACAAGTATATATATCCAGGTCTGTATTTGTTATTTGGCACTGGGACAATCTCCTGGTTTGATACTTTACTAATGCACAACCTTCCCCCCTCCACCCATTATAGATTATTTAATGTTTTAATATGGTAGTTGTATAGAACAAACAGCTTTGAAAGCCTATGACTAGCAATGCTGCATTCTGATGCATATTGGCTCAGCTCTGAATTTATTCTCTATGAAATGGTGCATTCCTTCTGGCCAATCTGCATTATGAAGCCTGTTTTGAGTGGGAAAATTTTGGGAACATTTGAAAATCTAGACCTGAAATGGTGCATTCTGGTGTATCAAAGCTAAGACCGTATCACCCAGCCTTTGCTTTATGATTAGGGATGGAACGTTGCTTTTTGGATGGAAAGGTCTTAGAAAATGTTGAAATTCCTGATTTGAAATGGTGCATTCTGGCCAGAAATGTATCAAAGCTAAGATCAGTATTAGCCAGCCTTTATTATTGGGGATAGAACTTTGCTTTTGGATGGAATGGATTTGAAATTCTTGACTTCAAATGGTGTAATCTGATGCATTTTGGCACATCTGGCATGTCTACCCCCCATTTTAAACCATCGCTAAAATAGTTATAAAGGTAAACAGAGTTCTCATTGGATCTGGGTCAATCACAAGAATGATCAATTTGGAGAAAATTTGGAGAAATCTGAGGAGTTTGCATGCCTGATTATGTTCCCCGGGTGGTGTTACATTAATTAATGTTTTTCATTCAATAAGTTTTGCAATTAAGGTTGCTTTATCACTTAAAACCTATCTTTTCTTTATATTACAGGTACATTCAAATTATACATTTAGATACAGAAACTTAAAGAATCTGAAAATTCAGAGGAGTACAAAAATCTCCACGAGTCCATACCCCAACCCTCCTTATAAATGACTTTTCATTTTCTCAGTGGATTTAGAAGAATCACAGGAATGATCCTCTGGGACATATGAAATGTGGAATTCCGCATATCAGCGGGGATTTCACACCCCTTAGTATCAATGCTCTGAACTACTTGTTGGGATGCCTACATCAAACCCAAATATAGCCCAACTATAATTTTCCAGCAAAATCACCATGGTAAAAATTTCATTTTACTTTAATGTTAAAAGGAGTTTGATTCATGCAGTTAGGGACTTCCATAAAGCATTTGTGAAAATGAAAATTAGCCAAGACAAGCCCACCTAAAGCCCAATCATACATTTCCTACATAATAGTGATTTTATTTCAGACAACCCTATTAGTGTTTCCGGTTGTCCATGAGATGGAAGTGCGCATGCGCTTATGACGTCAGTTCGGAACGTGCGCTTGACCAGTCAAGACATTTTGGTGCGGCTCACTAAGGGGCACCTCTTGATACCATTTTTATTGGAAAATTCTTTTGCCATCGTTTTTTGCAGATACTTAATGGATTTACCAATTTACAAATTTCACGGTGAAAAATCAACATGTCAGACAAGACATCAAAAACGGCAGCCAAGACGGCACCGAGTGATAAAACCTTGGCGGACAAGGAGAAGAGGAATTTGGCTAAGAAAAAGATGAGGGGATGAGGAGGAGGGCACTGTGGTACCACTACCAAGGGAGACCGGGGAGGAGCAGCCCGGAGAGAAGGAGGAATGCACAGACGGGAAGGAGGGCCAGAAGGGCCCGGCTCTTCCAACAATGGGAGTGGGCGCTTTTGCAAATAGAATCAGAGATAGGAGATTACATGCAGGAGACGGACGGACGAGATATCGAACCCAATATGGCAGAGTCAGTGAATGAGGGGTTCAAAGCACGGTTCGATCAGAAGGCTCTAGAAGTAAAGGTAAAAGTCTATCCAGTGATCTCAAATGTTTGCAGGTTGGTAGTCCCACGCACCGAGGAGGAAATATTCTGTGAGTTACCCGGGAACATTAAAATGGCAGATAAAGAGCTTCAGAAATTACATGAAGGGGTAGTGGCTGCGATGAGAGCGATTTTACCACTTACGTCAATTATGATAGCTCAAGGAGAGGGTGACGCTGAACTAGATAGCATGGTGGACAATATTGATGACTCATTAATGATGTTATCCCAAACAGGACTGTCTCTAATGGAGAAACGTAAGGACATGATTAGACCACATCTCACAGGGGACTTCGCCAGAGCAGTGGGGAGTCAGGCTGGAGGATGGGGATCCACACTGGTTGTTTGGGGGAGAAGTTGCGGAAATTGTGAAAAGATGTGAATTAGCACGGAAGATCTCTGGGAAAGTAGTCAAGAGGAAATTCACGCCTCGGCCTCAAGCATCTTCGGTGAACATGTTCAAAAAGATAGGTCGTTTGGCAACTACCATTATCTCCCCAGACAGGCTCAGCCCTTCTTCAGACCACAAGGGCAATTTGGGCAAAGAGCACAGTTCATCCAGAGGACACAGAACTTCAGGCTGAGGGCGCCGGGGGCGCATACCAACCTTGGTAACATCAGACCCACAAAGGGTTTTGTGAAGCGGGCCAACTAGATGAACAGGTAGGTGTCCCTTTGATTAATACTGTTCAAAACTTTAAAGCAGGTAACATTGGTAACTTTGTACATGTGTGGCAGAAGTATACATCAGACCCGTGGGTTTTGTCTCAGGTGAAGGGAGTGAAAATACCATTGGTAGAGGAGCCTATCCAGGATAGGGTGCCTTTCCCACTGAGATTTTCCAGGTAAGCCTCGTATAATTCTACAACTATAGCATGTTCACACTTGGAATTTGTTGTAAAATTCACTTGGCCCAACTGATTGGGCCCCACTGAAGCCTGTGGATTTGCCCAGCCCACAACGCAGCCCAGTCCAGCCCAAGGTTACTCATGGTTAACACAACTGGGCGCCAGTTGGGCATGTTACTGGTTAATTTTACTTGGTTGTTAAACAGTCAAACACCAATCCTGCTTATTTGAAAGGCACACACAAGACTATAACACTGACATTCTTATTTCATCATTTTATTGCAGTATATACACATCTGTTCTGTTGAGCAGGATTCCTTTACATGAACACAAGTTTAGATATAAACAGTAAAGTCCTCAGCAGTCAGCAATTCACTATGACATTCATTCGTATGATTATTAAGTCTACACTGTTTTGACGGATGTCTTCAGTGAAAATATATGTCAAATATTGCCGTATTTTATGGAACCATCAGCAGTTGTAAAATAGCACAGTTATATTTTCACGAAACTGATTGCTAAAAGTGCAACCCTTTACTTAAGTTAGTAACATAGATGTAAAATTGTGAATGGCAAGAGACACATCTATACAGACAAGCGAATGATAGAGGGAAATGTCAAATGTGAATATTAGTGATTTTGAAGACATTCAGACATAAAACATGTGGTTTAAAACCCATGGGTAGGTAAGGTTATTATTTACCGGAAAGTTTGATTTTGTATTTATTGACCTTAGACCAATCAGCACAAAATGAACATAAACTAGGCCCATCTCATTGACTAACGCGGTGTGATATGGGAAATGATCCATTCAGCTGTGGTATGTCTACAGGAATAACGTGCACACTGCATTCCTGACTTGGATAAATAATATTAACTTCTGATGACAATGGTCATGGACAGACATAGAGGACAGACACAATCAAATGAAAACTAGAAACTTCACATGACAACCCTTTGTCTTTTGTGCAGGTGAATGTGACAAACAGCAGTACCATGTCAGACACGCATCCAGGGACCAGTTTTCAAAGATTTCTTATATCTTTCTGAGATCAAACTATATCTTCCCATTAGTCTTCCATTTCTTAAGCTTTCTAATAGAGACAGAATGTGACCAGAGTTTTATGTGGCAAACAGATAAGGGTGACTGTGAACATGATGCTCAATATGCATAGATTTTGGTTTTGTGCACCTCCTTGTCAGGACATTCCCGGGCCTTGTTGTAGTAGTAAAAGCACCCATCCCGCCTCTTCAGCTTCTTGACAAAACCATTGTGTGGCCACCGGTCTACCTGCAAGCACAGCATGGTGGAGAACAGATTATACCACAGGTGTGTATACAATGCATGATAAGTACAAAAACCAATGTATTCTATGAATAGAATAATGTAACAATATTCTTTTCTATTCGTTTTATAGTACCTTAAAACCTCACGTAAAAGCCTAACTCACGTATTAGGTGCACCTAGACTATGTCCTGTTCTTAAAAGCCGCACTGGTGATCTGATTATGGCAACTTTAGTAGGCCTACTGTAGTATACATCTAAAAACTCGCGTATAAGCCATACCCTGACTTTGTCCTGATCCTATAAGCCACACTGGCAGTCTAATTTGCATACTAGCCACGGCCTATATGCAAGTATTTACGGTACATGTATGATGTAGTCTCAAGGATCTACCCAAAGCTACCCACATCTTTTTCAAGCAGCATGCAGCATATATGCATCTGCACCCTGTTAGAATGCAATCTCATGAACCCCTGCTATTAAAATGTAAGATAATAAATGGCCAAGTGCCCATGGATACTTACATCCCCTTCACTCTGGATAGACACATACTCCCGCTCATCCCTGTAACCGGCCAGTTGAAATCGGTATGCCTCCTCTACCTCCTCTGTCCACACCTTGCCCCGCGTCATTGACTTGGGCTGGCTGCCATCAGTTGGGGCTGATCGTGCACGTGAAGCTGACATGCTGAAACTAAGTCCAATCACATACATGTACTTGTGGTGAGGAGAGACCTAGGTATCAGGTGCATAATCAGGAATAATAGTGTATACTTTAAAATCATGAAGAAAATGTTTACAAAATGTATTTAACATTATACCTCTAGCTAAATGTGGAGATATACAACATATCTATATTTCTCATGAAATATCTAAAAGGAGTGGTTATTAAAAATAGTTTAACACGATTTACATATCGTCGCCTCAGTATACAAAGGTTGTAAGTGAAAAAAAATGTATTCTTGGATATTTTTCTTTTTCCAATAAATTTTCGAAAATTTTTGGAATTTTTCAAATATGACCTTTTTCTGGGGGGTAATAGATCAGTATACAAAGGTCGTAACTGACAAAGTGATGTTTTTCTCGGTATACAAAGGTCGTAAGTGATGTGGAAATTTTAACCCCAATGTATTTTATCATTAAATCAGTGTCTTTTGTGGGTTTTTTCTAACCATTTTATTTAATTTCTATTATATGTGTACATTTGGATATTTTTTTCAAAAATATGTTAACTTTGAAATGTAACGGGGTGAATTTAAGGGGGAAATGACTAAAATTCCTCATTTTAGCAGAAATTTCACTGTTGCTAGGCAACAGCAAAATGTGTATACTTCTTTTTAAGTAACATAAGCAACTAGAAATATAAAAGATTCATCTAGTGAGCATTAGACTTAAATCAATCGACTATTTGAACTTAGAGAGAAATTACTTACCACCTTTGTTTACTGATTAAATATACAAAAGTATACATGCTATTCAGTATACAAAGGTCGTAAGTGACCTAGTTTTCCCCATTTTTTCCTCATTATTGCCATATTTATTAAGTAATTAGTAAGGATATTTTAGTACCATTTATATAATATGTTTATACTTATTGTAGTTTACATATAAGACAATTTCCGGGGCAATATAACATATATTTTAGAAATTACAGCCTGAAGACCACATTGATTTTTCTTATTTTGCTCATATCTCAAAACATGGATTTTCCACTTACGACCTTTGTATACTGAGGCGACGATATAGACATGTATGGATTGCCGCTCTAAGAGAATAACATCCTATTCCTTTCCACATGAAGTACTGATTAATTGGACCAGGTCATTTATTTGACTACATTCTAAAATAAAATATCCTATTGATCACATGTCACACCATTTGAAAAGTAACAGCACATATTGAATCAATTTTCTGTAGTAACCTCGCCAGATAAAATTCACACTATTCTCTGAGTCTGACAAGGCTTTTCAGTCACTTTTACATCAGCTCGCTGCCATTTTGTTGGGGGGTGTAAAACGGTGCTGTGTCTGGACGGAGCAAGGAAATATGTTGATATTGATGGTATGGGGTATAGAGTAGTAAATGAAGAGTTTGATTCCAAAACGCAACAAATCCATTCAAGAATTGAAGCATATAGTTATTTGTGTAAGGATACCATAGTGGCAATTATGGTGCTTCAGATACAATGTGTACACCAGAGAGAACATTAATAATGGAATGCATGGGTCCTAAGTAAAACGTGGAGTCTTCCATAACTAATGTTCATGTACTTGTCGGTAGACATTAAACATGAAATATTGAATTTTTAGGAATGAATTTGAGGATGATTTTGTTAAATTTGATGTTATTTTATATGTTGTATTAGACACTTGGGAAGCCCAAGTCACTGGTAAGGCAGTTTTTAGTTTTTTTTGAAATACAAGTTTTACTATGCTTAAGTACTAGAAGGGCCGTATTCAATGCCCCCCATTGAATACAATGTGGCCGTATTCGATGGCCTAAGGTAAAGCTGTTTTTCCTTCATTAAATGGCTTAAAATAAAAAATAAACACAAATGCCAACTACATTGATACCGCTCTGATGTATTTCACTCGTGGGGGCTGGGGCTCATCCCACTCAGCCTGCGGCTTTGTGGGATACTGCCCCAGCCCCCACTTGTGAAATACAGCAGAGATAGTATCAATGGGCGTTGGCATTTGTCTATATATTTATTGACCTTAGACCAATCAGCACAAAATGAATTCATATTTATGTGGTAGCCACTTAGGAAGCCCCAGTCAATTTCATTTAGCTGTAATAGGCAAATTCCACAGATGCCACACAAAAACATTTTCTATCCCCCCAACAAAATGGTGGCAGATTCTGCGCACAGTGTACAGCCTTGCGCCTTGGGCAACTCGAGAATAATATAAGAAAAACACAATCAACTTACATAAAATGACAAAACAAAAGGCATTCTATTATAAACACAAGTCTAGGGTTGTCTTTTGGGACGGTAACCTGGCAGGTTATCAATTTGACGAGTTGAAGCTAGTTGATTCTATGCTGTTCACTTAGAACACCCTAGGGTCGTCCTGTAAGATGATCTTATGGACTCCAGAGCTGTCCAGAGTTATTCAGTGTTGCACTGAACTGCTCTTCTTTATATTACTATGTTTTGCCTTCCTCTGCCTTACCCTGCATGACTTTGCCTTGGTCTACCCTGCTCTACTCTACATTACTCTGCTGCGCTGCCTTGCCCTGCCCTACTCTGCCTGGCTCTATTCTACATTTTTCTGCTCTTTCTTTCTCTGCCCTGCTTTACATTACACTTCTCTGCCTTGCTCTGCCCTTCTTCGCTTTACATTACTCAGCTCTGCTTTACCCTGTCATAGAGAGTATGCAAAACATATCTACCCAATAATCAGTAATATATACATGACATACATGTTTACATTTACATGACCAAACACCACCATCCATGTGAGCAGTATTATCCTATCTTTCTCTAAAACGTATGTACATGCATTAAGGACAATGGTTAAGGATTAAATGGTATATGTTATATCATTAGGACTGTTAGATTATGATTTTTGTCATATGGAAAGGTTTAAACAACCAAGATGTATTATTGTGATGAGGGTTTGTTGACCTTTTATGCATAACAGGTTTGACCAAATGACTTTTCTTTAGTAGAACGCAAAAAAATATATATGCAAGTTACCACCTTATTATGACATAACAATCCCTCTGAACACTACTTTTTCACATGCAATAACTACATGAATATTGGTTTCTATCATTAGGATTATCTTTTAAATTTTACTCCATTCTAAAATAATTAATACATATTTTTAAAGAATTAAAAATTTATTTTTTACTTTATTTTTTCAAAGTCATTCTACATGTAGTCACATTAATAAAAATGAATGTATCCTCTTAGAATTGGGTTTAGCACGTCTCAAAACCCCTGTATACCAAATTTCATGCTTTCTGCCGGAAGTGCCAAACCATTTCACATATTTCTTGTACTAGAAGGACGGGCCAGACACGCCGGCTGAAGGGGTGAATCCACTGAGGTAAATCCGTCGGATCGGACGAGTTTCATCCATAGGTTTAGCATTGTGAAGGTTCATCCGATCAGACGGATTTGTCTCAGTGGATTCACCCTTTTACACACACCCTGCTAGACCACCGCCGCAGTCCCCAGACACGTCATTCAGCATGCTTGGGACTGGCCAAAGTCGGGCGCGGGAAAATTGGTGGCGTTCGTCTGACCTAGTACACTGCACTGTGGGAATGCCTTAGCATACCGCAAATAGGGTCGGTAGTGGCGTGAAAGATCATTCTCCTAGCAGATGTTAGGTCTGTTGTTTCCTACACTTGAACCCAGACAGTAGGATGGAGAGTGAGCAGACGAAATGCATTCTTGGGTAGGATCCCGCTTTCCCTGTTGTTGTCTAATAACCAGTGCCACTGGTCTATGAAGAACACTGTAAAGCTACTGTACACTCAAGCATGCAAATTCAATGCCCTTTGTCCCCATCTTGGTACTCTTAACCGATATGCAAACAAAATCTCTAGCAATACAAGCAACTTACAACCGGCTCACTACTTTTGCATGCCTTTCTGCTGGCTTGGTAGTTGCTGACATTTACTCTGGTGGTAAGAACCATAATACTGGTCAATTAAAAAAAATTGAATTTCCTTTTAATCCAAAGATTGGTATAGTGATATGCATAACAGTGGACCCAGTACAATTGTAATTCAAAGGTTTGAGTATGTGATTTACATCACAATTGAGGTGGTTGATGTGAGGAAGAGGTGGTGGACGTCAGAAGGAGGTGGTGGACGTCAGGAAGAGGTGGTGGATGCGAGGAGGTGGTGGTGGACATGGAGGAGGACTGGTAGACACCAGGTGATGGACATCAGGAGGAGGTGGTGGATGTGAGAAAGAGATGGTGAATGTGAGGAGGGGGTGATGGACATAAGCAGGGGGTGGTGGACATGAGCAGTCGGTGATGGATGAGAGAGAAAGGTGGAGAACATGACAAGGGGGTGGTGGACCTGAGGAAGAGGTAGAAGACATGAGGAGGAGGTGATAGATGTGAGGAAGAGGTGGTGGATGTCAGGAAGAGGTGGTGGACATGAGGAGGAGGTAGTGGACATGAGGAGGAGTTATGGTATTTGAGAAAGAGTTGGTGGACATGGGGGGGGGAAGTGGTAGATGTGAAGAGGGCATGGACTGTGAGTAAAAGGTGGTGGATGTGAAGAAAAGATGGTGGATGGCAGGAAGAGGTTGTGGATGTGAGGAAGAGGTGGTGGACAAGGGGAGGAGGTGATAGACGTGAGGAGGTGATAGATGTAAGGAGGGGGTGGTAGAAATGGGGAGGATGTAGTAGACGTGAGGAGGAGGTGCTGGACGTCAGGAAGAGGTGGTAGATGTAGGGTTGGGGTGGTAGACATGACAGGGTGGTGGATGCATAGTAGAGATGGTGGATGTGAAGAGGGGGTGTTGGACATCAGCAGGAGCCGGTGGACATCAGAAGGGGGGTTGTGGGTTGGAGGAAGAGGTGGTGGATGTGAGGAAAAGGTGGTGGATGTGAGGAAGAGGTGGTGGATATGAGGAGGAGGTGGTGAACAGGCCTGGGACTGGAAGGAGGACAGATTTATCAGATAGGTTAGATATGGAATGGTTGTTGGAAAAATATCTTTAATTATAATGGATTACAATTATTCAAGGACAGGTGACTTGTTTATCATTTACCATATATGTTATGTGGCTTCACAGTAATCCCACAATTTCCTTCGAGACCTGGTCACACTGGTCGAGTATAAAATTCACGGTGATTTATACACATGGTATCAATAAATTTGTGCCCCATCCCCATAAAACATGAAGCAGTAATCAGCTACACGTTCCCGTTTCATGCTTTTCTTGTGCTAGTGTGTGCATTTGCCACGAGGAGGCAGCTTCAAAATGCAAATGGCTACCAAAGGAAACAAACTCTGGAGAGGACTTTCAACAAAGCCTGGATTATACATCTTTTCATGTATTTCAACAAGGATGTAGAGATCATGACAAAGATGAAAGGGAAGATGAGACATAGATCTGAGTAGGAAAACACAGGGGAGCTATGGTCGACATTGATGGTAGCATTTTTATAGTACACCTTATGCTGGTATTCTATAGTTGTATGCAATGAAGCACTCTTCTTCTGGGGTAATCTTTAGCTCTGGAGGTACAATGGGGAAGTGAATGCCCTTGATATAATACATCTTTGGGCGTTTGCCATCCTTGATGCTAGCTACACATTTGGTGCATGCATGATAAATGCCATTGTGTTTGAAATTTAGATCACGATAAGCTTTGTATATGTTTTTGCTATCCACTATAAATAACCTCATGGAAGAAGCATAAAGTATAGCATATGTAGCAGATTCACTACACAGATACAATGCACTTACAATCACATTATCCAGGGTATTATTTAGGGGGTTATCCCGCCAAGAGGGGGGATGTTTTGCTGGATGAGGAGGAGGTGGTGAACAGGCCTGGGACTGGAAGGAGGACAGATTTATCAGATAGGTTAGATATGGAATGGTTGTTGGAAAAATAGCTTTAATTATAATGGATTACAATTATTCAAGGACAGGTGACTTGTTTATCATTTACCATATATGTTATGTGGCTTCACAGTAATCCCACAATTTCCTTCGAGACCTGGTCACACTGGTCGAGTATAAAATTCACGGTGATTTATACACATGGTATCAATAAATTTGTGCCCCATCCCCATAAAACATGAAGCAGTAATCAGCTACACGTTCCCGTTCATGCTTTTCTTGTGCTAGTGTGTGCATTTGCCACGAGGAGGCAGCTTCAAAATGCAAATGGCTACCAAAGGAAACAAACTCTGGAGAGGACTTTCAACAAAGCCTGGATTATACATCTTTTCATGTATTTCAACAAGGATGTAGAGATCATGACAAAGATGAAAGGGAAGATGAGACATAGATCTGAGTAGGAAAACACAGGGGAGCTATGGTCGACATTGATGGTAGCATTTTTATAGTACACCTTATGCTGGTATTCTATAGTTGTATGCAATGAAGCACTCTTCTTCTGGGGTACTCTTTAGCTCTGGAGGTACAATGGGGAAGTGAATGCCCTTGATATAATACATCTTTGGGCGTTTGCCATCCTTGATGCTAGCTACACATTTGGTGCATGCATGATAAATGCCATTGTGTTTGAAATTTAGATCACGATAAGCTTTGTATATGTTTTTGCTATCCACTATAAATAACCTCATGGAAGAAGCATAAAGTATAGCATATGTAGCAGATTCACTACACAGATACAATGCACTTACAATCACATTATCCAGGGTATTTTTTAGGGGGTTATCCCGCCAAGAGGGGGGATGTTTTGCTGGATTTTCCTGCTAAGAGGTCCAAGATGTATAAATGTACACACATGGTATCTATAAATCTGACAATCTTTGCGCAGAGTGGGCAAATTTTTTTCATCCCCCCCTCCTAAAGGCTAAAGGCCGAGTCATTTATTGCCAGTTTGGGGGGCTTGGTGGATATAGGGGGGCTGGTCATAATAATAATAAAACAGGCCCTGGGCGGGGGGCCTAACACAGGAAAAGCCTCCATGGTGGTGGGTGGGGGGGGGGGGGTCATATGAAAATATTGTCCATTAAGATACTCGTGACCATATGTGATTCCACAGGAGCATGCGACAAGACTTCATACCCAGTAAACACACCTGTACCGGGCCAGTACCGTCATTGTACAGGCAAGTACCGGCACTACCGGGCCAGTACTGCCAGTACAGAGCCATTATAATGCCATTTAAGCTTGTTTGTACTGGCACTGTGCCGGCATAGTATCGACATTTCAGTAAGGGTATGCCGGTACTGGCCCAGTACTGGCATGCCACTACCAACATGCCGCTACCGGCACAGTAGTTTTCAAAGAATCCACCAGATGTCACCGGTGCATGTTTTATGATATTGAGGGTTTAGTTGCATATGATATCTCTATAATTATGACCCTCAAAGTCTTCAAAATAGTTTTAAATAGTTTAGCCTGAAACAAATTTCCTGTGAAATCTTATGGAATACAAACGTTTACATTAAATGTGATAAACAATGGGAGAACAAAGGGCATGTCTTTGCAAACACCTTTTGCTTGGTTATTACACAACTATAAGACCTGCAAGGTTTGTTATCTCTGTCAAAAACTGGTATGCTATACTTCTGGCTATAAACTGTAGCTGGTTGTTGCACCATGATGACTGATTGCCTAAGTCTTCAGGCCTTGAAGCACAATAGGTACAATATAATGTTAATTTTGCAACAGATTACTTATGCTTTTGACTTTACGTTATACTTTAAACAGCGCTCAGTAACCGGTCCGGTACCGGCCCAGTACCGAAATGCCAGCATTGGTCCAGTACTGGTCCGATGCTGGCCCTGTACCATGCCAGTTCTGGCATACTGTACTGGCCCGGTACTGGTGCCATTTGCACCCCAGTACTGGTCCAGTACCGATTGCCTGTACTGGCCCAGTACCGTTGCCAGGTGTGGGCCAGTACAGGACCGGTAAAGGTGTGTTTGCTGGGTAAGTAGGGGGGGGGTTATTTCTCAAAATCCAAACGTAGGGGGGGGGGGGCAAGATAAGGGAGTGTTCATTTATTAGTTACAGGGGGGGTGGGGGCGTAAAAATGTCTGACCCCTCCTGAGTGGGGGGGGGGGCGTAAAAATTCAGCCCCTTTTAAGCAAAAAAGCCAGCGCGTTACTATAGTTCAAAGGGCGAGGGCGAAAATTTTTCGACATCTTCGGTGAGGGGAGGCATGAAATATTCTACGCACTCTTGAGGGGGGGGGCGTAAAAAAAATTCGCGTCGGGGGGGGGGGGGGGGGGGGGACAGGGGTCTAAGGGAGTGTTCATTTATTATTTACAGCGGTGGGGGGGGTGGTGGGTTTGGGGGGGGCGTAAAAATTTGCGACTCCTCCTGAGGGGGGGGGGGGCGAAAAAAATTCTGACTCCCCTTCAGGGGTGGGGCGTAAATATTTAAGCCCTTTTTTACCAAATAAGCCCGCGTGTTACTATAGTTCAAAGGGGGGGCGAGGGAATTTTCGCGGCCTTCGGCGAGGGGGGGGGGGCACGAAACGTTCCACGCGCTCTCGAGGGGGGGGGGGCGTAAACAATTTCGCCCCTCCGCGCGAAATCTCACCACCCCCCCTGTAATTAATAAATGAACACTCCCTAATTTTTCAACCCCGGTCAAACTCAAGGGGCCCAAATCCGCCCCCCCCCCCGTTGTTAAAAAATGTGCACTCCCTAGGTTGGGTCTGAAGGGCTCAATGTAACAGTGAGGGTGACGTAGCCTAATAATAATTCAACTCTTGAGTCTGTCATTCTGTGACAGTCTCACAGCTCTGCCTGACAGTGTAGAGTAGTGACAGCTTGAGAGTTTGTACCGGGTTTGTAGAGTACTAGAATGTCGTTGCACGTCTTATTCTTCCTCCCCGCCGCTCCTAGGTCACGTCAGTATCGCGGAATCATACCTGTATGGCTCTTTGCTCTGCAGTTGAACAATCAAGCAAAACCACACTTACCCACAAGAAAACACAGAAGTCCAGTTGAGTTTTTCGTGAAGAGAGAAGCCAGAGAAACGACTGCTCCGCGTTGCTAAACAACAACAAACATAAACAGGGCAGTCCCGCACTTCCGGTGCTATCATGGCATGTTCTGGTTCTGAAATCACTGAAATAAAATAATTCTACACATTGTTTCTAGCATTTCTTCATCATATATTTACTATGAAAGTTTCGTGTCTATTTCTACCGCTAACAATTTTTCTTTTTTAATTGACTGCTGAACAGCGCCAAGGAGACAGATTGCAGCGGTCTTTGTAGTGCTGGGGACTATGCCTGGCTCGCCCGTGTAGTGTAATCGTCCCGCCGCCAATTGCGCCACACCGTCCTGATATATTTTGTACAGTTAGGGCAGCCTCTATGTCAGTATGTGTATCAAGGCTGTTAGTTCTTTCAATGGCAGTAGGGTCGCTTCAGGTAAACCGAACCACTTTTTGCTTTACCCTGCAAAAGTCCCTAATGAAATCATTTTTCAAATATGATATATTCCATGAATTAACTTAGGCTATGGGTGTATGTGATACAATAAAAAAATTTTTTATAATGTGTGTTGTCTTGATGTCAGACCAATTCTAAGGGGAAAAAATAGTGGTTCGCTTTATATGAAGAATTAGATAAAGCGAACCCAAAATGTTGGAAAAGCGAACCAGTGGTCAGATTTACCTAATTATACCATATATCTATGTGTATTGTTAAAAGTACAATGGAAATTCAATTGTAATAATGAAATACAAATTTTTCAACACTGCTAGAATCAGTTATCATTAGGCCATACTAAAGAAAAAGTCTGTTTCCATTGGAGCAGCCGGGTGCAATTGCTAAACCAGGCCACCCATCCGGGATTTTTAATGAATTTTTTTTAAATTTAAATTTTTTTTTTTTTTTTTTAAATTCTTTTTTTTTATTGAGGACTGTTTATAGTCATTATAAGTACATGTACATTGTATCCCACACATCATAATTTATCTCTTTCAAGTCTCTGGCTAAGGTGCTTCACATCTCAGCCATCAAAAGGGGGGGAAATATTTAGAAAAGAAAAAAAAAATTGAAAAAAAAAGTTTTGGAAAAAAAAATTGAATTTCTTTTTTTTTGCGGCCGCCTGGGTGAGTTATTTTTGGCCCACCCGCTCCACTGGAAACAAACTATTTTTTTTAATGTGGCCTTTTCTATAGGACTATATCTCTACAGTATAAGGGGAGTGGTCATTTTTAAATGAGAGGAGTGGAATTGTGTGGGTGGACCAAAAAAAAACTGCCCTTCGTTTTAGCGAAAAGGCTTGCACCTGGCTAAAGAAAAAGGGGTTTAATCCTGATAAGGAACACACAATAAAGTAGCTCAAGTTCAATCAATTTATTGTTGGAACCAGAAAGAACTATGGCAAAGAGATAACTTATGCATACTTATATACATGGACCTATATATAGGTCCTTATACCACCTAGATCTCTATTGTACTGGCCTCTAAAATAATTACATTGAATAATTTGGAATCGCAAGCTTGAAAATATGCCTACTGCAATAACTGTCTTAATATGATAGACATAATAGAAACACATCGCTCCATTATCTGTAAAAACTTACACAAACTTCTCAACCTCTTTTCTGGTCAATTTCAATATCAATAAAAATGTACATAGCCATTTGACATATTTGGTGTACATATCAAATTTCATTCAATAGGCATACCTGGTTACATGCTACAATAGTATTCAGTATACCAAACACAATTTAACTTTTGTCCACTCAGCAAGGGGTCGTCCATAAATGATGTCACACTAATTTAGGCCATTTTCAAGACCCACCCACCCCCCTGTCACACTTTGTCACGCATCAGCCAACACCCCCTAGAAAATTATGTCACAAATGTGCAGACACCCCCCCCCCATGCATGAGTTCGGTATCTTATCAGAGTTCTACTATAGAAGATCATACATGCGTTATGATTAGGCTAAGCAATAGAATATCATGTACTGAATATATTCTTACCCAAGTGCTTGTTCCAAAAGGTTTATTACAGTTTAATTGTTACTTAAATGGATTTAAATCATACTGGTCAAATATTACACCCAGGCAAAAAATGCACCCAGACTTTCACATTGGCCCGATCTCGTGAAACACAGCCATCAGTCAAATTATGTAAGTCTTTCTAAATGGGTGCTGTAATAGCATATATTCACTAGAACACTATCCAAAGTGACAATAACATATTCACATTAGTATTCATGAGTTTAGTGAGTGGTTGTTATGGAACAAGGGGGGGGGGCAATATTTCCGTACGAGCACGCGGAAATCTTTCCGCCCCCCTCATTGAGGGGGGATAAATACAGTAAAATCTTGTTATCAGGAGCACCTTTTGGCAAGGAAAATTTGCTCCTTGTAACCAACCTTCCTTGTAACCGATTTTGGTCATATATACAGCCCACCACCCCTACAGTGGCAAAAAGGGGAGGGGGGTTGTGGGGGGGGACGTCTACCCACTGCCAGGGCTTCCCTGTGTAGTGTAGGAGCGCCTACCCACTACCAGGGCTTCCCTGTGTAGTGTAGGAGCGCCTACCCACTGCCAGGGCTTCCCTGTGTAGTGTAGGAGCGCCTACCCACTGCCAGGGCTTCCCTGTGTAGTGTAGGAGCGCCTACCCACTGCCAGGGCTTCCCTGTGTAGTGTGGAGACATGCCTTTAGTGTAAGGACATTTCCTAAGCCATGATTTTACTATAGAAATGTATGGGTACAATTTCGTTTTAGGAAGTTTGTTGTAAATATATCCCATTCATGGTCAAAAAGTGCTCCTTATAAAGGATTTTTCATGAGAATCGCTCCTTCTAACAGGGTTTTTTAACTATAGAAATGTATGGGGAAAGAAAGTGGCAGAGCAAATGTGCTCCTTATAACTGTCTGCTCCTTATATCCGTCCTCCTTATAACGAGATTCTACTGTAATGACCACTACCTTAGTAGTAATTTATTGATTTAAGGTCCATCATATTCCACCCTAGCATGAATTTATGGTTCAGCGATCCTCGATCCATGGATCCCTAACAGTGTTGACAGGAACAACAGGTGTGCCACTGTTATCCTGTGACTCCTCAGGTTTTAGGAGACCAGTAACACATGTCTTTGCATCTGAAGTGACTAACTTAATGGATGCCCGTTACAATCAACATTCCTTACACATTATTTTGGATAGCTTTAATCCTGTACATTAGGACATGCAAAGTCACAGGTCCAATGGTTATCAATAATGATATACCTTCAAAAGAATTTCCAAGGGATGCAGGCTGCTATATTTTAGACAATGGATGTGCTTACAAACTATCAGATGGATGTACGCCTGGATTGTGATTGAGACACAAATAACACAGGCTTGTGTGGCTGGGATGTAAACATGGTGACTTACTCCAGAATTGACACTACTGTAAATTCTCGCGTAAAAGCCTAACTCTCGAACAAGCCGCACAACGACTTCAGGCTGATCCTATAAGCCGCACCAGCGATCTGACTATGGTGACTTTTAGTAATGTGTCATAGTAGCTAAAACTCACATATAAGCCACACCCTGACTCTGTGCAAATCCTATAAGCTGCACTTGCGATCTGAATCTCGTACTATTTGCGGCTTATACGCGGGAATTTACGGTAATTGGAGCCAATAAAATATCCAATCTGCAACCAGCTTAACCTAAGGCCCTAAGTGTTCTATTAAAGCTTTACATTTTAAAATAGGTTTTATTTGTATTTTCCAAAGTGTGACATCACACTGGGCTTGACACCCCCCTGTCACACTTTGTCACACCTGGACCAACACCCACCCACCCCCTCCAGTGTGACGTCATTTATGGACGGCCCCCAATTAGGCATGCATATATATATATATATATATATATATATATATATATATATATATATATAGTCATGAAATAAGCAGTGAAAAGGGCTATGTCTGTGTTGCAGCCTATAAGAAACCATGTTTCAAACGTGACAGTCACGTGTTGTCTGCATTTAGTCCATGTTTGCTACTTGTGTTCTATTAAAGCTTTACATTTTAAAATAGGTTTTATTTGTATTTTCCAAAGTGTGACATCACACTGGGCTTGACACCCCCCTGTCACACTTTGTCACACCTGGACCAACACCCACCCACCCCCTCCAGTGTGACGTCATTTATGGACGGCCCCCAATTAGGCATGCATATATATATATATATATATAGTCATGAAATAAGCAGTGAAAAGGGCTATGTCTGTGTTGCAGCCTATAAGAAACCATGTTTCAAACGTGACAGTCACGTGTTGTCTGCATTTAGTCCATGTTTGCTACTTAGGGTACTAACTTTCAAGAAAAAAACATAATTATAATTTATTTCCATCGGAACTAATTATATCAACACCTACTGGCTAGTAATTTGAACCCATATTGGTAAAATTTGAATACAAATTAAGCATTATAGATATAATTGTAGGCCTACATACCAGACGTGGTCAAAATGTGACTATCACATCACAAAGGTGGATAGGAACCATCACATCCAGATATGAATAGGGACCTTCCCTGTAAACACCCTACCTGATTCCAACGTAGCTGACAGGTTTCTCTAGGTATTTTTTCAACCAAAGGTCTGGGCTACGTTTTTTCACAAGGTTTATGAACGTCAAAACGTTAAGGTTTAGTTACGTTAAATGGACGTTTTAATCTAAGTTACCTTTATCTACTTCATTTAAACGTAAATAAACGTAATAAATACATGTTAGACCAACGTTGAAAAATGGCATCTTTTCGACTTTGATTGTGTATACAACTCCCTCTAGGTGGCAGCACTATCATGTATGGAGATAATATTATGGCTCTGTAGCAAATCTGCCATATTCAAGCAGTAAATTCTCATAAATCATGAATTTACTATTAAACAAATCAGTCACATAGCACTGAACATTTATGTATAAAGGATACAATATTACGAAATTGCATACACTATATGTATTTGGGCTGTTTATTGATTGGACACCACATCGGTGGTAATTGAAGAAATATAAAGCCTCTCTGCAACCAAAGCCATTTACAATGTATATATAATATGTGGTGCAGGAGATATAGTCTATCAGGCTGTAGTTTACCCCTTCCATCCTGTAGCACAATATATTATTACAATGATATATTACATAGAATGAAATGAGATTGAAAATTGTAGTGGGTAGTTTGAATGAATTGTTTCTGTGAATGTAAATTTGTCATCAATATTACCTATGCCTGCATCCAACCTTCTATACAAAATTGCATATTAATTTAAGTTTATTTACGTTTGAAAGACGTATAAAAACGTAAATCAGACATAAACGTTAGTTGAACGTAACTAAACCTTAACGTTTTTACGTCCACAAACCTTGTCAAATTACGTAGTTCAGACCCAAAAAAAACGTATATTTACGTCTGATTTACGTACTTGTGTTTACAGGGTTAAGCAACCACGTAAAAGCTCATTAAACGCAGATGTAGCAGTGCTGAAAGGATAGGATATGTCTGCGTTTAATGAGCTGCGCCGTTAAGTGCACATGTAAGTGCACCTGTTAAGTGAGTCATCCGAAAAATCCGAGACCCGACGTAAGGAGCCACAAATTCTTGCTTCTTGGGCATGTAAACTTTAAATTACTCAATTCTCAAATTAGTTGCACTTTGTGGGTCTACAGTATTAGGCCTACAATCTATTTTATCCAGCTAGAATCCCCCCCCCCCCTTAGAAAAACGTGTTATTGTTGATGATGTGATATAGACACAAAACTTTGTATGGTCCCCTATCACTACTATATGTCAAGGTAGACCTACATATCCCTTAAACTAATCATAAGATAATATTCAAATGAACTGAATCATTGGTTCGGTTTATCTAAAATACCTGGTTCGCTTTACCTCAAAAAATGAGATAAAGCGAACCAAAAAGAATCTTTTTATTCTATATGATTTAGATAACATAATATCATTTTAAGTAGATTTATTACATTGATACACCACATGCTCCATTTTTGAGTTTTAGTATATAGATTTTTTATAGACTTTTGTTAATTTTTTTGACTTTTGAAAATTGCCTGTTTAAAAGTCGGAGGCAGCAATTATGCAATTTTTGTCATCGAGTAAACTTTGGGATGTTAAAATACATGTATGAATGCACTCAAATATAAAGTTTCAGAATTTTGAAGATAACTTGTCACTCCTAGTTTCAATTTTATGAGAGCTGGAAATGATTTGGCCATTTCCATGGCTAGTGCACTGCAAAAGGTTCCAACTGGTTCGTTTTATCTATGGTTCGGTTTACCTGAAGCGACCCTACAGTAGGCCTACTATGACCAGTAGGCCTAGGGCTATAGGGCATTAGCGAGATGATCAGTGGGCAGCGCCATTTCCACTGGTCCTAGGTCTATTCCCAGTACTCACAGCAACCAGCTTAGCCGAATCTCGTGGCCGAGATTAGGGTACAAGCAGGGTGCAGGTTTTGTGAATAGGTTGTACCTGGACACTCCTAATGTCACCTGTGTCCAGTATAGTGTAGTGGTTAGCACTGTGGATTTATGATGCAGAGTACCTGAGTTCAATTCTCTTCCAGGCAATGCCTGGTAATCAAATTCATAAGTAAAGCAATTTTGGAAACAGAATACATTATTCACAATACTAAAGAAAATTTAGAAATATATATTTAAAGGACATACTGCTATTTGGCCTGGTAGGGATTTGAACTTGGGCTCCCAGCATTATGAGTCCACAGTGCTTACCACTACACTATCCTGGATAAGGTGATACAAGCATTGTCCAGTAACAACCTATTCACAATACCTGCACCCTGCTTGTACCCTAATCTCGGCCACGAGATTTGGCTGAGCTGGTCCTTGCAGAGCAAAGGGTTATGACTGTTAACAGTGGTCCAAAAGGTGGAGCCACTGTATCTCGCTAATGCGGAATATATAGGCCCTAGGCCTACCCTGGCTACCATGTCCTACCATGCCTAACCTAGCTACAGTAGGGTAAAATGGGGCAATATCGCGCATATACAAAATGTATATAGCCAAACCCTGAAAATAAGCGGGCCCTTTGAAGCATAGTAACGCGCGGGCTTTTTGGCTCAAAACAGGTTAAATTATTTTGACCCCCCCCCCAAGAGGGGTCCAAATTCTTTTGCCCCCCCCCCCCGGTCAAGGGGTCCAAATATTTTTGGCCCCCCCCCAAACCCACCCCACCCCCCCCTGTTGCTAAAAAATGATCACTCCCTTAGGCTATATGTCTCAGTGCATCCAATAAAGCCAAAATATCAATGTATTTGTAGGTATTCTAGGCTACTTGTTCCTATGGTATGGAGAAGATAGGCCCCTATGTCCTCTTTATGTTTTTCTTCAGGGTTCATGCACCACAGTGTTAGGGGAAGGTTGCCAAAATTGGACCGGCTCGTAAATTGGACCATCCCTGTTTCCCTTAGTTACACTAAATGGAACAAAATTTCAGTTGTGCAACATTTTGGGTAATTCCAAGTATATTCTCATAAAGTAATTTTTTTTGTGTGTTGGGGTCAGTTAAATGGTTCTTTTTAGGGTAAATGATTTTGGGACCTCCTGATCTTATTTTTCTAGTTGTTTACTTAAGCCTTCCCCGTTGCTAGGAAACAGTTTTTGGACCAAAATCCCTTCAGATAGTAAGCAATAATATTTTGTAATTGGGTAAAAATTTAAAAAAATAAAATTCACTGATAGGCTTTGGGAGAGAGAAAGTTGATGATAAATATGACAAGGTGCCTAAATTGGACCACAAGAAGTTTCCATAATTGGACCAGGTCCAATTATGGAAACTGGCAATGTTTGACTGGCGGGAGTAAAAAATTCGACCCCGAAATAATTTCTCCCGAGAATATCTTGCCATCTGTTGTTAAAAGATGAGCACTACCTTAGGCCATTTGAGTCACATACAAGCTCTTGCTGTAATTAACAGGACGTATCTATGAATCTAGGGAGGAAAATAACATGTCCCAAATTCCTTTTTTCACAGAGGTACTACCCATAATGTGTAGGTTATTGGAAAGATAATTATAACGAGGAACTACACATCTGAACATATACCTGAAAGAAAATGATTTAGACCCTAAGAATATGTGAGAAAACTAACTGAATTAAGCATTGGTCCTATATCACGCACCTATAAGGGTTACATCACGCATAATAGGCCCCTATGCCTACTTTATCACATGCATTCCACAAAAAAAGTATTCTGAGAAACAGTTTATTTTCCACCATGCTTTATCTTGAAACGATATGCACCCATGGTAGATGGTTATTGCTCGCCCATATCCAACTCTTGCTTCGGTAAATGCTATCTGAAGCTTGCTCATGTTTTTACTTTTCATTTAAAAAATCCCCTAATTAGTTAAAGGGAAATAGTTAACACAGGGTTGTATCGTGCACCTATCACTTAAGTACCCCATAGAAGGCAGAGAAATTGAAATAAAATGTATTTTCTTAATTTGATCGTATTCTGTGGTCTCCTGGTAGGCCTAGGTATATGCACATTTTTTATATTTTCTCTGTTATAGTTTCCCTTCTCTGTGACGTCATAGATTTTCAAAAAAAGCGTGATATAACCCTGTGCACGATATTGCCCCATTTTACCCTACCTAGGCTCATGTGTCCCGCTCAGCCCCTAAAAAAAGTTCTTAGGGGGTTCAATTTTGGCAACCTTCGTCTACCTACATAGCCTAGGCCTATTTACCTTAGCCTACATTTCTTATGATATTGGTTACCCTAAAAGGCCTAGGGCCTAATCCTCCCCTAGTGAATTTTCAGGCTTTTTACCTTTTCCCGCCAAATAAGGCCAAAAGAATAAAAGCTAGGGCCTATGTTTTATGATGGTATTTTTCCTTACTGTTTTTATGTGTTCCATTATAGGTTCCTCAAGCGAGGGACACCATTGAATTAGGGAAAAAAATAGGGCCTATGTTTTAGGTAACATGGGGAGAAAGTCTAGGGCCAGTAGGTTGAATTTTTTTTTGTTGGATTAGGCCTATTTAAGATATGAAAGTATGAACCAGTTTTTGTTTAAACCCTAAAATTGACGAAAAATAGGAAAATTGCATAAAAAAACGTAGGGTCGACCCTGTTTTAGTAGGCTCCGTCGAGTGACCTGGTACGATTTTTCTTTTAATTTGGCCCCAAAGCGATTTTTGGGAAAGTTCACTTTTTCACGATTTTTTTACATTTGATTTTTTTAGGGGGCTACTTTTTAATGAGTTTTTACATGATTCTCGCCAAACTGGCCATTTGTGTTCCGCAATGACTGTCAACCAAATTTTGACACACACTAAGCCCTTGATACAGATAACAACTTGTTGGTAGGGCCTATACACATAATTTGATACAGAGGGCCTAGCGCTTCGCACCGTCAGGTCGTTAAGCCATACAACTCAGCAGCCAGCGGTCGGCACCTCTCTTATCTTCTTAAAGGGTGTCCTAATTACCGCTGTAGGGGTGCGGGGGCAGTTTGGGGACAGTTTGTGATAGCCTGGATGTGCGGATGGAGAAGGGCCTTATCCAGCCGTTCACTCTTTGCCGCGCCTAGGGTAAGGTTGGGACAGGTTGTGGGTCAGTGTTTAAACCCGCATGTCTTACTGCACGTCCAGTAACAGTCAGAGTGCAGTCGGGACAGGTACTCAGCTCTATATATAGGGCCTAGGGGCGCTGGGCCTTTAACTAATTATAGTCCCAGAGCTCATTCCCCATAGAAATAGCATTGGAGCTGCTCTCTGCATTCAGCAATATTTCAAATAACCTCTCAAACTATTTAAATATTACCATGATTATGGAACCACTTGTATATGCATACCCCCAGTATACTTCCTATATTTTCCATGTCCACACATCATATATCCTACAATAAAAGTGTAGGGGCATGATATTACATATTAATCTCATACACGGTATTTCCGGGTAACGTCTGTTTACTCGGCTTCTCCACCTGGAGCTAGTGCACACAGTTCCCGGGAGAGGGCGCAGGTCCTCTTCAGGTAACCGTGTGCCGCTCTCAGGTGGGCGGCCGACCCACCCACCTGGCCACGTGATCTAAGAGCCGGTGTTATATAAGACCCATGTGTTTACCTGGAACGGCAGTCAGTGCAGGCCCGACTGACGAGAGACTTCACATGTCCAACCGTGCGGACAGAGTTGTATGCTAAGAGTTGTATACTGACCGTTTCCTCTATTTATAGAGAAACCTGATCTACCTGTGTGTTTTAATTCTACACTGATCGTTCCCTAGTAAAGGAACTAGAGTTGTTATTCTTGTGAATAAAGACAGATATATTCTCGCACCTGGAAACTGCCGTGATCGTTGTTCTTTAACCTAGAGTTAACTACGAACCACCACACTGGTGCCGTGACCAGTAGCAGTGAAGGTAGCAGAACAAGTTAGTTGTTCGGGAATATGTTCGGGTTATACTGAACAGGAAGTCCTTGAGTGGACAGACAGTCCTTTAGTGGACAGACAATGGCTACCGGTGGTAGCCTGGGCGGCTCTGGCCCAGAGCTGAGTGAAGGGGAGTTGGAATCAACTCGCCTGGAGGTGCCAGGGATGGACCCTGGGGAGGGCTTGAAGCCAGAGCAGAAGAAGAGGAAATTGCAGGATCTTTCCCGGGTGGAACCCTATGTAGGGGATGAGAGATTCCAGAGGGAATATGACGAGCGTTTGGCTCGGGAAGAGGATGACCTCTACTGGGAGAATGTCCGATTGGACAAGCAGTCAATGGAAGATCAGTATGCTGCATTGACTGACAAATTGACATCCCTGGTAAAAGAAAGGGACGAGATCCTCTCTGAGAATCAGAGGGTAAAAGGAACTCTGATAGAAGAGAGAGAACGGTTGATAGAAGACAACCGGTATATGAAAAAGAAGGTTGCTCAGGAATCGCATGAATACCAAAAGATTCAGGCAAAGATTGCTGAGAACCAGAAGGAGAATGAACATTCCGAATCTCTTAAGGAGAGGTATGAGAGGGAGTTGAAAAAATACTCTAGAGAATGGTATGCCCTGAAGAAGGGGACAGAAGAGCTCGAGAAGGGCAGAGACCAGTTGGTCAAGGATAACGAATCCACCAGGATACAAATCCTGGAAGAAACGGAAGAGTTAGAAAGGAAACGGAAAGCTGAGGTGGAGGCTGTCTGTTCCCTGGAAGCCAGGAAAACTCTCCTGCGGGGTGAATTGTCGAAGGCAATGGAACAGCAGGGGGAGGAACAAGTTCCAGCTATCAGGCCGGAAACTGTTCTGGACAGCACTCTTGCTGCTAGGAAGGTGGATGCATTACCTCAATTCGATCCATTTATTAATGATAATGGATTGAGGAATGTGGAAGACTCTGTGTATAAAAACAGAGGGAAGGATTCAAAGAGAGTGAATATCACCGGGCGCTCTCTTGAACGGGAACCAGTTAATCATGCCAGTATTGGTCAGGTTAACAGGGAAATGTCTCCAGAGGAGGAAGTGTCTCGACATTATAAAAATAAATTCCGAGATGAAGTCGTGAACCATAGTTATGGCTCACTGAACCCCTTTTCGGGAGATGACCCGGCTCAGTATGGGAACCCGGGAGATTATGATAGCAAGGGTAATTATAGATATTGCCCGGATGCAACTTATTCATATCCACCTCCGACCACTGATACACATTCGGGAGTCAATAAAGACCCTGAAAATAGGCCGAGGGGCAGTCTGAATAAGGGGTCACAGCAGAGAACGAAGGGAAGGTCAAATCCAGTGCATAAAAACACTCAGGGATTGTCCGGCTATCAAGGCCCACGCTTTGATGAGGGTACAGACTCGGAATCAGATAAATCTTCTGACGATATACCCAAGATAAAGGTTCCTTTGAACCGAAGGGTAACAATGACCCCGGCGGAACACCGATTACATAATCGAGACCCAGCCATAGGTAATTTGGGACTAGATTGCTCCAGCCGAGGTCAAGACGGTACAGACTTACTGGCTTGGAGTAGACGCATGTCGGGTCAATTAGTGCATTCTAATTATGCCGCTAAGAGAACTGCACGCGTGACTAAGCCTTACAGGGGTTTACGACCCTGGAAGGAGGAATATCAATCACTTTTAGATGATTGTAAGTACAATTGCTGGAACAAGGAGGAATCCTTGGGAGCTTTTGTGATATGGTTGAGTGACGGCCCGGGTAAGATAGTGGTTGAAGAATGGAGGGACACTTACGGGCCGGAAGCTACATACGACCAGCTGGAAGTATTAGCTTGTTATACCTTTGGGAAAATGGTGACAGTAGATCACTGGACTCTGTTTCAGAGAAGAACGCAGAAACCAAAGGAATCTGCTAAAATTTTTGGGCTAGAATTGCAGCGATTATTGCGGCAGGCTAGGCCAGAATGGAGTAGGGATGCTGAATATTACATAGAATCCCTATTTGTAAGATTTATTAGTGGATTAAGTGATCCCGAACATGCTAAAGTTCGTGGTAGAGCTTGGGAAGCTGGGTCTTCCCTAGCAGATTTGTTCATGGCGATTGATCAACATGACAAGAAGAAGATACTGTTGGCTGGTATGATACCCGCTAATAGGGGGCAGCGCGTCTCTGGAATTGAACATTCCTTAGATGGAGACGATTCTTCCGCGGAAGAATCTGAAGGGGAGGAGAGAGTAGACGCCCTGAAATTCAAGGGTCGACAGAAATCTAGCTCAACCCCAGCTTCCGGGAAGCTTCCTAGTAACAAAGGTTATTCGGAAACCCCCCGGAAACCCGACATTCGGGAGCCTCAGGCTGAACCCAGTCAGAAAACCCAGACCCCGGAGACGACCACTCCGGATAAAACAAATGCGTCAGGAAACTCATTAAATACCTTAATGGAGTCCATGATTAAACGCATGAACGAGGTGTTTGATAATCAAACCAGGCGCCGCCCTAGGGTCGATCGTAACACTGTCCAGTGTTACAGATGTCAAGTCAAAGGGCACTTTGCATCTGAATGCAAAGCAGAGAAACCTGTTTTAAGAAGTGAGGTTTCGGAAAATTAGAGGGGGTTACCGGGGATGGCAGGACGGTAACCCCTGAGGAAATATGTCAGATTATCACCGACGTTGGCGGTGAAGATTCATTAGCAGTGAATGCGTCCAGCAAGAAGGGAGATGGGACCGTACATCCCGGAAACCATGAGGTTGGGGAGACTGGTACAACAGGCGCCCAGGGGTGCGCGTATGGGAAACCTAGTGCCAGTTTAGAGGAGTCAATAACCAAAGAGTTGGTTAAGGTTGGAGGAACCAGGCTTCCCCCGGGTCATCCTTGTCTGGAACACCTGAAAGGATGTGGATTCGACCTGGGCACTGATAGTGACCTTCACCGGTTTACTAGGAATCCCTCAGTAACTGATGGGAAGAGGTGGTACGTTTCCTGTTCTGTACAAGGAAAGACTGGGGAATTTCTTATGGATACTGGAGCTAGCCACTCCATGGTCTCTAAGAGATTCATCAGCTTATTGCCGAATATGTGTGAGAACCTCACAATGAGGGTAAACGCATGTACGGCCGATGGTACCAGAATGAGGACATTTGGACGGACTTTTCTGATAATCTCTGTGGCCGGGAAAGAATTTGTTTGGGCCCCGACCATAGCTGAGATTGAAGATGATGGTATTCTTCGTTTGGATTTTGCGGCGCTTTTTGGTGCGACTTTGAATCCGAAAAGTGGGAAGTTGAAAATTGAATACCCGTATGATATGAACATACTCTGTAAGTTGAGAGTGATAAGTAGTGTCGCTAGTGTGGCACAGACTGTGAAGATTCCCCCGGGAATGACCTGTGACGTGTTAGTCAGTTCAGGGAGGCTAATCCAGAAAGGATTAGCGGTAATCGAGCCGGATATGGCTGTATTATCCCGGAAGGGATTGGAATCTGCGGATACCCTAGTAGGGAATTCCAGATGGACAGTGACACCCATTTCCAACCCCGGAAACTCCACAGTATATCTTGAGAAAGGCACTGAAGTTGGGAAAGTGATACTTGCGGAAGCAGTCACCGGTAGCCACCAAGACCTGAGGTTAGAAGAAGGAGGGGAAGAGGAATTGCATGAAGAGTTAACTAAGTTGTTAACAGGATCGTCCATAACGGATGAGAATGATCAGGAAGCCCTAAAGGCTATGCTGAAGAGATGCAGGCAAGCTTTTGCGGCCCCAGGGGAACCCCTGGGGAGAACCAATAAGGTATTGCATGAAATTAAAACCGGGGATAACCCCGCTTTTAAGATTCCTTATAGGAGATTACCCCTCAAGAAGAAGATTGTAGCTGAGGAAGAGATAGCGAAAATGCTGAAGGATAATGTTATTGTTCCCAGCATGAGTCCTTGGTCCTCCCCTGTGTGTATGGTAACCAAGAAGGATGGTAGCATACGGTTCTGTATTGATTACCGGAAACTGAATGGGTTGACTAAAAAGAACTCCTATCCTCTTCCTAGGATAGATGAGACGATTGATTCCCTGGGATGGAATGAATGGTTTTGTACCCTGGATTTACAGTCCGGGTATTGGCAAGTAGGCATGAAGCCTGAGGATATGGAGAAAACTGCGTTCTCCAGCCATATCGGGTTGTTTGAATATAAGGTAATGCCGTTCGGGTTATGTAACGCGCCGGCCACCTTTGAAGCCATGATGGAGACACTATTAAGTGATTTATTATGGCGGAAATGTCTAGTTTACTTGGATGACGTAATTGTGTTTGGAAAGACCTTTGCGGATTGTTTAAGTAATTTAGAGGAAGTCTTAAACCGAATCATGTCTAATGGTCTCAAATTGAAACCAAAGAAATGCAATCTGTTTAAGAAGGATATTAACTACCTAGGGCGGATTATTTCCACCGAAGGGGTTAAGGCGGATCCGGAAAAGATCAGGAGTGTGACTGAATGGGAAGTCCCCAGGGGTCCTAAAGATGTGCGATCCTTTCTAGGATTCTGCTCATACTATAGGGATTTCCTGCCGGGGTATTCCCGGGTAGCCTATCCGATCCAGTGTTTGTCACACTGGACACCTGGAAATAGGAAGGAAGAGTTCCCATGGGGGAGGGAACAGGACACAGCTTTCTTAGCAATAAAAAAGTTGTTTGTAGAGACCCGGGTGTTAAAGTATCCCACCCCGGATGGTCATTTTGTATTGGATACAGATGCTAGTAATGAGAGTATTGGGGCCGCCCTCAGTCAAGTCCAAGACGGAGTGGAGGTTCCCATTGCCTTTGCTAGTAATACTATGAGTAAGACCCAGCGTAATTATTGTACCACTAAAAGGGAATTGTTGGCTGTGATAGTTTATACTAAAAAGTTCAAACATTTCCTTTGGGGGTCAGATTTTACGCTAAGAACAGATCATTCCTCTTTGAGATGGTTATTGAATTTCAAAGATGCGGAAGGAATGATTGGCCGTTGGCTAGCACACCTTTCCGAGTTCGGTTTGGAGCAAAGTCAGATCCAGCATAGAGCTGGGGTAAAGCATGTGAATGCTGATGCACTTTCCCGACGTCCTATCAGGAAGTGCGAAAACACCAACTGTGATGACTGTGGTCAGCATGAGGCTGTCATAGCCGGAGCAAGGATTCCCTTTGAGATCAAGGGAACTGGGGTTCTGGAGTGGTCCATGGGAACCATCCGGAAATTCCAGGAAAAGGATCCTAACCTTAGCCGGTTGTTGGTATTGTTACCTAGGAAGATACGGCCCCCGCGGCCTGAGATTTCCCTGGAGAATCGGGAAATGAGACGACTAATAGCTCAATGGGCAGAGCTAGAGGTCCAGAGCGGAATCGTCTACCGGTGGAAGATTAATTCATCCGGTAGGAGAGTCCGGCAAGTGGTAATCCCCTCCGGTATGCGGAGGGATGTTATGTATTATTGCCATGGACACCTGACCAGTGGACATTTCGGGAAAAAGCGTTCCCTGGAACGTCTGAAAAGGAGATATTACTGGCCAGGGATGAGTAGTGATCTATTAAGATGGATTGCTACTTGCCCGGATTGTTGTAAAAACAAACCTGGGCCTGGGATGGGTAAAATGCCTTTGTCCCAGGAGTTGTTTGGTGTAAGATTTGCGCGAGTCGCCATCGATATTATCAGTGGGTTTACAACTACCCCTGAGGGTAATACTTGTATGATGGTCGTCACTGACTATTATACTAAGTATACGAGAGTGTTTCCATTAGCGGATCACAAAGCCGCAACCTGTGCAAAAGCTTTTGTTAAAGGTTGGGTATTGCATCTTGGGGTTCCCCTTATGATGCATAGTGACCAAGGTCGGGAATTTGAATCTGATCTGTGGCAGGAAATGTGTCACCGACTGGCGATTTGTAAAACGAGAACAAATCCCTATCGGCCACAAAGTGATGGAATGGTTGAGAGATTCAATCGTACATTGATTCAGGTGTTGAAATCCCTGGTGAATGATAAAATGGATGACTGGGATGAGCAGTGTGATTATGTATGCCATGCATATAATAGCACTGTCCATTCTAGTACTTCCTGTTCCCCGAATCTATTAGTTTTCGGGGAAGATTTAATAATGCCCGCTGATCTGGTATTCGGGGTGGTTGGAATGAACCCGGAAACCCCCTGCCATGTGATGTTTGTGGAGTCATTAAGAGATCAATTCAAATATGCTTATGAATTGGTCAGAACTGAATTACAGAAGAATGCCACCTGGCAGAAAACCGGCTATGATCTAGGCCTCAGGCCGCGACGGTTCAAAGTCGGTGATCAAGTGGTAAGATTGCATGAGCCGTTATCGACTCTGAAACTTGCTAGTAATTGGGACGGGCCCTTTGTGGTTACCCGGATAGTAAGTGACAGTACTGTAGTGATCCGTTCATTACAGGGGAAGATGTATAAATCTAATGTAGCTCGACTAAGAGAATGGAAGGGGAGAGATTTGTCCCTGGACTCGTATGAGTTGGAAGTTGATACTTTGATAGAGGAAAGTGAACAGCGGAAATTAGTGAAGGAACCTCCCCGGAAACGCGGGAGGCCGCGGAAGGAGGTTTCCCGGAAACTAATGGTGCAAAGGCCCGTCATCCCAAAAAGATCCGGGAAGAAGGCGGCTAATAAAGTCTCGCCGGCTGAAGGGAAAAGGACCCGGAAGAGTGTGGTTAAGGCTAAATCCACTCTGGAAAAGGCGTGTCCTGGAACCAGGTCTAATGTTATGCCTAAAAACATAAGACGCAGTCCCCGGTTACTAGCTAGGGACGGTATAACCTAAGCCGGTACACAACGAGTGTAGTGTCCTGTAATCTTGTTAAATATTTTAATGTTGTAATCAGTTATGTGTGGAAGTAAGTACGGTCGGAATGATCGTGATAGTCCCCCTGTCAAGGATCCCATGGGTGATGGACGGATAATCCGGTGAATGTGCTTTATTATGCCATTCATATATATTTCATTGATACTCTCGACGAGTTGACAGAGCGTAAGGATTAACACGTGGAATGAGGGTACCTGTTTACAATTGAAAGCATGGTGACCTGGTTCCAAGGAACTGGGTCACGGGACGCGCGGGGTTGCGCATGCGCGGTGGCGCGCCTTATATAAGGCACGCGGCTCGGCGGGAATCGCCAGTTGGGGTTGAGAGGAGGTCCAGAGCAGACGTGAGGGCTCGGACACGACCATTCTCGCAGTGGGGAGGTGGATCCCCTATAAATCCATCAACAAACACTTTTCTTGAGTGTGACACAAAAACATGTCTTCCGAGACAGACCACCAACAGGTGGACCCTCTTCAAGAGGGCGACTCCGCTAGCGGAGGAAATGTGGTTGTTAATCAACCTGACCTCGTGGACCAGGAATCTATAGATTTTCTGGGACAAGAGGGGATAATGGACGTCGACGCTGACTCTCAGTCACCGCTACGCCCTGCTAATGTCGCCGCCAATTACTTGGAAGGGCTAGACATTGAGGCCATCAGCCCTGCTGACGGTCACGCTGATACCGGTGAAGCTGAGTATCAGGATCCGGGTCCATTGTACCATGGAGAACCGCCGGCGGACGTTGAAAAACCCCGCCCGGCAGTACCAACACTAGGAGGCTTCATGTCCAATTACGATGGACGTGAAGTAGAACTGCACGAGGACGTGCTAAGACTCACGGCGGAGGGAGCTCCCCGCCGGATAGACCCGCTCACAAGGCAGGCGATATTGCTCTTCCTGTTAGTGGAGGAGCAGGAGGAGATGCCCCCGGACTGGTTTGTGTACTGGGAGGCACTCCAGAAAGGACTACGCGTATGCTACTGCTTACGACGAGCTGTCTTCGATTTACATATCGCAGACATAAAGCGGTTAATGCCCGCACTCCCAATTCTGTCTCTGGACCCGAATTGTGGAGTTGCCGGGATGTTGTTGACTGGAGTCAACAGGTACCGGGCACGAATCGGGGAACTCCGAGAACCGAAAACCCGGAAGGAGTACGAGATTGCTGCCGCTAATACGCAGGGGGTAGTTTCGTACATCCTGGATGTAGCCACTATTGAAGACTACATGGATACTCACAACGTCAAACGAGATATTGCCATATCTTGTTTGGTTGACGAGGCGGTTCGTACAGTGCGAACCAGATCTTCCAGTGCGGAGGAGAAGGCGCGAATAAAAGCGCTGAAAGCCACACCTAGGGGGCGCGGCAGTAAAGGTGAGAGGGGGGCCTCAAACCGGTCGAGCTCGGCCGACAGTAACCAGTCGGACGAGTTTGTCCAGGAGAGAGGACGTCAGGCTCGCCGGAACGAGAAGGCAAGATTAGCTAACTTGCCGGACTCTGTGTTAGCAGAGGGATTACCGGAACAACCTTCCGGAGGACAGCCCGTTATTCCCCGGGCTGAGGAGGAGACGGATGAGGCTATGGACATAAACGAAGCCAATACTCCGGCGCCCTCCAGCACAGACACCACCACCCCCACCCCGGCCCTTGTGGCAGATATGACCGCCGCCGCGGGAGCAGCGGCCGCCGTGGCGGCTGCGCTGGTATTTAATCCAGCACGTCTCAGCCCTCTCCGTAGTCCGGCTCATTCGGATGCGGAAGAGGGAGAGGTTCCGGCTAACGCTGAGGAACCAGGAAATGCCCCAGAGGACCCCATCCCGCCTAATGACGTGATGAGGCGGATCTGGCAGAACGCGAACAATAAGTTCCGCGTGTTCATTCCCAATTCATGGGAACAGTGTCCGATTGGTCCTACCAATTTTGGATGTCCACTCGCGACCAACTGTAAAGGTCAGAGTGACGATGAGGATTGGATCCGGAATACCCCCCGGGACCGTCCTCCGTCTGCTTTTTATCAGCAGTGGCTAGATCAACTCAGGATCCTGCCGGATACTTACTATAGTAAGGAGCAGAAAGAAAAGCTTCTTTTTGCGAGTAACCGCTGGTATAGCCAACAGGAAAGAAACTGGTGCCCATTCGCTACGTGTGTAAACACGATTGGCACAGACAGAACCGTGTTTGTAACAAAACAACGGTTTCTGCGACACCTCTGTGAAAATCACATGCACCACTGTGTGGTGTACCACTGTGATATCACAGTAGGTAGGGAGTCCCAGCTTTGTAACGGGTGTTTAGAACCCCGGAGAGGTGAGCTCATGCGCCACATGAAAGATTGCCATAATATGGGAATCAGTGTAGCTCGCAATCGTGTGAATGCGCTACATGATGCCGTATGTGACCAGTACAAGTCACTCACGGAGGAACAGAAGGCTAAGATCCGGCCGGCAACTCCCTTCTACTGCGAGGTCGCAGATGGGAAGTTCAAAGCCAGGATCGCCAGAGTGGACGGACGACATAAGTTCGCCATGAATGACGAGGAATATACGGTGTTATGCACTACCCGTAGTTCCCGCAGAGGTGGCGGTAGTTTCCGTCAGCCGGAGACCCGGGGTAGTTCCCGGGGGAAGAGCCGGTCCGCCCGCGACCGCTCTCGATCTCCTGCGGTCTCACCCGGACCAAAACGGAGACATGCCGGATCCACTTTGGAGGAACTCGATAATTCCTACTATGGGATTTATCATGCCCCGGAAGGTCGCGACTATTATCGCGAGTATCCAGACCCGCTGTTTACAGACCGGAAAGATCGGAAACGTGATTCCGGTGGTCAAGCGGCGGCGGCTACTAACATGGAATACCGTTCTAGACGTCTGAGCAGTTCAGACAGTGCCAACAGTCAACCTGACTGTGGAGGTGCCTGGCCTAAAGAACCGGCTACCAGAACAAAGGCTTCCCTGCCTTTGACGTACCATCTGGGGACAACTGCAAAGCTAACCCCCAGGGACGTCCGGTCACCCACTACCCCAACTCGGGACATGCAGGGCTTGACCGTGAAAGCTGAACCAAAATCACTAATCTCAGTGGTAACGCCTCGGGGCATAACTGTCCCGAAGGCTGCAGCGGTTGCGAAAGCGCCGCAAGCAGATGTTAAACCCGTGATTCCTGCAGCCCAGGAGCCGGTTGTCATCCAGCCAGTCGCGGGTACCTCCCGTACGGAAACTACCGGTGGCGTGAAATTAAAATACGTCCCGATAGTCAACTACTTCTCTCGGGAAGAGAAAGCGAGCTGCGAAGTGGGACAGAGAATTGTAACGGAATTCCAGGAGTCCCAACGCGAGCTGGCGGTGGAATATAACACCAAGATGTTAGGCCTGTTCACGCATGGCCTAAAGATTGCCTACCGGGAGGAGAAAGCATTGGTCGCTGTCGGCAATGCTGACTACTTGGCTAAAAAGTCAAGGGAAGCTGCGTCAGGCCAAAAGACTGCTGAGGCCGCCGCAGGGTTCGTTCGTCAAGAGAACGAGAAGTTAACCAAACGGTTACAAGACATGAACGTAAAATTTTACGGGGTGTTCGGCGTGACTCTCGATACCTGGGATGGCACAGCTGAGCACGCGCTTGCTTTAATTAGGGCAAGAGATGAACCTTTAGGTTAAAAGACTAATAGAAGGTTCTGAGTCTATTTCTAATTTTTTTTAGGAATAGAGGAGGAAACTATAATATTTTCCGGATAGATTAATTGTTCTTTCATTTAATCTGACGTCATAAATTGTTTATGACGGGGTTTCCCTTCTGAAGGGAGGGGCATCTTCTTAGATGCATATGGATCAACGCGGGGGGAACCTTCCGTGGAAGCTCTGGACTTACCTAACTACTCAACTCTCAACTATAGCCTACCGATGGGGAATCAGGACTCCACCGGGAAGCTACCAAACTAACGTCCCTGAAACTAACTTTTGGGATACGTTACCATGATGTGTTCCTGATACTATTATGCTGAGTTATAAACTGTTCCCGTCCAAAGGATTACGTGTCAAACAGACAATGCTCGTGGTTCCAGCTCTACTTATATATTTCATGAACATTCCTGGAGCTAGGATTACGTGTTAAACGGACAGTACTCGTGGTTTCCAGCCGGATTATAGTTATATATGTCATGAACTTTACTGGAGCGAGGACGGGATACTTATCGAGCTGTATACATATGAACTTACCTTCGGGTGATATTTATCCAAGAAACAGTATTAAGAAGAGGAGAGCACCTAACTCATTCGTCTATTAGAAGCGGAGAGCACCTTGACCACAACTAGATCACCAGTAAGCTATATTTAATTGTAAGGGTTTCCGGGTACACTGCCAGGTTACTCATTAAAACGTTTTTAATATATAAAATATATCATTATTATGTGATACATATCACCTCAGGTGTTCCAATAAGGTGTTCTCATACTTACCTTATGAATCGGGTTTCATAATATGCTATATATGAAGATTGTATGATCTGATAAGCTAGGAAACGTGGCTACCCGTAATGTTTATATGAAGTCGTTAAGACTATGTGTATATACTAAATATACCGCCAGGTATTGTCGTGTGTGTTGACTCTGTTGTATGTTGCGAGAGATATTAATACTCCGGTTATATAATCGGATTACCCGGCTTAAAACAAAGGCTGTGGTTACTGTTATCCATTGTGTGAATGTTTTCATTAAATCACAAATCAATGTAAGACGCTGGTGGTTGTGAGTCCTTATCAGGACTGGTTTTTAATAACTTTTCTGTTCAACTTAAATATAAACACACCCCACGCGCATTTTTTTAATAACCGAGTAAGGTAACTTCATAAGGAAGTCATATCGAAATGTGTCAAGCCGTTCGATTGTATGTATGATATTATATTCACATGTCATTAATAATCATCCATTATGGTTGCTATTACAGTGTAATGCCATATTTATATTGAGTTTGACGATCTCGCTTGTGTAGTATGTCGTAATAATATGTTTACGCCCCTAGTTACTGTATAGACAATAACTGTAAAGTCGTTGGTCTAAAGTGTTTTCTATATACTAGGAAAACCGTATATATATTCGTTACCACCTAGTTTTGTCTAGGGGGGGTAGTGTAGGGGCATGATATTACATATTAATCTCATACACGGTATTTCCGGGTAACGTCTGTTTACTCGGCTTCTCCACCTGGAGCTAGTGCACACAGTTCCCGGGAGAGGGCGCAGGTCCTCTTCAGGTAACCGTGTGCCGCTCTCAGGTGGGCGGCCGACCCACCCACCTGGCCACGTGATCTAAGAGCCGGTGTTGTATAAGACCCATGTGTTTACCTGGAACGGCAGTCAGTGCAGGCCCGACTGACGAGAGACTTCACATGTCCAACCGTGCGGACAGAGTTGTATGCTAAGAGTTGTATACTGACCGTTTCCTCTATTTATAGAGAAACCTGATCTACCTGTGTGTATTAATTCTACACTGATCGTTCCCTAGTAAAGGAACTAGAGTTGTTATTCTTGTGAATAAAGACAGATATATTCTCGCACCTGGAAACTGCCGTGATCGTTGTTCTTTAACCTAGAGTTAACTACGAACCACCACAAAAGTATCAACCATTCAAATGAATCTCCTCCCTGATAAAGCAAATTCATTTTAAGTTAATTGGTTTCCTGAGTAGCCTTAATCATATAGAATCAAAATATGAAAAGAAAAATGTGGGGTCCCGTATACTACATTGTGAAGAAAAATTATTAAAACTTTCTTGATTTTATTTTATATCAACCAATATGCACAGAATTATGAAAAATCATATGTGATGTGCCAATATGTTCCCCTTGCAAAAATAATTTCATAGTTGTATGGCATGGTATTCTGGGTAAAAAAAATAATTCAGAAATGGGTCATAGATTCATAGGCGTATTAGTTAAAAATAGTATTCAAATCAGCAGAAATTTTTTCAAACTCTTTAAACAAATTATTCATATTATTTGCTTACATATGAAAGTACTTTTGATAGGGGGTCTTGAGCATACTTTTAGGGTTCTGGGCCTTTGAAGTTAAATATGGTGCAAAAACAATCTAAATCTCATACTCAAAGCCTGAAATAATGGATAAAATGGCTAGATTCAGGATACAAAATGGTTAGGGCTATATTCTATACCGTTGGTTATTTCAAGCAACATCATAAGATCAAACTCATTCTAGATGGTGATTCGTTGATAAATAATCCCAATGTTCTAACTTATGAAAAAAAAGAAAAAATAGCAAATATCATTGGTTACAAATATATAAAATATTAAAAGTCCTCTTAAAATCTCAATCTTTTTTACATGGCTTCCCGGGCATGGCTTAGTAAACCTATATATTATATATATATATATATATATATATATATATATATATATATATATATATATATATATATATATATATATGTGTGTGTGTGTGTGTGTGTGTGTGTGTATCCGGTACCATGCCTCTACACCTTGTGTAGGCTTATGGTGCATGCTAGGTCTTAATGAGTACACATTATAGCTCAAAGGTATTCTCAATAACCATATTAACTCATAAAGACCTATGTGTGTCAAAATACACGAAATTGCACCATTTCAAGTCTAGATCTTCAGAAGTATCTAAAGCCCTTTTCCAAATATCCTGATACAAGAAATATACGTTATCCCCAAATTATACCTATTCCAACTAAGGGAAAGATCATTTATTATCAACAGGGGGGGTGGTGGGTTTGGGGGGGGCAAAAGAATTTGGACCCCTTGACCGGGGGGGGCCAAAAAATTTGGACCCCTCTTGGGGGGGGCAAAAAAATTTGGACCCCTCTTGGGGGGGCAAAAAAATTTAACCTGTTTTGAGCCAAAAAGCCAGCGCGTTACTATGCTTCAAAAGGGCCCGCGCGCGAGCCGATTTTCGACCCTAAGGGGGGGGGGTAAAAAGTTTTGACCCCTTGACCGGGGGGGGGTAAAAAAGTTTCGCGCGCTCCGCACGGAAACCCACCACCCCCCCCCCCCTGTTGTTAAAAAATGATCACTCCCTAAAAACATAGCCTAAAGTACTAATGCAACGAATACCGTAAACTCTTTAGGATACCACCCTGTTGAGCTCAGGACCACACGAGGAGGTGCACAGTAGGCTGGAGTAGGCCCTATGGCAAGTCTACGACCACTGTGGTACTACGCCCACTGAGTTGATTGCTGGTCGATGAGCTTCACCATTGGGTTGTACAGTATCAGCAGCAGTAGCAGCAGCAGTAGCAGCAGCAGTAGCAGCAGCAGCAGCAACAGCAGCAGCAGCAGCAACAGCGGCAGCAGCAGCAGGTACTGATCCAACCCAGACACTCATCCCCCTGCCACCACCCCCACCCACCCTCCATCCTCCACAGACTTGGGGGCCACAGCACACATACCACATAACAACACCCCGCCCACCTGCCTGTCCCATGGTGGACACAGTTGCGTAATGTGCATATGGCACCGGTGATAAGATTGCCCCCGCCGTGTCACTAAGCAGAGGGGTGCTGTCTCTAGGGGTAGGTGGTACAGGCAGGAGTGGAGCTGGTACAGTATCGGCCTGCCTCCGTCACCAAGCCTGGATCCCTAACACTACCACAGGGTGGCAGCAGAATGACAACGCTGACTGGACGTTTAGATGGGCGGTGACGCCTGCTGGGGGATTCCTGCAGGCTAAACACAGAGGGGCTACACATACTGGAGTGTGGGAGTGGGGTCCAGTGTTCCAGATCCCCAGCTCACCCCTGTACCACTCAACTAGGGTACATACATCAGACTGTCTGCTGTTTAGTTGAGGTACAGTTTATCCTACACGACCACTGACATAGTGCATTAGAGCGGAGATGTAAATGGGACCTGTTCTGGGGCCAGCAGTGAGTGCTCATGTGGGGTGACTCCATGGCAGTATAACCCCTACGCCTAGGATTAGCAGTTTCATGAAAAGTGTAAGTTGTGTCTCTAAATTTAGCTTTTGTATATTTTGATAGACGGCAAGGAATGCCAGCATAAACGGGAATGTAATTAAGGTATTTCTGGTGGTATAAGAGCGCAAATACGGAAGCCCAGAGAGGCACACATCAACTAAAATTTCTTTAAATTGTATTTCTTCAAGATAATCTTAAAGTGTTTTCTTTCTGTTGCCGTTTTCAATGAAACCTTGCTGTCAACTATCGAGTTGACAGTTGCTACTGAAAGATATACATTGCCATGTCATTTATGTCATTTAAAACTTTAGTTGACAGCTGACAAGTGGATAGCCCACTTTGACAACAATGTTTTCTCATATGTCAATATTTTGTAACTATGCAGTGTCTGTCAAATTTGACCAGAACATGCAACACACCTGTATATTTTAAACCCTGGACCCTCGTTAAGGACTTATTCAGATATACCTGACCACCCCTCTCTTTCTTCCGTCCCCCGTCCCTTGACCTCCGGGCTTGATCTGTCTTCCAGTCTCCTATATTTCCTCCTTCCCTCATGGCATACATGAACTAGATGAACGGGTAAATGTGTGACCCGTACATGTATATATACATCCCTATACACACACATGGGCAGGGTGCTATGGTATTTCACCCAATGCATGCCCACATCCCCATGCAGTATCGACCCCCTACTGTCTTATATCGTCGTTGGAGATGTATAGACAATGATATGTCACGAGTCGGACCTCTGGACCTCTATGTTTAATCCATGTGTTTTCATGGAGCATTGAGGATCGAAGACATATGTGAGGTTTCTTTCCCAGCATCGTATAGGCCGACGATGGTTCAGGGTTAAAGTTAGTACATCCGATGTGTGGGACAAAAAAATAGATTTCCCTAAAAATGAGTCAGAATGTTCACAAATGATATATTTGACTTCCTAGCTGTTTCATTCCCCCTAATTCCTTCCAATATCAGTCAGGCGTCAAGCCGACGAGGGACCGGCGATCCTCGGCCGGCGGCCACTATTTGATCAGTTTACGAGAGGATAAAATTTATCCACTCTCAATCGCTAGACGCTAGACTGATATTGCTCTAACTCGATTTTATTGAACAATATTTGGTCATTTTGGAATAAAAGCGTGCACTCTTTTATTCCTCTCATTGGAAATACACTAGAAAAGCCAATGGCTTGGAGACATTGGATCCCTTCGTGACCTATTAACACATATTGATGACATTTAATTGACCTCTATGCTCTAAATATTATACTTTTACAGTATTTGGAATACATTTAAATAAGATTTAGAATTTGAAGAAAAATCGGATATACCCACTTTAAATTGATTGTTCTCCCGTGCTGTTTGGTAGCACTACAGGACCAATAAATTATTTTATTGAGAAAAAATATTTTTTCTCATAAAATTATTTTCTTATCGGGCCATGAACGTAGAGTTCAGCGTTGGGGGAAAAAAACAATGAGATTGAGTCATATTAGGTCATGGTGAAGTCAGCTGACCAGTGGCCCTGTATGGGCGGGAAGGACGTACCTGATTCAGTTCTGAAAGAGTAGTGGCGGAGTGAACACAGTCCTCGTCTATTCATACTTGGATATACCCACTTTAAGTAAAAACCTGGGTCCAGAGGCAAGAACGGCACATTATGATCATATACATCGTACATGTATATAGTTATAAGTGTAAGAGATTATCCAAGAGTATTCAGTCATGTATGGATTCGTGTGAAGGGCATAGCCATAGGGCCCACAGAAATCCAAGAATGCTGAGAAGGGGGTGGTAGACCTTGAGCCCATTTGAAGAATATTGATTTTTAGTACCAATCAAGTATAGTAATGCAGGCAAAGATTTTTGGATTTGCACATGTCTAAGGAACCCAAATCACTTTGCTTGACATCTGGGTTGCCCAGCTTAGCTTCAGAATTATACAATATACACTGTCACACTGGTCCAACATTTTCATGCTGAATATTTACTTCTGTGATATTTGTACAGGTGGCACTGTTTTAAATCTCTCTGTTAAGTCAATGGCCAAGATGTTAGCTTCTAACACCAGATGTCACTAGTGAGTCATGGTTGAGATCTAACCTGTGCATGGTGTCAATTATTATCTAATGAACCAGCCCCTTTAGGACTGAGGAGTGGGGGGTTCTTATCATGGCAAACTATGCCATTTTTTCACAGGACCCTTTGCCCTCTTTATATGGCCCTTTTAAGGGTGTGGTCAGACGGATGCTGGCCTGCTCCCTGCAGTCTAGAGAAGTTTGCCACCCTTTGGGTAGGGCCTAATAGATAAGGGGGGGCTGACAGTGGGGAGGGGGGGGGGTAATTACCTTTCTATGATCTGTTTTTGGTTGACAGTGTTGTGTGAATAAGGAACATATAATACATCACCATGGTAACCAAGGCACCCGCTAGAGTGGCAACCTCACTCTTAGATAATTAACAGATCCTCTGTGGGGGGCCCGGCTGACAACTTGATACTGTGCTATTTAAACCATTATAAGATGTTTTAATATTTTATTCAAATGATGACTTTACATGGATGGTCAGTGTGCAATTTGGCTATTTTGGATATCAGTAGTTTGATAATTGTCTTATTTCAGTGGCATACAAAAGTCAAAAACAATGGCAAATTCCAGTGAGATATTTAGTCTTTGGTTGCCATGCACTCTCTGCAAGAGTATATGTATTATCCCCTGTAATTGGCGGTGTTTTTATTTAAGGAAGATTACTGTAAACGTATATATTTTCGCGCAGCTAAATTTTCGCGCATTTGCATAGTGGGACATGTTCGCGCATTCATATTTTCGCGCAGCTGTAAGCACCACATCATTAGCTACACGTCATTTTTTACGGTTTGTAAATCGGACAATTATTAAGGGTTTTAGGGCCCAAAGACTAGGAGCTAGGACTTACGGCCTACTGTGGTTGTAATATCACCAAGGAAGGAAAAGAAAAAAAGTTTATCCATACTACTTCACTAATGAAGATTATTCTGGCATCCATTACTATTATAAATACTAGTAGCAATATATAGTGCTACACATCATTGGAAAGGTAATTTCATGGGCATAATTTTCGCGCACATCATAATTTCGCGCACCTAAGCATGTGCGCGAAAAACGCGAAAATATGTACTGAGCGAAAATTAATACGTTTACAGTATATTTTGAGAATAGTAAGGGATCATACATAAGAGTCCCTTGAAATATTAATTCAATTGAGATGGTATTACCAGTCGTGTTAGCAAGAACTTTCCTAGCTGGTTCATAATCAACTGAGAGAGATATCATTTCCTCATATTTTGTCCAATGCACAGACATAAATAGTTCTAGTCTGTGCCCAATGGAACTAGAAGCTGAATTAACCCTTTAAGGATGCATGTCGCTTCAAGAGGACATTTGTCTTCATGATGCACCAATACAGCCAGAGCGAGTAACTCACTGCTGCTGCATTGGTGCATCATGCAGACCCTATGAGACTGTGTAAACCCCATAGGATTGGCATGATGCTTGCATGCAGCACTAGTGAGTTACTCTCCAGGGCTGCATTCATTTATCATGACGACCAAGGACATGATGCATTAAGGTATCATGCCATCCTTGAAGGGTTAACTGGATTAACAGTATCCTGGAGTTTATGTCATGTGCATGTAAAATGCAAACTACCAGGGTGTGTCTTGTCTACAAATTGGCATGCCCTGCACTGAGGCGTGCAAAATCATAACATGGGAGATGAGGAGAATGCCGGATTTCCTGACAGTTCTGATGATGATGACAGAGAGGAAAATTAGAAAATATCAACCATATTATTAGCATGGCTTAGACATTATGCAGTGGCGCCATTATGACAAAAATCTATTTGCATATAGGGAATGGAAATTACAGTGGCTGGTGTTTGAATACAGATGGCACTAGGTTGAAATAATTAAGTCCTGTCTTCTTTGCCAAAGGCATTTTTTTTGTGAGCTGCTTCATTCAAAAAAACAATGTTAGGAATATGTCAATACATCAATATATACATGAATTCATATGTACATATCAATATACCATATACAACCACATGACTTGATGTATCAATTCATATCATGAACAGAAACTCAATAGTCAGACGAATAATTTTCAGTAAACAGGATTTTTATGAAGGTATAAGGAAACTACCACAAAAGTATATTATCATGAAACTATGTATGTAGCTAAATGTAGAGGGACTTCCGTACTTCCATGGAGCTTATTCAGGACTTCACGACTGCTTTCCTGTTACCTCCAAAGATATCACCATACTTTTGCCATTAAAGAAATAGTTGTAAATCATACAACAAAAACAACATACTTATGATAAAAGATGTTATTCCTTTTGCATAACATACATGGTTACTACTTGGATGTAATAATACATGGTTTATATTAATTTCTATGTGCGCTATTTAATTCGAAACAGAAGCTTTTTAAAACATTTCATTAAAAAATGTTGTTTCAATTATTATTCAAAACATGTGAGTGAGATATCTGACATATGATAATTTCATTGTAATAGGCTGTTCAAGAGCTTCAATTTGGTTCTATTTTAAGCGTTCTATTCCAAATATTAACCGCTGTATGAATGATGCAGTGATTGCGGGCAAAAGAGTGATGTCACTCTACATCTCGTGGGATTCTGAAGCTAAGCTGGGCAACCCAGATGTCAAGCAAAGTGATTTTGGTTCCTTGGACATGTCCATCTCCAAAAATCTTTGCCTGCTTTACTACACTTGATTGGTACTAAAAAAGTCCTCGGCTCAAGGTCTATGGGGAGTTCTTGGAAAGTGTCCCGATGTTGGTGACGTCATCTGTAAAGGTATTGATACTTAATGACTCTTTATGACGAAAGTGGCACGGAGCCTCTGCCCCTCACAGGGGTCTGGATGGGGTGGGGGTAGGGGGGGGGGGGGTGTCCCGTGTCTTAAATAACAAAGCTGGATATCCTCCGCCCTTATCGACTGGTCTCACTAATAAGCTGAGAGGTGATGGGTTAAATAATTGCGGTTAAATTGTACACTGCTAACACAATTATGAAACTGACCCACCCCACACAGGCGTTGCTGGAAGCGGAAGTCTATAGTGCAGCTCACACGCGTGCGCAGTGTGACCGGGCAAAGGTATTGATTTTCTGCAGTTAGTGAGTGCAGGATCGAAAGGGTAGCCCCCTCCCCCCACCCCCCACATCGATTAACTTTGGTACACAACCCTACTCATGTCACAAAATCATAATTTTGTAGGGTGACCCCCGCCGCCCTCTACCGACCCAGTATAGGCCTTCATTCCTTCAATCTATGGTCAATATGATTGAAGGGCTATTTTCCAGCCATCTTGGTGGGTAGGACAATGTCAAAAAGCCGGTGCGTTGCCAAAGAAAACGGGCATGAACAGTTCCCGCCCCCTTATCCCCCACAGCTCCACCATAGTATGTATATGTCTTGGCTACCATGGGTGTCATCTGTAAGTCTGTATTGTCGTTTTGCTGGAGAGTATCTCATACCAAGAACAGCAGCACCCTTGTCACGTCCCTCTGGTCATGTGACATGAGGACCGACCTCGTTCTGACCCCCACCCACCAGTTCCATCCCTAGAGGCCAGAAAAAAAGACAGCGTGGGCTCTTGGCTGTGGAACAGAAGCTGCATTACCATGACAAAGCCACATTTAGCCACGTTAACGTGATAAACAATGCCTGGGGAAATGGGGGCTTCAGAGGGTCAGTAATATGAGTAATAGTAATAGTTGGGCTGACGCCTCAGTGTCAATCTACAATTCTATCAAACACCCCTGTTATAAACACTTAGATAATATAGATAAGCAACCTATATATAGTATGATATTGTATGGGCTTAAACCCCTAAAACTTGAGGGGCTTAGTGACATTGACATTTCTTAAAATTGACAGGGTGACATAGGCGTCAGGGGACATGGGGACCCTCCACCCCTATCTATACCCCTTATATTGTGTGATGACAGTGTACACTCATGATCTGCAGTAACTGACGTGATCTGCAGTATTGCAGATAAAGGCAGACCATCCAACTGTGATCTGCATCAACATAACGTGATCTGCATCAAAATAGCATTTAAAAAATCTGCTTAATGCAAAAAAATACTTCTCATATGTATATATCTTGTGTAAAGTCAGTGGAATACCACATGAGTCTACAGGTTTTGGTGCAGATGAATCAAGTCAGACAAAGACCACATGGATCTACATGTTTTGATGCAGATAGCGTCAGGGAGAGATAAAGTACTCTTGGTGCAGATAACAACTTTTTGCATCACATAAATTGATGCAGATCACGTTATTGTGATGCAGATCACGGTTGGATTGTCTACCTTTATCTGCACCTCTGCAGATCACGTTAGTTACTGTAGGTCACGGTTGTACACTTCCCCTTAAAGCTGGGCCGTCAGGGAATAAGTTCAGCATTTTCCATACATGGACTAAAATAACAGTTCCACCAGAGGGCAGCAGGGGACCATGAGCATTGTCCAGCTACAACATAATCACCCTATCTTGTGCCTCTAAGAGCTGAGCTCCCAGCCCTTACGAGCCCTCTTGTGAATAAAAACTGAACTATATCTAAAAGTGCTTTTGGCCTCACTTCAACCATGACAGTCAAGCTTTAAGATATATATGCGTGTGAGCTGTTGGCAGGGCACTTTTCCCACAAAATGATCCAAGAGTACAACTTTCAACCAAAATTACCCCGGAAAATGTCTATTTTGTAAAACCTCGCGTACTAGCCGCGGCTAGTACGCGAGTCAGATCGCCAGTGCGGCTTATAGAAATGGCTCCAACTCGGGGTGCGGCTTATACGCGAGTTTTTCCAAAGTATGATTTCGAAAATCACCATAAAATTACTTATTATGACCCTGGGGGCTACAGGGACTGCTGGGGGGTCGGGGGGGGGGTGGTGTCAATCACTCAATGCTTCGCACCTCAGCCCTAACACAATGCAACCACCGCTAATCCCTGCCAGCATCCAAATAATAACAATGCCACAATGGCGGGGGGGGGGGGTGACCGCTACCCAGTAAACACCCTACGTAGTTCCAACGTAGCTCAGAGGTTTCTCTAGGTAGATGTCCAACCAAAAGGTTTGAGATTGGTAATTTTGGAAGGTTTGTAGACGTCAAAACGTTAAGGTTTATTTACGTTCAACAGATGTAGACGTCTGATTTACGTTGATCTACCTCATTCAGACGTGACAATTCTACGTAGATCTACATTACAAGACGTAACTTTTCAACTTCAATTGGGTAGATGACTTTTCCGTGTCACACTAGGTGGCAGCACTATCAATTATGAAAAGTATATTACAGCTCCTTAACAAATCTACCACATTCAAGCAGTATATTATCATTAATTGTGAGTTCAATATCATGCAAATAAACCCCATTCAATAGAATATTTATATATAAAGGACAGGTGATGAAAGTATTGTGCATGAATAGGTGCTTTGAGGCACTTTACTGTGAGGACACCACATTGGTGGTAATGGAATAAATACAAAGCCTCTCTGCAGCCAAAACTATTCAACAGATCTATACTGTCAGGCTGTTCAATTGAACTACAAGAATATACTATGTAGAATGAGATGAGATTGAAAATTATAGTAGTTACTTTGTATGAATATTGTTTGTAAATGTAAATTTGTCTGCAATATATTACAAGTCTTTGTCTGAGTCCCACTGTGTAGAATTATATGTAATGTGTTAAACATAGATTTACGTCTTCAGGAGCTACGTAAATCAGACCTGCAGGTTTGAGATTGGTAAATAGACCTTAACGTTTTGACGTTGATAAACCTACTAAAATTACGTAGTTCAGACCAAAATTCAACGTAGATTTACGTTTGACCAACGTCGTTGTGTTTACTGGGTACATAACTATACTACAGGTCGGGTGACTGAGAAAGCTGTCACTATTCATGGAGGCCCCACGGGCCATGCGGAGGCGCTACGGGCCGTCAGGAGGCCGCACAGGCCACCAGGAGGACCCTGAACCAATGTGTGCACACAGACTTGAGCCAAAGTTAGGGGTGCGGCTTGTACGCGAGTTTTTCCCAGGTACCATTCAGACGGCCTCTGCGGCTTATAGAATCGTCCCAAACTCGGGGTGCGGCTTATACGCGAGTTAGGCTTATACGCGAGGTTTTACGGTAGATGTACATACCCCTTGTAGTTATCACGAAGTCCTAAGAAAATGCGACATTTGACTTTGTTAGCAGCTTTCCCAAAAAGTGCAGCTGTCGGTTTTAATCACTTTGCATTTTTCCAAATCTAAGGTAGTGGGTCTATGAGCATAATCTAAAACCTCGCGTATAAGCCGCGGCTAGTACGCGAGTCAGATCGGCGGTGCGGCTTATAGGATCGGCCCAGGGTTAGGGTGCGGCTTATACGCGAGTTTTTGCTCTTATAGTACAGTACTAAAGTCACCATAATCAGATGCGGCTTATAGGATCGGCCCAAACTCGGGGTGCGGCTTATACGCGAGTTAGGCTTATACGCGAGGTTTTACGGTAGAATATATATGTTATAGTTTACTTAAATGGCAAAGGCTATCATGAAATCGTATTATTAAGCATTCCTACAGATCTATGCTACATATGAGCCTGCTACACGTGTTTATAGATAAAGTCCTGCTTGGCTTGCTGCCAGTAGAAGTCAACATAATAATAGTAAGGCTACTGCTAGCTGGGAACATATTATAAAGGAAATGCTTAAAAAGAGACGGAGGGACATAGTATATTTTACCGAATACCCCGGGGGTGTATAGTGTAGTGGTAAGGTGCTGCATCAAAGACAGTGATTCATGATAAAGCAAACTTAGTTGTGAAGTAGTATTGGAAGACACGAATTCAGGGTGGCTGCACCAACCTCTGTTTGATCCCACACTATACACACGGAGGCCTCCAAGCATGGCGGACAGGTTTCAGCAAGCACTCCCATATAGTATGTTGTCAAGTGTATAGTGCAGGGATGATATCCTCATTTATTGCGCACACCACACTTAGTCGACACTCCAGCAAAGGTCCCATTTATGATGCTATGTTACCACCATATACACCAGTATTATAGCGCGGGATACGGTCATACCGTGTGGACGTCCTGGACTGTACGTGTAGTCTAAGAACACAGCGAGCAGACATGCTCAAGCGATCAAAGTATCGAGGTAAGGTTTGATATCAAATTGCTCATTATACACTATGGAGATGTTGATCATGTATACAGACAGGTAGATGTCATAAATGTAGCGCCATGCGGCCTGTCATATAGCTGCTATCATGGTGGGGTGGGGGTGGGATGTTTCCTCTTGATGTGTATCCGGCATGTATGTATGTGGGGTCTATTTCCCTGATCTGCATGCTAGAGTGCATCACTGTACACAAACCCTGAGGCCACCCACCTCTCAACTCTCTTTGTTTGCTGAGTGTCATCTTCATCACTCTAAGCTGTAACGTCAGAGGTGTCCCTACACATCCATGAATTCTGAATCGATTCAGACCTAACTTAGTATTTGCCATTTGAGTTGAAAGATCAGACAGGGTTACCACAGTGTATATGCGAGACCAGGCAGGAAGTTAGGAACCAAATAGTACACTAAGCTTACACTGGCACTGCTGGTCCTCTGACATTATATATTGTCCTTATGCCACCTTATTTTGATAACTTAGAGCTTGGATTTCGGGCTTGTACAGCAAATATTTTGGGCGGAGGGAGGAAAAGGGAAGAAAAATCAGGGGGAGCTGGGTCACACAATTTCCCAAGGGACGGAGGGAAAAACGTATGCATGGAAAAGCCCTCTTTTTTGGCCATCAAATTGAGAAATATCCCCAATTTAAAAGGCCAAATATCGAGTTTTCGCTGTTCAGAATATACTTTTTTTTTCAAAATCCCAGCGGGTAGAGGTAAAAAACGAACAAAATCACTACTTATTATTTTGCAAAATGCCAAAAATCTCGGCGGCGGATCCGTAATCCAACCTAACTTTTGTTCCAGTAGATTTTGCTGTAGGTGTACAGCAACTGACTTGCTGTAAATTTACAGCAACTTCTACCGTAAATTTACAGCAACTTCTACTGTAAATTTACAGCAACTTCTACTGTACACCTACAGCAAAAGTTGCTGGCAACTTTTGTTCCAGTAGATTTTGCTGTACATGTACAGCAACTGGGTGCTGTAAAGTTACCGCAAATTCTTCTGTGGGTTTCATATTGTTGTTCTCATCAATTTATATCAATTAATACGCATGCATGGAGAGTACTTTCCTGCATAATAGTTCAATCTCAGCTAGGATAATACACACTACACAATGTAATGGTTTAATCCTGCTTCAATACAGCTGAACCGTATGTGATACCAGCTTTTCCCCAGGCCGGGCACTTAAGCATTTAACTTTTCCCACCAATGTGGTGTCTATTTTATACTTTTGCTGTTTTTTTGTATTATTCAACACAATTATGCAAATATCAATACACTTTATGATAAATGCATTCAGTCTCTCTCATCCATTCTTATTCTACGATGTCTTGAGAGTTTGTGAGGTTTTATTTGACTCACGAAAGGGTTGGGTGGAATAATTAATACAGAAATGGTCTACTGCTGCCACCTAGTGGCGGAAATCTACAGCACAATGTACTGTAAATGTACAGCAACAGTGCCGGAGACCCAATTTACAGTACATAATGCTGTAATTATACGGCAAATAGTGCTGTAATACCAACTACAGCAATAAGTGCTGTAAATGTACAGCACATTGTGCTGTTTAAATACAGTAACTTCTTACAGTGTATATTCAAAAGTTGGTGGCAACATTATTTCAATTTGCCGTAGCTCTTGATACTAATGATAGGAGCTGACATTCACTGGGGCCCTTGATGGGGGGGTCCTCATGTCGCATGTCAGACTTAAGAAATGCCCTATGTCCCATGTCACTAGAGAAAACCCCATGTGGCTAGTGTCAGTAACTAACTGACTATTAAGACTATTAAATAACCATATTAATGAGAAAATCGTACTAGGCTAGTTGGCAGCCCTGGTCATTCACACATGGAGAATTTTTGAAATTCTTCAGAATAAAATTCTGCATTTCGGTGAGTTTTGAGAGCATTATGATATATGTTTCAAGCTATGAGGCTATTCTCATTCATGTCACTAAGGCCCATGTCATATGTCAGACTGAAGAAATGCCCCATGTCCCATGTCACTAGTATGGCCATGTCCCATGTAGATTTTAAGAAATGGCCATGTCGCCATATCGGATTTAAGACATGACCATGTCGCCATATCGGATTTAGGGGTCTAGGGCCATTTCACTGACAGCCTGCAGGCCGGGCTGCAGTGTACAGCATGTCGGGGGCTGCAGCAGGGGTGCAGCAGGGTGTGTTTTGTGTTTATCAGCAGCAAGGAGCTACACCACAGGAAGCACTCGGGCTGAGAGTTGTTGGGCGGTGTGGTGGTGGAGCAGTAACAGGTAGGTCAGCGCCTATACCAGCTCCCCCATGTAAGCTTCATGCACATCGACATGTGTATATACTGCTGCCCACGGCTAATGCACCTCTCCCCCTCCAAGTATAATAGTAGGGCCTACTTACTTCAGGACAGGGTTATATATTCAGACAACCTCTCTCTCTAGCTGCAATGTTCAGAATACACCCAATACTAGTATTACTCACTATTAGTCTGGGGAGGGGGTGGTTATCAGGTTATATATTACTTGTTTAAACTATTTCTCTTTTCATTTTCATTTGAGCGTTTACCCAATAATGCTATAGTATCTAGTGGCATACAATGTCTCCTGCAAGTAGAGGTCACTGAATGGGGTCAACTGATTATACATGCCCATGGATCTGTATCCCGGACCTCGGTGCAGCATGATGATGTGTACAATCACAGAGATAGACATGACATGGGCTTGATGTGAAACCATCGAAACCAAGTAGGCCTATAGTCATGAGGGCGACTCTATGGACCTTGACCACATAACGCCTGTGAGAGGTCCCTAAGTATACATTCATTAGGGTTTGATGATCAATAGTTATGGGTAGGGAATAGGACCCCAATCTATGCATTATGTATGTGTCGATTATGTATGTGCCCAGGGGCCCTGTAGCTGTATGTCTACCAGCAGACACGGACCAACAGCCAGGTGTAATACACATGAAGTCATTACTGGAGGAGGTGCCTGTACCCAAACGCCAACTGTCCATCAGTGTGCCTGTGTTGAGCTGCATTTAGGGATCAGACACCCGGTGTGTTACGATGTGTACAACCCAGCTGGTCCCACTTGGCACCAATTTAAATCTACAAAGCTTAGAATATTTACGAACGTGCCAACTTCTGCTGGTATCAGCGGAGGTAGTGGGTTTTCAGGTTTATGATGATATTACATATTCAAATGCATAGTTAAAGAATCCTCTGAATACATGTACAAGAATATAAGAACTCTGAACGGAACGTGGTGAGAGGTATTATATGCACTACAAAGCCGCTGCTCTCCCTTTGTAAAGCCTAAAGGTGTGTCTCACCTGTGCACTTCCCCCTGTCCCACCCCTATGTGTGCTAGGTACACGATGCACCCTAGTTGTCTTAAGACATAGACAAACACTGTGTACCTGTGCAGCCTATTTGAGTTATGGTTTAGGAGCAAACACACCGTGTCTACATAAGGGGCACACCTGCTTTCGTTACATCATGTCCGACAAATAGGATATGGCCAGTCTGCTCGTTAGGCAGGCTCATTAAATGTGTTTTCAGTGTTATACAGTATCAAATATGACAGCTGTTATCATTGCTTATCTACCCGGTACCAGCTTAAGTAATGGCCTCACCCATCAGACAATAGACTCGACCCCTGTATATACCTGTACCTTGCACAGTAGGCGATACACCAGGACCCGAGATTGGTAGTTCCCTTGCCTTGGAACATTGTGACACACATGGGATGACAATCATGTTTGTGTCAAATTGCTGATGAATTTGGGGATGAATTTGGAATATGATATCACGTATCCTATTACTTTAAAAAAAGTTGTTCATCCTCGTTTATAAATGAAAGCCGTGATACAATAAAACAAACCCAGTCGTCAACATAAGCCACCTGATACTGTACTTCTTGATACAGACTACACTGTTAGAAGTAAGTAGTGTTCCTGTACAGCAACTATTGGGGGCAACTTTGGTTCCGATAAATTCTGCTGTAGACCTACAGTAGAATCTACTGTAGATGCAGACCTGAGTTTTAAAAAGGCTCACATATTCAACATCTTGGAAATTTGAACCCCCAGGTTCCAATCCATAGTCCTGAACCATGACCACTACACCAGTGAATCTATGTCAGGTGCATTGAAACACCTCCTACTTATGTGTGAATGGTAATGAGGTCAAGACAGGATCCCTGGGGACAATTTTAGAACTAGACTTTTCATGTCTTATGGGTTAATATGAAAATTACCCTATTGCAGTAATGTACTAATAAGGACTGAACTACCATTAGTTGGAGTGTAATCTTGATGGCCTATAGATGTTTTTCAATGTAAATTTTACTATCTTTCATGCAGATTGTTGAGATACATTGGTCTTATCCTCTGCATATTTTCAATAGTAACATTTCAGTGTACCAAAATATATTATACTTTAGAATTGCATCAGGAGAAATGTAGTTTGTGTGAGAGTTTCCTGCCGGGACTGGAACTGCTGACCCTCAGACTACATCTCCCACGGCTCTACCAACTGAGCTAGAGAGGCAATCACTTATATGTAGCCTGCATCAATAGGCTTTTGAAAAGATCAGGTCATATTTGAGCTGTGTAGTATGGTACTCCCTCCAACCTCTCTGCTCTCTCTCCCTCTGGTTGCTGGTTATGGGATTCGAACCTGCATCTACAGTAACAGAATTGTATGTGTACAGCAAAAGTTGCTGTATTATCTTTTACAGCTAAAGTACTGTATAGTTACAGCACATATTGCTGTTCACGAACAACAACTTTTTACAGTGTACCCGTGCATTTTATTTGGTGGATCATCCGGTATGTGGATCTGTTTGCGTGTGGTGTATCTGATCTCAACACCCAGTAGATAAGACGATTTACCAGATGATAACAGGTCTGTTTTGTACACATGACGATGTAATATCATACTTATATATTGCATTTTTCATCCAGCGAGGTCGAATCTGTGGGTGACTTTATCCACTCGAGCTATTCGGCGATTACATATTACAAACAGGTTATATTACATACTGCGGGAAAGGTTCGTAACGCATAGGCCCCTATGGGCTATAGGATGATTTCAGGCATCTCATCGATTCACCTGTCAATATCTTAGTGTTTCTCATGGAATACTGCTGAGTCTGCGTGACCCTCATATGGAACCTGGCAACTCCACATGTGAGTCTGAGTGGTCGCCATGGACGTCCACTATCACAGTCAGGTCGTGAGATAGGGGCTAAAGAAAAGAAAAATAGTGCTGTTTCAGGTTTACGTTTTTAAAAGTACCTAGGTCTAGGGAAAGGGATGCATGTTTTTTCTTAATTTTTTGATTGGTTGTCATTTCACAGTTTAATGCCGAACAAAAAAATTAATCTGGTGTATGTATTTCGCTTTTCTTACAACCGCATTCTCATGTAGTTTTTCTGATAATGATGTGGAGGCATGGGGAGAGGGAAGCATAATGTAGTGTTCATCGCAACCTGCTGTTATGGTGTTGTTGTTTTTTTCAAATACAATGAAATGTAATGTATGTCAGAACACTATCTAAACAAAGGTTTCCATTTGGCTGTGACCATGGTTGACGAAACTAGATGTTACCTGATTATAAGTATTTTACTTCTCATTTTAAAAACACTTTGTCCTATTTTCAGTCGTTTATATTGCCATTATATGTATAGGAGTAGACTTATAGGTTTCAGTGATGCAAAATAATATACAATATACAATCGCGTTCATTCCTTTCATTTTAAATTATCAATATAGCTAAGGTAAAAGGGCTTTAGAATAAAGATGGATATAGTGAACCTGAAACACAACTTCTTTTTTAGGCCTACACTGTTAGAAGAAACCACTGTAGATTTACAGCAAAATGTGCTGGCAGTTTTGGTTCCAGCACATTTTGCTGTAAATTTACAGCAACTCAGTTGCTGTAATTTATACAGAAGAATGTGCTGTAATTTTACAGTATATTCTTCTGTTCAATTACAGCAAAATCTACTGGAACCAAAACTGCCAGCACATTTTGCTGTAAATTTACAGTATATTGTATGCTGTAATTTAACAGCAGAAAGTACTGTAAATGCCATACGTTGAGATTTTTAGCATTAATTATTGTTATTATCAATTGATCTCAATTGATATGCATGGAGAGAACCTTCCTGCATTACTTCAGTTGCCTTATGGATAACAAACATTACATGATGTAATGGTTTTAATACTTATCCAGCTAAACTGTATGTGATACCAGCACTACACAGTTCAGACAGTTAAGGATTTGATTTTTCCACAGATGTGGTATCTATTGTATACTTTTGCTGATATTTGCATTATTTGACACATTTCTGCAAGTTGAAATACCTTATACAGTATCTTGCTGAAGTCTCTCTCACACATTCTTTTTTTTACTATGTTTTGACAGACAAGGGGCTATATTTACCCCCCAAAATACAGTGTGTACAAGAATTGTTACACAAAATGATATAGTGCTGCCACCATGTGGCAGAAATCTACAGATCATGTGCTGTAAATTTACAGCAACATTACTGTAAATATGATTTACAGCACAGAAGTCGGTAAATATACAGCAAATAGTTCTGTATTTCCGACTACAGCAAAATGTTCTGTAAATTTACAGTATATTGTGCTGTAAACTAACAGTAACTATTTACAGTGTAGAGCCACTGACGGTCAAGGTAGAACTTTGACCTTTTGGTCTCTGAGAGGGGCCGATAGTGTGTACCAAACCTGATCCCATCAGCCTGGGGTACACATAGATTAGCCAAACAGCTAACCTTGGTCTGCACCACAGTAACAGAATCACAGGGCCCTCTGTATATACCTCTGCAAGTTACTTACACCAGCTTCTTTTGTTGCAGGTAGGCCTAGATCGTCCTCAGCCGGCCCAGGAGCGGCAGGAACGGCTGCAATGGCCGACACCATTCCAACAGGTATGGCGCTACATGAGAACAGCACTTAGAGCTGTGGGTGTGGCTACAGCTGTAATGCAACTCATATAGACATGCATGTGTGACAAGTACACCTTACATAGGGCTACTATAGGCTCTATGCAACTTGTACACACGTCAGTCTTTTCACATCTACTATATACTTGTAAATGACTGTACTGGGAGCGCTCAGACTTTCAGTGTATGATTTACGGATCTCATTTAGCATGCAATATGGTTTACTACCAAAATTGATACAGATATTGTAACTCAGACAATATGCAACGTTTTGGGTATATGTAGTAGTTGAACTACAACCATAGCTCTGTATGCATTATATTGGCGATAGTTTAAGCTGCCCACAAGTCGCAGACGAGTGTACTCAGCCGTGACTAGGCCAATATAATGTATACAGAGCTACAGCATGGGTTACTTGACTTTTTGTATACCATATACAGTCGGGCCATTTCTTTTGTTCTGCCGGCCAAGTGTGGTATAAATATATGTATAACTCTAATAAGGCATCCATGTACATTACGAAAAGTCGAATCCTCTTTGATATACGTAGGCCTACTCAAAGGCGGGGACGGGGGGGGGGGGGGTGATTTGTAGGTTTGTACATGTTTTATATAAAACTAGTAGGCCAGTACTATAACATCGTGTTGATAGTATGTCTTAGATACACAAAAAAAGAGGTGAGCAACAGTTGGACTCTCCCCCGTATGAGAGTCTGCTGGACATTCACTTCCCAACAACAGTTTGACTGAGCCTCCTTCAGTGGTCATATAAAGTAACCCCCTTTAAGACAGTGAGAGTCAGCCTTATTCTTGAATGACAGACAATGTTTCATATCAGAGACAGCCTTTTCAGGGTCAGTAATCCTGAGCCTTCTTTGTGAAGTTACTGTTTACTATATACCAGGTGGTGCAGGTGGAGACACAATACATAGTGAGCACTTCGACATTTTCTGTGCGAATTGGGCGTGTTAACCTGAAATCTCCAATTTTTATATTGCAGAATATAAATATATATATATATATATATATATATATATATATATATATATATATATATATATACATATATATATATATATATATATATATATATATATATATATATATATATATGTAATAAACGATACTTTGTCTCTTTATGATATTGGTAGAGTATCAATTAAAGAACAAAGTCGACACAGTTCGGATCAAGTGTTACAGGTTGCAAATCGGGTTTATTCAGAAAACCTAGACAAGCAGTATCTATGTGTGCGAACTCCCTATAGAGTTCGGAACGGGTCAGTAGGCTAATCAGCCGTATTGATCACAGGGTCTCCTTGCCAGCGTGGCTCAGAGTAACCGACGAGTACCGCCAGATGCTGGGTATATATAGGCAGCCAGCCTGCGCGCGCACACGCAGACCGGAAGCCTATAGCGACCTCTGTCCATACCCCAAGCCCGGGGTAGGTGCTGCCACCTACCGTCGGACTGAAGGGTTCGGACTGAGCTCGCAACACAACATCCAACAGCACTCGTCATATAACATACCCATATAACCCCAGCCCCTACACTACCCCCTACCAGATAATAACCGGGAGGTAAAAAATTAATTAAGGTTAAAGTCCGAAAACACTTCGGACTGGCATTATCTTATAAATACCACCTTAGGGGTTTATTAAAGTTATACCTTACAAACAATATGACGTATACTGTTGAACACAAAAAGGTATTAATTACACACATTTCTACATATATAGACCGTAATGACAATTACGCCCCATTCCCTAGGATAGATGGATTTAATCTTTACATATAGTATACAAACACTTGAAAAAGTACAATATCACAGTAAAAAAATTTCGTCCCTTCAGGACCCCGAGCTAATTAAACTCGTAACGAATAATACTTATAAGTGATAAACAATATCACTTCTTTTAAAGTTTTAAAGACATATTAAAGTATTATTACAAAAAGACATCATACGTGGTTTTGTAGTGAAGGTCCGGATCCTCTGTTGATGGTGTTGCATTCCGCCCGGCTTTCAGAACCTACTTCGTTCAGCTCTTACTCACCGGAACGAGAAAGTTCATAGCTCATGCTCGGGAGCTTTTTAGGTGATAAATAGAGAGAAAAAAAATAGTCCTGCCTCCAGGCGATCTTCGGACTCATAATTAGGAGCACTCGGTCCTGATATCCATAGTTTATATAAACAAAAACATCCTGTATCGGATCCATGTTGGTAAAGTGCTCCAGTCCCGAGTTCAGCGTCCCCTCCGGATCTCCTTGTCCTCCTCCGTCAGTACCACCTGGCAGACTGGATCCTTGCGTAGCCAGCCTGCCGCGTTCCTCTGTCCGGACACTCCTAAACCCTTTCTAAGGGTTTTGCTTGTAGGGTTGGTATACTTAGGATACCCCCCCCTTTCTCCTAATCGGCTCCTAGAATAGGATGATCTAGTCCGACTCGTCTCCGGAACCGGGTTGAGCCGGCTCCTCTTCCTCCTCAGAGTCCGACGCCGCTTCCGCCAGAGTCAGCTCCTGGAGCCAGAGCTCGATTTGAGCCCGAGTTCCATCCCACTCGTGCATTTCATGCGCGAAGCAGTCCCGGAACCGACGACGTTCGTGGTCCAGCTTTTCCTCGGCGTTCTTAACTGCCAACTTCTGCTTCTTCCTTTCGGTTTTAGCAGCACATCGTTCAGTCCGAGCGTTTTCACGCTCTTCCTGTACGGACTCCGTAGCCGCTGCCTTCTGGGTAGCGACCTCCCTCTGATGGAGATGATGCACCGTGTTTAAGGACAACATCGCCACCTCCTGACTCAGGCCAGCAAGCAACCGATGAAAATTGTCTTGCCATTGACCGAAGGCCTCCTGTCCGGCTTCATAGGAAGTGAAGTCGGCGGGAGGGAACGAAGGAGGGCTCTTCAGTCGCAAGACTAGACGCCCCTCCTCTGCGGTCTCGGGTGGGAGATCCGGGGTCTGAACCGGCTTCGGCGTTTTCTTTGCTGGAGCCTTCGTCTTACCGGTCTGGGTTAGAGTCTGCGACTCATCACCCGGAACCATGTCATTTTCGGGGAACTCCTCTGCGAAGGACCCCATCGTGCTGGAGTTCGGATCCTCCGGAACAGACCGAGGTGGCCTGCCCTGGGGACCCTTCTTCCAGTCAGTCGTGTGAGAGGTGAATGCCGGCCCTTTATAGCCCGGATCCGCCCTCTCCATAACGGATTTCCTTTCATCCGTTTTGGCCTTCTTAGAGTCGGCCTGCTCCGAAGACCCACTAGGTCTCTTCTGAGCGCGCCGCACCTTTCGCGTGCTGGTACGCTTCTGGTACTCCTCGAATTCATCGAAGAGCTCACCTTCCGGAACCCGGTTGTAGTTGCCGTCCGGGTTTACCTTGTAAAAGACCCGGACCTTTCCTCTCTCGTTGGTGCCAAAATCCACCTCGAGATTCTCATTTCGGCCCACTACTGGAGGGAAGTGGGAGTAGACTTCCTGATGGGCTGTCTGGATGCGTTCCGCTGCGACATCCAGAGCCAACCCGTGCTGCTTAGCAAGATGCCTGATGATATCGGCTCTAGTGTAGAACCAGCCACCATTCGGACAACCCTTGCTCTGCTTTGTACCCACACTCAAGCAGTCATACCGCATGTAGTGACGCAAATGAAAGCGGGTAATATGCCTTGCGTACCGAACCTTGCTAGGCCAAGTTCGGGGCGTTTCCAGTGTCTCGTCGACGTTCAGACAAGGCTCAAAGGGGCACTTGCTAAATGGATGCCATCTAGCCATAGCCCATGCTAACTTAGCTTTCTGGAAAGGCGAATGGTATTTGGTACTACCATTTCGGACCTTGTCCAGAAGCTCAAAGTGGTACAACTGTACCGACTTCTCGAGTGGATCCGTCTTAATCCACTCCTCGTCATCAGAGAGACCGTCAGGACCCACCTCCTCCGGAATGTGTGAGGCCCGCTTGTCCTTGACGCAGTCGTTCACACACATGGGTTTAAAATATTTAAACCCACTTGCAGCATTGGCTCGGAGTGCATTCCGGACCAGAACCTGAAGTTCGTCGTCCGGGAGAGAATTTTCATCCAATCCCTTCAGAACCGCTTCTACCTCCTCGTCGGATCGACCCCCCTTCCGAGAGGTTACCTTGATGGTCTCTCGTAGGTATTGGTCCCTCCGATTGGCCTTTTCCATTTGACTAGTGTCTGCAGACCTAGCCGCGGCCGTGTTCTGTTGGATCATTTCATCCTCCAGAGTGGCATCCAGAATGGACTCTTTGGTCTTCTGTTCCATACTCCGAGCCAGCTTCATTGCTGGCGTCAGAAGTCTCCTCTTCTCCCGCCGGCTATGCACGGTCTTGAATTCCGCTGCAGTTTGCAGGTCGTACTCCAAGGCCGCGATAAGTTCGGGACGTCCCTCGGTCTCAGCAACTAAGCGAGCTGTCTCTTACTGTTTGCTAAGATCGTTCATGGCCGCCGTTAGGCGATCTGGGAACCAAGCCGGGAACCTGGCAGACAACTCGTCCAGCCCCCGGAAGGTTCGCATTTGGATCAGATCGAAGGATCTGACCTCTGTGGCGCTCATCTGATCGATGATAGCACCTCGGAGCAGGGATGGGACGTCGGCGTCCTCCTTCTCCCATGCGTCATGCTGATGTGGAGCGAGGATTTGCACCCCCGATCCAGTTGGACCACCACCTGCAGCCTGGTCCAGTTTCCCGGCTTCCTCCGAAATATCCATGGTATTGGATGGTTCCAGAGCAGGCTCGGTAGACTGTGGAGGAGTATCCACTCGGACGGGTACCTCTTTTGGAGGAGGTAACTCCACCCGAACGGGTACCTCCTTCCTTGGCTCCAGGGGAGTCGGGAGGTTAAATGTGATGCCAGACAGCACATCCTGCACTACCTGGACCGTATGGGCTGCGGATGCTGTATCCATAGCTTCCTCGGTTCGAGGTGCCTCGGGAGGAACTACCGTTTTCGGACGGGCTCCCCCATGTCCCTTCGTACCAGCCATCGCAGCGGCTGTAGCAGCTACTGCTGAGCTGTTGTCCAGCCCTCGCGAGAAGGACAACACGTCAACGGCTGAGGTCGGAGCAGCTGAGGTTACAACTGCCTTCCCACTACCTTTCCCCTTGGCAGGGATCGGTAGGTTGGACTTACTGGGACCCGGAGTCTTGACAGTTTTAGTGCTGTCGGACGTCGGCCCCTTCCCCGGCTGGTCCTTAGCACCAGGCTTCGGATCAGCTTTCTTTTGACCCTTAGGCGCCTTCGTAGCAGGAGCCTTGGGGTCCACCGTCTTCGGATCCTTGGAGGCCGCTGCAGTGGCAGCCTTGGAACCCGGCTTCTTCGTACTCGCAGTACTTTCCTTCTTCGGAGCGGGCTTTTTAGGCTCGTCCTTTCCCGGAGGCTTCTTTCCCACACCAGTGTGTTTGATAGCCTTAGTGCTAGCCTTAGTATCGGCCGACTTGGACCGATCTCGGGTAGCACCCTTCCCACCGCGCGTTCTCGGACGTGAAGTGTCGGAATCACTCCCACTCCCCATAGACAGTTTGCGAGCAACCGTCTTCTGGAGGTTTGGTGATATGCTGAGACTGCATATCCGGGAGGGACGTGCAGTCGTCTCGGAAGGATCCGCCGCTACCTGGGTGTAGGCGAGTCCTTGCAGCACTCCGGAGTCCTCGCTGCCGTCCGGCGACGGGGACTTTTGGATCGGGGACACGGCCGGATCTACACGGAGCTCCGCTAGTGTCTGGCTCAACTCATCACCACTAGGGCTCTGAGCATCCATTGCCTCCTCGGTGGCGGATGCCACCTCGGAGTGTCCGGTGAGTTCGGATTGACGGAGCTGTTGCTCGGCCATCCTCACTTCGGCAAAGTGTCTTTCGACGGGAGTTTTGACGGGGAAAACACTAGTTCCCCGTCTCCCTCTTTGTCTCAGACGCACCAGGAAAGAGTACTCACTGCTTACAACTCTTTTACTGACTTTTCTCCTCTTCTAGCCGTCCAAAACACCAACTTCCACGCTGGTCCTTAGCACCAGGCTTCGGATCAGCTTTCTTTTGACCCTTAGGCGCCTTCGTAGCAGGAGCCTTGGGGTCCACCGTCTTCGGATCCTTGGAGGCCGCTGCAGTGGCAGCCTTGGAACCCGGCTTCTTCGTACTCCCAGTACTTTCCTTCTTCGGAGCGGGCTTTTTAGGCTCGTCCTTTCCCGGAGGCTTCTTTCCCACACCAGTGTGTTTGATAGCCTTAGTGCTAGCCTTAGTATCGGCCGACTTGGACCGATCTCGGGTAGCACCCTTCCCACCGCGCGTCCTCGGACGTGAAGTGTCGGAATCACTCCCACTCCCCATAGACAGTTTGCGAGCAACCGTCTTCTGGAGGTTTGGTGATATGCTTAGACTGCATATCCGGGAGGGACGTGCAGTCGTCTCGGAAGGATCCGCCGCTACCTGGGTGTAGGCGAGTCCTTGCAGCACTCCGGAGTCCTCGCTGCCGTCCGGCGACGGGGACTTTTGGATCGGGGACACGGCCGGATCTACACGGAGCTCCGCTAGTGTCTGGCTCAACTCATCACCACTAGGGCTCTGAGCATCCATTGCCTCCTCGGTGGCGGATGCCACCTCGGAGTGTCCGGTGAGTTCGGATTGACGGAGCTGTTGCTCGGCCATCCTCACTTCGGCAAAGTGTCTTTCGACGGGAGTTTTGACGGGGAAAACACTAGTTCCCCGTCTCCCTCTTTGTCTCAGACGCACCAGGAAAGAGTACTCACTGCTTACAACTCTTTTACTGACTTTTCTCCTCTTCTAGCCGTCCAAAACACCAACTTCCACGCTGCCGACCAACACCGCTATTGACCGGGGCGAGCCCAAAATCAATATGGCGTTCCCTCGCTTTTGTTTTTAAAACAAAGCGCATGCGCAGCGTCTCGCGTGATTGGACGCGATCCCGTTACCCGGTGTGACCCAATTACTGTTTAATCAGGTCACGACCTTTCCCGCCCGCAGCTCGGGCTCGGGGGATCACACTGCTACGTAGGCGGCTCACAAAAGTCAAAATATACTTCGAATAAAGAGCTCATCAGGAGTATTAGTGGATATTTATGGGAAATCGAAGATTACCCCACCGGATTATCCGTCCACCACCCTCGGGGAGCACTCTTACATTCTTTTCATATTGACTCTGAGCGCCCCTGTTGGTAACATACATATAACATATAGGACAACACAGGACACCACACTCGTTGTGTAAACAAGCTAGGTTACAGCCCCTCTAGCCACCAGCCTTGGGCTTCGCCGAACGGGTTTCCCGTCCACCTCTCGTAACCTGGCCGAAGGACACTCGTTCTTAACTAAAACTCCAGCCTTGATTTTAGTTTTCCGTGCCCTTCTTCCTTCGCCTGCCGAGACTTTCTTTTTCACGGTCTTCCGGAGCTTCTTTTGTACCACTCTCTTAGGGGTATCCACTGACACCCCTTCCAAAGGTACAAATTTAGCCTCCGAAGTTCCCTTCTCCACCTCCGTTTCCGGGGTGAGCTCCCTTCCAGCCCAAGCACGCAACCGAGCCACATGGCTCGTCCGGATGCGTCCTGCTTCGGACTGAATCAACACAGTCGTTTGACTGATACATTTAACCACAGTGTGTGGTCCGTCCCAGTTATTCGCCAGCTTGACGTTGCAGAGCGGTTCGTGTAGGCGGATCACTCTATCCCCCACTACGAATCGTCGCAACTTCAATCCGGTGTCATAACCCACCTTCTGCCAATTCGCAGCTTTGAGCAAATGAGCCCTAACTGTTTCGTAGGCAAATTTGAACCTCTCTCGTAGAGATTCCACAAATAGCACCGTACATGGTGCTTCCGGACTGATCCCTACCACCCCGAATACCAAATCCGCCGGCATGATCAAGTCCTCTCCGAACACCAAGAGGTTCGGTGTGCAATTTGTCGAAGTGTGGACCGTATTGTTATACGCATGCACCACAAATTCGCATTGATCATCCCAATCATCCATATGGGAGTTCACTAATGGCTTCAAAACCTGGATCAAGGTCCGATTGAACCGCTCCACCTGCCCGTCGGACTGTGGTCGGTACGGATTAGTCCGAGTTTTGCATATAGCCAACTGATGGCACATAGCCGTCCATAGTTTGGACTCAAATTCTCTCCCTTGATCGCTATGTAACATCAAAGGAGCCCCCAAATGGAGGATCCACCCCTTCACCAATGCTTCCGCACAAGTAGCAGCGGTATGATCCTCGAGTGGGTACACTCGGGTGTATTTCGTATAGTAGTCCGAGACCACCATCATACACGTATTACCTTTTGGAGTTGGTTTAACTCCACTGATAATGTCCACAGCTATTCGAGCAAATCTTACTCCGAATAGCTCTTGTTGCAGTGGCAATTTTCCTAATCCAGGACCAGGTTTGCCTAAACAACAGGCCGGACAGGTCTCGATCCACCTTAAAAGGTCGCCTGACATGCCGGGCCAGTAGCATCTCCGACTCAGCCTTTCCAACGAGCGTTTCTTTCCGAAATGCCCACTAGTGGAATGGCCGTGGCAGTAGTACCGGATGTCTTTCCTCATAGCAGCAGGGATTACCATTTGTAACACCCTCCGCTTTCCGGGACAAGTCTTCCACCTGCACAACAACGAGTCTCGGACCTCCAGTTCGTGGAACTGAGCCAAGAAACGTCGCATTTCACGGTTTTCCAGTGATATTTCGGGTCTCACTGGACAGACCCCAGTAGGGACAAGCTCCCTCAGTCGTGCTATGGTAGGATCGGCCATCTGGTACGTCCTTATAGTGTCGGTGGACCAATCCAACAGGTTTTGCAACAACCCATCATAAGGCAAACGCACACTCGCTACCACAGCATTGTGAGCACCACAATCCCCACACTCCGGACGCACACAACGGCGTACCGGACGTCTACTCAGACAGTCAGCATTAATATGCTTCGTGCGTGCTCGGTGCTGGATATGAGAGTTTTCCAGTCCGAACTCACTGAGGTGATTCAACCACCGACCAATCATTCCCTCGGCGTCCTTAAAATTAAGGAGCCACCTCAAGGCCGAATGATCGGTACGGAGTGTGAAATTTCCTCCATATAAGAAGTGCCGAAACTTCTTCGTGTACACCACTACTGCGAGCAGCTCTCGCTTGGTAGTACAATAATTTCTCTGTGCCTTGTTCATACTGTTACTAGCGAACGCCAGCGGGACCTCTACTCCGTCCTGGATTTGGGACAATGCGGCCCCGATGCTCTCATTGCTCGCATCAGTGTCAAGGATGAAATGCCCCTTCTCCGTAGGGTATCTCAGCACCGGGGTGGTTCGGAACAACGCCTTAATCTCTTTGAAGGCTTCATTCTGTTCCATCCCCCATGGGAAGGGTTCTTTTTTTCTCCCCGGAGTCCAATGGCTCAACCGTTGTAATGGCTGAGACACCCTAGAGAATCCGGGGATGAAGTCCCTGTAATAGGAACAGAACCCTAAAAAGGATCTGATATCCTTTGGTCCTTTTGGAACTTCCCAAGTCTCCACAGTCTCCAACTTAGCCGGATCAGCCTGCACACCTTCGGTGGAGATGATCCGGCCCAAATAGACCATGGACTTCCGAAAAAGTTCACATTTCTTCGGCTTTAATGTCAAGCCATTGGACCGAATTCGTTCCAAAACCTCTCCGAGGTTCAACGCACACTCTTCAAAAGTCTTGCCAAAGACAATGACATCATCCAAGTATACCAAACATTTGCGCCACAACAGATCACTCAGAAGAGTTTCCATCATAGCCTCAAAAGTGGCCGGGGCATTGCACAACCCGAAGGGCATCAGCTCAAACTGATACAGTCCAATGTGACTTGTAAAAGCCGTTTTCTCCTTATCCTCCTCCTTCATCCCGATCTGCCAATATCCGGACTGCAAATCAAGGGTGCAGAACCATTGGTTCCCACCCAAAGAGTCCAGAGTCTCATCAATCCGGGGGAGAGGATATGCATTTTTCTTGGTTACCCCATTCAGGCGCCTATAGTCGATACAAAATCGGATAGACCCGTCCTTCTTAGTAACCATCTGGACCGGGCTGGACCAGGGGCTAGTGCTAGGCACGATCACCTTCTGTTCCAACATGGTCTTCACTTGTTCCTCTACCACCGCTTTCTTACCCAAAGGCAAGCGTCGGTAAGGCATCTTGAAAGGCTGTGCATCACCCGTATTGATAGAATGCAACACTTTGTCGGTTCGGCCCAAAGGCTCCCCCTCCACCTGCCATGCATCCTGATACTTCACTACCAGCCTCCTTAGGGAATCGAGATCCCTCCGATCCGTCAAATCCGTTTCGGAGATCATTTTCTCAAGTCCCTCACTCAGAACGGTCGGAGAAGGGTCACCCTTCATGCTCACCTGTCCAGCAGGCATCACTGCCTCACTGGTGAACACCTTCCCCAGTATTGTATCTTTCCTTAGATACTTCGGTTCCAACCCGGGGTTAGAAACCGGCACTACGGTCCAAGCACCATCACCCACTAGGGTGTCCATGCCCGTCAAACCGATACTACCCAACATGGCCACATCCGGCTCCACAACTGCCTCTTCCTCTCTCCTAAGCCCCTTGCTTCGGACCAGCACGTCACACGTCTGTCCGGGAGGAATCTTCACAGTTTGGACCACCGTTGCCACTGTCGACACTTGTCGGAGCACACATTGCTCTACCGCACGGTACGGGTGCTCTATCAGGAGTACCCCTGTACCCGGATTCAGGACCGCGTCATACAACGCCGAAAAATCCAATCCGAGTATACCGTCGTCTGCAATATCCGCAATGGTGGGAGAAGCCACATACTCCTTCCCTCCAATTTGGAGCGGTATGAACGCGCGCCCATACGTCTGCATACTTGACCCATCGGCCGAACAGGCGTTTACCCTCGTTTTGAAGTTATCACGACTATCCGGCATAAGAGCATAGAAGTTAGAGGAGATAAAGGAGTGGCTAGCTCCCGTATCTACTAAAAATTCGCCCGCTCTACCGGCCACAGTAACAGACACATACCACCGCCTCCCCCCCAGCGGAGACGGGTTTACAGTAAAGCGTTTAAAATCCTTCGGAGCAGCCAAATCAAGGCCATGTTTCTTTAAATGGTCGAAACATGGATGATCCGGGGAAAGCTGGGTACTCCCTACCCACACGGTGTCTGTGACAGCCGCAACTTCCTCGTTCCGATCCGTAATGGGCCTCCCTGCCTCATTGCCGGGCAACTGTTGGACTGGAATGTTAACCAGGCCGGCATCCGAGCCCCTCAAGCTCGAAGCCACCCCTGATTCCCTTCCTGCCTTCGGAATTTCACTAGGCTCTACCTCTCTGGTATGTTGGCGTACATCATATGCAGGGGTCGTCCGCTCGCCTTCTCGGACCACCCCCTCTAGTTTCCCTCCTTCCCGGGAACTTTCGGAGTCGGAGCCGTACACTCCGCAGCAAAGTGACCGATCTCCAGGCACCTATAGCACTTGGCGGTCCGCCGATTGATCTTCCTCCGGTTAGGCTGTGTAGCCCCCTGAATGGAAGTCGTCATCTTCTCAAACAGCGATGTGAAAAACGCTGCGTCCATTATCGGAGCTTTTGGGTCCGATGATTCCTTCTTCGGAGGAGGGTTTCCACCCCCTTCCGGCTTCCTATTTTTCCACGGCGTTTTAGAGGAATTCCCATTCCTCTTAAACTGAGCTGCAGAAGCTATCGCCCCCTCTTCCTCACTGCCCGAACCATCAGACTGCTCCGGAGAACACTCTATAATGGCCGAGGCCCGGGTGGGCACCCGGTCCCCTAACAGTGACTTCTTGAGAGCATGTATGTCGATGGCCTTAAAAAGGTCATCTAATGACGTATCAGCTCTCCAGGTATCATACACCACATGTTGTATTTCTGGGTCCCTCAGTCCAGCAACAAACTGAGAGAACAATTCCTTAGAGAATAAGGCATCATGGATTCCTGAAGCTGGATGTACCTTCTTCAGGAGTCTCATCAGTGCAAGTCCGAAAACCCTCGGGGCCTCGTGCTTGCCTTGCACTCGCTTCTTAAAAGCGACCATCGGGTCAATCCGAGCGGAGTCTCCGTATAGGATAGTTCCGATCTCTACCAGTTGTTTGAAAGTGCCGCGGGGTCCGCATTCATCTTTCCACTGCTCCACGGCCATCAGGCCATCTCCCAAGCGCAATCCCTTACAGACATACGGAATTGCATCCTGTTGATCCCACCCACTGAGGTTGATGTCCTCAACGGTGGCTCCCAACCACTCTTCCCAAGAGTTTTTCTGCCAGTAGGGAAAAGGCTCGCTAGCAATGCGTCTAGCAGCGTTGGATGACCCCCTAATTTTAGAGGTTATCGCCAGGCATTTAGAAATGGAAGCCGAGGCGTCCTTTTCTGTACCCACGTTGTGCAATCCGATCCCAGCTATTGCTGGGTTTGTATCGTACAACTCTTGCAATTCTGTACTCAGAATTGTTCTCCTTGGAGCCCTCCTCGGACTCTTTGTGCCCGGAGTCGTCCCCGGAGTAGCGCCTCTGGTAGGCACGTTATTCTGCCTCTCCAGATAGGTCTGGTAGGTACCATAAGACACCAAATCCTTAGTGGGGTCCACACCTTGACTGAACCACCAATTTTTCTCCTGGTCAGTCATATACTGACACTGCTGGGCCAGAGCAAGCAATCGCTGATGCGCCGCTTTCTCTTTCTCCAGTTCCTTGGCCTGTCTATCAGCCTCCTCCTCTTGCTGTGCCTCCGCCAATTTAGCTTTCGCAGCTTCCCCGGCCGCTCGGAGCCCTTCTTGTCGAGCTCTCAAAACCGCCGCCTCCTGCTCTGCTAATTCCTCAGCGAGGGCTGCATTTTCCTTCATGCGTTCCTGTTGCTGCTCAAGAGCAGCCTGCTGCTTGCGATACACATCTCGCCTCTCCAATTCCAAGTTTTTCTGTTCATTGAACAGTATGTTTGCTTGGCATTCTCGCCATTGCGACAAACTCGAGGGAGTTAAGTCGGTCTTGGCCGCCTTATCTTGTTCGGATGCTTTCTTCAAGCGTTCCGAATCCAGTTGCTGCTCATCCAGTTTCAACTGAGAACGTGGACTCCGCACCAACTCCGATAATGACCTTCCCCTGCCCGCCGAGTTTACACCTGTCGGAGCCGAAAAGACCTGCTTCGGAATTGGACGGATACCACTGATACCCACCCTAGGTGAGTAATCACTCGCCCTACCTCTACCCCTTGCTCGGCCAACCTTTAGTGGTCGTCCTGGCGTTGAAGTAGACAAGGCACCTTCTACAGTCATCCCACGTCCCATAGGAAGATTTGGGGTGTCTGTAAAACTCCTGTAATGAGGACCTTTCGGACTGTCATTATCAGCGGAAGCATACGAGGTACTGCTATCCTGTATACTCTCCCTGGTCTCTGACAAAAATTTCTCCAAAGAAGTTCTTTTTGCCTTCAGAATGTCACATTCTGACAGTAGACTTCGGCGAGCCTCCCGTAAGTCTTCAGTGTCCCGAACAAGTTCTGATCGGGTCTCCTCTGCTTCATGGATGACGGCATCTCGGGCCGCACAAATCTGATTCAGATCAGTGTTTGCCTGAACAAAGTCGGAACGGAGTCCCTGTAGATCAGCCTGCTTCTGATCGAACTCCACTCGAACCCTGCTAAGTGATTGCACCAGCTTCTCGTTCTCCTCCAACAAAGTTGAAAGCCTTGCGTCTTTCTCCTTGATTTTGGAAGCTCTATGTGTGACTGCACCTTCCAATGCAATCAGACTGCTTTTCCATTCATTCGACTGTTTCTGAATGGTCAACAACTCCATTTGGGCCATTTGCACACGCTCCTGTATTCTGGCCTCTCTCATGTCGTCGAAACGACGTTCCTCCAAGATGGTAGCCCTCCGTGGATTCGGAGCGGCTGATCTTGACCCACCAACGTTGAACATTGACAGGCTCATTTCATCTAATGAGTAATTCATTATTTCGGGACCCTTGTATCCCAAAAATGCGCTTGTCCTGGATGGAACATTCGCACTCCTGCGGGTATCTGCCTCCTTAACGGCATCTAACCCCTCCGGGGATAAGGCTGACGCCTCATCGGGAGACCTCGCTGCTCCGTCCAGAGCAGGAGGTCTGTGCTACTGCACAGGCTAACCTGCGTTTCACTCAGAACTGGTCACGGCACCAGTGTAATAAACGATACTTTGTCTCTTTATGATATTGGTAGAGTATCAATTAAAGAACAAAGTCGACACAGTTCGGATCAAGTGTTACAGGTTGCAAATCGGGTTTATTCAGAAAACCTAGACAAGCAGTATCTATGTGTGCGAACTCCCTATAGAGTTCGGAACGGGTCAGTAGGCTAATCAGCCGTATTGATCACAGGGTCTCCTTGCCAGCGTGGCTCAGAGTAACCGACGAGTACCGCCAGATGCTGGGTATATATAGGCAGCCAGCCTGCGCGCGCACACGCAGACCGGAAGCCTATAGCGACCTCTGTCCATACCCCAAGCCCGGGGTAGGTGCTGCCACCTACCGTCGGACTGAAGGGTTCGGACTGAGCTCGCAACACAACATCCAACAGCACTCGTCATATAACATACCCGTATAACCCCAGCCCCTACATATATATATATATATTCAAATTGCAGAGATTCAATGACATATATGTCGTGCAGCAGGATTTAGGAACATCCTTGCAATAGAACCATTGCAACATGGAGTAATTGCAAAGCTCTAAAATCGTAAAAGGCTCAAATTGCAAAGGCTTTGGAGGCATAGAAAGCATCGTGGGATTTGAGCATAATGATTATACTATGTGTACCTTGGCCTGAAGCCGCGGCTTGTACGCGAGTCAGACTCAGCTTTCTTTTGATACCAAACATGCCTATATAGGGTGCGGCTTATACGAGAGTTTTTATTAGTATACTACAGTACCAGAATCGCTATATTCAGACCCCCTCGGCGGCTTATATAATTTTTCAAAGTTAGGGGTGCGGCTTATACGCGAGTTAGGCTTATACGCGAGAATTTACGGTATTCATAGTTGTAGACCAGCCTGTATGTCTAGCTTTGTAATATATGCTAGCCTATAATTATGATAGGAGCTAGAGTACACTGCGTACATCCTACTTCCGGACTCTGACCTCAATAGACACTTTCATAAACAAGGAAACATCCCAGATCAGATAATAAACCTTATGCTTAAAGCTTAAACGATGCATTTTCATTATCTATCCATAGAAAGGGGGTATGGGGAAACATTGGGAAGAGTAGGGGGAGCAGGGGGCTCAATTCTGAAATCACGGGTACAAACATTACTTTTCTAATCATCTATATGTGTTGGCATTCAACACCCGATACTCAACATGGTTGGTTGGCTGGGCTGGGCCCCCAAATAAGGGTTTATAATCTGAAACTATGATACTGTTCTAGTCTGTATCAATATTACTATCGATCTGTCTTTTCAACGTGTCACTTAGCTGTTTGTTTAGCATGTGGTCCGATAGCTCTATTATTCATCCATAACACAATGATGCAATTACATCTGATCAATGTGTCATGGATGATAGAATGTATATTTGCTGATCCTTAGGCTGACTTATGGAACAAGAGCTAATCCCTGTCTAATTTGACCTTGATCATGAATGGCTAGGTCCGGGTGAGAAGGCCCATTCATGCACAGATCGTCATCTGAGGTTATCCAATAGCTATAATATGACTTCATGAGAGTACCTTTTATTTAGCAGCGGCTGACCAGAAGGGCATCTCCAGTTCAGCTGACCCATCTCCAGCAGTGGACACTGGGCTCTCAGAGAAGCCGCGTGACCCTCCACCACGTCCCCCACCACCATGTAAAGTTTGTTTCATGGATAATTAAGGGTTTTGGGCCTAGGTTTAGATTAGTCTCATAGATTTAAGCTATTTGGTGTGATGCTGCATAGCCGGTGCATCTACAGTCTTCCTCCAAGTCGAGATCCAAAATGCTTGCAGGTGATCTTCGTGGACTCTTGGTAATTAACGCTTAGTACTGCGATATCAAAGCATTTCCATTTGGTGTGCATGCATTAGTGGAGGGGGAACAGAGATTGAAATGTATATCAACCCTCTTATCCCAGTTATTTTCTATGTCCCTGGAAACAGTCCATAAGGCGATTCATGGTTTGGCCAACATGTTGTTTACCGCAATGTCTGCAAGGAATGGCATAAATAATGTTGGTGCTTTGGCAGTTGACTGAAGTCTATGTACTGAACCTTTTACCGGTAGTGGTGGGTTGTATGAAGGCGCTTTCATTGATTATGGGACTGTATTTACAGTTCAGGTGAGTGTCGCACAGTTATTTTCTTATGTGTGGGTGTCTTTTGGCTTGTGGCTTGTTCATCTCCTAGGCTTTTGTTTCTCCTGTTGCCAAAGATTTGCTTCTGCTCATGGAAAGCTCTAGTAGTCTTTGTTTTTTATTTGGTCCCAGTTTTCTCTGAAACTTTGTTTGATTGAGGTGGTTGTAAAGATTCTTGGTGGTGATGCAATAAAATGCTTTGGGACCACCTTTCTTTGTGAGTTTTGTTTTTGGTTTGATTATTTCAGCCCAGGGTTGTAGTTTTGCCCTTGTTACAAAGTCTATGAGTAGTTTATGTAGGGACTCTCTGCGTACAGATTGGGTGCAGAGCATCAATGAATTGCATAGAAATTCAGATTCTCTAGTTTTAAACTGATGAATTGAGAGTAGGGTATGGCTCTAACTACATGTCTCGGGTGCTGTGAGGAGTACAATAGGTAGTTGTGACTGTCCGTGGGTTTGCAGTAGAGAGTGCTTTTGAGTTTTAGTTCTGTGTTTTTGATGACCGTGGTGTCTATACAAAGATCACCATAGTGGTGGATTCTTCCATGGTGAGCTCTATAGTTTTGTGACATGTGTTGAGATGATGTAAAAAGACATTTAAGGTTGATCGCTACTCATTGAATATGCACCACTGCGCAGATCTCTGCGCATGTAGGTTAAATGTATCAGATGGGGCTAATATTGGGAAACTAGATACATATGCATGCTTATAAAGTCATATTAAAAGATGAGCTGATTCCGACCAAAATTGAGCATTTTATTGGACTTTGAATATTTGAGATATTTATAGCCAATAATATTTGCTATTTTTAATGTAAGTTAGAATATTGGACTTATTAATCAATAAACCATTATATAGATAGATATAAATCTCATCACATTCTTTGAAATAACCAAGGGTAAGAAATATAGCCATTTTTTACCCTGATTTTTGCAATTTTATCCATTATTTTAGGCTTTAAATATGAAATTTAGTCCATTTTTGCATTATTTTTTAACTTCAAAGGCCCAAAACCATAAAAATATGCCCGGGACCACCTATCAAAATTCCTTAGAAATGTTAGCTATTGATCCAAACAATTTTTTGAAAAAATTTTAAAAAAAGTTCACGGATTTTTTTCAGTGATATTCAGATATTGCTGAAGAATTATGCATTAAAATTGAATAATCGTCATAAAACCATCACGTTTTCTCATACGAAGGTACATTTTGGGACCATAATTTAATTTTTCCCATACAAGGACATAACCTAGGATTATTGATGTGCAATACAAAACTAATGTGAGCATTGGTTCACTAAGAAAAAAAATCATGAAAATTTCCCTTTTTTTTGTATTTTTTGGCAAAAATAGAGAATACTTTTTTTTTTCAAAAATCTGTAGTAAAAAAAGTAGCTCGGGACCCCCCCATTTTTTTTACATTTTACATTTCTAAATGATATAAGCTACCTTTGGGGGAAAAAACAGGACATTTCATGGATACAAAGTTAAGAGTAGCGATCAACCTTAATGCAGGTTTGGGTGCCTCTCTAAGGCTGAAGCGGACCGTTCCGCTCTGATGCCTCTCGTAGTCAGTATGTTTATGTAGTTTGGAATTTTCTGTGCAAATTGAGTATATTGACCTGAAATCTCCAATTTCTATATTGCTATACACATATCCAAATTGCAGAGATTCAGTGCCATATGAATTGGACAGTGGGATTTGAAGGAAACACCCTTGCAATAGAACCCTTGCAACATGCAATAATTGCAAGACTCCAAATCGCAAAAGGCTCAAATTAGAGGCATAAAAACCATTGTGGGATTTGAGCTTATACATGGTTATACCTTGTGTACTCACAGTTAGACTAGATTGTTATCAAGTACTGTAAAACTTGTCCTTTAAGACGACCTCACCTTTAAAGTGACCCCCTTGTGTGAGAAAATCCTTGAAATAGTTTTCTCTATAATCCTATATATAAGAAAACCCTGCCTTTAAGACAACCTACTAGTTAGGGAAAATGAATTCCAAAATAAGTCCATCTTCAAAGTGGGGTCTTACGGTATGTCTAGGTGTGTAATATATGCTGGCCTATAGTAGAGGATCAAGAGAACATTGCAGGCATTATGCTTCCGGACTCCAACCCTTTGCTCCAATGCTTTCATAAACAGGAAAACATCCAATATTCGATATAAGCGTTATACTTAAATGATGCACATTTTATTATTTCTCAATGGATATTTGTTCCCCTTTCAATCAGGGAGGATGGGGCCTAAATATGTCTCCCCTCCCCCTCTGTCCCCTCTATGATTCAAGGGTACACTGAAAATCCATAGATTGAAAGGGTTAGTCAGTTCAGACTATCCTAGGTTGGTCATATGAGTGTTAGTCATAATGGCAAAGTTATATTCAAAAATGACTGAGGGGTCAGTCAGTAGTAGCTAACCTAGGTTGATCATTGGTGTGTTGTATTTGTACACCACTAGTTGGGGCCACCTGTCATGACCACTCGGTGGCTCCCGCTGGAAATAAAAAGACTAAGGTGCACTGTAAAAACAGTGTTTAGATGATAAATGCACATGTTTAGCGGCTAAACGCTTTTCTAAACACTATCTTGTCCCACATTTTGAGACACCTTTTTCCATCTAAACATGTTTTATTTCTAAACATGTTTAGATAGAATGTGTTTAGTGTGCCAAGTGTTTAGATCTACTAGGTGTTTACAATTATAGAGTTTAGACCAAGGAAGGGTTTAGATATATATAATGTGTAGATCTATAGAGTGTTTACATTTGTAGTGTTTAGAATTATTAGGCATTTAGATAAATAGCATTTAGATATAGTAGGTGTTTAGTTACATGGTGTTTAGGTAAGTTGATCGTAATTTGCATATTAGAATAAATCATCAATCCAATCTACCATCTTATATTCAGATAGATATTGTTTTATAACACTTTTGTAGAGTGTCATCACATATGTTACATAGCATCCATACTAAGTAACTGAGAAATGTGTACAACAGAATGATGGAGAGAATATTGCTATATATTTTCTTATATCCCACAGAACAGGTGTCCCTAGTGATTATAGCTTTTCTGCACATAGTCTAAACCCCAAATCATAAAATTACTCTCTTGGTAATAATAGTCATATGTTCCCATATTTAAGTCACTCCAATGATGTAATTTTTTGTTTGCTTTAGTATGTTTATTCAAGGATCAGCTTATAAATGGGTGGAGAAAGTCCGTCCAATGACTTACCTGCCACCTGGTGAGATAAAATTGTGTTTAATATCTAAACACTTAAACATGTTTAGGTGTTTAGATGTTTAGATTAAATGTGTTTAAGTCTAACCTGATAGTGTGGAACATGCTTACAATGTATTTGTTAAGTGTTTAAACAACCATACCAATCATGACAAACAGACACATCATCAGCCACATTTTCTTGTAGGCAGGGGATTACACTCCATTAACTATCACTTTTTCTGGTTATAATTGTGTTTGTAATTGGAGTACTTATATCATTTCTGCAGATTTTCTAAACTATAGAGAAATACATGTACTTTGGAAAAGCCAAACTTATGTTTGGATCATAAGTATTAGAAATAAATTTTTATTCCAATAGGTTATAAAAAACAACGAAGCTAATTGGAATAATGATGGCAATATTATTGCTATACTTGAGAAAAAGTCTTTCATGCACAATTTGGTATCTAAACACCTCATTGCTTAAATGTTGAACAGGTGGTAGATGTATATTTAAAGCCTAAACACAAAGAAAACATATGTTTAAATAGTAAACACCCATCTGCATAAGTGTTTACTTTCTAAATGTTTAAACACATGCATGTCTTCAGTGTTTAGGCATTTAGAAATGATGTGTTTAACATACAAAATGTCTGTTTAGATTTCTTCAGTGTGTACGGATTAAACATGTTTAGCTTTTTTGGTGTTTAAAGTTAAACACAGTTTTTACAGTGTGGGTTGGTCAGTCCTGACCAACCTAACAATAATAACTGACCTATGTTGGGCGTATAGGGACCCAAAAAATGACTAACTAGGTTAGGCACTAGTGACTGAGAGGTTGGGCGTATAGGGAGCCTAGGAATATCAGTGTAGGCGTATGCAGCATTTTGGGTTATATCTGAAAGTACAATACTGTTCTAGTCTGGTGTATGATTATTACCCTTGATCTGTCTTTTCATATAGCTCTATTATTCATCCATAATGTAATCATACAATTACATCTGATCAATGTGTCATGAATGATGGAAGGTATATTTACTGACCCTTAGGGAACGAGAGCTAATCCCTGTCTAATTTGACCTCCATCATGAATGGCGTGGTCCTGGTGAACAGGCCCATTCATACACAGATTGTCATCTGCCGTTATCCAATAGCTACATAACTTCATGAGGGTACCTTTTATTCAACAGCTGCTGACCAGAAGGCCGTCTCCAATCCCACGGAGCCATCTCCAGCAGTGGAGACTGGGGTCTCACAGAGGCCGCGTGGCCCTCCACCACGCCCTCCACCACCGTGTAAAGTACAGACACTTATAAGGCAGGAAAAAGTGGAAGATGGCACACCGAACGGGCTAGATGACACTCAAAGCGGCCTAGATGACACAAGGAACAATGTAGATGATACACAGAGCGTGGGTAAGGACATAGAGAGCGTGGGCAAGGACACAGAGAGCGTGGATAAGGACACAGCTAACGTGCATAAGGACACACCAAGCGTGGGTAAGGACTTACATAGCGTGGGTAAGGACACCGAGAGCGTGGGTAAGGACATAGAAAGCGTGGGCAAGGACACACCGAGTGTGGATAAGGACACAGCTAACGTGGATAAGGACATAGAGAGCGTGGATAAGGACACAGCTAACGTGGATGAGAAAACACAGAGCGTGGGTAACGACACAGTGAGTGTGGGTAAGGATATACAAAGCTTGGTTAAGGACACACCAAGCGTGGATAAGGACACACCAAGCGTGGATAAGGACACACAGAGCGTGGGTAACGACACACAGAGCGTGGGTAACGACACACAGAGTGCACCTGTTAACAACGAGGTGCAAGTAAACGGAACAGAGGATGTGTCCGTCCCTGCAGGTGATGCAGACGGTCGTCCACCAGTGGAGGAAAAACTCATCAAGCCGTCAAAATCCTCCAAAATCAGCAGGGGCAGCAACTTGCGTAAACTCATCAAGAGGTCCAAGAGCAACGTCGGCCAGTCTGATGGTGACAACATCAGTCTGGGCAGCAATGCAGGGGACGACATGGACACCACCCCGGCGGCCGCACTGCCTCCCACAGACACCAAGTCACGCAGCAACTCCCTCCGGAAACGACTCGCTCTGGGTCACCAAACCGGAAGTACGTCGTCCATCTCGTCGCGGGAGTCGGTGTCGTCGGAGGAGCCAGGTGCGATCCTGACGCGGCAGCTGTCGCGTAAGAACAGCCAGTGTAAGAACAACCCTATTAATGAGAACAACTTTACGCGGCTGCTGCTGCTGTTCCTCTCCACACTGTTAGGATGGTTGTTGAAGTTCTTCATGTTCCTCTGGACGCAGGGGGTGGGGTTCTTCGCTGACCCACCAGAGGCTGTGGAGGGTGAAGCTGCCGAATTACCAGCAGTGGAACAGCCGGGCATCATTCCGCTCAAACCTGAGATAACAGCACCGGTATGTATGTATGGTCATGTTCATATACATGTAGCTATATCTGGCACACGACTAACCTCTTTGATAACTGTACCGAACATATCGCATTCCAGTGGCATTTAATATCTGTGTACTTTTAGATGTTTCCTGAATGGTAGTTGCGCTAGTAGATTATTCAGATGCATTACATAATGTATACCTTCTCACATAGCCCCATTGCTGGGTTTCCGCCATGACGTGTGCGTCTCATTTACCTCACAGATAATATAATGCATTGCAATCCCCTATACTGTGTATATGAAATAAATGCACCCTTTGTATTTTTTACAATATCCCAATAAGGATTCATTCGTCTTCCAGGGAAAAGAACGCATATTCTTCATTTGTAATGAATTGACAAATACAGAACAAGTGTACGTAGATAGACTTCAACTGCTTGTGATGGTAAGTTGATATGTGCATATCTAATAGATTCATAATGTAACATATAGCATGTCTTATTACAACATAGAACGTACATAATTATATCAACGTTCTGTTGACGCAAATGCTGACAATTGGCTATTCACATTCTTTATATGATAAATAATAGTACAGATAGTAACACCTATTTTCAACTTCAGAGATTGGTCACATTTTTTAACAACAAATAAGGGGGTTAGTGGATTTTTTGCGGGAGCGTAGCAAATCCCCCCTCCCACCAACCCGTTTTAGCTATAGTAACGCGCTGGATTGTATGCTAAAAAATTAACAATATCTCTACCTTGAGGTGGGGCCCAAATTTGATTGGTTCCCTCCATCAAGGCCCTTGATCCAAATTTTGTTGTTTCCCTCCCTTCAAATTCACCCCGCTCCCTTGTTAAAAATTGCCATTCCCCTAGTATCTACTGATATGAAATCCGTGATATTGGCCACTGATTAATTACATGTACGCCTCCATTCCAGGCTAAAGAGCGCGCCACAGCCATCGTTGGTGCTGATGTTGCGAAGCAGATGTTCAAAGACGTTGAAGTAATCTCTCTATTCCACAGCAACTACCTGCTCCCTGACCTCAAAGAACGCATGGCCCACTGGTATGCACTGGTTTCTGTCTGTATGTCATATCTAGGCACGTGCGTCAGCTGTATCCACATCCAGTTGCATGTATCGTATAGGGGTGTTCTAGCTGTAAAGATGGCAGTAGTGTGTGGGTGTGGTGTGTGGGTAGGGTTGGGGAGGATGCTCTATGCGGCTGAATGTGCGAACCTGGATCTTGAAACCCTACTCTTGGCACCTGGCCAACAGGCACCCCCTAGAATGCAAACCCATCATGGCAACTCGCGGCCACCATACAGCCGCATTGCTGTAATGCGGCTGTATTGCTACCATTGTTTCACTCTTATATATATTTTTTGAAATACACGATTTACTATGCTTAAGTATAGGGAGGGCTGTATTCAATGCCCCCCCCCCCCCCATTGAATACAATGTAGCCGTATTCAATGGGATAAGAAAAGGCTTTCTTTCCTTCATTAAATGGCTCGGGAAATGTACACAACTAAATAGGACGTATTTCAACCCGATTCTCACTATCAGTTAAAGCTGTGCTATAGTTTGTAGATACCTAGATACAGTATTTCATGTACAAGAGGACCTCTTTAGGTCTATGTTATAAGCATGTGCGCATTGTGATTACAGGGAGGAACACCGTAAGATCGGCGACATCATGCGGAAATTGACACCTTACCTCAAACTGTACACAGACTATGTCAAGGACTTTCAGAAGGCAGAGGCACTTGTAGACTACTGGGAGAACAAATCATCTGCATTTGCTGCAATGATACGGGATATTAGGGTAAGCTCAATCTGCATTCTTTACTAGTACATGTACATATACGAGTGCTAAACATTTGATGTGGGGTTGCATGTGCTCAGAAAATAGGGACAGTGATATGGAGGGATGCTTTGCTGGACGCACTAATAATGAGATTGAGAGGGACCCCTATGTAAGGCTAGGTACTATAGTATATAGGATACTAACCCCCACCTCCAATAAAAAGTTACTCCCTAGTACCCTACGCTCCTGTTTTTACAGTAACAGTTTGTCTTCTTCCTGCACTGGCCAACATGCCTATCTGGATATAGACACTGATAGTACTTAGCACCGTGTGGTACTAGCATATATCCCCACTATAGATTTCGACTTATGGTACGGTTATCTAGAAGAGTGTTGATTATATTTGCAGGATACACAGGCGGCTCGCCACGGCAAATTAAAAGTGCAGGCACATATGATTGAACCAATTCAACGAGTTCCAAGATATGAACTTCTCCTACGAGGTACATTTGCTTATTTTGTCTTCTGTAGTTTAGTTACAGATGTCTATGTATTGCTGAAATGTGTTTGTTATTAGTGTATATATCATACATGACATTGAAAGTGTTCCTAGTGTTTCGATCACGAACAAGCTTAATAAGGAAGACACATTAAGGGCAACCTGTCTCTTGATATACATTTACACCATTACATCATCAATGATCAATTAACAACCGTAATATTCACTTTCAGATTATTTAAAAAGACTGCCTGATGATGCGCCAGATAAATCAGATACCGAAAGTGAGTATGAAACTTGACTTTCATAGCGTTGATAAGAAACACAAATATTTCGCCTTTCATCAGATACTATCTGCATCATTCTCAGAGAAGTCGTTGTCAAAACTTTCTTAGTCATCTTTAGTACTAGAGTTTGTTATCGCAAACGGTATGATGTTCCAGTAGTTTTCTTTTCACGCTCATGTATTTCCCATACTATTTCCTATGACTAAACAGGACCATACCTCTAAGTCTTGTACCATCGCCAACCATTGGAGAGGTCATTGTGCCACATACTCATGAATACACAGGCCAAAAAGTTTAAATGTGTATTTCTGACCAACAGCAGAAAATCTAGGGTCAGCAGATGTATATTTTATCAAAATGAATACTAAACATGGAAGTGCTAGCCAGCCTCTGTCTGGATCCAAAAAGTGCCCCAAGAAGTATAAATGATATGCACGGTCGGGTGAATTGAAACACACGTTTTTTGAAAGTTGGTCTAGCCCACATACTAAACACCTGCACAGCGATATGTCCCCCCCCACCCCTTGCATACCTATAAATCAGAGGCAGTCATCCCACACAGACACATCCCCCAACATACACCATAAGTCACATCCCCCACACAGATACCATTATAAGTCACATCCCCCGCACAGACACCATAAGTCACATCCCCCACAAAGACACCAGAAGTCACATCCCCCACACATACCCCATAAGTCACATCCCCCACACTGACACCAGAAGTCACATCCCCACACAGACACCAGAAGTCACATCCCCCACACATACCCCATAAGTCACATCCCCCACACTGACACCATAAGTCACATCCCCCACACTGACACCATAAGTCACATCCCCCACACTGACACCATAAGTCACATCCCCCACACAGACACCATAAGTCACATCCCCCACACAGACACCATAAGTCACATCCCCCACACTGACACCATAAGTCACATCTCCCACACACACCCCATAAGTCGCATCACCCACACTGACAACATAAGTCACATCCCCCACACATCCCCCATAAGTCACATCCCCCACACAGATGCCATAAGTCACATCCCCCACACTGACATTATAAATCACACCCCCACACTGACACCATAAGTCACATCCCCCACACAGGCACCATAAGTCACATCCCCCACACAGACACCATAAGTCACATCCCCCACATAGATGCCATAAGTCACATCCCCCACACAGACACCATGAATCACATCCCCCACACAGATGCCATAAGTCACATCCCCCAGACAGGCATGCATGGAGCCCTGGCGAGTCTACTACATGTACAAAATGTATATATGTATTGAAATAATATGCGGTTCTCATGGATAAGACACACCTCACTACTAGAGACAATAGGATACATTGTTTTCATACAAATGAATCGTAGGCTGCAATCCCTGCACACTTGAAGGTCCTAAGTCATAACTCTTCACAACTAAGGGGCATGGCCAATGGTTGCATCCTTTACATACCTATATATATTACCTCTATATATATTACCTCTATATTAATTACCTATATATATATATATATATATATATATATATATATATATATATATATATATTTAGTGACTAGGCCACATCTGGTGGAACAAGCCCAGTAGGAGTAGGCCATGCATTGTATATACACGTGAGCACGGTGGCATATTGTCAGCTAACATTTACTTGGGATCAGCTAAAAACTCGACACTATTTTGAGTCGGGTGCTGTGAACCTGATGCTGGTTGTGTGACGTGTGGGTGGGTGGGGATTGACACCGTTCCCGTGGCCAGCTGATCCAGGCGTGGTAGCTCTGCACACGTCTACAGCGGCTCTACAGAGATGGCAGCAGGCCCATGTGGGCGATAATAAACAAAACAAACACACCTCCTACTGTACAGCACAAAACATGCAGCATGGACATTGGGGGCACAATAGAGAACTGGTGGCCTTGGGGAATGAGGTGCTGTCAAATATTTGTTGTGTGTAGAAATTATGCTGCAACGCCATTAGAGGTGGTCGGTGCAGGGGTTTTATCTACTCTGTACTATAGATTCTAGCCGGCAGTATGTAAGCAACTGTATTTCTGGCTATATTATACGACATTATACATCCTACAATTGCTGTTGGGCGTTATAATCGTGACCTATTGCCGAAGGGTTAGCGGTCTTATTGCATAATTATGTTATGTTATATAGCAAAGCTAGCAAAATCTTTGATATGGGGAATGGCAAATTTCCAAAAACTAGATCAAATCTAACGATTGATATCGTATGTTTTACGTAGTTATGGAGTATGTGACAACTAAATCGTCTGATATATTTGACATTATTCTTGCAATAATGTAATATACATAGCACAGTGGGCCCTAGTTGATTGGGGATTGACATAGGCCTATACAAAGGCCTCGGGTAACACATAGCCATGGCGCAACGTAGGATTCATCAGTGTAACTAGACATGCACAATGTGGTTAACATCCATGTACATGTGTAGTTAACATCACATGCTTATTAAAACCAAATGTCTGCCCTGATTAAGATACATAATTATTATCTTGAAACAAGTAATCTCCCAGCACCTGTAAATGAGCTGAGAAAATACACAGCGTGGACTGCCTACATAAAAGTGCACTGTAAAAAGTTGGTTGCCATTTTTGTTGGTATACAGTAGATTCTACTGTAGGTGTACAGTTCTTTGTAGGTAAACAGTATAATATTCTGTAAATCTACAGTAGATTCTACTGTAAATCTATTCTACAGTAGATTATACTGTAGATCTACAGTAGATTCTACTGTGTACCTACACTAACTATTTACAGTGTGCCCTGGTAATATGTGTTTGAAAGTAGAGCACAGTGAATATGAGTACCCTTCCTGTCCTACCCTCTTCTTCTGGGCCCACATCGGATCCTGAGACTGTCCTATAAAAAATAAAGCTGAAATGTCAGAGAACGGGCAAGGTATAAACACACTATACGTACTAAATGTAAATGCAGATCGTGGTATGCGTATGACCGCTATATATATAGTTGCTTGTTCAGTCACTCAGGCGCTTATAGATTTATAGAATACTACTATAACCCCGGCGCGTATTCAAGATACAGGTTTTAGTGCTAAAAAACTATTTCAATACCCCTGTACCCCGGTGCTTATACAATACTGGCGGTTATTCGAATATCCTGTTCGAAGCAGAGGCCAGAAATTACAATTTAAACAAATTTTGTAAGTGCTTTGATATGCACATTCTCATTCCAGAGGCCCTGGTGTCAGTATCTCAGGCTGCCTGTCATTTCGAAAACGTAATGAAGAGAGATGTAAGTTATCTGATCAGTGCATTTTTATACATATATATCCCCAATCCCATCTTATGTTGTTTAGTTAATTTCCTTTTTGTTGCATACCTAAACCTTACAATGGACCTAACAAAATTATGATATTATGTAAAGTTGTAGATGTACATGTATTGACTTGTTAATTAGACGTTTCTACATAATACTTGCCCATTTCTGGATGATCTCGTTTACTTTCTCCCGATGCATCCCTATAATACGGTTGTTTTTTCTACAGAGTCGAATAGCCAAGCTGATAGAGATTCGGGAACGCCTCGATTCTTTCGTGAACATCGTTCTACCAACTAGAGAATTCATCTGTGAAACCAGACTGAATATATTTAGCCAAAGGACACTAAAGCCATCAGAAAAGACTACATTTCTGGTATGAGCCAATTTCTCTAATATAACTCAATATGACACCTTTGGTATCGGACATGATGTATGTATGCTCTTTATTGGCTCGTATAGGACAAAATAAAGGCCGGTGGAATGGATTCTGGCTGTAGTTGAATTTTGATCATGTTCGCCACCTGCTTTACTACTTGGTATTACGGAAACGTTTCCTTGTACAGAAAAATAAACTTTCCTGTCATATATTTTTAGCTGGCAATGCATAACTATGTACATGTACATGGTCATTGTATGTGTGTATAATGTGGACTGTGTTTCTTTGCAGTTCAACGACTTATTCCTCGTGTGTTCTCAACAAAAGATGCAGAAGATAATGACATCAATGAAATTGAAAGTTAAAGTTGCCATTGATCTACGAGAAGCAGAGGTAAGTTGCATAATGACCAGGAGAAAGCATAGATCATACCTGCTTCATTATCATTGTCATTGTATGAAGTGTCCCGTTTTTTCATCAAAATCGGTTTTGGTACATTGCTATACCAGTTCACTAGCCTTGTGATGTGTATCAATGATATTATCATACACTCCACATGGATTTAAAGTCATGCATAAGTTAATAATGGTGTTCATGTATTAGATGCCCTCCCCCCATACACATATTACAAATGTAATGGTATGCTATAATCTACATATATTTAAATCAGTTAAAATGTAAACACATACAAATTATTTCTTGCAGTTGATATCGGGGACAAATCTAGACATTCCATACACATTGTGGGTACAAACAAAAGACGAAACTCATACGGAAATCTGTCTCAGGTAAGCAGGCGATTTAAACAGAAAATGATAAACATGGCATGGCAGTTCTGTTTGCATTCTCTATATCTAATGTATATGTGGCCTAATGGGTCAAGTAGCACACTTAGACTACAATGGTATACGTACTCAGACAGAACCTTCTTCACACGTCGGGCTTTGGTCATACATTGTATCCCTTGCCTCCTCCATAAAGTAAACATGTTAACTTATATCAGAGACCCGTGTAAACTATAGATTAGTCTAGGTATTTACTACTACCCGGTATGGACACAAGGAGCATGCCTTATGGAAAGCGACCTATATTGTACATAGCGTTTCACAGAAGATACTCGGCGCATGATTACTGACACTTTCTCCTCTTGTTTCAGCTCTGTGAATGACATGGCTCAATGGCGGCAGGTAAGGGTGTTTATAGTGATGTCACATATATCTCCAACTCCCCTCCATTTCGACATATCATAGGAAGACTGTCTATAGGGCCTATCTGAAGGGCATATTTGTCCTTAATTATCAAATTGCTACAACATGTCGACGAGTTGCCAAGAATTCAAGATGATTTTATATGTTTTGCAGACATTACAGGGTCTTATCGATGCATTTACAAAAACGCTGCTACGGAACAGCACATGTTCATCTATGGATAGCATAGACGTACGTATACATTTATTGGGAACACTACGCTCGCACCGCGTATCTCTACCATCATGTGGAATTGGGAACTTCATCTAAGGTCATAGTTTATGTCTATAACATGATGTGTTCTGAGTCTGTATAAAGAATACATCTGCTTTTACACGTTGTAAAATGTCAAATCCCATATACATGAAATGATATCACGGGGGAGCGTACTCGTCTCCCGGGGAAAAGTGTGTCCTGATCACAATTCAATTACAGGTCTATTGGCCTGATTAATTCTCGTGTGGTCTTCAGGTGTGCCGACTCGGGCTGGGCGCTGGTATAGGGGAACCTGTGCACTCTGTACCCCGAGCCACTGTCATTGTTACAAAGGAGACAACTGCAAAATAATGTTCCCAAATAGAAAAGTCCTAGTATCATAACGTCCTGCATCTAACATGCATAGGATGTCCGTAAGTGTGTTGCATGTGCATGCAGCAAAGTGAGGCATTGTACTTATTGTCAGGGGATAGGCTGTTACCGCAGTCATGTGTTGTCCTGTACATAGTGTGCTACATGTGCAGAAAATGGAGGCCATGTACTTATTGTCCCTGTATGTGCCTGCAGGGGGAGGAGGCTGTTGAGAGTGTACACGAGGGCCACGTACAGGTGAGTTCGGATGACGCCCGCACGTGGCGACGTCGTTGGGTGGTGATTGGTACGTGTGGCAGGCTGTTCGCCTTCAAGACGCAACAGGTACGTCTACCTTTAGCACCATGTAGTGCTGAGGTTACGATATGATTTGTTTGTTTGTTTGTTTGTGTAGTTTAAAGCTTGACCGTCATGGTTGAAGTGAGGCCAAAAGCACTTTTGGATATAGTTCAGTTTTCATTCACAAGAGGGCTCTTAAGGGCTAGGAGCTCAGCTCTTACAGGCACAAGATAGGGTGAATATGTTGTCACTGGATAATGCTCATGGTCCCCTGTCCAAACACTGCTGCCCTCTGGTGGAACTGTTATTTTAGTCCATGTATGGAAAATGCTGAACTTATTCCCTGACGGCCCAGCTTTAACGTCTTATTGACTTTTCAGAGAAGACTTACTCAAGTTTCAGTTTTTCACAAGTACATGTACAACCATCCACTGTAAATAATTAGTGTAGGTACACAGTAGAATCGACTGTATATCTACAGTTGTATCTACTGTAAAATGAATTTACAGGAGAATCTACTGTAGATTTACAATAGATTCTACTGTTTACCTAAAATAAACTGTACGCCTACAGTAGAATCTAGGTAGTGTCTAGCAGTGTGCTTATGTACTGTGTTTTTCAAAAGAGTAATGAGTATAAACTGGATAATAGTATTCACTGTACGTTGTATGTGTGATCATGTCTCTTGGTGATTGCAGGACAAGACGCCACTTTCATGGATACGAATAGTCCGGTTTAACCTTGAGTCTGCCCACAACTCTAAAAAAGCCAATACACTTGTACTCCAAGGTTTTGGGAGGAAATACTTCTTACATTTCGAATCCCAAAACGACTACAATGAGTAAGTAAACTATATTATTGATCCATTGGAAAATATCCTGTGTATTAATAAAGTTATAGAATGAGCGGTAAATCAGAGAGGAAAGCTGACTGGTCGATCAATATGCCATAATTAGTAAAGGATATCACGTCAAGTATGTGTTAAAACTATAGACATATAGGAGCACTTGTAGAGTTCCTCACTGAGGGGAACTCTACAAATGCTCCTTTGTGTTTATTCTTATGTCATTATTAATCATATTTGTCAAAAGTCCATTTAATTACTCTGAAAAAGCTAATTTATAGTGGTTAAATCAACAATTTTGTTGATTTGACAGGCCGTGAAATACGGACCAGGGTTATTTCACGGAGGGTGTCAAATATGGCCCTCCTTGGTTAAGTCAATGGGAGTGCCGTGTTCACCATGAAATAAATACATGTATTTGTAATATTCCCGGAATATTCGAATCCCTTTTAAACTATAGCATTAGTACCAGGAAATGAGATGTAATTGGCTATAATGTATATATATATGCATCTACCCTTGTTGACGGGCCTCCATTTGTGACTAAGCAATACAATGCGGTTACTCCTCCAGGTGGTTTGAGGTTCTACAGAGGTACCAGGAGTCCTCCTCTCCGGACGGTCTGGAGGAAACGTCTGTAGAGGACGAGGCGTCTGCCTAGACCCGGGCAGGAGCCCTGGCACCGCGTGTTGACCCAAGATGGAGCTGCACGTTCACTATCATACATCTAACATTTAACTCTCATCACAGTGACCTTCATTTTATTGTATATATAGGGATGTACGTTCATCCGCAAAGCAGATCTCCGAATATGTTCTACACTCATAGTATAAACGTATAGCAGATCACCAAAAATGCCTCTTGTAAAAGCACAAATGCAAATATAATGTAATTATAGCGTACCTTGCTTACATATGCAAATGCTATTGAGACCTTGAAATGAAGTCAATTTTTGTAAGTGTCCCATTTTGTCATCAATGTACATAACAGTGCTAGTGCACTAATTAGAGGATACACGTTAATTAGAGGATACGCGTTTGGCGTAGCATGGGACGTGGATAAAAACAACTATGTGGATCATTCCTGAAACTATAGAGTGATATTTAATTTTGAATTTAAGTTAATATTCAGTTGCGAAGTCAATAGAGATATTGTGAAGATTGGTGTCCTAACCATTATAAACCCGAGGAAATCCGAGGAATCATGGTAAATAGAATATAGCGAAAGAACTAGTAAGCTTGCTAGTCCAGTGCCCTTATATCACTCCTACTACCTGTAATTCAATCTAAATCATATGCTAGAAAATTGCCATTATTCGTATCAAGTACAATGCATGCCGATGCATGTTTCCAACCACAATCCTTGGTACCTATAGGATATATCTAAAGAAAGATACATGACAATATATTACAGATGGGTTGAGGCTGTGTGCCACTGTAAGATAAGTATATGCATATATAAACACGTGTGCAGGTAAAACCCATTATCAAATACAATGTACTTCTCCTTCGTTAGAAATTATCCAAATGAAAGCTAGTTGTTACACAATTATTAAACATGATCGTGGCTTGATGTGGACATTCAATAGACATCTGATTTTCACTTTGTTAGATAATTCAGAGGAATACAATAAGTATGAATAGGTAGCATAATACTGCTTTTCTGAAGTTACTATTTTACGGCCATGGATCTCCCACACAAAAACAGGTACCAGGATGTCAAAAGCAGGCTTACGTAATTTGCATTTATTCGTGATTTATAAGTCAATAAACAATAATTTAGGGTACGGCCGTAAGTAACAAATGGCGGCTTGTACGGTTGATGTATTATTTCTGTCAGTGAAGCTGTATGTGATGATTCTAATTTAATATGTATCGATTTTATAAGGCTTGTATTTTGTCTCAGGCATTTCCATTGTACGCCAATAATTTGTACATTTCGAATCGTGGTTGATGAACGGATGTTATTTTCACTTAATAAAGTACATATGATTACATGATACATAGATACAGATACCATTTTTGTCTCTCAATTCAATGCACCACCCGTCCCCTCCATGTCTCTGGTTGAAACATTAAAGCTTGACTGTCATTGTTGAAGTGAGGCCAAAAGCACTTTTAGATATAGTTCAGTTTTCATTCACAAGAGGGCTCTTAAGGGCTGGGAGCTCAGCTCTTAGAGGCACAAGATAGGGTGAATATATGTTGTCGCTGGACAATGATCATGGTCCCCTGTCCAAACACTGCTGCCCTCTGGTGGAACTGCTATTTTAGTCCATGTATGGAAAATGTTGAAGTTATTCCCTGATGGCCCAGCTTTAAGTAAATATGTGACATAACACCGTATACATAAGTAGGGACAGGCCAAAAAAATTAAACCCAAAAACAATTTTTACTCCCCTTATATATGTTGAAGTATGCTATAGGTATTCCACATCAGTTTTATTTTTGTTTCTAACTTGATTAGAAGATGAGAAAAATGGATTTGAAATGTTGGATATGGGGAGTGCATCTGCTATATGAAACTGTGATTTGGGACTGGCTCTCTGCTGCCAGGCAGACTACCACAAGGTAGGGTGTCTTAGCACATTTAGTGACGCCAAAGGTGGGAAACTACATTTGAATAGGTAGGTATGCGGCATAATGGAAGAAGGATTAAGACCATGTGGGAAAATTGGGATACCTGGAGGAATGCATAAGACCCTGGAGGTAACATTAAAACATGCACAATGGGTATGGAAAATACTCAGTTTGGAATATTTAGAAGAGATAGAGGGACACAGAGATGCATGTGATCATGCAGGATATAAGTTGGATAGGAAGCCCTTTGAGTGGTGGTCAGTCTAAATAAAGGAGTCACCCTGGAGGTAGCATCTGATACCATCAGTTGGGTTTGTAATACATGGGGATGTGGGACACTGGAGGAGGGATGGGGGACCCTGGAGGATGGATGCACTGGAGGTACAAATAGGGGACCTGCAGGAGGGGAACAGTTGAGATGGAGGAGGGGTGGGGGACCCCGGAGGAGGGATGGGGGACACTGGAGGAGGGATAGGGGACTCTGGAGGAGGGGTAGGGGACCCTGGAGGAGGGGTGAGGGACCCTGGAGGAGGGACAGGGGACCCTGGAGGAGGGGTGGTCATAATGGTACAATGTATCAACATCTATGAATAGGGCCAATCATCTAAGTATAGTTTACCATATATGTTATTATGTAACAATGTGGTACTATCCTAGAGCTTGCAGGTGGCGAATCAGTGTATATCGAGCTATAGATAGCTAGTTACACACCAACATTTAGATGTCCTGGTGCTTTCAGGTGCTTTTAACCAAAAAACCTAAAAATTGAAAAAATGCAATAGCATGTAATATAGAATTACCCCTGTGGTGCGGTGAATTAATTTACACTGATTAAATTGTGTCATTATGTTATTAAATTACAAGGGCCAGATAACTTACATAACTGTGGTAACCTTTGGTCTCTTCTTGTTGGCCATCCTTTTTCTTCCAAATGGATCACATGACATCACACAACTCCCAAAATGAGGCTCACAGTGTGGGCCAGAGTGAGGGTGTCTCCCATGTACATGGGGACCTCCCTCTGTACAGCATTCATAGACCGTCACACCATGGTGCCACCTGGTGCATTACCCGGTCCCTAACATAAGGACACACTTGTTATGTAAGTAATTAATAACTGACTGGTACATGGACCATATACCCCACGTGGCACAGCTGAGAGGTATGCTTGTCCTATAGGCCTAATTAGCAATAATCAAAAAATTAAACTTCCCTAAGATTAGGATAAAAACAGATAGTCATGTACGACGAACATATACAGACCACGTTTAGACGTTCGCTATATAAATATTGATCACACTAATTAGTTCCATAATGGTGGCCTTATTCTCTAGACCTAAAATTCAAATGTTCATGTTAATCCATCGTTGTCTAAATTTATACATATTGTAATTTACATACATCTCCCAATTAATTCAATTAGCTTTACAAATATATTTTGCTTTATTTCTTAGTAATACCCTTTACAATGCCATGATAAATTGGCAATTACCGATAATGTTGCAGCACCCCCAACATATATAGTGCTTGGTGATTAGAGATGGGCTACAACCTGACTCGTTCACATCTTAAACACCAGATGGCATATCGGAAGGTGAATGTCGTTCTGCATAGAAAATGATATTATTGTTGCCTGAGGTAGCTTTGGAGATGCTATTGATCCGTGCATATTTAGCTGTAAGTGTTTGAAAATACCCCCTCCACACACACCGGCAGGGTTACATGGACGCCAATAGGTAAGTGAATCATTACCCAACATGGGTGACTCACATTATAACGGGTATGGACTTGACTTTGAATGGACAAAGCAGGTAAAGATGCATTAATTACCACACATCTTTGTAAGTATTGGCATTACCGCGTTGCTACACTTTAGGGGATAAACAGATCATTGCTTAAACACCTATAGGCCTACTATTTACGGACCTGTATATAGTGCACACGTGTATCACTCACTAGGCGGGGAGAGAGGCCCTGCCTTATCCTAGCCTGTCCCCTGCCCTGCATTATCCTAGCATGTACCTTGCCCTGCCATATACTAGCACGTCCATTACCCTGTCCTATCATAGCCTACCTATGGGGCCATTATTATTAGTGTGACTTATTCCCGGGACTTATTATAATGAATAAGTATGTTAATAATATAATGCAGTACTTCTTTATCTTTCCGGAGGCAGGGTCATGCTGCCATGGTAGACCAGTTTTGTTGTCTAAACACAATGAACGTATAGTCATTTTTAGATATAGGACATCAAAATCATCTAGTCAATTGACTAGAGCTTATTCCCTAAACAGTTCTAATCTACGACTATACCGTGACTATATGACTACCCTTAATTTTAGTCATATAACAACTATTCCGCATTAGCGAGATACAGTGGCTCCACCTTTTGGACCACTGGTAACAATCATAACCCTTTGCTCTGCAAGGACCAGCTCAGCCAAATCTCGTGGCCGAGATTAGGGTACAGGCAGGGTGCAGGTATTATGAATAGGTTGTACCTGGACACTCCTAATGTCACCTGTGTCCAGTATAGTGTAGTGGTTAGCACTGTGGACTCATAATGGTGGGAGCCCAAGTTCAAATCCCTACCAGGCCAAATAACAGTATGTTCTTGAAATACATATTTTTACATTTTCTTTAGTATTGTGAATAATGTATTCTGTTTGCAAAATAGCTTTACTTATGAATTTGATTACCAGGCATTGCCTGGAAGAGAATTGAACTCAGGTACTCTGCATCATGAGTCCACAGTGCTAACCACTACACTATACTGGACACAGGTGACATTAAGAGTGTCCAGGTACAACCTATTCACAATACCTGCACCCTGCCTGTACCCTAATCTCGGCCACGAGATTTGGCTGAGCTGGTCCTTGCAGAGCAAAGGGTTATGATTGTTACCAGTGGGAATGGCGCTATCCACTGATCATCTTGCTAAAGCCCTATACTCTAGGGAAGCCCTATATCGCACCATCATGTGGCTACCTTCTGATAGTCACTACACTGAAAATCCATAGGTTGAAAGGGTTAGTCAGTACCGACTAACCTAGGTTGGTCATATGAGTGTTAGTCACAATGGCAAATGTATATTCAAAAATGACCAAGGGGTCAGTCAGTAGTGGCTAACCTAGGTCCATCATTGGTGTGTTGTATTTGTATGCCACTAGTTGGGGCCACCTGTGATGACCACTCAGTGGCTCCCCCTGGAACTAAAAAGACTAAGGGAGTGATCATTTTTTAACAACAGGGGGGGGGTGGTTTTCCGCGCGGAGAGCGCGAAATTTTTTTCACCCCCCCCCGGTCAACGGGTCGAAATTTTTAACCCCCCCCCTAAGGGTCGGAAATCGGCGCGCGCGCCGGCCCTTTGAAGCATAGTAACGCGCGGGCTTTTTGGCCCAAAACAGGTTAAATTTTTTTGACCCCCCCCCAAGAGAGGTCCAAATTTTTTACACACCCCCGGTCAAGGGGTCCAAATTTTTTTGCCCCCCCCCCCCCCTGTTGATAAAAAATGATCACTCCCTAAGGTGGGTTGGTCAGTAGTGACCAACCTGACAATAATGATTAATCTAGGTTGGTTGTATAGGGAGCCAAAAAATGACTAACTAGGTTAGGCACTAGTGACTGAGAGGTTGGGCGTATAGGGAGCCTAAATATATCAGTGATAGTGACTAACTTTTCAAGCTATATTTTTATCAGTGCTTAAGTTGTGTTGACACAAAGATATACTATTTTCACATATAGAGGTATATCAATTATTCACAGTAACTGGTCGACATGAGGCGCCGGGCGGCCGTGCGGACGGCAGGGCTGAAAGAGGTGGAGTCTGAAGAACCGGAACCGGAAACTGGTGTGAGAGTGGACGGACTGGAAGATGGCACCGGAAGTAGAGGAGGGACTGTAGGATGCGCCAGGAGGTGTGCCGTCAGTGTCACTGTGCACAGTGCCACCTTCTTCTTCAAAGTGGACTTCTGTTTCTATATCATGTACCTCGCTGTCGCACTACTCGTGGACTGTGTGTGGTGTGGGCTGTTGTTGGTAATTAAAACACACGTGGTCGTTTTTAAAGCATTAAAGGGTATATTTCCACCTTTACAATTCAGTGGAAAGGGCAAACAGAGGCTCAAACAAAAACCCATGTGTGGTTTTATAGATGGACACACAGGAATTACAGAAAGCAATGAACTGACTCAATCCTCAGAGAGATGGAGAGACCCAAGTTAGGTTTCTTCAAGGCAAAGGTAAACATCCTACAAGTAATATGTCCTTGTCATCACAGTGATCATGACACCTGTGATTACTCGGTAAACACTAGAGTAATCATGTGAATCATCTATGATTAATTTCACATAATTTCTTTCTCTGTCCAACAAGGAATAAGCCCTAATAAGTTTATAGTTACCCACTCCTCCTGTCATCATACCTTGATTGAGAGCACTTCTAGCCCTCATGGCAAGCCCAATAAGGCATGTATCTGTAAAGTGACCTACAGCCTGTCTTTACATTAGTAAATATAGTTTCAGGCAGGAAAAAAGCTGTCCATGTGTACTCATATGTGTTCTCTTGGGAATTTTGCTCAAAACTAGCTGATGGGGGTAGAGCCCTAAATGCGACATGGCCTTATCTTATAAACCTGTGACATTAGGCCTAGTGACACGCGACATGAGGCTTAAGTTAAAAGGAGAGTGGCAGGGGACATGGACATTTCTTAAAATCAACATGGGACAGGGAGATTATTAAGCAACATAGACATGCGACGTGGCCATTTCTTAAAATCGACATGCGACATATGGGGACCCTCCCCACTCCCCCTCTCTATACCCCCTACCTCGTGAATTATTTAAGTTTAGAATGTGATAATATCCTTCATATATTTCATTTTATAAGTTTCTATGATAGAAAACTTATAAAATGAAATGTGGCCCTTAAAGGTTTACACAGCAAATAGCACATGACCTTCGTAGAATGCCATAATAGACCTATTACAGATGGCGCTACTGAGGCATAAGCACAAGCACACGCAGCACACTCTATTCTTTTCTATGGTTATGTTTAGTTGCCCTCTCATAACCATAGTCTATCTATTACATAACGTTATATGGCTTATTGGCGGTGCACGAATACGCGTCCCCTTGGGAAATATAAATAGTGTACATGAATTACGATATTTAATTTTACTCAGATGCTCTCACTGCTGGACCCTCACCGGGTTTTGATTTTGTTAGGGAGGATTCATTATTTATGGCAGGGGGGGGGGGGTGAGCGTTTGGCAAATCGAATACGTCAAAAATAATTGCCCCCCCCTCGGAATAGGTTGAACAAAAAGCGCCCCCCCCCCCCTCACCCTGGATCGTTTTCAACTTTATGACAAAAACGATGTTGGTGTCTACTAATTGTATGCATTTAATCCTGGGCACTTTTTTACCTACAATTTTCTACTAAAGTACCTTGCAACAAATACATCCATTCGTAAGGTGTTTTAGTATAATCGTCTCATGATACTCGCTGGTGAGTGATAATAGTCAAACCTCGGACACTTGACTTACATACCGTTGAGTTAAAGGGCCCCAGTGCTTATAAATTGGAAGCTCCCATACCCTCAGTGCTTACATGAGGCTGGCACTTTTTTGAAGACTGACAAAACGGTGGGCTATTCTGAGTGTCAAAGGTGATGCAGTGAGAAATTTGCTGGGAGTTTGAGGAAAATTTTAGAAAATTGTGAAAATATTGACATAATTTGGTAAAATATAACACAGGCTGTTACCAAAATTCGCGACATTTCAACGTACTAAATTCGCGACATTTTTAGGAATCCCCTAAAAAAAAAGCCCCCCCCTTAAGAATAGGGTAAAAAAAAAGGCCCCCCCTTTGAATACCCCTAAAAAAAATTGCCCCCCCCCTCAAATGCTCACCCCCCCGGCCATAAATAATGAACCCTCCCTTACAGCCTATCTTTTTTGCTATAGCAGGAAGAAATAACGTTGCTTCACTCCCGCCCCAAAGTGTTCCAAATAACCCCCGCCCCGCCCTCGCCCAAGGGATAGGACATCCACAGTGTCCATCTATACTGTGCGCCTTGATGGTGCGCGTCCATGTCTGCTGCATTCCTGTGGTGCGTCCATGTCTGCTGCATTCCTGTGGTGCGTCCATGTTTGCTGCATTCCTGTGGTGCGTCCATGTCTGCTGCATTCCTGTGGTGCGTCCATGTTTGCTGCATTCCTGTGGTGCGTCCATGTCTGCTGCATTCCTGTGGTGCGTCCATGTCTCCTGCATTCCTGTGGTAAACCGCTCACCGTAAGATCGGTACATACCACATTAACAGTTGTGGACTGTTTGTTTTTCCTCACAGGGAGCCCTCTGTCTAAACGCATGCATAGTTTAACATATCTTTTCAGAAAATGTCGGTCAGATGGGATAGTACTATTTTGGATGAGTTTGTCATTGGCAACGATGTTAGACAGGGTGGTATGCTCTCACTACACCTGGTCAATGTATATACATATGATCCATCAGGCTCAATGAGTGTAAAACTAGGTGTGACATGCTATTTTGGCTATTATTTATTATTTGTCAAATACTAGATAGGCCTGACTCAAATAGCTTAAATGCATATTCACCCCTTACAACCGGTCTCAGAGTGCATTGTTGGTCATATGGTCCCTAGCTTTTCTCTTAATTCTAAGACGCTCATAGAATGTGAGTAGTTAAACTACCAACCGCAAGGTCACATTATACTAAGACAGCGCTGTGTGCTGCATGCACAAGGGCACATGCTGGTCAGGAAATTTTATATGTGTAGCATAAAGATCGAAATCCTGCTATTGAAGACTTACTGCACACCTCTATATACTGCTCAGTTATGGTGGAATTACAATATAACCCTGTGCAACTGTAGCATTCAATAATGTAATCATGATGCTCCTCAGAGTGCTAAGATACACAAGTGCGAGTGAAATTTTTGTAGTTTGTGCTTTTGCCTGCTTTTGCAGCCACAATCAGAAGACTGGTTAACAGTTTCAGGTGTCATCTATTGAGCTTGGCAAATGTACTCTATACTACAACTTAGTAGATACCTTGACAAGTTTACACCCAGTTTTATACATCTAACATCTGGAGTCACTGCCAGAGCACTCTATGTACATGCTTATGTCTAATGTCTGGCAAGTAGTTGGCCAGTAAATATACTATTTTATATTTGTTCTTTCTTTAAACTATTGTTATGCCATGTAATCGTTCTTATACCCTATGGACCGTTGTATTTAATCAGTCTAAAATAAAGAATTGAATTGAATATAGCGATAATGCGTACATGTGTATATGCAAGGTGGTGCACAGACTACACCTAAATGACAAGCTACAAAATAGTCGACAATTTACAATTACAATATCCCCTTTTCTGATGTACTCTTTATCTGACTTTATGTAATAGGTACCAGCTCGTTTCTTTCATGTTGAGTAAGGGCCCAACATACACGACATTCTTCAGACGGTTTCACCCCCTCAGCTTGGCCGCATACCTTTATGCCTACATCAGCGTAGGGCGTTCACATATTTTAAAGTTAGGCAGTACATTTTGTATGCCAATGTCCCTCCGCTGTTGTGATGGCTAATTTCTGTTTTTGCATGGTAGTATAATACTTGACATGTCAATCAATAGACTCATATTCTAGATATATTTACATTGTTGTACATGTATATAGAATTGCCGAAATGGTCACTGCACTTTGGCCTGTTCGGCAGGTAAGTAGTAGTGAGCATTAATGACAATACCGTGCCTGCAGGGTTATCAGGGTACCCATTGTTACCCATTTTTCATTGTTACCATCAATTTTATTTGGCGGGGTGTGACGTTATCTGTCGATGCAGCAGACATATCGATTCTAGTATTATTGTATTTGATTGTATCACCAGCATTTTTTAAGTATGTTTTTTGAAATTCAATTTATTTCAATAAATACCCGTCTGAAAGTTCAAAAAGGGTCTAGGATGGGATCTCCCCAGCCCCCACGAGTGGAAGACGTTCTAGTGTTATCAATGTAGTTGGCAATTGTGTTTGTTTTTTATTTGAAGCCATTTAATGAAGGAAAGGCAACCTTTTCTTAGCCCATTGAATACGGCCCTTCCACTGCTTAAGCATAGTGAATCTTGTATCTTAAACAAAATAACAGGCTGAGTGGGATGCGCCCCAGCCCCCACGAGTGAAATACATCAGAGTGGTATCAATGTAGTTGGCATTTGTGTTTATTTTTTTAGTTGAAGCCATTTAATGAAGAAAAAATAACATTTTCTTAGCCCATTGAATACAGACACATTGTATTCAATGGCACCATTGAATACGGCCTTCCAGTGCTTAAGCATAGGAGATCTTGTATTTCCAAAAAATAAATATGTATATTTTAGTATACCAGCTTATGTAGGGGTATCCCTTTTTTGGGTAGCAATTTAGCAAAATAGCTAAATTAGACCTAAATTTTGTGCTGATTATGAATTTTCATGTTGCCAAATTTTCACATCGGCCATAAGGGTTGAAACGGGCCAAAATCCAAAATGGCCGCCAAATTACAATAAATCAACCTCCCACAGCAATCATATTGCTCCTAGAAGAATTCAAACCATACCTATCCCCCCTAAATCGATGCTTGGGAACACACTGGTGATATTTGTTTGTTGCTAGGATGAATGGTTGCCTAGCAACAGCCATTCTAAATAGCTTTTCCCTAGCAACACAGGTTTTATGGGCACTTAGGTCAATTTGAATCATACCTACCCTCACTAAATGTATGCCTGGGGATTTAACAGTGTTATTCATTTGTGGCTAGGGTCATCGGTTGCCTAGCAACAGCCATTCTAAATAGCTTTATCCTTAGCAACACAGGTTTTATGGGCATTTAGCTCAATTTGAATCATACCTATCCCAACTTAATGTATGCCTGGGGATTTTAACATTGTTATCTATTTGTTACTTGGTATCACCAGTGTGTTCCCAAGCATCGATTTAGGGGGGATAGGTATGGTTTGAATTCTCCTAGGAGCAATATTAATGGTGTGGGAGGTTGATTAATTGTAATTTGGCGGCCATTTTGGATTTTGGCCCGTTTCACCCCTTATGGTCGAAGTGAAAATTTGGCAACATGAAAATTCATAATCAGCACAAAATTTAGGTCTAATTTATCTATTTTGCCAAATTGCTACCCAAAAAAGGGATACCCCCCTAATTTGTTACATAAGCAGGTATACTATGCGTGAAATAGGAGATGTCGGTACTTTAACATATTTCATAGGCAACATAACTAAGAGCAAGACACATAAATTGGGTTTTGAGATCGTTTATTTCCCGAAGACCATTCATTAGCTTACATCAGCCACGGTTTACATCAGATACAGAGTCACCTACCAGACCTACAGCTAACGGTGCGGGTCTGCACTGTGTGTGCTTCAAGGATGGAACCTGTGCTTAAGACTAGAATCTAACACACTGGAAGCACTCCAGTTATATCACATGCACCAGTTAATGAGGATTCAATTTCATTGTAAAGAGAAATATCAATTACATTAGCTAGTGCATTGTTAAAAGTCCATGAATACATAATTGCCTTCAAGCAATTGTTAAACATGATCAATAATTCTCATTATAATTGATTTATGTCCAACAAGATAAAAAGGACGATAGAGGATATTCTGATATAAATTAATTTCCTAGGTAAATTTCATTAGTAATTCATTAATGGCACAGGAGCTATCAATCACATAAATCATTACCCCTTTCTTCAATGCTTATCTGAGATCGAGTTCTACGTTTCAAGAAATCACAGATGTAAAACTTCTCTAAATGGTACAGAGATTCATAAGGGTGCTGCCCTAGAGGTATGCCTTGTGGATGGTATGTGTCCAAGTTTGTACAACCTTGGGTGGTCAATGTCCTAAAAGTAAGGCCCCACGTGCGGGAGCTCTTTGGTGGTAGATCTGGGGATAGTAGCCGCGCTGTACGAGTTAGCTTACAGGTGCAGGGTTAGTAAGGATTGTGCCGCAGTTGGTGTGAGGGCCAAGACACAGGGATCATGCAGGTCTATCACCAAGAGAATTTTATTTAAAATGCCCCTCAACATATTAAGTACTTTCTAAAATTTAAATTCTATCAGGGCTTCCTTCAACAACAGATGCATTCCTGAATAAATACTAACCATGATAACATTATCAACACGTTGCAGTGCATACCTCATGAGAGTCGCTGTTGATTAAACAAATTGAAACATGATAAAACTCTAGCTGTGCTTGACGGTAGGTAGGTAGATAGGGAGGTATGTAGAGTTGGTGGGTAGGTGGAGAGGAGGGGTGACTAGGTGGTTAGAGCCCGCTCACAGTGTGTGCAGTGTTGAGGGCGTGCAGCAGGTAGAAGACGCCGGCCAGCAGGGCCACCCCCAGCAGGTCGCCCATGGCCGTGAGTAGCGGGATGGAGTAGTTGTCGGGGTCGAGCCCGCGTCGCCACAGGAGGTGCACCAGCCAGTCAGCCAGGTACAGCAGCAGCAACACCTGCAACACACACCACATAGCTGTCAACTAGAGCCTCCCACATACAATCATTTAAAAAAAAGTGTTTTATTAGATAATTGATTACATATGTAATTACATGGGTGCGGCCCATTGCCGTTCTTCCATCAAGACCTCTTCTTTTGTCGGTCTCGATGGGGTAAAAAATATAAATGTCTTAATCATACATAAATATGTCAAAGTAGCCAATCCATAACAACTTGAAATGTTCAGATGGAGGTTCTCAATAGAGGTTCTTATATGGGTAAGAATAGGTTTGCGCGACATTAAAATCAAGGAAAAGCTAGAAGACTTTTATCACAGTAAACACCACAAGTGAACACTCTAGGCTAGTGCACAAAGTACATTATACCATGAAGTTAACCATTTACAACAATCTTCCAATTATGCCAAATTGACCTAGCTCAGTATCAATAGAAAGCTTGGTTTCAGTAAGAAAGTAGCGATCAAGAGATTGCACTTATGCTATATATGTGTATGGTGAACATCATTGAGTAGAGAGCTACTCCTGGTAGACAGTGTGATAGCTGGAGGTGGTTTATGGTTGACTTACCTGTATAATAGCTGCACTGATGTAGAGGGCTGCAAAGGGTGCTGAGATGGGTGGGGTGGGTTGTGCAGACCTCATGTAGTGCACAGCGTACATGAAGAGGACGTGTCCGGGGATCACAAGCACCATCAGTACACGGGCCGTGCGGGAGTGCACACCTACAGCAGACAAGTCTACACGTTAGCCACCCAGTTGTAACTCTACACGTTAGCCACCCAGTCACAGCTCTACACGCTAGCCACCCAGTTATAACTCTACACGTTAGCCACCCAGTTATAACTCTACACGTTAGCCACCCAGTTATAATTCTACACGTTAGCCACCCAGCTACAAATCTACATAATGTTAGCCACCCAGCTACAAATCTACATATTAGCCACCCAGTTATATCTCTCCACGTTAGCCACCCAGTTATACTCTACACGCTAGCCACCCAGTTACAACTCTACACGTGAGCCAACCGGTCACAAGTTACATGTTAGCCACCCATTCATATACATTGTCTATTAAAAGAGCAAAGTCTTTAACCAGTAAAGACTTAATTACCCAGTAGATAAAAGAAATCAGTATTGCATATAATTCTGAGAACAACACGCGACTAACAATTAAACATCAAATGGTTATAAAGAAGTACTAGGGTAGCACTTACTTTTGCCAAAGAAGGTATCCAGAGGGTTGGGGCAGATGCGTTTGGCGAGTTCAGGGACAGTGCCATGGTAGGTAGCGCAGTGCAAGGCAGTAGAGAGACGGCTGGCCTGGACGGCAACCAGATTTCCACCTACCCCTAATGGGAAATAAAAAGATCATTATCATTACTTGATAACCTAGTGGGGAAAAGTGATCTACATCACTACATGATACAACAGCAAAGTAGACATAGGACCATCCTGTCATACAGGACTTCAGTCCGCCAGGGGCAATATCAGTTGTTTGTCACTTGTAGTAGATAATGCGGGCATTTGTTTTCTGGATCAAGTAACTGATCTAGATCAATGATCAAGTAACAACACACATATCGACTTCAACAATGGACTTTTAGGATAGTCAATAAAGTATAGATAAGGCACTATTAGAAATAAATTACACATGTATATTATGTATCAATATCGCGCCATGGGAATTCCATGCTATAACAATCTATGACGAGATAACAAGTGTTCAATATAATAAGACGTGAGATGCGTTGTACTTCATTAGCAGGCTTACAGAATGGTGTGCAGAAAGGTTACATACCGTTCATGACTGGCTGAAACGCTGCTAATCCGACGAAGTTTCCGACTGCATGGTCTAAAATCAGTCCTCCAAGGCTGAAAGAAATGTGATTGGATTTATAGACAATGTTCTTAATTTGTATCACCAGACAATGCACTAAGTTTAACCGTAAGCTTTGATAATAGACATACTCGTTTTGGCAAGAGGGCATACAGGTACTAGATGCTATTTTTGAATACCATTATGATTCATAACGTGAATAGTACCTTGATGGATCAATGAAACACACGACAGAGTGTATGCATTTCTACTATTTACATTAGAAACAATCGATGATTTCTATTGTAGATGTGATGTGTAAACATGCTGCGCTTACCTGCTGATGGTCATGGCACCAATGATAGGTACCCAGCCAGAGTAGAGGACGGAGCGTGTGTACGAGTTACGATGTGCAATGACCCACCAGACGGGCGTGAGTCCCAGCACAGCCACCAGGACCACAGGGGACAGCCACAGCAGGCCCGCCTCTACAATGCAAACACACAGGATATATCTAACCATCCTAGTGCATAATGTTAGCTACTGTGCCTGTAGTACAGGGGACAGCCACAGCAGGCCCGCCTCTACAATACAAACACACAGGCTATATCTAACCATCCTAATTCATACTCTGTTAGCTACTGTGTCTGTAGTACAGGGGACAGCCACAGCAGGCCCGCCTCTACAATACAAACACACAGGCTATATCTAACCATCCTACTTCATACTCTGTTAGTTACTGTGTCTGTAGTACAGGGGACAGCCACAGCAGGCCCGCCTCTACAATACAAACACACAGGCTATATCTAACCATCCTACTTCATACTCTGTTAGTTACTGTGTCTGTAGTACAGGGGACAGCCACAGCAGACCCGCCTCTACAATACAAACACACAGGCTATATCTAACCATCCTACTTCATACTCTGTTAGTTACTGTGTCTGTAGTACAGGGGACAGCCACAGCAGGCCCGCCTCTACAATACAAACACACAGGCTATATCTAACCATCCTAGTGAATACTCTGTTAGTTACTGTGGCTGTAGTATTACAGGTGATAGTCATAGATCATGGTTTCCACAAATAATCCAGATTGAAATTCCATGACATCTCCATGAATTTCAATGACTAAAATCTCAATTTTCCATGACATTTTTAACAATTGTTGTTGGGGTCAGAGGGCAAAGCCCTCTGAAAATTTCTAAAATCTAGAAAACAAATGGTACATTCTAGGAGATTTGATGGTGGAGGGCAATATTTACAAAATTCCATGACTTTCCAGACAGCTTTCAAATTCCATGACATTTCATGACACGGGAACCCTGGCAGATGGCTACAATACAGGGTAAACACACAGGTTACATCTAAGCATCCTACTTCATACTCTATTAGACTCCCATAAAAAAGGGGAATACTAGGAAATGCTGCATTCACTGCTACCAAAACAGAGCAAGGTGTTAATTTCACATGTATGCTCAATACAGATGGCATTGATTATCCGCCCTTACCACTCTCCTATGTTTCACTGAGCACCAACTGGCCCGAGTTAACAGAGTATGGCCTAGTATTGTACAGTATTTACTGTATGCCACACAGGTTATATAGCACGGGGCCATATGCGGTATGCCTCTGCTGTCCAGGGTACATTGATAGCGGACGGCAGTCCTTTCCTCTTCATTATGTGCTAGTTAATATAGAGTAACCATTCAAATACATGTGTGCTGGTTAGTACAGTACACAATGCGGGTATATGTAATACAGGTACATGATTTACTGTAACCATTTCCTGGTATAGATGATAGATACATGTATGTGTTATAATCATGTAGTCGGGAACCATTGTACTTACTACGAGCCAGGTAAAGAGCAAGCGCAATGCCGGAGAGGAGAGCAAGACAGGTGAGGTCGCCGAGGCTGGCGGCAATGGGAGTGGCTACGTTGTCGGGGTTGATGTTATACTTGCGGGATGCTAAGACGACGGCGATCATGACAAGCCCTACAATGTGAACAAAACGAATTAGAAAGTAATTGAGTGAATAGAGATATCTCATTCTTCAGTATGTGCATGTACTATTACATTTTGGCTTCCTCTTTCGTTACTTTGTGGGGTACAAGTATCCATGGAAACGGTTTCAAAATGTACCCAAATGTAAGTTTTTATACTCAAATACCATTTTTATACTTAAATACCACTCTCAAATTGTAGACAGAAAAAATAATTACAAATGCAATTTAGACAGCCAGGGTCATATTCATGGCGAGAAATCTACATTCGAGAACAATTTGTTCCAGGAATAAATGTGGTTGGTTCATTGAGGGTAAAGATTGAGGATGGTACCACAAGCACCTCTTATTCTCTAGTTTCTACATGTAGAATGCATCCATAACTCACCCAGTATGAGGCTGGCTAGGGCGGCCGTGGTGACGCTGCTAGCGGCCAGGAGCAGCGCAGTGTGCAGGTCGAACTTGCTCTTAGGGATCCAGCTTAGAGCTAGGGCCAGTGTTGAGGCCAGGAACCCTACCACGTTTGCTTGTGCCTATAGAAAAGGACACCGTATCTTATATTAAAGTTAAAAGTGCTCATTATAATATACAGTATACTACTTAAATTTGAATGCACCCAAGAACAAGTTGTGACATTAATCATTTCTTAACACAGAACATATGAAAAGGGCAATACCGGTACTGTCTGGGGGAACCTACATGTATTACCTACATAGGTACACTGATATACAATGGCGGGAGGGTGTATGTTTGTGTGTGCTTGAATGAAGTATTACCTGGATGAGTGCTAGGTTTCCAACGATCATCTTCAGCTGTTCTTTACGGGAATCCATGTTGCCGAGGTTTGCCTGAAGTAAATAGATAAGACATTGAACACATTTCTAAGACATGGTTGTCTAGTGCAAATTACAAAAGATAGAGATAGATGTCAGAGTAGATGGATGAATACACAAGTGGTAGGCATTCATTGGAAACATATATCATGAGTCTATTCGTAGTGTGTAGAAGATATTCGGACATGCAGCAGAAATGCCACTCCCGAGTCTTCAAAAGGTAGGAAATCCTCCTAATTTGGTAGATTTACCATAGGAAATTAACATAATCAACATACCGTATTCGACGTAATAAGCGCACAGTGCGCTTAAAAATGATTATGGACACCTTTTAGTAGTTAAGAGTTTAATTTGGGTAAAAAATTGAGATGTTTTTGGTTATTTGTAGTGTAAAAAACGGCCAAAAACGGGGGGTGTGCGCTTATTAGGGGGTGTGCGCTTATTACGTCGAATACGGTAATTGCATACAGGAATTCATACAAAAGTAGGGAAAGTGGTATCTCTGCTGCAGACAGAGGGGCTTACCTGTGTAGCGAGTCTGGAGGCCAGCGTCATCTCTAGGTTGCCTTTAAGTCCGAGCAGGGCGGGTACCAGGATGAACAGCTCGGAGGTCTGTACGAAGACTTCCCAGTGCTACAAGTACAAACACTGTATTGTAATCACAGCATTACCAGTTAATCTTCAAAACACCTTCAAGTAGAAACACAGTGCTGTAATCAAAGCATTACCACTAAATTTATTTAGAAATTAAGCAAGGTAGAATTTTCCTATTCATTTACAATTAAATTTTATTATTTACAAAGCTGAATTGGTATTGGTGGTAAATGATATCAGGCTTCTATGGGCTCCTTTGAGATGATGTTCACGTTGGTTTTGTCAAAGTTAACTTCCTCCTCCCACGCCATGCCGAGCCGCTAGGTTTGCAGTGATAAGCTATGGCATCTATGCTGTCCCTCAATTCAAGTATGAAACATGTGGGCAGGTTTCACACAATCCCATGGCTATATATAGCAATGTGCTCACCTGGACAGTTCCCAGTAGCACCCCTGCTCCGACCATGCCAAGCCCAGCGACAAGGAAGGGGAAGAAGACCTGGATAGCAATCCGCCATGACGATTCATCCTCTCCCGGCTTCCTCACTATCGCGTCCACACTGACCATGACGCTCTCCGCCTCCGACTCGTTGCCGTCCTCGACGTAGAAGACGGAGGCGCCATCTGGGGTGGCGCCTCCCATCTCCAGGTCTGGGTCGAACTTGGAGACTTCCGTGAACTCGGTGATGTCCACTTCGTCTTCAATGATTCCCATGCCGATGCTGCCGGTCTCACTGACAGCTGCAACAGACAACCGCTAGCAATGTAAACTCTCTATTAGGCCGCACCCCAAACAAAAGTAGGTCTGCAAACTTTCCCTGCAATTTTGAAAAGATGGTGGGGCAGGTTCATAGACGGGTTCATAGACCATGGATGTTAGATGTGACCATATAGATATGTACTAGGTGATAAATAAGATGGAATCACAAATTCTTATGATGGGAAATATACGTTATTGCTGTATGCCACAAAAAATGTCTGCTTATAAAGACAACCAGTCATCTGGAAGTTCCCTATGTGTATTTCAGAGATTCCCACTCAGTTGTTGACAGAACGTAGGAAATCTTACAATTTTGGTAAGTTTTCTGTAGCTATTAGCCCTTTTCTCTGTATCGTTATGGCCCTTCCAAAAGTCTAAATATGATGTTGCGAAGATGCAAAATACCATAAAAAGGTCTTCAACAAAGGCCTAATCCTGCTGACTGTTATGTCTGTTGCGAAACTATAGAGATGGGTGTTCTTGAATATCATTATTGGGGTGGGGGGAGCTAATTGCGGTAGAGAGGTTTCTTCCATACTATTATTGCCCCGGTTGTAAGTCTAGTTCTAGCACAGTGTGCAAGCTTCTTAGAAGCCTTCTACTGGCCCACTCAGCCACTGTGCTATAATGCCACTTACTTACCAAGTTTGTCGTTGATGTCACATTCCATCACCATGGTGGTAATTGACTGGGTGGCCGGGGGAGGCCAGGCGACGATGGTGACGAGGAAGTGAAGTCAGACCGCTGGTGTTGTCTCTTCACGGCAAAGCTGGTGTTGTTCCGTGGATCCCGCCTTTGCCTAGCCTGCATCCAAAGGTCCGATCACAGCAAGTAGCCATAAAAGTATGAGCTGGTGTAGGGCTCTGGGAATTTTCGTGAGGGCGTTCATTCAATTAGACTGTTGTCAACACGAAAGGGTGACGTGTTGGTAGCGTGTGCTTTTGGTATAGCTGCAATAGACAAGAGTGAGGTTTAGAGACTGTTCCCCTAAACTACCCCATAGAGGGTGGCAACAACAACAACATAATCGGTGGCAACAACAAAAACAGCAACAACAACAACAACAACATAATGGGTGTCAAAGCAATTTAAAGGGCAGAGGGCTAGTCCTTCTCCCCAACCCGCCTGAAAATGACCAACTCTTAAACTGTTAAAGCACCTCTCTCACCAAGTAGAGGGTCATCACATAAGGAACTCGCTTTGATAAGAGCACCGCTTTAACTTTACGAAGCGCTATCTTTTTATAGTTGACGGGTTATAAAAGCAACCATTTTATAGTTTTCTCTCTCAGCTATAGCTCTATGCCGCCATGGCCCTTCCCAAAAGTTATCTTTGTCATCATCGTGCAATGAGACACAAGCAAAGCATTGTGATATGGTTGGTTTCACTTTTTTCGGTCTATTTTAACCCAAGATGAACGCAAAGCGTGCACTGACGATGTGCCTTCCACTGAAATTAAAATTAGAATCGTGCCATGAGTCGGCGGCCAGTGATGCATATCTGGCCGCATATCTTACCACTATGTTTAAACGAGGAGTGACATACCGTACCTCGTCAGTCACCGACAAAGTTTGCGGAGGTTTATCATTGGACTGTTGATTTATAGTTTACCTATGCTTCACTTATGTGAATGATACTGTCTCTATCAGTCTATCAAACCACACATGCAGTAGTCACCTGGCCTTGAATGGGTTCTGTATGCCCATGGCCCCCGACCACTAGGACTGCTACTTCTGTACAACGATCACCCTTCATGTCCTCACCAACGGTCCTACACAGGACGTTATTATCTTCTCGCTTTTCCCTAATCATGATACTCCCCACTTAAGTAGGCAACGCATCTAGCTTGAAAGACATTGCTTTCCATTCGAGAGAACTTTATCTCCCGTTGACTTATTTAAAATCACACTAGATTAGATTAGGTTTATTAACAACAACAAAAAAGTAAAAATACGACCGCACAGCGTCCAAGCTGGAGACATTTGAATATGGTATAGCTTTAGTACCTTATTCCGAACACCTACCAACCACCTGCAGTATAGCTGCTAGCATAGTTGTGCCTATGATGAGTATCCTGTGTGTTGGTAACCCTACTCATCTCTATACAGTATGTCCTGGGACATTTAAATCCGGCGGACAGTAACTCATTCAGGTGTATATTAGCTCATATCTATTGTTTTAGATTGATTGATTGATACGCTTAACATCCAAGAGTGCAATGACGCCCCAGACTTATCTCAAGTCAGCCATCCACAAAACGTAGTAGTCTTGCCTTGCAGGAGGACAGATATTTATATGCTGCTTCAAACTTGCCCAATGCAGCAGGGACCGCATCTATGAATGGTTGAATCTATGAAATGAATGACCACATCTATGAGGTGAGGGAGAAAACCGCTACCGGGGCACATCCCCTACTCTTTTCGAAGGATAGCAATTGTTCTTTTATTTGCCTGATTCTACATACCTGGGCTAGTACAATAATAGGCAGGGCCATTGATTTAGAGTTGCTCTAGAGTTGCTCTAGAGATTTGACAACCATCTCAGAGACTTTCTTAATGATGCACACAATATGGTAACATGAATAGCTGGGTTTGCACCTTTAATAGACAGACATGGAAGTTCCCCATGTTTACTAGCTTATACTAATGCAGTGTTTTGGCGTCATGTACTTCACTGCGGCTACCAGCATCCCCAATTCACTCATATATAAGTCAATCACCGACAAGTAGATGATGAATCTGGTGGATTACATGAGATAATACCAATCAGATTATAATAGTGGTTATCTACAGACATCATGGTTTCTATGGCGAGGGCACCATATGTAATTTGTATTTGCTCAAATAACGGTAAACCATTGGATGCAGCTGCCATATATCCCATATGTTCATTATTCAGAGCAAGGAGCATGTTTAAACTGCATTCCATCCCACATGACTACGGGCATGAATTTTTTGTCAATTACTATTATTTGTGTGTAGGGGTGGGGGTGAGGGTCATGTATATTTTTCTTTAGACAAAGCTCAATTTGTATGAGTTTGTTAGTACATTGAGGAACTTCTAATGTGTGGCATAAATATATAGATGTACACCAATGTCCACAAAAGAGTGTTCCAAAACAGCGGTGTAATTATACTACATACAGTGCAGTTCATCAAATTTGAACTATCCAAACATGCTACCAGTACATACAAATGCACATCCATCTACACCATGTGACGTCATCTCCATACCATCCAAGACAGGGCGCGAGGAAAGAGCACACTTTCGATTTCCTTTCTCCACTAATCAAACTACAGTTCAAAATGTTTTTCCCTTTATTTTGGGTGGAATATTGACCGATGAAACATACACACAGTGCCTGTTGTCAGCTTGGCCCCATGTGACAGGGGCATGTGCCTCTTGTTAGGGTCACACTAATAAAGTAGCATGCGGCCACGGTGACATGTACAGTTCTTGCACTGTGATGACTAGTGTTGTCATGTGTTGTGTGACGTCAGGGGGTGGTACCAGAACTGAGCGCTGTACCTGTTGGAGTCTGTTACCGTGGTTACCGAGGGCCGCGAATCACCCTGCAGGCTCACCTCTCAATAAAGTATACCACCCTTCCTAAAAAGAGCTTGTATTCTAGGAAAACTCTGACCACTTTTGTCCCTGGCTTATACATGTATAAGGGTGACTGGTCCCGGGGGGGGGGGGCACTTCCTAGGTTTTCTATAGTAAATATGTGCCTACAATGTAGGAGGAAATGAGTACTTTTCGGGCCCCTCGGGTCCCACTGGCTGGTCTGGCCGGGCCCGCCAACAGGGCAGGACTTTGGGCGATTTTGGGGCAAAAGGGGTATGTATTTAGGCCAAAGATATCTTAGCAAAAAGTCTCGAAGTTCCAGTGAAAAGGGGTATAATTTGTGAGAATTTGTCCCGAGTGGTATCCCCCGGGGTATCCCTCTAAAAGGGGTCCAATTTTTGCCAATTTAGGGAATATCTCACTGTAAGGGGTCTACTTATTGACAACTTTTGGTATCCCAATAAGAAATTTACCAAGTTAGTTCGGTGTCCAACTAAAAGGTATGGTTTCTTCCCCTTTTAGGGGTTATCCCGCCAAATGTGTTGTGTTTTGGTGAAATTTTATACCGCTGGAAGGGGGTCATATTTAGAATGATGTACTCATATGCGTTGTTGAATTAGACAGTGCCCATCCCCATCCCCCTCCCACCCCCACCCTGAGATGGCTATGTGAAGATGTTTCAGCGATTCCTCTAGCCGTGGAGGGTATCTACTACAAGTACTTAGACTATATACTACTCACCAGGCTGCTGCTGTTGGTGGTGGGACGTGGTCTCACACACTGCCCAACGTTATACTGAATGTACCCGCTGCCCCTCAAAGCTACCACTGTACACTACAGGCTCCCAGCGACACGCCGCTCTGAATCAATGGAATGTCGGGTCGTACTGCTCAGGTGACCAGGGTTGTACCTAGTGTGTCTGGGGTGGGAGGGTTGGCCCTGTCTCCTGCGGCTTTGTTAAAGTCTGGCGATAGAGTGAACTTTAAGAGGCAACCGGACACGCCGCTATGTTACAGCAGCAGTAGCTAGAACATGCCATTCATACCGGAACAGGCAGCTTCCGGCTCCCATGCCCCGGTATGGTGAAAGTGGCGGCAGGGATTGCGACATCGTCATGCTGGTGATGGTGGGGAGGTGCCTTATTGTGGTCGGTGACTGTGCAGCATGCACAATGTTACACTGTTCACTCAGGGGAACTGACAATTTCTTTTTTAGAATTCCCCAAATTCTGGAACCTGTTGATACATGTACATTAAGTTGCAGCATACGATGTATGTCGCCTATACTCTATCTGGTAGCAATATGTGGGTAAATGCCAGCCAGTGTCCTCTGCTTAATCTAAATTTAAACGATGAAGTGTTTCATTGCATCCTATCCCCCCTCCTAAAGATATAGAGGTACAGGTACTTGGAATGTGAGTTCGGTGGTATGGACCTGGTTGGGAATTTTTCTACCTGTAGTCATCTTGGGGAATTCCACATTCTACTTGTACTAGATCGGGGGTGATAACATCTTGAGTAGCACTGGGAAGGATCTACGTCCTAACTAGTAGAGGGAAAGGGTTATGATAAAATCAATATACCAGAGTACATCCGCCTTGTTACACCCCTACGTTACCACCCCCTATCTGCCCCTAATGATAACGTTCAATATGGAAAGGTCACATGTACACCGTGTGTAAGAGATCGCTGCCTCAGGACATGTGATGTGCTAAATGAACATTAACCACAGTTAATCCTACCACCCCACCAATCAACCAAATAGATATAGTATTACACCATGTACTACAGAGCTATGCACGTCCAATTGGAAACCCCTGGTAACATATGCCCTTAGTCCTCTTCACGTACTAATACTGCACCGTCGCGTCTTAGCGTATTTTGAATAAGCGCCGGTCTTGTATGAGCGCCGGGGAAGGAGGTTATTGAACAAAATCATAAACACTAAAATTAGATATTGTATAATCCCTGCCTTGTTTATATATGGTCGGGGGAATCCAAATCTATAGCACCGAGGAATTTATTCACGATGGTATGGTAAACCTAGGCCCTCTCAGACAGCCCTGTCGGCCTAGGTAAACCCAATTTATTCAAGGTCTAGTGGGTTCAGGAACAATTGGTTAGGAATGCCTTATGTGTGTACTTTTAGACGGCCTGGTGCGTGGCGTACGTGTGTGGAGCAGGGGGTGGTGGTGGGTGGTACGTCTCAGGTGTTGTCTTGACGTCACACCTGGGGAGCCCCCCCCCCCCCCCCCCTGTAGTCTCTGCTACATCCTGTCGTCCTATAGATGTGTGGGGCGGGGCGGTTTGTACCAGAACCAACCAGTCTCGCTGGGTGGTTTATATGCAATGTTATATTAAAGCAGTATAGTGTACCAATCAGGAGCCAAAAAGCAATTTTTTGTCCCTGTACTTTTCCCCCCGTAATGACGTCATGGCCCGATACTAAATCAGACCGTCATTATGATTAGCAGTGGTTGCATTATGTTAGAAGGTATACTAAAATAATTTGCTTTACCGAAAATAAACACCGAAAAGCAAGCTACAAATGTATATATCACAAATATAAATGGTTTCTAAGACTGGCTCATCCATACTATTGTTCCTAGAACTTTCACCACGCGTTATTCATGGGGCGGATCACGACTACAGCAGATAAGACTCCATTGCAGATAACAAGACACTTAACAGATAATGCCTCTTAGCCTAGCCTGTAAGCCGCAAAGCCCAAACAGTGCGTTTCCTGTATTATAACCCGACTATACCTAGACGCTAAACAGGGCCTAGCCGGACCTTTTTTACAGCTTAAATTTTGACATATTTTTCAGTCTTTTTCCCAAAAAATGTTGATGATTCTCCAGCCCCAATATTGTAGGTATTACACCCCCTCCCCCTTTCCCAAATTCTTGGATCAGCCCCTGCATGCATGAACCTAGGTGAAGTAAGGTGCGGGGACCCAACGACCTCCGCCTCTGTGTGCCCCCAGCAGGTGAGGCACTAGACAGGAAGTGGTATTAAAGGGGTCACCCACTGGGGGTCACAATGGGGGTCACCGTGGGACTTGTGTGCAGTGTGGGAGAGGCTGATATCTACTACACAATCTGCTTTGTAGTGGCTTCCAGCTCTACCCCACACACCTGTTAATATCTTATCGGTTGTATTTCTTGGTTATACGAAAAGGGAAAGGTATCGGTACTGTTGAGTGTCATTTTTCAATAAAAGCTGAAGTGACAGATGGTGCTATTGGTATTATAAATTTGTACTGGGGAGGTCAACTTCTAACATGGCCAGCTGCAACGCGTGTCCCACATTAAGTGCAAACATTCCCTCCGATACAGAATGTACAGTTAGTTTACATGGCTGAAGGATTTATTACCAGGGGCTATAATATCACACCCAAAACCACAATGTAGTCTACCAGAAGACATAACAAGTAGCCTAGACCCACTAGTACTAGTAGACTACACACTGATAACATTTACAGTATCTATGTTTATCATTACCAGTAAGTGAATTGTCCTTGTTGGCCTCCAGAATTGACCTTATTTCTTCCGTAGTCATAACTTTTATATTACCCGTATCATTTTATTGTGACCTAACTGGAACAGTAATTAACATTATCATAATAGCACTCTGGGAGTACAACGTTATGTATATAACGTAATTTTAATGGCATCTTAAACCCGCAGATCTTACTGCACGTCCAGTAAGTTCCAGGGGAGTGGCTTGTAAGGTGACAGACAGGTGCTGTGTGGAAGTAGCCACAGTGGGGCAGTGGGAGGGGAGGTCCTACACTAAAGTAAGGTCTTTAGTGCCATGAGTTTCTCCACAGAGGGCAGACCTGTACAGTGACCACATCAGTAACCTACAGGTCATAGGGCCTACCCAGGTGTGAGCCCTGGCCTGTGAGGTGTACTCAGACCTCAGCCCCATGCTCTCTGTGCCCCAGGTATACATAAACAACACAGGGCATCTGTCAATCACACAGCCCCAACCACCCACTCAGCACATACACTTGGAATTGTATCCTATTATTCTACCAATTCAAGTAGCATATGTACAATTCTTTTGGTATAGCTTGCTCTGGCAAACATTCATAAGTTACCTTGACCAAATATAGAGGTGGTAACTAGCTATATTCTTGTCAATATACAAATATGTCTTCTCCCTCTGACAAACCATGGACTGACAGGTCATTTGCATATACCCAATGTGAATGCTATTTATATGAGAGCTGGGGGTTTAAGAAAACAATTCAACGCCTTTCAGTTGGGGGGAGCAAATGCCACAAATTATAGGCCACAATCCTGTAGAAGTATAGCGTTTAGGCTGGACTGGAGCTGGTTGTGGCGGCCCGGACTGATAAGAGCTGATAGGCTGGGTACAAGCCTGTCCCTGGAAATGATTGTTACCCGGAGACAAGGTACCAATCAAGTGTGTGTCTTATCAGTAATGATGACCACACCCAGCAAAATTTTAAATGGCGGACCCACTAGGTATGAGTATACAGCCCTATAGAGTAACTCCACTATGCTGCATTACCATTAGTAACGCAATAATGGCAGCTCGGGAAAGCACGCGTGAGGTATATCTGGCAATAATGCACGAGCCGAAGGCGAGTGCATTATTAGACAGATATACCTCACAAGTGCTTTCCCGAGCAGCCATTAATGCGTTTATACCACTATTTCTTCAAATATATGAGAATTTAACGTATTAGGCCTACTTTTTTCAATTGTCCATTTTGTCTTGCGGATCGACTGGCAGACTCGCCGAGCGCCATGCTTCTCCCAGCGGTACCAAATACGTGGTGAATAACATCCAAATGTGGCGAAATTAGACAATGACAAGCTTATTCCTTCAATCCAGTACATGTTTAGAGCTCCTTCTTGATGATCCCGTGCTGTATTTGCCTTTTAATTGCGTAAATTCTTCATATTTCGACATTTTGCGAAGGCCGCCAGCCCGGTAAGAGTTGTAAACAGCGGGACGCGTGTAATCACGTGACCAACTGACGCAACCAACAAAGCTAATTCGAGAGACCAATTTACTACAAATGACGATCAGCTGATCGAAGCCACCGCCGAAAGTGGGTCAATCGGGCGCATTGGTCACTCGACTTGACGTGTTGGTTTTACATGCCGTCCCGCTGTGTACAAGTCTAACCGGGCTGGTATCGATCGCAAAATGTCGAAATATGAGCAATTTACGCAATTAAAAGACGAAAACTGCACTGGAACATCAAGAAGGAGCTCTAAATGTTATTCACTACGTATTTGGTACCGCTGGGAGAATCATGGCGACCAGGTAAGTTAGTATTGGCTACCTACCAGTCGGCTCTGTGGCCGATGAGGTTAGGCGCTGGCGTTTGGCTTCTGCGGCCGGGGTTCGCATCCCGAACGAGTCTCACTAATTTCGTAGCCAAAATGGCTATGCCTACCTTTCATTACCTTGTTAAAATATATAGAAGCGTCTTGGTGTAAAAAATAAATTCTGAGCGTGCGTATATCCTGAGATAACCGAACGGCAAATATCCACTCTCGGCACAGGAAAAGCCAGAATCGTGGTATAATGCATCATACCGACTCTTTGGAAGGGTATTAACCCCAAAGGCATTAATAAAGTACGGACAAGTTATTCGCCAGGGCATGCATCATGACAGTAGGTCGAGAAACCTCTTCCCTACTCCACAGACAGTTCGAGCCTCTATGATCTACATGACAGACGATGAAGCAGAAGGGCACAGCACATTAAACCTAGGCAGCGCTGTCACCGTAGTTAGGGGACGGAGAGAAACCGAGAACGGAGACTGAACAGGTCCGGTCTAATTAAACCAATAATGCAGTAGATCTATGTGGTCCTTAGTGAATGAACATTTTTACCCCCCCCCTAGACTATAGTTAAATAATGAGTATTGTCTTGGTCTTGGCTTAGGGAGTGGTCATTTACATCTTTTTACAAAAGCAGGTGGTGACAGGTCGAAATTTTTCTGGGCTTTTGTTGCGGCAAAAAAAGAGTGAATCCCCCCCCCCTCCCGTCTAGAGGGGTCGAACACTTTTTGACCGCCCTCACCCCACTAGAGGCCAGTAGAGGTATCGAAGTTTTTTCGACAACCCCCCTCCTCCCGTGGATAAATAATGACCACTCCCTTAGGGGCCCTAAAGATCCCCATCAAAACTAAAAGGGCAACACTGCAACCACACACACATTCCTTTGTTCCACAGGCTTCTGACTTAGCAGGCCCATCAAATACCAGTAGTCCTAGCTACTGTTTAAACAGTTGTAGGGGCTAGGGTTATATGGGCTTTATATGACGGGTTCTGTTGGATGCTGTCTTGCGAACTCCGTCCGAACCCTTCAGCCCGACGGCAGGTGGCAGCATCTGCCCCGGGCTTGGGGTATGGACAGAGGTCGCTATGGGCTTCCGGTCTGCGTGTGCGCGCGCAGGCTGGCTGCCCATATATAGCCAGCATCCGATAGGACTCATCGGTCACTCTGGATCCACGCTAGGACAGAGGCCCTGCGATCGTATCGGCTACAAGCCTACTGACCCGCTCCGAACTCTATAGGGAGTTCGCATTGATATAGCTTTGCCTGTCTAGGTTACTGAATAAACCTGTGATTCGCAACCTGTACACTTGATCCGAACTGTGTGGACTTTGGTTCTTTACTTAATAATCTAACAATATTATAAAGGACAAAGTATCGTTTATTACACAGTGACAAAACCGCCTAAAAGGGTGGGTGGGTCCAGACTCGAACATCCAGTCACCAACTCCAGGGAGTGCTAATTTTTTAACAACAGGAGGGGGGGAGGGTGGTGAGATTTCGCAGGAGCGCGCATTTAACAACTTTTGCTGATCAATTAACTCTGAATTACTAAAATGTGAAAATTGTTTGCGAAAAGTTCAAATTTCCCTTACTTACGCACCAAGTAAAATGAATAAAATAAAAAACGCCCTCATCATATTTTTCACTGCTTGGAGCCTTGTACAGCCTTGCCCTTGGTGATGAGAAACAACTTTTTTTTAAACTCAAGTTTGTAACAGTAACACAGAACTTCAAGTCAGAATGTAACTGAAACTTACCTCAAGTTGAGCTCGTGCAGAATTTCAACTTGGCTGGTGGTCTAGTAAGCACTCATGTATCTTTCCCTAGAAGCAATGCACAATGCTTGAAGCATGGTTTGCTAAGACACTGCGAGATGGTTCCAATACCGTGAATACGTTCAGCTGTCATGTGCTGCCCACCCTTTCAAACACTGCACGGGGGCAGCTAGACTCAATATTTACGGGAGGAGCCCGACCACACCACGTCCTTGCCTATGGAAACCGACGGCCATAACAGTCGGTCCAAAGAGAGACAAAAGAACACGAATTTTGGCGGATATCGCGACAGAAGAATCCATCCGTTCGTCAGGAGCTGAGTCCTTTTGACAAGAGGCTGCACACACGGTCGGATGTGGCAGACTTCCGGTTGGTAGCTTTTTTTGACACTAGGTGGCGACATTGTCAAATGGGAAGAGAAAAGCTTTGGGTAATTGGGTCCTCGGGACTTGCCGTTCGCCGCGCGTGACCGAGACCTACGCGTGGCGTACGCGTGGCCTATGTAGGGGTTTGGAGGGCATCTGGAGTAGGCTACTGGCCAGGATGGGTCATGATTGACAGACCCTCTTAACATGTCTGACCACCCACTGGGGTGATTTGCAATATATTGGGTGATCATGACATGATCACTCAATATAATATTAGGCCCTATTGCAAATCACCTCAGTGGGTGTGATTATAGAGTAGCCTAGGCCCTAAACAAACTTTAATGACCCTAGGCTGTGTCTCACGAACTTGGGCCAATGTTTTCATCTCTGATCGGGTGCCATCTCTGACCGGGCACCATCTCTGACTGGGTGCCATCTCTGACCGGCCTCCATAAAAACGGTTTGCTTAGAGCAGATGATGATAAAAATGGGTAACTAATTACTACTTTACAGAGTTATAAAGTCCATTAACCTTTTCAGCCTACATCTGCCCTAAATACACCGTTTCCATTCAGGCTGGTCAGAGATGGCAACCAGTCAGAGATGGCACCCGGTCAGAGATGGCACCCGGTCAGAGATGAAAACATTGGGCCAAGTTCGTGAGACACAGCCCCAACCATAATTATTTTGATGTTTTGGCCTAGGAGCAGGTGAGAGCATCCTCTGATTGTTTCCATACTTGAACACCATATAACAACATATTGGACAATAGGTATCACATAGGGCCTACCAAGTAGCAACCAGTAGCATTCATAACTTCATAGGGTTTCATCTGTTTTTGTGATAATCTCTTCTCTTTTTACCAATAAAATAGGAAACCTAAATCATCTGCAGTCACTTATGATTGGTAGGCCAATGGATGGATAGCCCTTTCTTTTGACTGCATGTCTTGATTATAATCTAACAGTAATTGTTAAAATGTCACTCCCTATAAGAAGGGATTTTCATAACATGCAGTGTCTGTGAGGCACATGGATCCACAGCTGCACCAAAATACCCACCTGCTGTGTACACTGTGCACACGGGTGCACCTAGCGAATTCTTGGGTCCCTACTCGTGGATGATCATCTCCAGTTTCCATGTTAAATTTTTTTTGTATCCATAGTGTCCCCCCAAAATTTCCAATAAATTTTCCACGACACTCCGACCCAAGTGAATGAGCCAAAACTTGGGAACCATGTTAAATTTTTATCAAAGAATTTTGGGGAGACACATAGGGCAATCGGAAAAAAATTAACCTGGAAATTTGAGATAGTCACCCGGGAAGATGAGGCTCTCAATGGCCTTTTTATTGGGGGAACAGTCAGCAATAAAAAATGGCCGCCCCCCAGCCCCTTCCCTTTTCCTACGCCACTGATCTCACTGAGGAACATTTTGGCACTTTCAGAAAGCAACTGGTATAAAACCAACTGATCTTGGTCAATTCAAGGGTGTTGAATTCAGAAATCATAATGAAATTGCTGGGTTACTTCTCATTCCTGAGTTATTTGACATTTTAGATGCCTGAAATGCGATAAAACACCTGATACTAGTGGCAAATTTCGCAGGAAGCTTATTTTTTTCATCATTAAATTCATGTATTCTGGGTAATACATGTCTTCAACATCAAGAAAAAGTGGCATATATAGCCACTAAGAATGCCTTCATTGCCTATAAAATAACAATTTTCCACTTCAGATTCTATGATATCAGATAGCCGTTCAATAAGAACATCACACACTTCATTACATATACTGAATATTTTCCTGTGAGGTTTCTCTTGTATTGACATACTAGATACTTATCATGACAATATTGTGCGACCCTAGAATAAGAATAAAATGTGCTTTGTCCTATATATGATTCAGTAGTAGTACATAGATGTAGGGACATTGACACTTAACTTGAATAAATTAGTTCACTTTTAAGACTACTGATACATATTGCTTCCTTGCTATTGATTATCTCCTGTGGTTTCCTCCGCCCTAGTCTCTTATAGCAAATGATAAATTAGGTATTGACTCCTGTTTTATGTAATTGTAAACATACTGTAAAGTCATACTTGGACTGTTTATATGTATTCACCTCATCTCATCTTCTCATTGAAAGCTGAGCTACTCTGAGATTCTTTTTGTTGATATATTTGGCTCTTTTGAGAAATCGTTTCTATAAAAAATTCGATTGATAATGCATTCAAACCTTTTACATAAAAAAGGCTGTATAGTTTATCAATTGAAATTCTTTTTGAGAAATCGTACTGACTGTTATGACATGATTTATTTTCATAATTTCCATCGAGACTGACAAAAGAAAGAGGTCTTGATGGAAGAACGGCAACGCGCCGAATCAATGTAGTTACTCATGTAATTAATTTACCTATATAAACATATTAGAAAAATAAGCTTTAGCCATAAAGTGTACATTGCAATTTGTAGGTTTATCCAGCTTGTATAGTTCTGATTATGCATGAGCCATTGTTTACAGGACAAGGCTTTGGCAGGAAAAAATGTGCGTGTGTACATGTGTGTTAGATTTAATTATATTGAAATAAATGCCATATTTTAGGCATTTTGTGCATTGTGGGTATCACAGAATCATGCTGTATTTGTAGTGTTTAATAATATCTTTGGTCTCAAAAAGGCCAATGAGTAGTGGGAAATGGAACTTAAGTGTTTTTTGAAAGACTGGTTCTTATGTCCATACATGTAATGTAGGGGCTAAAATATTGTCTGAATTGGTACTTAGAAATAATGTTATACCCATATTTGTTGAAAACAGGAAGAAAACAAAAACTTTCATTGTTATCCCTGCTATCAGTGACCTAGACCAATGTGAATTTCAGTGGGTTCATTCCAGTTGTTTTTTGGTCGTTTCTCAGTGGATCTTTAGTATAGGCGTGTATCTGTTTGCATTATCAATCAAGCCGATATCACCCTGCATTCACTGCAGAATTTTAAGGGGGTATTATGTAACAGCTTACAAGTACTCATTGTGATTGTTGCTTCAGTGCTTATCTCGCCAGTTATCAGATCAAGCAATGGTGCCCCTACTAAGGAACCTGCAACCTCGGTTATACATCTGGTTATTATGTCTGCCTTCTAATCAGTAGACCGAAAGTTCCAAACCCTCATGTGCCAACAACTTTCCTTCCATAGAAAGAAGTTGTTGTTTTTTCCAGAAAAAGGGGTGGGCATCTTGTCCCTTGCCTATGCTCTTGGTCTACACATGTATTTAGAATTGTCATATCAACCATAACGGAGGACTATGATATTTAAGTCCCATCGTCAATGACATGGGTAAAAAATGCCTAGAATATCTAAAGCGAAGGAAGTTTTTTTCCCCTTAAAATGTGTATTACAGAAAGATAAGCACCATGACATGGAATTTCCTATTGCATATATGTTTCAAAATATAATAATGCAAAGTGATTTGCAAATGGCAAAAGAAAGGGTGCATATTGGGCTCGGGGGTGAACGGTGGGGTATGGAATAAACTATTTTGTGTGGGTACTGTAGAGGCGTTGGGTTACCTGCTCATGAGGTGTTATGCACTGTAAAAAAAAAGTCGTTAAAATAACGGTGAATCACCGGCAACTTTTGGGACATAACTTTCACCGTTAAAAAAATGGTGACGGCCACCGTCAATTTTACATAGAATCACTGTTCATTTTACATAGAATCAGCATTCATTTCACGTTGAATCACCGTTAATTTTATGTAGAATCACCGTTAATAGATTCAGAGTATTCAAATATACAGATATTCAGCGTTATTGGCAGTGCTATTACAGACTTTGGGAATATTCTATAAGCCTCACAGGGAGTCTGATTATGGTGACTTGAGTTACTGTAGTATACATCTAAAAACTTACGGATGAGCCATACTTTAACTTTGTCCTGATCCTATACATCACACTGGCAATCTGACTTGCATACCAGCCATGGCCTATACAAGAGGTTTTACTCTATAGGATTGATGCAAGGCAGAGTTTCCAGAGGTGGGGTATGCATAGTATGTTACCACAAAATAGGTGTATAGATCCATACAGCTACTCTCTTCTGGATAGTATCAAGTGATCATGGTATTTTGTCAAACCTATCACAAGATTGAATTGTTAGATTGTCAAACATATAGATTAATTGAAAATTACCATTATTTCAACATGTATACTCCAATTCAATTCAAGGGTTCACACTCTCCAGAAAAATCTTCTTGCAAACCAGGCCACCTATTTATGGCAGAATCCACTATATGTGGCTCCCTCTGGGATTTGACATTAGAAGATGAATTTACGTTGAATCATTGTAATCCAAACCAGGTTAGCATTTAACAAGGATCCACTGTGAAATGGCTGATATTTACGATGCTTCATTGTATTCCTAATAACGGTGAATCAGCGTTAAATTTTACAGAGTGAATCCGTCAAAAGTACATCTATTTCTTACAGTGTGATTTAAATATGAAAACTGTGGCTATGGCAACACCTGGAATCTAGATACCTGCCAGTGACATTTAGGGGATTTTTCTCAAGGAATAGCCATATTACTGCTTATCTGTGTTTAGTCCCCATTCATATTATTTTTCTTATTGAAGTAGGTCCTATAATATAGGGTCAGCTTTTGAGTGTTTTTGGCTATGTATAATTGGTTTATCCCATTACTTGGCATTGAGTCATTTTGTACAGGAGTGTGACATAATTTTTACCTTAATTTCAGCTCCCTAAATATGCTTTCTTTGTTGTTTTGGCTAACAGGAGTACCGAGTTAGTTAGATAATACCAATATTATGGAATACAACCCCCATGGCATATATGTTTAGGTGGTATACAGCTTTAATGTCTTTACTGGAGCAGAAATATGTGTATACCTGTGAATTTCTATTGAAATGGCTTTATAATAATGCAAAATCTCACTCGGACGGACATTGACAAAATTTCCAAATTTCCAATTTGTAGCTAACTTCACAGCATCACCAGGGGTACTTGACTTCATGATGCACTTATCAAGATACATCAGGGTGATTTAGATCAATCAGAGCTTTCATTAGCGCACTTGAAATAGGTGATATTCCAAATATTTTGGAAAAGATACAATTTTGAAACCATATGGGTTTGTTGGGGTTTTTTTGGTGTATTTTTTTTTTTTTGGGGGGGGGGTATATAAGAAGAAGGGAGAAACAATATTGCTAATTTTGTGTCCGGTAAACAAAATAGGCTTGCATGGAAATCACTCATACGCCCCCTAGAAAGAAAATTACAGAGGAAGTCCAATTTTGTTCATCTGACCACCAAACAAAAGATCTATGTACCCATAGTTAAGAGGCTTTTTCGAGTGCCTTTCCCATAGAATTGAACACCGTAACATGCCATTTTCTTAACATTTTCTATTTCCTAATAAGTCAGTTAAACTAGTTCTATGCACAGTTATTTGCAGATATCAATAGAATATCTACGTCATCTAACAGGGAGCAATTATGATCATAATGGCCGGGTCCTTTCCCGGATCCTCCGCACCATGATCCCATAAAGTCTTCACCATTGATCAATTTGATGACCTTTTTTTTAACCCTTATGCCTTACATAAGGTGCATAATTATGAATCATGATAATGAGGGATGTTACCTGATTTACTAATATAACGAAATAATAATGCTTGTAATCTGTTGAGGGATGTTTCCTGCTTTACTAATGTAGGGGCACGAATAATACGTGTACATATAAGGTCCGTGGAGTCAGAGCGGCAAGTGCCTCCAACGGACACTAGGTGGCAACACCTAAGCCATGTCCTTTCGGTTATCCGGTAGCGGAGCCAAGCAGGTCACTCCAGACGGCGCTACGGAGGAGTGCCACGTCGACACTGCTTGGTCCGCGCTCAGGGTATATAAGAGGCCGAGGTTGGCTACCTCAGGGAGTTCGTCCCAGGACGAGCTCTGACCCACACCTTTCGTACCTTCGCTTTGACAGGGGCACCTACACCCCTCCCACATTATGGCTCCTGCACCAGCCATGCTGGCACAGGGCTTGACTGTCCGGTATTGCTAATGCTTCGAACTATCGATAGAATCCTGTGTGTCTTCGAATGGTTGAAAGACCAAGTGAACCGAGTATAAACCTTCGTGTACTTTTGAGGCTGTGATCGAATAAAAACCTGTTGCATTCAAACCGAATTTGGAACCTGTTTTCGAGTTATACGCATATGAAACCCCTACATTGGTGCCGTGACCAGTTCGGGTGAAACACAGAATAGCACAGTCGGTTAGGGTGAACATGGCTGAACAGGCAAAGGGTGGAGCGTCCCTTCATCCTATTTCGAGTCCGGATCCGGAGGTGGTGGCAGCCCTTGAGAAACACTATGGGCCAAACCGTTCGAGTTCTACACCAGAACCAAGGAGAGGCAATCCTGATACTATTCGAAAAGATCTAGGGTCAAACCTAGAGGATTCTTTGTTTGAAACTGGCGGTTCGAAGAGGCACATTGCTCCTATGCCAACACAGGGCATGAGCATGCTGCATGCTGAACGACACCAGCGGCAGGAGGTGACACGTCGTCATTTCGAAGAAGAGAAGAATCGATTCGAAGGAGCAAGAATTGCAGAGATGGACAGGATGAATGAAGAGTTTGAAGCTTTGAGTCATCGGTTGGTACAGCTCCGAAACAAGAATGAAGATTTAGACGGGGAAACAAGAGAGAAACAGAATCGCTTGGACACAGCGAAAGCGGAACTGGAACATATGGAAGACCAGTTCTCTCACCAGCAGAATGTCTTGCGGCGACGTACTGAAGCTCTTGAACAACGTCAAGATAAGACCATACATGATTCGGACGAGCTCCATGATACGATCCGAGAAGCAACCAAGGCGATGATGGAAGAAAAGGATCGTCTGATTCGGGAAGTGGAAGATTTACAGAAGAGACGAGATGAGGAGTCAACTCGAAGTAGCCATTCGGGGCTCGGTCATGTCAGTGGTGGCATATACAACTCATCATCTGGTGGGGGTGGTGCCTCTGCCTCAACCGGAGGAAGACCAAAACGGGTGACCATTGATACAGGTGATTCGGATGGAAGATCTTCACGGCGTGACCAACGCCCAACGTCATATGATGACGACTATTCGAACCCTCCCAGCCGTTCTAGCTCTCGAGAGAGACCAAGCCGTCCGGGTTCGAATGATAGATCTTCGAGATCTGATCCGAACGAGCGTTCGAGTGGGCCCTCAAGGAGGTCAGGAAGATCTCCTACAAATGCAGGTAGACGAGTATCTCGCCGCGAGTCAATGTCCCCTGGGATGAAATTGATTTATGATACGAACCCCTGCATTGCTGAAATGGGAGTGGACTGTGTTAGCAGACAAGCTGATAATGCTGATATCGTTGACTGGAGCATCGAGCAGTCTTTTTTGTTGCACAGAGACAACCACAACGCTGCTAGACGCACTGCAAGCACTCCGACTCCGTTCACAGGCAGACAGCCATGGCAGGACTGGTTCGCAGACTTCATGGACGATATGAGGTATAATCGGTGGTCAGAGGAGGAATCGTTGGACGAGCTTTTACGGGCATTGAGAAATGGCCCCGGCAAGCTAGCTGTTTCGAGATGGAGAACTATGCATGGTGCCGGATCGTTTACCCAATTGGTGGAATGCGCCAGTTATCTGATAGGTAATGTGGGTAATGAGGATCCGCTTCGATTGTTTCGGAAACGGACTCAAAAACCAAACGAGTCGCACCGTGTGTTCGGTCTAGAATTGCAATCTCTCTTGCAAAGGGCTAGACCAAGATGGCAGTTAGATGACCCACAGTTCCTAGATGATTTGTTCTCGCAATTCATTGAGGGATTAAGGGATTCTGATGAACGGACCGCAGCATGTGATAGTTGGAAGGCTGGAACTTCTCTCACTGATTTGTTCATGGCCATAGAAGACTATGACAGGAAACGGCATCTGCTATCTTCGAGAGTACTTTCGAGAACTTCCAGTATGGTACAAGACCCACCAGCCTCTGATTCAGAGGAAGGTGATTCTGGAAGGGAGGAGGAGATTGGCGCGGTTGCTCAAAAGAACAGCGGCAAATCTTATTCCAATTCGAATTCGAAGCGCTATCCGAAGGCTGACAGGAAAACACCACCTGTGACCCCAGGAACTACAAGCGCACCTTCGACTACATCCTCAACTCCCAGTTCGATGGAAGAACTTCTGTTAAGGTTGACTGACTTGATGTCTGGAAACCAGCAACCAACAGGGAGGAATTCGAAGCCGAGAGTGGACAAGACCACTAGGAAGTGTTACAGGTGTCAGGCCCTGGGACACTTTGCTGCAGAATGCCCAGCTGAGAAGCCGGTACCAAACCCTGAGGAGAAGAAAACGGAAAACTAGAGGGGGTTGCTCGGGATGGCAAAGTAGTGACCCCTAAGGTGAAGGAAAGCCAGCTTATCGCCAGCGGTGCAAGCGAGGAAGTCCGAGGTGCAGTAGAGATTGGAAGCTTAGAGGAGGGGCCTGATCAGTCCCTTCTAAGTATGTCCAATGAACCCAGAAAAGTAGACGTCCGAGGAGGAAGTACTGGGGAAGCGACGAATTGGATACAGGAGCTGGAAGTAGTCAGCAGTGCCCGATTGTCCCCGGATCATCCCTGTCTGAAGCACTTGAAACGACGGGGAGTAGATCTTGGTGTCACTAAGGATTTCGAACGGTTCACCGTTAACCCATCACCACTGGATGGGAAGAGGTGGTATTTGACTGTAGCAGTGAAGGGAAGGACTGCGGAATTTCTAGTGGATACTGGAGCTAGTCACTCCATGATCTCCAAGAGATTCCATGACCTTGTAGCCGATGAGCCAGATAACTTCACAACGAGGGTAAAAGCTCATTCGGCCGACGGTAGCTGCATGCAGACGTTTGGTAAAGCATTTTTCGAAATCAATATAGGTGGACAGGATTATCTCCTGTCCCCTACTATTGCTGATCTGAGTGATGATGGCATCATCGGATTAGATTTCGCTGTGTTGTACGGAGCAATGTTGGAACCTTGTAAGGGGATGTTAAAGATAGAACATCCGTACAAGGTGGCCGTGCAATGCGTGTTGAGAAAGGTATCTTCTGTAGCCTCGGTGGTACAGACGGTTAAGATACCCCCAGGACAGACATGTGATGTGCTGTTTTCGAGTGACAGTATCTTCCGAGACCAGATGGCGGTGGTTGAACCCGATGTGGTGAGACTTGCATCAATTGGACTCGAGAGTGCAGATACTTTCGTAGGCAGTGGCAGTAGGAATTTAATTCCTATTTCGAATCCTGGTGGTGAAGTCCGTTATCTGATGAAAGGTACTCCCGTGGGGCAGGTGATCGTTGCACAGGCAAGCACCAGTATACTCTCAGAAGATACCAAACCGAACCTTGAAGGGATGTTCGATTTGCGTCCGGAACTTCAGAAGTTGGTGGACGATTCGAGCTTGGTGACGGGGGACCAGAAAGATCAGTTGAGACAGGTATTGGTGAAATATGATGCAGCCTTCGGGGAGCCCACTGGTTTGGGGCGAACTGATAAGGTGCTACATTCCATCACTACAGAGGACGCTGTACCTTTCAAAATCCCTTATAGACGCCTACCTTTGAAGAAGAAGTTGATGGCCGAGAAGGAAATCGCTGATCAGCTGAGATTAGGGGTGATTGTTCCCAGCACTAGCCCCTGGTCCAGTCCTGTTCAGATGGTGACTAAGAAAGACGGCACAATTCGCTTCTGCATCGATTATCGAAAATTAAATGGTTGTACTAAGAAAAACTCCTATCCTCTCCCCCGTATAGACGAGACTATTGATTCCCTGGGCGGAAACCAATGGTTCTGTACGCTGGATTTGTAATCCGGATACTGGCAAGTTGGAATGAAGGAAGAGGATCAGGAAAAGACAGCTTTTTCGAGCCATGTCGGTCTTTTCCAGTACAATGTGATGCCATTCGGATTGTGTAACGCCCCTGCAACATTCGAAGCCATGATGGAATCTCTGTTGAGTGATCTGTTGTGGAAGGAGTGCTTGGTGTACCTGGACGACGTAATTGTCTTTGGGAAGACCTTCGAATCGTGCCTGGCTACGCTAGTCAAAATTTTCGAGAGATTGATAACCCATGGTTTGAAATTGAAACCAAAGAAGTGTCACCTGTTTAGGACTTCCATTAACTATCTCGGTCGGATCATATCCACTGAGGGAGTTAAAGCGGATCCTGAGAAACTAGATGTTGTGTCGGAATGGGAAAAGCCAGAGGGACCTAAAGACATACGGTCCTTTCTGGGCTTCTGTAGTTACTACAGGGACTTCCTACCAGGGTATGCCAGAATAGCTCAGCCTATGCAGGCTCTAGCTCACTGGACTCCGGGTAGAAGGAAGGAGCCTTTCCCATGGGGTCCGGAACAAGATCTAGCATTCGAAGCCGTGAAGAACCTATTTCGAACCACGCCAGTTTTGAAATATCCAACAGCTGATGGACATTTCATACTGGACACAGACGCCAGTAACGACAGCATAGGTGCTGCTCTGTCCCAGATGCAAGAGGGGATGGAAGTGCCACTGGCTTTCGCTAGTAATACCCTCAATAAGGCTCAGAGGAATTACTGTACCACTAAGCGCGAATTGTTGGCGGTAGTGGTGTATACGAAGAAGTTTAAGCACTTCCTTTGGGGAGGTGACTTTACTTTACGGACAGATCACTCCTCCTTAAGGTGGCTGTTGAACTTTAAGGAAGCAGAAGGAATGATCGGTCGATGGCTGACCCATTTGTCCGAGTTCGGGTTGGAAAATAGCCAAATCCAACATAGAGCAGGGAACAAGCATATCAATGCTGACGCCCTTTCGAGAAGACCCATACGGACATGTTCTAGAATGGATTGTGATGATTGTGGAGCCCATAACGCTGTAATAGCTGGAGTTCGAATGCCGTATGATGTAGGACATTCTAAAGCAATGGAATGGTCCACCGAAACCATCAGGCAATTCCAGAAGGGTGATGCTATCATATCAAGACTAATAGAACAGGTCTCCAGTGGTGCCCAACCACAAAGACCAGCCATTTCGATTGAGAACCGGGAAATGAGACAACTACTTGCTCAATGGTCTGAGCTAACTGTTGTTGACGGTATCTTATGTAGGTGGAAGATAACACCGTACAAGACCAAAATTTGGCAAATCGTGATACCCACAGCTATGCGAAGGGATATCATGTATTTCGTACATGGACACCAGACCAGTGGACATTTTGGAAAGAAGCGCTCCCTTGCGCGACTCTCCAGAAGGTATTACTGGCCTGGCATGAGTAAAGACCTGCTTAGGTGGATCTCTACTTGTCCAGATTGTTGTCTGAGCAAACCAGGTGAAGGCCTGGGTAAGTTGCCACTAACTCAAGAGCTTTGGGGAGTTAGATTTGCACGCATAGCGGTTGATATCATTAGTGGCCTAAAAACCACTCCTGATGGAAACACGTGCATGATGGTGATCTCCGACTACTATTCGAAGTACACTAGAGTGTTTCCTCTGAAAGATCATAAGGCTCATACATGTGCTCGTGCATTTGTAAAGGGTTGGGTGCTTCATCTAGGCATACCCTTGATGTTGCATAGTGATCAAGGCAGAGAATTCGAATCCGAGTTATGGGCAGCAATGTGCCATAACCTTGCTATATGCAAAACCAGAATGAATCCGTACAGGCCTCAGTCTGATGGTCAGGTAGAAAGGTTTAACAGAACCTTGATACAAGTCCTGAAGCCTCTGGTCAACAGTCAGATGGATGATTGGGACGAACAATGCGAGTTTGTGGTACATGCTTATAATAGTACGGTGCATGCTTCCACCGGTTGTTCCCCCAATCTGTTAGTATTCGGAGAGGACTTGATTATGCCTGCTGACTTGGTGTTTGGCGTAGCTGGGATAAACGCTGAAACACCCTGTCAGGTGATGTTCGTGGAGGCATTGAGGGATCAATTCAAGTCCGCATACGAGATGGTTCGATGTGAGCTAAGCAAATCTGCTTCATGGCAAAAAGTGGGCTATGACGTAGGTTTGAAACTTAGGTCCTTTCGAGTAGGGGACGAGGTAGTTAGGCTACACGACCCCCTGCAGCAGTTGAAGTTGTCACCCAACTGGGACGGTCCATTTACTGTGGTTCGGATCGTTTCAGAATCCACAGTGGTGATCAAATCCTTGTTGGGACGCTTGTATAAATCCAATGTAGCTCGCCTACGTCGGTGGCAGGGTGACGCTTCAGCGCATTCGAAGTCAGGAGAGCATTCGGAGCCAGATAACACTGAGCGGAGAGCGACCACCCCGGAACGACGTGGTCCTGGTAGACCTAGGAAACTAGTGATACCCTCAGATGAGAAGAAACCTATGCCTCCTGGTATTGGTAAATTAAAGCGGGGCCGGGGTAGGCCTAAAAAAAATTTACCAATTCGAGCTTCTAGCAAGAAGGATAAAAAGTGCGTAAAAAAAGTCTCGGCAAATGAAGGTCTGAAGGGGAGGAGGGCTGTCCAATTGACTACTGGACATCCTGTCGAATCTTCCCGGACGACCAGGTCTAAAGAACCCAAGGTCGGGTTAAGGCGCAGTCCACGGCATAACCGGGGGACTGCTGTGACCTAATTTGTATACACAACAAGAAGTTTCGATTCCATGATGGTAGTACAGACCTAATTGCTGTCGAGCGAGCAGAACTAGGGCGGGTGTTGATCATGAACGTCCCCGAGGGTGGCAGACGGATTTATCCGGCGGGTATTCTTATGTTACCCGTAATGACATTTGCCTACACTCCTGAAGAATTCATGATTAGCGGTACCCCTGGTTCTGTGGAACTGACTCAATAAGGATTACACTCCGGTGAGCTACCCGTTCGATTAGTGGCGGGAAACGCGAGCGTCTCCCGCCGTGTTATCCGTCAGAAAAGGGCTATCCGGTGAAGCGTGAACGCTGATTGGTTGACCTTCGCTCCCGCGGCGGGCGTGGCATCACGAGACAAGAAGGGCGGTCGCCATATTGTATCAGTGCCAAGAAGACGCGCAGACGCTGCAGGGCAAAGGAGGAGGAAGAAGGGTCTTGTAGTCGACCAAAAGTCTCCAAAACCACATCATAATACGCGCCAACCTGGTTAGTTCCCGCTCATAGTGTCATTAGGACACGCGGAGCTTCGTACTCCGCAAATCTTCGATTTTTAAACTTCGTTTTCGGTGAGAACATTCGACTTCGATGGAGGAGCAGTACACCCCCGGTGAGGGCCTCCAGTCCGACGAGCTAGATCTGTTCGGAATGGATGATGGCCAATTCGACAACGTTCAGGAATCGGATTATGAATCCGCCTCTGAAACCACCGGGAGTACAGTTACCGTCCGTGTGGCGGGGATTGGCTCCTATTCGACGGCTGAACGGGACAGCATGGCCATGCCACCCCCGGCTACAGTCAACCTGGGGCCGTTGCCGTGGCGCAATGCCCCAAAACGAGTTGCTTCGAAAGACATAGACAATTCGACACCAACCCGGCTCAACGCAGCAGGTGATGAGGAGGAAGATGAGATGCCAGGGTTGGAGGAGGTAAGTCAGAAATTGCCTATCCACGCAGTGTCTGACGAAGAGATGGAAGACGTTGTGCGAACATCGCTGGCCCAGCAACAACTTATGGAAGTGCTGTCGTGCGATTCGCCATTCGATTCCTCGCTGAAACTACATCCCACACTGATGTCGATGATGTTGGACAGGCTGGGAGAGGAGGGCTTCTATCGTTACGATCCCACCTGGTTAGACAGTTACGGAGGGGCGATTCGAGGAGCTTTTAAGAATGGAGTCTTCAGTGACATTCTGTTAGAATGTGGTACGAACTTTCGGAATCTCCAACAAGCTAAATCAATGGAGGAATCAGTGCCCTCAAGTGATGGGAGCACAACCAGTACGAAGGGGAAGAAAAAGAAACTCACCAAAACCAGAGGTAGTCGTAAAACTTCCAAAACTAGTACTCCTCCAGCTACTCCGGCTATGTCCGAAGTATCCGAACCTGCCTCAGCTCAGTCCGAGTGCTCTTCGAGTACTTCCCATTCGGCTTCAACGTCATTCGAAGAACCGACCACTACCACCGGGACTACTGAGTCTCAATCCGAATCTCTTCCGAAAGCCCCGGGACCTTCACCAGTCCCATTCGAAAAAGAACCAGCTATCGTGGAGATGACTCCGATGGAGATCAATTCGGATACCTCAGGATCAGTTGAGCAGGAAGCTCGTTATGCTCAGGTGGTCAGAGAATCCGATGAACTCAGGGCAGCCAATGAACAGTTACGGATAACTCTGGAAGCTATGCAAGCTACCCCCAGAACTCCAATGACTCGAGCCCAGTCCCGTAAGAACCCCAATCCACAGCAAAAGGGACGGTCCTTGTCCGACGCTTCGGATGTGGAGGAGGTCCCATTCGAACTGACTAAAAGCCAGAAACGGAAGGCAAAGAAGAGTGAGGCACGACAGCCCTGTCTCCCTCACCCTTCGCCTCCCCAAACTACTGCGATTAATATGTCCCCAACTGTAAGGTTGGTGGACGTAGTATCCGGTACTGCCTCTACTCCTTCGACGCCTCCTAGGGCACCCCCCAGGACGCCTTCGACCCCTCCAGCAACTCCGACCAAGACTCCAGTGCAGGTTGCCATGCCTGTATCTCCGTCTACGTCTACGTCCTCCGAGTCGGGACATTCGAACACGCCACCTGTGGTTTCGTCGCCCCCTCCAGCTACAGGGGCAAACGCCTCAGCAGACGTTCCGAGTTCTCGGGTGGAAGAGATGATCTGGCGCAATGCCAGCGGGGGCTTCAAGAAATTTAGGCCCGAGTGCATGGAACACTGCAAACGATCGAGGGAGATGTATTCGTGTCCCAAAGAAACGGACTATGAAGGGTTGTCGGATGACGAAGAATGGATGAGGTCCAATATGACTTCACCCAGTTCCTAGACATGGACGGAAAACTGGTTCAATCGGCTGCTGGATCGAAAACAGTTCCCCGAAACCTACTACAACCATGAGGGACGCCCCAAAATTCGATGGGCGATGGCCCGGTACAAGAAAGGGGTAAGGGAGGATTGTCCATTCGATTCCTGTCGCAGCTACCCCAAACACGAGAACCGCCCCATGCCTACTCGTCTTCGATTTATGCGGCATCTGGTTGAAGGCCACATGCACCACCGTGCGATGTACGTCTGCGCTGATACTGGCAAAGCAAACAAAAGGTGTTCGGGAGAGTGGACCACCCGAAGAGGCAGAATGATCGAACACCTGATACAATGTCATGGCCAAGCCATGATGTTAGCCAGAAAGAACGTGGGAGACCTCCATGCATCGCTGGTGGCAGGCTTAGACAAAGTAAAGTTCGACACCATCACGATTGAGACCTTCCAATTCGGAAAGGTCCAGTTGACCAGGAATTCGAAGCAGTCAGCTGTCTTCCAGCGTACAGATCGACGTGGTCAACTGGACTTGAACAGCACCTTGTACAAGGAGTTGTACGACTGGAGAGCGGCCAACCCCCTTCCGGGGAAACGAAGTGAAACCAGGAGTCCAGCCACTTCCGAACCTGACTGTAAAAAGGTCAAATCGGAGGTTCCGGCTCCGAGAGCTCCAACTGCAGCTCGAGGTCGCGCGACAACGATTGAGCACCGGTCCCCACTGCAGGACTTGCGTCCTGACTATGGTCCTGACTTCTCAGCCCCCAAGGGTCGTTCCCAACTACAAACCCTTCGTCCACTGACCCCTGGTAACCTGGCTAGCAGGGCTGAGTACCCTTCAATGGCCTTTCCTGGTCCGGAAGTACAGACTGAGAAGGATCCGTACAAAAATCTCCCCACGGGTGTCTCTGTAGGGGATGCCCTTCGCCAACCGGACTCCCGGAACGTGGAGATGGGGGATTCGGATCACTTTGTGCTGCCTGGGAAGAAGGACTTGGTGGTGACGACCACCATCCTCACTCCTCGGGCAGTAGATGAGGTGAAACCGAAGGCTGACAGTTCTACAAAGTCGGTGGGGCATAAAACCCCTGCCACTAGTGCGAATTCATCATCCATGAAGACTGAGCCTGTGGTGGACCCGGTTACAGTGACCACTTCGAACCCAGTTACCACCACACCAACGACAACCACTGGAGGAGGGAAAGCAGCAACTGTTGCTGCCACCATGTTCACCACCACTACCACCGCAGCCACCGTGCCCTATAAGCCGAACGTTCGTGAAGATTTGGCAGTTGATCCTGATAGGTGGTATGACCTGATGATAAGTGGTGAGAACATTCGGCCGAGGGTACAGTTTCCAAAAGACTACTTCGAGCCTGTGAAGGCTCCGGATGCAGTGTTGCATAAGGAGCTATACGAACGATGGTTGCAGGAGCACTTAGCTGGCATGCAGCGATATGCCGCCGGTGTGGCAAGGGCATCAGCCGACTACGCCATCACCATGCAGGGCAAGGAGGTCGAAAGGCTGAGGAAGATCTTCGAACGACAACGGATTGACGAACAATCGGAGCCAGATAGGGTGACCGAACTCACCAAGCAGCTGGCACAATCAAAGATGGAACTCTCAACAGCTCGTGCCTTCCAAAAAGCTGCGGAAGACACTTTGAACGATCAGGCCAATACTATGAAGGCGCTGAACGTTAAGTTCATTCGAGTATTCGGGATAGGACTCACCCAATGGAGTGGGTCCCTCGAAGAGCTCTTGAGCTTGGTGAAGGACTCATAAGATAACTTGGGTGTTCGGTTGTTCAGTTGTGTGTTTGATGACTTGTGCATATGATGTTTCGATGAGATTGTAATAATTGTGTTGTTATTATAAAAAATAAAAAAAAACGTCCATGATTAAGGTCATGATTCGAAAAAGAACCATAAGCCAGGTGTAAAATGCATAATTGTCAAGAAATGTCTTCGTTGTTCATACTTTAAGGAGTATCACTTATGCTATATACTATGATTCGAACCAAAACTGTACATAATGTTCGATACCTACCTTTACCTCCAAAAATTTTCTTTTTGGACATAACAACTGGTATTCGGATTTCGAGAGTATATCTATAGAGTCATATACCGGTTGCCTCATGTAGAGGCTAATATTACTACATTCCTTGATTATAAGAGTTAATGTCACACCTATGTTGGTTCCAAGTATTTCATAATTCTAATAGTTCACGTAATTACCTCTCCAGGGACGGTTCGCCCACATAAATATTTTCGAGCCATTACTTCTGTGTCATTCCGTCCTAGAAAGTCACATATCGTGCACTCTTAACCTACCTTAATATGATTAATGTAGTAACCAATATTGTATCTCAACAAAAACCATACAGATCTGTGATCACTGTAGCTAGAAATAGTATAGGACATATATATTCGTATATATTCATATCTTTATTAGAGATGGATACTCACGTATCTATCTTGTCGTTATAGTGTTGGATCTGTAGGATCCCTGTTATGTACATAGAAATGTAAGTGTTGTTTGGTGTAGCAGGTCAGTCTAAATCTAAAATTGTACTTTCTACATGTATGTATAAAACGTATATCGTACCTTTAAATGTACCCCGGTATTGTCATCATGTACACTGATATTATTCTCCTATATTCGAGTATATTATATTATATCAGATGTATTTCGACCCTTGTTATAATCTGGTGGGGGTGATGTAGGGGCACGAATAATACGTGTACATATAAGGTCCGTGGAGTCAGAGCGGCAAGTGCCTCCAACGGACACTAGGTGGCAACACCTAAGCCATGTCCTTTCGGTTATCCGGTAGCGGAGCCAAGCAGGTCACTCCAGACGGCGCTACGGAGGAGTGCCACGTCGACACTGCTTGGTCCGCGCTCAGGGTATATAAGAGGCCGAGGTTGGCTACCTCAGGGAGTTCGTCCCAGGACGAGCTCTGACCCACACCTTTCGTACCTTCGCTTTGACAGGGGCACCTACACCCCTCCCACATTATGGCTCCTGCACCAGCCATGCTGGCACAGGGCTTGACTGTCCGGTATTGCTAATGCTTCGAACTATCGATAGAATCCTGTGTGTCTTCGAATGGTTGAAAGACCAAGTGAACCGAGTATAAACCTTCGTGTACTTTTGAGGCTGTGATCGAATAAAAACCTGTTGCATTCAAACCGAATTTGGAACCTGTGTTCGAGTTATACGCATATGAAACCCCTACACTAATATAAGTGGGAACCAAATAGCATGCTTGTAGTCTGTTGATAAAGAGAGAGAACACATATTCTAAAATAATTGTTTATTATATCAAGGCTTACTGGTCAATTCCCCACCGGAAGTACACCACCAATAGCAGATTAGTTGAAGGCGTTCCACGAAAAGAACGCAGGATGTCTGTATATTACGTAAGGAACTCATCAGTAAACACAGCGTTATAATTATGTACACCAATTAGCTCAAAGTCTAAATGTACCTATATTCCATCCATCCCAGAATGTTGGGAGTGCATGTCTAGTCAATGCGACTCTGGTGTTTAATGTGGATATGGGCTGCACGGCCAATTACCTGGCTGTGTGACTCTATGTGACTGTAGCATTTGGTGGACATGACTCTGCACGGAACCAGTGCTGTGTATGTACATGTTCCTCTGCTCATCAGATAGATGCAAGAGGTCAAGATGTAAAGATATGGACCATATAGAAAGTATAGGCATGTTCATAGTGACCCATACACACAGAAACATGCGAGACACGCCGCGCCAAAACGAACACTTCAGAAAGTCAAGCACCGCCTAACTTTCATAAGGTGGTCGTTTTGGCTACAATGACGCTCACATTTATTTCCTGTGTGTATCTTTTAAGGTCCAAGTATGTTAAATATGTTGCAATGCTTCTAACTTATCTTATCTAATGCTGTACTTTTACTATTATATAAACGGATGTTAGGTAATGATATATTACATTAGGCTCTACAACAATATCGGTATTGTCGAGCATACATATACCAGTCCACGAGTGGACATCTCCTCATGAATAGTAAAAGGAAAGGAGAGAACGAAAAATAACTAAATGTATTCAGCTGGATATAGAACGACTCAAGGTGGACTGTGTGCACATGTAGACCTGTATCATTATTCCCCATTCTATATCTTAGTACCACACCATTAACTCAAGCAGAATGACATAATATGTATGTCTAAGATGGCCTGCCTGTCCTCCAAGTTGAAAACATGGCGGAAATAATGTCTCAAGGTCTGCCCTACTAGGAGTCTACATGTGCACCGTCCTGTAATGTTGCATATGATACCAGTGATCAGTAAGTGGAAGATGATTAAAGTGTATAGAACAAGACTTCTCTTCCACGTTACAAAGCAATATCAAATGCATCTCACCTGCCTGCCCTCACACCTATGTTGGCAAGTAAGTGCAATGGTGCAGAGCTAGGGTGCAATCTACAGCAATATGTGACAGTAGATGCACTATTGTGTAGCTTCAAACGAAAGGCTATTCTAGAATTTACCAATGACTACTATCACATTATGTGTTATACACTTAAGTCTAGAGGTCGCTGCTGAAGCAATACGTACCTCAGACTAATAACATGTATGTATGCAAGTCTATACAATACACATTTACCACATCCCATAACAAGCAGCGCCTGAAGCCGCTGTGTATATTTTGAAATACACATTCGTCAATATCAGTGTTTCTGTCAAATAAATTGCCAAAGGCCCGTAAAAAGGGATTTGCTTTGGTTAAAGTTATATTTTTTCAGTGATCGACCCAATATAGAGTATTCCTGCGCTTCTAGCGTAACGTTGATAACGCAGTCATTTCACAGTAGACTTACAGTCCAGATAGATACCTTTATCATTATATAAATGCCCTCGTGGTAACATACGTCTCAGACTTATTAAAGGGGGTTTACGTTGAACGGTGTTGTCCACATTCCACATATGAATTAGAAAGTAATGAACACCCAACGATCCCCGGGCAACTACCCCCGGTTCATAGCGCACTACAAGCACAGTGGGTACTTTAGTAGGTCTAGATGCAGCCCGCGAACAGGCTAACATGATGTTTGCCCATGTAATGGAAACTTAGCAATGGAGTCCCTATAGTTTACATTCCCCTTCTATTCCCCTCCCCGGACGGCTAACAGATCACTCTAAGCCTTGCGTTGTTTCTTTATTCCGGTATGAATGGCATTCGATGAATCCTGGTGACGTTTAACGATCTTGTGGTTTCTGGTTTGCCGTTTCACATCCCGAATGACCTCGTGTGCTATGCCCCTCCGCAGACGTTGGAGACGTGATATGTCCCTGTTTATGTCCTTGAGGACCTCAGAGCGCTTCTCTGTTATACCGGCACGCTTAGCCCGATGCAGCTTGGCCACCTTACCAATGTGCTTCACCCCCTTCTTGGACCTCTTGAGGCGCTCGACCGCCTTCTGGATCACATCGCCCATCTTGCTGCCGTGAAGCTCTTCAGCGTTGGATGGTTGGCGCCGTTTGTCACGGAGGTGCACGTGCGTGTGTGAACTCTTCACATGCTTGACGATATCTCCCGCCTTGGCCAGCCCTCCACGCTTGCTCCTTCTTAGAGTTGGCATATCATAAGCGTCCCGCATAGAGACATGCTTTGCCTTGCTCCCCCTCTTCGTCCGAAAGGCCTCCTTGTTCAACTTGTTGAGGTGCACAGAGCGCTTGAACCTCTTCTGTCTGGACAGCGCATGTTCGTCCACCGTGTCGTCAACCCGCTTGGTGCGCTGCAGTGTGATCTCATTGTCGTCTGCTGTGCGTTTTGTCCGCTTCACGCGTTCTAATCCGCCACCGTCAGCTTCCGGTACGTCACGCTTGAATCGTTTACTTCTTATGAGCTGTGGTTCATCCAGAGACCGGACGTCAAACTGTCCTCTCTTCACCATCGAAATGCTTGGAGACTTCATTTGAAGGTCGGTCGGTACTTCAACACTCCTCTTTTTCATCTGAAAATAGAGAAGGAGAAGGCTAGATTAGGGCCTAATTAAGTGTATGGAATTTTTACCCGAGAATCAGTATACATGTGGTTTACTATAGGCATCAACATCTCTACACACATTACTTCAATAATTGGCGCATGATTCATGGCCTCCCGATGTAGGGTCCTCTAACGGTGTTAATACAGGTACCATGATGGTCATTGGTACTGACAATCAATATTCCTGTACAGGTGCAGATGGCTCGCTCTGCACCCCCATCTAGAACCAGGATACCCGTACCTGCATAGTGTTCAGTACACATGAACATGTGCGTCATCACCCACCCCTCCAACCAACCAACAAAAATACATAGGCCTATAGACCTAATATTGATTTGCCTATGATGGCATTCACTTTTAATCCGGATATGCACGTATTATAGATAAAACTAAATAGTCTGTGTGAACAGCTGTTGTAGGCTACTAGATGTTCTGCCTGATTAGCGCCTCTATACAGAGCATACAGAACCTACACCAACACCTGCATGCATGCTGGTGCCATCATAGAGATATCAATATGATACTTGTATAGGCCCTATGCCTACACTGTAGCCCACACATACATATCTTTTTCTGTATAGGACAAAGTTACCAATTATGCTGTGTCAACAGAACAGCATGTCAATTGTAATACAATGTGATACGATACATCCCATTTAACAATAGGGCCCTATAACAATGCAGGCATATTTGCTATTAATACTGCATGGCGTGAATTCATTATCTTCAGAATTCCAAATGATTATCATTATTGTAACATTGTAATGTTATCATTGGCATTGTCCAGATGTGCCTGGTGTCTTACCCAGCAACAGCAAGAGCTACAACGTTAATTGCTAATTACATAACCTTACAGCAAAACCAAGACTAGTTAACGATGGCACCCACATGGACATTTTATAGTAGATGGTGCTGTAAGCAATGACCCTGTAAAAAGATTCAGACAATACAAAATAACTGTTGTCTGGGCATAACTGCTCAATCCCAGCTAGTAGAGAGAATTTCCTTCTCTTTTCTTATATGCCGCGTAGCGTATATACCCAGTAAACACCCTACGTAGTTCCAACGTAGCTCAGAGGTTTCTCTAGGTAGATGTCCAACCAAAAAGTTTGAGACTGGTAATTTTGGAAGGTTTGTAGACGTCAAAACGTTAAGGTTTATTTACGTTCAACAGATGTAGACGTCTGATTTACATTGATCTACCTCATTCAGACGTAAAAACATAGACATAACTTTTCAACTTCAATTGGGTAGATGACTTTTCTGTGTCACACTAGGTGGCAGCACTATCAATTATGGAGAGTATATTACAGCTCCTTAACAAATCTACCACATTCAAGCAGTAAATTCTCATTAATTGTGAATTCAATATCATGCAAATAAACCGGATTCAATAGAATATTTATATATAAAGGACAGGTGATTAAAGTATTGTGCGTGAATAGGTGCTTTGAGGCACTTTACTGTGAGGACACCACATTGGTGGTAATGGAAGAAATACAAAGCCTCTCTGCAGCCAAAACTATTCAACAGATCTATACTGTCAGGCTGTTCAATTGAACTACAAGAATATACTATGTAGAATGAGATGAGATTGAAAATTATAGTAGTTACTTTGTATGAATATTGTTTGTAAATGTAAAATTGTCTGCAATATATTACAAGTCTTTGTCTGAGTCCCACTATGTAGAATTGTATGTAATGTGTTAAACATAGATTTACGTCTTCAGAAGCTACGTAAATCAGACCTGCAGGTTTGAGATTGGTAAATAAACCTTAACGTTTTGACGTTGATAAACCTACTAAAATTACGTAGTTCAGACCAAAATTCAACGTAGATTTACGTCTGACCAACGTCGTTGTGTTTACTGGGTAGGAGGGTGGATCTGCCTGGTTTTACTTATGAACATTTAAGAATCCCGATAATGCTGTTTCTGTGCACAATCTCAGAAGTAATATTGGTATTAAACTGAAGGTACACAGACCTAAAGACGTGCGTTATACCGGAAAAGTTCTGTTTACAGAGGTTTCTTGGAATGGAAAGGGTTAGATGCAAGAACCCAGCAACAGGAAAGCGTTTATAAATGTAATGAAATAACCATGATGTCTTTCTTAGGTCGGCCTATGTACAAACGTTGACAATTCCCAGTATAATTATTCTAGATATAGGAATCGATCTGAATATGTCACTCTACACTCACAGAAAAGTGAGAGTCATTGTCGCTAAAACTACCCTCACCTGAGGGTCTGGCACTGCCTGACCCTCAGGTGAGGGTAGTTTTAGCGACAATGACTCTCACTTTTCTGAGGGTGTATGTGAGTTCCAGGACATTTTTATATGAATCTAAATAGGATAGTTATGGCTCGCATACCAAATAACTAGGTGCAAGTACATTGTGTTTACTGCATACTGTGCTAAACATCTATATGGGAGGAGAATGTGAATGCGTTTTGTATCCAAGCCGAAAAAGGCGGTCGTCCTTTGTTAGTGACGCTCATGAATATCAATTTGCTCATTTCGTTCAGTGTTTTTCATTCCAACAATACCAAAATGCAATTTAGCTAACAAATTACGCATGCAGCATCAGTTCTGTCCTATTATGGCTGTGTTCATGCGGGCCGTGTACCACCGACTATAAAAGCTTCACACAGTGCCACATGAGACCGCATGTGAATTATTTAGTTAGCTGTTAGCATCACACTGTATTTCTATTAGTTCGATAGAAATGACCATTCAAAAAGCCCTGGGCATCATAGCAGCAATGCCTATCCTAGTGCAGTCCAGTCCTGTCCATCAATTATCTTATAGTGCTAAACTATAGAGTGAGCTTATGGTATTGGAGACAAGTTACAAAATCGATGATGTAGACAGCACTAGAGTGATTATTCTGGTAAAATGATTCCCTGAGGAGAGTAGAAGGTATAGGGAGTTAGACTGCAGATGTTTACAGATGATGTAAATATATGGGATCGATTAGAAGAAGATGTCACACTCAAAAAATTAACTTGTCTCCAGACTCCTCAAAGTGACGATCATAAAATATACGAGTCAAAAACTTGTCTAACTGACAAGGAAGTGGGTCTTCTAGCTGGATATAGAAGACCCACTTGGTATGTGCCAGCCCAAAACCCAACATTTGCCAGCTCCAGATTCTATTTGTGGGATGGTAACCTGATAGGTTAGACAACTTTAGACTCGTTTATGTTATGATAGTCACTTCGACGAGTCTGGAGACAAGTTTACTTTTTCAGCGCAGAAGAAGGTTCTGGGCAAGGCGAGTCCCAAGGAAATATATATATTATTGTTCTGGGACCAATTCTTAATTTTCATTCGCTGTTGCCACTTTGCCGTTATGATTAGCCTGACATATTTTACCTTTGTCGATTTTGAAATACCTTATGTGAAAGCTGATAAACAAGGGAAGAGGGGGGATTTTGACGCCTAAAAGTGAGTGTCGGGCGATAGGGAAACACTGGAGCGTCCACTGGGCTCTAGCCCCAGATTGGGACATACATTTCCCCCGGGACATTTCCCCTACATTTGTCCGGCCAAATAGGGCCCTGTGGACAAATTACAACCAATGATTATCTACCACCCATAGTATAAAACGGGGAATATGCCAGTATATATACACACATATATATATATATATATATATATATATATATATATATATATATATATATATATATATATATATATATATATATATACCTAGGCATATTGCCTCTAGATTGTACACGGATGCATGCTTCCCAATGATCTTGTACCCTCAGCAACCCACTGAATGGGGTCAGTGGGATATAGACGCCCGATCCAAACTATCGATTAACGATTGTTGCTAAAGTGGCCCAAGATGTCAATGATTGGAGAAACACAACAGTGGATAACACTGGTGGCTGCTTGCCTACCAAGGCCGTAAACTGAAAAACAAGTCTGGGGAGATTGGAAACAATATGTATTTTGTCAGGCCTCATGCATGTGTAGACTGATCATTAGGACAACAATTAATCACAAATAGACAATATGTTTTTTTTATCAGTTGAACACAGTGGTGTAGGTATGTCCTCTATTCAGTGATTTAACCCCTCATCCACCACCCTACCCCCTCCCAATTATATTTGATATATATATATATCATGATACATGTACCCAGAAATGTCAATACAATATATTCTGAATGATACAGGTCTGATTCTATTTGATCCTGACACTCCTGAGTGAACATGCTTTGCCATTTGTTATCAATATTAAGGTACTCTACTGATGAAGTGCTGCTTCTTACCTTGGCCTCTGCAGCAGAGATCGCCATGACGGCAATCACCAGCAGCAGCACTGCGGGCGTGGCCGCCATGTTGCAACCCTGATGGACGCAGCCTCCGTATCAGCCTACACAATAACGTCTCCCTCCGCTGTCTGTAGGAGAGATTCCCCAACACTGGGATCTTTAAATCTAGTAGACCAATAGAGGAAAGGGTAGCCTAAACCCGGAAACACACACCCTGGAGAAGAGTCCACGCCAATGTCGTCTGCGCAGCCAGTATTGCGCGCCTCCCACTTATCATCACATAAACGGTCAATATCCACGTGACGCAGGCGCACTGGTGGCTAGCTCGCCCTGCTCCGATGCCACAGTGCACTATATGGGTGAGCTGCTCTCAATGTGGGACACGTGCAGGGGGGGAGCGACTCGGCACCCTACTATGACGGACTCTTTATACGCTGTGTATACAAAGGACATCTATAGGGGGAGGGGTAACCGCAAGAAAGGGAGGAAAGGATCCCGTGGGAGTATTTACTTTTCTAATGATACGGGTATGCGGCTAAACCCTTTAACAAACCCTTTAATACCCCTTCTATAGGGAATTTGGAAGTATAGATCTGGGGCGATTTTGTTTGAAAACTTGACCATTGCTGGGGTGATTTTGTGGGAAAGGTCAGCCGTATCCAGTTATATATAGGTCTATGTGTTTGTGCAAGTGTACATCAATCTGGAGGATTGGGTGTGAATTTAACCTGAGGCTTCCAAGTCATTTAAATGCATCTTTAAAAGCAGCTTTCGAAGTTTTATTGAAAGTGATTGAATTCACTGAAACTTAACGCACTGGTATAAGAGTTATGTGGACCTAACTACAAATTGGTATAATAAAAGTAGTATTACCGTTACTTCATTTACAGTACTTCATTGTATTATTTGACAGTGTTCTATGCATGCATAAACTCAAGTTTCTTGTAACATTGTAATACGCAAGATAGATATGTAGCTCATCATTCCTTGCTATATAAGTGGTGCCACTTCTTGCCAAAGCTGAGCGATTTATTCAAATGAACTAAACTTCGGCAGCTATTACTTTAACAAAATACAAAATCTTTAAAAGACTTCACCATTACCTTCAAATGTTGAAATGAGGATTTTTGATGGTTTCCTACCATTTCTTGTATGGCTCACCTGTGCATTTACAGCTGTATACCAGCAACTAGATCCATTAAGATATTGAATAACTGAATACATAACTACCGGTATGTTGTTTAAGAATATACGCAAAAAGAGCAATATTTAAAAAAAAGAACCAGTTAAAGTTACAGGGGAAATGGCTATAGACAGTTGGGCGTTTTAGTCTATAAGGCAGCCATAAACTATGAAATATCAGTCAGTATATGTGCAGTCTTGATCCATTGGTTGAAATTCATATGATTGTGTGTCTGGGCATGATTCCTAGTTTAAAACCACTCTTTATCCCAGAGGCGTAGGAAGCAAATCTTCATTGGGGGGCCCAGGGGGGCCCACTCCAACCAACATCCAATATCGGCCTTTAAGTTTATGAATGATGTATCACACCATTGTATTGTATAGAAAAGAAGTATTTGAGACCCCTCTGTCCACACTTTTTCCTATGCGGGAGAGGTAACAATTGGAAACTGTGGGAACTTTATTATGGTCTTGACAAATTTTGGGGGGGCCCAAACATATTCAGGCCCCCCCTCCTCAGTGATTGGGGGGGCCCGGGCCCCCCTGGCCCCCCCCCCCCCCTTTTCCTACGCCACTGTTTATTCTTTCAATTCTGTAGTTTTGTTGTCCCCGGTGCCTTTTGCTCGAGGGAGATCCTTCATACGATGGGGGCCGCCATCTCTGACTGCCCCCAACTCCAGAGCAGTGCATTGTGGTAAATCTATCCCCTCCCACACCTCAGAACAATAGCCTTATATAACAAGATAGATAAGATGGCATTCCACCCCGATATATCTGTATCACATTAATCACCTGCCCATTGTCTCAGGTGTGGGGTGAAGAAATTAGCCTGATTGGGATTACAATGAATTTATCATATTCCATAACTGACAGGTGGCCACATATACATTCAGAAGTGTTAATTTTTAGATTTTAACTATTCACATTTCTTCAACCTTAAATATCTAATTACAGGCCATGTCATGGAGACACGATAGATCTAATTTATAAAGAAGTTCAAAGATAGTTAGTGAGGGAGAACTCTAAACTTAAGGATTAATTTGAGGCTTGTCTCCAAACTTGCTGTGCACAGCAGGGGGTAAGTTTATTAGGCACTGGCGAGATACTGGTGGTGCCACCATGTATTGCGCTGGTACTGTTTGTATCCCCCTGGTCACCAGGAACCAGCCCAGCCAAATCTCATGTCCGAGATTAGGGTACAAACATGATGTAAGTATTGTGAGCGGGTTGTAGCTAGACATTCCTAGACGTCACCTGTCCATTATAGTGTAAGGGTTAGCACTCTGGCTTTGTGACACAAGGTGCGGGAGTTTTAATCCCTCCCAAGCCATATGCATCATTTCTTATTTCTTTTTTATAGTTTTTTTAAGGAAATTAGTTAAATTGAGGTGCAACCCAATGTAATAGGGAATGGAAACATCATTTAACAATTGGAAATGATGGCATATAAAAGTAATATGAATGTATATATATTTTAGTCATGTCAGATAAAGTAACCTTGGTATGGATTCAATGTCAGCAACTTTGTATTGAGGTGCCAGAGTCTTAACCACTCGCCCAATCCAAACAGTTGACATAATAGCTATTCAACCACCAGAATACCAATCATGTCACTCTCCTGGCATGTACCCTAATCTCGTCCATGCGATTTCTCTGAGCTGGTTGCTGCAGGGTAGAGGGGTAACACTGGTACCAATTAACATGGCGCTGTCCACTGGATATCCTGCTAGAGCGGAATAGGAATTAGATGACCAATGTCAGATAACTGTTTATGGTTATTATAGACTGGTTAGAGAACACCGTGAAGTAGAGTTGATCAGGGTTTATTCAGAGACTATGCAAATATAAGGTACAGTGAGTCACAGTGAGTGCCACCTAACATAGGATCAGAGAGGGGGTATAGGGCAGCAACACTACCCACCTCGCCTGTAGAGTATTACATGTACATGTAGCAGAGCCCCCAGCCTCCACTGGGATAAGCATGATCTCTGATGGGGTCAGAGGGTAGTATACCACTGCAGGCCATTATCGAGCAATTCATACAGGGGTGGTGAAAGACCTGGAGGGTCATAGTCATATAGTTAATAGTCATAGTGTAGTGCATGACGTGTGTTGGGCAATGTAGGGTTGTGAAATCGGTCTGGAAGGTAATGGGAAAGATGGTGTTTGGCGCATCTAGCCCCCACTTGACACCACATAAACATAAAAGAGCTAACAGCTATTTTGCTTGCAGCCCTTCTTTCCCTCGCGCCCATCCTCATCTGGCACCCATCCCTCTCTTGCATCCTCTGTATGAAGCCCAACAGAGAAAAAGCTGAATAGTGGCACCATCTGGAGTGTGATAGAAACACCAGCTCACTACAAAAGATCATGTAGAGGTGATTGTGGTATGCCAACATGAAATGTGTTAAATTGCATCATCAGTGTATACTGCTCTGACTGGCTTTAAAACAAATGTACATAATTCCTTAGGATTTCCTACTCTGCCCACTGCCTTCTCCCCGGGTACCAAATACACCTGGTATGGGATATATACGTGTATGGGACCAGGGGTAAAATACCAGTAGGGGGAAGCCCGTGTTAAATCTCTGGCACTATTCCAGATGTGAATATAATTGCTGTGTTATGGGGGACTTATTAGACTTACTTAGGTACCTGGACAGTTTTTATTCTCGTGGGCGTAGATGCACACGGATTCAATGTGATCGATGCATACTATATACAATGAAGAAAGCTAGTCGTTTTCGATATACAGCTTTTATTCAGTCGCATTGAAAAGAGGGTGCAACTATTATGGGTGGATACATATCACAGTTTGAATTGTCAGCACACTATTGTATGTACTGACTTACATCACAAGGCAGATATTCCAAATGGGAAAAGTGAATCGTACATGTAAATATGTATACGTTTCTGCTTCAATGTATTAGAATGGAAGCATATGAGCATGAGGAATACTGCACCATAAGATGCATATCCAGAGACATGTCTAGTCATTTCTAAGGAGCTTAGCAACCATGATTAGAGTTACATTCGCTTCTCATTGACCAGTAAACTAGATTATATGTGGGACACTACATTACATAGACACTTCTAGGTCTTGTGTTATACATGAGGCCATGAAAGTCATCACATTACATATTAAATACCGTAAATGATTCACTACCTACGGGACTAGATATACACCAAAAAAACAAGACTCAAATCGAATCTGATGTACTGTATATATACAATATAAACATGGAGATGTCAGGATGATATTGCCAACTGTACTATATGTAGTATTAACGTAGGTGGCGACGATGCTTCTATTTTCAAACAACGCTATACTAGCCATCTTTCCTCATTGTTGTTCTCATGAACGGGAAACAAAAGAAATATGTCGACATTGGACTCCACGGTCAGCGTGTATACGGATACTGGAAGGAAACAAAGATGTTCATTTCAGAAATTATGTGAGCACACCATGTTTCTCAAATGATGGTCTGAACGGGGGGTTTGCCAACATTTACAAGTTTAAGTTTTTTATTGGTAAATAACAATCTTAATATAGAAATAACAAAGTGGTATGGTATTGAACAATCTTGGGTTAGAATGATATGACCGAGTGTACCTCTTATGTAACGATGTGTTTTCAACTAATCATTTTATTTTCAATAAGAAAGAACCAGTGCCATGGGGTGGCTAGTGCTCCGGCATAGGACACGAGGTACTGGTTTGCATTATTACATTGCTTACCTTAGTGCACAAAGCAGTCAGCTGTCAGTTCTAAGTTGTCTTTATGGCGGTCTGCAAAAGTGTCAGCTAGCTCAGGTTTTCCAGAGTCTCTCAAAGCCCGCTCCAGCTCAGCTACCTTTTCCTACAAATAGAACATATTTCATTATTTCACATTGAAGGCGCCATGGACCTGATTTATTTCTTTAGATAAAGAGCCAATCGTGACATTTAGCATCCTTAGAGATATCCATCGTATGCATAGTCTAACTTTTGCTAGAGAGGTTGAGTTGTGAAGCCTACAAAGCGACAAAAAAAGATAAAGTATGCAGGAAGAAAATTACGAAATAATCGCCTGCCTACAGGAGCTGTATATCTGTGCCTATGTCTTAGTGACTAATATGGTGGAGCGTGTTCGTCGGCACCATTGTTGACCAATAATAAATTTTTTTAAAGAAGAATACTTAGGATATCTTACCAAGATTGTACATGAACAGCACCCAGCTAGGACTCATCAGAGGCATGCTTTTAGAGTTTAAACAATAGTAAATAATTTTCATGGAAAGTGTTCCAGTTCTCTTTGTGTCCTAATATTTGAAGGTTTGTGAACTAAATCAGCTAGAGTTATAGATGTAAGTTAATGCAATGTCACCTTATCCTTTGCACTGGCCCTCATTTGTTTCCAGTAGAGTAAAAAGTCTGATGCTAGTTTGGAGTCGTCGCAGTTCTTGTCTTGTCCGCGTAGTTTGAGGAGGATGAGGGTGACGGTGGGCACATTCATCATCATGGCCAGTTTGGTGCCCGTGGCAGCCACCTCCCGACTCAGGGCGGTAAGACTGGCATCAGACAACACGGCCGCCTCCTTCTTACCACTAGACGGGGCACCTACACAACAACAGAAACACGTCAGGACATTATACAGCATTGACAACCTAGTGGTCACCGTAAGAACTACTACACTAGTCACATCCAGACTCTTAAAGGAGACGGCACCACAAACGCCCTTTTAGTCACCACAGTATGTTTAGGCCTAATGCACCTGTCTTTTTTTGTACTTTTTTTCTGTCTTTTTTTTTTCGTGAAAAAAGACAAAACAGGTAATGGCTATAATAAATTGCAACCATTTCATGTTTAGAACAGCTACATATGAATAGGTTTAAAGGAAGCCCTATGCATGGTCGTACATAATTATTGTGACTGACATCGGTTACAGACAGGGGACTTGATTCATTACAGTCGAGACATTGCAATGTACTGTTTAGATTTTAGTTAGAGTTTAGGTTATAATTATAATGCCGCCTCTCTCGAAAATCTCTTCATCCCTAAATACTATTCAGGAAACCCGCTTCAAAGCGAACTTCCTGAATATAATCATGGATGAGTTACGCCGAAAGTAGGTGTGTCTCAAGTTAGATGGTCTGAGCATCTAAGGTAGGTCGGAATTTTAGGCCTCAGAACTATCGAGGACTTGACTCGAGAAGTGTAAAGCATTGACTTATGGATCATTGAAGCAACTCTAGCCTCAAAAAGGCATACAATATCCAAACTTGGATAAATTTCTAGGGTCGGCCCTGTTTTGCCATAGGTACATGTAACATGAAACGTACTTTTCATTTGGCCTTAGAAACACTTTGGGTAGCTGGTCTTTTAGCTGAAGTTCCCTTGACAAGAGAATCCATTACAAAGCTCTTCATTACTATGTAACAGTCCAAATAGCATGCGAATGTATTTCAACTGTGTTGCAAGCAAAATCACTGCACAAACGAGAATGAATTTACAGTATATGAGACAACTTATCTATAGATCTAATTGAAGTCACAATAAAGAAAGGAAAGTGCACAAATGTGACAATAAGGCTTCAGAGATTCCCTTCAGTTTTTGATAGCTTGAGAAATTGATTCATTATACTGAGATCGTAATAGCATGTAGTAAAGGCAACATCAGTTTGTATAACCCCACCCAGGATGCAACATGTATCTATTGTGTTCATTGATATAGCATAGAAAGGCTAATTACTTTGCTGTTATTTTCGGGGAACGATAAATTTTTATTTCAAATTTATTTATTTTGAAATAGACAACACAAACATCAAAAGACTAAAGATAATGTTTGTATAGATGTATACACCAATGCACTGTTCAGTTTGGTCAACTCAATTTTAACACAGGGCTGATATTATTACAATAAAGTGCCTTAAAGCTATGGACAGATTATATATTTTATGATTGGTAACCTATCCATGGGGTTTTGGTCCATTGAGGGAAGAGAGAGTAAGAGCAGGACACCAAATTCTTGTATAACCTACACCTGAGCATGCCTGGTCAAACTAGAAACAAACAAACAGGTAAATAAAAACAAATGTTCAATTAAATATATAGTAAAAGTAGAAAAGGACAATGGAATGGAAAGGCGTTTCTTTTTTACATAACAGCACTTATGAACAAAGTAGGTGACAACAAACAAATGGGGAACTGAGATAAGATCAAGTAAAAGGGTCACATATCATGGTTGGGAATGGTACGAGGAAACAGATACATGAGACAATGCCACCAATAGTAAACATGCAATGGAAAGGGGTGGAGGATAATAGCATGACGAGCAGAGGGGCACACTCCGGGACACATGGACACTGAGGCAGCAAGCAGTGAGGTACGTTATAAGGGGTGTGGGGCCCGGCCTGAGGGCACAGCGTACCTCCAAGGTCAAACTGCACATGGCGCGTTCCTGGCCCTGCAAGGTAAGCCAATGTAAGTCAGACAGAGTGGAAGTAGTCAACCCTAAGGACAGCAAGAAACAATATTATTCATAGTAAGACAGTCATGTCATCAAACAAGGTTGTTATTTAAAAGCTATTTTTGTTAGGGGTACACGTAATAAGTGTGATTACATTGTGAAGACATGTTGTTTCACCCCAATCCACAATATCAAAGCCACGATTATTGGTTTAAATGAAAATTAGTCGGCAGATTTACCTACATATACACTAGGCTGGACTACCTGCCCTGGCCACTCCCAGTAGCGTTCCCAAGGTACGCGGGATCAGGCAGGCCAGTCTACATAAACACTGTACGAATTTTGCAGGTACCATGGTAACTGCTGTTACAATATAGATCATGCCGCCGTTGAACAAACAATGCTGATACTTTTACTGTAGGCTATTTGTGAATTTAATACATGGATTCTTTACATAAAAAGATTAAGCATAATCATAGTTCATATGTGTATGCTTGTGCAAGAGCTTAACCCCAATAGTATGCTTTGTTATAGAAATCATCCTGGAATGAACATGGGGTGCTATCGTAACTGTTTGTGTAGTACATGTACTATGGTAACTGGTCCTTCTGGTGGGGGGAAAGTACTATGGTACGTGTTCCAAGAGTACTAGAATAACTGAGTACTGGTAGCACATTATATTGGTAACTTATTTGAGTTTCTTTCTTCTCAACAGTTATCATATAGCTACAATGTTGTTGTTTTTTTGGTAACTGAGTAGTGATTCTTCTTTTCCTCGAATTCTGGACCATTACCTAAGGTGGAGGAGTAAGACAGTCTGTCGTGGTGTTTTTTTTACAGATACCCAGGTCCTTGTAGATTAGGCTTTACATAAGTTTATGTGTGTTGGTTCGTTTATCCACAAGCCAAGGGAGTGGGGTATTTTATAGAGACACAAAGCACCATACAGGAAGGAGTGGGTCAAGAAAATGTACATACATGTACACGGGGCCAAACACAACTCTCATGAGGCTTTGCCAAAACAAACAGTGTCAACCACCATTAAATCTGCTAAATCTTTTGGGCAGGTAATTCCCGGAAGATGAGAAAAAGGAAAGGCGGTGCATTACTGGAACTTTTCAATGGTGTTTAAACAAGTATTCCTTTCAGGCGTGTAAAACTCGCTCTGGGAGGTTGTGTACCAGATAATGTTTTGATCCAATCTATTGCAAAGCCCTTAGGAACAGGCTGCCATGAGTTTATTCAGATACAAGCCAGGTATCAAGGGTACATTGGGCCAATGTCGGCAATAATTGACTCCATCACTATCGTTATACCAACTATGGCCCATTGTAGGTAATGCATACATTGGTTCAACATACAAATTACAGTGATGGCCCACCCTTGGGATGGCCCACCCTTGGCAAGTACTCATTTGAAATGTAATGTTGGTCCAACATTGAAATTCTGATAATGGGCCATTGCTTGGCTGACTGCTGGCCCAGAGCTGGTCCATGTTTGCAGAGGCTGATATTGACCCAGTGTTGATGCAGTGTTAGAACATTCCAGGGCCATCATATTATTTCTGATATTGGACCAACCTCAATTCTAACTACATTGGTCCAATATTGGCTATGCAATCTCCACCAGGGGGGATTCAATCTTGCCTGAAGAGTTTTTGACATATTGGCTTCGACTTTGCCATCATATTGGGTCATAAATGTGATCCCCAGTGTGCTCCACATGTTTAAAGGTCAGAGGAAATTCATGGATGAAATTCAATATCTAAAAGTCACTGCATAAAACCACTGAGAATTTGTCAGAGGTAACTTGAAGACACCTCATGTGTGGGTAATGAAGTTTAATAGATAAGTCCTAAATGATAGTAATACAGTTTTATGATTTCTAACCAATTTGGGATTGAGATTAAGATAGATTGAAAAGACAAAAATGGCCTTTTCTAAACGGATGATACTTGACAGATGAAGACTGAATGTCTTAAGCATGTTTGCACATTCAATTATACAAATACAAATAGTATTGTTTAATATTAGTGATTGTTGCAGTGGTCCTGTCTTGAAAATTATATGTTGGGGCCACATATACGTTACAAGGTTATCCCGGTGTTTAATTTCTAACCTTGGAATTATGTTAAAACATTGAAATGTTGGCCCAGCATTAGACCAACATGAAATCAATATCACTTTCTGCAAGCATCGGCCATTACTAGGCCAGCGGTTAAACCAGCGGTGGTCCAATATCAAAATGCCAATATTGGCACAAAATGCCAATATTGGCACAAAATGCCCATTTTTTAGATGTACATTGGCCCATTGATGGCCGAATGTACCTATGTTACCTGGGAAGGAGCTTCACCTATGTTATGTATAACTTTGGGTTTCTATGCTTCGTCAATGGGAATCCCATTCCTGCAACAGAATAAATTACGCCTGGTGCATACAGGAACATCTTCAGTCCATGTGATGAGGTTACCATGGGGGCACACAGTAAAGGTAACGGGGACCCCGGGGACTGCCCTAACACACCAAGGGTACCAACAGAACCTCAGGTGGCAACTAAATGCAATTATCAAATCTCATGTGGCACCAGTACTTTCTCAGGTGAGAAATAAGGGACATATATTATTGACAGTGTTGGGATCTGACTGCACACCACTGCCATTCACGGGCTGCAGCACACAGGAGGGTCCCCGAGTGAACTTTTAACAGTGGAGCAGTTCAATTAAATACCCAATAGCGTATTAGAGCAATACTCTTCTAGTGAGAAATAGTGTCCATAGAGAGGGACTGAAGCAGCCATAGTTATGCTTAATGTTTACCACGCCTTGTGCATATAAACTAATTTCAAAATGATGTTGTTGTTGGTATTTCTGTAAACAAATTGAACAATCCGACCACTTTGCTTACTCAGCGCCCAATCTGTGCTCCAGCCTCGAGGGGACAATGCTCAGATAGAGATGTAGGAAATGACATAAACCCACTACATATGCTATATGTAATATATCCTGTGTATGCTCCATTTCTTTCCATTGTTAAATCGTAAAAAGAAACACTTCAAATGTGTGTTTTTGTACATGGTTTCCTAATGGCCACCGTCCACTGCGGAACCTCAGCTGATTAAGCCCAAGAAGGCATGATACATTCCCTACATAACTTCAGCCGATTAGACCCCAGTGGACGGTGGCCATCACACTCAATAAAGTCATGATGGCATGAGGACACGAATATGTGTTTGGTGTAGGGGTTGCATCACGTTTAATACGCTAGCATCACATTAATCCATACTACAGCATGCAGGGGCAGATATTTGAATAAACTTGTAACCCCGGTTTCTAATCCATATATACAGCTATTCAAGGCCCGGCAGCTTTTGAGCTATTGGTTTGGACACCTGGCCCGTGTTGGGAGAAATGGCCAGGGACAGAGACAGGGGCTGTCAGTGGGCTGTTGTATGGCACTAAAAACGCATCCCCCTGCTCCAATCTCCAAGACACCCAATGTGTACATGCAGGGGTTGACCGTGCTCTTACGAGCCTAATGAACAACACTATAATTCATAGATGTTCACAGCCCTATTACCCACAGCTCATATTCAAGGGAGGCACCTATCCCCGGGGCACCTATTCAATGCCCAGGCAGCCATATGCGACAGTAGGGTAGTTGTACATTGCATAACCGATGTTTGACTCACTTATACCACAGTATGATACGTAATAAACACAGGACATGTCCTTTGTTCTCACGGCTAATTATGGTACAAATATTAGCAGAATTGGTAATAATAGCAAAACCTATAGTCTCATATCGATCGAACATCAGCGCAACTTCGTGACAATCAAGTAACATGGTGGTACATAGGCTAAGACGTGTCCAGCATTGCATGTCGGGTCTGACCACTGCAGAATACAACATGACCGGGCTCAGCAGGACCTTGCACCATTGATCGCAGCTCATCGCCAGATGACTAGAGATTGATTGGCTAAAACGAAGCCAAGTGTAATGTGGTCTATTTGGGGCTAACTTACGTCCCATTACCAGGACGTGGGAGTCGTTACCAGCATGTCTATTTATATGAGTAATTGACCCATGTGCTGAGGTCCAGGGGGACCAAATAAAGCATAGACAGGTAGATTCAGGTAGAACCGACCAGTGAGGACATATATACTGCTCTAGTTACTCCATGGGCACCCAAGCAATACTGTTGGTTTGTATGATCCCCAAGGGTATGTGGTCTATACTGAAACGACGTGGTGTATTGTTTTATCCCCATAAGGTGCCGAAGAGGATGTGTTTATGGGGCGCAATTGCCTATGCTGACCAGAAATAGAATGCGAGGCACACGTACTGGTCAAGTCTATTGACATGTTACGGATTAACTATGTTGGCCCCAAAACCAACACCTGTGTGCAGGTCTGTGACCGGAGCCCAGGGAGTAGAGATTATCGTACTGACCCAAACACCTGCTATGTGATGCATTCTTTATGAGAGTTCATTCTGACAACCAAAGGTCAGGGCTGGGCAGCTGTCGCAATGTCGCAAGAAATATGCGACAGGGGTCTTGGAAAATGCGACAGGGACATCAGGGAAAGTCTGGGCTTTCTAAAACTGAAAGAATTTTGTAAATATTCCAATTAGAACCAAAGTTACGACTATTTTTCCTGGAGCAACGCATGTGCCCAAAACAAAATGCACAAATCTAAAGGTAGAATTTAGAGAATTCCTATTAACAATGTGCCCTAAACCCCTCAGAGCACACCAAACTTAAGAAAGACATATTGATATTTTCCTTTATCTCACACCCAAAATTCACAAGGAGATATGGTTTGGGGGGGGGGTTCGCCACACACACATCTAGTTGATGTGCGCCCGTCTGAAATACTTTGCTCCAAAGATTTCTAGGTTGCTCCAGCATATCACAACATGCCCAGCCCTGAAGGTACAATGGGCAACACATTCATAACTTATGCATAGACAGACTATAGCCTAATATCTACTAATGGTTGCATTCTGTCAGTACATGTACCAGTTCTAGTGGTCTAAGTGGCAGACAAGCTCTGTTATCCCTTCTGTTCCGTCTGACTCCCACAGTGCTAACTGCGGCATGTACGGGAGTTGTACCTCCCGTAAATTCTCGCGTAGAAGCCGCGGCTTATACGAGAGTCAGAACCCCAGTGCGGCTTATATGAGTCTCTCAAAGTGGGGGTAAGGCTTATACGAGGGGTTTTGCTTGTATAGTCAGTCCAGTACCAAATTAGCACATTTCAGACCTCCTGTGCGGCCTCTATGATTCTCCCGAGTTGGGGGTGCGGCTTATACGAGGGTTAGGTTTATACGCTATAATATACCCGTACGATTGATGTACGCACGGTGTGTGAATACCGTGTACGCAGTCAGCAAGTCACACTGGGAGCAGCAAGGTAACCGATAATCGTGAGATAATCCGCTGGTTAATCTGCCCCATGCACTGCCGTCAAGCCAAGTGGTAATCTAATGGCCGCTAATCTATAACGGGCCAATATGAAGGAGGTACATACATGTATACTAAGTCGTGTGTACATGATTTACCGACAGCACCCCTGGACACTTAATGTTATGTCCAGGTGTATATTGGAACCTGGTTTTCTCTGAATATACATGTAGGCCTATGGCCATTTCTCTGAATATACATGTAGGCCCATGACCATTTCTCTGAATATACATGTAGGCCCATGACCATTTCCCTGAATGAACATGTAAGACCATGACCATTTCTCTGAATATATATGCAGGCCCATGACTATTTCTCTAGATATACTTAAATGTCTACAATTGTAGCCAAGTCGGCCACTACATTTTCTCAAAGGTAACACAGGATACCACCATAGCTTGTAGGATAGTGGCCAATTTCATTATACATTTCTAGGTAGGTAAGTTGTTTGGTCATTCCACTCATGGGTGGTGTCCAGAGGTTCTTGCTCATGCCAGTAGTGCTGACAATCACCTATGTATTATATCCTGCATTTTCCTATTTGAAGAGGTGAAGTGTATGGTGGCAGACTGTAGGCACTAGGGTAGACTGACCTAAAGGTAACCACGTACCTTGAGATGTCCACCTCAATTTTGTTATCATTCATGCATGATAATCCCTCTTTTTTTGTATCACAGCACACATGAATAGCTGCATAACAAGGGTGGACATCTCATGGTACGTGGTTACCTTTAGGTCAGTCTACCCTATATAGACATCTGTGGGTGGTTGGTCCATGGGCGGGGTTGCCTCTGTGTGTGGTGTATTCTCAAAAAGGAGCTGTTCCAATTAAAATCTGTTCATCTGTAGTAGCCATACACGTTTATATATAGAACTTGACGTGGTTATGTTGTACAGTCGTATACACATATGTGTAGGTAATATGATACTTTTAGTGCCTTATATTTCGTTTCATATCGTAAAATCCATCATGTGTTGTTGGCTTGTTATAACAAAAGTTTCAGGTGGGATTGACCAGTGCATGTATTAGAGTGCAGCCATATAGTCCGTTCGGTCTAGATCTAGAAGTATCGGGTGTATGTTTTATTAAAGTTTAAGTTTTATTGCCAACCCTGCTTTTTAATTATTAACATGAAATGCATGTACTCAGTCTCAGTCATAGTGTTACACGATGGGGCTGCATGGTTGAATTTCTTATGATTATTTATACAGGTTATCCCAATGCTATTGCCATAAGCGTGTACAAGCTTATTTGTTAGCAAGAAAGACCACACACATATGTATGAATCCATTCAGCTTTTGTAGCATACGTATCAACATGGGATTACCAGTTATGCCGCTTTGTATGCGACATACCACGTATTGTGCTCACTGTACAGCCCAACTTCTGGAGCGTGTACCACTCCTCTTGGGATTTGAATGGACCGGTGGTGCATGACTACTTAGATTATAAATTAATTGGCCCATGTTGAGACATTGCCATGAGGAATGTAAACCGTGTAAACACGAAGCAACATCATAGCTACTGTCTTGGTGCTGCTATACTACTATAGAAGCATATGGAACATGAACCGAGTAAAGTACTGGTTATTCATAGATTGAATTCACATGAATACCACATATGTTGATAATTTCTATAGTATGCGTGTGTCGTAGAAGAAATCTGTTCTACCAGTTGCTCATTTACATGTCAGATTGTAGTATGGTCGTGTGATGAGTAGTAAGACCTACCTTCTCTCTCTTGTGCCATTTTGGCAGATACCTGAATACAACAGAAGAGACCTCCGAACAAGCCAAGATATGTAACAGATCCACAGGTAGTCACCACCTAAGTGATCAGTGGGCAGGTGCAGTTCCACAGGGTTGTAAGACGTGTGCGGCTGGTGGTGAGTGGTGGACGCCTGCCAAGACCTGCCTGTGTGTGTAAGCTCCTGTCTAGTGTCAATACAGGCCCTAGCTACCGGTCAACCTAGCGACAGCATGGGGGCCATATGACTGCTGGAGGAAAGCGGCCTGGTGCCACCGCCACCGCTACCTGCGGCCACCTCCTCCAGGGCTGTACAGCAGGTGGGCGCGGCCGGCCGTTCTTCTCAGTGGGAGGGCTGCAGGTAGCTGGTGTAGTAGGCGGCCGTCACACAGCAGCCACCACTATGTAGGCGCCTCCATGCTACAGCTCCCCCCGTGCAGGCACCATGGTGCACCAATTGCTTCTCCTTCAGCTCCAGGCACAAGGCCAGCTCTACACATGCTATATAGCCCCCCTGGGGTCGGAGCTGGGCTACTCTGATTGGCCATCCGTACGCCTTTTCATCTTCTCCACCTTACCACACCTGTTGTCTTCCCTTGTCCAGACTGAGTGTTATTCATTACCTTTCCACTGGTTCATTGATTTTTCATTGAGAAAAGTAAGGGGTTCTTGGAGGACAGGAATGAAGGCTCTTCTGACTATCGTATTGGTCAGGAATAGCCCTCCCTGCTATCCAGGTGCACATATAAAGGGGATATACTACTTCTCAACGGCCAACTTAACTTTGTTTTGATATCCAGGCAGTAGGGTAACTTGACCTAGAGTCAACCACGTACCCTAAGATGTTCACCTCAATTTTGTAGTCATGCATGCATGATAAGCCATCTTTTTGTTTATCACAGTACACGTTATGTGTTACTCTTTCCAGCAATGGACAATACAATACATGAATAACTAGTTACTTAAGGTGGACATCTCAAGGTACGTGGTTGACTCTGGGTCAAGCTACCCTATATACGTGTTAGATAGACGACACCTGGACACGGTTCTTCCATATACCCACTGCCCCACAGGGTCAAGACGAGGTGTCATACACCGAGTCGCTGACCAGTCGGGAGAGGTTGTTATGCACAATATTATTAGATCAGGCATATTCTTCCCATAAAATTACGTTGTTATGGATCTGGTTCCTTTGGTGCACGTACTTTACAAGGTGTGATGTATGTAATGCATGCCTACATTACCACATGCCAATGCACTTATTCTTTAATGGAATGTCTAAAACCAATATTTGTACAGAGTGTCTATGAGGAGCTGTCTATTAAGCGAGACAGATTTCAATGTATGCGTCTCTGCAGGAAGCACCTTCAGCCCAGTTTTAGCTTACTAATTCATTAAACCCATTCTCGTTATTCATGTGCCATCATTCATTGTATTAATTACAACATAAATCTATTAAAAGTATGTTATTCACCCCGACCATTGTGTTGTTCTCAGGGTGGGGCTAGACAGTAATGATAGCCAAGTATTGATAAACCAGACTTTAATGTGAAGAGCGTCACATACAATAGCTGCCATGCCCTGGCAGAGTGGTCTACCACACCTGTTGTTCCCTCTTATAGATTGGGTAGCAAGCAGGGAAATTGCTGCTACTGTTTTTATCGTTAGTTTGCACTGTAGGGATATTAGATTTTAAATGAGGGGTCTTCTCAATTAGGAAAGATTATGAATTGGGCACCTTATGTTTAAATTAAATGACGAATCCGCTTTATTCTGTGTACCCAATATTCTTCCTACGAATAGAAGGACTTCTTACAACGTGTCATGCATGGTTAAAGGTTACTTCAGCCAGAACAGAATCGTTAATGGACCAGAACTAATCTACATCACATTTGACTATTATATAAGCACAATAGTACACACTTCTCAGTATAAACTCGGAATAATAAGCTAATGGCATGATTATGTTCACATATATTGTTTATTACATACTATTTCTCTTGTACAATATCTTTTTACCCCAATTTTACATCTTAAAATGTAAATACCATTCAGTCATTTGTTCAGTTCAAAGAATTATGCTATTCGGTACAATACTTGTGTTGTTCAACACTATCGATGAATTCTCTGTTACATAGTTAAGTACAACTTTTCAGTCACTGGCATTGCCTTGCATTCAGAGACATAGGCAGTGCATTATTATACCGTCTGTGTCACGTCATATTCACATTTACATGAACCAGCATATATGTCATATAGATTAATTCCACATGAACCAGCTTAGAATACCATCATGCTGAGTACTCTCATGCTCATCCTCCTCCTCTTCCTCATCCTCATCCTCATCCTCCTCTTCCTCATCCTTGTCCTCTCTCTCCTCTTCCTCTTCGGCCTGTTCAGAACCATCTAGGCTGTCATCTTCAACTTCCGGTTTTGGTTCGATGAGGCTGTCGTCTTCGACTTCCGGTTGCGGTTGGATGAGGCTGTCATCTTCGACTTCCGGTTGGCCGGGATCAACAAGACTGTCGTCTTCAACCTCAGGCTGCATACTCTCATCGTGCCCGTGCTCACCACCTAAGGGTTCTGGCTCTACGACAAGGTAAGGGGTGGTGTTCTCCGGGTCTGTCTCCTCTGTGACCAGAGACCAGCGACCACCGGCCGTGTGGCCGAGTGTGCAGCAGGACAGCACTGTTCCATCCTTGTGGACCTGCAAGCACATGGACACAGTAGTACATTGGTGCTATACAAGTGTATACTATTATTGTTGTGTGTACAACCTTTAAGTTGTGATAAGCACCCATCAACATCAGGTTGAGGGACAGATGGCAATACAGGTCTGGTCAAACATACATAATTATTGTATATGCTAAATGGTTTCATATGAAAATGTAATCAGTAAGTTACAATATATGAATTATATACGAATATGAACAGAACAGTTGTTGTTTAGACTTACTGCAACGGATCTGCCGAAGAAGGAGTGTGTTCCAACAAGACTTCCATGGGTGAAGATCTTCGTGGACTTGGCATAACCTAGGTCATCGGCAGTCACGCTTCCAAGCTCGCCTTCTCTAAAAAAGTAAGTTGCTATAGTATTTAATCAATACTATTTGTGAAGAACAATTACAACGTGCTTATACTTTTAAGAGAATTTCTGATAAAACATGAGCTGCTTGTATGGAGGAATATGGGTATAGAAGATAATAAGTTAAGGAGTCGAAATTATGATCCAACTTTAATTAATTAAATAATTTTCTATTACTCACTTTGCTACATCGGCAGGGAGTGTGAAGTCTTCCTTGTGGCCGGGAGAGTAGACGCCTCCGATACTCTGACATGTAGCCTCTGTACCATATTTATGGACAGTGACCGTCAACTCCTCCTCAGCCTCTAATCCAGACAGGTCAAAGTTCACCTCCACGTTACCACCGTGTGACTGCGAGGGCAACAAAGATTGTAAAAGTATTATATCAATGGGTCTGCCGTATTCACCATGAAAATACATGACATCGAAATAAACATGCACAATGAAGGAAAACCTTGATGAAAAGAAGGGTATGCACATTTCACGGATATTACGAACCATTAATGACCACCGTTCACTGGGTTACTTCGGCCGACTAAACCCATACATTTCCTATAACAGCTTCGGCCGATTAGAGCCCAGTGCACGATGATCATTAGTAATTTTAGGTATCTCATAAGTTTATATTTGGATAAAATGATATAAACCCTTACCTTCTGCCTGATATCGACATAACCTCCGATGGCGCGTTTGCTACCTTCTCCCCAGATGTCAGCTTTTAGGTCACAGGAGGCGTGCACATAGTGGTCACCATCTGTTAACACATGTAATTAAGAATGTAATGATGGAACACATAATGTATAATCAGTCATAATGTCAAGTCAATGTACAGGAGTCCTGATTTCTAATGTTTAATGTGTTGGATTCATGTTTCACGTGCCTGCGTATTTGTTAAAATGAGTTCATTGTGAGCTCATTGAAACAACGATTGCATGTGTTAGCCCGACCATACTTCATGTATCTCCATTGGACATACATATTTTACGTTAGGTATGAATATAAAGCACGATGTGAAAATTTACACAGACTTGCCTATGTACTTTAATGACTAATTACCTGTATGCTTATAGAATGCATTATGGTGTTGATGGTCTGCACCGTCATGTCCATGTGTGCGGTGTTTTTGGTGTGCAGCATGGTGGCCATTGCCGCTGTGACGGTGGGCATGATGCTCGTGGTGCTCAGGTGCTGGCACGCCAAATTGAGGATCCACCTCCTCTCCAGATCGGCTCTGACTGAATCCAGGGTCCACCTCCTCTCCGGTTCTAGTGTCTTCTTCTCCTGATGGATTGTATTCGACCTTTCCTGAACTATGATGGTGGGCATGATGCTCAGGTACTGGGTCAACACCAAATTGAGGATCCACTGGGTCAACACCAAATTGAGGATCCACCTCCTCTCCAGATCGGCTCTGACTGAATCCTGGGTCGACCTCCTCTCCAGATCTGGTGTCTTCTACCTCTGATGATCTATATGGGGTCTGTCCAGGTCTGCTCTGACTGAATCCAGGATCAACCTCCTCTCCAGATCTGCTGTCTTCTACCCCTGATGGATTGTATGCGACCTTTCCAGGTCTGCTCTGACTGAATCCAGGGTCCATCTCCTCTCCAGATCTGGTGTCTTCTTCTCCTGATGGATTGTATGGGACCTTTCCTGAACTGTGATGGTGAGCATGATGCTCAGGTACTGGGTCAACACCAAATTGAGGATCCACTGGGTCAACACCAAATTGAGGATCCACCTCCTCTGCAGGTCTACTCTGACTGAATCCAGGGTCGACCTCCTCTCCAGATCTGCTGTCTTCTACCCCTGATGGATTGTATGCGACCTTTCCAGAACTTTGATGGTGGGCATGATGCTCAGGTTCTGGGACAACACCGAATTGAGGATCCACCTCCTCCTCAGGTCGGCTCTGACTGAATCCAGGGTCGACCTCCTCTCCAGATCTCGCATTTACATCTCCTGAAGCTCTATATGCTGTCTGTCCATCTGTAAAAAATAGATATGAGTATAAGAATTTTGAACCCCTCCAAATCTAACGTACGCGTTGCACTGTTGAGAGCACATCTGGCTCTGTATATCAACCCAAATCTGAGACAGGTACACCCCTCCCCATACGCTACATGGCTGGACATATCATCTATCAATTATTTGGTTTACTGAGGTAAGTGCAAAATAGGAATTGTGTTCAAGTTCAGACTACCGTTTTTGAAGAAGTCAACCTATCTTACTTAAATAGCTGTAAATAAATATCATATTATTATCCCAAAGACGTTGGGGAAATGTTAGGGTCAGCCCTTTTTTGCAAGCTGTCGTAATGTCGTAAGAAATGTGCAACAGGGGCATTTGGGAAATTCTGGGCTTTCTAAAGCTGAAAGAATTTTGTTAATATTCCAATTAGACTCAAAGGTAAATCTATCTCAATATTACCCTCCTCCTAGACAAATCCCGCAAAAAACACCAACCTAGAGGTAGATTTCCAAAGTTTTCATGCTCACAGAATGCATCAATCTGAGACTAAAATTCCTATATTCTTTGGAGCAACATGCCCAGAAAATTTCAAAATACACTAATCTAAAAGTAAAATTGCTTGCAGTAATGTGTTCCCCGAACACATCAGAATGTACAAATCTAGAGAAAACTAATGGTTTCCTCGATATATAGATATGGTTCCTGTTTGCTCTTCCACAGTTTCCTTAATCATGGTCTGATTTACACACAACTAGAACCATAATGTAGGTAAACGTCCTTAGAATCTAGCGGTACATTCGGTCAGGCCACACCGGACATTTTGGCAGACCTGTGACATGTTTGCCGGACAATGCCCATGTCGAAAAGACTGAGAAACCACCAATCTAAAATAGCATTTTTCAAATTTTCCTGAAGCAACATGCGCTCAAAACCATCAGAATACATTTACAAAATGTGTAAAGGTCTCCTTTCACAGCGTGCCCTCAAATCTACAGGATACACCAATCTATCAGTAAATTTACTAAATTTCTTTGAGCAGTATGTCACCAACCCCTCTATATGCCATTCTAAAGATAGCAATCTGCTCCCAAAACTCCACAGAACACGCCAATCGTAAGGTACCGGTAGTAGTTACAATTTTCCCTCGTGCAGAATTCACCAATCTAACAGTAGAATTACACAATTTTCTTGGAGCAGTTTGTCCCAAACCTCCCAGAATACACCACTGTTAAAGTTCCAAAAATCCTCTAAATACCCTATTTCCTCGCCAAACTCCACAGAACACACCAATCTAAATATAGAATTTCGAAATGTTCCAGGTGCAATAGTCCTCTATGGCTAAATATATAACACAGAATGCACAAATCTCGAGATGGAATATAATTATGCTCCATTATGCCCTAAGCCACTCAGAACACAAAAACTGAAAATAGAAACATCAAAATTCTCCTGGATTTCACACTCAAAATTCACTTATAATTCCCCTTGAGGAGACGGGGAAGACAGCAGGAAAGGGGGGGGGGGTCATCCCCCACACTACTAGTTAGAAAAATTAGAAATGCTTTGCTCCATATATTTCTAGTAACAGACCATGTTACGTACATGCCCAGCCCTAAATACCGCTTAATAATGGCTTCTGGGTATATTTGTCTATATACAAATGTAGCAGTCAGTATGTCATTCCAGAACAAAGCCCTGTCCACCAGGTTTATGTATACTCCTGATGACCACTGAGATTTGGTGAAAAAATGCTTCCGCGCTTACAATCCGTATTTAGTTAATGCCGGTAGCTCTGAGAGGACTGTTAATTGGTAGACTTACCTGCTGGAGGAGGTGGGGGAGCTGCTGCAGGAGCACCAGCAGCCAGAGTCACGGCCACTAGCACCAGCAATATACGGCCATCCATGGCCAACATCTCGAAATACCTGCAGCTGTCTAGGCTTAAGCTAACTACTAGGGAAGTGCTTTGGTCGTCTTCTATGTTAATGTAACAGTCGATGTGCAGGAGGTTAGCCGGGGTTTAGTGCTCAGGGCGATGTGAAGAAGGGTCACACGGTGTTCAGTTTATATTGACCACTGACCGGATGGTTAAAGCTTATCTTATCGGGATCTGTAAGATAAGCTGATATTTCTGTTGGCCCTTGATCCCATGGTCAGTTGATGATTTGTTATCGTATTAGCGTGTTTTCATACTTACTGGTAGGTATACAGAAAATATTCACGGTATATAGTGATTGTTTAGTACATGCACTGTGTATATACAATACATACATGCATAGCATCCATGGGTCACCTGAGAATTGCAATTTATTTTATCTTATTTCATGTCTTGATACCATCTTTCAGGCTTTCAATTAAAATGTCTCAGTGTGTGGTTGATATCATTTTTGGATTCAATGTATGTAATTTTGCTCTGATAATGTATATCCAACTATTATCAAAAAGGGCCAACTAGAGATGCTATGCTATAATAATATATCGCATAAGGGGGTATTTCGATACCCCATGCCATTGGCATTTCCTGCAACCCCTCCTCCCGTTCAGTTTACTGGGACCCCCGCATCAGCATATTCCATTATTCTGACGTCACCAACGTGGTGATATATGCTGCCTTTTCGGGACAAACAATGCTGTGATTATCTTGGGGACCCATGGGTAGTACATTGACGGTATTTATCTTGTCGTAAATCCGGAGGATCAGCAATGGTGGTATGGTATCAGATGATATCTGTACCAGTGACATCATTACGCGTCCAGACGGATGCACTTGTTCAGAGAACTGAAAAAACACTCACCCCCACAGTATCCACAAATATAAACCACCTTCCCTATAGTATGCAGGACCAGCATTCACTGGTGTATACATAGCTTAATTATCAGGAGATGCTTATCTCTGTTACCCCAGTTGCTAAATGCTGCCAAGAGCTGTGATGCTCGGTCACCTTTTGGCGCAGTCTGTAACAATTCAAACGTCTTTGACCGGGTGTAGTCTTTGGCCGGGTGTAGTCTTTGACTGGGGAGTGATGAGATGGGATAAGTGAGACATATATAGTAGGGAAATCGGTGAAATGCTGCAATAATATGTAATACATGTTTATTGGAAACATATTTTTAATTTATTTTTATTAAGTAAAATTTTATATATTTGTATACTGAGCTTACTATGCACAGTGCAGCTGTTTAAACTCAAAGTCAAAAACGTTTGAATTGTTGCAAACTCAGGAGGCTTTGGCTCCCTTGTGCAATTTCCAGTGGCTGCTGCTATGTTATTGTGACTGCCCAGTGGTGTTAAGGCTTGACTTGTGCACCCTTTCCAACCCTTTCCCCCGGTCGGAGCTACCACAACTGAATTAAACCTGCACTGCTGCCGCCATATGACCAAGTTCAAGTTGGAACGCTCTATCAGCAAGAGTAATAATCCAATTTGGCCATGCAGGTATCTACCCCATGTGGATATCCTGTCTGGACAGCCCATGCAGGTACCCAATGCGGATGCAAGCCCTGGAGGAGTGGTTCGATCCCCCTGCAGCAAGCCACATCTTACCAACTCCCTTAATCCTGCATACAGCAACCACTACATCCCACACCTTGGTACCTTTAGTAAAACTTCATTTCAGGCATTTCGTTCAATATGCACATACATACATTTGGTATTGCTGGATAGGTATTGTTTAAATGTTATCAAAGTGCACTTAAATAGTGTACAGGTGCACCACATATCTCATAAAGTGGATGTGCTCTAGCAGAATGGAAAATTCTGAGAACAAAAGTGGAACTCTCATAGGATTACTATAGAAATGGTATCCAGCGTGTCACAGATCTCTGGTGTTCTATTTGAAGGCACTGGCTATCATTGTGAACTTCTGATCGAACTTCAAGGTAAATGCTGTTCAATTATTGAAGATGCCATCATCAGCACAGTTGTCCTGGAAGGCATTTCACAAAGGTCGAAATAGATTGATTTTTATCAAGGTGTTTGTAAATGGTCATCACTCTTAATTTTGGCTTAAAACCATTTGATTGCCATACGGGTCGTAAGTATAATGATCGGTCGGAAGTGGGGTCTAAACAAAGGTTTCCACAAGCAGGTGTAAATGCATTCCATGAATTATATTGCCACTGGAAAGCCTGTTAAAAGTACAAATAAAGTGTTTATAAAGCCCTAAACACAGGGACCTCATACCATCCTCTATTTTTTTTCTCTCCAAAAATGAATGTTTCTCGTTTCTTCTTGGCACACATCAAGAGGATGTATCACATACTTTATGTGCTGTTTTTGGGCTTTCTGCTCTCTATGATAAGGTTTGCATTGTGATAATATGTAGACTCATGATCATTATCCATGCATATCACAAAGGGCACCCTATTTTGGTATGAGTAATGATTTTAGAATGGTAATAGAATTGATATTAGAGGTGTTTCAAAGGGATCATTCTATTATGTAGTACATGCACCACTGGTAAGTCCATTCTAAGAGTGATCATTTTGAAACACATACTTTATACTTTTCTATTTCATTTGTACCACTCATATGCAAAATAGATCAATCCATATACTAAATTCATATTGAAACACATTTCTGAAGGCACTGCCCTTGTCCCTGAGGATAGGTCTATGATAGGTTTATATATATCTGCATTATGCGCCCCAACTGTGACCCCGCCTATCTTTTACACATGTCCCGAGAGATGGTAGGATAGGACGGTCCTTTGTGGTAGAGTTCAGTGCGGACCTCGATCCTCTGGAAAGGTTTAACCTTCCGCGGGTGTACCTTTTGTTATAAAACATCTACTGCTGTGGCTCTTTGGCATACACCTGGAAGCCAGGAGCTCTTGTTTCTTTGATATGTGTATAGACCCCTGGTCCCTTTTTTTCCCACATACTATCCCTCTGCCATTGTCTGAATCAGTAAAACGTAATAACTGTGAGTATTGACTTCTGAAGATTAAGACCTGGTGTCTATTCCCTCAGATCACCAGTAGATCTATGACTTGCGGTTTCCCCTCTCTAAGACGTCTATAGTTACTAGGCCTATCCTGTAATTGAGTACTTCCGTGATTATGTTAGTTTGTACACCATGTATTAGTGACCAGAAGCCTTTCCATGTAAAAATCCAATCTAAATGCGCCTCACTGTAGAAATTTATACGTTTACAGAGATGGCACTCTTGAAGTAAATCTGAAGTGTTCCCATACATTCCTTTAATGGGTTTCTAGTGGAAAGTTAAGAAAATCGATTGGATTGATATCATATTTTGTTTGTGCCTTTTACGTATGATTTAGCCTATTAGTGTACAGTTGCACTACCGGCCTCACGGATCGATCCCAAAGTTAGGTGACAGACCATCTTAACATGTTGAAACATAATGGGTAAGACCCATTTGTACGAGAGCCCTGGGTCAATACATTAGGTTTGTGTGAGTGGGTTTAGGGGTTGATAAGCCAAAAGTTGCAACGCTTGATGATTGTCGTATTTTGAATATGTCAATGGAGATAAAGTGAGCGTTGCTCTTACGAGGAGGAATTATCCCGATGGTCATCAGAACTTTTCAAATGCGAGAAGCTTGACATGAATGTTAACATGATGAATACGAGATTTTGTATGATACAATTTTATTTATTTCATGTTGCTTGATATGTATACAATATTCTCAATGTCAACGTATAAAATGGGAAATATAAAATCTTAATTATGACCTCTATGATGCATACATACTAACCGATGGGATTTTAGGACATACATGCCACATGACCTTCTATTGACTGTTGACGCGAATGGGATCCACCTGTTGTTCAAACCTTTACTTGCAGTCACATAACAGGATCTGGGCTATACGGTAATTCTCATTATGCCAATTCTAGAGTATAATATAAATAACAATACAAAGAGAATATCGTAGGCAGGTACACAGGCTGTTCGGATTATTTGCATGAAGATCCCTCTTAGTTTCATGTACACCAAATTGAAATGAACAGAAGAAGCAGGCTCATCCGTTATCTAAAGTTGAAAGGAGTTCCCATAATATCAACTTGGTTATTGTTTAGAATATGATACAAGGAGAAGTCATTTCAACTTTAAAACACCTTTGCACAATTATAAGATCAGCTTGACAGCTTTCTCAATACAATCCACTCAGTATATACATAAATCAATATGACAATTTGAACTATTATTCCAGTATTTTAGGTCGCAATGGTATTACACAAGACAGTAATGGTCAGGCATTGTTCATTTTGGATTACCTTGTTTCGCTGAGATGGTGGACAAAGGTAGTTAATGCAAAATGTCACAAACATCACATATAATACACAGAACCAGCCATGGACAGAATGAAGCACTGTCAAACGCAGGCCTCACAACTCTTCAACATCAATGACCACCAAATGTCACAGCAATTGTATATATGTATATATACATATATTTATATATCTTAGTTTTGGAGGTAATAACAGCCACATAAATGTTCTATGTGGGCACGGGGACGTATCCAAAGGGAACATATATGAATATTTCATGTATCCCCATTATTGATTATATAGAATAGTACCAATTTATTATGTGTCGTACGTCATTTCAGTTTGGAGTGTGGCATTTAGTTTTGGGACGAACGCGACATAAAATTCAATAAAAAAAACATCAAGCATGCTACACATACATTGGTTAATAATCTAAAACAAGTCTGCATTGTATGCTACGAGTCCGCTGGGCTGTACAATATAGTAATCTACGCAAAAAGCGGACGATGAGAGCTTCCACTCCAGCAGTTTCTTGTTCACTGGCTCGAGGTGCTGTGAACAGTCAATAAATGCACATCTTCTCCTCTCTCCTGTGGCCAGGGTGGTTATATACTATATGGGACCGCGCCCGGGTCGTCTCTAAATTGCCTATACAAGATGATGGCCACCCAGAGTATCATTTACTTGAGCATGAGACCGAGTCGAAGCCTCCTGTACACTATGTTACACACACATGTAGTTAAGATATATACACACCTATATAGGATCAGTAATATTACACTCTCCGTCATTACAATAAGTCTCTGTCTGTTCATTGGTTAACACTGTCACATGCATGCCGAGAAAAAACGTACTATAGGAGGGTGGCGTTCACTCCGGCGGGAAGAAGTGCCTCCCCCTTTTAATAAACGACACGTTAATAATACACAGGAGCGCCATCTGGTCACGCCCACCAGAAACAAAAAAGCACACTCCCCACTTTCACACACAGTCTAATTTACAAAAATAGAAATCTCCCTAGGGCCCTGGTGATCCCCAACTGTATACAGCTCACCATTAAAGTCGTGTATAACCTATAGGCTAGCAACTACACATGACAATGATAAAATTCCTGATGACGCCGCGTCATACAGTTTGACTACTGGAACTTTTTTCTACAGAATGCTGACCCTCATTCATACTTTACAATGTAGTAGTAGTGGGTGTGTATTAGTATTACTGCTCCGCACACCTCCCAGGGAATAACTAGTTAACGCACCCAGCCATTGTAACACTAGACCTTTTTACCAGACTAGAGCTACGTGAAGGCCTGCTCCTCACAGAGGTGGATGAAGGCATCCATTTACACAATCTAGAACCGCAATAATTACACCTCTAAAAGGTTATTGTTAAGTCGAACAGCCAACAACAGTTAACAACAATTATTACACCCAAGGCCTTTGCTCCCCCACCCATTCACATAAACCCAATTATAGAACAAAGTATGCCAGAAGCATCTATAGTTATCTGAATCTAGATATTGGTATTTCATGTTTTAATAAAGTATAAGATGCCACAGTAACAACCATAAGAACTCAGAATCAGGCATACTTTCACAATGTATAATAGATAATCCATGCGCATTAAAGCAGGTGAACTTTGAAGAAAAAAAATATAACAATACTGCGGTTCAGAGAATCAGAGTGCAATAATATCACGGTTTGTGCGATAATAACATACTAATCAAAATTGAATTAAGAGTTAACAATAATGGAAGGTGTCACCTTCCGCGCTAGTTTTGGTGTATGTTGTGTAAGGCTAAAATATCTGCATAATAACTGAGCAGGAACTCGTGGAAGACAAAAGAAAGGGACTAAAGAGAAACCCTACTATTGAGCGAGTTGCAGTGTGAAGGTAGACACAATCTTGGCACACTCCACAAGTCGCTCTGCTCAACTTCAAACGCTGCTTACTGTTTGGGACGGTCCCCACACACATAGATGAGACCAGTTAAAACACACACACACCGTCCGAAAGGGAGTATTCAACCCAAACTACAGCTATAAAATATAATAAAATGATATCATATGATATCCATCTGGGACATACATGATGGACACAGATAAGTAGAAATAAACAACTTCATTTTGGCAAATCATTTTACTGTCTTGGTGGAAGTCTTCTTCGTTCGTATCATCATGTTCAAGATTAGAACCAGTACATTTGGAAGAACTAAACATATTTATCAATACGTGGTCTAGTATAGCTGTATGCATGAGGTAGATCTAAAGTGTGGGGGGAATCCTTTGCAGTCTTAAGGCTGCATATACACAAAAGCTATTTCAAAGGAACATGGTACGTTTTTATTTACTAAAGAACTAACTTGTTGGGGCAGGGCTGTTGTGTATGAAGGGAGCAGGTGAATCAGGATGTGGACCCCTTGTAGTACCAGACTATGTGGCACACAGGACCGCCCTGTCATACCAGACTATGTGGCACACACCCTGTCGTAACAGACCATGTGGCACACAGGACCCCCTGTCATACCAGACTAAGTGGCACACCCCCTGTCATACCAGACTATGTGGCACATCCCCTGTCGTACCAGACTATGTGGCACAGAGGACCCTCTATCGTACCAGACCGCATGGCACACAGGACTTGCTTGTCGTACCAGACTATGTGGCACACAAGACCCCCTTGTCGTGCCAGACTTGTTGTACAAGACCACGTGGCACACAGGACCCCCTTGTCGTACCAGACTATGTGGCACACAAGACCCCCTTGTCGTGCCAGACTTGTCGTACCAGACTATGTGGCACACAGGACACCCTTGTCGTGCCAGACTTGTCGTACCAGACTATGTGGAACACAAGACACCCTTGTCGTATGGCACACAGAAGGTCGTCCACTAGGGCCATATGCTTTGTACTCTGTGGGTTGAAGACGGAGAGAAGACACGGGTACAGAATGCCAAACGGTTCCCCACCCACTGACATTTAAGTCGGCAGGATATAAAAATACAAATCTATACATGAAAGACTGAGCCGCAGATAGTTATATGTAGTAGGCCTGCCGAGACCTTGGGCAGTATGGGAGGGAGAAGGAGTGTTAACGTCATATCATCACGTATAGAGGCGGAGAACAGATCACACCCTTCAGTCACGGCAAGAAAAATATCTTACAAAGTCAGGATACACTGAACATATACCGACACTCATGCTTATCATTCATATAATAATTATATATCAACACACATTGACAGAATGTTGAATCTAGTACCTTTTCTTGATTCACAATAGCAATACACTGCCATTGTGATAATTCACAACTATAAGTTTCATTTTATACATGTGTAATATACGAATGACTCCCCTTCCCAAGACCCAGGTTGAGCACCAAGTGAACATAATTGGCCGTTCTCAGTCACATGACCAGAATGCTGTACATGTAAGCTACGTGTTGATTGGCTGGTTGGAGTCGGGTGGGCAGCCTACGCGTAGCTGTCCATGCAGCTGTGGACTTGTTCCAGTTTTTGTGACAGACGATAGTTACGGGCAAACTCGTCCTCTGTTAGAGCATCCATCAACTGTAACAGGCAGAACAGTTCACGTTAATAGACTCATAAATGCCTTACACAAGAGACATCACAAAGTACACACACAAAAATGAAACCTTGCATGATTAGAAGGAGAAATTGGGGGAGCTACTCATTGGGTACCACTAATATTAATAAATATAAGCATCATAATATAAGCATCATAATTCTAACCCTGATTTGAACCAGTTGTGTGAGAAGAAGGAGTTTATATTTCACTTGATTGTTATAAATAAGATGGTTTTCTAAGCAAATTAGCGGGTCAAGCATTCTATAATTATGTAATGTGGCACTGGTTCCACTTATCTCATGAGGAAGTATATTCAAGTAAATAGCATTATATGTATACACATGTATACACATGTATACAGTACACACGAAGAAACAGTGTATAGCTCAACATTTTATATGAGATAGGTGACTATTATGGACAGCTGCTTACCTCGTCGTTATACCGAGCCACATACTGGTATAACTCATAGAGCGCCGCGTTAATGTTAAACTCGTTTTGGTGTAACTGAAATAGACAAGATAAACCCGTGGATTACAGAGAGCCGCAACATCTAAGTCTGGCAGTGGTTAATCTAATACTGGGGATCTTACCCCGTTACACGATACATAAAGCACAGAATATACCATAATATGATCCCCAGAATAAATGTCATGAACATAATTCAAATTTATTCGTTTTCAAGTACCCCCACTGTTAGCTGTAAAACTAGTGGTGAATGTGATAACCAAGAGGTTGGAAAGCTTATTGATAGTGTCTGTAAATGACATTTAGGGTAGGTGTTGTCTACATGTTAATTAATATTACCAATGTGGCCCATAATGACCTCACAGTTGGGGGGCTTGCTGAGGAGCCTCCTGGTAGAGTAACGCCGACCTATAGTACACTCAGCCTTATTTTGATTAATGACCCTGTTCAAACACCACGCTTTGTCTACTTACCCTGGACTCCTCGGCGAGCATGGCGTTCATGTCTTGTTCGCTGATGGCCGGCATCAGCTTGATGTCCTGGTAATATCTGTAACAAGATCCAACACAGTCGTAAGTCAATGTCAACCAGCGACCCCCCCCCCCCCGGATAAGACTCTTTGCATCTCAAAGATACGGCTACCATTTTACCTGATAAGCACCTAGGGTTCTACTTGTAATGTGCGGAAAGATAACTTTGAACGAAGAGTTTTCTTCAGAAAGATGGAAACTGCAGACGTCAATTTCATTTAAATATACTTGTGGAAGCCCACAGTAAACAGATTCCCTACTCAAGCATGACTACAAAGTGTTGGCTAATCAGGGGCATGTCATGACTGTATGAGTGGTCTATGTGATTACCTTTCTACCCAACGCTTGTACTTGGGGATGTCTTTAGCGTAGAGCAGTTTGGAGGACGGCGAGTCCTTGCCCAGTCGGTGTTCGCTCATAGAGCAACTGTCCATGAAGGTCTGAGCGACGACCGACAAACAGGAATCGACAATGTTTGACTTGTGGATGTCGAACACAAAGTCAGGATTTTTGACCACGTTCACCCAGAACCGTAATGGTAGGCTGCATGGAAGGATTAGAAAACACAAGGTTACTTCATGAGTTGATTAAGTCGTAAAGGTATGCTTTAATCTAACATATCTTACACATAGGGCTAAACAATGTAATGTTTGTATTTCCTGGATTATATTACTGAAACCAGTATAAAGTGTGAGACTTGGAATTGTTTATCTGTATCCATGATGGTTAATATCAGCTTAATATTGTACACTAAAAACATGCAGATGAATGATATGATGAAAGATGTCTTAACTCAGTTTCTCCTAAAGCTATGCAAAATTCTATGGTTTTAAGATATATGTATCTTCAATTACATGGATTCAATGTTAATGTCATAAATAACCATTATACAAGATGATGAAACACACCTAAATTAGAATAGAAATATAGGACAGGAAAAGGTTAAGACAGCCATACATGAAGTTGTACACCTATGTTTTCATCCTCATTCACATAGAAGACCCTTACGTAGCTAGAAACACTTTTCTCAGTGCTATGTACTCACCTATTGGATTTCCATGTGTGTACCACCTCTGGGTCGCTAATGCCGTGGTGTAGAGCCTGGTCATCCAAGAAATCAAACATATACTTGATAGCTAGGGGCAGGGCCGAGCCGCGGTTGGCTGTGCTGAAGATCGTTTCGAACAGATCGTCGACGAACTGTTGTAACGTACCCTGTAACGATAAGAAGACATACACCTTTAAACGAATGTTCTTCATTATTTATGACATTCAGTTTTGTTGTTTAAACAAAAAGAGAGATATACTAGATGCTGATTCACAGAAACAAAGCATTATCATGTTTCTTCCTTTCACATGAAAACCGGCTATATGTAAAATATGCGCGTTTACCTTGGTAGCTAATAGTCGTGTGAGGTAGATCTCCGACACCATTTTACTGCCTCGGTCTCCTTCTTTCTGCATCTCACTGTCATGTGACTTGACCTGGAGAAACATAACAAAACGATTAAGATGACGTTTTTTTTCTACCAACAAGAAGAAACTATCAAAATAATAAAATTAATCTGCAGCTTGTACCAGCAGTCAGGGGTAAAAATCAATATCAAAATAATTGTACACAAAGGTAAAATCACTTTGAGCTGTAGAACCTGACAGACCCACACAAATAAGCATGTTAGTTACAGGGTGTTGTACTCTTGATGTGTATTATAAGAGGGTATGTAGTATATACCCTACGAGTAACTGAGTGTATATCAAAATACAACCACGACAGACTGAGGGCAACAGCCACTCTACCAGTGTTATCATAACATAACTCAGTTACGCGGGGGTATCTGACTTAACCCTTGGCTATGTGAGGGTATACGATACAACCAAGATGTGAAGTCCTTTGTCTTAGTCTTCTACCGGGGTTAAGAGGGAGTTAGTGTGTGAGGTACTCACCAGATGGTAGTACTTGGCACCGTTATCCATCTCTAGGTGGATGGTGTGCGGCGCGAGGGGCCGCGTCAAGGACGGACTACCAGTCATATACGTGTCTGCAAAGTAATACATGTATACACCTTTAGTATTGTCATCTAATGCCTTCAGTGAGGAAATGGCGCTGTTTCTCAAATTTTGTTTCAAATATCTTTATTTGCATTGAGTTTTATATGGTATACATTTACAACTTAGTTGATATCTGTACATTTGTCAGCAGGGGGGGGGGGGGTAAGACGGAAATTGTTTGCAGAAATTTCATGCCTCACTGTCTAGAATTGAATCAAATTGAATCGAATTGAATTGTAAACAAAAGGTTGGGGTTGCACTGTGGTAAATAGGCAAACTAGGTGTACATATCTATTAGTTGTGGGCACATTTAATCCTGCATAGAGACATGACCCGCCTACCCCAGTGCACTTAGTTTTTTTCGGTTATGTAAACTCATAACAGTTTATTTAACTAATTATGATTTTCAACTTACCAAATCTGTGGTGGGAGCCGGAGCGGTCCGAGCCGAACGACAGGTTGTACATGGAGGACTGTTTGGGGATGAGGGCCATGAGGGCCATGTCCGACACCTTGTAGTGGGACAGCGTGTTGATCCGCTTAAAGTCTCCCTCCGTCTTGGACGTCACGTCCTCGTCCTGCAGGATAAGGCGCCCCTTGACGCCCGTCCGCCACTCCAGGTCCAGGTCGTCCTTGTCCGGCCTGGAGGAGTGGGGTGCGTTCTTGTAGATGGCGTCCAGGATCTTCTCCTTGACCTGGGCTATGGTGTCACAGTCCAACACCTTGACGGCGTGCTCCTGACTACCGTACTGCACGTCCGGGTCTATCACGTGTATCGTCTAAACACAGAAACAGGCACAATGTTAATAATACAACCAACACCTTGCTGCGTGACTACCTATGTGTCAGCACAATTATCATAGTTGTCACGACACCAATATGTAACCAACATGATTATACACTGCTATTCTACGGGATATTCTCAATATTGTTTACTTACGTTCCATGTGATGCTTCATTAGATCATCTACATACCTTATCATTTACGTTATGAATTAAATTTGTATTTAGTGCTGAGGTCAATCAAAGACTTGCATGTAGATTCATAGGTGTAAGGTTAACTAACGGGCAGAATTCCATAAGTTGTCTTTGAATAAGACCCATCCTACCATCACATACAGTTAGTATGTTGCGCCTGAAGGTCTTTTAATCAGTACAATAGAGCCTCGGTTTGAAGATGTAGAATACAATAGCATGTAGCATAGAGAACCAGTATTGACGTTTGGTTGATAAATACGCGAAATAGTAGACCAAATCAAGAGGCATGTGCCCTTATAAGGCATATGCCTCGAGATCTGGCGTAGTATTTCAAGTATGAGTCCACCAAACGTTAATACAAGGTTTATTATATTTCCAACATACCGCTGCATGCTTTTATACCCAATAATTAAACAGAATATGACATTTATAACGTTGTACAAGGTCGTCTGCATCCATAGTAGCCAATGATTGACCTTTGATTGGCCCTTTAAGTGACCGTTGAGTGGCACTGAGAATGATGTACATTACCAAACAAACAATCAAGAAGTGTCTAGACTGTGTCTAGAACAATCAAGCCTAGCTGAAATGCTCGCTCTTCATTGGTTAATAACTCCAAAGAAATACGGGTACTTACCAGCACTCTGTAGTCTATCTGCTGCCGGATGAGTTTGTCCTCACTGAGGGAGTACTTGGCCTCCCCGGTGAACACGTCCACCGGACCCTTGTCCACCTGCTGCTTGATGGCTCGGTACAGCATGAAGAGCGGCTCGCCTGCACACTCCTACAACACACAACCCACCGTTAGTACTCAACACGACACCACCAGACACAAGGAGCGTCTCACTGCAGAGATGCCACATGGTCGTCAACCAAAAGTAGGAAATCTGCCAATTTTGTTTGGTAGGAAACTAACTTAAGGTAGGTCGATACCATTTAAAACGGGACCACTGCGCATGTTTCCGCGCATCTACCTTAAATATGTCAGAATGACATCATATTTGGTGAGTGGTTGGTCATATACACCCTCATCATCCATGTCATTTTTTGGACAATTCTGATCAAAATTGAGCATTTTATCAGACATTACATTTTGTATAATAATTAAAGTTGTTTTCTTTTGCATTTCTGACATTTTGTTATCAACCATATTTATAAACCAATTAATGATATGATTCGGACTATAAAGGTGAATAGATCGCTTAAATATATCCTGGGCTACAAAATGAGACCATTTCATAACGTGATTATTAGCATTTTACCCATAATGCAATACTTCAAATATCTTATTTAGCACACTTTTGCAGTACTTTTTTACTTCAAAGGCCCAAAACACTAAAATAATGCGCGGGACCCTATGTTAAATTTAGTCTTACTAGTTTCCAAATTATCTTAAAATTCATTTCATAAAGTTTAAGAAAAATGACAACTTTTTTTCCATCGATTTTAATCGATTTTGTGTTTAATTAATTACAAATTAATCCATATTTTCACCATTTTTTACCCAGAATGCCACATCACAGGACCATAAAAGTATTTTTGGAATGAAGAGAAATATCTAGGCGCTCATTGTGTGATGTTTCATATTTTTGTGGTTGCAGGTTATGGCAAAATAAAATTACAGAACTTGTTATATTTTTTTATATTTTTTAGAGAAAAATCAAAATATGCAAATATTTCAAAATTCTGTATTTAAAAAAGTAGCGCGGGACCCCCCTATTTTCTCTTCAGATATTTGTTCTAAATGATCTGAGGTACCTCTGGAAGAAATTTGGAGGAATTCTAAACTTTTTGAGTCAATGGTATCGACCTACCTTAATTTGATACAGAAATTCCAGCATAAAAGTAGGAATTCCTGCAAAAGTAGGAAAAGTGGCATCTCTACGTTTCACAGCCTGTCACAGGGCACTAGGCCATGGCAGACTGGCACAGACTAGCAATGTCTTAGCAACAATGTACAGGTGTGTGTGAATCCTAAGTCTAAAGCTAAAGTCCTTACTTTGCTTATACCAGTCTGAACACAATGCACCATAAATGATCTGTCTTAACGTACAAGGCGCCAACACCCACCTTCAGGAACTTATAGAGCAGGAAGGTAAACCAGTTAGTCAGCATCTTCTCAGCCACTGACTCTGTTCTCCTCAGAAGGAGTTTAGGATGTCCACGATCCTCCATAGACCTCTCTATTAGGTCGGCTAATAACGTCTTCAGTATACTGCAATAGTCAAAATACAAATGGTCAAATTTTATCTATCAGGTACATTTAACTGAGCGTCAACACAAAGTGATTGTAATTCAAACATAAACACACGTGGTATATTAACAGAAATTACATGGATGCACGGTGGACGTACATGGTATTTATGAAAACCATGCTCTATTATGCAGAAGCTATATACTTGCCACGTGTTGATTTTTACTGTTGTGTATAATTATATACATATATAGTATGCTATAATAACTCACTCTGTGTGGTGCTCCATTCGGCCTTGGAGAGCTACAGAAATAAGGGAGGCTACATTGACCCTCTCCCGCATGGAGAAGTTCTTGTGGTACTCTAGGGTACGAATGAAGAGCAGCAGGAAGGTTTTGTTGAGCACCAGGCTGTTAAAGAGTCGCAGTCCCTTCTCAATGCCGTCCCTCCGGGCAAGGTCAACCTGCGGCAAAATAATAGTGTCAAATCAACCTACACATAGCCCTAAACTAAACTAAACTAAATATATAATTACCCGAGTAATTTATTATATAAATTACGACGGGGAATTCTTGTTCTTACGAAGCCTAAGGCACTATTGAGTGCTTAGGGGAGCATGGGAGAAGACACCACCGGAAGTAGCCAGTTGCTTGAGCGTGTATATCAAAGAATATTCCTCAATAGACATTTTTTATAAACCATTATAAAACATATCATTATCCTCATAATTGAGACTATCCTTTTCCTCATAGCCTATATATATCCTCCATTTTTTAAAATTCTATATGCATAGTTTTGGAGGTAGTGGGGGATGGTTTGGTGGGCCCATGCTCCCCTAAGCACTCAATAGTGCCTTAGGCTTCGTAAGAACAAGAATTCCCCGTCGTAATTTATATAATAAATTACTCGGGTAATTATATATTCTTACTCGCCCGGCACTACTTTTCGTGCCGGGCAACCTGGGAGAACTTTAAAGCTGTCTATCTGTGCGAATATTCTAAGGTTCTTAATCAACAAACCCAGTCACAGACCAATACAACTTAATAAGTCACCTGAGGTGTTTTATTACAAAAATAAATCATCACAGTCTTATATAAATCCACAATTTTTGCAGTTCATATCACAGACTCTCAACAGGAAAAACATGTCATAACTAGAGTTCTATACAAACTCAACATCTTGTGAGTTCTTATCACAGACATATTTTCCTTTATGAATCACATTTATATATCACATATTTCAGGATTCACCCCAATCTTTGGGTAATTAATCTCCATAGTTGTCTAACAGTACTTCACCCAAATTCACCTCTGGGTCTTCTTCAATCTGTTTTGCATAATGTTTCGCCATTGTTCTTTCTGTTTTCCACGAACCGTATTTCAACAGGACATTGGTTGACACTCCCAACCTTTTCCCTGCTGACACTCCAGCTCCACGAGTAGAATGAGCCCCATACTGGCCCTTTATTCCACTCTGCTTCAATACTGATAACACCCATTTTGAGATTGTATCTCTACTCACAGGTTCATTCGGAAACCTGAATGACATAAACAATTCTTTGAACTCATACTGTTCATCAATGTACCTGAACTTCTTTGTTCTCTTCAGGTATTCTTTCAACGTTCGTACAACACACAAGACCTTCACTCTATGATAAGGTTTCAGTACAATCTTTTCTAACCTGTCCCCTGTACGAGCGGTTTTCATGAATTCAGTCAGTGTAAATGACACTGAACCATCATCAGACTGTTCTAGTCTATCAATATCTAGAGCCAATGCTACTTGACCCCTTTGACCTGTAATCAACAATATGAGAATTAGGAGTTTCTTTCCCAATTTTTCAAGTGTGAGCTGTCCATTACTTCCCCAATTTTTTAGAAGCTTGAATACTTTCCCAACATTCCAAAATTTTGAATATTTTGGGCCAGCTGGATTCATCAACCAAGCTGCTCTGACTGATCTTCCTACCCAATAGTCAGTCCCTATTGTTTCTCCTAAAACATTTCTTGGTAACAGAATGGACAGCGCACATCTTGCACAATTTATCGCTCCTGAAGAGTATCCTTCTTCCGACAACTGACGTATAAACGAACAAACTTGAAACCTAGTCGGATTTTCTTTGTCAATCCCCTTAATAATACAAAACGTATTCCACATTCTAGCATATGTATCATAACATTTCTTTGAATTGCCTTTCCAACTTGTCATTAGAAACCTAGCAGTTTTTCTATCACAACCTGATTCTTCCACTAATCTACGTTCGAGAACATCAAAGCAAGTAGACCTATTCCTCGGTTGAACCTTACGTCGTAATCTATATTTGGAAGGATATTTCTCCTTTTCCTGCCTATCTTCATGATTCGTTGTGCTTTCTCCAGCATCCTGGCATACCATGGGCTGCCTGGCCAATCTGGCACCACCAGAATTATCCTGTCTGGTCGCTCTATCTCGATCTTTCGGAGGACCCTTGCCAACAAACTGAAAGGTGGAAAAGCGTAAGCGTCAACATTTTTCCACGACATTGCAAATGCATCACAGTGAAATGAACCTGGATCTGGACCCCAGGACACATACAAGTCACATTTAGTGTTAGTATGTGAAGCAAATAGATCTACTAAAGGTAGTCCATACCGTAAACAGATCTTTTCATAGACCACAGGATTTAAAGACCACTCAATGTTGTCCTTAAAATTCCTAGAAGCCCAGTCTGCTTCAACATTCAACACCCCTGGTAGATAAGAAACCCATGCTTGAGTCATCTCAGCCCATCCCCAGATTTTTTGTGCCACTTCATGACACGAGGGAGATCTAACCCCTCCCATCTTTCTAACATAGGCTAACGCTGTGGTGTTGTCAGTTTCCACATGAACATGCAATTCCCCTTGTTTGCAGAACGTCTGCAAACCTAAGAAAATGGCTTCCAATTCTAACACATTTATATGACGTGTCTCTTCCAATGACCACCTTCCTCCTGTGGTCACTCCTTCACAACTAGAACCCCAGCCTTCCTCACTAGCATCAGTAGTAATGGCTAGATCAGGAGTATCTGATCTAATCATTCTTACCGCCTGCTGTACATTAACAAGCCACCAATTCAAATCCTGAATCGCCAATGAATTCAACTCCATTAGTCCATCAAAATTTCCTTTTGACCTACCTAAGGCTCGGTTCCTACACAACTCTAGATTTTTCACATGTGCAAGTCCATAGTCTACCCCTGGAGTGTAAGCTACCAAAATTCCTAAAACTTCAGAAACTCTCCTAATTGTAGGATACCTTTCTTGTAATAGTTTCTCAATTTCAGTGTTCACTTTCCCCACTTTTTCCTTTGGCAACGTGACCTCCATCCTTTCTGAGTCTAGTACAAATCCTAAAAACTTTAGTGTTTTACTAGGCGTCAATGCTGACTTCTCCGGATGTATGACCAGACCTGCACTGTCCAAAATCTTACACAACTCTGACACTGCTTGTTTACAATCCTGAAAACTATCAGCCATTACAAACAGATCATCAATATATGGGAAGCACTGTATTCCCATCATTCTTGCCTTCACAAAAATGGGATGTAGCATTTTTGTGAAGTACCTTGGTGCACATGCAAGACCATTAGGTAACGCTTTGAATTGGTACAACTGCCCATTCCAGAAGAATTTTAGATACTTCCTATCTTTCTCATGTATGGATATCGTATAATAAGCGTCCTTTAAATCAATCGATGCTAAAAAGGAATCTTGTCGTACCAATTCCAAAGCAGTTCCTAACGATGACATTTTAAAGTGTTCATATTCAACATACTTGTTCAGTTCAGTCAAGTCCAATATGATACGAACCGTACCATCTGGTTTTGGCCTCGTGAAAATGTTAGAGATCCATTCTTCGTTCTCATGTTCTACCAACTCAATCACACCCTTACTCTCCATTTTCGCAATTTCAACATTTGCCAACCCAACATGTTCAACAGACAATCGATATAAATTTGGTACTGATTTCTGTACCGGTACTTCTATGAATGGTATGCTCAACCCTTCAATATTTTCTAGTACCCAACTATCTTCAGTTATTGTTTCCCAATAATCTATACTATCTTTTATCTGTCCAGCTACAAAATTGGATGGTATATGTTTACACTTTGAAAGGAGTGAATGGTTCTTACCAACCTCCTCTTCGTCTACCTCTTCTTGTTGAAGTTGGGACGATCTTGCTGATGTAGATTGTTCAGAGGACTCTGATGCTGACCGTCTGATCGCCCTCTGTATTGGCCCCCTCGGGCTCTGTGCCCGCCCCTCTGACCTCGACCTCGAGGGGCAGGCGGTGCCTGAAAACCCTGATTCCCATTCCAGGATTGTTGCTGCTGATGTTGGGCCTGATTTGAACCACGGCCCCTAGCACGGCCTCTACCACGGCCCCTTGGTGCTTGTGGGAATCTCTCTTTCTCTGGTGCTAAGTCTCTTATCAGCTTCCTTGACTTCTTCACCTCATCCACAGTCTCCTGTATATCATCACCGAGCAGATATTCACCTCCGACATCAGCCTGAGCTACCGGATATGCCATCTCTTGATCCATGTTTCTCCCTAGTGCATTACGTCTTCTTCTAACTATAGAAGTATTAGCATAGAAAGCCAGCCTAAGTCCTTCTTCTACGTCTGCACCAACAGCATCTAGTTCTGGATCATTCTCTCCCTTCTCTAAGATGAGCTCACAAAGCGGTAGCATAGCCGTGATAGAACCTAACAAAAGCTGTTGTGTCAGCTGTAGCTCCACATCTGCTTTCTTGACTTCAGGATGTACTTTATTACTCTTATAGTATGCTCGGTTCATCTTTGGTACCAGAATTTCCTTCAGGTTCCTAGGTGACGGATAACGTTCAGCTAACTCCTTTGCCACTGTCAAGTCCTTTGACTTCTTATACATGGTACGCACATATTCAGCCAGTCCTTCATCCACCGCTGGTGTAAAAGGATCCTTTTCTGCATCATGAACTGCTGACATAGCTCTTCGTGCAAAGTGGCCTGGTTTCCAAACTTCCATACCACCCTTATCTTCTTCACTAACTGTAGAAGCAGAATCATCATCCTTCTTCTTTAGCACTTTTTTCTTCACCTGTGGGGTTTTGGCTTTGACCACCGTAGTTTCCACTTCAGGTGCACCTTGTGACTCTTCTTCCCACTCATCATCATCATTACCATATAAGTAGGATTCTGCATACACCTGACCTTCAACTTCTGCAGCCTCATCTAACTGATTTATCCTATCTCTCTCTACTGATTCAGAATAGTGTGGTGACATCAAAGGAGGGCCTTTTTCTTTTTCCACTTGGCTTACATATCGCTCTGTCAGATACTCAGTCTCATACTCTTGAGTCTGAATTCTAGCCGCCTCGAGTTTTAACGACTTTTCTTCTGCTTCAAGTTTTTTCAGCCTATTAATTCTTCTCATCTTCACTAGCAGTTGCTCCCTTCTAAGGAACTCTTCGTCTGTCATAGACTCCACTTCTTCGTCCAAGTCAACGTTAACTGTATTGACAGTGTTGACAGCATGTGCTTTTTGCCGCTTGTTGACAGTAGGTCCTGACACCGCTGTCGACGAAGTTTTTTCAGCATTATTTTCAACAACAACACTTATTTCAGCAGCAGCATTCTCAACCGAGCGCTTATTAGCCCTAGTTTTACTGGACTTGCTTGCAGTTGAAGCTTTTGAAGCTTGTTCGTTAGAGTTTTTGTCTTCATTGACAGTCCTCTTTTCTCCTGCGCCAGACATGGCGAGCAGGTGTTTACGTCTTCACGGAGTGTGTATTCAGCGCCCAGTCTGAAATTATACGAAAAACTCCATTTAGTGAAACCAAACTTTCACCGTGTGTTGCCTTAAACAAATCACACACATTCCACCAATTTAATAGAGGTAAATAATAAAATAACTCCAGTTATTTGATAAACTTACCTCTCCGCTCAGCGTGTGACTACCTCGAACCTGGTATGCGCGCGCAACTGGCTACTTCCGGTGGTGTCTTCTCCCAGGTTGCCCGGCACGAAAAGTAGTGCCGGGCGAGTAAGAACCCCGATAGGAGCAGCCGATCATCTAGACCCCAGCACCCAATGACAATTTACACACGCTGCCACAAGCCGACATACTAGAACATCACTACAAATGTTTGCCTCTTACGTTATAAATTGATACTTAAATGCTGTTCCAAATGTTGCAGTAGTTCTGATACCTTTGTATTATTGACAAACATAGGTGACATAGCCATGTCTGGTGACAGACTGACATGACAGGCTCCTAACACTCACCTCTAGCGGCCTTATGACGGGGTGGTCAACCTCTCCGATGAGTGGGAAGAGAACGTGCATACAGAAGCTGCGGTAATCACGGAAGGGAATGCCGACCGGGCCAGACAGATCACTTGTCAGCTCAGACATGTCCGTCTGGAGCTCCGCAAATGCTGCAAACATGATTCACATCAGTCAGATTCTAACGCTTATTCATTTACGTACAGTAAGCTATATTTATGGATACAGTACTTTTTCCTACAATCCTACCAATGTGCATAGTGGGCCTACCTGAAACCAGATTATTCTGAGTGATATGCTGCACTCTAAGGGTTAAGTTGATTTGACAAAGGCACTGCTACTACATGTATAGCCATAATTCAGGACTGTGTGAGTATTGGACTACTTAGTACAGACTATACTGAGTATGATACTGCACTCTCAGGATTAAGTTAATTTGACAAAGGCACTGCTATTATGGCTCAATTCCTCATGGTATGAGTGTAGTCCTTGGTACTTACCCTCCTTGCACTCCTTGGCTACGCGGGCCTCGAGCACGTCCATTTGGTTCTGCATGCGCTTCATGACTCGGTCACTCTCACGTGACTTCTGTCGGTAGGCGATGCAGACAATAATGATAATAAGTATGAGGATACCGCCTCCTGCCCCGATACCAATAATGGTGGGCAGCGACAGGATCTCCATACTCTCGTACTTGAGCTTTCCTACCGTGTAGTTAAAGTTGGTGCCAACGTGTACGGTGACCTTGGGGTTGGTGCCTACGCCCTCCTCGTCTGGGCCGGGTGGCGTACAGATGAGGTAGGACTGGCTGAGGGAGGTCACCTTACACTCTGCTGCGCCAACCTTCACTGTCACGTCCGACGTCGTCATGGCCAGTGCCAGAAATGAGCCCTGAAAAAGTAGAAAAGTAGAAAGGTCATTGCAGCTTTCTGCTCAGAATATCCACTATTCCCTATAATTTTGGTTTGTCATAACAGTAGTCTGAGAGTATTCTCAATGTCTTTTACTACGTGTGCTTACTCACTAGTTTCCTGAGGATATTTTCTATTTTCTATCCTTCTAATTAATTAGTCTCTCGACAATGTCATACAGTTCTGGTTTCACAGTCGTCTGACAATATCCTGCAATGCTGATACATGTACTGGTTTAATCATCCCCCAAGTATATCCTCCATTTCCTATACTACTACTAGTACTAGTCTAACTGTCTCCTGGGTATATCCTCCAATTCCTATACTACTAGAGTGACCATCTCCAGAGTATATCCTCCATTTCATGTACTACTAGTCTAACTGTCCCCTGGATATATCCTCCAATTCCTATACTACTAGAGTGACCATCTCCAGAGTATATCCTCCATTTCATGTACTACTAGTCTAACTGTCCCCTGGATATATCCTCCATTTCCTATACTACTAGAGTGACCATCTCCAGAGCATATCCTCCATTTCATATACTACTAGTCTGGCCGCCTCCAGAGTATATCCTCCATTTCCCATACTACTAGTCTAACTGTCCCCTGGATATATCCTCCATTTCCTATACTACTAGTCTAACTGTCCCCTGGATATATCCTCCATTTCCCATACTACTAGTCTAACTGTCCCCTGGATATATCCTCCATTTCCCATACTACTAGTCTAACTGTCCCCTGGATATATCCTCCATTTCCCATACTACTAGTCTAACTGTCCCCTGGATATATCCTCCATTTCCCATACTACTAGTCTAATGAGGGCCCGAGATTTGTTCTACACTAGATGGGGCTTCAAGTAGTCCAGGTAAACGAGATCCCTGTTTTCATACATGTTTTCTACAGGTGAGAATACATGTGTGAAAACTGGGATCGCGTTTACCTGGACTACTTGAAGCCCCATCTAGTGTAAAACAATTCTCTGGTCCTCATTGTCCCCTAGATATATCCTCCATTTCCTATACTACTAGGCTAACTGTCCCCTGGATATATCCTCCATTTCCTGTACTACTAGTCTAACTGTCCCCTGGATATATCCTCCATTTCCTATACTACTAGTCTAACTGTCCCCTGGATATATCCTCCATTTCCTTTACTACTAGTCTAACTGTCCCCTGGATATATCCTTCATTTCCTATACTACTAGTCTAACTGTCCCCTGGATATATCCTCCATTTCCTATACTACTAGTCTAACTGTCCCCTGGATATATCCTCCATTTCCTATACTACTAGTCTAACTGTCCCCTATATATATCCTTCATTTCCTACACTTCCAGTCTGACCGTCTCCAGAGTATATCCTCCATTTCCTATACTACTGTCAACACCACCTGGCTTAAAATAAATACAAATACAAGCGTCTGACGCAAGGCATGTGGTCGACTTTCGGTGAATCTACTCTACTACACATTTAAAGTGCTAGTCTAACCATCTCCTGAGCATATTCTCCATATCTTATACTACTGGTAGCGGTCTAACTTACCGTTATGGTGAGATGGTCGTCCTCCTTAGACTGCACCCTCTTGGTGCCGTCCTTGAAGTGGTTAAACTTGGGGTCGTCATAGACCCGCAGTGAGTCAGTATGAGTGTAGTTGAGCAGGTCCTTAACGTTGTCCATGTGGAAGCCGAAGGGCACACTGAGGGGCTCCTGGGGGCTGGGTGGGCGCACCAGGGCCCCGGCTATGTTGGGTGTGCGGCACAGCATCCACGTGTCGTTCTTCACCGTGCAGTCCTGTAAACAGTGGTTTACACGACATATTAACAACGGATCTTAATCTTGTATGTTTAATATTATTATTGTTACTTGTATCGTATTTGTATGTATAACATACTGCCGTTTTAACCATTTATAACCACCTATGCGCCAGGAAAATCAATAATAATTCCAAATCAGCACTCTGTAATTTGACTGTTACACGTAAGTATATTTAATTGATTTAGTAATAAAAATATAGTTAATAAAATGTATTAGAACATGTAGCGGCAAAGAAGTACATATCGGTCGCCAATGTTCAAAATGACAATCACTTCTAAACATAAAGCGAATTTGTGCAATAGAAAGTGCTCTGTCATCTGAAAGACAACTTACATTGGTAAACTGTTGGTTGTTGACGTTGATGTATATTTTAGGTGATTGGACTGACAGGAGATTGGCCCCGATAACCGTCAGACGAATACCTCCACTGTAACAGATACAAGGCAAGGTTACAGCAACGAGTAGATACACTATTGGACTCCAGAAATTCATACCGAAATTGTATACATAATTATGTAGCTCTTTAGTTGGGTTATTCGGAAATATACCCCAAGATTATCCGACCCTCTTGTTATCCACATACGTTTTTCTTTGTTGTTCAACTCATTTACTGAATCCGTATATTAATTTAAGTTGTAGGCCCAACTGATTGATGTGTTCTGGTATTTTCGATTAGCACCACCCTCTGTGGAGAAAGGTATAGTGTTCAGTGAATAGTACTAGAGTATCCCGTGCTCACCTCATAATGGTCTTCCGTGGGTAGACGTCTGTGATGTTGGGGTCCCGTACGTAGGCAAACACCTTATCTTTGTGGATGATGAGGGCGTTGTCAAACTTGACCGACACAGCCCCACTGGACAGGCTGAGGTCCGGGTTGGGGAACGTCTCACACACTATCCGTGAGTCGGTCACCGAGCTCCTGTAAAACACACAACTCAGTCAACACAAGTTCTATACAAAGAAGAATACGCTATAACTAAGATATTAATAATCGTTTATCAAATTATGCCCTTATTTAAGTTATTACACTTTGGTAAACTAATTACAATGAAGGCTGGACTAGATTCCTACATGTTAAACTGAGAAGCCGGGTAAACGTGTTTTTTTTTTGTTATGTAGACTCATAGCAATTTATCTAGCTATTAAAGCATCATATTTCAATAGAATATACCGAATATGATGCTGATAATGTAAATATGTACTCGGCAGGTCTGCATCGCCTGATACAATCTATCAGCTTTGTTGGCCTGGGTTGTTTTTTCATATATAGCAGTTTGGAGTTCTATTCCATCCACCGTCTGTTCTGCAGTTTAGTTGGCCAGTTCCGACTGCCACCCAGCGTCAAGGCCAGGAACTACATGTAGTGTGTGAGATGCGGGGGGAGTAACACTAGGGGGCGGTAGGAGAGCAGCTCTCAGGCCGAGTGACGCACAGGTTTGGACTGAGTAGCATCCTCATACTTTGAGTAGATGACTTGTGCTATATATAGGCATTTACTCCTAGCATAATAAGCATGCCACTCAGTTTAAGCCTGTGATGTGAAGGGACTAGGGTGAGGGAGCTAGGAGGCCCCAATCAGTGCCGCCAGGCTATGATACATAGAGGTGCACTTACGGTATGATCTGACAGGGGCGGCCGGCCACCGTGGCCGTTCTGTTGGTGCCCGTGTTCATGTGGTCGCCCACGATAGTGAGCCGAGTGCCGCCTGACTGCGGCCCACGGATCGGGTAGAAGTCACTGATATAGGGCTCCTGGTAAAAGTCAAGTACATCACCATCACAAAGTGCACAGCCCGTGAAAATGATAGTAGAATGAAGACCATCGTGTACATCGTCCACTATCACAGTGGTCTCAGTACCATATCTATATATGTTGCTGTGCTTTTATCCCCCATGGTTAGCACTAGGCCTATACATATAATGGTGATTCTGTGTTAGTTATATTGTAAGCCCCTTGTTGTCATCGACTTACTGGTACTGGCTATAGAATAATTCATCTGTGTACCTTTACAGAATACATAATTTATACCATGATGTTTATAAATACTGATGTTAACAATAAAGATAAATTGCTAAATTCCATTTGATTGTCTGAGATGTCCATGTCCAGCCCTACATGCCACATATACTTACAACGTAGGAGAACATTTGCTCGGCCTCTGCTGTGTACGTGTTTCGTATCACAACACGTACTTTATCCGACTTGACTTCACTGGAAGGTCCTGTCACGCATACGACCCTGTCGAAAGATGTAATATGTATTAATGATGTACATCTACATGTAAATAATGCTGTATCTATAACTGTGTTTTTCTAATGATGCTCAGGAAAAAAGAGTACATTTTCTTAATTCATGCGACTTATTTGTAAGCCATATACAATGGATTCCACAATATCCAATACAACTGATAAATCTCACAAATAAACATAAATATTACAAAAACTTAGTACAAAACAGTGATTGTTTCTGAGATAGTAAATGTAGTTACCTGATGGCAGGGACATATGCATTTTTATCTGGCTCACACGGTTCTTCGGCCACCTGAACCCCTGCCTTGATATCGTCAAACAACTTGCCGAGGTTCTCCCCTTCTACCGTGACCCGCGTGCCGCCCTCCTTGGGGCCCGACGTGGGCGTGAACTGCAACACCAAGGCGTACAACATGAGCAGACTACTCACATACCGAGCTAATACACACTAAAACCACTACATCTCCTTAGAGAGATATGTATGCTTGGTTTCTACTATTTCTCACCCTTATCACATGTACAAGTATCACAATTTAGATTAGCTTGTGAAATGAACGTGAAGCACGCAGCCCCTAGTTAACTTAAACTCCTCATTATGTTCACATCGCAAACACCATCTGACTTGTTGTATTGGTACTGGAGACTTACGCGGAGAATCTTGGGGTTGGGACAGTCCATGCTAGAGTTCCTCCAGTTGCGGTGCTTACACTGGTTCTGGATGGTGCAGGCGTTACTGCACCAGCCACAGTTGTACTTGTGGCTCACAGTGAGGCACTCGCCGCAGTTGTCAGCCATCTTCTGGCACTTGTACACAACCACTGTACAAGGCAAGCAAACACAGGATTAGTTTATAGCACAGAATTACGTTTTCGGCTAGTTATTTTGAAAGGAAAATATGTCATTTCATGAGGTTATGCTAACGTTCCTTTAGTTTCTTTTACTTACACCTACTTCCCTTACCCACACCTATGGCAAAAAGTCAACATGTCAAAACAACTTAGTTTTAGCGATATAATTTACACTGTTCATGTCACTCCCATAATACATATACGTGTTCATCTTCATGATAACCAAAAATACTTTAAAAAAAAACAATTAATAGAATTGTATACCTTGGATGCGATCGGGGTTGTCTAGAGGTTTCCTTTTTCCCCAGAATATCTGGAAGGGCACGTTTAGGTGGGCCGTCTGGGCCTGGTACAGAAACTGTGGAACAGAACAAGTGTAATGTAAAACGTCTGTTGTACACTCCCACAATCCTAGTGAACAAAGCCAATATGAACAACCCATTCAGTATCAAGCAGTAGCTAATACATCAATTTGAATAAATTCCATACCACCATGTTTCCAATACCTTCGTTAAAAGCACAGGCATAATACAACTAGTAGAGCAGCAGATTGTCAGATTTAGGGCAATCTGTTGCCTTTTATCCGGTAAGCCCAGAGAAGTGACATTAATAACGATCAGGGAGGGTCCATGGCTAGGGGGCCTGGTATGGGTGGGGCCGTTGGGGCCATCTGCAGAACGTCAGTGGGAGTTGAAGGACGCGCCATGTACACAGACACTGCTGCCCCTACCGGCCACCACACAACCACCAGGGTTTACAAGCATACTTGGGCGTATTTGGGGTGTGTGTTGGGTGTGTGTGTTGGAGGGTGTGAATAGGTTGTGTGAGTAGGTTGTGTGAGTAGGGTGTGTGAGTAGGGTGTGTGAGTGGGATGTGTGAGTGGGATGTGTGAGTAGGGTGTGTGAGTAGGGCGTGTGAGTAGGGTGCGTGAGTGGCATGTGTGAGTAGGGTATGTGAGTAGGGTGTATGAGTGGGATGTGTGGGTAGGGTATGTGAGTAGGGTGTGTAAGTAGGGTGTGTGTTGGGTGTGTGTGTGAGTGGGGTGTGTGTTGGGGGGGGGTGAGTATAGGGTGTGTAAATAGGGTGCGAGGGCAGGGTGTGTGAGGGGTGTGTAGTAGGGTGTGTGAGTTGGGTGTGTGAGTGGGTGTGTGAGTAGGGTGTGTGTGAATGGGGTGTATGAGTAGGGTGCGTGAATGGGGTGTGGGTGTGATTGGGGTGTGTGAGTTGGGTGTGTGAATATGGGGTGTGAGTTGGGTGTGAGAGTAGGGGGTATGTAAATAGGGTGTGTGAAAAGTGGGTGCGAGTAGGAGGTTTAAGCACAGGGTAAGTAGGTGTGAGGTGGTGCTAAAATGGACCATCTTGGACTGAAACTTGGGTATTGGGCCACAACTATTACCGTGAATGGGGAAAGCGTAGCAGTATGTAAGTACCCCGATGGGAGTGAGGAGGTGGAATATGTAGAAACCTCCCCCGATGTATGCAGCAGAGCAGCACCCGCTTCAGCAAACATGAGTTGCTCTTTGACGAGGCAGTTTCCTAGCTGCTCAGCAATGAAACAAAATACACTGAGATGTGCGCCATTCTGGCCGCCCTGACTACAAATGTGGCTCTATTGCTGCACACGACCGGCTGCTCTGTTTTTACGTGTTGGGAATGGGGCAGAAGGGGAACCTGTGAGCCATCACACAAGGAGCACTAACTATAAAGGCACCACACCCGACTGGATAGGCAGCTTGGTACATCTTGTGGACAGGGAAGGACAGGCAGTAAGGCAAAGGCATGGTCATGGGGGTATTTGGCAGTATCTACCTTGTGGGCAACCATGGTGAACTCCTAGCACACAATCCTTAAACATACTAGCAGAGAAAGGCTAACGAAAGGCAGCTTTGTGCCTCTACTTGGGTTAAAATTCGACACGTGCGACACGGCCCTTTTAAAAATCGACGGACACAGACATTTTCATAAGGTCCTACTATATTCTATACATATAAAAATCGACACACCGACACGCCCCCCTTGCTAAAAATCGACACGGCGACACAGTCAAGAATGTGGGCACCCATGTAGAGGCACAGCTTTGTGATGAGCGGCCATTGACCAGCCTGTCCCCAACAGGTGGGGCAGGCCTGGGCTAGTATTGATGTTGGGGCGGTGTGGTAGTAATGGGAACCAGGTGGTGTTAACGAGTGCTGAGTGACCATCAGCTCTAATAACATACAATGTGAGCAACATGGTGGTGGGCATGATAAGACAACACACAGCAGCATTACCAGAAAGACAAGGTAAACGATGAAGGGGTAAGTTCTGTGAGATGTACAAGAAGACGAAGGGGGTGTGGTCTGTGTACTAGATTGTATAACCACAGGGCATACTAGAAATGTACATTGTATCCATGTATAGTACACCATGGGGTACAGCAGCTCTAACACATCATTAATCCTATCGTGCTGTGTGACTTAAAGGGGTATATTACCAAGACGCCACCACCAACACACGACACAGTCTATGTAGGCTATGTTAGTGTCGGTCAGAAGGGACTGGACGTCTCACTAGATGAGACTACTGCCCTACTGCCCACCACACCCATCTCCACCCCAACCTACCACCAAGCAATACCCTCTCCCATCCATCGCCGCTGGGACTGGAGCAACTGGTTACTGGATATTACCGTATACACTAGATCACACCTTAGACCCCTTTGTAGCCCTTTGGGGAGCGCTAACCGCCACCAAAGACCGGCCGGTGAGCACAATCCAATTTCAGCTTGGCGGCGGCGCCGGCATCAGTTGGGTGGTGATGTATGGTGGTGTGGCAGGGCTGCCTCTAACGGCCTGCCCCATGCAGCCAGCTGCCAGGGTGCACTCTGCGTGTTGACGGGCACCGGGCAGGGCAACAAGGGAATAGGCCACTCACAGACAGCAGCTCACAATGCATCATACCAAGAACAGAGTCATCCTCAGCTAAGGGGGACATGTTGAAAGCTATAAGGCCTGATGGTGTGCAGATTGGTGGCACATATGGCGTGAGGGGGATGGGGATGAGTGTGTGATTGGGTGTAGGGTGGGGTGGGGAGTAAGGGAGGTATACTCACATTCACAGTGTTGCACTCTATGATGTCGGTGTCCTGTGGACGGATAGCAGACACCTCCTGTGTCTGACCCTCTATATTAAACCGACACTTGAAGTCCGACTGATAGTCCTGAAACATAAAACAATACGGGCATATTAGAATTTTCTCTCATGTAAATATTCCGACAACTATGGTAGAAGGTGCATAATTTGTTTATTAACACTTTCAGGGTGTTATGATGTCGTCATGATGTGCCATTGGTGAATCATGCCGATCTTCGGGAGCGTACCCTCCCTGTATACATGGAATGAAGCACAGTGAGTTACTCGCCAGGGTTGTATGCATCGACCATGATGGCAAAACGACATTAAAGGGTATCGCTACAAAAGCAGGTGCTGGAACCCTGTGGATGTCAGAGAAACGACATTGTACATGTACTATGTAGCTAGTGCTGCCCTCTCGTGGCATATGTCAATACGAGATGTATGGAATAATAGCACAACAGTTCTTCAGATCTCCACCAGAATCTGTAGTGTAGTGGTTATGATGCCTGCTTTGCAATCAGAGGATCAGGAGTTCTATCCCAGAAGGTGCCATGACCTTTTCTCGAAAAAAGGTATAGTTATTCTTTTTTGTTGGCGGGGGGGGGGGGGGGGGGGGGGGGGGGGGTGTAAAAAAGGGGGGGGGGGGGGAAGGAATTTTGCATTATAGTCTAATTTTCACATAGAGAGTATTTAAGCAGCAACGTCCATTGCATGGGCTATAGGGCTAGATTGCCTTGCAAAGGAAGTACTTTTTCTTTAAATGGGCATTACAGAAAAATGAGCACCACAACATGTATTTTTTTTTCCATTTGCTATTTGATTACTCTGCTAACTAATCTAATCCAAAGTGATTCGAAAATAGCAATAGAAGAACATGGTCATCTGACCACAAAATAAAAATTCTCTTTTAGCTTAGTTAAGAACTAGCTTTTTCAAGTGGCTTTCCCATAGAATTTAGCACTGTACCATGCCATTTTCTTTACTTTTTCTAGTTCCTAATGTATTGAACTAATATTATACTAAGTCATATGCAGAAATCAATAGAATATCTAGATCGTCGAACAGGTAGCGATACCCTTTAAAGCACGCCCTTCATGGTAAGTGCATTGGTTCTGCACATGATTCTTGAACGGCATACATTTCTGCACAGCCATGAGAACCGTACTACAATGTACTTGTACATATCTACTATATCCACATAACCAAGTTAAAACTGGTAACTGAGCTACAGTGTACTTGCACTTATTGGCTCTACCCTCAGAACCCTACTACAGTGTACTTGTACCTATTGGCTTAAAGGCCCAGTGCCCCTATATATAGGGCTGAGTACCTGTCCCGACTGCACTCCGACTGCCGCTGGAGGGGTATCGAGACCTGCGGGTTTAACCCTGAGAACCCTATTACAGTATTACCCTATTACTTGTACACATTGGCTGAACCCTACCTGAGAACCCTACTACATACAGCCTGCTGGTACATATCGGCTGTACCCACATCACCAAGTTAAAGCTGGTGGCAAACATCACCACATTCCAGCACAGCGTCAACATAGCTCATTGATATCGGCCCTGTACTGTGGGGAGGGGATATCAATGAGCACTGGCTGCTGCCCACACGACATGGGCCAGGTGCTGCCTGTCACTTAGCCGCCTCCTGCCGGCTCAGCACTGACCGGCTCCACAGGTAGCGCCCCCTCACGGCGCTCTGCCCAACTCCAACGGCGCGCCGAGAATCTCATAACTGGCGGATCCATCATAGAGACGGACAGCTGTGACCGCTAGTCACTCCGGCCGCCGTTTACACAGAGCGCGCTGCACTAGTGGGGCAGGCGGTGCCGGGGCGGGCTGGGGGTAGGTGTGGGTGTATTGGGGACAGGAGGAGCCACAATACGGTACACAGTGTACCGCCCCCCCCCCCCCCCCCCCCAGTAATGCAATGTCAATCACTCTCTTATACTGACTCCTCTTGTGCACATAGAGCTTCTTTTATTCCTCTCACTGTTATCTGTCTGTATAGGAACAATATAGCAGGCTTGTGGCGAATGCCCTTCAAATTTTGAAATTACAGTTTTCTGTATTTTCCTCTAATGGAGGCACTTTGTCGTATATCAATTGTGCATTGCTACTATGCATAGCTACCCATACAACTCATTAGCCTTTCATCTATTGTGCAAACCAAATGCTAGGCGAATATGAATAGCTGCGGAAATGTAGTGAGAATTAATGGACTAAACGCTGCTTTCAATTATGGATACTTAGACAATTAGGCTGTTGAGGTTGTAGCAGACATACATCAATCACCTGCGTTACATCTATTGACTCGAGTGCTTCCAATACCCCGCTAGAACAAAACTTCTAGTCTACTCCCAGATCTTTCAGTGACATTCTCACAGCAAGTATTGCAGCCTGTGGGGAGCAGCTCCCATCCCACAGGATGAAGAGTTCAGTGTCTGACCGCTGTTTGCATCTTGAATAGAGAGTGCCAATTGCCTGTAGCTTGTGTGTGTGGGAGGAGAGGGAGGGGTACTCTCTGATAAAGGTCTGGGATGGAGAGCGTGAAAGGTGATTGGTCCAGGTAAGGGTGAATGTGTAGGGTGAGGTTACGGTGAAAGCTAATGGATAGGGTAGGAATGAACGGTTAGGGTGACAGTGAATGGGTAGGGTAAGAGTGAACGGTTAGGGTGACAGTGAGTGGATAGGGTAGGAGTGAACGGTTAGGGTGACCGTGAATGGGTAGGGTAAGAGTGAACGGTTAGGGTGACCGTGAATGGGCAGGGTGAGAGTGAATGCTTGTGGTGAATGGGTAGGGTGAGAGTAAAAGCATAGGGTAAGAGGAAATGTGCAGGGTGAACGGGTAGGATGCGAGTGAAAATAAAGTGAGAGAGAATGGTTGGGGTGAGAGTAAATTATATGTGGAGGGAGAGTGAATGTGCAGATTGGAAGTGAATGTGTAAAGTGAGAATGAATGTGCAGAGTGAGGTTGAATGTGTAGAGTGAGAGGTGAATGTGTAGAGTAAGAGTGAATGTGTAGGTAGGGCCCGTGAGAGTGAAGGTAGAGAAGGTAGATGTGATAGGGTAAAAGGACGGGTAAGGAGGAAGATGGGAAGACCGATATCCTAGATAGCGTGGCAGAGTGCAATAAGGCCATTCCGATCGCATTACAGATAACCCGCTCGCTCAAGAGGAAACGGCCGCTTTGTACAAGTACAGTCCGATTACAACCGTCTCCCCGCCCATATCCATACAGACAGAGAGGACGGGGCTGGCAGTGAGGGGTAAGTGCCATATGGACCGGGACTGGCCGTCGCCGTTTGGGCTCACATCTAAAATCAGGATCGGGCGTCTCCCGTGTGTCGGGCCTGACCCATGTGGGAGTAGTTCCATGACCGGAGATCTGTACCTGTTTTCTTTTATCTCCTTCCTCTGTTATCTCTAATTTTTTTTTCTGACGGGTCTATTCCCATTGAGTCAATGTCCAAGTCGTGTGACGAGGCAGTAACTGATTGTACTATAGCATACAAAACATCTTGGCCACTACATAATACTACCGTACTACCACTGAACCATATACAGTGATACACCACATGGACAATCTAAAGAAAACATCTTGACTGCGTCAGTGGCTATGTGTGTTGGTAATTCATAAATCACTGCAAACAAAATGGATCAGCGCTATCCCACACTACATCAGCACAATATTGTAGTGGGGAGCAGGATGGCGTTTTAATAGTCACTCTAGGACAATGAGATGCCCACCGGTCCTACCACAATAGCCCGGTCGGCCATCAAACCGGGGCCTGGCGACTGCGAATGAAGCAGTTGATTTCCTCCCGGTAGACAGTGAAAACCGGCCCCATTTATCTGCACGGGGCAATTACGTCGGTGGGTCGTGGCCACAAGGCCCCACCAGCGCCGACTTAGACAGCGGCAGGTGACCTTGGGCCTGACCTTGGTCTGCAGGGCGGCTCTGGTCCACATCAATCTGTTTGTGGGCTCTAATCAATATCTTAAAGCCGCGCCGCACCACTGAATGAAGCCCAATTAAATTGGAATTTATGGACCCCCTGCAATGGCCTCAAGAGATTTGGTAACGTTGAGCCCCTTGCCTAAACCCCCAGGCCTGGTTCAGGCCTGGTTCAGGCCAGCTCCCACAGTTAGGAGGGAAGGCAGTGATGAGGAAATTTGGCACGGACATTGATGCCAGCATCCACACACAAACTACCAGTTAGCGTTACTATATCACCCCAGCCACTAAAGGCCTGTTTTTTTTCAACTGGTAAATAATTAAATTTACCAATCAAAAAGACGTAACACCATACTCTATTTTAGTGACACAAACAATTCATTTCACTACACTAAACACACAGATCTATACTCTTGGATAGATTTATGATTAAACTAGTGCTTTGAACAAAAGCCAAAAGGGACGATTTATTCCGTGCTGGAAGATATTTCTATAGTGGCAAGGTAACGTCTAGAATAGCTATTAAAACGACGATTCATTGGAAATTGCATATTCAAAGCTCCTCTTGGGATAGATTGTTGAGTTTAATGAGAAAAAGGTGACAATTCATTTCTGGCTTTGAAATTAACATTGGCTACTGCTTGGGGGCTGATGAATCCCCTGCCTGTGGCTGCCTGCTCTAATTACTTGGAGATGCAGCTGGAAGGTGATTCGTCATAATCACCTCCATCTTCATTGCGCCTCATAATAGATCAGGAAGGGGACAGTTTATAAATCACGTAAATTTCATTCTACAAGATGAATTACCAGCTGATCATTGCACAATTCCTGTACAGGTAGGGCATGTAGTGTGCTTAAGTTTTGTATACGTAGTCGGATATAGGACTAGATAGACATCAGGCAGGGTTTACTTTAATTCAGCATACCAAGGAAATTAAATGTAAGTTACCTGTAAGTTTAGGGCTCTAACGTTGACCTTGTGGTCAGAGCCTGAAGGGACGAGGATCTCGGTGAAGCTGGACTCAAACTTTGGACAGAAGTCTGGGCCTGGGCTGTCACTGGCTCCCTTCACCTGTGGAACAAAGAAACACAGCATGAGGACACGGCTATAAAAGTTAAGGTAGAAAAAGAGTGATGAGTAACATCATCCACAAATGGAAAAGTTGGGATGGGAAACCTACACGGTAGAGCTTTGCGGCCAGCCACACCGGCTTCTATTCCACACCAAATGTGGCAGTCGATTTTAGTCCAACATTGATGGGAAACTCGGAAAAAGGGGGCAGGAATTATCTGCAGCAGGAATTCACCATGCCAGCAGCTGTAGCTACTCAAACAGCTTTTTGCAAGAATCCCATTAAAGGGTTAAAACGAGAAGCTGCCACTGGTGGGCGATAATACAGCAGGTTGCCATTGATGTTTTACTCCATTGACGCCTTCATTGACTGGGCTTTTGAGAGCGAGCAGGGATCGAGAAAACGACTCTCCTCCTTGTTCAAACAACCTGACATTTTAATCAGGACCTTTTTGCCCCAGCGGACCCCATTCTCCGCGCCCTGGCATGGAAATATCCAATGTCTTCCTCCCCCAGTCCATCCCAGATTCTTCATTCATTGGGGAGGGCGGATAGCAGTTGCCAGGCCCCAAAATAACGCGATTTGCACGCATCGGATTTCTTTGCACAACCACCGCCCTTTTTCCTAATCCACACGTTTTCCCTTTACAAGTCAATTTGCCTTTCAGGCCCCGACCTATTTAGCCCACCCTACGAAACGAGTTTGGCTGAAAAATTGTTGACGACCTTTAAATAGAAAGGAGGTTGATGGGGTGCTTCTTATTAAGGGGCGTTGTCCTTGGGTGGGCTGGCTGCCAGTCGGGCCTCCAGTGTAACAGGGGGCATGGGGCAGTGTCCGGGCCACTGGGGGCCAACTGGGGGGATCTAGTTGACGTGCACTGCCCTCTGACGGTAATCTTTCCCGCCCACTGACCGCCAGACCTATCGGGAAGTGGTTTGTTCCGGATCAGTGAGTAGTAATCAAGACGGCCACCAGGCACCGCCATCCAGAAACTCTGCCGAGTGCATCCTATATCGGACGGACCCGAGCTAGAAGCATTAATCCCAAGGAGGAATAAGCAGCCGCGGGGGCTAAACGCTCTGCACTGTTCTATTCCACCCTATCACTAACTCCACAATGCCGCCATGCAGTGACCAAACCTTGCGTGGTAGTACAAGTATATCTAATTCCCACAGCTATATTTACTATAATTACAAGATTGAAGAAAGACGTTTCTTTTAAACACATTGCAGCCATGGTAATTGGGATAGGTGAAGGCGGGTAGGGGCTGTAGTAACTCAAACATGCACTACCCGGTACACTAAATGAGTGCCTGCGTTACGTCTGTTTTACCGTGGTTAACCACTTGCGAAGGCAGTTTGTCTGTAAATATTAGACATTCTGAGAGGTGGCCGTCGTTAGAGGCAGCTGATATATGCGGAGGGCTCCACAAGATCAATACTTGTCTGATGCTTCAACTCCTAGACTGCCACTTGATAGAAACTAATTACATTCTGCGACAGATCTGCCATTTCAATTAAACTTCACATCGTGCAATTCTCCCAAAGCGTACCTCTTTTATGAAGGCACAGCCGGAAGGCAGGGATCGGTTGGGGGTGGGGGGGGGGGGGGGGGGGTTGGTGGCCGCTCTGACACTTGCCAATACATGTGATATTGGGGCTGAAGGAGCAGCTCACAGTTACTCCTGGGCCACCTGTCTGACCTGCAGAGCTGCTCACTTCAGCCGCTTACAGCTTCATTAACTTGTCGGGTGCTACTTGGAGGATGGTGGACGCTGCCACCCTCCCAATATGTAGGTGTATGGCCGGTGGATAGTCAGTGGTATGCCTTTACCAGTGTAAATACCCCTTACAACGAACTGATAATAGAACATGATTCACACACTGTGTACTTGTTACTTTTCTACAATCAAAAGTCTGCCAAAGGACTTGTAATACACACAGCAACCGCCCTGTTCTTACCACTACATATTATGTTTACAGAATACACTGACCGCCGAGTCGGTGGGTAACGGGCGGTGTCTGGCAGCTAAAACGTCTTAGTGTAGTAGATATAAGGTAACCCTACGTCAGTTCCTATACCACTGGTGGTGGGGCTCTGTGTAGGTGCCATGGGGAGGAGGGGGGGGGGGCCGCACGTGTGTTAGCGTTTCCCACCTCCAGTACTAGACTGCAATCATCCAGCTGACTGCTCATGCACCCCGGGGCGGGCCTCCACACGCCGCCCTCCTCCTCCTCCCGTCCATCAAGGCGCTCCTCCAGGCCACCTCCGGGGACGGCCAGCCTGGTATCCGGGCTGGAGACAACCACTCCCTCTACCCCAACCAGCCTGCTAAGATAGAGGCAAGTAGGCCAGACAGTGCTGGGGGGTAGAGGCGGCTTGTCAGAGGGGGCGATAAAGGTCTCTTGTCCCACCACCTGACGGACCAATAGATGCCCGCGGCCCGCCCCGATACCAGGCCCATATTTGATTCGCGCTACCACCGCCCTTTGTTCAGGTTATGTGCAAAACTGTTCTCCCGGGGCAGCCCCCTTCCTCATGCTCTAGAATTAGCATCTACCCAGAGGGCGCCTTCAATCTTCAAGTCAGGAGAGACCAGTGACATAGCAGTTCGATCCACGTGATTTGTGCTGGGACTCCCCACGCACAGAAAACCCCCCATTTCTCTAAAACTTGGTGATATTGACGTATCAAAGTCACGAAACTTGTCACATAGTGCGCCGCTGGTGCAGAGCGCGGCTCCATGGGGGAGGCATGTGTGTATGTGTATGTGTATGTGTATGTGTGTGTGTGTGTGTGTGTGTGTGTGTGTGTATACACCAAGCGACTCTTGGAGTGTGAGAAGAGACAGGCTGGTACACAACTGCCCCCTGGCGACCATCAATACCGATAGCACGCTGCCCCATATGGCACCAGGAGGCGCTAGTCACCCTATACCTACCCACCACCTGCGGGACCACGGGACCTAGCGTATTGATTCTTCTCTCACCAGCAACTTGCCGTTTGCACTGCATGTGGGGGAGTTTGAAAAGTCCTCGTACTCTTAACATTCAGAACACACATTGACAACACTCTACAGAGGGAGACGTCGCCCCATCCCCTTAGAAACATGTCTATCTATGCTTGTAGTCAGAGTGCGGGAGGGTGCGGGAGCTGAACCAATACACGATGTCATACAAGGTCAAGCAAAACCACTTTAAATTATCTTCATTTCCTCTACTTCCTATGATCTTCTGGGTAAATTAAGAATTATAGTCATGTATATATTTATTTAGCTGGCTGGTTTATTTTATTCAGCCCTCATCATCAACATTAAGACAGCGACACAGAGCAATGGTGCATTAAAACCTTCACAAAACGATATATGTATGATGTAGATACATATAAATATAATGTACTCGACAAGGATCGGATTGGAAGTTGAATGAGTATCAAAGAGTGTACACTTACGGCCTTGCCGGTGATGAGGTCGTCACTGAGACACGTCTCCTGGTTGCTGGTACAGTGGTGATGGCGGACACACCACGTGCACGGGAAGTCACTCATCGTGCAGCTCGTACAGCTAAAAATAGACACACATTCAACACATTACCAGCAGGCAATTAACCCAGCCGCTCGGCCCGCAGCCAAATATATTACTATGTCCGACTCGTGGGAATTACTATGGCCGACTTATGTGAATTTGTGGACATCAATATTAGCCTGACTGCGTATAGGGGCAGTGGGATCCAACCATGTGCAGTTCCATAAACTACCCTAAGCTAATAGCAACATCGCGATTGGGATAGTGAATTCCAAGATCCTCTGCTTTATTCTGGCAGCATAAATGCATATTATGTGTATGCATTTAATGATAGTGTTACATGTTGTATACATTGAGGATGCACTTTCCTATAAACACCACACTGCGGTAAAGCCTTTGGATGACGGCTGACGGAGGTCTAATACAAACGTCACCCCGACCACAGAGATCTGCACCCACACAGAGGTGCTCCTGTCTACCCAAGGTAGCACCTAAATACTGAGGTACTCCTGTCTATCCAGGGTAGCACCTAAGTACTGAGGTGCTCCTGTCTATCCAGGCTAGCACCTAAATACTGAGGTGCTCCTGTCTACCCGGGGAAGCACCTAAATACTGAGGTACTCCTGTCTACCCGGGGTAGCACCTAAATACTGAGGTACTCCTGTCTACCCGGGGTAGCACCTAAATACTGAGGTGCTCCTGTCTACCCGGGGAAGCACCTAAATACTGAGGTACTCCTGTCTACCCGGGGTAGCACCTAAATACTGAGGTACTCCTGTCTACCCGGGGTAGCACCTAAATACTGAGGTGCTCCTGTCTACCCGGGGAAGCACCTAAATACTGAGGTACTCCTGTCTACCCGGGGTAGCACCTAAATACTGAGGTACTCCTGTCTACCCGGGGAAGCACCTACATACTGAGGTACTCCTGTCTACCCGGGGTAGCACCTAAATACTTAGCTTCTCCTGTCTAGGGAGGGCAGTACCTAAATACAGAGGTCCTCAGCAGAAAAGCCCCCCCCCCCCAGTGTGGGGCCCCATACTGTGGCTGTGCACGTACTGACAGCTGCGGCAGGAGACATGTCATGCCTGGCCGCCTTCCTGAAGCACGTCCTTAAGGCCCGTGTCCTTATAACACAGTTAGGCTGACATAATTGCATACTGCATGATAACCAAGTGCTATTTGCATATACCCTTTACAACCAATTACCAGTATAATTACTGCTGTTTACCGTCGGTCTTATTGGTTTTCTATCCGGGATATGAAACAACATTCTGATGGGTGTAACTGAGTTATTCCGGTCTAAATGACAGTCAGGGCCGTAGACTGGGAGCATACCTTCCTTTTTAACATGACGGACGTGTGGTGATAAACGAGTCAATTCAAAGTCACCCACGGCAATAGTATCTTCAGGCAGGGGAGCTCCTAAATGTCGCCGCCGAGCATACTCATGCAGCCAAGAGGATTAATCTAGACGGGACTAGCACTCTGACGCCTCAATCATCCTCTATAAAGCTATGTGAGAATTTTACTAATCCGATCAGGCCAGTCTCCGTCGGCTACATAACACTTTAATTTCTAGTCTGATGGCTGCAGGCAGGCGCCTCCTTAATAAAATCTCCCTCCCATACTAATATCACATTAGTTCAATTACAACCGACCAGAGACGTCCGCACCATTTTTCTTCAAAACCCGCTCCTTGTGAGGATCGTTGAATGGGTGGCAGGGGCCAGAATTAAAACTTTTAATGAGTTCACTACTTTCTAGGATGGACCAACTCTTAGTTCCGAAAAGGTGTTAGAATTTGATAGGTTAGTAGTACAATTACCGACCAGGCTTATCAACATATTAATAGTATTAGGTAGAGATTCACGGTAAACCATACCACATCTCAAATCAGCATTGCTTTTAAAGGGGAATAAGCGACATAACAAGAAGCCTCCCCAATAGTCATGCGATCTGACAGATTCCATACCCATGGTAAAACCCACCAGAATTGTAAAGGCAATATACTAGTACCTGTTAGTATCAATTGCCATGGGTGAAGACATAATTCTGATAAACTACTTCTTGCATGGGTCGCCAGTGACAACAATCTTACATATGTGGTAGTATATATTCAGCAAACCCCTGATACGTATGCTACTTTATACTGGAAGTGACAAAGTCCAGTTTCCTCTTCATATCCATGAAACGCTGATAATGCCTATGTTATTTTATAATAGATCCTGCCATGGTTAAATGGATATGTATTACCAGAGACAAATCTGTGTTTCATATACTACTGGTACTTCGTGTTGACAGGGCCAAATCTGCTTTTCATATACTACTTTGTGTTGCCAGCACAGGTTTTAACAAGACCTCAGCTTGGCGAGTGAGGAGGCTATACAGGGTATCATAGAAAGGCGTGCAACTAAAAGTCTGCAGCTATCCTTGGACCTGACAAATATACTCTGCATACCAGACTTTTAGTTGCACACCTTCCTATGATATCCTGTATAGCCTCCTCACTCGCCAAGCTGAGTCTTGTTAAAACCTGTGGTTGCCAGGGACGAATTTGTGTTTCATATACTACAGGTACTTCAGGTTGACAGGGCCAAATCTGCTTTTCATATACTACTTCGTGTTGCCAGGGACAAATCTGTGTTTCATATACTACTAGTACTTCATGTTGACAGGGTCAAATCTGTTTCTCATATACTGCTTCGTGCGGCCAGGGACAAATCTGTGTTTTATATACTACTGGTACTTCTTGTTGACAGAGTCAAATCTGCTTTTCATATACTACTTCGTGTTGCCAGGGACAAATAAGTGTTTTATATACTACTGGTACTTCGTGTTGACAGGGTCAAATCTGCTTTTCATATACTACTTCGTGTTGCCAGGGACAAATAAGTGTTTTATATACTACTGGTACTTCGTGTTGACAGGGTCAAATCTGCTTTTCATATACTACTTCATGTTGACAGGGTCAAATCTGTTTTTCATATACTACTTCGTATTGCCGGGGTAGAATCTGTGTTTCATATACTTCTTCATGTTACCAGGGATATATATATATATTTGTGTTCTGTATATTAGTACTAGTTCATATTGTCTATTTTATATTGCCATTGACAGTTTTCATATACTACTTCACCTTGTCAGGGACAGAGTCATTGGTCATTTACTACGGCGCTCCATATTGCCAACAATTTACTACTTCACATCTTTTAAGATACAGCGTACAGACAGTGACCTTTGCAGGTTAGCACACATTATTTGGAATCCCGAACACTACTGTTATATATTTAATGTGTGGCTAATACTGAATGGTAGGAATTGGTTATACAATTTTGAAATAGTAGCAGGATAAAGCTTTCAACGGTCGAGGGACATAGAGGTGGTTATATAAACTAGCTTGAATGGTATTTCATTAGAGTAGCACGAAATACAAACCAGAGTTACACCCAGTCGTGTTTTTTTGCTGATTCCGCATGGAATCCACTCATGGAAAGGGCAAAATGTTATTGAAAATCTATGATTACACCATACTTTCACAATGACGACTAGCCTTTCTACCACAAACACATCACCAAAAATATTTCATTTCGGTCAAAAGAAATATTGCAGGGGTTGGGTGAGGAAAATCACAGTTTACTCCTATGAACTATCGGGTAGAGTGAACACAAAGCTATTGAATTGAAACACCACCTTGTAGCTCTATTTAAGTTATAAGATGCAGCAAAGAAAAGCAAAGAAATCATTCCACAAATCCCAACCTATGGAGAGAGCATCAGAAGAGGCACCGTAGCCATAACTTATATAGGTACGGAAATGTTTGACAAATACACTGGTCATGATAGGCGTAAGCCGCTAAAGGTTTGAGACTACCTACTTGGAGAGGTTGGTGTGCCGGCTGAGGGGGGGCATGCACAAAAACGAAAAAATGAAAACACAACTAGGTTAGTAGGTCACACTGCTTAGTAACATGGCCGGCTCTCTCTGGCTCTATTTGTTGTTGTAGGGGTTTCCTTCTGTTTGCCAAAGTAATACTAGAAAATCTATAAAACAGCTAAGTGCCACGGGAAAAAGAAGACACCAACCAAAAGCTCTGTTAGACCTAGGATAACAATTGACTGTACCGGGTGCGGTGGACGTTGTGGTCAAATGAGAAGAGCAGACAAACGCGTGTGGACACAGAAAAAAGTCTCATCAAAGGACATCAAAGGTCAGACAACGACGCCTGTGGCTTCATCACGGCCAGTCACTAGCTTTTAGGTAACTAAATCAGCTAACTTTTTGACACTCTTACAGGAAACGAGCTAATGTGCTACCCGAAAGGTCGAGGTCGAGACAAAACACTGTAAACAGTGGGGACTTGATGGGCTGAGCAAAGTATCCAAAGGTTGTAATTTAGGGAAGTCTCTGATTGGCTTCTTCTTTTTACCCCCATAGCCCTTCCCCCCTAGCGCTGACCCAGATTCAGATGCCTTCACTATTCCATAGAAACCTCGGGCTGGGTTCTACGTCAAAGGTTACTGGAGGAGCAGTGGCGGCATGATACCTGCAGCAGGCGCCCTAGTACCGCTACACAGGGCTCGGCTACTGCAAGCTGTAGTATTGCAAAATGATTACAGAAAAAAACTCAAACAAACACACAAATATGCTAATGTCAAAAGGTTATGTGTGATTAACCCGCTAAGGGATATTTGCGGTCAATATCGTAGAGGTAAACAGAGGATCTTTCATTCAAAATCATAAAATATACTCACGCCGAGTGCAGTTCACAGTCAAAGAAGGTGAAGTTCTTGGTGACAAAGTCGACGCTGTTCATGCGTACTGACAGCTGCATCACGATGTGGTCTGCAACAAGAAGGTCAGAGGTAAGTTACATCCAGGGTGCTCAGATACTGCACACTGACACACGTACACGTGGCCTTTAGAGGGGTCACACATAAAACGCATTTTTTATATTGGTACGACATTATACTGTAATGATATTATGCTCCCTATATCCGGCATAGATAGCATCAACCTGATTCTTCAGAGCACACTGCTGCTCACACATTCCTATACATGCTTCCCCCTAGTAAGTCACGGCCACTATTTTGAATTATGTCTGCAACATCGGGCGGGGAGGGGGAGGGGGACTGATAAATCCATTCATCCTTTGGTAGAAACTTTGTATTGTATTTCCATGGAGCCTAATCGTGAGTGATACTAGAGTCAGTGAGCTGGTTAGGGTGTGTGGAGATGACAGGCGGGGACGGGGCGTGATGGTATTGACGGTGAGGGACAAGGGTACATGTGTATGTGACGACGTCTTGATACAGCGGCAATCTGAGAGCGGCCTCCAGGGGCGGTTTGTGGTTGTCTCTGTCCGCCCCTATGTGACAGCGTTATGGATGGTCAACCTCCACCAGCACACACCATGTGACCGTGCACGTGACCGCCCCAGACACACCGCAGTCCCTTCCTAATGTATGGGACTCACTTCCAGAGATATGAAGGGATTGGGGAAGGCTACCCACAGGTGAACAGCCCACGTCTAATCTGGTCGTATCTGATTGTGTATCGTGACACCTGACTTGTAGCGGGTGTCGGAGGACGACGACATATTGGGGTTATCATCCCTTGGAGCAATTCACCCAGTTTAACTTGACAATGTTAGAACCGGTACAACTCAGGCCTCAGTTAGGAGCCTTGGTTGTTAAATAGCATTAGGAAACAGGTGCATTTAAGACATATTGATCTAGGGCAACAGCGTCCTTCCCTCACGGCATACCCACATTTAGCTTTACTATTAACCTCAACCTATCGTCTACACATTTCTGGGCATACTTAATTCAAAAACATCTGCTTGGTCCCAGCAAGTCGTTTTTATACTCACGCTCTTGCCAATGCAGATAGTATGTGTTGAATAATAACGAAGTTGGAATTGAACGGTTCCCTTTTTCTAGGTATCATTAAAACTAGCATAGATCCTTTTTGCAACATGCAATAAATTCTAGGCCCTATTTGCAATGGGGAAATGGCACTCCCCGGTCTCTGCAGAACGGAAACACATACAGATTCAATAGCTCTGGGAAAGACAATGTGTACGACTGTTTGCGCTATGCTTGCCATACTAAAGAATACATTATACACTCCGATGGATAAAACGTGCCTCTAGCTATCCGCTCCTCTGCGGGGAAGCGTCACAATCGGCTAGCCGTACATTTTCCACTCTTTGCTCTCTTAATATAATGGTAGTGGCTGTGTGCTACAGGGACGTGTGCACACATGTAAACTATGATAGATGGCTGCAGGTACCATGCACACACAGTATGTAATGGCCTGTTACCTTTAGAGATGCACACGGATTTCAGGATGAAATATGTGACCATGCAATGACCAGATGTGTTTTTCCGTACTGCCTGAGAAGGTGGCATTGAGCCAATTGGGCGATGTGTAGTCCAAACATACGCCGCATGGTAGAGAATGGGCCGCTAAAGGGAGGAGGGAGGCCTGAGTCAACAGGCCGAGGCCGGTCTGCATGGGGAGAAGAGACTTAAAGAGCTGCTCACTCCAGTCCACAAAAACGTCTTTGTTGTGCTCATCACGAGCGTGATGCCTCAATAGCAGCTCGGGTAATTGCCAGTTGGAAAAAGGAGGAGAGGCAGTTGTGCCTGAGACGACCGTTCATTATGGAGGAGCCCACACTGTTTTGGCGCAGCTCTCTACAGGCTGGCTGCAGGCTAATTCTGGGACGTAAGGTCAGCCCGACATCCCCATAGCAGACACAGCCATGGCCACAGTGGCCGTAGCAAACTTTACAGCCGATCCCACTTGGCCAACTTGCTGCTGACCACGGAGAAGAAAGACAGTGGGATGACCTTCATTTAACTGATTTTCTCGCCAGTCTTTTCTCATCTTTTACTCCTCGATGGAAAGGTCAAAGGAAACACCAGCAAGCTATGGCGCAGCAAGGAAAACGAGTTAAAACAATAGCAAGAAAACAGCTTTGAACGACCTTTACTACAGGGTATTCAGTGAAGAGGCACAGTATAATGTGTATAAATATATGCAGTCTATTTGTGTGGACTAGCAGTTTAATATTACCATTATTGTTATTATCTCTATGCCCATTTCCTTAAATGCTGTGTTTAGATATCAATGTATGGCTTACATAGTATATACATTTTGTGTTTCTTCTGCATCGTTCGTGTGATACAATCTAGTTCGTGAAGAAGATGCAAATGTATCCATATATCACGACTTTGTCGATACATTTGTAAACAATGCCACTCTCTTGTCCACAAATAGTGGTATATCTCCTTATGTGGTCTTTTTTTAAAATTTATAGAAGTCCCAGGATTAAAAGTAGGCAATCTACAAAAGTAGGAAAGTGGCATCTCTGCTATACTAATTGTTGAGGGATGGCATTAGCTACCTCTATATATCTAGCCTGCCTCTTCCTGCCCCTCCTACATGGTGGCTGCACCTCACGTCCCAGCCCCCTCCCCTACCTCTCAGGCAGCCTTGTAGGTAACATAGAAAGGACGCCTCTCAGCTGACAGGTGTTGCTCGGTGAGGGCCGGGTAATGGCACTGGGTCTGCTCATAGCAGCTTAGTGCCCCCTGACCATTAGTGCGTCCTGGATTAGCCAGCTTGGACAGTGGCCGGCCAGTAGCTTTGTCCACCTGCTGACCTGTGGCCACTTGTGGAGAAAGGCCAAGACGGCCACCTCCAGGGTCATTTAGGGCACGTGCTGAAGCTGAGGAGTGTGAGGGCTGCGGGTTTACATCAGGTCGTCCATATGGTAATGTTAGCAGTTGGGCGAGCTGCTCATTGCCCTCCGGTTACCAGCCGCCACCCCCATAAACCTAAATATCCACTTGATCCTGTTACGGCGCCGCTATGGCCGCGCCACCTATAAACACAGGGCCAACTGGTGCAGCCTGTCTGCTCCTACTGAGCTGCTCATGATAACGGCTCACTACCATGTCCCACCCCAAACCACCAGCCATTAACACCCCTCAATTTGCACTAGGAGTAGGGCAATTACTCAAAATAGACCAGAGTATTCTCTTGTTCTTCTAGCTACATCATATACAGAGGTTTTGCTGCTGATACGGTGGGGACGCATTCAATGTAGATGTAGATATAGTGGGGATTGGAGGGGTATAGATGTGGATGGTTTTGCTGCTGCCATATCCATGTACTCGTGCTATATATTTTGCTGGGTATTGGAGGAGTATAGATGTGGATGATTTTGCTGCTGCCATATACATGAACTAATACTACTAACATATTCATTGTACTACATTGCAGTGTGGATTACAGGAATATAGATGTGCATGTTTTTGCTGCCGCCATATATATGTACAAACATTATACATTGTAGTGTAGATTGGAGGAGTATAGATGTACATGGTTTTGCTGCTCTCCATACTTTGATACATGTAGTATGGATTAGACGATGGTTGGGGGGAGGGGGATTACTAAGGACGCGGATTTGGGATGGGAGATGACATTAGACACGTTATTTGCTCCAGAAACAAATACATCAGGGGATATTTTATTCATTCGGAGCGCACTGACACGCGCTGCAGACACAACTTGATCCCGGCTGATATTGCTTGCCGCTGGTGCCGTCTGACTGGCGACATGCCTGCTGCAATAGCCGAGGTAGGCCCGGCACCAGCAGACATGAAGCAGCGTGAGCACTGCGCGTGCGCAGAATGCTGTGGTGGGGCGCTGCGCCGCTGGGGGGCACCACCGCGGGCGGCGACAGGGGCGACCAGTGTTTCCCAACGCACGGAGGACGCTCCCTGGGGACATGCCGCATAATCCCTGATTACCAATTCGGGTCCACAGCCTGCAGGCGTCCTGCGGGCCCAGAGTGGCACAGAACACCCCTGCAGGCCCTCCCCCTGCTCAGCATTTGCTGACATGCAAGTCACACTGGAGCCCTCTGCCAAAAGAAAGCAACAGGTCCCTCTCTCCGATTGATATCATTTGCATAGAAAACATGGGGGGGGGGGGGTACTACTCATGCAAAAGGGTTCGACATAGAATTACAGAGAGCACATACTGTAATTGAATTATAGAACTTCAACTCCGCATGGGGGGTCTGATATCTTTCAATATTTATAACCCTCACAGTGGGATCTTATCTTTCTTTCTAGCATAACCCTGCGCCAAGAGAATACAATGTGGGTGACGAACAACCCTAGCTGAACAAATTCGTTCCCCCAACATTAGTCCACTCCACATGGAAGATTCATTACTACTAAGATACCTCTATCATATTACTACCATTTGTTTATCAACAGCCTCCATATAGGTAGCCATATACATGTTGTTACATTTGCCATACCAATAAACAATATCTCTAACGGTACTACCTTCTACACTCCTTATTCATAGCAGATGTGCCTAAATTCGCCTGGAATGCAGCGTGTGGACTGGACACTCAGGACATGAGATCAACACAGAATGTGTACTGCATGTATAGCAGTTACAAAGACATCCACGATGTTTTATTTCATGGCAACAGGAACCTCTCGTGGACAAGTTCTCAATGACACAAATCATATCACCAAAGATTCGTGGTTTGAATTTGATTTCCATCTTGGATCACATAATTAAAATGTATTTAGTGTAAGCCTGACATCCAAGCGGGCTCAGGTGAGTGTAAATCACAATACCGTTGTTTGAGTGTTTACCATCTTCTTATCTGGTAAAATTAACGGACAACTGGGCATTCATTTCGGCATCTCCTACTTTGACAAAGTGCACTTCAAATTTCTTAGGCAAACAAAACCTTTTTCTCTTCTCACTCTCAAGGGTAGTTTCACAACAGATTACTGTGTGGTTTTACATTTGCTTTCTGGGGATGGAGACAAAGATGTGATCAAGCTCCCCGAGGAGCCAACTGTGAGACAATAACACCATAGGATGAACGTGTCCCATGTAAATAAGAACTAAGAGGATCTGCCATCACCTGTACAATTCACATGATAAGAAGCTGGGGTGTGTTCAACTCACCTTTACCAGTAGGTATGGGTGGCAGCAGGTTGGGGTAGGGTGTCTCACACATGAGGTAGGTCGTGTCGTCCTTCTGGGTCTCTATCATGGCTACCGTAGTACGCACTATGTTGTAGCCGCTGTAAGCACACTCGTAGTCACCTTCCGTCAGGGTGGGCAAGTTCTGAATACTTAGCGTTAACTGCAAATACAAACATATATATGTTAGCTACACACACGGAACGTGAGACATATATGAACATAGTATAAGGGGTCATTTACCTGTCCGAAGCAGTCAGGTTAAATCTAATTTACAAGCTGCCACTGAAAGGTAACTGTGGATGGAACTTTGGAAATTGATATTATTTTGAACATTTTATTCATTATTTCATTCAACTTCACTCAACCAAAACCGGCATACTTCAGTGACATGTCTTTCGTATAGGACCATTTGTATCAATGGTCACTCAAGCTACGATTCTCAGGGAAGCCAGTCATATAAAAGGAGAAACAGCTAACAGCGTTTTTGTATTCCGGTTTCAATATAGTCTCAAGTAGCTGACCATAGTATCAGGGCCCACACTTTACTCTAGGATGCCGCCCCAAAGAGCTTTGCTGTCCCAAGCCACGGCCTCTTCTATAATTGACTGGCGGACCGCTAGGTGTGCGGTCTGAACGTGACTACATAGTCCTCACGGAACACGCATGCCCCCAGCGCCGCTGCCGGCGCCACACCGCCAGGGGGCAGGGCGGGAAAGAAGACGCTTCCCGCGGGACGTCACTCAGGGATCAAATACGATTTTATCATATCCTCTTCCCCAGCTTTCCTCGGCGCCGTGTCGCTTTGATGTAGTAATAAAAGTGTCGCCGAGTGGAAGGAGGCCTGACCATGGGGTCCTTCACATGGGGCCCTGTATCAAGCTAACGTCAGCCCCTGCCATAGTTCTAAACGTCTACAGAAGGCCCTATGTACTGAGGCGCCTATACCTTTAAACAGAGATTAAAAACTTAGCATCACACTGAAATTTGAAATAAAAGTATGAAGACAGCATTGGGCCTCTATTAGGACACAATCTTGTTATAATGACCGTTAATACCCGACACAGTACATACTAATATAGAGAGGTTCACTTACTCTGGAGACGCCCGAATCCTTGATCTGGACCTGGTTAGGGATGACATTGGTGATCCCGGTACACTCTGTGCCACTATATGGCAGCCAGCGTCGTCCCTGGTCATAGTCCCGACATTCAGTCTGTTTCCCACACCTTCAGGACAGAAAACAACGACGTTAACATATTGTTGATTGTGTACAGGCATTTAGGTGTAAACAGGATACAGAGAAATCAGAGAGACTATCTGCACTTTGCCACGTAAATGTTGGGTTGACCTTGAGTAAACTCATTTTGAACAGTCACTGCGAATATGGATTAATTATTCACTTGTTGCTGGAGGAACAATTACTTACTTTTTCTCCAGGACACACCAGCCACAGAAGGGGTCCTTGGCTCCTAGACAATCGCCACAGGTGGTATACTGGCTGCAGTTCTGAACCTTCACCTTCGACACCTGCAAATAAAGAAGGAATGTCCATTTAAATTACATGTACTTCTCATCAACCTATAATTAAGCCTCTTCCTCATTACTGGCGGACCACAGGAATTGGACTTTAACTCAGGTGGTCTGACTATACATACCGGGGGTATTACCTTTACTGGATGTTGGCAATTGAAATAGGATTTTGTAACATTAGATAAACATATTATGAAACTGTTACAAAAGTTAACAATCCAAAGCATTAATACTATTATTCATTCGCACCCCCATCTCTATGAATTATTGCCGCTGTGGTTTGATTAAATAGATACTCTAGTATTTTTCTCGGAAATGGAACGAGACAAATTGCACCTGGCAGTTGCCTATTTTATAATTCTTGTAATTCCTTCTAACCACAATTAACATTCCGTAGCAAAGTTGAGGAATGCAAACCGGCAGCTGAAATGCCACGGGGCCAGCCTCCCGTCCATCATCTGTATTAAACGTCACGATGACATTCTACACCGCCGCACAGAATACTAATGTCACTCAGCCGCGTCCTTACCATACTTAATATTCCTTCCCATATTTATAATCAGGCCCATCCCATGCCAAATTAAAAATATCACATGACAAAGGAGCCCCTCGATTCCATATTTGATGATAATATTGACCATGACTGCTATATAATGTGCCGCAGCCCCCCCCCCCCCAAAAAAAAAAAAGCAAAAAAAAGCCACACGACACAGGAGCCCCTCAATTCCATATAATAATATCAATATTGACTATGGATGCTATATGATGTCCTGCACCCCCCCCCCCCCCCCGGCCCCCAGACACAGGCTGCCCCAGGCCCGGGCGGCTTGTCAGGGCGCGGGGTGTGGCCACCTGCCGTCTGTGCCGCCCAACACGGCCTTATTTCCTGAGGAAGCCCCGTCAGGTTGTTGCCGGTTCCTGCCCGTCCTCCCTCAGCACCAGACCATCGCAGTGTCATTTCCAGGCTCGCCGACAGGTGGGGCGGCGGCTACATGCAGCGGCTAGCACCATCTCCTGTCTATCCGCGGGCGGCCACCACGTATAGATACAAGTGCCGAACGGTGAGGTTAAACCACAGAGTTTGCTGTCAAACGTATGGCCTTAGATACTTTCCTATGTATAAGATTGACCGTGTGATTTACATCACAAATGGCTCAGGGTGATTAAGAGATGTAAATGATTGAACGATTGAAGGCGAAAATAATTTCAGGAATGATGAATTATTTCTCAATTCTGAGAGCAGAAACGTAATCCTTGTTCAAAACGACCCGCAAATCATGTGTCACACTAGCCTGTGATCACATTTAAGAAAATTGGGCGAGGATGGGTAGGGCAAGGTATTGAGTAGGTAAAGGTTTTAGATCTAAGAAATGCAAACCATGAATGAATGCATCGCTGTTCAAGTGAGCCCCAATGCCATCCTGAAAGGGTTAGTGTACAAAGCTCATGATTCGTAAATGCATTCAAGCATCAGGCTAACCCTATCCTTTACGCAACAGAGAGGCTCGGACTGTATAAATGATGGTACCTTACAAAACCCTACAGTATCTGGCGTCTGCCTATATGCTATAATGCCTACCGAAAAAGTCAAACGGCCACATGACAGGTTGCAAATTGCATAGCCACACATGCCCTCAGAGTCTGATCGGCGAATGCCATGATAATTACACCTATAACTGCCACAGAACCCCGCATGTACGCAGGCAATGCATGTAGTAGTCATGTACCAGGAGAGACCAGTGTAGTCTGCTTAGTTCAACTGGACGTTAAACTACCCATAGAGACACACCACACTGATATTCCTAGGCTCCCTGTACGCCCAACCTCTCAGTCATTAGTGCCTAACCTAGTTAGTCATTTTTTGGCTCCCTATACGCCCAACATAGGTCAGTTATTATTGTCAGGTTGGTCAAGACTGACCAACCCACCTTAGTCTTTTTATTTCCAGGGGGAGCCACTGAGTGGCCATGACAGGTGGCCCCAACTAGTGGTATACAAATACAACACACCAATGATGAACCTAGGTTAGCCACTACTGACTGACCCCTCAGTCATTTTTGAATATAACTTTGCCATTATGACTAGCACTCATATGACCAACCTAGGATAGTCTGAACTGACTAACCCTTTCAATATATGGATTTTCAGTGCAGAGGAGACATGAGAACAGGACAGAGGAGACAGGGGAACAGGACAGTAGAAAGAGGAGAATTTTGCGGTTCACATACGTTCTCATGCACCCTGATCTGGATGTACATGCGGCCTCATGTCATGCATAGAGAATAGCTTTCTATATCATGTATTGGCACTATACGGGACTAGGATATCCTGAAACCTCAGGTAGCCGGGGGCTACACCCCCACCTCCTTATCAAGTTAATCCCCTCTTCTCGCACCTGGAACAGAGGGACTGATGGGAAATCCACCCATAATGCACTGCTCTGGAATCGGGGGCCTTATGCAATTCTCTGAGTCAAAATGGCGGCCTCCATTGCCTATTGTGCTAGTACCCCCCTGACACATATCATTTGCATAAGGTATACGACGGTTCTACCCTTTCCAAGTCTCTAACTGGTGGATTGTCCATATTGATTTTTTAATGCAAAAATGAATATTTAATGTGACATATTGTAGATGTGACAGACATTTGAATTTCTCCTCTCTCAAAGACGTCCAAAACGGCCACATAACACCCAGGATGAAACGCCGAGCCAACTTCACGTATACACCTATTGCAGCTATCATGTATAGCCCAGGTGCCGTCCATTACCGACCGACAGCAGGCAGACCACATGATGTTCTATAGCAGAAGGCCTGATTTACAGATTATATGGCGAGCGTGCATTTTCACATTAAGCCATTTACACAAAATGGGATGGAGGAGCAGGAAGTGAGATAAGTAGGGGAGACCTAAGGACACAGTAAGTACGGCAAGTAGGCACACAGGCTGGTGCAGGCTCACGTTTACGTCCAAGTACGATTGTGGCCTATCTGGACCATCAGAGCTTTAATAATGTAGCCATCTTTATCATGTTTCCCGCCTCCAGGGACCGCGCCGCGCCCGGAGATGTCTGCTGGAGGCGGCTACGCTCAGATGCAGATCTGCGTGCGCATCAACCCCTCCCACTCTGATTGCCTTCCTGCCGCTATCTGGCCGGTTTGTGCGCGCGCCGCCTCTATCTGCCGTCCAGAGCCGCTCCTGTGTGGCTTCTCACCCTCCCCAGGGACGTATCTTTTCAGAACGTCCCCCTTGCCGAAGGGCGGGCGAGGCTCAGAAATTAATTTAGGGCTTTCCGGGACCACCACTGTGAGCAAAGAGAGACACAACGACTGCTGCTTGCTTCGTTTCATCCATCAATATGCTTAGCGCCTATCTGTCAATAACTCTAGCGTGCATCCGTCAATGTCTGTCATCAGGGTGGCGTCCGTCAATGCGCATGCATGGAACACCGATGTGTCGTCGTTTTCGGTAGCGCATGCCCATCGAGTAGCGACAATTTCCCGCCGTCAAAGTGTGTGAATGGTGCTGTCCATCACGGCGACCATCCCGCCACCTACTGGAGGACCTGCCAACCTCTACTTGTGGGGCAGGTGGCCGTCATCAGGGTCTTTCTCCGGGGTCTTTCTACACGTTAGCGCTAGTTTAAATAGGGTCTGCATTTAATGTAGTTAACACACACACACAATACATAACGCCCACCATAGCACCCGAGTACAAATGTATATCTATCTGTACCTTGAAGTAACCCTGCTGTCCTCTGGCCATGCACCCCTCCCCTAACACATACTCTACCCAGCAAGCAGTTACCAAGGTCCCCGGCACACCGTCTACAACCAGCTGTTGACAATGCATGTCAATAGAGGCTCACCATCGCCCGACAGCCACCATAAAATACCCACCAGCAATATCCTGCTCACATCACATCTCTCAGGCTGCCAGGTTTCCGCTAACTCGGCGCACCCACTGCCGCTCACAGTTTGTACTATACATTTGAGGATGGCCGCGCCTGCGATCGAATTTCATCAATTCTGCATTTTGTCAACAGTTCTGTCAACTCACTAAAAGCTGCTCTGCTTGGTGAAGAGCGCATGTACGCAATAGTAAAGGAGGGTAGGACACGGGAGGATCGGACAGTGCCTGTTCGTCATTAAATGGGTGCAGAGTGAACACTTTTAGATACTGCTGACATTACTTGACTACTATACATGTTTCGGCTGGTCGGCTGGGTTACAGTCCACCTTCTCCTATGTAATGATCAGACTTCCTCTTCAGTATATATAATGGATAAAGTTAGTAGATATTTTGGGTCAGTCGGACCTAGCATTTTTTCCTCATTTCGACAAGGCACATCTCACAGACAAGGGAATGAATAGGTCATTTGCTACAATAACGAACCTAGGGCCAGAGTATGGTCCCTTGGACCTTCCCTGTCCACATGGTGTCAAGGAGCAATACTGATGAGGTGCAAGGTCCGCCGGGTGGCGAGCAGCTCGGGGCGGCCGTGAGCTGCTCATGCAGCCAAGGGACAACTTCACCTTCAGGGAGAGCTCGGGGCAGCTCGGCCAAGGGTCACCTCCCTGCTGACGAGTCATTGGTCATTTGAGGGATGGGTTCAGCAAAGGGCACGCTCACACACCCTCTGAGACCGCTGCCATGGGACATGCTCCCATTGTTCTCGTGCCCCAGAACAGCTCAGCAGGGATGGGGAGGGCAACAACCCAGCACAAAGGGGGTTACAACAACTCATCTAGCTGCTTTCTCTATAGCCAGTCCCTTTTACCACCAGAATATCAACACAACCCAGTCTCAACCTCCATTAATGCAGAAGGTGACTTATATAGAGTGTCTAGTATCTATAGCTACGATATAACCAATCTAGACCATCTCATGCATTCAAAGTTCACAATTGGGGAGCTCCAGCCTAACTCGGGGACCAAGATGCCGGGTGTTGTGTCCGGAGGTGGCGACAGGATGTAGAGACAAACACCCCCTTATTCATGAAGGTGTTCCCCGAGACTCCCATGAGCCATCTCACCAACACCACTGCTTGTTATTCCAGTCTCCGCGCCCAACTTTTAAAGGTATTCCGCCTCCCAAAAGGCGACCCTGGCCCAGGCGGCCATGCTGAAAGCTCATCGTTTATCACCCGAGGATCTAGGTTCTCCGAGACTAAATACGGGAACAAGCCGTCACTTTGAGGGACGAAACCCCGTGTAACATAGGGGGGCTTGGACGCAGGAACCAAAGCCCAGACGCACATCAGAATTTCTAGTGTCTTTTCGCCCATTGTGAGCTGAGCGCCGCTACAGGACGCCTGTTGACTGTGCCTGCCGTCCCGGGTGGCCTGCAGACTAGTATTGTACTTAATGTGCTGAGCCGAATGGCAATGCTGCCCGGCAGCAGGCACTAATGAATTAGTCATTCCGACTGCGGGCGCAGCCCTCTCAAATATTTATACATTCAAAGACTTCCTACAGCCAGAAATGTCTTTTGTCTTGGGGCGAGTAGCAACAGTGCCGATTTATGGTGGTGTGTTCCCTTTAATTAGGGACCCATTGTATCACACACCCTCCCCTACATCAACCCCACTTGGGCACAAGCACCTTACAATCTATGATGGAGACTTTAGTATAGAGATACTGACTTGAATAATTGATGTCACCTCATAACTTTCCACGAGAATGCAAACAATGTCCAATGAAATTAGAAAAGAAGTGTAACAACGTCAGAGTAATGAATTGGTTTAGCTTTCCAGATTTAATTGGACAATGTTATAGGATATTGCCGTTTTGCAATCCCTCCCTCCCACAACATCACCTATCATATGCAAACTTTATATGTGTGGTGCAAGATGAGGAGGGCAGAACGATCTGCCTACTGTCAGTGTATGCCTCCTCCGTCGTTTTGCCTATGCCTCGGCATGTACTTAGTGCTACATAGTCTGTACGCAGGCACGGCGCAACCCCCTTCCCCCTACCCCACCGTGTGCAACTAGCTGAGTGCCTGATACCAAGCCCACTTTTTGAGGCCACAAAGCCAGGCGTCGGACCGACATCAAAGCCTGTTACACACCGCCGCCTAGGAGCGGATTCAGAAAACCACTCTCACTTTATTGCACTCCAAATCAACGGAAAATAGTCCCTCACTCAATTAGAGCCAAGAAATCAGAGGACGACATGAAAACCTCCCTATGTGAGCTATTCAGGCAAAAAGTAGCTACTAGGCAGGAAAGATTACCCCTCACAGTCATTACATTAACTATTGAACCAAAAGGGTTTACAAAGAACGCAGTGGGCGGTCGACTTAACTCTAAACTGTGCATACCACTCTCTTATATTTAAAAAGGAATTTACCCCTTAAAAACACCATGAAAAGTAATCATTCAGAACAAGATGTCTACAAGTCAAATCTGGCTTCCCCATTGATATGCTGAGTGCATAAAACCCACCAAGTATTTAAGGAGGCCACAGGTGGACTTTTGATGTGGGATGGACTCGAAGTTCAACGTCTTCACATTAACAGCCTGCGTGAGCGTTTTTAGTCTCCTCTGAGCAGCTCAAGACATGGACGACAGCGGCCCCTAGACGTCTTGTCACGAGAGGGATGGGGGAGGGGGTACTGATGCATGGTCTGGGTACGGGAGCTTGTCCTTTGTGGTGAAGGAGTCTCTATAGTCAAGCAGAATGGGAGGGTATTGCAACAGTGACTACATGTATCTATAAGTACAACGCAGCAGCAGTTAGGGAAGCCATGCATGTAGGTGCTGATGGGTGTAGATGAGGGGATAATGCTGACATTAGATGGCATTTCTCACACTAGGAAATTACCAGATGGACACTGGTGAATGTAATGAGTTCTCACTGCAATCAGGAAGTTCAAAACAAGGACGTGTTTTTAACATCAAGGTCATTAACTCGACACTGCTAAACTACTGGCAAATGAGAAGCTAGAGGAAACTTCCACGACTGATTATCGATTACCACATGTTTCTGTGAGCTGAATGCATTTTGATATCATTATGCCACACTAGCCTTAGGCTGTGTCGTGACAATTGAGACCCGGCACTTTTTGCTGTCTCTAATTAAGGCGCTCCGTGCCAGGGGAGGTGTCATTGCTGTCAGTGGCTGGGGTCCAGGCTTCACAGGGCCACACTAGTCTGGGGAGCCACCACTAAAACATGTCACGTAGATGACGAACCCTACTGCAGGAACAACCAGGAGTTTTAGTACCTCTTTTATTCTTGTAGTTTTCAAGTACCAAGTACTTACTGCTGTGAGATTCATCTTGAAGGACGTTAGGTCCACTCCAAACTCAGATTGAACAGTAACGGCTGCTGTAATTTGTGCCAATTCAACCCACAGCATCCCGCATGGCATAGCCGGACTAACTTGTCATCTTTATGTCTCGTTCTAGCCATTTACGATTTTATTGCCATCTCAACATGTGCTGAAACTGCGAGACCTCACCCCTTTCCTTTATGAGACACGGAAAGGGAGAATGGTTTTTGGTCAGCAAGATTAATTGCTCTATCAGGCGCACAGTGTGAGCAGTATGAGGAGCTGCTCACAGTAAGGCTCACTAACAAGCTGACGGTGCTTAGGGGTGCATGCAGAGGTCGTAACCCGCACTCTTCTAACCCACGTCTCCCTGCCAGGCTGCTTAAACCCCCCAGCGCCCCTACATATAGGGCTGAGTACCTGTCCCGGCCCCATTCCGACTGCCGTTGGAGGGGTACGGGCTTTGGGCCTTAAACACGTAGTTTCACCAATAGTTCTACATAATGACCACTCTCTGAAGAGATGTTACCTCTCGATGAGAACAATTGTGGATACTCCAACTTGGACAGTTGCAATATGCCGCTAGTGTAAAGGGTATGAGACACGGGGGATGTCTTGTGGCGGTGATGGTGTGCTGCACATGGTGCATTATGTGTGGTCTGCATGCTGCTCTGTCCTGCTGCTCCCTCGGTGCGCTCCTCCTACCGTGGGCTGCATGAGAGCAGCTCCCACCGAGGACAGGCACCAAGCAGGTGGGCAATAGGATCTGACAGCTTCATCCAACATGGAGGAGGGTGGAGGCCCCGGTCCCTCAGCCTTCCCCACGAGGGCCTAATGAACGTCACGCAGCCAGGGTCAAGTGGGACGATTGGGCGGGAATTTGGGCCTGTCCACACTATTCCAGCCCCTCAAGCTGCCCATCAGACAGCTTTACGTGGTCACACACTTCTGCAGTCTGAACTTTTCATTCACTACGATCTCAGCGACTTGACAACCTGACCTTCGGCGAGCCCTAACGACGCTTTGAACCCACCTTAAGTATGAACGATCGATATGGTCGTTCGTCCTGTCCAATATAGGCAGGCACATTATTCAATAAAACGCTGGGTGGAGGGTAGGTGGGGGTGAGTGACTCCTGCTGTGTAAAGACACATCACAGGAGATTCTGTCTGAAAAGCCGTGCCTTCTACTGAGCTGCCCGTAATGGCTGGAGCAGCCCAGGTCATTGTGTTTCTTCAGGGCAGAGCGCAGCCCAAAGAGGAGGGAGCGTTCAGGGAGCAGGTCCTGTGTGGGGGTGGGAGGGAGCAGCTCATAAGGCAGTGCTGTCAGGCCGATGTGACGTATGATACACGGCCCCGGCGTCAGGGCCTGCACATTGTGTCCCTTACCTGGTAATTGGGCGTGGGGCTGGGTGTGCGGCCCGCCCCTGGCGGCAGCTATGGCGTGTACACCCAGCCTCACCAGCAGAGACGGATGGAACCAACAAGGACCGCCTCCCCCGGGCAGAGCCATAGAGTTATGGTGAGGACCACTCCCACTGATATATCGTATAAGCCGAGGCCTGCGGGACCAATATAGTACTAAAACGGAATTACTTTGAATTCCCAAGTTCTCTCTATAGACACTCAAAAATCAACACGGTGCAAAGTATGTGTTGTTGTGGCAGAGTAGCAACCCAAAGAATTGAAGTAGTATTCCCTTTATGGTTCTTTTCTGCACAGTCGATATTATTATTAGTTTATTGAGTTAATACATTACAGCCCTTCAGATATAAATAGTAAATGAGCTTGCCTTGCTCTGCCTTTCTTTGTTTTCAATTGAGTACTTTATCCTTTGGTCCCGATTTGCTACAACCAACCTTGCTCTGTCAAGCCCTGTGCTTCCCTTTTGTTTTGCGCTATCTACTGTCAGATTTCTCCTCTGGTTTGCCTTATTCTACCATGCCTTACTCTGTCTTCACTTATTCAGTGCTTTATTATAGTCGGCAGCCTTGCCTTTCTTTACTCTGCCTTGCTCTACTCTGCTCTGGCATCAACTTAATGCGTCCCCTTGCGCTACCTTGGCTTGCTGTCTTGCCACTTCAGTATTATATATTTCCATCCCCCTCCATTAATTGCCTTTTGCTACTCTGCCTTGCGATGAGTGAATACATGTATATGCATTAGTCATTGTGAATAATTTATTTGTCTGTTGACCATTGTTAAATCTCGATCGATTAAATGCATGACTATAACAGGTATACTCGTTTTTGCGACGTTCACACGACAGAAACAAAGGTTCATAGTGACTAACCTTTGCAGGTCTATTATTCTCAGCGTATGTTGCCATTATTTGTTGATGGGTTGTTAGTGTGTATATGAATGCGGGAGGTGGGTGGGGTGGAAGGAGACAATAAGTAATGTGCCGTGGAGTGGAAGGAGGAGCTGCTGGGTGTACAATGTCTACTGTGGTGGACGGGGATGGGTTCTGAAGGTGGCAGTAATGAGAGCATACAGCAGTGTGCGGCAGACACCCAGCTATGGATTGCAGCAAGCATTAGGGAAAGGAACGAGTTGATAGATACAACTGAGTCCCAAATCAGCAATGGGAAACCCAAGTAGGGTTTGCTGGTACCGTACCAAATTGATATGAATACATGCATCCCCCGGCAAGGATCGGGTTGTCCATTCGCTGATGGCCAGTCGCAGATGATATCTGTGCGACATATCTATCGGCGCACCAAGGCGTAACATGAGCGTGCTATGACGACCAACTATTTACTGGGACGTCCCCTCCTTGACAGCAAAGTACGTCCTCCCCGACACGCCGTGACGTAGATAACGCGAAAACGTCACTGGTTACCACCCGCAACACGAGATACTAATGAACCCTGTCGGGACCCAGCGCAGACAAAGCGCCGGTTTCGCCTTTCACTGTTTGACTGAGCAGGAGCGCCGTAACATACCGCACCTTAAAATATATATACACTGGTGAGCAGCTCATCTGTCTACTACCCGTTACATACTAATGGCCTCCCAAGTCGGCACGGCTAGTTTAAACAGACAGTGGTGACTCGAGCCCAAGGCTTGAATACAAAGTGTTTCTGTGCAAGATGTCGACTCCTCCATCACTACACTAATCCCTGTACTGTGAGAGCCCTCTTAATCATCCACTACTGTACTTAGCATAAATGGCTCTATTGTAATCTTGTTCAGATCAGTTCAACGTTCAACTATCAGTCTTCTAGACTGTGGCAGGTCAACGACTGATCCTGTTTCATATATATATATTAGTGTTCTTTGCCCTCTTTAACAGCACTTGTTGAAGCTAGTTTCCCTAATTTGGGTACGGTCTTAATACTTGTGATACATGTGTTGTGGTGAAAAGTATGGTGCTGTGGAACTCTGGTCTGACCAGTGCATTGCTAATTGTACAGAAAGGTACTGCGTCTTTCCGGTGGGTTGATGGCCGGCCTCAGGATACAGTTTTTCCAGTGACATTTCACCGCGGTGCTCCCCTTTCCCCGGTAGGTGCCGGGGCTGACAACCCTGTGTACCGTTAATGCTGCTTCATTTCCTGCCCTGTGCCCAGCCCGTGCTGACCACTCCCCACCACCAACACCAAACCATGCCCTGGGCCACTCGCACCTCAATCAACAAGTCAGCTAAAATTTCCCTAAGGATTTGATTATTTTACCAACCGAAAACAGGGGCAAATTCCCAATAACTCAATGTATTGGCAACCATCATTAGAAGGAAATTTGAACTACACTGATAATAATACCTATAGTCAGTAGTGACTATACCACCATATTTTGACCCCCGTAGTCAGGGGACTATACAACTTAGTCACATATTAGTCATAAGGTTGTCAGTAGTGACTATATGTGGATCACACAAATTGATGATGTCACAGGAATGTGTGCACAGGAAACAGTTAGGATTCAAATTTGAATGGTCCATGGACTTCAGGTAGGCACATCCTCTTCTAAAACACTGTTCTATGGTTATCTCTGCTTGTTATATGTTATGTTACAGTTGACTTGGGCAACATAAGATGTTATAGGGTGCATGAGTTCTCATGTTTGATAGAGTAATCATGGTATTTTGTTCAAATTTTGATATTAAACATAGAAATACATGAACAGTGTATGTCTAGACTAACAGAGCATAACAGGCCTCATCCTAGCCTGTCACATGCCCTGCCTTATCCTTGCCTGTCCCCTGCCCTGCCTTTTCCTTGTATGTTCATTGCCCTGCCTCATCCTAGCCTGTTTCCTGCCCTGCCTTATCCTAGCTTGAACCCTGCCATGCCTTATCCTAGCCCGTTCCTTGCCCTGTCTTATCCTAGCCTGTCCCCTACCTTGCCTTATCCTAGCCTGCCCCCGAGCCTACCTTATCCTAGCCTGTCACTGCCCTACCTATCCTAGCCTGTCCCTTGCCCTGCCCTATCCTAGCCTGTCCCCTGCTCTACCTATCCTAGCCTGTCCCCTGCCATGCCTGATCTTAGCCTGTCCCTTGCCCTGCCTTATCCTAGCCTGTACCCTGCCCTGCCTTTCCCTAGTATGTTCATTGTCCTGCCTTATCCTAACCTGTCCCCTGCCCTGCCCTATCCTAGCCTGTCCCCTGGCCTGCCTTCTCCTTGCACGTTCATTACCATGCCCCATCCTAGCATGTCTCCTGGCCTGCCTTATCCTAGCCTGTCCCTTGCCTGCCTTATTCTAGTTTGTCCCCTGGCCTGCCTTATCCTAGCCTGTCACCTGCCCTGCCTTATCCTAGCATGTTCATTGCCATGCCTTATCCTAGCCTGTCCCTTGACCTGCCCTACCCTAGCCTGTCCCCTGCTCTACCTATCCTAGCCTGTCCCCTGCAATGTCTTATCCTAGCCTATACCTACTCTGCCTATCCTAGCCTGTCCCTTCCCATGCCTTATTCTAGCTTGTCCCCTGGCCTGCCTTATCCTAGCCTGTCCCCTGCCATGCCTTATCCTAGCATGTTCATTGCCATGCCTTATCCTAGCCTGTCCCTTGACCTGCCCTACCATAGCCTGTCCCCTGCTCTACCTATCCTAGACTGTCCCCTGCCATGTTTTATCCTAGCCTATACCTACTCAGCCTTATCCTAGCCTGGCCCTTGCCATGCATTATTCTAGCTTGTCCCCTGGCCTGCCTTATCCTAGCCTGTCACCTGCCCTGCCTTATCCTAGCATGTTCATCGCCATGCCTTTTCCTAGCCTGCCCCTTGCCCTGCCCTGCCCTAGCCTGTCCCCTGCTCTACCTATCCCACCCTGTTCCGTGTTCCCTGTTCCCTGTTGCCTTATCCTAGCCTATACCTACCCTGCCTTATCCTAGCCTGTCCCCTGGACTGCCTTATCCTAGCCTGTCACCTGCCCTGCCTTATCCTAGCCTGTCCCCTGCCATGCCTTCTCCTAGCATGTTCACTGCCCTGCCTTATCTTAGTCTGTCTCCTGGCCTGCTTTATCCTAGCCTGCCCCTTGCCCTGTCTTATCCTAGCCATTCCCCTGTCCTACCTTATCCTAGCCTATCCCCTGCCCTACCTATCCTAGCCTGTCCCCTGTCATGCCTTATCCTAGCCTGTCCCTTTCCCTACCCTATCCTAGCCTCTCCCCTACCCTGCCTTATCCTATCCTAGAGCAGGACAAAGCTTGACCTGCCTTTCCCTTATTTCTCATGATTGACTACATCTATTAGTCATAGTGACTACTTTAGACCATGAAACCATTAAATTCATAGTCACTTGACTATATAGCCCAATCAGCAGATTTAATGGCTGACTATAGGTTGACTATATGACTAACTTACATTAGACATAGGTGACTAACTAGGTATAGCCGTTTTTTCTACGTTCACGTGACTATAGAAACGTAGTCCGTAGTGACTAACATTTCCAGGTCTATTATTATCAGTGTAGGTACATTAGGGTGGTGAATCTGGGACTATGGACTGCTTGGCGATGCTCCTTTTAGTGAAAGCGTAACAGAATCTTCTGGGATTATCAGTGAAGTGCAGGTCAGTCGACAAGGGGCACAACAATCACCCTTAAGCCCCAATTCTTAGCGAGTACGACTAGACAGCTAAGTGTACCTGCAGTCAGGAGAGTATGCAGATGGTGAGGACAAAGTAGCGGCTAATTGGGTATTAATTAGCTGCCTAATGAGTGTCTGAGCGTGCTAATCATCCCCATGAAATCCTGCCAGCCCATGGATGAATCATTTAGGGCACCATCAGGGCTAAGAGTGATCCTCTGACAGAGCGTGGTTATTTTACAGGGGGCTTACAACCATCAGGTCAAAGCAATGCTACAGGTCGTAAGCATTATACAACGTGTATAAATAGCCATTGACCTTAACCTCCGTTCCTCTGACGATAATTCCTTATCACAATATCAGGCATATAGACAATGCATCGGGGTGATGTTATAAATAACTTCAGCGACTGGATTTGGCAGACCATTTGTAAGGCCAAGCAGGCCATGCGTATATGACAGCCTTTTTGGATCTAGGGCTAGAGCCTGCGACCTTGTGGCAATGCCTTGCGTCTCGCGCTAGACTCTGGCAGCAGTCCCCATGCACGATATAGGGTCTCCGAATCTGCCCTAGCCTAACCTCTGCCACACGGTTGGGCGCAACCCAATAGCCTGGGCAGGGGCGGGGGGGGGGGGGGTGGGGTGGTGGTGGCCACCCATCTCGTCCCAAGCCTTTGTCTCAGCACATTGCCATTGCTGCTTGATCCCTGAGGATTGGATGCCATGCAGAAAGTTGTGCAGTATGGTAGGATGTGCTAAACAATGAGGTTAACTCTAATACAAGATAGCAGTCAGGAGAATGGAAAATGCAATAAAATATGGCATTAACAGGCACCCGTGAGGAGTTAGTGGAAGTAACACTATACTAGACACAGAAGATGAATTGTGTGCAATAAATCTGTTATGCAGACCAAGAGTTGTGTTCATCATATACACGGCACAAAGCAATTGGACAATACACGAGGCAGAATAAGTTCCTCATGTGATTTGTAAAAACTAGCACTGAGGCTCAAAATTCGAAGCCACATTGGAAGCCAGGAAAGAGGGTAAATGGGAGGCGGCTGTGCACGCCACCTGGTGCCAACTGGGGACATCGATCTCTGCAGCGATCAGTCAGTGCTGGGGTCAGATGTATAGTCAGACGGGCAGGGTAAAGGGCTGATCTACGCGGGCAGTGGGCGGGCGGCGTGGGCCATTCGTCACGCCACCCGTGTATATATCTACAGCCCAGGTGGGCCGCCCTGAGCCGCTCTGTCTGCTGCTCGGTGGGCGTGAATCACTCACATGGCCATCCATCAGCCGCCCGACGACACCAGGGACTGCAGCCACAACACCACCGTCACAGATCAATCGGTCAGCGCAGGGGGCTGCTGCTGGTGGCTGTAAGGTGGGGTGTGGGCACAGTAAGGGCCCTGCTATATCTGCTACCTCAGCCCCCTCCTATGTAGGTGCCCTTCCCACTACTACGCTGCACACAGGCCGCATGGGGACGGTCAGTCATGTCCCCTACTTCCTGATTGAGAGGCTCTGGAAGGTCATGCGACAAGATTAAAGGTCACACTGAACATTTCCTTCTGACAAAGGAGAATGTAACTTGAAACGATTAATTCCCACATCTGGAAGGCATCATCAGGGGGATAGGACACCATTAGCTTTGGCATTCTCTGAGCCATGACACAACGCCCTCTCTGTACCAACTTGAGTCTAGAGGGAAGGAAACTCGTCTGGTAATGACTGGCCACCAAGTGGGGCCAGTGAGCAGCTCATAGCCAGCCCGGCCTGCTCACCATGCTGACCACGTGCTGCAGGCCACTCCTCCCTGCAGCCCCTATCACCCTGCGCCGCCTAAATTGCCAAGCAGACTGTCAAATATTTCACCAAGTGGCCGGGGTTGAGCGCCTGGGTGAGCATCTGACTGCCTAACGCGAGCTGCTCATAAGATGGGGGCACCAGGTGGTCGTGCCCACTCGGCTCATCTGCTTCATGTCCACGTCTACCCATCCAACCTGTTGATCGCTCCATCCACCCCTCTTGAAATGCCTCGATTCTTTTTGCCCGATGAAAAAACAAAACAAAGACTTTTCTAAAGGATTTCCTTCACTGGTTCCTACACTAATGACACCATTGCCTCCAATAAAGCTCAGTGCGACAGAAATGGACTATTGCTCCCGTCAAATGCACACTTAGAACAGTCAGAGCTGTGTATATAAATCTTGTGGCGTTCACTGCACCAAAAGAGGGGTTTAAGGGTAATCCATCTCGTTCAGACAAAAAAGGCTTTATGAGGTTGGTACGCGACCCCGTTGGCCGCTGAGGCTTACAGACAATGCACGGTGGGCGCGGATCGTCGGGCCGTAATTGGCCGAGAGCATCAGTCCGCCTCCGACCAATCGGGAAAGGTTAATGGAACAAAGTGGGGAGGGGCGGGGCACGCTGTGGACCCCAGCCAGGCCAATATCACTATAACCAGACAAATGGCCTTACGCACATCTACTTGACAGAGCCTATGTGACCCGCATGTCGATGGTCCATGCTGTATTTACATTTAGCCCTTGTCCGATGCCATTGTTCGCAACTAGGCCGCGAGCTCAAGCAGTTATTAAGCTGAAAGCAGCAGACGATTTAAGTTAACTATTAGATGTAAGATGTCCAAGCTCTTCATGGGGCTCTTCTAGGTCATGATGAATTCAGCACACAATACCCTCGCCTCGGATACAAACAAGATCGGATAAGGAAAGATCGGTTATCATCCTGTTATATACAGCATGATTAACGTGTTACAGAAAGTTCGGTTGACCCCTTCCACGATATGTTACATTAATGAGACACATTGTGTCTATCACTTAGAAAACACCTCATTGCCTAAACCTAGCATTTCACAATTATGGTTCTTATCCAGAATGTCTAAATGTCTTGTGGCAGAATATATGTCTCCATGACAGAGGAACATAGCCTAACTATATTTCCCCAGTACATATACACACCTCATCCAGGCAGCCACTGAGGGGGGTGGGGTGAATTGCAAAGAACTTGCAGGTGGTGTTTTAGCAATAAGGACTAGCCATCCTAATACATATGTATATAGCAAAGTACAGTCCATCATTTGGCCATGGACGTTCTATCTATATACCCATATGTACCTATATTATTTATTAGGTTGGCTTTAGTGCAATCAATACAGACTAACATTAGTGGAACATAGTTCCACCATGCCAGAGCACAAACCTCACTCCACAACCCAAGAGTCGCCCTACTCCCACATCTATTCAATACTGAAGGGGTCAGTGGTACTGTGGTGCTATAGACGGCAAGGGGCTGCATTTTTCGCTCCTCTTCTATTTCCACGCTGAGAAGGCAGGCTTATCGCGACCCAAAACCTTTTACGCCGAATTACTCCTGACCAGGAAGTGGCGTCCCGCCGGGGCCGGCGCCGTGATTGGCCGGCCGCCGACCAACACTGCAGGTTTGTGTCCCGTTATCTCACTAACACCAGCCAAAGCCGCCCTGCACACGCCAGCAGCAATTGGCCGGAAAACAGGGATTGTGCGCCCTATAGGACCGCCCAACACACGAGGGCTAGTGGTTAAAGGGCGGCTAGTAGTGTTGGTAGTGGGTGGATGGGTGGGTGGCTTCTCAGGTATAGGTGGTGCCTAAAGGGATATTGAACATTCCTGTAATGCAGGCAAGAGTCGTATGTGTGTGGAAATTGGGTTATGTGTGTGGGACAGGGCAGAGCGAATTACAATGGGCAAACTGTCCTGCAGAAATCATGACCATTTCATGTTAACAGTCACGTCCGTAAGAGACAGCAGAGGGCACTGAAGGCTCCACGCGGGAGAAGGTGATGCATTTTAAACAGGCCCAGTAGCCATACTTGTTACTTTATGCACGTCCACTCTGCACCCGCTCCATGTGTCCGACTCCAGGTTCACCTGAATCTTCATGGTGGCTGCCACAGCACACAACCTGTATGTTGACCTCTTCTGACTCACTCAGGATGTAACGTTGTGGAGTTCTTTTGTTATTTTTGTTTTGGTTCTGGTTCTGTGTTTTTTTCCTGGGGGTGGTGGGGTGGGGGTCCAGAGGTAGATGTATTTTTGTCTTTTCACTCCAAGCAGCAGAGCATTGGGCAGTGATGTACATACTGAGACAGTCAGGAAGAATAACATCAATATGCTAAATGATAAGACTGGGTCCCGGGGGGGGGGCACTGACTATATGCTGGTGAGTGGCAACTGCCGCGGTACCGCCGGACTTTTCCCTGGCATGAAGACATTTGACCGCCCCATGTATCCAGGACATGCACCCCCCTGCATTCACCGCCCCTCTTTTCTGGTACCAGGAGGCACCCAGGAGGCGGCGGGGAGGCGGCAGAGCCCCCTGCTTTCATCCCATCTCAGCATCAGGGGGCAGACATAACAATGGCAAACTTACAAATTAGCCCTGTCTAACGATCAGAAACGTGTTTGTGCTCCAATACGGCTGTATAAACACAGGAAACCTTCAAACAGGAAGCATTAAGCCCCTACATTTAATTATATAAGGAGGGTGACCGCCCCTCCTTTTTATTCTAAGAAGGGCTGACCGCCCCTGCTTTTCATTATTTCTGTCAAACCACCGCCTCCGCTCCCGGGAGAGGTGCGGCAGTCGTTATCCAAAATGTGCCTCAGTGCCCCCCCCCCCCCCCGGGGACTGGGTATATCAAAAATACACAAGGAACGGAGAAACAAGGAATGCTGAAATGTTTGAAAGTGATGAAGGAAAAGCAGCTAGTAGAGAAGAATAGGATAATGAACAGGGACAGACAATTGTACCAAGGTATGAAGATGTCGATGTATGGGGAAATGTCGAGGTTATGAATGTGGACACAAAGGATCGAGCTGGGGCTGGTAGCACGATGGCGGCAGGATAGTCCCACGTTTTCCTCTCACTATACCATAGGGCTATGCCCAATGGCTAGAAGACAATTTCGTAGTCGGCCCGGCCTCGCCAAGAGATGGATGGCCGGGATGATAGAATCTCGTGTCAGGGATCGGGCCGCGTCGTCGCTAGATGAAGACGACGCTGGTAGCCTGTACACGGACGCGGGTGCCTGGGCCAGGACCGTCACCGCTCCACCACCCTGCCCACCGCATCCATCACAGCCCCACTGTGACCCACCGACAAGATTAACGGCGTGAAATTTCAATTTGGGCTTTGACAAGGGCCCCAATCTTGGCTAGACAGCCCGGTGACAATGGCCGTGTAGAGAACCCAACCAGGGGCTATTCATTATTGACTACAGGGGCGGGGTGCAATTGACTACACCTCCATAAGGGGTACAGTCTACTGGCTATGAGTTATAGACTCTATACCTAACTCATCTAGGGGGAATCCGCCTGTTGATACATATCGCACAGGCCAATTCTTCAACGTTGATATCTAGCTCAGTATGAAGAATTTCAAATCAGAATTTTGGGACAATGCCAGTAGTATCATATTGCCCAGTTCAGCAGTAGATCCCAATAAAGTTGAGTTGGCTGTTGTGAATGAGGGGTTGAGGAAGGTCTGGTACTTCCTGCTGGTGGGTGGGCGTCACAAATCGGACTGTCACTGTAATGTGGCCCACTTAATGCGTGAGAAGTGAGCCCGCCCCCACGCCGGTCTCCAATAGCAACCTAATCGTATTAGCTAATGGACCGAGCCGTCATCGCCGAGCTAAAACCCGGCCATCTAATCAGACCTTCCGTAGATGAGCTCTTCAAATCAGAAATGCACTAGTCACGTTAGCAGTTGTTTTCTGTCCGTCCGCAAAGCTCATATTATGGAAATCCTCGATTCGCGCCATTCCCACTGGGAAGACGACAATCAGCTTTTAAATCTATGAATACATCTCACTGCAATATCGTAGAAACAAGCGAAAAAATGGGGAATCGCCACAAGGCAACACAGAAATCACCTTTCGCTCTTACGTTACAGAGTGAAAGGGAGATATTAATATGTAAATAGCAGAGTAATAAGGGTGTTGGTGCAGTAATGTTCATGCGGCTGTATAAATACACCATATGCCTGTGAGCGATAGGTTGTATATATCAGCAGTACTACTTGAGGCAGGAGGTGTGCGATGAAGAACGAGTTCCATATTCCAAGTAATACCTTACTCTGAGGCCGCTTACCAGACACATGCAGGCAGAGGCCAACTTGCCAAACCGCCGGCAGCCATCAAGTATTTACCAATTTTGGTGGCAACTTCCTCCAGAGGCAGATGGCCGCCCGGATATTGCATATAGATAAAGAAGAAGAGCCAACAACATGACAGCTACTTGTCAAGTGGCCCCAGCCCCGTACGCCTGCCGTCACCATCACCAACTTGTGAACTTTTACCTTCCCCAGGCCTTCCATATATGTAACGTATAGTGACAGCGTATGGCCCACCAGGCTTATTTCTTACTGCCAATATAATATAAGCACACATCTGCCCGGAATGCTAAACTAAAGCATCAATATTCAAAGCTACGATCTAGGCATATAATCTTTATGGTTACCACTTTGCCTGTGGAATGTCACAATTTCCATATACTACTTAGGTCCCTGAGAAATGGCTTCCGAGTGGCCAATACAATATTCAAACGTGAATCCAGCTTCTGTGACTTTAGATGTCTAGATAAGTTACCTCCCAGAAAATATGCAAAAAAGTATTCCCAGTGCATGTATATGGTGTACAAAACATGGTGGAGCAAGCACACTAAACAATGGAGTATAGAGAGGGACGGTTGGAGACCGGGGTACATGTGGTTGGGTGAGTGAGTATAAGAGGGTGGAGTGAGTATGGGTGAGTGGAGTGAGTGAGTGAGTGAGTGAGTGAGTGAGTGAGTGAGTGAGTGAGTGAGTGAGTGAGTGAGTGAGTGAGTGAATGAATGGGTGAGTGAGTGAGTGAGTGAGTGAGTGAATGAATGAATGAATGGGTGAGTGAGTGAGTGAGCGTTCTGTACATTTTAGTACAATGTATAACAATGCCTGCTAGCCACCAACAACTGATGAGACGGTACACTCACGACTTCAACAAGCAATAACTTGTGCCGTCCAATTTGTTATGGAGAGCTGCACAGTGATTTGTGGTGCGGTGTTGGGAGGGTTGTGTTGCAGATCCACCAAATGCACTACACCCAAAGAATGGGATAAGTTGTGGCAAGGCAGGCTCCCCACTACCAAATCCACCGAGTCACAATACATGTCAACGTGTTTTGGTGAAGACTGAATTGATCAATGATGTGCAGTTGGGTGTGACAAATGTGACCAGTCACAGAGTCACTACAAGAGGCTGATTTATTTGTGTTCAAGTCCATTATTGCCAGGAGTCCCCACGATAGCGAGCCACACATGCTGAACACGATGTCATATATTCAAACACAGGACGGGCATGCTTTATGCACTATGCCATTTTCAACTGTATCTGGAAGGGACCTGTTACTGAATGACCATTTACAAACAGTAGCCTTTTATTCCATATGAGCTGCCCCTTTATTTGCAACAGATCTTGAGTCAGTTCGAACCGTTTACTGCTGTCATCCCCCGAGTTCTGCAGCCTGAGCTGTTAGGTGAGCAGCTCGGCGTTTAGCGGCGCTGACGGCTCGTGTCGCTGACCCCTTAATTCACATCATAATCAGACCACAGCATGTGGAAATCATGGCCTCTCAAACAGTCACGACGCTCAAAATGCGTGACAATTCCGACCCCATTCCACAGACTATCGGAAATTAATTACCAACCCATGAGTCACCGTGTTAACAAATTTCTGCATTCACCCCTACTTTGCTACTCTTAATTTCTTTCTTTTTCCTCTTCCTCTTGTTAGGGTCCAACTGAGTAATATTTGGACAGGGATGTGCCAATACTGACTGCTGTTAGGCATGTAATAAAACACGGGGATGACATTCAATATGAGAGGTGGAATAACGCAGCAGAGGATGTAAATGGAAATGTTACCCAGAGATCGTGCATGGGCGGACCAAGCAGTCCACAATATTACACAGAGTAGAGCATGGGTATAGTATTCCTGCATGTGTGCATCAGAATAGCGGACACAAATGAAATCTACAAAGGTATCTAATCAGTACCTGTACCTGTATCATTCTGCTGTTGATTTGCAACATTTTGAGAAAGATTGGCAATACATTACCAGTACTTAGTCTACCGGGGGAAATCGTACCTGGGGAAAGAGAAAAAAGGACACATATTAGTCAACTGTATATTTAAGACAGCATATATATGCATTTAATAAAGGAACAAGCCTAAGATGAATATATTAAGGTGGCTGGATCATATGCAAAGTACGCCTGGTGCGCATTTTTCTGCGCATATGTACATGGAGGAAGTGTCTGAACTTGTTATTTTACATTGGGGAAGTGGCTGTAGGCCCACAGAAAGCTATACTTATATCACATTGAGATTATTTCCCCTATTTACATATCTTTATATTTTGATAACCAAAAAAATATTGAGATATTTAAAAACTCTGCGCTATATTTCCCATGCACATCTGTGGCCAACATCATATATTCCAATTACAAAACTTAAGGTGACATTTTGATATTCGGAATGTACATGTAATTAGGGCCTCATATCAACTATTTGGTAAAGATTTATTTTTGTCATACCACGGAGACCATCCACCTTAAATGGATTCAAATGTTGTAGGCTACATTTATGCACATTAAGTCATACATGTTATACGTGTTTGGGGATGCCAGTCCCCGGGGTCCCCCATTGTCTGTGATGCACCAGCCATCCCTGCACCATAGACTGCTTGATGGATGCGCCTGTATACATGACAGGGACAGTCTGCCAAAACACGAGACTGTCCATGTTCCAAGAAGCCATGGGCAGAACACGACAGTCAAATTGTCAGTTTGATGACCACCCACAAGACCCCTAATGGTGGCCGGTGACGTCACAATGGGCCCCGTGCGCCGCGCCATCTAACGGCGAGGAGGCACATAATGGTGGATTATGTTACAGGAATGTGATTCTCTCAGAAATCTGGAGGCGCAGACAAGTAGGAGCTCATCCGCGTCATCAGCACCAGCAATTACCTGCGTACTGGCCTCTAGTGGCCGGCTCCTACAACACTAATCAATGCGCGGCCATAGCCCCCGCCCACCACGCACATCGCTGCCTCCCCACCAACAGGGCCCCAAGTCGGCATGTCAGCCATCCTCTGCTTACTCTACACGGCCTTGTTATTATTCAATATTTATCATCAATTTCAATGAATCGTTTTGTTTGGGATGCTTAATTGCTGCTGTCATAATTATTAGCAGACGCTACATGCATGCAATATAAGTCGTCTCATAATAGACAGGCATGTGGCTTCTGGTGTGACTGGGGCTTCAAGAACACTATAGAGTTAGTAGATTCCTGTAGTTATGAGGGGGTGGGAATCTGGGTGCGATCTCAGGAATGACCTTGGGTCAGGAACCCCACCATTATCCCATCGTCGTGCGACTCTTGGGGTGGCAGGCAGGCACGGCACCCCACCCACTTTGATCGTAAATTTGCCAGCAGCCTAATACGATCCCAGATCACTATTGGCAGAGTTTTTCGCCAATTAAAAACCACACAGCTTTTACCGACCGACCGGACACAGTGATTGTAAAAGTAGTTCATTCATTTTTCAGACATCAAAGACGATGTTTTTGGTCTGGGCTGTTCTAAACGACATGAGGCTTTTGAAACAAGCAGTGCAACCTGGAGCAATTGCCTTAATCTTCAGAAGTGCATACTGCTCGACTGTTGTCAATCATGTCTACTGATCTAGTCAGGCCTACTAAAATCACAAAACATTATAAAATTATCATGCGCTGTGGTCGGGTCTCTTAAAAATAACAACTCTCTACTTAAATTGGTGTTCTTGGCGTTCATGAAATAATCGAGATTTTAAGCTCTAACTCGAGGCCTTTCTTTACCGCGATGGTGATTCTTTCCCCCAAAAAAAGAAAGAATCAACTGTTCGTAATCAATACATGTGGGCCTCTTTCAGAGATGTTGCAAATAGCAATCGCTCCAAACAGTGAGGACTGTGGCAACATGGCGACCCGACTGTGTAGACACTGACTCCATCAGGTAGCACATAAAATGAGGATGGAGATCATGATGCGGCGGCTAATGTCTCCCGTTCACTCGAGTAAAACCAAAAGCTGAACAAATGACTCTTGGACTGCCTCCTGAATGTTGTGTGAATACTGCCAATGGAAAGGAAAGAGGGCAGTTTAGGAGCTTCTACCTCCCCAGAGAAGCAGCCCGACCAGGCCTGGAAACATCAGAGCACTATAACGTCGGCTTTGGTTTGCTCAAGGGCCGTTTGGCTGGCTGGGGGAGGCTTGGGAGTGCAGTGGGTGGTGCATTATGACCCACCAGTAGCGTCCCCCTCCTCCTGCTCACATCAGCATCATGCACCCGGAACACTCCCCGGATGTGTCTGTTCCTCCAGTGCCGTCCCCTAGGTGGCGGCACTGCGGACGGCGTCGGACGGCTGATACTGCGGGGTGCTAACGACGCCCACCACCCCAGCCCGCCGTCTCCCATCAGATGCTCCACCAGCAACAAAGTTGGCAAAAATAGATTAGATCTGAAGGCAACGCATTCGCTGGCAGCCACTGGAGAGGCTTCTCACTCACTGGGGACCGGGAGGGGCGGGAGCTGGAACAAAGAAAACACCACCTCACGTCGGACCTGAGGCTGAGAAGCTCCACTTCACACTTAACGGGGGAAGCAGAAGACGACGCCTCTCACATTCCACACACAGGCATTGGGCTTCTTCACACCATAGAAACTACACACACCCGTAGTATGGGCAGATAAGCGTTGTCTACTCGCGTTTAGGGGGAATGGACTAAGGCACGTAGAAACGTTAGGGGTGGAACAAAAACAACAGACTTGCCGAGTTTGGGGAAGAAAGGCGCATTTTGCCTTTATCGGGTGATTCATTATTAGGTAATTGCCCCAAACAAGAGAGCCCGGCTGCATTTCTTTAAACTTTAATTACATCTACCCTCATTTAAACGTGACACACCTAATCACTAACAAGCCTGGGTAACCCTTATTTCCTGTTCTTGAATATCCCCTTCTAAATTAGTGTTAGACATTTCCTTATTCAATTATGACTACAGGACAAGGAAAAATACAACAACTACGCGGATTAGAGTCATCAGGGAATAAAACCTGTTGAGTGGGGATGTAGAATATGTATTACAATGCACCTTTAGTCCCCCTACTCCAGTGCCTCCCCTCCTACCTTTCCAAGCCGGCCCACCTCGCCAAATCATCCATCAGCCCACAACCCTCCTAGTTTGCATAATCAGTCCTCACCAAAACGCGCTAATGATGGCTGTTTTTGTTTGAGTACACCTTGTTAGCAGAGCAGTAATGTGCGGTGTCAGGGTCCGGGTGGGTGAGCTGCTCACCAGATGGGGGTAGTGAGCAGCTCGTCATTTCGTCTCCAAGGTGTACCTTGTCCAGACCAGTGAGTGTAAAATAGTTCTTTTTATACTTGTTGTTGAGACCCACCACATAATATAATATTAATGTACATCAAGAAGGGTCAGATATGTGAGATACCATAGGCGTTCAGCTTGGCCATGCCTGTCCCATTTGCGGCCCAACTAGTGGGGACTAATCAGCAGTAGCTCCATGTAGTACCAGGGCTCTGCGTGGACGAGTAGAGGGGGGGGGGGGTACAGGAGGAGGAGGATCAAGAAGCAGATCCATCAGACCCCCTGACACACACACCCACTGTCATCAGTCCCATCTCTATTGTTCACATCCACCGAGCTACAAGCTATTCACATCCGCTGCCTTATTGCCCTTAAACAATGACTGCTCCACACGCAAAAACATAATTAAACCTGTTGTTTTTTCTCCCCTGCACCGACAGTATTTTCTACTCCCCTCTCCTCTCCTTGTGGAAAGATGCGCGACCGCGGGGCTTTTATGGAGGACGCCGACCCGACAAAGTAGGGAAGAAGTCCTGCTAACGACAATGTAATGAAGGGACGGCAGCTGTGCCGAATGGCATGCAATATGAAAAGTCCGGTGTGCGATTGGATGGGACAGGAGGTAGCGCCCAAGGTTGGCTCGGGCGGACGGTGCCTGAGGCCTTTACGTAATTGTACCGGGAAATGGTAGAGTGTCATCAGTCAAGACAAGCCCCCAGTCCGTGGTCAGCATTCAATTAGGCCAGACTTTAACTCCGATGCTACCCACAGATGGTTCAATGTATGCACTGTATATTACTGTATATTATAGATATGAACACCCTGTAATCCCCACATCACAATGAAGCCTGTAGGTGTAATGCAGTCTATACGAAAAGTTATTCTGCAGGCCCGGCTAAATGTTTGCAGGCCCGGATACCCAGAGGAAATGATTGTATTGAAGGAAGTGATGATGAATAGAGGTTATTGGTATATTCAAATAATTTTGATAATTACAATTGTAGACTCTCTAGAAACCTTAATAATGGTCTGATTTACAAGCCGTTAAAACTGGCATGTAGACAAGGATCATAGCCGGCCATTGTGGCCGCAGACACATACTTTCTGCCGGACCAGCAGGCCTTTAGACGGCTATAGCCGGTGTCCGGCAGGTTTTCGTATAGACTGGAATGTATTGAAGAGTTAGATATATATGTAACATGTACCCGGCTATGTACATCGCCTATTATAGACTATGTCCAAGACTACTATGAGATATAAAATTACCATTCTGCGTAAGTGTAACATCAACTGCTTGTGTATAAAATTACTTTTCTGTGTAAGTATAATATCAACTGTTTGTGTATAGATGCTACTGAACATTGTATCTACATGATTGTATCCAGGATATGATCATAACCTCACATGTATATTTGCACGATTCGTATACATTTGTTGCATTTCTGAGAACAAAAATATAAACTGCATTTAACCTTCTTAGTCTAAGCTCACTTTAAACGAGGTGTTAAAATACATATACATTCTTTGCTCATGTCAATAACTTATATGCTACAGGAGTATATATGCTCATAACACTCACTTTATGGGTACTTAGGAAGATATTGAGCAAAACGGTGTTGTGGTATTTGGTTCTCAGGCCAAGGACAAGGGCCTGGGTATCAAGCCGATCCCTCAAGGTTGTGGGATGGTGGATCATCACACTGACAACTACTTACTGTCACCGACTTAGATGTGAGGTGTGTGTGTGTGTGTGTGTGTGTGCGTGGGAGAGAGCTGATGCCTTCAGCGTACCAAGCCCCAGCCGAGATGAGATTTCATTTATCTTGTAAAGGCCGGCCATGAACACCACTACAGCTTTAGCCGACTGAGATGGGATTTGTTGGGCCGGAGTAATGGTCTGGATAACTGGGTGTGGTGGGCGATGGGTCTTGTCGTTGGGGACTGGGGGTAGTAACGGGCACAATCTATAAATGTACAATGAGAGGACCGGATCTTTAGTCCCCTCACACGAGTGGGAGCTCCCGAAATATCTCGCCCAGACTCGAAATAAATGACACTTGTGATAGTTGTGGGTGAGTGTCGAGTGGGCGTATTGGCATAGAAGGGACTGATCCTATCCCGTATACGGCCCACGCATCAGAATAGCTGCAGAAACATTTAGGCAGGCTTAATACATATTGTGGGGGATAAAGCTCTTGACACTGAGCCATTTAATTTGCATTTCGTGTTCATGCATATACTCGATACGGTTGCACATTATTTGATATTCCACTCCTTCCATGTACATTTGTCTAACATCATTGCTAATATTGTGGACTGTCTCTTTTACATCAGTATAATACTGCGGATTTGATGCTTTGACATATATACCGGTACATCTTAGGATATGATATCACACCGAGTGGCTTCAATTGTGCATGGCATGGATTGCAGCACCCCAAGTCGTCACCTCACGGGTCTGTGTCCATACACCTTTGCCTGGTACATGTAGCTTCATGCATGACACAAGGCGGCCAAGGTCAGCTAGAATTTGGCGGAAGGAGCCGCGGTTACCAAGTGTTCAAATATTCCTCTGTCGCCGCGCCATCAACAAGATGGCCGACTTCCGTGCTTTCATCATGTGTTGGACGCATGCGCCGTGGCCGCCCAGCATCAAAGCGCCGTCCTGTGGCTGTGTTCGGCGTGTATCGATTGCACGTGTTCAGAGGGCCTCACCTTGGCACCTGTGCATTCATGTTCAGTCACCATTACAGGCTTTTTGTCTGCGCTTTTTGTGTGCATCTCATAGTCAGGCCTGATCCACCCAGTGCACTACCGGTCAGCTGACTGAGATGTTGGAGTGGACAGAGTGGTCAGACACGGTATCAAGGCTGCATGGTGGGCATCATGCTGTTTGTGTCTGGGCAGCATGACTAATTTGGATGCCCCTTGTCGTCATGGTTACAATACATTCCCCCAAAGCCATCCAATGCTCCCCCACTGTGTCATCTTCCGGCTGCCTCCTCGATGCTTCAAAACCACCTTCTAACATCCTGATCTAGTGATGATAGGTAAACCCTATCATCAACACAGTATGCAAGGTAATACATATTTGTCGTTTGATTAAATACATAATACACAGCGGATTAACTTGGTTTGGCTACCTCTGCATAGTGAAATTGTTATTCTTGTCACAACATGCAAGCAGAGCTTTGCATTGGTGGATGGAAATATCGTATTACGACTTGGGTAGGCGGGTTACGTTTTAGTAGTTGAAAAAATGGCTTGGGTTATGAGGTTTTGTTATGACTGCATGGTGACATCTCTGATAGATGACCACTGGCCATGCAGAAGGAGACGTGACTTCCACTCTAGACCACCGTAGAATGTTCCCCTGCTCTCAGACGTATGAACACAAGCATGCAGGGCTGCATGGTGGTGCCCCCTAGCCCGATTCTATTTCTGAAAGTCCACCCCCTCCCCCCTTTGGACCTTGTATATTGGATCCGCCCTTGCTGCTCTCTCTGGCACCCTGCCTTGGGTTGGGACAAGTCTGCCCTGCCTGTCTGTAAGATGATGTGTCATGCTGACCCCGGGCGGCAGGGACTAACATGGCGGGGTGAAGCCGTCAATCACTGCCCCCAGGTGTAAACTCTACGTCAGCCACGTAATGGGGTGTAAGGCCACACCCTGAGGTGCCACTAATGACTACAGGCCGGGTCGGCAGCAGCTCATGGAGGGCACGAGCTGCTCACACAGCGGCACTGAGTGTATGACCTCAGGCTGTCACACACCAAACACTGTGGCAGGCTTTAAGTGAGGGTTACCACGTGCTCCTGGTCTAAAACAAAGTGAGCCCAGTGAACCAAATAGTTCATCTACACACTACCGCTTAAAATATATTTACTTTGCCTTGGGTACACATCATAGTACTTACAATCTCAGGTTTCTAAAGGCACACTATGCAAAAAGTCAGAAATTATCGGCTTAGTAGCAGGGAAAGTATAGCATTCAGGAACAGATGGTTTAAATGAGACAAATGAAGGCTTTAATCCTACTCTAAATACCTCTCACCAGACACAATACACTATGTGCTGTTAGGCAATTTGGCTGCTTAATAAAGTGTTCAGTCCAGCACGGTACATGTCTTCTCCTTCATCACAAAGTGGTAGTATTAAAGATAAATACATAGGCCGCATCAAAGTGAAGAGTAGAGTAGCATCGATGCAGCCGTATAGTTTTTACTTGTGATAGCATGGTAGAGAGAACATCTGAGAAACTCTGGCTCCTTATAATGATGATTCAGACGTTCAAATGACAAAGCTGAAGAGACAACGCCGTGAGCAAGACACAGAGGAGCACAGCTAGCGACAGGCAATTCTTTCCAGCTGGTGAACGGATTGCAGATTAGCACACGGCTATACACATCTCTTAATGGTAGAAGCAAACACGTTAGAACCAACAGCTCACATGCCCCCGAGCAACTCACAAGCAAATCCCGTTTGGAAGCATTAAACGTGGAACTGTATAGAGGCCCTGCTAGGGTGCTCTTTACATATTGTATAAAATATAGAGCATTTTAGCCAATACCACTGTACCCCATCTCAAGCTGCTAGTCCGTGCTAGACTGTTATAGAAAGTCACCACTATTGAGGCCGACTTTAGGATAGTTTGACAATGACACTGAAAGCGCATTACCGCTGCCTTCAGTGCTGCCCTCGCACGGTCTTTCCTGACAATGAATTTAATAGCAGCACATGGGGACACTTTCTATTTTTGCGCGTATTCCCCCCTCTATAGCCACCCGCACACAATATCCACACTAATAGTGCGTTTTCAGACATGTTACAGGCTATTTTTCTACCAGGCCAGGGCCAACGTCGCATCTCCGAGCAGAAATCAATACCAAGGCATTAACAGTCACAAGCAGTCCGCATCGTAGTCATTGTGCGGGGTGAGGCTGTAATGCTCGGACTAAACCGTAAACTCTGCACTCCGCCCGTGAATAAACCTTAATTCTGACACCACACATAAAACATGGAGATGTAGCACACGTTTAACACCCCAATACCATTCAGATAGAGGGGTCCGGGGATGGTGTTTCCCAACGTATTTCACCTCTGGGGCTACTAAAGTACCTAAATCCCAATGTTCCAGGGTTGTCCTATATTCTGTGACATGTCAGCTGAGAAAATTGGCAACGAAAATCGAACTAAACACACTGTGCGTACCTTGGACCAATGAGAATAGAACATGGAAGTCAATGGTTGGACCAATGCAATCGGGGCACATACTTTATTAGTTCCTTGTTGTACTTGCTACCAAACCATGGAACCTAACCCCTGAGGATGAAATGCCAAAATTGGCGACACTAGCTAACCATCTTTGTAGCAGCTTTGTAACGAGTTATGCCGTATGTGAATGACCTTATATAACACGCTGTTTAGAAGGTTTTATACCCTATGTTTGATGTGTCGTCACAGGGGGTTTACGGCTGTTAGCTGTGCAAACTGCCGCTCATAATGAGGGGTTTACGACTGCTCAAACGGCCTGTCATAGTGCATGGCGCCCAGAGTGCAGCACGAGGGGCGGGCACGGCTTATGGGAAGGGCTTGTGGGGCCCACAGGTCATCTCCGCTGCCTGTCAGCACCGCCGCCAGGCAGAGTAATGAGCAGGCTGCTAGCAGTTGAAGCAAGTAGGGGAGGCTCTTAGCAATGTCACTCACATGGCGAGGGCTTTCTCCAGAGGCTGAGGTGAGGTGGACGAGGTCGGTGCAGCATGAGAGAGTAGTCCCTGCTCGGGGAACGTTAACAACACAAACACACCTGTTACCGTTAATGTGAATCACTTGTATAATCTAATAAGCAGCTAATACAGTTCTCTCATAATTACAATTAATCAGAAACCTTGAAGCATCCCATTACCATAATGAGTGATTGCAGAGACCAATACCGAAACAGGGTCTGCAAGAGAACCTATCAGCCACTACCAATGCATTCGGCACAAAAAGATGTATTAAGTCATTATAAAGTAATTTCAATCTTGAATGACACTGACGTCGGTGCCCCACCACCCCCCCTCCCATCTTTTTCTCCCTCTTGGTCCTAAAAAAAGAAGACTGGCTACGACTAGTGAAACTTCTTCACACAATTTGTCTGACAACCTGTTCGGGTATGTGTGGGAAACACATCTACCATTCAGTGTCTGGTCAGCTAAGGTCACAGTAGAGTTGACCGAGGGTCGACACAAGGTCAGAGAACTGAGAGATAGCCGGTGGGGGCCAGTCTCGGGTGTTGACTTGGACAACAGAGGCTAACACATGCTTTGACACTTTGTGTTTGCTACCAACACCAGCCGCTGTCAGCTGCCAATTGGGAAGTTCAGGAAACTGCAGGGTGGGTGTGAGGGGATGTAGAGGAGAGTCTGTTCGTCTGGCACGGTGTAATATGGTACATGTAACATATGCAGAGTGCATGGTAGAGACATTGTGCTGCTTTTAACAATGATACCTGTGGGATTGCAGAGGTAGCAACTGTGGGCACTAAGGTGGTATAAAACGCATTCGTCCAGTGTATATGGTTCATATTTACAATCATATAGTGCATTGTGAGGAGAGTTGTGCTATCATAGAATGAGGTTGGTGGATAGTTAGTGAGATATCCGTTACAAAATGTGGGTAGCTATCATAATGGTAGAACCGGTGCCGTTAGCAGCAGCAAAACACGCCTGTTAATGGGCCCGACTGCCATTAATGTGAACCGCTCTAATACTGGGTGCTTAAGATGCTGTGGTTGGATTAAATATGAATAAGTTATTCCGTCATCGTCATGCAGAAGGGGTGGTAAAAGCGGCATCAATGCGCCATGACGGCTTCAATAAAGAAATCAGAGTCGACCAGGACACCCAACAGAGGGAGGGTCGGGTGCTGTGGTGGGATACTGGACCCATGAGGTTTATTCAGGATATGTGGGGTGGTGAGCTGTAAATATACCGCTATCTTATCAGCAACTGCACACTCCTATAAGGACAATGGTTCGGTGACCTTATAAGATCTATACACGTACATGCATATGCCGCAATGGCCGTGTTTTATATTTTCCTACAATGGCCGCTTACAGCAACCAGTGGATGTAAAAAGAAGAGAATGGGGCACGTGCCACATTGTCATTAAGATACCTCCCAAGCAGCGCAAAGCGTCTATGGTATGGCAGTCACGTGTATAGTGTTGTGTGTAGGGGGAGGGGGTTCGTTATGCATGCAGCGGGCGCAGCAAGCTATTGTTTTATGGGGTGTTACCTACGTCCCAGCCGTGGGCGCCGGTTGACCAGGCGCCAGGAAGCACCATAAATATCACACAGCATAGGCCAACCTCATCCCTGTGTATCTGTCTGTTTGGAGGAGGGTGGAGGTGGGGGACGGGGAGGGGGGGCCATCCCCGACCAACAATGGCTGTCAGATCTGCCAACCGACGGGCCTTGATTCATGCTCGCACCATGGAGAGCCCACCCGGACCAGAGTGAACTGTCCATTACACACCAAGTACATTCCCATTACTCCACCAAAACTGCTCCCCTCCTTGCCGTCCCAGCCAGCCGAGCAGCTCCCTCCTACACCAGGAGGCAACACCACCCCTAGCACCGGGCCCTAACACCACTGCTATAGGGTGAGAACAGCAACGTCCTTTTGTTATCTGGGGCCCGCTATAGTCATCACTGCCGCCACAGCTGTGGGTGCTATTCTACAACCATGATTCATTGTGCCCCTTAGCTTGTCAGTGAGGGCGGCGACAGGGTGTCTAGAGGGACACCATCGGGCATGTCTGAAATGTTGGACCTATGAGGTGACTTCTAGAAGAAGTTGATGTAGTTGGTAAACCTTGAGCAGTGAGGTCAGCGTATGTGTTTGCACGTCTGTTTGCCCGAGGGTGCTGCAGGGGGGTTGGGAGAGGTGACCAACACTAATCCTGCTATCTGGGTTAGTGAGGCAATCAAGTTTTGTCCAATCTTTTAGCCATTGGTGTGCACGCAGGTCAATAGTCAGTTGGCACCCTAATCACTGCAGTGTGGGGTGGGCCTAGGTCAGCAGCAGGAAATACCATCTGTAGGAGCTGGTAGAGAGCAGCTCGGGGTAATTCGGACATCTGCTCAGTCCTGCCCCTCCTTACTCAGGCACTGATTCCCTCCCCGCACCACGGGCCGCCGCCGTAACCGGCCCAAACTCGGTTCGAGTTACGCCGTCAAATCTTGTCTCTTGACAGTTGGCATATTGATTTTAGTACGTTTTGTGTCAGTGGCAGTGAGAATCTATATGATTTGCCGGGTAAGGGCGCGCACCGAGGGTCGGCCGTCTGCCGTGACTTCATTACTGCCACCCGGGCGCCGATCCGTCTTGTGGAGGCGCCGTCTGGTGGCTGAGCAGCTCACCCCGCAAACAGCACGAGGCGCTCTAACCCCGCGGGACGGCCTACAACCAGCAGCCAACCACCCGAGCATACCTAATCACCAGTCACGTTACACCCAAAAACAGGGATTGTGTTTCCAGTTAGAGCAGATGCATACTGATACCTACTCATTATGTAGATATACTCGAGGCTATTAGGTTAGATCTAGAGATAACAAAATGCAACCAATATATTCTACAGGTCGCAAACATGCATATATATTCTGAAAGCAGGTCGTACAAGAACGCTTTCGTCACAGTGAGACTATTGCACATATCGTATATAATTATGTTCATGGGTACATATTAAATGGCCAGACTTTATAGAGCCACACTTTAAATAGATGGCACTATAACCCAACTGGCTCGTAACCGTTTTAAGGCAGGCCTGTGTAATCTGCTTCGGGATGGCAGACAGACCTTGCTGCCGCTATACATGCCATACAGGCGGCGGTAGGTGTGTGGGGTGGGAGCTGAGGGTGTGCGGGGGCAGGAGGCAATTTTAGGGGTAATTCGAGGATAATATATCCAGACCTGCCTGAGCTGTGTCGTACCAAGGATAGGTGCCGGGGGCGTCGGGAACCTGCATCGCATTCGGAATGAGCCAGTGGCCCGCCGCGCCCACGACCCACCATTTGGCACCCAAAACGGGGCGATAATAAAAGCAATCAGCGCGGTATTAGCAGGGCAGGTACGTGTATAATTGCTGCTCACCTCCGTGTTAATGGCCGCCGGTCTGCTGCTCATTGTTTAAGACAACCGCGGGGCCTTCTGCAGGCAGGGCCCTTTTCCGAGGCGTCGCCTTCTTCCCCTTCTTCACGGCGACCGCCCTTATCCAGGACCCTCCTCTGCGCCCACTCCTCAACACCGCTTCCTAATAGGCCCCGCGGCCCGGCCGAGCGGCGAATCCAACAAAATCATATTTCCATGCAAATGGATAACTGCGTTATTAAATGGAACATAATCTAATGGGGCATTGCCTTTTAGCGCTTGATTGGCTGGTGCGAGGGTGTGTGGGCGGGCCAGTCGGTCAAGGTTCATGTGTCGGCTATATTAAAGAGTGAGTGAGCAGCTTAGTAGCCGGTATATCCGGGAATACCAATAAACATGTATATTCTAAATAGCTGCGGAGGACCACCATATACAGGGTAAATTAAAACATATTCAGCTATATGTAACTGAATATGAAATTGTACTGTAAAATTCACTTATTAACTTTCCTTCTTACTCTACCCATCGCTATTACCTAGCATGGGTTCTATCTCTTTACCTTTCTTTCCTCTTTTTCCCAAGAGGAGATACCATGATAAATGTAAAAATGATATTATTAAATATACAGCAGTCCAACATTATAGCACTCCAATGCACTATATGGATATATATCTAAAACTGGACATCGACATCCATGTAACAGAAAGCTATATTTATTAGAAGTAGAAATCCATGAATATCTATATGAAGGAGAACACCATGTTCATGCCTATATGTCTGTGTGTATGTTCATTTCGAAATTCAAGATTGCAACCATTGATTGAATGCCACCATGCTTTCAATGTAATCTCGAATTGCAGTTGCAGTAGTTTGATACTAATAAAAAAAAATCTATTCTATTTTTCTTTCATGAACAGTTGGCATCCCATAGATTCAAGATGGCTATCACTTATTGAATGTCCCAATGCTTGAAATGCAATCTTGACTTGTAGTTGCATTAATTTGATACTATCAAAAAAACAAATCCTATTTGATTTTTCCTTCATTCAACCCATTCAAGATGGCTACCATTTACTAAATGCCACAATGCTTTCAGTGCAATGAAGAATTGTAGTTGCATTAATTTGATATCTATATAAGAACATTTCTATTTGATACCTTTTTCAAACACAGTTGGCACCCCATAGGTTTAGGATGGCCACCATTCATTGAATGCCACAATGCTTTAAATGCAATCTTGAAAATGTAGTTGCATGAATTTTAAACTGTTAAAAACATCCAATTTAGTTGTTTTTTTCATGAAGAGTTGGCACCCCATAGGTTCAAGATGGCCACCAATCATTGAATGCCATAATGCTTAAATGCAATCTTGAGTTACTGTTGCATTAATTTGATTCTTAAAAAAAACACTTTCTTTTTTTTCTTTCATGAACAGTTGGCACCCCATACATTCAAGGTGACTACCAGTCATTTTTTGTGTTTTTTTTGGTTATGTACCCATAACGGTTTATTGTCATGATATTAAGTACATATTTTGTTCCAGACTCCGTGAGCCGCTTCCAGGTAACATGCAATACAAAGTAATGATGGTTACACAGAGAGGCCGTACGTGCCCAGTTTCGCTGCAAGCAGTCTCTAACAACAGGTATGGTTATTTATACATGGAAATGTCATTATACAGATGAGTATGGACAGAAGGCTATCCCGAGGGAAGTCAGATATCACAGACAGTTAATCAGTTTATATCCTGGGCGCGGGATAAGTATCACAGAAAATATCACAGATAATATGAGCTCATATATAAGTAGTCTTATACAGGTGGTATAAGACTTAGCAAGTTTTCTTCAATCACAAATTGTAGTTGCATTAATCTGATACTAATAAAAAAACTAATTCTATTCTTTTTTTTATTTATGAACAGTTGGCACCCCATATATTTAAGATGACTACCATTCATTGAATGCCCCGATGCTTGAAATGCAATCTCGAATTGTAGTTGCATCAATTTAATGCTAATAAAAAACAAATTCTTATCAATTTTTCTTTCATGAATATTTGGCACCCCATAAGGTGGCCACCATTCATATTAATGCAAATAGAATGCTTTAAGTGCTGTCACGACTTGTAGTTGCATTAATCTGATACTAAAAAAAAAAAAATCTATTTGAATTTTCTTTCATGAACAGTTGGCACCCCATAAATTAAAAATGCACCCAGCACCCAGGTCAACAGCTATATACAGACACGTGTACCTCCCCTGCCTGTTCTCCTTCAATGCACAGTGAAGAGGGTGGGAGGGGGTGACCCTCAACAGTGCATAAACACTTTGATTGGATGACAATGCAGTTTTTATATTACAACCTAAATTTGTGCAACGAAAATCATCAAGAAATACTAAGTATTTTTTCCAAAGAATAGCTTTTCTAGAATGGCTCGGTATTCAGGAATCCTACTGCGAATAAAAAAATGTCAAATTCTAATTCTAAATACCTGAAAATTGAGAAATGCTGGCGTTCACGGGTTATGTAGGAAATGTACTAAAAACAGCAAAAAAGGGCAACAAAACCCTAATTTTCTCAAAAACTGTTCAGTAGGATTTTTTCTAACTGTGGTTCCACTGTTTTCTACCCTCATATTACACATTGGCATAGAGAATATATTGACACCTAGTCAGGATTTTGCGCTAGGAGCAATCTGTGAGGCGAAAAACAGCCAAAATGAGCCACTGGTCTGAAGTATAAAACTGGGCATCGATCACTATAGAGCTACAAAGAGACAGAGAATCGATGTCCAGTAACTAGAATGTATACTAACCTATCCATGATCACATGATCATTAGTAAATTACTAACGCTTTGTTATAAACGGACAGGTAAGATTCATATATAACAGGAACACGCTCCTAAATGAGCGCTTTCCTGTTAAAGCTTATTATAAGCCAGGACTTAATTGTCCTTTATTACTTCCGCTCATCGGAACAGAAGCTGGTATTTGTATAATACGGTCTTCCAGGCCACACATTTTGCCAGGGTAAATAAATGAAATACAAACAAACAAACCAAACTCCCCATACATGTATCCGTTATTGAGTTGCAGTCAGTAGCAAATGAAATCTTCTGTGCATCCTACGTCAATATATACCTGGCAGGCTGGCCTTCTACGGGAGCTGTAGTCACACTGCATGAGATTCCCACCTCCAATATACTTACTATCTTAAACTATATATAACACAGGAGACACTCATAGCAATTCAATGTGTTGTGCTGTAAGCCTTGTCTCTACATTCAACGTTTCAAACGACTGTGCACCACAAACAAATGATCCAGATGGCACCAGCGTCAATTCTTTCCATTGACCGGAAAATGTGGCAGTTACGTATGTATACTGGTATGGCATACAGTAGGTACGTGATCACCGTCTACCACGGCCTTGTTCTACAACTCCCATCAACCTGCTAATTACGTGAAGAAGGATCTTAACGTCTTCATTACACGGTTAGCTGACGTCAGGAACTCATGTCTGCAGAGTTACATGTAACACTCTATAGTGACAAGTAGGAAGGGGAGCTCTTCGGTGGAACTACCTGACTGTTCAAAATGATGCATGTCATTAACTTATGTGTGCATTATGATATAGCAACTATCATGTGATAATGGGGCAGCGCTTTTCAGATTCATCACCTGTTTATATCTTCACCATACTGATTGTTACCGGTGCCGCCTATAGATGTAGGAGTGCATGGACATGGTGATAGGGAGGGCGCCATGTACCTCCAACAGCAGTAAACTGTGAGCTATCGGCGGCCATTATAAAGGAGGGACAAATGTGCAACCGTGCACCAAATAAGGAGCGTCCTGCACACAAAGGCAGCGGCCATTACACGGCATAATGGCCTCAATAAGTGGGTTTCATTTTTGTGATCCGGGGGAAATAAAGAAACAAATACAGGAAGCGTCGACCACCTGCAGCACGCTGCTTTATGGGTCTTAAAACTTGACGACCGACCCCATCGGCGGAGGCCTGACCCCTCAAGGGATTGGCGGGCGCACACATTAAAGCCGACTGAGCGTGTTCACGTTTCACCTTACAGCTCGGGAGCAGCTCGAACCGAGCCGGCTTGGAGCAGCTCCTTATAGGCGCCCCGCCAGGGCTGCATTCAGGTGTGTCGCTTGCTTAATCCCGTTTGGCGGCTCTGGTAACAAAGGCAGACAATCCCCTCAAGGGAAGGCAAGCACACACCAGGGAATCATATTCCGAACGTAATGCGATAGCCTCTTGGTGTTTTCTCTCTATTGGCCTCTGTATGCGCGGCCCTACTGTGTTAGGAAATGGATGGATAGACTTGACTGAGGTATGAGGTACGGGGCCGGTACGAGGTATGGGAATGGTGGGTGACATACTCCACTTCTGTCAATGCCTTCTTCCCACCACCGGTCAGAAATGGCAGTCTCATCTCCCAATCCAAATGGAGGCTGGCGAGAAGGTTGGGCGCGCTGAGCTGTAAACCACCACTTGTGCACGCAGATACTGTAAGGCACCCAGCTCAATAACCGACAAATTAGTCTTTTGTGCACACGGCAGCGGCCTAGCCGACCAGTGATGGCTGGAGGAGAGAGGCCCGGTTAGAATTCAGTACGAGACTGTTGTGGCCAGACGAAGCCTGAACGTGGACTGCTGGCCTTTCATGATACTGCGAAAGGAGGCTGGAGGCAGGCTCCAACATGTAAAGAGGAAGGCAACCAGCCATCGGCCACCCAAGCCACCACCTGGAGGCTGTAGTATAGAGCCAGGGCACTTACGCCAAATACCCCCCAGTGGCTGCCAATAGTGAGACATGATAGCCTGTAGCTGTTCCATCAACACAACCCTGCTTCAATATGTGTAAACCTAGTTTAATGCCAAAAAGGGGCTGCACCATCCCCTGGGCAGGTTTCCAGATTTAGCAGCAAACATCCCCTCCCCTCTCTTCAATATTTTAATGTGGACTTTAAGACTCTCAGTAAAATTGGATGTGTGGACTGTTGGATTCCTGTATACGTGAAAGCCTTGAGGGCTTGTTATATTCAATATCTCTCTTCACAATACATGTACCTAGTCTTATACTGCAGGACGGTAAATGTCGGTATCATTCCCTTACGGTCATTCGCCATTTTCACCAATATAATTAGCAGGATCCTTTAGGAGTTATATAAGACACCGTCTACACGGGTCTGATGTCCATATGTAATTAAGTGTAATACATTGTTAACAGTTGACTGGCTGGTAATGCCATTGAGAAGGTCCTCATACCATCCTTTATCGGGCAAATTACAGACACAAAGCGCGTTGTAATGTGGCCTGATGCATTTTGTGAGGGCGTGGAACTAGCCTGATGGTAGAACACTAGCCTCCAGTACATGGGCCATTGAGAAGGCAGGTGTGGCGTTGCCACCGGATCGCATCCACCTGGATGGGACACCAACGATGGTTTGCGGTCCTCACTCCCTGCTCCCCTGCCTAGTCCCTTCACCTTTGTACACCTTCTCCAACCCCGAGCCCGTCCTCATCTGCCTCTGCCAGGGGCGCCCTCTATCCTGGCCGCTAACGTCTGAGGGATTTACGTCCTCGTGCTGACACTTTATTGAGATTTAGTCGGGCATAAAGAAACCTAATTCATTTAATAAGTAACCGGCAGGAAGCCATAGATCAGCACTAGGCTGCGTGGCCGCACGCCGGCCCGCTGGCGTCCTCCCATTGTGGTGGTTGGCGTCGGGGCAAAACGCTTACTAATGCAAAACAAGCCCTGCATGTCAGCAGGCAGGCGCTAGACACATCGCCTGCAGTCTAGGCTAAAATGACGCCATTTCCAACCGTCGTCGTGCTAATATATCCACATTAACGGCGGCGTTGGTAATCGCCGGGCGCTGTTGCCAGGTGGACACAAGACCGGGCCGCGATGGTCAGCCAGGGTCTCTCTGATGTATGGCCGACACAGAAACTCATATCAAGGATCTGAAGATGTTATCATAATTTAATATGACTGCAGGTTCACATGCAAATTTCTCAGCATAAAATGGGACAAGAATGCCCTTTATTCCCGTGACTTGTACAGCTGATCCACCACAGTACTAATCAAATTGACAAAAATTTTGAGACCGCTACCCCCATTCTGTTCTGAGGACTCGTACCGTAAGAGGCTAGCGATGCTGCCAGTCGCGGGATTCCTTTTGTATGATCCTGTATACTACTCGTTAAGGTTCCCAGTGAAGACTTTCCGCACCTGCATGACCTCTCCGTTAAGGGCCCCACATAGCAGGGGAACATGACCAGGGTACAAGATTTGATGCTAACAGCATAACCTATATCGGATTGGGTGTCTGCTGCGTTAATCTATTTACATGTATCCTGCACCGAATGACAAGACCCTACAGTCAAACCTTTCCTACCTTTTTGGCGGAGCAGCTAGTCCTGGTGATATACAAACGCCACAATATGGCTGCTCTTAGTACTCGGGTTACTAATTCTGCTGTTGTTGGTAGCAGCTCTCTCTCTGCTTGGGGATATCCCTCCCACTGAATTAGCTGCTCACGGGTAGCTGAATATGGGGCCAGCTAGTTCTCCTCACATGTCGCGCTGCTCTCAACATTCATTTACAGCAGACAGGTCAGAGAGCAGCGGGATGTGACGGGGTCTACCTGCATCTCGGCTTGACCCTGCTAGTCTGCGGAGCTGGATGTCTTAATACCAATGTGCATTTTAAAACTGAAAGTCGCCAATCTTAAGTGAAATGGTGAGCCGATAGATGTCTCCGAATACGCTAAGCCCAGGGGGTGACGTCTAAAGTAACCCTCTGGACATTATATTTACCATATCGTAGTACATGTAGTATATATAATAGCTCTCATTTTGGGCATTATGCAATGTATTCATTGCATAGTAATGCCTTTATTATTTCCAACATATTTACACATAGTTCCTGGAATAGCAAACTCTAACTACATATTGACTTCAAACTAGTACTCATAAATAACTGGAGAAGCAGCTGGCAGGATATGGTAATGCTGCTGACGTTCCTATGTGGACTAAGATGGTGGTCTGGTGACAGCCCGCCAAACACTGTCACCCAAAACACTGCCTGAGCAACTGCAGACTGGTGGCCATGTGTACCGGGCTGACAGCCGCCAGATGGAAGCACCAACCTGCGCAAATAATCACAGTCTCCAGAGACGGCGCACCTGACAGGTGGCGCTGGGCGGCAGGACGGCCGACACCACAACTACCCGCTACTTGCAGACCAAGAAAAAGCTGCTGAGGGCGCTGAACAACCAGAACGCGGCCTTCTCTCTCACACCTCCCTGCCTCACACTTCACCAGTTTCCTCAGGGAAGCACCGCTGGGAACAAAGCCACCTGTGCTAGGGGTGCGTTTTTGAATAGACCTTTTTGCATCTTTTGGGGTTGTGTTTTATGGCGGGACCCCGGCATAATTGACCGCTCCAAGGTCCCTTTTTCCTTCTGCTGATGGTGACAGCTTAATTCCCACAATAACCCGCACAACGATTGAACAGGCTCCCATTTACCCTAACCACTTTTGTCCAACCACCCATCTCTTCCTGCAATTCATCACAAAACATAGCAGATTAAACAAGAAGTCCTTCTAACCAAAAATGGACCTTTCTTTGAGCAATGAGACTCAAGGGACTCAAGGGGCATTATGACATGTGCATTGAAGGCAGTATGGATGCAAGGCGCTTTATTCTGCCGGTACTAACGGCCTCTGTGACATGGGTGACATGGGCTGGGTGCAACGGTCCACTCAGCCATTTCCATTATTTACTCTAGAAACAAGAGGCATTGTCGGTGGTCAGAGTGTGATGGAGGACTGTGAACTACCCTGCGGTGCTGCTTACACGTGCCGCTATTCCCAGTGTGTCAGGCCTATACCCGGCCTCCTACCCTGGTGCACGAGCGGATAGTTTAAATCACCGCCTGACCCCTGACATGGTGCACGCAGTGGAGGTGGGCTTGGAGCATGTGGCAGTAGGTCATGGCTGGGAGGAGGTATGGAGGGTAGGGCTAATTGTGGACCCACCCTAGTCCTGGCCCATCCCCGTGTCTGCACCCCCCCCCCCCCCTCCACCTCCCTGAGAAGTGCACTGTGGGGAGGCGTTGAGAAGAGGTTCTTACTTCCGGTCGGCCTGGCCACCCTAGGTGGTGGTGAGTCACCTGGGAGCCGGCCGCCCGTCGTGCAGCATCTCCGACACCTGATGGACCAATAGCGTGCCGCCCTCCCCTCACTAGCAGGGGTGTGGGGTGCGCTCCCTGGTGGGCGCTTCACGCAGCACGTCTCTGTAGCTGCTACATTGATCCCGCGTTGTCGGCGCTGGTCAGTGCTGATGTGCGGCTCGCATGGGGCCGCCAGGGGGCTGGCTTCGTGTACATAGGCCGACAGACACTGGCAATAGGCAGCCCGCGAGCAGAGGCACAGGCAGACCTGACGATTGCATGTAACTATGAGATAATAAAAGCCCCCCGCCACCCCCTCAACCCAACCGGCGGCAAATCATGTGTGTACAGTAGATCAAACAAACACGGGCGACACTTGTTATCGCGACGCAGCACGCAGCACAAAGCGCCAGGTCAGCAGACTGCAGGCACACGGTCTTCACATGTACTGATGACACAAGGCCTTCATATGTACCAACGACACACGTCTTTCACATGTACCGATGACACACTGCCTTAACATGTGCCAACACCACATGGCCTTCACATGTACCAACTACACACGGCCTTCACGTGTACCGACTTCACACACCCTGCACATGTACCGACGACACATGGCCTTCACATGTACCAATGGCACAGGTGCTACTGTCATCAATCTGACAGACGTGCACACGGGTCTCACCCATTCTCACACTCCTTTTCACACACACAAACACACACAGAATGCGCCAGGCCCTAATCCCATCTTCATGATACTACTAACACTGACGGTCAGGTCTGTAACCTCCACAGGTGGCTGGGAACAGGGCAGGTCAGCTGCGGGCCAATCAATCATGTGACTCCACGATGTGGGGTGTATATTGCTACTATCAGCATATACTATACCCGGAGCCAATCAAAGGGTATGTCAGAAGGTATACTTGCACTCTACCCACACTTCTTTCCCAACTGTGAACTCGATCCCTCAGTAGGTGCTAACAATTACAAGCATTGCTCACCTTCCGGCTAAGGTGGCAATTTATTATCTCTAGAGTAAGGAACTCTGTCATAGAGCATTGCCTGGCTTCACATAATGATTGGCAGTTAATGTAAACTAAGGAGAAATGACGGGTAATAAGGGAGAAGGGATTATACAGTGGGAAGAGGGAGGTGTAGATGTCGTGACGGCTCTGTGGGTGGACTGAAGGCCGGTTGTGGTTACTGGAAGAACCCAGAACCCAGAACCCCGGGTGCCATTGTACAATGACCGCAAGGTGCCCCCATGCAATGTATCATCAGGTGTACCTATCCAACAGCTATCCAACACCTCCTATACAAACCATGAGCTGCTCACTGTCCAACTGCTCAAACCTCAAAATGTCTGTAAAACCATTCTAAAATCAGGTCCATGTAGTTGACAAGTGTACAGGTACGGGGTAGAGTGTGGCTGCTGTGTGGGGCATCGGGGAGAGGGTGCCCGGACCGAACACGACGCTTGAACAGCCAGGGAGCGAATCATATTTTCCACTACCGTCTCAGCGAAATGAAGAAAAAAACATGACGCGACGTCTTACTAGTGACTGGGCGGGGTAGAAGGGCCAGGGGCCCGGCAGGCACACGGGGCAGTGGGGCGTGGTGATAAACAGGCGGCCAAGTCGGTATTGGCCGTGTTATCTGAGCGTTATCTGCAGCCATCCGAGTGACTGTGCGTCCCGCCATAGCCCCTGCCGCGTGGGCGGCTATCAGAGATACGGGTAGGGGCGCTGCCAGGTGCCGGACCTGCCCTACAGGTCACACGGGACCTGCGTGTGGAGAGCAGATAGGGGCGCCCGTGTCTCTACCCACACTGACATCTCCACATGGCTATATTGTAAAGCCTTCTCCTTCTGGGGCAATATTCCTATATCTGTGCATCTACTGGCACACTTCGTGTTTGCATGACCGCATGACTTTGTATATTGTGGTAGTTAAACACTCACACCAAACATATTACTGAAACAATATACAAACATGTATAAACATCACATGTACATGATTTCCTTTCTCAGAGTGGCTAGACTTGGTGGAGAATGTACTTGGTTCGAGGAATTACCTCAAACATGGTAAATATAATACAATTCACAGTAAACAATATATGACACCCCTGTCAGTAATATTAGTATAATGCATGTATATTACATACACACCTAATGTGTACTAACTTATACATTTGTAGTAAAAACTCACTGCATACACCAGACCACTGAAAAACGCCCATCCCAGTATACTACTACCATACACTACTGACACCCTGCCATAAGATACACTACTTACACCCTGCCATAGGAAAACGCCCATCCCAGTATACTTCTACCATACACTACTTACACCCTGTCATAGGGAAACGCCCATCCCAGTATACTACTACCATGCACTTCTTACACCCTGCCATAGGAAAACTCCCCATCTCACTATACTACTACCATACACTACTTACCCGGCTACATAAAAACGCCCATCTCAATATACTACTACCATAGACTTCTTACTCTGGGCTATAGATATAGATGTACTAAATGTACAGACATGTATAAGACAACAAACAATTCACTATACTATTACTATGCACTGCTTAAGAGAGCATAGTTTATTCTCACAGAGTAATTAGAATGTATTTCCTCGATTATTCTAGATGTAAAGTATAGTACTAATGACGGTAATGGGCTGATTTCTATGTAGGCCTACACAATGTACTAATGAATTAAAGGTCTATCCACACTGCACCTAGATCCGCTTCGTGATAAGGTCACCATTATATCATAGCTTTCCCTATATCCACAAATACTCTACAAATGTCATATACGTCTCGTCTCTCGGCCTAATTGGAATGGTAAATACAAATACTGTCAAATAGTACAAAAACTAAATATACTTCCAGCATTTCTAATGTACATGTAATTATATTAGAGATAAGGCATATTGCGAGTAAGTACATGTATCACACACCAAAGTCTTCATCTTACAGCCTATAGGGAAGTTACGATATAGATATCCTGCCCTGCCCTGTGTGTAAGGGGGATGTATAACAACCCATGTAAACACGCCATGTATCCCACTGATAGCAGTCCCTGATAACAAAGTCTACCGATATCGTCACACCTCGGCCGACAGTCTACCTGTCACTGTCTGATAGGGAGAGTTTATCACACGCCGCACTGTGAGCTTCTCCCGTGTATAGTCGTCGTTATCAGATTTATAGCCAGGCCCACATTAACGTTACTACCGTAAAGTACACAGCCTATTCCCCAGCGACAACGGGTGGAAACAGCGCCTAGCGGTGGGAGTGGTGGGAGGGGCGGTGCCAATGTCACCTACCTATAAGACGTCCTAATGGAGACCCGCTGACACAGGTAATAGCACACGGACACGGACACGGCAGCAGCAACACTACATAAAACTGGTCTTCAATTATCCTGCTGTGCACCATCCAAAAACCGTGTCCGATGGGTTACCATAACTCAGCGGATGTTGCTGAAATGGGCGGTGGCTGCCGGGTTAAGGGCCTTCAAACGGCCCCAGCGGTAGAGGTGCCGCTAAATTAACGTGTGTATTGAGAGTTATATATTTCCTCCGACCCTTGGGTAGCCAGTGCCCACCATCCAAGCTGCAAGCTTGGCTGGTGAGCAAGTATGTATGATTGCTGGTGATGATTTAAAAAAAGGCTTGCACTCCTGAATAAAAGTATGTACTCACTATCTGTGTTCATGTGTGTGTGAAATAGGTATTCCTCCTGCTTGGACTCAAACATTTGCATGGTGCCATACTACCAAGAAGGCACAAACAGTATATTTTCCACCTGAATGCAGGCACTACTGGAAGTGTTTACAACATGGCTGAACTACCCGGAACTGGAAGTTACCCTGACCCAGTGCATTGTAGGTAATTAGGGTCAAGTGCTCTGAGGGAGCATTGAGTGTTGTGTCCAATCATGCATGACTGGATGTTGTTCTCTGTGTACACACCAGGGTTACCTCAGTCATAGGGCCACTTGTGATATGCCCCCTAGTGTGGGTCAAAAGAACCAGTCATTAGAAATAATGACTGCTCCTCATATGACCTCAGGGAACCAGCCAAAGGAAGTTGTCATAAAGGTCATAAATCAGCCATGTTTTGACAAAGCAAAATATTTACCACCACCTCAGAAGGGAAATGTCTTATTGTGTAGCAGTGTGGAGGATATGTACATGAAAAATGCATCTGGCATGTAGTACAAACACTATTGCTTGTATTATAACCATTTGGGCAAGGTGAGGAATGCAATTATATATATTGCCAAGATTTTGTAAAGTTGCTGTCCAGCCCTGGCTGCGCCAGGGCTGGACTAGTGTGGCTACCCTTGGGGAGCTATATACCAGGCCACCAACCCCATTCTCTACGTCGTGATATCCTTTCTTTATGGCACCTATATCAGAATGGGCCGTCCGCTGTAACCCGTACTTCCGTACTTCGTTTCTCATCTCTACCTTCCTATCTAAAACGTCTATACCCTTCGTTACCAAGCCCCCTCATGCCGGCCTCCATTCCCAGTTGTGTAACCCATATACCTCCCCAGTAGATCCCCACAGTGCAGTACCTAACCCACAGCCCCTCACGCACCTGCCACATCTCTAGCATCATACACCGGATGGAGAGACACTAATGAAGCTTTGTCTTTAGATACAGCCCACACCCCTCCCTACCCCTCCCCTTAAAGCCTCACCGTCACGCAACCCGCCAACTACAGGGACGCTACCCACATGGCCACGTGACTACCTTGATAACCAGAACGAGGCCGTGTATCGTCATGTTGTTGACGGCCCTCAGTGCAGCCTGTCCCATCATGGACACCTCACTCCTATATATAGGCGCGGCGCACACATGTTCACCGCGCCTAGCCCCATGTCATGGCTACAAGTCCTGTCACATACGTCTTTTCCTGTGCTTCCTGTGTGCATGACATCAGCCATCATGGCGCATGACATCAGGGTGCAGCCTCTACACCTGTACTGCCAGATCACCCAGTGCTGCTTAATCTGTATATGTCCAAGACATCACAACCCATTTAATTGAAACATATCCAATGCCACGGTTATATAAAATACATGTATAACCTTGTTATGGAATTGAGAGATACTAAGATTACACTTCATGTTGGTTTGTGAATCAGACCGGGACACTTTGTTTGAGCTCCTGCTTCTGCCACATGAACCTAAAGGTACTGGTGGCTGGAGTGTAGTACTTGTAACGGGCACACCTTTATGAGTCCAGTCAGCACCGACTACAATTTCCCACAAACAGAAAGGCCATCAGACAGACAATATGTGTAATCAATGTCTAACAAGTGGCGCAGGCTGGGTAGGATTCGCCTCACAACCTGTCGCCCCCTCCTCCCCTCCCTGCCTCCGTGTGCCCCGCATACTACAGCGCCCCGAGAGGACGGCTAAACCACGTGACCCGGTGCCCGCCCTCTCATTGGTCGAGTGGCTGGCAACAACCTGATCCGCTAGATGGCGGCACGAGGCCCCTGAGGGCCGTGCTATTCAGGGGAGCAGGCGTTAAGCGGGTGGCTGGGTGACGTGAATACACAATATACACTTGAGCTTTAAGGGGCCCATTTCTCATTGTAGTTAACTGGCCCATGGCGGGTCGGCTCTTGGGAGGCCTAGTCCCGCCGTCCTGATAAGGTGGCCGAGCTGCTTGACAACTGTTGAGTCTCCGGTCACACCTCCGCGCCAACTTCCGGTCACGCTATCTTACGGCGCTGACAAGCTGTAACGTCACACTGGGAAGGGGAAGCATCCTGCCGACCTGCACTTGGTCTTCTTTAAAATGTAAAGTTACTAGAAGGACATAATACTTTACCTTCACCAGGGAAGATGATATAATGGCAGGGTACACATACCTGGAAGAAACAGAGAGACATCGGTTACAATATGTTGGACTAGTTAATGCATTCCACCCCTGTATTCTGAAGTACTGGCTTTCCACACAATTATGATTTCAAAGGGGCTTTCAACATGACGCCAAATTAAACAGCATCACCCGCCATTTCTACAATGAGTACTACATCACCTGTATATACAAATCTATTATAGTTAAAGAAGGCGATGTGACATTAGAACACAGTGTGAGGGAATTCAGTTACATGTATATATATTCTTTGGTATCTTTTATGTTATCAAAATTATGTTCAGTGACAACTCACTTCACAAGAGAGAAAACTGTGACTTTGCTGTATAAAAACCCAGTCCATATATAGATAAATGTATACATGCGAATTCAATTACATACAGGAAGCTTAGGTGCATATTATATTTTCTCGGTAAAACTATAGCTAAACCTGTAGTTGGAATCGAAGGGCTGATTGAGTGACTGGATGGGAGATTATTCTATACAGTGATAGTACATGTGGTAGAAGTGCGCAACATCTGATGACGTCACTACGTTTACGTTGGCCAGACAGACTGCTTGGGGTCCCCATAATCTATCGCCAAGACTTACGGCTATGTGGGCGGCCTGCGCCGGGGCTCCCAGTTTGTTGTGTGGTTAGCCCTCCACGCTCGTCGACGTAGGCCGCCCATGTCCGTCTATAATCATGTATCAGGCTCAAAGGGCCCCTAACATCGGATGGAACTTAATAGAAGCACCCAACCGCGCCCGCCGCCATAACCCTGTCCCGTTGTACGTGTGTAATCCACTGTCTTATGGAAAATGGTTGCAGCGAGCAAGATACGTCACTGAGGTGGACGTAGCCAACTGGGAGACAGGATTTGCGTCCCACAGTGGGTCCCAGTACCACTCACCGAAAGGCGACACATCCCGCCTTGAGGCCTCAGTCCAAGATTTTGTCCCAGTATCACTCACCAACAGGCAGGCACATTTTGTTTAAATGCCTCAGTCCCACTATCCCTACAACAATACTGCTCCTGATGACCACTCCGATCTATTCCCATCTTTACTACAAATTGTTGGGAGTCTTCCCACCAAATGTGTCTGCAGCGTACAAAGGCCATTTACATTTCCCGTTGCTGTCTGACTGCCTCGTTGGCCCTGGCTGATATATAAGGCCGTCAGTACCGGTAGAGGTGGAGGGGGTTGTCTCACCATCCACAAATGTGTTCTGCACACAGCCTCCACAGCCATAACAGCCAGCACAGAAATGATCCATCTCAGAGGCATGGGGTCAGAGGTCCCTCAAACCTTCTTTATGGATCATCTCTTAGGTCTGGCAGGTCAGAACAATATTGCTTAAGAGCAGACGCCGGGGCCCATCAAAACCACAAAAACATAAAACCATGATTACCTTGTCAATGGGAATAGATGCATCAAAGTTAAGGGCCACAGTCTATACTAAAGGATACAGAAAAAGAAAGGCACCTCTGAATTGCCGTGACCTTCTACAGCAATGCATCTTTTGGTGAGTATATAGACGGCAAAGGAAGGCAGCAATCCATGTATGTGTTTATTTATAAAGACGAAGTATTCCATCCATCACAGTGCCCTGCAGGAAGGCGTGTGTATACTGAATGGCAGCTAGCCGAGTATATATGGCGGCAGCATAATGTGAAGAGGGAGTAACTCAATACTGTAGAGAGCAGCTTTTGTGCCTGTCCCAACCCGCCCTCTGGGAGCATGACACTGCGCTCGGATGGCAACACTAGCTCAGGTGTCAATACAATCTTTTCTGTAAGCTTCTATAATTAATGGCAATCACATTATCCTCCATTAGCACTACTTGATCGTACATTGAAGGGTTTCTATCTTTTTTCTCCTCTCTCTCCTTTTCAAGCCAAGCCACTGCAGGCGGGTCTAACGAGGAATGTGAGGTCCTTAGCGGATTAAGATCCCCTCGGGCTGCACCACAGTGTCTTTTCAGACCTATCTATTGTTTCATCTCATAATGGTTAGAAGCCTTTCTTAGTCCTAGTATCCTTCTAGAGGGAGGTTTTTGACTTAGTATACTGGAGCTCCAGAACTGTGTAGCCAGCTTTTGTCGTTAACCATACAATTCTAAGCTGGCAAATGGGGAGTGGTTGGCGTGATATCATCGTAACCTGATTAGACAGGTGCTTCTGCCCCCATTTCTACCTCGAGTCACTTAATACATATAGAAAACTTTACCCTTCCCTCTTCCTCCGATTTCTACGTGCCAATCATACCATAGATATCCCATAATGAAACTTAACCCGCGGCATTTTAGCAATCACTTCCCTCTGAAAGTTGAGATAGCCTTTTTGGAACTCTATCTTCAAAGAATCAGATTCACCGCCTGGTTATCTGACATGCATGAACTAAAGGAGCTTATCATTATGCCATTATGCGGATACAGAAGACTAATTCTTCATTAGATTTCCCCCAAGTTGGCACATATTCTAACATCATGTAGGGCATAGCGCCTCCAATAGGCTGGGAAGAACACTGACCATTTAAGAAAATTTTGTCAAGAGAGATCACTCCCATGAACAATGTGATCACATCTCGACAGTCAGGGCAGGACCACAGATCTGGAGTTAGAGAAAAGAAATGTTGTACATTCTGTGCTCAGATTTATTGTTCAGAGCTCTAACTGACCATCCGTACTATACCCAATCAGCTTGGTGATGCCGTGTCTGTAGATATGCCGGTAGAGTGAATTAACGTCGTTTTGGAACGCGAGTAAGTATGCGACGGGAAATGGAACAGATCTGTCGGGTTGCTGCCGCTTTAAACTGAGGGCAATTTGAAAGTTAAACAATCAATATTTGACCTTTGGCCATAATTTTATGGGATGTCGAGCGAAACCAAAGAACCTGTGGCATTGTCTCAGCCTCTCCCCGACCTGTTGTCTAACCTAGACTCTGCCTTTTGGTGCTGACAGGTGACCATCACAGGTCCATCCTGGCTTGCCAACCTATTCGGCCATCAGGCAGCCCGGAAAATTAGAGGGCCTGATTTCTTCTCACTCCCACGATCTACATAAACTGATTTGCGCCGACACAAATTCGATCGCTGAGGAGGGGCAATCGCAGGAGTGGGGACGCGGCACGTGGTGCCAGGGCCTGTTGCGGGAGGCAGCAGCGGCCTGCCCTGGCTGTTTAGGCGCTGTTAGCTGCTGTTTAGTGTTGTTAATTCGGGGACCGGCCTCCTTGGTGGGTCTCGGTTAGCGGGCACAATCTGACCTGGCAGTCATCTAATAAAATTTGCCAAGTCGGCCCAGTCTCAAGTGGGCCTGGCATGCAGGGCCCCAGGGATCCTGCGCGCGCATCACTCATCGAGAGCGACTGCAGCGCCGCCTGGAGGCGCACAATGAAGATACAATGGCAGCAGCTGGTATGGGGCAGCACGTGCCGCCATACCAGCCTCTGCCACCAGAGACAAAGCCCAACCAGGCCTGGAGGTGGTAGGCATGGACCTGCAACTCTCTACAGTACCAAACAGTGGGGCTCAAGTCATCACTGGAGTAGTCAATGAGACAGGTTATCAGCATGTGAATCAGTACTGTGCGCCGCCTATGTGGAAGACTAAATGGTGCTCAAAAACACCTGATGCAGATTGCTTGTTTCTAAACACACCGGGCGTTGATTGATTAATGGAAGTGGTGCATTTCCCTCTAACGGGCCGTCCATAAATTACGTCACACACATTTGGCCTATTTTGAACACCCACCCACCCTTCTGTCACGCTTTTCCCCATACCTTCATCATTGTATGTCACACTCAGAGCCCCCCTCCCCACACACACACCCTCACCCCCCGGTTCCTAAGATATATTTTATGATATGATAGATGTAAATCCGATTGTCAGGTCAATAGGTAATCGCCATGAACAGGTTGTTAGTCATAGGAATGCACAAACTCACTGAGCGGCAGAGGCATTAATTAACATGTCTTCCACAGACTGATGATATTATAATCCTTCATGCAATTTACAATCCATGTAGATGAGTTATGGGTGTACAGATCCATATCGGCACGTCAACCCCACCCCTGACCGGGCCGTGACACCATTGCTAACCCATGACTAAGTCTATTCCGCCTCTCACCTCGCACCGTCAGATCGTTCCCACGACCGTTTCACGACCTCCAGCTGGTCAGTTTGAAGACAGGCCGCTCTGTTATCCTTGTCGTGGAGCATTTACATTGTCTTTGATTTATGCTGGCTGCCATTACGGCAGTCACGAGACGTACCGAATAGCCACGAGACGTATGACGTATTGGCATGGCGCGCGGCCCCAAGCGGCTGCCGGTCACACTAACGGGGTTCTTTGATGTTAGTCGGCAGCCCGTCACACCGAGCGCTCCCCGAGTGACCAGCGGTCAGCCCACTGCCATGTCCACTCACCTTCCACAACCACCTCCACCTTTGTACTGCCCCTCCCTACCACATGCTCACCTCTAATCAACATATCACCTTCTATCATCATTAACTCAACTTAAAATAATCTTCCTGAAGGCGAAGCACAAAGAGCGTTCCTATTAGGTGGACTCTGATGAGCAAGGGCATGAGATGTTTAATGTACTGAATCACACCCTGGGAATGAACCACTGAATTGCTTTTGACAGCGCTGCAGCGCTTAATTCGGATAAAAAGAGGCCAACGCTGCAGCTCTGCCCAATCAAAAGAGTAGCTCAGAAACAAGCACTTTGCAAATGTTCTCGGGTAAAAATGTGAAATTACAAGCCAGGCATGACACGTGCAGAGATGTGTTCTATGATTTCTTCCCATCCCAGTGACATCTGTGTCACAGAACTCCCATTACTGCAGGTAAATACACATGCACCGGAAGTTCAAACTGCTCACCATGTAGTAAGTACATGTACTACGTGTAATAATATTCCCTGGCACCCCCCCCCCCCCTACACACACACACACCATCACCACCCCACCTTCATAGGCGCATCCTGTACTTTTCACCCTCAGTGCTCAGAGTGGTGTCAGCGTATCCCTGTTTTCAGCATATCCTGGAGGTAGGCCTTTGGAGTAAGGCTATCATTAGACTACTGACAAGACTCCCTTGTCACACTGGCTGTGATGGACACCAGGTCCATTCATACTATACTTCTGTAAAGGGGGACATGTCAGGGACTGTCTTACATGTTGTACGTCAGAATGAGAGATCACTGAGTGGCACCTGACAACTTCTGACACAACCAGTCGTTGAACTCTAGTCATTGTAACAGTAAGAGGCATCATATACTCCTCTGTACTCCATGTGTGCCCTCCCCATCAACCATGAGGAGTACACCGCGCAGCGCCAAATAACATCATCAGCACATTCTACCATAAGACATGGTAAGTGAACCCTATCACTTGCCACATGAAGAACGAACCAAGCAAGAACTATATTATCAGGAAGGTAAAGTTCTATATTCGCATGAATCCTCCAACCACTTTCTCAATACAAAATCTGGTCAAAATGCCAGCTGGTGCCCATAATCGCCCCCCCCCCCCCTCCCTTAGGTGGACTGTGGATTACAGCCAGAGTAGATGCTACCCATCTCCATGTAGGCTGAACCATCCTCATAACAGACCCACCATTGTGCCAGATTCAACGGCCACAAAGCCAACCACTTTCGGGGCCCATTACACATCGTTAGACCCATGCGTAATCCCGTCAGGGTTTCCTATTTAAAAGTGTAACAAAAAGATGGTAAAGGGCATGAGTAGAAGTGGGTGTGACTCACTTTTAGCATGTGGGTGCGGCCTTTGGGGCACCATCTGTAGCCTGCTGCGGACCGGCTTGTTTGCAGGGAGGGCCCGTGGAGAGGCGCCACATGTCATAATGACCTCGTGCAGGGCTTGTCCTCCCCCTGTGCACAGTGCCACTCACCACATGGCCGGCACACCAGAGGTCGTCAACATCCCACATCAACAGCACAGCGACACTTGATAGGCTCACGTCGGGCCTATTATCCCTCACGCTGGCATTATTTTGACATGGGCCCTAGTGTTTTACCAGCCTCCCCCGCCCATCACCCCGGTGTAACAGTGCACCGTCCCCTACCAAGCTATTGTTGTCTCATCTCGTCTTGGAAACCCTTCTCGTCTAGCCGTGAAATCGGCATTACCGGCGGCCCTAGGATCGTGGCCGTGCTCAAGGCGTAAAATCAATAATTAAATCCCTTAATGCGAGCCCAGATTATAAAGCCATAATTTGGAGCAAGGCAAATATCAGGTTAACGAGCGACGCCCATGAAGCGTGAGGTGACAAGATGCAAGAGGATTGGTAATTATAGAACTAGATAAGAATTAGTACGACATTATTAGTATACCTAACTGCTGTGCTGAATTCAAAGGGAATGAGGAGTCAGTTCCTCAATGGTATACAATTACACAACTGAGTGTATAAGGTACATATGCATCTTTTTTCGGCCATCTTAACAGGATTTCCCCAGCTCGACAGAATGTCCCGCCTATATCAGAGCACCAGCCACCAGCTCCACCCCTGCTGATAACCAATCACAGAATTCATACCGATGAGATATGCAAATTTAGAAGTTCAAGTGACTAATAGATCCCATGGTCAGAGTACACTTGGACAGACTGCTTCTGCATCCCCGTATGACGACCAAAGCCAGGCTATAACACAGCTAACACACAAGGAGGCACTGAGTAATTGGATGCAACAACCAGAAACACGGGATCACCACAACAAGAAGCCCCACTTTATACCCACCCGGAATCCATTAACCCACCGTCCACCCTAGCGTGTGCACATGACCTTCAAACCACCCACAAGTGACCTAGCAGGTCAATGACCTTTTTGCCTTCTTTGCCTGCCCCTGGAGGAGTGTGTCATCCTTGGCCCGTGTGGGGGTTGTGAGGACGCACAGCGGCCTTATTAAACCTCTCTGTGGGGGACCCGCCACACGCACGGAGGTCCACTGCCCCTATCTATACCCCCACCACACACACATACACGCATGGATGTATGGAAGAAGGTTGTTTAAGACGTTATACATTCTAGTACATAGCTGTTCAAGCACTCATCAAGGCATAGCACCTGCTCGTCATACATGGCAGCATCAAGGTTGCCACCGACATGGCAGTTCTAAATACCAGACAAATGTGAAATTCCCTGACATTTCCCTGACCATGAAGAAATATTTCCCCTTGAGGGTGACAACCATGAGGAGTCCGATTGACTGACATACTGAAGGGTGGGGGCGCACATTTTGAATGAAACCCAAATATCAAATATGAAATTAAACTAATGTAAAGCTCGTCTCACATAACCGTTCCCATAACACTACAGTAGGCACCGCGCCCCACCCATCCTTGCCCTACAGCACACGTGCACAGACCCCTGGACAGGTGGCAAGGACCCACGCTCCAAGTCCCAAGACCCCCACCCCCTCCATGCCCCACTCCTTTCAGTGATGAAATATGGCTCCATAATAGGGCGATGGGCGCTATGGCAATAATGTCATTTGTGGCTAATTCCTAAAACCTCATGCCTCATGTCATGTTCCCACTTCAGCCCTCACCCCCACCCTGCTTCGGTCCCCACCCCCAGGGCCCAGCACATCCCCTCAAATCCCAGATTCATTACCATAGCACCCACCTCTGCACCACGTCCCATAACCCATCCCTGCCCCACGCGCTGCAGGCTATCGGCCTGTATTTCCTACCACAGTTGTGTAGCTAATGTAGCAGAAACACCCATCTCCCACTGGTTCCACACTGCACTGTCATATTGTAAACCCTCTCTGCCCCCTCCCTCCTCCCACGTCTTAATCCGGATGGGGCCGCATAATTACCGCGTCGACCCGGCCATCCGCCATGCAAATGACCCGCGTAAGCGGCGCTGATGGCGGCGCATCATCTGTCCCTGATGGGCGGACGGCGACAATTTGCAGCGATCTATTTGTTATTCACTGCTGGCACCTTGTCCCCCTCCACTTGCCGGGGGCAGCCCGCCCCTGCCTCCCCCACATCCACCAGCACCCAGAGAGGGGATGGTTGCCGGTGACACTGTCTTTGTCGCGTTAAGTAGGGGTGACAGTTTTGGGGCTCTGGTTATCTCGTCAATTGGCGCTGCGTCGACTTTTTAAAACCAGGGGCCACTGTTAGGCTGTGTGTGCGATAGTGTTTGTTGTAGAGGAGGTCCTGGTACTGATTTTGTGACTACACCTTTCATACCACCAGTATGTACAAATCCACCGTCTCACACCAGCACCTATAATTTTAGGTACAGCACATGTGACGGCAAGATGTGTCCATAATAAAGGTATTTCGGCAACAAGGAGCCTTATGTAAGCCGTGGACCTATAAACTGTGCTATTGATAATGCGAGAAGGTATACATGGGTAGCCGTTCCATATGGTACATGCTTTCACTGGCCCAACAGATAGTTGCATGTTAGTTTATAATAGAGACCCATTGCCTCTCCTGATAACAGTGAGCACAAGTACCCCATTTGTATGCATATATCATTTCATCTGAGTTCAGTTCATGTTTAATACAGTCAGGGGACTGACATTTTGACAAAACTGGTTAGCGCGGGTGAATTTCCTTTCTAAATCAGCTGTCACTTCGAACCGCTTTTCAACACAAGGGATTGCCTGACGCTTTATAACCGCTTCCCTGCATGTTTCACCTCTTGAGAGTCAAGGAAATCTTGTCGGGATATTATTGGGAATAGCTGCTGGACAGCACATTGCCCCCTCCTACTACCTACTATAGAAGCTGACTAAGCCGGGACCACATTTGACATTTAGGGAGGGCACTCACAAGACTGACGCCCGCGGCGACCTTTTCCTGTAGACGGCCCCAACTCCCTGCGGTCACCACTCGGACCGTAAATCTCACCGTTTCCCCAGTCCTTTCCCCCTTTTCTCCCGGGTGAGGCGGCAATTTAGGCGGCGGCTTGGGTCAGGGGCCAGCCTGATCCCGGTGTGGTCAGGTCTCTTGTTGTCTTGTCGGGCCCGGCGTTGGACGCCTCCATCTTCACATCTGATACATCACCGGGCCTTGCACCCCACCACTCCCTCTACCCTCTCCCTTTCTGCAGACACAACCCCGACCCTGGTCCCTTAATGGACCACAGATCCACGCCTCTTTCAAACCGGCCTCCAACCAGATCCCAACCGGGCCCCGTCGGTAATGGGAAAATTTATCTTCACTTTGTGGGCTAAATTAACCAAAGACAACGAAGTCGTGTGGGGTTCAGGCAGTCTCGGAGAGGATGGCACGTTTACTATGGAAGGCACCTATCTAGGATAGTGCCTATCCGCGGGCGGTAGGTCACAACATGTTTAGCCCCAGTTACTGGTCTGAAAACTATAAGTGTAGTATAGTTCAAAAATACCTGCTTCAAATCACACTTCATATATACTACTTACAGTTGTTAAGCACATGACTGCATTAGCCCGGGTCAGAACACCATGACCATATACTACTCACCGCCCCATATAGTTCATCCGTATACAACAGGACACGCGAATGCCGTATGTATGACTGGTGTCGTGGATCAAGTGATACTTTAGGCTAGTGATCACGGTAAGTACGATGGTTAAACAGTGGAGCCATGTGTGCAGCAACACTGGGCAGCGTGCACCATCCTTGCTCACTCAGCCTCAGCAGGTGCAGCCTCATTAGGCCTCATTTAGACCGTCACGCCCCCTCGTGCCCCGCACCAAAAGTGACACAAATGAAGAAGCATCACCTCCGGCTGTCCACGCTTCATTTGGCCGGTCGCAGATCATAACCTAACTCAATTAGGGCGTAGGGTGGCCACAGACCCCTCGCTGTCGTCGTCCTCCCATAGACACCCACCCATGTAGCGGTGCTTCCCTCCCTGGACACGGGTCATTTACCCACTATTAGCCCCTAGAGCATGTTGACACGTCCCTACAGCTGACCCCTCACTCATGACCTTTTGACACTTGGTGACCTCTGCACTCCCCGTCTTTAATCTGCCGCAGTGTAAACTCTCTAATGGACTCGTGATTAAGAGGCCCGAGTAGAACTCCACGGGCTTCACCTCCCAATCAAAACACGGTTTGCTGGCTTCACGAACAGGATCATGCTCAGTAAAAAGAGATAAAGACTGTGATTAATATCTCTGAGTCTTATGCATATTGTGAAATATTTGGTGTGAGAGGTACACAGTAAATGGTTAGTGTAGGTACACAGTAAAATCTACTGTACATCTCGAGTAAAATTTACTGTAGAATGGATTTACAGTAGAACCTACAATGAGCTGTACACCTACAGTACCATCTGCTGTACACCTATACAACTGTTTATAGTGAAGGAGGGAGCTAAACTCGGTGACAACATCTTTGGACAAGAATACACAAGCTGACATCAAGCCTATCACCGAGGTCAGCTTGCATCATATTTGGTACATATTCTCTATTCTATCATCAACTGGCGATCTTCCACCGGAGATGGTCGGAGCCCATGCCTGTTCGGTAAAGGTGTTGATGAAGGACGCTGTATTGACTTTGGTATATTTTATCGCACACACTATCGATATTGGCTGTACATAGGAGAACACAACCCCATCTTGTGAGGTTACTTTCCAGCACGATTGACATCTATCACTGCATTAATAACAGAACCAATCTTACAGCCAGCTCTCTGTGGGCCCGATGGAAATATCTACAACCAATTTATTCTTTTTTTCAATAACAGTTTACAGAATCTGGATGGTAGACCGCTGGGTGGTCGGTCAGACGACGCTGTAACCCAGGAGTGCGGACACACCTCTAGCAGGTTAACATCTCTGGTTAGCACACCTCCAGTGTGGTAGGACCCTGGCCTGATTGGCCACACACCAATCCCCTGTCGTATTTACCACAATCTACATAGAAATGACAGGAGGACCGCGTGTCCTCCCGGTTCCGTCAAAGTCGCTCAGGAGGTCAAGGTGGGAGGTGTGCCCTTCTCCTCTCCCACCCCTCACTCAGCGTGTGGTCACCGCATGAGGGCCAATGTGACACGCCAGGATCCACATGAGGGCCAATGTGCCATGCCAGGCTCGTCTTGCGGTTATCCTAGACATTGCCAATGAAAGGTCAATGTACGTATATGCCCCCACTAGAAGCAACCCAGAGAACCCGCTGCCCCACCGCTGCTGCCACCTCTACCCCATGCCAAACAACCGCATCTGATAGCCACAATTTTATCTACATTACCAGCCCAGTCCAACCAATCAACTGGATAGGTGCCCCCAGGGCTATCGGGAAATGTGCGTATGTGTGCCAATCTGCATAGCCTCTATCACTTACTCTGCCAGTTCTCCTTCACTCATCTGATGGAGATCTAAGTAATTCCGCGCCAGTTATTATTATCTACCTAAATGCATATCTCTATCTCTATATCTATATCTCTATATCTATATACCGGTACATATATACATATGAGGGTATGTACATATACGGCACTAGTGGTCTGAATGTGAGTAGTAATGTAAAGGGGGCTATAATGGTCAAGACTGTGAGTAGTAGTGTAGATGTGGGTTCCATGGTCGGACTGTGACTAGTGTGAGTAGTAGTGCAGATGGGGGGTTAGTGGTAGGACTGTGAGTAGTAGCGTAGATGGGGGTTAGTGGTAGGACTGTGAGTAGTAGCGTAGATGGGGATTTGTCGTAGGACTGTGAGTAGTAGCGTAGACGGGGGTTAGTGGTAGGACTGTGAGTAGTAGCGTAGATGGGGATTTGTCGTAGGACAGTGAGTAGTAGCGTAGATGGGGGTTAGTGGTAGGACTGTGAGTAGTAGCGTAGACGGGGGTTAGTGGTAGGACTGTGAGTAGTAGCGTAGATGGGGATTTGTCGTAGGACAGTGAGTAGTAGCGTAGACGGGGGTTAGTGGTAGGACTGTGAGTAGTAGCGTAGATGGGGGTTAGTGGTAGGACTGTGAGTAGTAGCGTAGATGGGCGTTTGTGGTAGAACCGTGAGTAGTAGTGTAGATGGGGGTTTGTGGTAGGACTGTGAGTAGTAGCGTAGATGGGGGTTAGTGGTTAGACTGTGAGTAGTAGTGTAGATGGGGGTTAGTGGTAGGACCGTTGGCAGTAGTGTACATGCTAAACCAGCACTATATATTATACCAACAGAGGACGCAAATGGACGTCTACACGTGACTCATTACCGCTTGCTGTCTATGTAGACAGGGGCCACCCCTTTCGATGTATACTATATGCAAACGTCCACACTGCAAGTAAATAGAACGATTTCGACTTGCTGTCGTGCCTCCAGAATATTCATAGAAAACTTGTTAGATATGTAAAGCGCCAGCCCACTGCAGAAAACAGTAAACACCGTTAACCCTGTGTAGGCTCGGTGCAATACATGTATACACAGATCTCAATGTTATGTCGTTGCATTCTCACCACATGTCTTTGGTATGTTCCCCTGGACCAACCCGTGTCATCACGTCTGCTGGTCCACAGATGGTGGCCATTTTTGTTGCAAAGTCACACTGCCAGTCGGGAATAAATAGAGGAACAGGAATGAGCCAATTCAGGCTGACCCTAATAATTAGGTGGAAGGAGTAGCTCCGCCGAGCAACACGGTGTAGTGAGCCAATTACAGTAAGTAAATCGAGGCATTGATTGGTCGGCCGAGAGTGGCCCCTTTCCGCTACAAGTAAAGCTATACAGCACCATCGTGTCTCGATAATTGCCTGCCTGCAGCTTCTGCTCATTTACAGTGTACAAATTTGTTTGTTGGTAAAAAGACAGCATCACGCAAGCGTACGTTTAGTAGCGAGTTTCATTAGTAGTGATGATACTTCAGTGCCCTCCACTAACGTGCCTCTCGCCTTCCCATTGTAAAAACACTTAGTTCCCCACTACAGGTCTTCTTGGAAAGCCTAAAGTAAATTGAAGTGTGAGTAAGAGATCATGTATCACTTACTTAGGATTGAGCCTGTTTGAAAGGATGTAAAACCAGGGCTGACACTCAGTGTTTAGAGTTTGGTGAGTGTATGAAGAGCACTGCTTAAGGGCCTGCTAACGATGTGACCTCTACTACACCCAGATACAACCAGCCGCCTTAAGCACTACCCTGTCTATACCCTGTACCTGTAGTCGGCAGGCCCCGACCCCCAACTTCACCCATCCTCCCCCGAGGACGACCGGCGTGTCAGTGTGTATTAATTGGCGGCCTCCAATCAACCCGGACAATGCCTGCTGACGGGGAGAAACTGTTCGGTGATGGATGGGCGTTTTACCTTGATCGGGCTTCTTTAAGTAGTGTCTGGTGTTAAAAGATGCGGCACTATAGGTCCCTAGTGTAGCCTGGCCACCATAGAGGTAGGCGGGCCATCACAGAGGTAGGCGGGCTATAACAGAGATAGGCGGTCTACCACAGAGGTCGGCGGATCGGTATGTATAGATTACAGACGGTAGACGCTTGGTCATTGTTGAGGGCGACCGCGTGGTCTAGATAGGGCCAACAAAATAAAAGGCGTGTTTCAGGTTACATGGTCTGAAAATCTAGATAAAATAATTTCAGTTTGGCCAGAAAGGACCCAGAAATTTCTGGGTACTTTCTGGCCGACCTGAAACACACCTTCCTTTATTTGACCTAGTAGACAAATGTAGCCTACTGTACATCTATATGAACGTTAAACGTAGCTGTGTTTGAAGGTTACTGGTGGGAATATCATTTGACTGTACCTGAGGATCAAACAAAGGAAAGCATAGATGTTGAACCTTTGTTTTCATGATGGCTTTAAGCTGTAGGACAGTGGATAAATGTGTGGACGTGGTTGGCCGCAGCTTCATTCCCATTATGTACAGGCTGTAGACTGCAGGTCGCCGGGTGCAGGTTACAGGCTCTAGCTGCTAGGGTAATGTAATGAAGAATAATAGGATGCTCTGCTCCTGTCAGGTTAAGATCAATACTTTCTTGTTGAGGCGCCCGATACTTATCTCCGACTCCATACGCCTGGCAATGGCAGAAACACTTAAGGAGCCAGCAATCGATTCGTAACGCTCACGGCCCTCAGAACCTATTGATCACAGTGCTCGTTTTGTTATAAGTAAAAGGTAGCAAGTGCTTATAAATAACAGGCAAACACGTCAGAACACGCCATAAAATAACCCCGCCTGCATGCCAGCACTGCAATGTGTTTTACCCTCCTCTTGTTCCGAACGGGTAATTGTTTTCTGGTTTAAGAAAAAAGAGGAAGAACAGAGCGGCAGATAGCATCTGACAATGCACTGTCGCTGCGGAAAGCATTTCCCCAGGTTGCAATACTCGACGATCGGGTTGAAACAATGCCCCGTCGGAGAAGAATTATCTCACACAATCATCTGTGAAACTGGCGTTGCAGGCAGGCTGAATGGTCTGGTTCTCTGCATGAAGGGAGAGGCATAAAAGGTGGCCGAGCTAGAGATTCATATGGTCCGACAGGCTTCAGACAGTTCATTCATTCCAGGCCTGTAGCACAACACTCAGCTGACCACGTTTGGAATGGGTAAGATAATAAGCTCCAACCTCGTATTTATCCCCAACAGATGAACCTATTTTCCCATTCTTTCTCTGGGGGACTTTCGGTCCAGTTACCCTGGGGCGTTTTTATCTGTCGGTAACGATGAATATAAATGTGACTTAAGATTCGGAACGATTGGCCGCGGCCAAATGCATAATGGATGGTTGTGGGACATGGTGCCACTTAGGTTTTTGTGGTTATACAAGATGGATTAGCGCTATGGTTGATGTTGTTGATGGGGACAGGGAGGGACCACTGCATGGTGGCAGCGAATCATCTGTTATTGACACTCTACATATTTCATACGACTTGATCAGGAAGACACCAGCCGGACGGCATGTCACTGCGCTGACGGCTCTTCACTCCATCACTGTCCCTGCCACCGTCCAACGGTCTTAAACCAAGTCCACAGGCCCAGCCCCACAGCACCAGGCGCCACTGTGCTTTTATTAGGAAAGGACAGTGTTCTAGACGCGCGGCTGGGCTTCATATATTATACATGGGTGACTTTTCTGGCTGCTTTGGCCCCGTAGGGAGGCCATCCATAGTATCATGTGTCGGTGGTGAAGCTGTGCAAGGCTGACCAGGCGGACGCCAGCCTCCTCGGCGGCGTCATCAGCGCCGCGCCCCGTCTACATTTTTCATCAGAGCCCCAGCCTTCAGGGCCGATCTATCTGTTGCAGATGAGGGACAAAGCCCCCTGCCAAGGCCCGATTGTCTGCCTGGGGACGCCGTGCTCTGAGAGGGGGCATGCGGACAAGAGCCTTCTGAGAGCTGCTCGCCGGGCCCGGAGCAGCTCAAAGCTGTTCCAAGGGACGGGGATGCGGGGTGGGTGTGTAGGGTGGTACAGAGAGCCTACAGTGTAGGGTGGAGCCACCTGTACAGCCTGGCAATGTCAACGCTGACGGCTGGCCTGTGATCCATCAGTGCCAGCCCGGCTGCAGGGCAGGGGTAATATTTACACATTTCAACAGGCCCCGCTCTGTCAGAGGGCGCGCCGACCATAGACATGCACCATTCACAACAGGTCCCAGTCTAAACTGACAGCTATGAGATGACTGTTTGCACGCCCAACCCTCCAGCACGCCCTCTTCCTGTCTCGATTGCCCACTGCCCCAGTGCTTTCACCCATGGAGCTGGTGCGTGTCGGCCCGGTGCCCGCTCCAGGGTGTCCAACACAAACAGCCCCCACTGTCCAGTTGGCACTGGGAGGGCCCGACACAATGCCAGGTCGGCATATGACAGGCCCATCCAATCAAAATACCACCCACCCCCCAGCCTGCCTCCGCACCCCCTCCCTCAGCAACGAGTCAATACGGTGTGTCTGCTACCTCACACACCTGGAGGCAGGCCTCTCCAGTGTGGCGGATCAAAGCCTGGAGGAGCCCCGCCCGGGCCTCTTTACGGTTCATCCCTTAATCCCGACACCGCCCTCAGTCTGGGGCCCTAAGTGCTACTTAAGCCTGGGGCTTTGATGGCGGGGAGGGGTGTGTTGCTGTCTGTGGGTGCTTAATACACACCTCCTCCTGTGTGTGCCACTCACTTGAAGAGGCCACTCTCCTCCCTCTTGTCTACGATCCCGGTTAACTGAAAGTGGGCTGACAAAACGAGATTGCCCATCATATGAACGCCCCATGGACGTATACAGAACCCGTTACTTTTGGTACATGGTGATTATATTAGAGAACATTCCTTATCCGCAGAGGCCTGCTATCCGACCGACCCTAAGACATGGCAGTGTGGCGCCAGTTAGTGGATACCGAGTGTCATTCTCCTGTTGCAGGTGGGCCCTATTCCGACCAGGTGTTGCTTGGCGGGTTGGGCAGAGCTTTGATGTGGTGCCAGTGGCTGGCATCTCCTCCACCCCTGCCCTCCTACCTCCACCTGCTAAGACTGTCTAGTTGGCACGACGACAGACGAGCCGTCCCCTCCTTGTAAAGCTAGCCCTCAGGTCCTGCTGGCTAATAACCTGTATACTCAGATTACTGCAGTAGGGTATAGACTGGCTGCTAACCCATCTTATCCACCTCCTATACACACCTAATACACTGATTATATACAAGCCCATTCCCCGATACCTCGTCTCTTAATCGATATAGGACCATGATGACGCAGGGGTAATCATCCACAATGGATACATCTGTTTATGTATGAACAAATACCCTCCATACCGATCAGCATAGCACTGCCTATTGCAAAAGTCAGGACCGATGTACAAGAAGTCTGAGCTCTCACACGGCCTGTCTGTATCAGGCATATCCCATCCACAACCCTGATTTCCAGTCATTTATTGAAGCATTCTTTTTATCCATACTAAATTAACCATTATGAAAGACATGACGTAACACACACTAACATTGCTATTAACTTGCACTAAGCACATAATTCATGTAACGAGGCATCCTGTGATGCATTTGAACATTATAAACTGTGATATCGAGAAATGAATATCTACGCTCTGCTGTAACAGTCAAAATACAGGAACTTGTTCCTGATTGTTGCAGTTAAAATAAAAAAGTTTGAATTGAATTGAACTGAAAAGGTTGCCAGGCACTACTGGTCCCAGGGCTGACACAGAGCATTGTAATACACATGTCAGCCTACCATACGTATACGTTAGAAAACCAGCAGCAGTCATACACACGGTTATTAGCTGATAATGACATCACTACCCCCATTATCAATAATGTAGATAGCGGGCCCTTTCGTAAATGGCGACATCACAGATGCCAAGGGTGAGAGTACCGGTGCAATGAGACGGTGTGGATCTCAATGTACAATAGTGTAGGCAGTCTGGGGGCAGTTAGATAGGAGAGGTGAGGATCTAACGGGGTGACTCACCTATACTCAACTCCTTGTCTGCACCTATACCCCCTTACCTGCTGCAGCTACCCTCCTCCTGCCATGACTCAGACAATGCTATCAAGCTGATTACGTGTATAGCAACACATAGACACACACGCAGAAACAAAACTGTAATAATGCACATTTTGTATGACATTCATGTTTGTGGTATACATCAGGAGTTACTTTATCATTGACAATTTACACTGACAATGAAAAGCACATGTACAAACGGGGGAGACGTGGGTACCGTGAGAAATGCAGTCTGCAGAAGAGCACCAAAACAGACGCTGATGTCAGCTATGGAAACTAAAGCCTCTGTGACTCGTATTATGTAAGTTGCAATACACTTAGGCATCTCTACATATATGGAGTTGTCATCATTTGCAACAAAAAGATCTCTGTTGGGAACCATCACACACAGATAATGACTGAAAATGATGGAAATGTGAGTAATTTTGATGACGAATCCAAGCAGTGCAAAGGGCCATTTCGAGCTGTAACCGGGTACAGGAGGTAACATGATATCCCTCACCGTATGCATCAACATAATATAAGTGCTGTATTAGTGGCGTGCCGTTTCTCTCACCCTGACCTTCAAAGAAACACCAGATTCCAATATGTAGCCAGTCTTACAGTAAGGCGATACCTACGATATATAATGTCAAAGGTCCATACCCATGAAGGAGGCTTAAAACCATTGTTATCCGTGACATATCCAACCAAGGTTATGGACGATTAATAAGCCCCCTCCCCCCCGACATAATTCTAAATTGTGCCAAAGTTCAGAATTGCTGAGTGTACTCTCAACGTTTAGAATCCACGAATACTAATCAGTATGCTGAAAGACCTAATAATGGTATCTATCTCATTGCCCCATTCAAAATTACTACATCATTAAACCCATTCAGCACAGAACTACAATTGCTAGACCAAACGATGTAGTATATTTTCGGTTCATAGTGTACCCTTTTATATGGCAAAGCAGGGGGAGTTCAGTGTTACACTACTAAGATCAATAACTGTAAAGGGTCCTTCATAAAAGGTAGCCTGCTTTACTGCCTTTATACGGGTATTTAGTACTAAGGGATGCACCACCTGTGTACCTGAGTGCATGAGGCCACGTGTACCTGTCCGCATCTCCCGGCCCCTGGAGGACAGTCATACTGCACAGCTAACTACTGTAAGGCCAGGCTTCTTGTTCACACATTCCCCTTACTAGTAGTTACAACTGAAAACAGCCAGTGGTGAAAAGGCGCTAGTGCAACAAGAAACACGCTTCTTCATGTGAACCAATCCGGATTAACTGTCCACATTTCCTCACTGTGCCGTAGATTATTTAAATATCGGCTCAAATGTAAATCTTCACGGTCCCCTGTATTCCACCAGCTAATTAATTCTAAGCTAATGGAATATACTAATGGCTACGACGAATTAATAGCTACACTCTTAAGTCCCCTCTAAAAAAAACGTCTGAGTAATTCCACACTACATTAAGAAATTGGAATGCAGGCTAGCTCTGAGAAGCCATCTTTTGAGACGCGCCTGACGTACGCCAGGCTCAGACGAGCAACTTGAAACAGTTGGTTTTATCAAAAAGTTTTCTTCTTAATGCACTTGGAGATGCTGCTCACGCTCAGGCGACCCAGCTGCTTGCTAAATTAATCGGAGGTCGGGGCAATAATCTGACAGGCCGCTGGGCGCGGCTCGCACGTCCCGACGAAGACATGTCAGCTTTAATTAAGACTGTACAAATACAGCTCAAAAGTGAGCTTAGCAGTTGTCCCCGGGGAAATAGAGACGGCGAGTGATTGGGCCTTGTCCTGGCCGTGGGCTTTACGTTAGGGCCACCCGTATTGGCGACCTGCTTGTTATCAAGGCTTCCCGCGGCGCCTGTACCCCCACCCTCCAGCCTCCCACCCACCCTGCCTCCTCACCCTGCTAACCTACGCCCACCCTGAAAGGTCTCTGAGGCAGACGTACCTGGCCGGAGATTGGGCGGCTTAGTCACGTGCCAATGACCCTTCCCTCCTTACAGCCCCCTCCCCCACCACCAGACACAAACATCCCCCCTCCCCTCCTCCCCTCCCCTCCTCCCCTCCCTCAGCCATACCGACAATGGTGACCTCTGGGCGACCTTTAGGGATCATCCCTAGCGTCCAGAGCGCTGCTAATAATCCGGATGTGGGCGTAAACAGCGCGTGCGCTGATAATGTCTTCCTGTCTGCGCGCGGCAGTGGAGGTGGTGGTGGTGGTGATGGTAGTGGTGGTAGTGGTGGTGGTGGTGCTCGGTAGGCATGGAGGGCTTTATTGCCACCACCGACAAGATCCCCGCGGGATGGATTATGTCCGTCCTAAACCTCAGTACCGACAGTCATGTGACGGTAGGCCAGCCGTCTGATTGGTTGGCTGGGCGGCCATGTTGTCGGCCATGTTGGCTGGTGTGGCCAGGTTAAAGCTGGCTCCGTGATAGAGGCCATCCTTTATTACATACTTCATGGCTCCTGACCAGCCGTGGTGTATATCTTGATTACACGGCTACAGGCCCTCCTCCTCCTGTGGATTACCAATAAGAAACCCTCTTGTGGCCTTTAACTCCCCATGCCCTGTCCCATCCGCACCTCACTAACCTGGAGACGACATGCGTCCGTGGAGCCTAACTCGATTTCCATATGTAATCACCTTGTCCTGGGGACATCACCTCAGGTGGTGTCCACGTGTTGCCATGGCGACTACCGCCCAAAGTCCCCATCAACCCCGTGCTATATGTCCCCCATGTGAGCGTCGTCACCAGGGCACTGCCAATATGGCCGCGTCGTTACCATGGCAGCCCAAACAATAACTCTGCTGGACACCAAGCCTGGCTAAAGGTCAGTTCTCCGGAGGCCGCGCTGGGTTGCTGCGGGGGATTGTTATTACGTGGCTACCTGGGGCCTAACCTGGTGAGGCGGGGGTCAGCCTGCCTGACGCCTGTATGATCCAACAGCTAAATACGCCCTCCCCCACCAATCCAGCCCCCGCCCCCCCAGACACACACACACTGCTAAAGGCTAGACATGGTTGCCATCACAACCAGAAACAACTAACCATTCCCTATACCCCTTCCACCCCCACCACACACACACACTGCAAACCGTAGCAGATAGACATGGGTGCCATCACAACCAGGAGGAGAATGTGTGTACACATGTTACTCTGCTACCATACAGGTTAGTATGTATGGCACCACATACGAGTTTCCCAGAACATGATAGTGGTTTACTGGTTGTGATATAAGGCGGAATATGGGCAGCTAACCGCTTACCTGGGGTCCGGGTCGGAGAGATATGTACTGTTAATACCGGTAGTTACATGTGTACAAGAACTGATACCGTGCGCCCCCCACCCCCCCCCCCCCCACCCCACACACAGAAGTGGCAATATGCTCTGGTCACTTAGGGGTTTCATTTAACGTCAACTCTGTGTGATTCATGATATTGATATCTCTGTATCCTCAGAGGGGAGTACCTGTCAGTCTCCTCTACCCTTCCCATCCCGCTATCCTCCTGTGCTGTCCGCCGGATGAGGTTACCGACCAGGGTATATCAAATCGCAGTCTCTGTCACTTGACACAATTCATCAAACCAACAAAACGGGCAATTGATAATTATTTCTAAACAACATGTTCATTTTAAACTGCTGAGCTGCTCAGTGAGTCGGTAGTAGCGTGTGCTTGGCGGGTAGCCGTGACGGCGACAGGTAAGGGTAGCTGACATCAAACAGGCACCTCCCTCATATAATACCTGTATGCACGTCTCACAACAGCTATATTATAGCACGTCACCCAGCCTCTCATGGCCGGCCTCATGGGTAGCAGCAATGAGGCTCCTTGAACCTTTACCCCCCCCCCTCCGCCTCCATCCACACTCCTGTGTTAAGACGTTAGCGACTACCAAGGACAGGGCTTCAGAGCCTATAGACAGGCACGATAGATCCCTTGTGTGTTTTTACCACTACCCGTCAGGGGAGGCGGGGGGTGCTGCGTGTGTCTTTGTAGCGTTGTATCTTGTTGTTATTTTTGTTGTGTTTTGCTGGGGTTGTGACTGCGTGGGGTGCAGCTGTCTGTACACCTGGGCCCCGTCCACCTTGAGGCCCTCCGAGCACCGACACATCACACGACCAGGGGGATCAGACAGCCACGTGCCGCGCCGCACAATGGGATCCAGTTCCAGGCAGGGGAGGGAGGGAGGGGGAGGGAGGGGTTGGTGCCTGCTGTACATAGATACGGTAACAGGCCTGCTTCAGCCTCCGGCCTGCAACAACACTGCTTTCATGTGGAGGGATGCTTTCTGTAGACCAAATGCAACAAAGTCTGCCAGGGTGCAGTTTTAAATAAACTCTTTCACTAGAAGCTAGCCAGACTATTAATCCAGGATGAGATTACTGTTGCCATACGCAGATGCCTGTAGCATGCCAACACAACCTGTCTTCTGTATCATGATCTCAAGAGGCATTCATTTTATCCAATGGCAACTGTATCAATTATTCCGTTTGGTGTTATTTTCATCTTAAAATATGACATTGTGTATCCCAGATACTGCAGATACTATGTGATAAATTCAATATGAAACAGGATCTAAGACTAAGGGTGAATGCATGGGGTCTCATTATTTACCCACAGTATGTAGAGGGTAGCTCATTATAATGTATACCTGGGAAGCACTACACCTGTCTATAGCGGTACACTTTGGCAGCAACAGAGGTTATCAGCAAACGTATAGTATTACTATACCTAGTTTAGAATTGCAGCCACGTCTCTTTCTAAAGTGAAAGGCACTAGTTAATGAGTCCACCGATTGTGAAAAGAGAATAATATAGCTGCATCCATATCTCTAACTAGAATTAAGATTACACAGGAAAGAATTAATTGCATATGTGTAATAGGAGATGAGCCAGAATCGATATTGGATTCTTTGTTGGGGATAGACATAATTATTTTTGTACGATCGACTACTTCTAATACGTCGCTTCTGTGTGTTAATCAAAGGGCCCTAGATGTCCCAGCATTGTCTTATTTCATAGTATTTACTAACTCCTATTCACGCGTATTAAAGTTTTATACTTCTAGACTATAATGACTCTGGCGTTTGCATGCGATTAATCCTATCATGCTCAAGCTGTCCTGTAATAAGCTGGTGCTAATTAAACTGAATCAAAGGACTGCATGTGTAAGAAAAACAATGGCTACAACGGGGGAAGGGAGGAGTAGGCGTGTAGATAATTAGTATGGAGGTGGCAAAGGTAAATCTCCACTCCACTAATGACCTTGGCGTGTGAATCAGAGGTTATCACAGAGCTAAGACATGTAATCTCTCCTTCTTCCCATGTGTCTCACATATTACTCTCAAGAAACTGTCTGACTTTATTCAACTTAAACTTACCATTTCACTATGCGTAATTAAATTCCAAAATAATCATATCATTCTATTAAATTTGCCCAGTCAGACCCGGCCCACATGCGATTGTCCTCTTATGGGTATTTCCCACACATGGGCCAGTAGACTACAATTTCTTTTGAAGAAATCGATGACCATGTTAGTTATGAAAATACGCTAGATACACCTATCATGTCTTTAGAAGACCAAGTTCCAAATAGTGTATGGCGTGAAGCACATGTGTGCTCCTGAGTGTAGCTTGTGTTAGACGACGTAAGACGGGTCACAGTGCTGATTCATCTCCTGGCCCTCATTGGGTGTGGAAACACGGCTGGATCGTAACCATGCTTAATTACTCTAATTATGTCTGATTAAAGCCTACGATAGGATGTCACAGGCGCGAAATGAGATCTATGCTGGCAGCAAGGCGAGACACTCTATCCCAGTGAAATTGGTACCGTCCCTGCCAATGCTATCAACTGACATTTCGTACTGTTACTCCAACCAGGGAATAAACAATAGTATTTTAGCTGCTAGGGTTCTACCCTAAAAGCTAGCATCTATGTTTCAACTGTTAGAAGGACATGTCAGTCTTGCGAGAGGGACACGGGAGAGTTGTGATTGGGCCATGAATATGAGATGGTTAGGGGTGACCATTTTCTAACAACAGTGGGGAGGGGGGGTGAAATTTCGCGTGACTGCGCAAAATGTTTTGCCATCGACGGGTCAAAAATCGTTTCCGCGCGATCCCTTTTATACACAGCCATACCTCACTGAAAACAGGTGCAGATTCTTTACACCCCACCCCCAATCACCCCTCGTTGTCAAAAACCCGCTCCTATGGTTGTATTTGTACTACTTTTAGTAGAAGCTTGGTGCACCCACACGCGTGGCGTGCTGATGAGCATGAAGCAGCTTCCTGACATTGTTCTTTGTGAGATGGGGACCCTGACAAGGAGGAAACCCGAGCAGGAGGCGAGCCTATCACTTTGCAGCTCATGATAATTCTAATTTGCCGCCATCGATCACAATAAGTCTGGCTGTCCCACCGATCCCAGTCGAGCCACCTATGATCGATTGATCGACAACTTCGGCACCGCTGGCCAGCAGGGACCAAGGCCGGAGCACTGGCGTTTTTCACAACCAATACCACGCTTCTCAATTTCACAATCATTAAAACAAACAGCTCCAGGCCAAAAATGGCGTTCCGGCAGTGCTGATCACTGCATTGATTTTGATAAATGTTCGTTTGAAGTGTTACTGATTTTTGATAATGTGTCACGGATGACTGCTGCTTTTTGTAGCTGTTACGGTGCCTCGTGCCACGATACTTGCTATATTTTTACGAGCAACCCAGTCGCTACTACCGAATTCATCACGTCTATATAGTTGGCTTTGTTTCACCGCCCCATCTATCTTTCACTCCAATTAGACTCATTGAGGCCACATCCAGCCTAGTTACTGTCACTATAACAAAGCGTGGTCATAACTAACAGACCCGCAACATCTGACACACAGGATATATCTACCACTGCACGGTTAAAATTGTACCTCAAAGGTATACACATGCTTCTCCTAAACCGTTTTGACATTGAGTTTATAAAGTGTTTATTTCATAAGATGATTTTCCAAAGATGCAAACTAGCCTTCTATTGATTCTATAATACTGATGCAGACGTTGCCTATGTGCCTATCATAAATCAATGAGTGTATATTCCCCCAATAGTATATGTGGTCATTTACTTCACAATAGTCTTTGTTCTTTAATAAGGAACTCCATGTAGTCGGTAATGGACTGTACATCTTTGTCTTAAATAGTCGACATTATGGACCCTGTCTTCCCTGTCTTACCAAACAGAACACTGTAGACTGCGGAAATAATAATTGTTCTTATCTCGACAAAGGAGTGGCGTATTTTTCTCGATGTGAGCTGGGTAATTTCACATATAAATCCCGGCACTTTCTTTGGCGTGCCTTTACACATCAACACGATTATATAAATCGTTAAATACTGGCCGTCTAGAGGCCACTGTTTAGCGTTCCATTTTCTAATTAATGACCGGGCTCTACACTGAGCGGCATTGCATGTTGGGTTGTATTGGCGACTAAGCACGTGCTACGTGCCAGAGCCCCTGAGAGCGACAGGATCCATATGTAAAGAGCCAGTCAGCCTCCCCTTCCCACCACACTCTCTCACAATCAATCTGCCAGTTTTAAACTCCGCGCCAGTTAGTCTATGGCGGCAGAGTCTTCTTCTACTGCTGCAGTAGAATCGGTCTGAGTCAATTTTAAAATGTGTCCTTGTTGGCGTCATTAGAAGTCATGCGACGCGGCGTCTTCTAATCTACGGCTAAATCGATGAGGAGAGGTGTGTGTGAAGAAGATGGAGCCTCGACCCGGGGAGAGCTGCTCCGTGAGCTGCTCGCGGCCCTCCACCACGAGCTGCTCACTTGGAGTCGTCCTTAATAAGCTCACCGTTATTGATCCCTCCGTAGCTGCGACTCAGATACATCAAACAAACTTTACTCCAACACGAGGAGCGTGGTCACCGTCAGCCATCCAGTAGCATGCTGGCCACTATACGATAAGATATATATATTTCAATCTCTATCTCTATATAAGTCCAGTACCGTACTGACCGCTACATGGTAAGGCTGCACCTGTAACAGGCTGTACCTCATATGTGTAAGTTATAAATAGGCATTCATACGTGAAGGTACAACTCACTCACACGGTGCAGAATCAACCCTCTGTACAGACAAGGACATATTACCTGTGATACGTAATGAGAAGAGGACTGTCTCCTTTTTACACCATTGGAGCATTGCCTGTAAAAATTAACCTGCTTCAGAGAACTCCTGTAAGCAGATATCTACAGCGCCGCAGGGTAGACATTATTGTGGTTAGAACTTGGTGCCAATAAGGTGCCAGTTATGATCAATGTATTGATCCTTAACTTTGAAATCCGCTAGTTGGTACTTGTGTTAACTCCTATCTCTTTTAGAGTGATGGATTGGGTGTTTTGCTGGGTGTTGGTGTGGCGGCGCCGTCACGGGGAGTAGCTCATCTGACGCGTCTGCTCTGTCACATGGGGCGTATATTAAACACGCTAACACCGAGAAGCTGACGACTTTGACAGCCGCGTATTACACGTTTGATTTCTGATCGGCCATGTCATAGACCCATTATCATCAGCCGATTTGAACAATAAAAAACAACACAAGAGCGCTTCTCTACATTCCTTCTTTATAATTACCACTTTGATTATATCGGCTAATTGACAAGGACAATGGCATACACATGCACTGCTCGGTAGAGGCAGCAGACCGCTAAACTACCCCACGCACCCTCCTCCATACCCCCCCCCCCCCCCACACCCTGCCACCCCCTTACTACATCTCCATTTGCGGGAGCTTCCACTGACATTATGGCCATACGCTTGTCAGTCTGGAATTAAGGAAAATGAAATCGGACATTGTTCAAGATAAAATGCTTCTGTTTTCGGCTTCGGCTATGTCTCTCAGGTCTATGGATAACTTATGCAAATCCATTAAGACAACTTGTGGTCGGGTCACGTAAAGCCTGCTTCCTACGTTCAGAGGCTAAATACACCTACATCCGACCTGCCATCCATATTGTATGAGCATGACGTTTACTCATTTAAAGCCCCAGTCATTAGTACATACGACGTCCGCCCTGTTCATTGCCAGTGCCCCTCACCGGAGGAACCACCGCCAGCCTGCTGGCCCCAGTTCATGCATTATCTATGGCCGGCGAGATGTGGTGGTGGGAGGGTGGATGTACTTTGTCTGATCAGCCATAGACAAAAGACTGCACCCACCCCACCCAACTATTGCAGAGAGGTGCAGCCATCACCCCCTCCTCCTCTGTATACATTACAGCTATGGGACTTGGCCCTAGCTGACGACAGTAGCGTCTAATTACAACCGACATATGATAAATCATTCAAACGGACGTGAATCTTACTTCCACCTGCATGTCGTCACATAGATGACGCCACCCCTCTCAGTTCCACATCCTGCATCACACAACGCTAAAAAAAAAGCCCAAGCATAATTTAATGTGTAGGACGATACTCAAAGAACATGCATACATGTACATGTATACATGGTTTATATGACGCGCATCGTCTCTGTAGGGGATGAGTAAGTCGAGTGAAGGAAGGTGCTGTGCAGCTCTTGTACTGCTGCATGGGGCGGTAAGAAGGTTGATGTCTTTGTGTAGACCCTACATAATAAGCAGGGACATGTCCATCAGAGAGGGCCGCCTCAATAGAGCGCTCTGACCAGCCACTCCCACCCTCCACCCACTTTGAGCCTCCGCCGACCCCCTCAGTGCGCCTGGAGAGGCAATGGAGATCTCTACGTGAGCCTCACCGAGTGGCCCAACTATCAGAGCTCAACAATGGCCAGCCCGCCGATGGTGAATACGGTGCAGCCGATGTCCACTTCACAGCCCCTCAGTAAAGGCACGCCCCACTCACCAGCCACGCCGGCAGACAACTGCGGGGTGGCAAGGGAAACCAGGACAGCTTCTTTGGCTACTTTCCAGACACACACACACGGTCAACTTCTACACTCCCTTCTCCCATCCCCTAACCAAACACAGCCTGCATCACCCATAGGCCTTCTGTCCTTTGATGCAGAAACTTCTTCTATCGGAGATCGAGGGAGCGGGGAGATACAGTCGCAGATATACGTATTACGAAGAGAGTGCATCATTTCCTCCAGCTGCTGATTGGTTTAGAATGGTGTATGGCCAACCTTAATGTTTCATTTTATATAGTTAGAGGCTAAGCACTGGCTCCATGAATATACGTATACATGCATCACCATAAAGACACACGTACCCTAGCCAACGCAGGAGGTGGAAAGCTTCTGTATACAAACATACAGACACAACAAAACATAATTCAGAGAGTGCTAGTGATCCGGTTGTAAGGGATCGTCTTCATGGTGTTAATGTTTTAGATGTCACATGGGGCAGATCCTGGAGTAGCTGCTTCAGATGTCACATGGGGCAGATCCTGGAGTAGCTGCTTCAGATGTCACATGGGGCAGATCCTGGAGTAGCTGCTTCAGGGCTCTACTCTGACGATATTGATATTAAAGAATGCGAGTACTTACATTTAAATCATGAATATGCTGAGATTGCAGAGTAAGTAGAAACACGTACCTGAAATGACAAAAGTGGATAATAAAATTAGTGAAATCGAAGGGTTTTTCATTCAGATATAATGCAGTTACTGTGAAATCTATTTTGAGATGCTTGAAGATGAAATGTCACCATGGAATGATTAAATATTGCAATGTGGTTTGGCATCGGCCCTGAACTTGGACCAGTTTCCAATATTTTGGATTATCTTCAATATGTTTATGGTATATGATTATATAAATTCAAACAAAGGGAAAGCTATAACCTAAAGTCAACACAACAGTCTTTTAATTGTCAGATTTCATTGCAAGTCTCCAAGCCGTCCTAATATTCATGGATGGATATGGTTAATTTGTGGGTTCTGTCCATTTCTATTGAGAAGTCAGCGCAGTGAGGACCGGGTTTGTGTTTCCTCGGCTGGTTTGATTAGGACACAAACCGTGCACATACTGATTGGTATTCTAAACGAGCCCCTTCAACCACCAACACCACCCTCATTTGCCACCAGCTAAAACGGACAAAAGCTGAGGCTGTTTGAGTAAACTGTGTCCCAATCACGTGTATGGAAGCTGTGATTGGTTGGGGTCGGGCATGCGCAGTGCCATCAAGCATCTCTATACTACTCTTACTGCAAACTGTATTTGCATTTCAGCTGATACGGCGAGGCTGACGGATGGCTCTGGGATAGATAGCTATGGTCACAATAGCCCGGCCGGCAGTACGTGTGGTGACATGGCTCTGGCTAATGGAGAGATAGGTGCTGGGCGGCTAGATGATGGTGGATGCCCACATAACATGCCTTGTCTATTTGGCCGTGAATGGCCATCCGTGCAGCTTTAGGGGACGGCCTAGCCGAGCTGTCATCAAAAGGTACAGAAGCATGTAGGCAGCAGCCACTGGCTGGCTATGATTTCATTGGTCCTTTTTAATGTTTGATTATGGCCCATCAGAGTAAGCCCGATGACGCCATGCCAGCTGGCGATAAGGCAGCCCATCAAAGGGCGCTGCGCCCGGTGAGGCCAGGAGGCACGTCGGGGTCGGCATGCCACCAATTGGCGCTCAGTCCCTCTTTATGATATTTGGACATGGCCGTGGACGGGCTATGCACTTTATTGAACAAACCCATTAGGTTCTCCACGGCCAATATCTGATTCTCTGTCCATATAGTGAGTGACTGCCGAGCCCTATTTTACTGTCCCCAGTAAAGTGAGCTAGGACGTGTTTTATTTTTGTTGGGGCTGAGACCCAGGCTGCTTTCCTCCAGTGTCTGTCGTCTCCATTCAGACTGCTATAGGACACACACAATGGTCAATCGACGTCCTCTGACAGCCCCCACCAGAATCAATTAATGCCGACACCTTTATGTTTTTACTGACTTCGGGCCCGTTTTACCTCGCCTTTGTTGTTTCATTCCAGTCGCCACTCAAATCAAACATTATGGAGCTCCATACAAAGGCCTGGCACAGTTCACTCAGGAGCGATGGGGTCTTGTTGGGAGCCTTCAAATTGGATTTTATACTACAGTTAAACAGTAATACTGCAACAGAGCCACCCAACGAAGAGCTATAGTACCATGTATTTGCCCAGGACAAATCTAATACTAGAAAACATAATATGCTGAATCAAGCGCAAAGCTTCTCCGCTGCTGAAACTCTTATATCAACCTAAGTCTATAGATAATATCTCATCAAAACGCTTGGCTTCCTTATTGAATAATCTCAGGAGTAAATATTTAATACTCCCATATTCATCTGCTGGGACTGAATGGGTGTGGCTGGTTGGGATTAAGGAAAGCTGAATTAACGATACCATTATTGATTTTACTCGACTGTTTTACCTTTATCTATTACTGGCCATTTCCTTCTCTAATATTACTGGAGACTATCCCTAGATGCCTATTGCATACAAATGAGTTCAGCTAGAGCCCTGTTGTCATAAAGGGTGCGTTAAGTAGCTTGCTGTGTATATTGAAAATGTATATATGCATGCTGTTGTATGCCGCTCTGATGGAACATGCTGCAGCGGCCCTGTACATACTGCTGCTGCTTCTACCTGCTGCATTAGACCCTGTGCATATTGCTGCTGCTGCTGCTACCTGCAGCATTAGACCATGTAAATGATGCTGCTACTTCTACCTGTAACATTAGACCCTGTACATATTGATGCTGCTTCTACCTGCAGCATTAGACACGGGACACCCCGGGTGGTGGGTGGTAGTAAACAGGGGTCAGTCACACCGGGTCACGTCGGCAGGGGCGCCCCAGCCACCCACCAGAGGGCGCCCAAGTCGCCTGCAGCACCGGAAGACGGCTGTGTATCAAGGTGCGGCATCATCTCCCCGGGCGGCGTGGCGCGGCGCCTGCCACCACTTGGACCACAGATAGCCGATGACACCAGGGATCAATCCCCCCTGCCGCCCTGACACACACTCCCCGGACAGCCCCTGTGTACCCGCAGGGCCCGCCTTGTCGGGTCATGTGATGGATCGAGCTGATCGCCCATTGGTCGTGCCCATGGCAACAGGTCAGACAGAGACTGCCCGGTGGGGCGCCTACGCCATAACGTTTCACCACCAGAGGGGCGCTAGCGACCCAGCCTACTGCAGTTAGGGCCTACGCTTAGGTTTGTGTGGTAAAGGCAACCTTCACTGACAACTATCCTCACCCCCTTCCCACAAATGGTTCCTTATTTCAATAGAGAAGGTAGCTTATCAGCCACATAGATCTACAGTGCACATATCACGTAGTGCACAACTTAGAACCTCTTTATACCTCACTAACATCCATATCGTTCTTTGTTCTACAAATGATTCCGGGATAATCTGTTCTTCAAGTCAATGCGTCTCCAAGCAGACAAACGAGTAAAGAGATGCGTGCATAATTGTCTCTATTGCCCGTGGTTAACTGACAGTTACTATACTACTTACAGCATCAAGAGGGTTGACTGAGGATGACTGGCTTCACAGGTCTAATACTTAGTGCTGTGGGACAGTTAGTGACAGCTACCTGATGTAGCTGATCCCTGTCCGACTGCTGGCTGCTATGGTTGAGATGGACAGTGGTCACTTGTGGACGTTCACCTGTGTGCTATGAACCGGTGACACTCAGTGCACAGGGGTGGGTGTTGATGGATGAGCTGTCAGTGTCCGACTCATCTCTACCGCTCACAGGGACCCGAGCTACTCCCCAAAGGCCAGGCCACACTGAGGCTACAACTCCCAACTTAATTTACAATATCAAATATGAATGACCACATTTCCCTAAAATGATGACCCTTGTGATGTGTCAATGACGATATTGGTATCATGATGGTTATATGTATCTTGATGTTGATTAGTGTTGCTATAACCGCAAAGGAGATGTGTTGTTTAGGTACTAGTTTGTGACCTCATACTCCCAAGAACACAATCAACCAATTCAATGAATTTATTTTTCTGATTTCGTGTAGTTTAACGCCCGGTTGGCCAATAATAGGGGATCCAGACTGCCCTGGGATAATTTTGTTATAAATGGTAAATGCACTAGGGTACTTATTCTTTCTTTCTGATCAGTATTGTTACTTGTGCCAAATGATATCAATTTATCACAGATCTAAAATACACTTTCATGGTGGCATATCTGAAATGATGTAACCATAAGCGTCTTATCAGTAGAGTCATTCTCCACGGGAAATCGATAGTTGGTGTAAAGTTGAAGCCAGTATCATATCTGAGCTGCAGATTGGGAAGAGGAATTGAGGCAGCGATATGACGTCGGGTGATGGCCAGTGAGTACACCCCCATCCACACACGTAGACTAAAACATAGAACATACCACTGGAGCTACTCCAATCCCATTCACATCACTGTAGAGATGTATACCGTATGTACATATGTGGAATAGTTCAGCAAACAGAAGTACCAGGAGTAGATGTTTAACTGTATATACAGGAATGTATTTATATGTAAGATAAAATACCACATTGGCAAGGTATAGTTGAAGGACGGAGGTCTCAAGGGTAGAATAATGAAAGTAACAGAGACGGGAGGATAAAAGCAGGATGTGAGAGCAGAGCAGCGTTTGTAACAACAAGTAGTAGGAGCTCAGACATGGCATAGGACGCTCAACAGACGGACCTAGTTCCTCAAAGGGCAGGCAGATGGCAGCAGTCACGCCACACCATCTCCTCCGGACGTCTGTGGACTTTTTAAAGGAATCATTCTAACCAATTACTTGCTCTAACGAGAAGCGCGCTGGGGAGGGTGCTGGGTGCCCTCATCCAGCAGACACCGGCCGTATCACAGACGTGTCCGTTTTTACCTCCTACTCCAGGCCTCAAACTCTCAAGCACACACCCACCCTTTCATATCTCAGCCAAGACACAAAATTGCCACTGCACAGCACTGCAGGCCTGCTGATTACATTGGGCGCATTGGGGTGGAGGGGGTGGGATAGAGATGGCTCGTCATTTTGATCACTTTCACTAACTTGATACTTCCGGCTCAGTTAATTTTGGAATATCCCTCAGGGTTACGCTGCATTCCTTCATTTTAGTACACCAGTCTCGGCGTGAAGAATGTCATTATCTATTCTCTAGATGTTGAGCAACCTCATTTTAATGAACAGCAGCTGCTCTCACCCCGTCCAACCTGTGTCTCAGTATGACGAGCAGCTCCCGTCCAGTCTAACCTGTGTCTCAGTATGACGAGCAGCTCCCATCCAGTCTAACCTATGTCTCAGTATGACGAGCAGCTCCCATCCAGTCTAACCTGTGTCTCAGTATGACGAGCAGCTCCCATCCAGTCTAACCTGCGTCTCAGTATGACGAGCAGCTCCCATCCAGTCTAACCTATGTCTCAGTATGACGAGCAGCTCCCATCCAGTCTAACCTATGTCTCAGTATGACGAGCAACTCCCATCCAGTCTAACCTATGTCTCAGTATGACGAGCAACTCCCATCCAGTCTAACCTATGTCTCAGTATGACGAGCAGCTCACACCCCATCCAACCTGTCTCAGTATGACGAGCAGCTCCCACCCCATCCAACCTGTGGCTCGGCAGGTAGGGAGCAGCTCACCACGGTACAGTGTTTTATCACCTGCTCCATGCCGCCACAAAACACACTCACAATTTATAAAGGGCAGGGGGCACCATCGGACGGCTACCCGGCATTATCTACATCCCACACAATGTGCAAAACCACTTCCTCACAGCCAATAAATCTTTCCATTTCATGCCTATAAAACCCGGTCCATCATGCGCAACCCAATCTGCCACGCACGCGGCACATACATGCGATTGGCACATCGGCCAATTTGCTGCTATTTCCACCCCGTCCATTCTAGCCCAATGGCACAGTGTTTCTTTCCCCTTTTAGACTCTTACCAACGATATACTGATCGATATACCGGAGGTCTATGTTAACATAAGAGGAAATCTAAGATATATAATGGCCACAATTTACATACCGGTACAGTAATACTTGGCAAACCTTCTAGTTGCCCGTAAGGGGATTCATATACATATTTATTATAGGTAATTGTCATTCACCTCATGCATCCACGCGATTTACTATCACTTAATATAAGTCTGATTCGAATTGTCTCTTTCTTAAAGTAAGACCCCCAGGGCTTGTAGAAGGACCATTGTGGGCACACGGGTCAGTCTGAGACTGAACGTATAAGTCCCCACCTGTCCGTGAAGAGGTGTTCCAGGCTCGTGGCCTCTTAACTATTGACAGGGCGCGGTGGGTGGCCCAGGCATTGTTTTCAAACTTGCATATAGCACATGCTGCACGTCCTTAGAGACTGACACCTAACCAACATGAATGCCCCTTCGAACACCCTACACGTCCCACACGTCAATCTCTCCTATAGCTGGAGGTAGGTGTACATGAGTGGGTAAATCGATGTTAAACTAAGGGTTTGGTGAGTGATAGAGCTTCTAGAGTAGAGGCTTCCTGATGCTGCAGTTGGCATCGACTAGAGCTGGGGGCTAGGTGTACGTCTGTAGCCCGTGGTATGTGGGGTCCGGAGTACTGCCTGCAGCAGCCAGGTCCGCCCACTGCATTGACCCTGCTCTCTGGCTACACCTCCCCACCCTGTGATATAGACGCCGCCTGGGGCCACCCTGCTATCTTATCATGTCACACCCGCCCCCTGCACCCCGGGTAGCGTTTTGGCTCCCCAGGTTGCCGTCCGATACTGATAGAGGATGTATACCCGTAACATACACCCAGTACATACAAGGCCGCCCTCATATAGCGCCGACAAATACACATCTCACCCACTGTACCGATAAACAATGTGTCAACCCACACAAACATGCCATAGTCAAGGTGGGCTGCCAACGAGTTAGCAGCAAAGCGGGGACTACCCTGCGGCCCCGCCACAAACTATTGATAAATCATTGTAAGCAGCCTGGGAACCTAGCCCAGGGCTGGGGTAGATAGACGGGAGCTGACGCTTTTAGTGGTCTGTCAAAAGTTTGCTGCGCATCACGTCGACGGCCGGGGTCACAGTTTAAGCCTGAGTCGCCCATTAGGCGTCACGTGTGTGGCTTCCCAGAGATTGGCAGTTGCTTCCAGGCTTAGAAGCCACCCGGGAAGCCACATGCACTACCTGCTCCTCAACCCGGGCCGGAAGGAGCGGGCCCGGCGTCCTTCCCCTAATGCAGGCGGCGTGGCCCTATCTGATGAGGTCTAGCCTACAGGGACCCCCACCTTCTACTGCTACTCATCCCTGTCATATCACCTACAAGCATGGGGGTGTCTAAGCAGCACTGTCCACTGCACAACCATCGTCTGTAATCAAAACAAGCCATAGCTGCTAGCTAACCCGCTCTCGCCATCACCTCGCCTCCTTATGAGCAGCTGAGAGCGCTAGCTGGTCGGCTTCCGGTCCCCCCTCCCCCTCCCACCTCTTCTGTAGGGCTTAGATCCCCGCCATTATGTAGTCATCTGGGTAATCAACCCCCAAGGTCCCCGAGGTGTCCGCGGGCGTGGCTGCCCAACAAATTAAGGCAGACACCACGGAGAAGGAGGTCCCTTCCTGTGCTGCCCCTCCCACGTTAGTGAACATGTAGGGAGGAGGAGGGGAGGGACAGAGGTGCCGCAGCAGTAGCAGCAGCAACCTACCTGTGGTGATGGTGAGTCTCACGTGAGCTGCTCACTGACCGACTCGGCGTCACCATGGAGATTAGCCGTGACCTACATTCGCCCATCACTGTCACCGCACAGGGCGAGCTGCTCTACTGATGTGCTCCTTTCATGCTGCATCTCCATGCTGCGAGCCATGTAAATCTGATTGCCGTGGTTTGATACTAATCTAGGTGCTCCCCCTGCCTGTAGTGGTGGAGCGCTGCACGTGGGTGTCTTAGGGCCCCAGACGGCATCTACATATCCCAGGGTACATGTATACTTCATGACTCAGCCCTCCACAATAGGGAAGGAACCAAATGAACCTCTTCCGCTTTAACTATGGACTAGGGCTTAGCCCCATCTTAAACCGTTGACAATGTATAATTGCTCTCAAACAGGCAAGTCGTCCACTGTATAATTCTACTCCATAAACAGTAAACTATATGTAATTCAGTGTATGCATGCTTTCAGGTCAGCTTTCTTTGCCCAAAGACCGCATATACCGAGATCTAGTACATTTTTCAATTATTCATTTTATTTGTTTCTGTCTCTTCCCTTGACAGAAGAGACAGGGCAAGGCATAGCATCAAAGCACACCGTACTTGGATATTTTCATTACTGTCTTCCGGTTTTATTCCAGTGGGGAGCAGGCAAAAACACGAGATTGTGCTTCTTGGGTTGCAAGCCGCCTGTAAGTCGAGACGGGCGTGCTTGCCTTGTCTAGCACGTGGCTCTGCGTGATACCCAACGTTCATGTTTCAGCAAGGGCCAGCGAAAAGGATGAAAGAGGAAAGGAGCCGAAGGGAAACGCATAATACACTGTAGGAGGTGGATATGGGCATTACAATATGTGGGTGAAGGCAGGGAAGTGGGTCACACAGGATGAAAGGGAGACGCAGGTCGTGAGGCAATATAGAGTTTAAAGGACGGCAACATCGTGCAGATGGGAACAGTATGAATTGAAAGTGTAAATGTGCAGACTGAAATGGACTGAATGTATGCTGGGATAAAGCAGGGGTATGGGAGGGGAGAGTCAGTGCCAAGTCAGTGGTGGTTGGCACACACCACACGAGGCCAGCTGAGCACCAAGGGGGGCGGCTTGGTGGAGGTGCTGGGTGGAGAATGGGGTTGGGTTTATTATTGTAAGATATGAAACACAATCCCCTACATACCCCCTCCCCTCCCGCTCCCTCTGAATGCAGCAGGCGCCGACACACAGAATGTGCACGCAGTAGTAACGACAGCGGGTTGGTGCAAGGCGTGTAGCCTTCCCCTTCACTATACCGCCCCTTGATCCTCTTGGATCCCTGACCCTATTCGGGCCGCGCGGCCCCGTCGGCAGGGATGTAGAAGGCTGCTTAGACGTCGGCCGGTGCACACTATTGTTCCCACCCAGCACATATCTGACGCGCTATTTACACAAGCACCCAGTCCCATTTACAGCTGACGGACTAGCCGGGTACATCCCCCTCCATGACTTCTGTTGTATTTGTTGTCAGTGTGCTGCAGAGCAGCTTTGAAGCCCCAAGCCCACCTAGCCGCGAGCTACTGTCGACAATGGTGCAGGTCCGTGTGCAGGAAGCCGACTAAAACTGCCGTTATTATAGGTAGAGGCGGTAAGACATGCTGCAGCACGGCACTGCATGTACACCCGCCATCAACCACCCACAGGCAGGAAGAAGCCATTATTTTCTAAATCTACATTTCATGCTCGATCAATATTGTGATATGCAAAGTAAAACAGACATGAATCTTGGCGCGGTGGGGTGTTGGAGATGTGCGTGCTTGCAGATGTCAAGTACAGTTTTTCGCCCTTCAGAAACAACCCTTCTCTCCACGTCACTTATTGGATGATGGCCGTATATGTATAGACCTGCCTGGTGATCCTTATATATATGTGGGTATCGAGGGTCAGGTATTGGCATTGTCGATATAATTCATTTATGTTTGATAGAGACACAACGCCAATGTACATAAACTACATATTGTTAACGTCCAATCGATGTAAACAAGTCAGGGAGCAGAGGTATGGACGTTGTTGGGGACTGTGCTGACAGAAAGTACACAGGAACTACTTAGAGATGTACCAGCAGGGGGCATCGTTGGGGACGGGGCTGACTGTAAGTACACAGAGATGTACCACCAGTCATGGGTCGAGGCCGACATTGTAGCGGTGAGCCTTGACGTGAATGTTACTGACGACTAATGTGCGTGTGTGGATGAGGGATGGGGATGCTAAGGCGGTTTTGTGAGAGGGATGGGAGTTTGAAAAATCCATGAAAGTGGACTGTCTGACCTTTCCGGTGAGATAATCGTTTTGGATGGATTCAATGAATATTGGATATCAATGCCACAGTGCATGTTCAGTCTGGGGCAACCAGGTCATCGCCGACTGCCTTTTCCCTTCGTTATTGTAGTGTTTTTCATATTTCAACAAAAACGTTATGTATGGATGAATAAACACCAGTTAACGATAGACAAAAGTAGCATGGGGATTGCAGTGAGAACCTCACAAGTTATTACCCTACCCTGGACAGGGCTGAGGTATTGACCTATACAGCAACATGTACACTGTCCACTACTGACATGTTAATAGGGTCGCGGGGTCATACATATGCTGGATGCCTCCTGCCTCTGCCCTGGGGGCACTACACCTGTGTAGACCGACCTAGTTACAGTATAGCTATACAACACCAGCCCTGGAGGAATACAGGAGACACCTGGCTCTCTGACCTAGTCTACCATAACCTCCATGTATATATGTTCCGTTGGTGTGTACATTTTGTGGTTAACTCTGGCCATGTATATAAGGGGTAGATATATATACTCATAAAGCAATAGAGTACAGTGTGGGAGCAGTTCGCAGTATGGCCCGACGCCATCACCCACCACCATGAGGAATACTCGTGACCAGTACTACTCTATAATACCAACCACATGCTCACTGACTAACAGTGAAATCCCATCCTAAGTGTGATGTTCACTAACTAACACTGCAACAATCCCATCCCAAGTGTAATGCTCACTAACTAACACTGCAACATTCCCGTCCCAAGTGCAATGCTCACTAATAAAAACTGCAACTATCCCACCCATGTGTCATGTGCTATCTACCGTCTTTAGTAAGGACTATTTTAATATTGAATTGAGTTATGGTCTCATATCGGAATATATTCTTACTTTTAACGTGTTTCAGTTAGGCCGGGTGTTGCAACACATATGGATAAAGTGTACCTCCGTGAGGACATTCCAATGTTCAAGGATAAGTGTCACATTTGCATATCATTGCACATAGATAATGTATCTAACACCTGGTAAACTGCCCCAACTTTCAAACCAGGTCTAGTATGTCTGCCTCGGTCATTTAAGCTACCTTAGCATACATGAGAAGTGGGTGAAAAGGCCGGATGTCAGAAAATAGCACTAGGCTGTTTACAGGTATGTCAGAGGGCGTTAGGCTGACCAGTCATGCAGACTTACCAGTGGACATTAGGTGTGGGTCAGAGGCCACGCCCGGGTCAGCTTACTGTGTATACTATGTAAAGAATGGCCCTGAGCCAACTAACCCAACACTATCCTCAACACAAACGATCCATTGGCGTGTGTGTCTGCTTATTCTGCCCATACGTGACATTCCCACCCAGATTGCCAACTCCCGGCCAGAATGGCTGAAAACGATAAACCTTTTCAGTGCTTCTTTACCTTTAGGATTTTTCCCAACCTCAGGTTGGAACTGCAGCCAAATTGTCATGCCTCTCTCATCAACTTCTTACTTTTTATAGGTGGTCTCCATCAAAACTTGTCAAACTCGATTTTATTTTCTTGGATTTCAATTTTCATCGATATATTGGTTTTTTAATGGGTGTCTGTGACATTTCTGAGGTGCTGCTTCTTTGTGAAAATCATGCCTGGGTGTGGCCATCAGTGGGCAGCCTATGCCGCTCCAATTGTGTGCACTAAGAGGGTGTGGTCGGCGGAGGTAGTGATTAACAATCACCTATATAGGTGTGCTGCTGCAGGAGCAGGGTGGTCGTTCATCACAGTGCAGTGCAGCACCTTGTGACACCTGTGCCTATTACCCCACCTGGCGGCTCACAGGCCCCTTGCCACAGCAGCCTACTTCAAAGGCTGCACACCGCTCGTTAAGCTCACCAAGGTGTCAGTGTCATTCCGCCTCCACCTCCTCCACACTGTTTTTTACCCCCTCTAGAAGTGACCAGAATAAACATATACCTAGACAGGCTCTGCTGAAATAGAAACTATATATATGCTCCACATTATACATACTGTGGCCAAAGTTGTCTTGCGAATGTTCAGAGTTTTCCTTACCCCCTAAAAAGAATACATTCATGGCTTCTCTTTTTCTTTTAGCGGAACCAGAGTATCGATAACGGGGAAACAGGCGGAGCGCGGGCTCAGCTTCAGCACAGATAACAGTGAGAGGTACAGCTTTTATGGCAGACAAGATGCAGCAGGGGTGGGCACGAGAACAGACTGCTGCGTCAGGTGAAACACGACACGGGCCATGTGAAGAAGCCGACACTGAGATGGCTAAATACCAGGGATCAAAGTGGCCTCAAATGGCGGCCGGCGGCCAAAGCGGTCAGCGGTCAGAGGCGATTTGGCAGGGACTGTGGACACTGTGAGCAACTGACGAGTTATGGGGATGGACTAGACATGTGCTACCTGCGCTGCATGAGACAGTGCCCATTATAAACACATACACGGTAAAGCCCCTAAGGCGTTAGCTATCAATAGGTATTCATATTCACAGCTGACCTATACTGAATACATATACCTGTATGACCAGCGATCATGCACTTTAAAATACTGTAATTTACAAAAAAGGGACTCAGGGTGAGAGCGATTAAGTGATTGAATTGATTGACAGATTGAGGTGTAAATCATTTCAGGAACAATGGCTTATTTGTCAATTCTGACAGCAGAAGTGCATCCCTGGTTCAAAAATGTTGACCCTGGGTCAATAACATTCATATAGACTAACATGTATATCAGTGATACATCTTAGGAGGCCAATGTTTGTCTCCAGGCCGATACCATCTTGACCCATAGGTACGTACTGTGCTACATGTGCGTTTTTCTCCAAGACTATATTGTACTCATTACGAAGAATAGACATGAGGTAGCTCTGTGCCCTCCGGCTACTTACATCTTCCCATGGCATGGTATAATACTACAGGCAGGAGTTTACCGGAGGGGCGGAGCAAAGTGTCCTTAGCGTCCAACACGGTGGTATGCGGGCGGGGGAGGGGGGGGGGGGTCAGAGTTCTTTTCTGGTGGACTAAGCATGGCGGCTTACAAGAAGGATCTCTGAGAGCGCGGCCTCAGTAGCAGCATCTCCAGATACGGGTGGTGGGGAGCTGCTCACCACCAGGGGCAGGAGGCACTGACCCGCGGCGAGCGGCGGATGACGGCGAGCTGCTCGGGGCCGGGCGAGCTGCTCCTGGGCCTGTCATGATGAATCATAGGGATCCAGATGACGCTGCTAGCCTCCTCCTGCTGCTGGTGCTTCACGGGGGTCCTCCTCCACCTCCGCTCATTGTCACCCTGATCCCCTACTCCACCATCAGCAGCCCCGGCTCTACTCCACCCCTCACCGCCCTCTGCCTACTCCAGGTAGCCTCAAGTCCTCCAGTAGGCTACTAGAATGGGACTGGGGGAGGGGGCGGTAGTTGCCCCCTGGCTAGGACCTAGGACGGGGATATTTGACAAATGGGAACGTTCCTAATATCACATTGATTTTCATGGCTGGGATTATTCCTTTTTGCAAGGGGCCCGCGGGTAGGGGGCGGGGGATCTGAGCAGGTTTGCGACGTGAGGAGGAGGTCGAAAAGAGGGCTTGGGGTGATGAAGGACCAGTCAAGGAGGGCGTCACTGGGCTTGTCCACGGGTGCTCCTCTTTTTACGAGTGGTCCTCCTTTAATAGACGGCTTGTGGGGGCCTGGGGCGGCATGGTGGGGCGGGTGTGGAGGAGTCACGTGGAGGAGGGTGAGTGGTTCATCACCACCTGGAGAACCAGTCTCCATGTACTTGACGCCTGCAGGTGACGCCTTTAGCGGCACTGTTTGAGCTATGATCTCCTACTGGAGGAACTTCTTCACACTTTATATACTATCTTCTTTCTCTGGATGCTAGTCTCTCAACATAGAGCACCAAAGACAATACATTGTTATATATGATAATCTCATCACGTTGGTGATATGCAGTATGTATACAATACTAATGGAAACAGTCCCCGTCTCTAATAACCACGTTTATGTCTTTAAAAAGGTGATTATAGAGTCAGTCCCTGGTACCTTTTTTAAGACGAGAAGAGTCTGAAGGGCGCCCAATCAATTCCTAATATTACCGGCAAGCGTTCTGTAAACTTCCCACGGCACCCAGCCCTACCCATGGGGCAGCGCCCACTAATTGGTTTCTCAATAATTAGCTGGTTTGAGGGACTTCATTAACACTTCTTCCAATACAGCCCACGTTGACACAAACACTCGGCACGGGCGTCATTAATATGCATGTCACCCATTTACTCCCCAATTATTAACGTCCATAATCCAATCGTCACAGAAACTAACTTTTATTTCTTTTACGCCCTGCTCACATAAAGATACCCACCTGAAAATGAAGGAAGAAAATATAACAAAATGACAAAAAAGGACAAGATCGCAACAGCACAAAATGGTCTCTTCTTTGCGTAGTAGTTTTTGGTCAGTGCGAGGCGAGCACGTTGGCCTGTTCCCAGCCCATGAGACAGTACTTAGTCGCTCCACCGCCTCCAGTTTCTGTGCCCATCATTTGTTTCTCTAAAGTGATCAATACCTTTGGCTAAGACGCGCTCGGCGCAGAAAATTGCATTATTTCGTTGCCTGGCTAAGTGTGTTTTAAAGGTCTGTTAATTAGAGTGACGTGATTAGGGGCTGATTGGCGTGCACGGCGGTGCGGGCGCTGCTTGCCGTTCCCTGTGCGTTTTACAAGCCGGCTAAATGAGCTACTCCCCAAACAAGAGCTGCTCGCCGAGCTGTTCAGCATCCCTATGTAATGTATCGAAACACACCACGGTCAGCTCCGACTTCGTCCTGTTAAGACGTAGTGCGTGACGTCACGGACGCTGTCTGTTTAGTAGTGCCTATGCAGCAAGAGGCGTCTGAAGCAGTCTGCTAACACCATCACGACATTTGTCGATATGACTCCTTACAAACACCCCTCTCCCACCTCCACCCCTCTCCCACCTCCATCCTGATCGCTTTCCACCGATTACCGCCGATGCTGCACTACTAAGGACGAACTGCGCTTGACCGATTCGACTGAATTTATTTAAAAGCCCGACGTCCCGACGTTGAAAAGCTCCCACCAAAAGGGGCTACACCAATGAGGGGAAGGGTTGGGAGGGGGTGCGGTGGGAGACTGAGAGCACTGGGTGAATCCTTAATCAAATCCAAAGGGAAATTTTGCGTGCGCACAGACCACCTTTACTAGGGTCTATGATCTAATTCTCCCCAATCCGAGCCGCCTCTTGGTGCTGGCGAGCAGCTCAACCGTTGTGAACGAGCACATAAATTCACAGGAGGAGCTGCTCGTGAGAATCTCAGGAAGGGGAGGCAAGAAGAGTGGCTCTCAATGGCTGGTCGTTGGAATGCGGGTGGGTGTGAGGGGGTGGAAGGACGGTCCCTGGCTACTCCAGTGCCGGCCCCATCCTAGCTATCCCTACCCCAAGCTGACTGGGAATCTGAAGACGTTTAACGGCAGGCTTTGCAGCCGTTCTCACTGAACGCCCACAGAGGAAGACGCACCGTGTCATCAGTGCCGACCTGCTCCCTGCTTCCCGTTAGAGCCACACACTGCACAGAGACGGGCGGCCAGAATGGTACAACAAAAACACCGGCCTGTCAGTCAGAATGGGATCCATGAAATTGAACTTGGTCGATTACACGCATGACTCCACTCGCACTTTCTCTCCCCAACCCCGCCTCAGTTTTTGTCTCCCACACTGGAAGACAGGTTTTTGCGTTCTCGAAAGCAAATAAGGTGGCGCATAAACATCGTCCCTGGGAGCACCAATTGTATTTCTACTGCAGTCGGTATCCTTGATTTGTAAAAAGTCATCTTCTGTCTGTCCAATATCAGACCATTGATAAACATATGTGGCATTTATAACCCAACACTTCTACTCAGACTATAACAGATATGTCAATCCATCAATGGCAAAACCTGAGCAGCATAAGAATAGATGTGCACTTAAAATCGAGAATGCTGGTGTGTGTACATTGCTGTCACTGTAGTATTATTAGTTAACTCAAACCTGGTTGCCGTGAGATGTGTATGTCTAGTGAGCAGGCCCTGTGGGGTGGCCCTGTCTGACCAGCAGCGCCCCTGGCGGCGGCTGCGGCAGGAGATGGCCGATAAGCAGCTGATGTATCTATCTGTCTGCCGGCTTGTCATACACACATATAAGGCTTCCCCAACGCCGCCCGACATGCAGCCAACTCACATGGAACTGATAGCGCCCACCACTCAATCACCATCTAAATACACCCCGCCTTTTTATGCCACTCACAAAATATAATACAACATGTACAAGATAAGACTGGAGCGGATTTGTTCTACCACCATGTGACGCTGGCACCAGATCTGTCACATCCATTTGTGAAATACGGCCTTAGTTAGGGCCGCGACTAATTGAGTCTGCCAAATCAGATGCAGTTTTATCATGGCTATACTGATAGTGTCCAAGTCTCATTAAAACATTTGGAAAGGCTGAGCTGACAAATAAGCAGCATGTAGATGCAGCAGAGCTGGCTGGCTGCCACGTGTGGGCACGTGATACCTCATTGGGCACCATCACATGCCACTATATACACGACATGTAGATTACTCCCCCACAATGCTACAAGACCCCCAATGGTCGGCAGTAAACAATGGTTTAGAACACGTCTCAGGGCCATGCAACCTGAGACCTCAACTCCCTCTTCCACTTTATTGTCCGGGGGCCAGGCTGATGGGTCAGGGTAGTATAGGATTGGGATGATCTAGGATGTGTGCACTTGGCTGCCATCCAGGCGGACGTCGCTCACTAGAACCACAGTTTCAGGAGAGGGGAGGGGAGCGGGGAGACATGGCGCTAGCAGCGTACATGTATCATTCCCTTCTATAATTGTCTTCCTCCAGGAGCTATACACGGTGTGTATGGGATACTCCAGCCACCCTAGCGCCTCTCCGTGTACCACCCGCGCTTAAAGATTTATTTGTTTGGCAAACCAACTCATCAACAATACAATATAACATACAATGTAATCATTTGTCTGCCCATGAGCCCGTCCGACAGAACAGCATAGGTCGATAATGTGTATAACGCATGTATTGTATTCTGTCTGAGGGAAGATTGTGGCTGTCACGTAGCTGGCTCTAATAGTCACAGTATTAACTATTGCTTCCTGTACCCATCCTGGTTAACAGGTATGACATTTCCATTTTGAATGACTCTATGAGAATGCACCCCCAACATGTGGGACAGGACCTGGTACTCTACAGTTTGTCACTACAGTGGGGAGAGGAGGTACGTGAGAGAAAGGTGTGTGATGGTGGGACAGGAGGGGGATGGGGGGGGGGGGGTGCGTATAATGCTGCAGGCAGTATGCATGCATGTCGTCAACAGCACATGCTGCGAGGACAATGTCGTCTAGTCACCACCCCTTCCTCCCCGTCCTCAGTCGTCATGCAACTCACATGCCTACAGTGCTGCTCCTACTGTGAGCTGCTCAGCCTACTTCCGCCTTCCCTTCATGCGGCATGCCTGAGCTGCTCATACCCACCCACCACCATGCAGCTGTACAAGAGCAGCTCATCCTATTCTGATACACTACCCCCCCCCCTCACACTGAAACTAAGAGAGACAAACACAGAAGGCCGGAACGTAGACATGTCGATTCCAGCGGAAATTAACCGACACATAAACACCACAGATGAATTCATTATCTTTATCTAGTTTCTACTTCCATGAATAATGTGCGGCAGAATGGGGAATATGCTCTTTTTGATGGCTGCATATATATTAGACCAGCAGCCATCGAGGGTGTGGGTAGTTTGCATTTCCAATTTCCAATTTAACTTCACCCACTTGAACCGGGAAAGGAGGAGCGCCTCCCGTCTTGTTTACAACACGTTTCATAATATTAAGATTTCAGCAGAGTAAAAACCATTGCCGACAAAACAGGCAATTTCCTTGGTGGTGACCGAATTTTGTTCCATGAATAAACATTTGGTTTATTACAAACAGCATTGGGGATTTTCCACCCGGCGATACTTTGTGTTAAACACGAACTAAACGCGCTCATGTCTGACTGTGGGTGCGCCCAATTCAGTGGTCCTGTCGCCTAATTCCCTCGGCTATATTTAGCACCGTGGTCGCCAAATGGTGAGAGGGTTTTGTTTTCTTTCAGCATCTGCTGCAAACAGATAAGGTAGAAGCAAAGACGCCGTATTGAGGAGTAGTGGAGCATTAAAACATCTTCAGTTACCATTAATTACTACTACACGGGCAGACGGCCGCCAACCCCACAAAAAGCACAGCCCGCTGTTCCGGCGGCCATTACGTCTTCTTTGTCCGCCATCCGTCTCAGACGCACGTCACACGAGCCCGACATTAATTTCTAAAACGGACAATTACCACTCATTGATTATTTCCAAGGGGTAGCCGAGGCCATTGGGGAGATGGGGTGGGTGTCTGAGAGTAGAGTAGGGAATTCATATTCCGGGCAACCAGTTACAGTCTTGAAGCAGTAGCATATCACTTTGGCCTGGCATATTGCAAGAAGCAGAAGGAATGGGGGGGGGGGGGGTCCTTTGCACAATATAGTGGTTCCATAAATAATTAATAAGTCGGTATGTTATCTTAGTAGTACATATCGTGTGCTTTAATAATAGAACAGTGTTATCTGAGTAGACTGCATTATTGCATTTTTGATGAAACTATATATATATGTTTATTTGTCAGCCAGGGTAACTGGTCTAATAGACACGCATGACGAAACATGACATATACTAAACCTCCTCATCCCATGAGCTCCTATCTAATTTGTACAGACCATGCACAATACCGCAGCTAGTGTGCTAGTCTGCATGTGTATCTGTGGACTGCCCAAGGTGAATAGTCCAACATTGCATACAGCATGTTTCAAGTTGGTATATATGTGACCGGCTGTTCACACTGTCAGTATGTTTACTACTACAACAGTATTCCCTCCTCTTAGATATATAGGTACTAAACATAGTTCACGCCACGTATACGAGAGGAGGGGTGGTTCCAAACCATCCAGGGACACAACCCACATTACAGTAACCCCCCTACCGGTACCCACGTGTGATGTGGTCCCAATACCCATCCCCTGTCAGCCATGTGACAATAATTACACGCAATGTCAATTCTCTCGGCTACACCCCTTACCCTAAACCTCACAACCCAGCTCCCCTATCTACCCCTCCCCACTAACCCCATCTATTACACACCAGGGAAGGCGTTATTCCCCGCAGGGAGAACAGCAACTTAATCCCATTCCTCCCTTCAACTCATACCGTAGATTATACAGATCGGAGACTAGACGAGTAGGATTCCTCAATCAGGCGTACACCATACATTGGGAGTTGCACATACGAAGAGGGATGCCGTCACTACTGTTATTTTATGGCCATTCCTTCCAGTCCCAAATGGCTTGTTCCTTCCGTGTACCCTACAATGGTCGGGGGTAGGAACGTGTGGCCCAGGCCTGCTGAAACATTAACCAGTGACCTTTTGTCGAAACATACACAGGACCTTTGCCGTTGTTTGTCAAAGGGCAGAATGACAAGGACGTTGGTAATGATGTTGGTTTCCCCCCACCCTCCCACAAGCATTACTTAGGTTCCCATTACTATTATGATAATGTTATAATGACATGACTAGAGGCTGCCCAATTGACCTGGCACACTGGCACATGTATGCCAAATGATAAGTAACTCAACAGAAAATGATGATGGTTTATTCGGTAACCAATGATGTTCCATTAAAATCCGGAGATACAAAGCATGTTCCTTTTATCTGATGGAACGCAGACTAACAATGTGTGGTAACGTTTCTACCCAGATGAGTACATCCTCGGATTGATCCCATGTGTTTCCCCACGTTTCCACATAACCACCTCTCAGCCCCCTCCCACCTCACCCAACTTCACACAGAAAGGGGTCATACTGTATTATCATGGCGGAACTAGAGTGGGTACATCTCTTGTACACTTGTTCAAATGGAATACGTGATTAAATGTATACAGCGACATGTTGAAGAAGGTAGATATACCTGTATTGTGAGTGCTACATAAATGTAAAAATCATGAGTGATGTGACAGAAACACCAGGGATGTTACATGTGAGGCTATGGGCCACTCATGTGTGGGGCTGAGCAGCTGGGGACCAAGGACTGGAGTTGGAGGTGCTCTGTGAGCAGGTCATACACGTCACTTGTTGCTCACAGAACAGTATACACCTAATCAGGCACACTGTGTGTCGCCAACCGTACTCATGTATGTTTACCCAACCACTCTGGCCATATGTGGCTTGCCTTTGAAGCAAATACAATGTTGCTTCTTCTGTGAGTCCTATATTCATAATGAGACATGTAATACAGAGGCTCCACTCCCACTATCATATAGCCCGTCACACAAACCGAGGCACAGTGCGGGTTTGTCATGCTGCCAATGTTGTATGCACGTATTAGGTACCATTAGGTAAATACAATCCAGCTATGAATACATTCAGCAGAAAATGCCCCCGTGCCATCACTGAAAGCAATACCTCAACTGTAATGCAGCAGGCCGTTCTAGGGTAAGGCCTGACCGCTTCCTGGCCACGCTGGCGCCCACTAGTGGCGATATGGACAAACAGCTCCTGTAGCAATTAGACAAGGGAAAGCTTGCACATGAGCCAGATAATGATCTCTATAGACTGTGCTGCCATGGCCGCATTACTAATATGGGATCTGCACAGCATTTCTGTTGCAGGCTCACTCAGTGCTGTAGGATAGGGTGGAGGGGGTGGGGGCTGCTCCTCTAACGGGCACGTGCACAGGAGAAGCTCACCTAGCTCCGTTATAACGGGGTTATAACGCCAGGGGATGTTTCTGTAATGTTTCCTTCTCTAATCCTCTTTACCACTTCCTTATTAGATCAAAGTCTGAAATTCACACGGGAGGATTACAGGAAAACAAACATGCAGCTGAAATTGAGCCCATGGTGGAATAGATGTACATAGATGTTCTCCACCTGTGGGAATCAGTGTAAATAAGCACTGTAAACAAAGTGGCCAGGACTGGGAACCATTTTGTGATGGCAAAGAAATGGCCCTTGTGTACCCCCTGTCTATCATACCCTTGTATTGGGTGTGGCAGCAGCGTTGGGTATAGACAGAGTATATATGGAGGCCGTGCTGGAGAGTTAGGCCGCGGGAGGTGCTGCAGGGGAGGCGTTCGTACACAGATAGCCGTGTGGATAGTAACAGCCACGAGATGCAGATGCCGCTCCATCTCTTCATCTCTGCTCGCCTCTCCTACCCCCACCCCTTCACCCCAGCCTTGTGGCCGGCACATCTCTACGATCTATAGGAATTGGATGTGCAGTGTGGGGGAGGATAGGGGCGGAGGCTGAAAATAGCATCAGTGGCGGGGATCTTGAGTTATTTTGACAATGGAAGCAGGGACGCTGGCCAGTCGTGATAGACCATTGACGGGCGGCGCCGGGTGGTTGGATCTGCTCACAGTGAAGGTAGCCACGCGGCCGGGGGTGGGCGGCTCACGGTCTGAGCAGATGGTGCGAGTAGCTCGGCAGCAGACGCAACAGCTGGAGCAGATCAAACCGCGACTGGCGGCATCAGCACTGAGCAGTTGGGGAGTTGGAGGAGGCCGCCTTGAGCTGCTCCTCCCGGGGTGAGGGGGGGGGGGGTTGTAAGTTGTAACGTGCGCGCTCACTGTTGTATGGAGACCATCTACGAAGCCCATTCAGGGTGATGTGCGCCTTGCGTGCCTGGGTATCTACCAGATGGACCGGTGTATCAAGAGTTGGGAGTGTATAGACTATACGACCCAGACCATCCCTCAGTTAACCTGTATGAGGCGGGGCGGGGGAGCCAATGTACACTGTACCATTCTGGTGGCACGCAGGCAGTATGCTACAATACCCAACCTGCTAACTTGCCCCCTGTCCCCTGTGTGCAGGGTAGCAGTGCGAGTTAACACCCACCATGCTCTCTTGCCCCAAAGGGCCAGGGTAGCAGTGTGAGATGTATGCAGTGTGTTACAACATCCACCCTGCTGCCCTGCCCCCCCCCCCCCTGTAGCTCCCTGAGTGCGGGGTAGCAGTGTGAGATGTATACAGTATGCTGCAAGACCCGCCCTGCTGCCCTGCCCCTTCCCCCTGTGTGCAGGGCAGCAATGTGGGTTGTACACAGTGTTCTACAAGACCCAAACTGCTGCCCTGTCCCTGCCCCAAGTGTGCAGGGCAGCAGACTTGTGGGTTGCTACAACACCCACCCTGCTGCCCTGCCCCCTGTGTGCAGGGTAGCACAGGGGGCAGGGCAGCAGTGCGGGTATAATGTGAGGTATGGTCACAGTAGTGTTTACCTTGCCCCCCAGTCTTCCCCGTTAGGTGGATCCATGCTCTAGGCCCTACGCGCTCCGCGACCCCGGCCACCTCTCGTGGTCCGGGATCAATTTGACTGTATTAACTGCACGTCTGGCTTTTTCAGCACGGCCCGTTTTGAACCGTTATAGGCTGATGGATCGGCACCAACTTCCTCCACCAAATGGGGCCCTGTTTAGAGCTATGATGCGCAAAGAACGGCACAAAGCCCCCCACAAAAAGAACATTTAGGGCAAAACACAGCATGGCAATTCCAATTTCACGCTGATAAACAACGACTCGATCCAATTCACACGACAAATTCCACCAGTGCCATTTTTAATGGGGGGAACGCCTTGTTGGTAACACTACAAAACATGACGCTCTCCACCCACAGTTCTCCTATCTGTACGTCAATGTAATCTTCAGTCAGCCAGGCCGGGCCGGCCTGCGGAATATATCTGGCCAATTGACGTTATCAATCTACACAGTTTGACAGGCCGGGAAGCAGTAGTAGCGAGTAAATGATGTGCTGCAACAGTTGCGTCTCGGCGGCAGAGATAGGTCGGATGGCATCAGGCGCAGATTAAGGATGTCATGCATCATCCCGCTGAGGAGGCAGATGCTGCGGCTACATGTAGCAGTAGTGGTAGTAGCTGCTGGAGCTTCAGTATGCAGCACACCATACCGCCACTGTGGGGTGCTGGAGGGGATGGCTCACGTGGGTGGCTGGTTGGAGATAGTGTAGTTTAGTTCTGGATGTTGGCTTCTTGATGCTAAACACTTGTCCATGCCTCCACTACTATCTGCAGCCCACCCCAGCAGTCAGCATGTGGCGCCGGGCGGCTAATTACAGCGCCTTCTGCTCCGATCCTGTGCACACCAACGCTTATCACAAGATGCAACGCCATGTAAACTGTATATGTCCTTTATCTCAGATGGTTCCAATCTCAGGCTGCCTATCTACCCCTGCAGTCATCATAATTATAATATCGACGTCTACCACGGGCATTTGCCATCGGGGTAAAATCACAGATCCCTTTAGAAGATTGCCAGTATCGTATATACATGTACAGCATTTATAAAACTAGTCTATTATGGAGGCTAGGTATGTGTTGGGGCGGGGCGGAGGGGGGGGGGGCATGTAGATGCTATCAGTCCTCTAAGACGGCGGCAGGTCGGCACCGTCCCAGGCTGACCACGTTTGTATACAGTATGAAGGCTGTGTATACACACACGTCTTGGGGGTCTGTTGTCTGTCCCCGGACACACAAAGATACCTAAAGATGGATACACATCACAAAAACTGTATCAGATATAAAGCTCCCTTGCTGCATACCGCCTACATTAATTACAACGGAGCACATTGTTTCCTGCACAGAGTCTTGTCATAGACGGGAAGCGTCCACCTAAGTAGGATTGGTGGGTTGGGTCAGGAGGCCTTGGTGGTAACAACATTAAATATCAGCAGTTTTCCCCCTGTACAGATTTGTCTGCCGTGCTAGTCTTTCATGGAGGATTACCTAAAGTGGGGCAAACGACGCTAAGAGCTGGTGCCTGCCCGATACCGGGGCTGTTCACTGAGCTGCTCGCCACTCACACGAGCTGCTCACTGACCCAGATCGACGAGCTGCTCACAGGGACATGTGTCCTGCTTTAGCTCACACCGGCCAGCCAATCCATCAGCATTAGGCTAGGTCGGTCCCTGTAAACGGTTTTGGTTTTGCTCCCAGTAAAAGAAGAATGCTCGGGGTCTGTAATAGCTGTGTACATAGAATACAGCTTTGGTCTACTAAGGCGGATGTTACTGGTCACATTTATGTTCATAAATATCCAACACACCGTGTTCACTTAAAATATTTTTTGTTTATAAAAGTGAGATCGATCACCTCAGAATGACAAGTACCAGAATGACAAGTGTCAGTTCAATGAGGTGACACCGTCGGTGATCTCCAGCCTAATGTTGAAACGAGCCCCTCCTGTCCGGGTGGCTTACACCACTGTGGGGGGGGGGGGGGGAGGGGGGGAATGGGGTGCTGAATGCCCAGTGTGCCACCTACCAACCTACCGACCTACCCAGCCCTAACACAGGACACGCGGATCTCAAACTTCAAACACATCGCCTCTGTAAATATTGACATGGGGTTGGGGTGCGGCCATTGATTGCATTTAGAGGGTGGAATGTCCCTAATTGATTATTGATGTGGCTCTACATCCAATACTAGGATTGCATGGCGACCAGGCGGGGCAAAGGTTGGGGGAGGGGGTGGGCAATGTCCAAGCGTGAGGCACCTACTATGCTGATACTGTGTTAGTCAGACTACCAGTTAAATGCAGCCATCCCTCCCTGTCCGTTAACGTGCACTATGTCTGTCTGTGTTGAGACATACACGAGTCCCACGTCTAGTGGGCTGCTCTACAGGGACGAGCTACCCAACACCCACTCCACCTTCAGAACAGTAGATAGAGGGACTAGCTGCCACCCAACCCCACTTCACCTTCAGCAGTACATACAGGAACAGGCCAACCCCATTTCATCTTCAGTACAGTACATGTCAGGGACTGTCTGCCACCCAACCCCCACTTCACCTTCAGTAGGCCTACAGTGCATACAGGGACTCGCTGCCACCCAACCCCCCCCCCCCGCCTCACCTTCATTACATGCAGGGACTAGCCCCCACTTCACTAGGACGTATTACTCAGCGGCACTAGTTCCTCTGCCACCTCTCCCTCACTTCACCTTCAATACCCATAGGCTTCAGACAGGCGTGCTCGCCGTCCGCATTATCCTTCTCCATAAATAAGTATTTGTTTTAATAATACGGATTTTAAGGTCCAATTGAAATTCTGCGCATCGTTTTCATTAGTGCGCAAGGGCAAAATGCTGGTGAAGCTTAATTGATTTGTCTCCAGCGGGGGTTGGCACCAGGGTGTGGTCAGTGGTGTGTAAGAGGGCCCAATCTGCGCCGGGATCTGTCACGTTCAAAGAAACTTTTAATGAAATCACCCCACCAGGATCCCTGCCTAATGCAGCTTTTCCACCACGATAAACAGCCAGGTGGGACGACTTTTTCATCTCATCATCCCCCCTGTAAGCCACAGGCGGATAAATACGTGCATGAACTGCGACGTCAGAGGTAACGTCATGCGGGGCGTGTAGCACAGTGGGATAACACAGCACGGTGCCTCCTGCTGTTATCTGCTACTACATGTACTGCAGTATAACACAGTGCAGAACCAACGTATCCTGGCTTTATACAGTTTCTGCTACATTGTGCACAATGTGTACAACTCTCGGGTACAGCTACCCCTGTCATATTACCATGAGAATTACTGATCATATTTGTTATTAACACGACGTGCATCTATTGTGATTTGTACATGTGAGTCCATATTTCTAAAAATTCAGGCTATTCTCTGTTGATACAATTTAATCTAATACCTTTCATATCTAACAAAAAGGGAGTTACCAGGTGGATGAGCTGCCTGATTGGAAGGTATTGTGACAAGAAATGTTGCGTCTTTTAGGTTCTCTTTCGGCTTGACTGATCCCGAGTTATTCATATTGCTCCCGTCTCTTTGTTGTTTTCCAACTGTCACTCACACTCAGAGTGACCTGTGTGTCTCCTCCAAAGACAATATTGCTTTTTTATCCGAACTGATGACGAACACTGCCTATGAAAACAGACACTATATTGTAACAACAAGTGGGGCGGCAGCACGCAGGGACATTTCCTGTCAGTATGCTAAAGGGGTGCTCATTTTTTAACAACAGGGGGACGGGTAACAAATTTTGACCCCTTGACCGGGGAGGGGGGAGTAACAAATTTAGACCCCTCTTGGGTGGGGGGGGGGGGGGGTGTACAACCGCTATCTGTATCATAACCGCTATCTGTATCAATAACATAGAGGTTGACCATACAAACGCTATCTGTATCAAAAATCGCTATCTGTAGTAACCATCCAACCGCTATCTGTAGTAACCAACGCTATCTGTTACAACTTTTTGATCATTGTGAATAGGCACATCCAACCGCTATCTGTATCAATAAACGCTATCTGTATCATACCAAAAATGACATGTCCATCAAATCACAGGTGAGACAAATGGTCATTCATGATTAGTACCATTGATACCACCTTGTATTTGGAGTCATTATTGCCCCCCAGGACTTATTTGAGGTGTATTATTGTATTTTTAAACTTCTTTGAGCTTCATATAGCAAATTTAATGGTTAAATAAAATTGTTATTCTTAGGGGAAAAATACCCTCCCCAATGGTGTGGTTGATACATATAGCGGTGTTACTACAGATAGCGGTTACAAGGACAACCTCTATCTGTATCAAGGCTATTAAGATATATCAAAGAATAGGCCCTACAATAGCCACAATACTGTCCTACTCTACAAATGACATACACATGTGCCCCAATTATATCTTGAACTTAGTTGACCTTTCCTCCATAGCCTGGCTGCTATACCCTACCAAATGGTGTGGTTGATACAGATAGCAGTGTTACTACAGATAGCGGTTGTAAGGGCAACCTCTATCTGTATCAAGGCTATTAAACGTATCAAAGGTAGAACTACAGCCATAACATTTCGCATTCTTTTACCAATCAGCATTTTCTCAACAAATTGATAACATTTTGCAAACTTGACATTTTCGTGATTTTCACATTTTTCTCACTAAATTGGTCATTTATAGGCAAATTTGACATTTTTCACAATTTTTCACAAGTTCTAGCCAAATTGTCATTTTCAGGAAAAATGATTGTTCATGTGTCATAACATTTTTTTAAACAAAATAAAGCAATGTTTGAAACAAAGTGGCTGTCGAACCAAATTTGATACACTTAGTGTTAGGAGGAATACTAGATATGCTTGATACAGATAGCACCTTGTTGATACACATAATTTGATACACATAGCGTTTTTTTGATACACATAGCGGTTGGATGGTGAACCTCTATGTGTTATTGATACAGATAGCGGTTATGATACAGATAGCGGTTGTACAGGGGGCATAAGAATTCCACCCGTTTTGAGCGAAATCTCACCGCCCCCCCCCCCCCCCCCCCCCCCCCCGGTTGTTAAACAAATGAGCACTCACTAAGGCTGTGCAGCAAGGGGGGGTCGAATGCTGTGTAGGCAGGTGGGGACGGCAAGAAGGTGGGCTTAGGCTGTGCATTTAAACTAGTTCTCCACGGTTTTGTTGCGTTTTTAATGTATTCCGGGGTCACCATTGTAGTCCTACTGGCACAAGTCCATCCCAGACTCATTAAGTTGGTAATTACCCATCTATCAACTCGGCCTATCTTACCAAATCATCCTCAATGGGGACTTTCTCGCAACTAAATAAATAATGAGCCTTTGGAAACAAATGGTATTTATAGCTTCTAAATTAGACGTTAATAAATGATCGGCCGTCATCCGGAGGAGAGGCACTCTGTTCACATCATTTGGCAGATTGTCCGATATGAAGCCCGTTTATCAATGTCCCCTTTTATCTTTTCAATCATCTCCCATGTAGGAGACCACCAGTGGGTATTTGCCTGGACGGGATTATTTCAAGTGGCCATAACAATGTACCAAACCAACTGTTGGTACAAAATGCACTTTGTTAAGAATACCGAAACGACTGAAAATTCCCAATGTTGTCATCCGTTTAATAACAATAACCGAAAGCTGGAGTGAAACCATTAAAACAGTGCTGATCACACTAAACACGTCCGGCTAGAGACATGGCCGGAAAGTCATGCCGACATTGCGCCATGTCTACCAATATATCATGTGGGTGGGGCAGGGCTGGTATTGAGGAACTGTCAGCGTGTGTGACGGCAGAGGCCTCCCCTGCCGACAAACACAAATCCCTGCCCTGCCAGTGCAGACATGGGCAGGAATTACTCTCCGGTGTAATAGCGGGCCTCAGCCCCTACCCCTACAGCCCAAACACGGTCCGGGCGGGCCTGAATTATTGTTGGTAATTGATTAACACTGGAGTAATTGGTCGGCGGACTGGCCTGGCTAACTGGACAAGATGGCCAGTTGAGTGGTCAGAGGGAGGCACCTCTAGTGGGGCCACCATCGGTCATCATTATACGGACCAATACATGCCCACTGACATTACGGCCGACATTATCACTCTTTATGGGCCATCAAAAACACGCTCAAGATGTATAGGGCAAAATACCACAGACCCCCTCCCCCTACCCCTCGTGCTGCTAGGCTTGTCCTATATACCTCCCTGCTACCCGCATCATCCAGGCGATTCATCGGGTGAGGAATGACGAGGGGTTGGGCCTGCCTACCGCCACCCCCTCCTCCTCGTCCCTATCCTCTGTTGTGGTATGTGGCATATGTCAGTTTTTCATCTCTTTCTCATATTTCAGTGGATAACACATCCTATATCGTAAAAGGACTAGGGGATGGTAGCCGTGTTGGTGTGTGCATATAGTGTAGGGGACACACTGTGCATCGTGTTCCTGCAACATAGAGCATCAATACACAAAGTCGCCCATTTCCTATACTACTACATTTGTACATTGTACTCCCATTCTATGTCCCTCCCTATATACTTGGTCGTGCTTCAGAATCATTTACCACAGGTATAAAACTAGTCTGTATACACGTACTCTTCTGTGTGTAACTGACTACACTGACTACACACTCGGCTCACACTGATACATTCTATTTGGTATCAGTGAGCCTACACCATTCACCTGCCTACACCATTCACTCTTCTAACGGCTTCTACCCTAAGTATGCTGACTGTATGTTCACCCATTTACGTAGAGGTGTGTAACCTGAGCATGCAGCATCCAGCCAGGCACTGGAGGCTTGCTGGCTGGGACTGGGTGGGGTGCCGTACCTTTGATCCTTATGCTGCCTATTGTTGATGGTGAGTGCGACTCCCTGATCCTATCCACCTTCTCTCACTGTGGACCTGCAGCACCCCCCCTCCCATAGTATGACAATGGCAGCAGACGTTATTACTGCTGCACGACACACACCGGCTGTGCCGCCTTGTATATCTCCATCCTCTGGTTACGGGGATCAGCTCTGGGTGTGCCGGATCATCTACATACATGTTGTCTACTCACAAACTGTGATCCTGTGAACACCTTGTGTACATCCACCCTGTGTACATCCATCCTCTATACACCCTGTGTACATCCACCCTGTGTACATCCACCCTGTGTACACCCTGTGTACATCCTTCCTCTGTAGACCCCTATGTACATCCACCTTCCTCCCTCCTATGTACACCCTGTGTCCTTCTTCCCTCTGTAGACGCCCCCCCCCCCCCCCCAATGTAGGGTGTACACCCTTCCTCTGTAGACCCCTCGTGTACATCCTCCCTCTGTACACCCTGTGTACATCCTCCCTCTGTGTGTCACAGCTGTATACTCCCCTCCCTTCCCCTTCAGCCCTATTCTCTACTTCTAGGTGCCTAAGACAAACGTAGGCAGGACATGCGCGCCTCCGCCGGGAAATCTGCCGTTCACTTATTTATCTGTGGGGGTGGTGCTTCTTTGGAGACAGACACGGACGGCCAAGCACCACTCTTAATGGCTCTAGCGGCTTTCTACGAGCTCATAAACCGATATAATAATTCATGAAATGAGTTGGGTTACTGTATGGAGGCGGAGCTGCATTGAATCCCAGGAACAACCAGCCCTGTACCCTCGGGATATAACCTACAAGTCTACGGTAAAGGCCACACCGGTGAACTAAGACATGCCTCTCAACCAAGGTACATAAGATGCCCTTGACCAAACATGCAATGTTTTTGTAGAAATCAAACACGGAAAATCAAAATCCGTTGTTTCAATGTTTTCATTCCCCCAATGAATATTGCTTCCGCAATTCCGGCAATAACACACACTTTGTAATTTTAAAAAGGGCATGGCAGTCAGGATTACAGCCTAAAAAGCAGTCAGTCTTGTGGCCACGTCAGCGCAGGTGGTTGGGAGTTTTTTCTCACTAATCCATCCTTTATTAGTATTTCCCAAGGAAGTCATGAACAGATGTGGGTTCTTGAGGGTTCCCGTTTCCCCCTGTATGTCTCATTTTCACTACGTTGTGTGTGGATGGAGATGGCGAGGGGGTAGAATGCCATATGTATAGCGTCTATTAACTGTAATTGTTAGTTGCTCCCACACCTCCCACATACCAAAGTTTTCACTGCGAGTAAAGCCTGTTCATATCTACTTGTAAACTAGTAAGTATATACTAAAGTGGGTGAGATATGCCGTCGGTGAGATCTGGTATATAGAAACTGGGCAAAGGTATAAGTGCATTCCTTCTGTCAGCTCCATATGCCTATACCCCTACAGGTTCGGTCCTCTCTGGTTATCTTAACCTATATACCTGGTTCACAAGTGGGACTGGTAGATGGGCTAGCAGCTATCTCACAGACCTACACGTCTCCACACCAAAGAGATCCAAAGAGGCGTTTGGCATGTTATGGGCGGTAGTTTGTTTGGCATGGTGGATTAAACAGAAGATGTGCCTGGAGGAAAGGGTCAGGGGTGTGAGTCAGAGAAGGAGGGGATCACATGATAAGGGATAACCTGCGTAAAGTTGCTATCTAGACTGGGGTTGTCTATCTAACACTAAGCACACGCGGTTGGTGGGTGGTATGTGTGTGCAGACTATATCAGTGTGTGTAGGAGCTGGTGCTGTAACACACACGTGAGGCTCACACAGAAAGCCTACCCTAACACAACATGGCGCTACTGTTGCATGGCTTACAGGCCGAGACAGGTGCACAGGGTAAAACAGAACCGTGTGTTATACGATTCAGGGTAGCCTCAAGTAGCCTGGGTATAGCTGGAGCAGCCCCCCCCCCCCCCCCCCACACACACAAGGGTGAACCTTACACCCTGGAGTGCAGACATTTGGGGTATTTTCACATTTCAAAACAAATGCCGTGTGTGTCACAACACGGTGTGTGTAGGTGATGTACCTGTGTGGGCTGAAGGTGAGAACTGGGACAGAAGGATGTCCTTTTTACCGCCTTCACACAGGACTCCCACATGCTGCATACTGGTACTGACCTACATCTTACATAGGACAGATGCCCTACCTAACATACATACATAAAATACATACGTAAAGCCATTAAATCATTAGCTCTGCTTTATGTGTCCCACCCTTTAATATGTTGTAGCTCGTGGATTGATGGGTACATCTATTCAAGACCAGCTGCACTTCGATAGCACTTCCAGATAAGTACGCGGTGTCTGCCATGAATTCCTACCAAACAATAGACACGTTTACTAGTGCAAAACAAGGCCCCGGCCACAATATGTATGAGGGCATAATTCCCCGATTCCATGAATAATATTTATGAGGCAGCGAGTCAATGAATGCTGCGACCGCCTTCATATGGCATACATATTACAAGGAAAAGACCCAAATCAGCTTTGGTCAACTAGGTATCATTATGGCCTTCCCTGGAGACGGGCACTACTTGCTGCCGGTGGTGGCAGTGATGTGGGGGTGAGTGGGAGGGTGAGAGGTAGGCAGGGGAGAGCGCTGCTGTGGTAGCCTCAAGTCATATATCATTTTGTCCATATTTCCATGAAGACTACCCCAAGGCCGCCATCAGAGACGGCCATCCAAACACCTGTAATAACAGGATCCGGTTACTGTCGCCAACTGAGGTGTGTGTGGGAGGGGGTGGGTAAAAGTCAGGTAGCCATGGGCTGTAGGGGCTTGAATAGAGACAAGATGCCACACACTGGACCCTAACCTAACGTCCCGACACAACCCTGCACGACCCCCATCATCTTATGAATAAGTTGGAGCTATCCATAAAATTCCATATAAGATATACCACTGGTCATGTTATTATGTTCCATTGTCAGGTCTGTTAACTGTGTGCCCCAACTGTAAGTGTCAAGCCGTGCAGTAAATGGTGCTTACCTTTTTGGCTGTCATGACGTAGACGTGCTCCTTAGGACGGTCAAACGTCATGTCTTTGTTGACCGGACTGCCCACGTCTATGGGGATCGTCTCGTACTCCTTGGCTAAGGTTCCCGACTCGATGACAACCTGAAACACACAATATACACAACATTAGTCCACATAGTTACATAAAGGTTTTGAACGTGCTATATTTTCATTTGATTTCATTCAAGCAAATGTGCATCTGATATCTGGTATACATCTCATAACGATTAAAACATCGTGTGCCTGGTTTAATGTAAAGTAAGAAATGCGCTGACATTTCAGCTGCTGTCTTTGGCATAAAGACGTCATCCGGGACGTCATCACATCTTATTTGTTTATTTCTATTATATAACTAATGTTATGATTCCATAAAAGAAAGAAATCTGTTCTTGGGGCATGAAGGATAATAGCCTTAGCACTGAAAGAAAGATGGCAGATTTAATCATTCTACTCCACATTTCCCCAGGCACCTGCTGAGGAGAGCATCTCAACGCCTTGTCGCTCGCCACCTCCACAGCACACACCGACAACATGAAATACTAACTGCAGGTCAATATGGGAGACTATCGGGTTGCACAGGTGCACAGTCTGGGAGCATCGTCCAAAACACCATCTTCTCCACCCCCCCCCCTTAACTGCCCCATGGTGTGGGTCACATGGCCAGCACGACCAGCATCTCGATCCATGTTAACGCATACTGCAAGGCAACGGCGTTAATGTAACAATAAGGTATTCACTTCTGCTCAGGAGGCAATTGTTGATTGAAGGATTCATGTCAGTCACTGGATACCGTCCCATCCAGGGCTGTTCACTTTTATTGACAATACGGTTGTTCTTTGTGAGGCCAACCAAAGTGTGCCAACATGAGTCCATGTCAGGTTGATGCTGTCTGCCTCTGCTCGGTATCGCCTTCACTGTATGCATGCATCCTCTGCCCTATCTATGGGCAGTATCCTAGGGTGAGGCTCTAAAGTAAGAGCAATCCGTAGACGTGGGATCGTGTAATATTGACAGGGTAAAGTAGGTCAACAAAGTATATATTTTATGAATCAGATTCTTTTACACTTGCTCATGTATATTGATGTTCATACAGCGGATCCTCCTCGTGTTCATGACACGTTGACTAGCTGCAACTGGTGTAATTATGTTACATGTAGTTTGAACATGAGTTTCCAAATACATATATACAAAATATGTAGTGGACTTTCAGTGGATAAAGATCTGGAGGAGGACTAGGCTGTTTTGTGCAGCCAGGTGTACGGTGTATACGTGCTGCATGAGGACCTCTGTACCGGCGGTACACTGATAAAACACGTCCCTTCTGTATGAGACCAGTTCTTATACAAGAGCTGTATGTAGCCAGAGCTTCTTGTAGGTAATGTAGCGGTCAGAATCAGAGACAGCAGCGTGTATGTGTACACGGGCAGAGTACGGCTAATTGCTCACTGGAGACGTACACACCTGGGTATGATACATTTCCGGGATGGCTCTCTCTGGACCTGACCACCAGAGTCTCTGGGTGCCACTGGTGGTCGGGGATTACATGATTAGTAAGGGCCAGTCGGCGTGCCGAGGACCCCTGGGTGTAGGAGCAGCACACTGAGCTGCTCCCTGCCGTACATGGCTAATGAGTTACTCTGCTGCATGCACTCACAAGGGACGCCCACGACAATAGTAGTATTACATCCACGTCACGTGGCCGTTTTATACACACTGTTGCTCGTGGTAAGGTGGTCAGATGATGGCGATGGGTTATGATAGGGGTAGTACATGTGTCACTCTATTGATGCCTGTACCCCCAACCCCTCCTGCTCAGCCCTATCTAACAACCAAGTCTACCCAGGTAGGCATGAAAACTATGATATATACATGTACGTGGTTGCCGAGGGGCAACTTTCCGACCTCCGGTGGGACCCCTCTGCACCCCCATATAGACCCTCCCAATCTCATCCTCTGTCCTTTTCTTACTTTGAGATAGAAAGACGCCGGGCACGGAAGATGGGAGGACTATCCACTGGGGTGTTTCTCCAACTGTCTGTGTGGTGCAGTCACACGTTGGGTAAATATCGTGTGCCCGCCCGCTCTGAGGTCCCCTGTGGCCGTGTGAGCAGGCTATCTATTGACACTCACCAGAGGCCTTCGGCCTCTGGGGAGTGGCGTCTATAGGCGTCGCTACCCTTTCCTCTACTGCTCAGTCTCACCCTCATGTGTGACTGCCCATAGTCCAGCCCCATGCCCAAATAAGGCAGACTGGGTCATGGAGGGGTGCACGGCCCTGAGTCCCTCCCCCTCCCACCCCTGCCACTGACCTGCGTGACCTAGATGCTCCCTCTCGAGTCTATGGTCACCCTGCTCTGCTCTGATGTAGCGTCACAGTGTGTGGAGTAACTGGCAGGGGCCAGTGTAGTTACTCCCAGCTTGGTGGTCAGCATACCTCCCATCTATCCCATACAGACTACACTGTGGGACCCATTGGAGACCTGCCTCACATGACCCATCTCAGTCCCCTCCCTCTCACCCTGGAGTAGCTATGGGCAGTGGGTCCTATGGTGCAGCTCACTGGGTCGTTCACCATACAGCTACCTGTGCAAGAGTAAGGTATAAAGGGAGAATCCAACATGGCGCCCTCCATGCAGGTTTTGGCCGGCCACAGAACAGCCGTGCGTTCATTGTAAGTGTCCCTAACCATCTGTTTGCTACCATTCCCGGATCAGTCCACGACTTGATAGGAGACCTGCCACAGACGCGCTGCACAAAAAGTAAGAGTTTGCTGCGGCGTTTTTGCCTGGCTGGGGACATTTCCTTGGGGACAGGGGGGACACAGGCGGCTGCTGAGTATTAAGGAAATAGAAGGAGCCCTAGCCCGTGTTCAATCACCCGGTGGCGTTGAGCATTTCAGTGGAGGTTCGGGATGTGTAACGGAGTCTGGTAGAGGAAACACGGCCCACATACCCCGGGGACGGACATGGGCAAACATAGCCCTGCCCCAAAACCAGCTCACCCAGCCCTCTGATCCACTAGGGCAACACGTCCTGACCCCTTCCCTTACCTCCCCCGTTACACTCAGCCTACAAAGCCCCCTCAGGTCCCCATACATACACCACCTTCCGGGAATCTCTGCCAGCATGGATTATCTAGTGGCCACTAGATAGCAAAATACCATACTGTGAACAAAATTAATGTCGATAACTGATCATGCATGTCCTCACAGAAATCCATCGATAATCGTTTTTAGATGGGGCTCTCCCTACAACCAGCAACGGCTCCATATCCCTAAACAAATACGATCTGATCTGATTTGGAATGAGGTACATGTCAATACAAATAGTCAAAAATTGGGATACCCAACAAAGAATTAGTATCTTCTTAGCTGCGGCATGGGTAAACGTGCAGTGGGGACGTTATGGTGCGTTCTGTGAGGGGTGAGTGCCCCGCCTGGTCGTCACTCACACGGCACGGGATTACAGCCATCCTCCAGCCCTCACCGCACGGATTAGGGCTAAGCCAGCAGCGGCTATTGGGGTGTTATTAGCGCTGTGTGCACGTGCTGTGGACGCGAGAATGTATGTAGGAGAGCAGGGATGGGGATCAGGGAAACAGGGGGTTGGTGCTACGACACAGGAGGACATGCCTGTTACATGAGTAAAGCCACTACACCATACACAGGGGCTACATGCCGCGGCTAAACCCTCACACACTGCTGCACATCGCACCTCCCCAATACAGCAACATCAACATATCTGTGCCACCTCCTCTACTGCCGCCCCACCCTCACCCTATCCTTCCGACTTGCTGTTTCTGATCCCTAAACCCGTCTATGTATCAATGTGCTCCAAAAACAAATGTATCTAAGCGTACCTTTGTAAGTACCGAAGCCCCTGATCAATAATTCTTCCGCTACCAGCCAAACCTTTCTATTAGCCTGTTTATTGTGTTTATGGTTTTTGGATTCATAAACGTTCCTATAATTTCTGCTTTTCTATCACCTTTTCATCTGAATATCACTTTCCATGTTATACTATCAGTGAGGGGGCACCCTGGCTGAAATTGTTATTACCAGAGGGTCTGGGGGTGGGGCATGGTGACTTGATGGTAAGTCTGTAAGGGTCAGGGGCAGGGATGGCACCGCTCCCACTTACCGGGCCGGGTGTGCTAATTTGCCGGCAGTGTCCTGTCAGCCCGGTCCGTGTCAGGTACCGTCATCCATACTAATTGTCATCTCTGTGAGCAGCTCTCAACTGCTCACAGTACCCACGATCTGCTCCGAGCAGAGCCAGGCCGCAACAATGCAACAATGCACACAGAGTTGACGCCTCTAGACTAGAAGTCAGTGGAGCCCATGCAGTGGAGCCCATGTAGGTGGTCTACCGTCAGGACCCTGTCTATGTGTGGACCTCATGAAGCTGGGTTAACTCCGTACCCCGGACACTTTCAAGGCCTTCTCCACCTCCGGACATATGCTGACCTACTATAAGGCATATTTACTACTCACAGCTGGTTTGTATTACTGCATGCAGTTTTCACATGCCATACAGTTACAGTCGGACTCTGCTCACGATAAGCAAGAATAACATAGGGACACTCAAAAATAACAAGACCATTAAGAAGAATGAAGTACATGTAGTACTTAATCATGCTTTCATTTAAATAAACCCATACCGCCCGCTCAATCCTCAATTTAACTTTCTCTGCTGTTTCCCACTTTCAGAATGATCCCGTAAAGACAGGTCAGATGTTTTAGGTTCAGTAGGGTTGCTGGAACTGCTCTACTGCTCTCCGACCTGTCACAGTGGTGTAAACAAGGGTTGCCAAGTCGGACATAGCAGTGAGAGCCCGGGGCACTGACCTCATTTCCCTTGTCACAACATTTTGATTGGTTCATAATAAGAGCTGTCCGGTGCGGGGCGAGCAGCTGCCATCTAACCCCTATTACCGTGTGTGGTGCAGGGGGCGGCAGCCAGCCGTGGCCGCCAGCCTTATTACTGTAGGCACCCTGGTGGTGGCTGCCAGCTGCACCCCCCCCCCCAGCCTCCTGCTCACCGAGTTGCTCCATGTCTGTAGGGACCCTGACCTACTCACCCAGGCACCCTAACCGGGGTGGGGGAGGGGGTGAATTGGCTATCAAACTTCACTTTGCTTTTGTCCATATTTATTGTGCCTCCCACTTTCCCCATGTGAGTGATCAACGTTATGTCGAGTGGTTTCGCAATGGCCATGTTTTTCCCTTGCCCATCTGGCCTGTATTATGCTTCTACATGTATCTGGTAATCCCTCCTAGTAGTAGTCGTCTACAAATAGGACTTCGTCAGGGTTGTATAAATGTGTATGCTGTGCCATGGCCTGAAAAAAACTGGATGTAACAGCGAAAGCTTGAATGTGAAAACCGTAAAATACCACGTTGTATCAAGTGACGTCCGAGATAGTGTGAGTGATGTTAGTTGATATTGGCCGCGTACTATGTACTCTGCCTACATTCCCTAGTATCTCCCTCGGCGGAGCCTTCTTCATAAAACGGTCAGATTTAATCAGAATCAGGTGATATTTACGTTAGAGAGGGTAGCCCTGACTCATCTATCACAGCTAGTAATACACAACAGGTTAATATTGCATGTATAAGTACTGGACGTAGTATCACCAACCCCCATCTCTACTCTACCGCCCTGCCCTGCTGCTTTTTATAATTCAATGTATCTAATCGGTAACTGCTAGTGATATTTATATGTGGGCGCAGCAGTACCAGGTGATACGGGCATGTTTTACTACTACGGCCTGCTGTTATCTGATGTGGTAGTCTCTGGTGATATACAACGCCAATACCCCCTGCCAGCCCCCAGTGCCATCCGGCCTCTGCCGCCCTACTGCCATCCTAAGGCCTACCACTTACCACAACCATGTGCCCGGCCGGTAGCCGGTACCAGGCAGGGAGGGGAGCAGGTCCTTGACGTTGGCCTGCTATGTACCCCACGTGTGGATACAGGCCCCACTTAGTGGGCACCCGGCCCCTACCACACCCCATTATCATCTCCACATGCTGGCCGCCCACCTTGGCCCAATCGCCTGCATTTCGCAATGGGTGGGAATCACACACATATCACCTCCCGACCATGGGGCACAAGGAGCAGAGATTACCGTAGACTCTCGCCACCACCGCCAGTTGCCATACATTATTCACAGTCATAGGGTCTAGGATGGGGCTAGGGGGAGTCTGAGTACAAGTACCTGTATGTGTGAGACGGGCCTGGGTAGGGATGGTAAGAATGCAGTGTATGAGATGGTGGGTATGAAACTACAGACTGTGATCTATGGACACACCTGTTCGTAGATCTGTGATCTTATAGATACTATCTTACCCCACTTCCACCACCACCACGGCCCACTTCCTAATCCGGGTTCCTACTAAACCGTATGTCAGCTCCCCCCCCCCCCACACACACACATCACCATCACCACCACCACCACCACCACCACCATAAGCCATGAAGTATATGGGGACAGAATAATGCCTTTAGGGGCCATCCATTAATTACGTACGCACATTTTTGGCCAAAGTAGACCCCCCCACCCCCCCTGTTGCACCATGTACGCATTTGGACTACCCCTCCCCCCCCCATGCGTACATACGCATTTAACTTTTACCCCCCCCCCCACCACTGATAAAATAAAGGAACCTTATAAAATTCACTGAGGAACTTACGTGCATATGTAGGGGGAGGAACCCGGTCCTTGCACTCTGCTTGATACATGCGTTCCCTCTGCTCAGAAACACCCCAATTTCCATGGATTTTTCAACAGAAAAATACTGCCCCCATGATACATTGTATTGAGAAATACCCCCTTCATCCACCCCCTCAATAAAAGAAGCAACCTCGGCCCTGACACTTATGCTCGTTCCCAAAAACGAGAAATAAGGGTGTTTATTCCATCCTCTTCCAATGTGCCCGGAAATCAAGAAAAAGGGGTATAACTTCGCATTTCTATGAGGAAAGGAGGTATATTCAAAGGCCATGTTCTTAGAGTTATCAAAAAGGGTCTATTTCATAGAGTAAACACCCACATTGAATAATGGTTGTAGGAGAATTCTCAATGTAAACTTGGTCTTAAGTCAACACACAAGGGGAATGTACATCCACAGAGGGTTGAGAGGTTCCTTGAAATTTCCGAAAAAGAGGGTGCTAAAAAGTATGTCAGCCTTTTGTAAAAGAAAGGGATGTATTTTTACCATGAAATGTCTGTGCTTTTCCCCAAAAAGGGGGCGAGTTGGTAGGATGGGGGGGGGGGTCGAAAAATATTTGGCATATTTGGAAAATCTAAAAGAAAATTTTCAAAATGTCATATGAATATTTGGACCTAAAAGAGTACAAATTTTAGTCTAAAATGACCCAAAAAATCTGCCCTATGCGTACACAATGCGTATGCCAAAATGGGCCTAGACCCCCCCACCCCCCCTGTACGCATCTGTACGCATTTGGCCAGACCCCCCCACCCCCCCTTCATGCGTATGTAATTAATGGACGGCCCCTTACCAAAAGGGGGGCTACCCTAATTTGAGACTGGGTGAAGCGGGCATCCATTTTGTTGTGATTTTGAGAGGTGAGGCAGGCTAGTGTGTGGAAGCAGGGGCTATTGTGAGCGGCACGGTGACAGGGCTATCAGCCCCTGCTGTGATAATGGATGGGGGCCGGGCCTTCTTTAACATGATCCTGGGTAATATTGAAGATATTGGCGTTAAGCCCGCTCTAGTGTTACTCATTTGGTGGATACAAAGCCAGCCCAGGCCCCTACACAGTGTCCAGACCCCCACTCCCCACTCCCAGCACTAAACATCACTCACGGCTCCCAAATGACAACCCAGGAGCAGCCAGGCAACAGCTCCGTTTGTGGTAAAACAAATTAGCTATCTTAAGTTTCCCTTTCGGGGTGACGACGTGGGGCTTTGTGAACGTGGAAAGCCCACCAGATGGGGCAACGTAAATAATGGGATGAACCTTAAAGAGGAGGAACACAGAGTAAGGGGCCTTTGTTGGAGTAGCTCAGTGGACTGCAGCTCCTTGTACAACTGGGTGGTACAAGGTAGTGAGATGCTGCTGGACCACCACCTTCAGCAGGCTGCCCACTGAGCACTGCCCTTGCTGCCCGCCTAATTAGGCCATACTAATGACTGCACGGCCCGTGCTGTGATTGTCCTGCCGGCTGTACACGGACAGGGCAGCTACTGCCTGATTGTCTTGTCGGCTCCACTATGCCGGTAATCAGCGCCACGCCTAATGGACGCCGGCCGGAATCATGCACAGCTCCCGTCATGCAGTGTATCCTTACTGACTACCGACACTAGACAGGTAAATAAAGCTAACCTCAAGCACATCACACTGCCCTGTAGACATTAGCCTCTTACCATACCAGTACAGGATGTGTGCCCTGATCTTGCCTTCCAACCTCTCATCTAATGGGTAATGCTAGCCCGCTACATGTGACCCTCCCCATACACTACTCACGCCCAGGTCATTGTTTCTCGTTAATTTCATATACTACTCACACCCAGGTCATTGTTTCTACTTAATGTCCATATACTACTCACTATTTCTGGTTAATTTCCATATACTACTCACACCCAGGTCATTGTTTTTGGTAAAATGTCCATATACTACTCACACCTAGGTAATTGTTTTTGGTTAATTTCCATATACTACTCACACCCAGGTCATTGTTTCTAGTAATTTCCATATACTACTCACACCTAGGTCATTGTTTCTGGTTAGTTTCCATAAACTACTCACACCAAGGTCATTTCGTTTCTGGTTAACCTCCGCATACTATTAACAACCAGGTCATTGTTGCTGGTTACGCCTCATATACTATTCACACTATGGTACATGTAATTGTTACTCGTTCCCTTCCATCTACTACTCACATCGAGGTTGTTGTTCTATTTAGAATGCACTACCCGTACCCGCACCTAGTTAATTGCTCTTTGGTTATTCCATATACTTTTCACACTGAGGTCGTAGTTCTTTGGTTGACCTTCCATATACTACTCACACTGTCAGAGATTGTTATTCTTTGGTTGACCTTCCATATACTACTCACACTCAGGTAGTTGTCCTTTGGTAGACCTTCCATATATACTACTCACACTGAGGTCGTTATTCTTCGGTTGACCTTCTACTAGCCATCAGGTTATTGTTTTTGCATACCCTGTTCACAGCGGAACCATTATTCTTTGATTATTCTCAAAACAGGTCACCCATGACTACAGTGCGGAATGGAGAGATGAGAGGAAGCTGACACTTACCCCAAGATTTGCTGCATAAGCTGCAGTGATTATGTAATGAAATGACACGACAAACGCAGAAACTACATAAAGTATTCATGAAACCCGAGCTGCTCCCGAGAAAGTCCAATTACTTGGCGCCAGCAAATGAGCCCACGTGGTAGGGGTACTGCTTCCTCCCCGAGGTGGGGCCGGTCTGGGGGGTGTGTGGCTATGCTAATTGCTATATCAGACATGCCGTGAGCTGGAGGTGATTAACTCTGAGCTGTAGCCACCATGAATCAGCAGTATTTATACATGAGGTGTTGAGCGACACATCTAGCGTCCAGCCTGGTCTACTGTCACCATACAGTGCGTGACAGAGGGAAGCAGCACTAACACTACAGGGCCGTTTAAACTACACACAAAAATGTACATGTGATGTTTGCCGTATGGTAACTGGTAAAAGCTACAGCTACTGACCACATTACAAAGATGCTGTACCATGTATCATAGACAGAGAATACATGCATAGCAATGTACGGACAATATGAAATGTAGCATACAGTATGCAAAATGGTACGACTGTAGGAATCCTAAATATTGAGTATATACACACAGGAAGAAGTGGCGGCGGGGAATCTGATATCCACTGTCATAATAAACACCGACATGTGATATAAATGTCAGGAGAAAGCCATCGGCAACAGAAGGCAACAACTGTGTTGATGTAAATGATTACTGCATATTGAGTGAAAACAGTGCAAGCCACTGGGAAATGTTTGGCCGCGTGATGAAGTGGGCGGGAGGTGAGTGGAGGCGGTTTGTGATATATTTACCCACACAGGGCTCTTAGTCCCTTGTTGGTTTAAAACCACTCACTCAGTGTCCAGGCAAGGCCATGGTTGGAGCGTATAATGGGTGGCAAGGGTGTAAATTTCTACCTGCCTCAATGTACAACTATTTATTCTCACGTGGCCACCACCTATTCTCATTTCCTCCTCCATCTCAGCCTGCCTCCTCCACTTCTCCCATGGGCTGCCGCACACAAATTTGTGTTTCATTTGAAAACAGGGGACTCTGTTTTCCTCCATCAAACACGAAGAACCTTTAATTAATCGCGGCCGTTTCCGAGTACCCGTGATCAAGATTCAGACGGGAGGGCGCGAATTTTGAGTCATCTGCAAACAATGAGTCAGGGAGCCTGTGACAGGCCGCGTGCCAAAAACCCTGGATGAAGATCTGACGTAGCAATAAAGACGCGGCCGCCTGACAGCAAAGTCCACACCAATGCGGCCTCATGTGTCTGTCTGATTACTTCGTGGGGACGTTAGCCGTGTGTAGGACACAGGAAGGGCTCATCTGCCACACGTCAGTGGGAGGGGTCAGCTTATAATGCTTGCTGTTACACCCCAGTCTTATTGTTGTGGGCTCCATCCCACGCCGACCTGCACCCAGTGTTACAGGCGCCCCAACACGTCTATCAGACCCTGTCCATCTGGTTGTTAGCACACACGTGCACCGCACAGGGCACGGATTAGTGGCCCACTAGTCCTGATAGCACGAGTTGGTGGCACAGGGGCAGGGGGTATTATCTAGCTCCATAGTTGACTTGTGATGACTTTATGAGTGACTTAGGGGCCAACGACCGGTACGGTGAGGGCTTATCTCACCATAGGCTGCTCGTCCGACCTTTACATCACTGTATGTCTGTGGTCAACACTATCTGCATTCTCTCTACCCTTTATGTCAGTGCCTGATACCAAGTAGCTCATAAGGAACACAATGGCAATAACATAAGAGCAGGAGAGAAGTCCGTGGCTTCGGCTTCTAATCACCAAGACCAGGTGGCTTCCACTATAGCCGATTTCTTCCCGGATGAAGACCTGAATATTTCCAATTTTCCATCCGGCTCCGGCCAGGGCTTCATCAGGGAAGAAATCGGCTACAGTGGAATCCACCTTTAAAACCACTACAGACACCACAGGATTCATTTCTCACCGAGAATATTGACTAGGTACTGACAAATATTTATTAAGAGCCGCCATGCACCGAATCAAAACACCCATCAATAACATTTCTCTGTTGATAGTACTATTTAATGGTATCTCCCCGCAATCTCTGGGAGCCGCCCTAAGTAGCCATCTTGTTGAATTAAATAGGCCTCCCCCTACACGATGTAGCCGACTTGGGAGCAATTAATACAGTTTTAAAATCCGCTTTTTGTAACTGTCCGTGCCGGTATTTGGAAACGATAAATCACTGCCAAACCAACTTGGGGAGAAATTAATGATGACTAAATGGAAGATAGTGATCTGGTGCCAATTCTGTACTGAGAGCAGTGAAACATTATTGGCCAATCACAGACGGTTCTGCCAGGCTCTTCTCGCGCACCACTGCCTTCAGTGCGGAACTGCTGTGGGCGTTTTGGTGGGCGATATTAAGGGGCGGCGGCAGGACCTATTCAGCGTGAAGCTGGTGGTAAGAGTTGTGCAAACTGTTGGGTTGCTGCCATTAAGGAGGACAAACTAATTAGAGCATGATGGGAGTGTTTGATCGGCCAGCTTTTGTTCTGATTGCCGCCGGCGGGGCTGGGGAGGAGGAAACTCTAGCGGGCGCCAAGCAGGCTCTGGTCTACACCCAGTAGGTGCAGTGTTTGAGCAGCCCCCTTTGCACAGAGCAAGAGAAATCACGTTAAATTTGATCATGCAAATGTGACAAGTTGTGTCATCACTACGTAGGGGTATCCATGACAGGGGTAAGCCCGTAGAAGTGCCCTGGCAGTACACCCGGGGAGCTCATGTTTCTCCAATAAGTACAGTTAGCACTTAATGTGAGCTTTACTTTCGTATCCACGATGCAGTCGCAGCCTACATGGAATTGGATGGCGATTCCCCTTTCTATTTGACTGAGATGCCTGTCTACATCCAGTTGACTGTATTCAAAGTGAAGCTCTTGGTCCACATGGCCGGCAGTGAGTTGGTGAGCAGCTCTATCCATGCTGTCTGTGCCGTCTGACAGAGCACCTCTGGGCAGCTCACTGGTCACCACACACCTCCCTCACTCGGCCACCTCTGGTTAGCAGCCATGGCCAGCTATTCACCCATGTCCAAGTCCAGCACCGAATCAATATGAATATCCACATCACCCCTACCACCCATATACACCCCTGCACCTAATCCTCCTCTATACTTGTGCCACTACTTATACTGCTGAAAACAGACTCTTATATCTATATAAGCTTGTTATATAGGCCCCTGCCGTTCAAATGTGAATTTTCGCATCATTTTAATAGCCAGGCCTATGGTCAGGGAGGACACTCCGAGAGGTGCATGGGTGATTTATTACCAATACTCCATCTGCCGGCGGGTATATTTGCACTGCTCTACATGGGCCAGTAGCTGCGGGAGTGGCGGGCGGGGCATGACTTGTCCTGCTGAGGTCAGCCTACCATCATACAGGTGAGAAGGACCACTCACACTGAGCTGCTCGGCCGGCTGTGATGAAAGGAGCAGCTCAGGGCGTGGCCATTAGGTAATGCTGACGTGCGGCCATTAAATAACGGCGGCACTGGGTGTGGGGATGCTTTAGCACACAGGGAGTCCTTCATAAGTCACTCCTGGCATGAGACGCGGCTAATTCAGTCAATAAGGCCACCTGATCCATGAGCATCATTACCACAGGGTCTTATTAATATACTCGGTATACAGGAGGATAGGGCACACAGCTCGCTGATTAGCCACTGGATGTTGCTGCATATACTAAGTACATGTATACCGTCCGTGGGCATGCCGATTTCAACATCATGTATGTCTTGTATCTTGGACATCTAATGATTGACGGTATTGAAATGGGGCCGAGTATTTTTATAGCACTGGCGGATTTCATTTGCCGTACACACAAGGCCGGGCTATGTTGGGTTACATGTACAGCATTGGAGGCAGTGATGTATAGGAGTTCCACAGGTATAGGGTCCGTAATAAATATCTCCAATGCTTGCTATACCTTTCTCTTCACTTTGATAATATGGGTTAAGACGCAATCGAGCTAACGCATTTGAAAGTGAAGCCTGGCGTCGGTGATATCACTGGTGAGTTTAATTTGGTTTGCTTGGATGTTTTATAGTGAAGCAAGAGTCGAGTTAATTAGGACCGGATCAAGGATGCTTAAATCTCCATAGATGAAACGACCTGCTTCAGCTTGGGGAGCAGGGGGAGAGGGTGAGGGGGGATCAAAGGGCTGGAACACGGCAGGATGGATGTTAATGATCACCTGTACCCATCAAAAGACTGTTAAAGTTAATGACTGGGTTATTGGGTTCGACAAAATCGGGGCGCCTCTCCATCACACTAGTCTGCTTCATGTGGTTGTTGCTGCAAACCCCAGACACCCTCCACACCCCGCCTAACCACCCTCACCTTAGCACATAACCACTAGGCCTACCCTTACCCTGTCACCTAACCACCAGGCCTACCCTCAACCCTGTCACCTAACCAACAGGCCTACCCTCAACCTAGTCACCAGACCTTCCCTCAACCCTGTCACCTAACCACCAGGCCTACCATCACCCCTGTCACCTAACCACCAGGCCTACTCTCAACCCTGTCACCTAACCATCAGGCCTACTCTCAACCCTATCACCTAACCACCAGGCCTACCCTCAACCTAGTCACCAGGCCTACTCTCAACCCTGTCACCTAACCACCAGGTCTACCATCACCCCTGTCACCTAACCACCAGGCCTACTCTCAACCCTGTCACCTAACCACCATGCTTACTCTCAACACTGTCACCTAACCATCAGGCCTACTCTCAACCCTATCACCTAACCACCAGGCCTACCCTCAACCTAGTCACTAGGCCTACTCTCAACCCTATCACCTAACCACCGGGCCTACCATCACCCCTGTCACCTAACCACCAGGCCTACTCTCAACCCTGTCACCTAACCACCAGGCCTACTCTCAACCCTGTCACCTAACCACCAGACCTACATTCGGCCCTTCCACCTATATAACCACCGGGCCTACCCTTAACCCTGTCACCTAACCACCAGGCCCACCATCAACCCCAGCCACTATATAGGCATCCCTTCAACCTGGTCACCTATAACCACTGTGTTTGTGTTCTGCTATTTGGTACATGTAATCCTCTTTGTTACCTTGACCTTTTCCTGATATAGTGTATGTGACCTGATAAATAGCAATTTCAAAGACGCCCACCCCCCTCACCATGAGCAGCCTGGCTGAAAGCATGCAGCGTATGGATCCCCTCTAGGAGTCCCTGTTTCCGGTAGTGGAGGCGGCATCATTGACAGGTTGGCTTAAAGACATAAGACTTGCTTCCCCTGCAGTAACAGTGGGAGCTGAGCGGGGACCGGCAAACTGGGCATTTATAGAGGAGGTGGGGGTTTAAGCCGGTGTGTGGAGTGCCACTCCTACCTGTAGCGATTTGATTACGTTGCCGCCAACCCGTCTGGCAGGCCTAGCTGCCCGAGCCCCGGCTAGTGTAGGCTGGGGACGATTAGGCCAATGAGGCTGCAAACCTGAAGTGCCAACAGCACCTAGTGTGAGCGGCGACTGGCACCAGACGGTAACACGTCTTCTAATCACGTCAATACACCCATCTCTGATAGCGCGCGGGGGAGGGGGGGGGGGGTTGATGTAGGCGGCGCAGAGGAGGCGCGCGGGGGGGGGGGGGGGGGGTGCTATGAGAGCATTGATCCTGCAGTGACGGCAGGAGGAAGGACGCAGGTCGGCTTTAATGGATGCCTTATTACCCTCTCATCTGGCAGCTTTATACACGGCATCCATTAGAGCAGGTACCCCGCCAGGTGATCCAATAGGTCTCCCTCTGACAGATCAGATACCCCACACCACATCCTTTACTCTATGTCAAAAGGTAAGGCAGCCATATCTGCTGCACTGGTATCTGTCATTTATCAACTTCTACCGCCTATACATGGGGATCAGGAGATCCTGTCACAAGTAGGTCAAGGTCACCCCTGGTGTATATGTAGGTCAATGTTACCCAGGTTTATCTATGTCAAGGTTACCCAGGTACATCTAGATCAAGGCTACCATGGCACATGTAGAACAAGAGGAAGATAGTCCGCTACGTGTGTGTAATGTCAGATCCATCTATACCAGGTTTCTAGTAGTAAAGGTTGCCACATTTAGATACAAGTAACCCATATATCGGTATATCTTGGATGCCAGAACAACCGAAGGTTTTCCTATTCACATCACCAGCTGTCAACATGACTATGGCTAATAGTGGCAGCAGCGAACAGGCAGAGGACTGCACATGATTCAATTAGAGCTGGGTATTCCATATATAAATCTTCACCAGCTGGAACCCAACCCCATGCCGTCGCGTAGCCAGTATTGTTATATCACAAGGACACGAGCTCCTCCTGTGAAGACACTCAGGCGGTGCGGCGACAGACAGGGCAGCACTAATTCCATCCTCCTCAAGGCAGTCGCTGTCAGGTGTGTGGGAGGAGAGAGTATGGAAGGAGGGGGGAGGGAGTTGGAGGCTGTCAGCTACTAAGGATACAACACCTGCAATAGGCGTCCTTTACTGATAGAACACACGTACTATTGTATCTCTACACTAAAACGATGCACATACCATTTAGCTATATAACGTGGAGTTAAATGACTTTCTCAGTTGATAGTGCAATACTAATTACTGCGCAGTTGAAACACTCCCACTGGAAGCCCTGTTGTATATTTTGTTATTTCTGTTTTGAATAGTTCTAACGTCCAAGTACAGTTACAGGGCATTAGTCACGAGTTGGTTGGGGTGTGCTGAAACTGGAGCCTGCTTGTGGTCAGTAAAACAAGACTAAAAGGAGGACACTGGCACCGATATAGACGGACAAACACTGACACCCACCTCCGGCTCACAAACAGAGATACGGACCCTGAACGGGTCATCGTGTTATCTGATAAGGACAAATACAAGAAACGGGCGTAAAACAACGGATTCACTGTAACACTGAGCTATATCACCTTGTGACCCCATGGACAGTAAAATATATTCAGTTACAAATAGGTCATTGCTGATATCAGTGGTTGGCCGCTCTCAGGTTTTCCCAGTGCTGATATATGTGTGGATGGTGTCTATCTACATTCCACACAGACCCATCCCAGACAACACACAGCCTTTTTTGAGTTGTGTGTGGTTTCCGCTCTCATCATAACCACACATGTGTCCCACCGACACCAATGACGTGAGCACCAAACCTGCCAACATCTGGTCTGATGGAGAGGGGTACTAGGCTTGTTGTGGGAACGTTAGACAGTTACACATGCCACATGAAGGACATAAAGGTGCCAGCATCAGTTTGTCATCCATGTGGGTCAACCACAACTCTTCATGTCTGTACATAAGACTGCGGGTCATGTCGTTCCTCCTGCACGACTCCAGGGGAAGGCTTCCCACATGGTGGTTGGCACTCAGTGCACAACACTTAGTCCAGTCTGGCAATCCCTGCTTTAGTAATTTAGAAGAAATGCGGTCCATGTCAACACATAACACTGCACTAAACGCATTACGTGCATTACATAGAATGCTGGTATGAAGGCACAATTAACAGACAACAGAGCCTGTGGTGGTGTGGGCTGTGTGAGGGGGGAGGTCGGTAAAAGGAGCAGATGAAAGACGTTAGAATTGGCTGTACCTCGATTAGACCTGCACCTGGGTCTAACAAACGGTTGGAGGAGGGGATCGTAACCGATGACAAATGATAACATTTGGTTGTCTTCTCACTCGCACCAGCCCCTAGTGGCCAATCATCCTCCTGTCTGACTCACCAAATACTCCACACCCGAAAATAAAAGTACAAAACCAGGAAAGCAGCCACCAAAAGAGGCGGCCATTTCAAAGGCAAGGAGGTTAGACGGAAAAAGAGATAGAAGACAGCGGCGTTTGTAACAGCATCGACGAAATCTGCAGCAACCCGCGAGCAGCAGACGACATTTTTGTCGTCGTCCCACCTTAAGGAAGCGGGGGTCGATGGCTGCAGGGGCTGGGGAAGGGGAGTTCCCACCGACAATAATAGGAAGAGGGTGGCAATATTGGATGCGTCTGAGAATACAGTCGGCCTGGGTGCTACAAAGCAATTAGCGCCGGCCCGTTTGATTGAGGCCATCTAAGGGCACACCCGGGAGGGTCGTTAGGATGTGGGGTTAGGGCCGAGTGTGGTCGTTAGTGCCCGGACATGAGCCCAGGAGGTTGTCTGTCGGCTGTGTTGGGTAATCCACCCCTGCCCCAGTCTGCATCATGCTGTCTTGTTATAGGTGTCTGCAGGCCCTGCAGCCAACCCCTCTATAAACACCACCCCATCCCAAACCAAACTCACACTTGGACATTTCCATTTCCTTCACCCACCCCTTTTTTCCCCTCCCCCCCCCCCACCCCACCATTGTATTGTTAAAGTTGTTTCACTTCATTGCACATTGTTATATTGCTGTAAACGAGTCGGGTACGGGTTGTCGTGTGACGATCGTGGACCAAGAAAACTAATCCAATGATTTAATTTTCAGGTGGCGGCCCGGGGCCGGCTACTTCCAAGACTGGCTCCCTTTGGCAGAGCGGGGTCTTCATTGACAGGATTGCGTGGTGGGCGGCGGTCCGTGATGGGATCAAACAGTCCGCTGTAAGACGGCCCCGATCCCGGCCTGACCCCGCCCCACCTCACCCCTACACACAACCAACTCCCTCCCCGCCTCCTCCCGGGGGCCTCCAAAAAAATCTCAATTTCTTAAGAATATGGATCATGCGAGCGGCGGTCATGATATTGACAATTTCTGAGGTGGGTGTTAGGTGACGGGCGGGGCGCACTGCGCAGGGCGTTATTCGTGTCGGGCCGGGTGTGAGGGCCTATAGCCCCCCCCCCCCCCCCCCCGGCGCTGACCAGGCTCTGACCGACTGACCACGGCCTGTGCTTAATGATATTCGCTGCGCCACGCGGCTATAAAACGCCGATCCGTCAGCGGGCGTAAGGAGCACTGGGCGGCCATTGATCAGGGCCTCTCTGGTCGGCATTGATATGGATATTGAACAGAGACGTCTTATTACCACGCCGCCCCCACCCACAGCCTGTCCGTCTGCGGCACACAACTGTAGGCCACCCCACCCCCATAGACACCCTCCACATAGACGCTCAGTGGTGAGCGGTCAAGCCTTCTAACCACCAGCTGTCTATGGTAGCGCCACAACTAACCTAAATACAGGACTCCTCTTACTTCCAGCTGTCTATGGTAGCACCACCATTATCCAAATACAGGACTCCTTTAAGCACCAGCTATCAGCTGTCTATGCCCAAATACAGGACTCCCTCCAGATGTCTATGGTAGCACCAACACTAACCCAAATACAGGACTCCTCTAACTTCCAGCTGTCTATGGTATCGCCACCACTAACCTAAATACAGGACTCCTCTAACTTCCAGTTGTCTATGGTATCGCCACCACTAACCTAAATACAGGACTCCTCGAACTTCCAACGGTCTATGATACTTCAGTGGTGCCAAGGCTACTCAAATACAGGACTCCTCTAACCTTCAGCTGTCTATGGTAGAGCCACAACGGACCATAGTTGGAGCGGCACACCATACAATGTATAGCATCTTCTCTCCTCCTGCGGCTGCCTATTGTTTGCATTAACCGTGTCCACTCCGCACCCCACCTCTTCATGTTCCATCCTGCTGCGGCAGCTTTTTACAACCCTCCCTTCCTTTACCACTTGGTCCCCTGCCGCCGTCCACACCACAATGGCGTCCTGTGGGGGCACCTCCTGAACAAATACCCACTTTGTGGTGGGAAGTAGGGACACCAAGCGGCCACGCCCATCCAGGGCAGTAGTAGGCGGCCCTGGAGGCACGCAGTCCACCTCCACACACGCCTGTCCGCTGTCCGTGCAGGGGAGGGGGGGGGTAGGGGTAGGGTCAGCAGTTCCCCTCTATGGGCGACAGGATAATATCATCTGAGTCTGTCCATTGGGAGCAGCTCACCGAACAGCTCGCCGTCAGCTGAGTGGTAGATTGCCGCCGCTGACATGGCTCATATCTACAGCGGCCAGCAGCAGGGTCACTATATTAAACGTCTTCCGGGGCTATAACTGCTGACACCACAAATACCCAACTTCCCGCGAGAGAAAGCTAAGGAGAAACTAACCACCTTGACTGTAAATGGACTGATATGTACCATGAGATTAGATATAAGCTGTGTATGTTATACAAAACAGTTAAGTAAAGTATAGATTGTATAGGGCGCTATGTGTGAGTTTATATATATGTGAGTTAGGTCATCTTTGTACAGAGAGTGGGACTAAGGCCCGGGGACTAAGGTGGCGGTTGACGCCCTACTCGGGGCCCACTCTGCCTGTACTACTCACACCCTGAGGACGTGTCACGTGCTCATTTACAGCATCCTGCCACTCACACTCTCCGGTCACCAAGTCATACATAGTCAATCAGTCTCATCTGCACTACAATATTTGTTGAAATCAGATACTTTACCAAAATTAGATTCAGCCTACACTAAAGACAACCAGTGCTGGTGACCAAGGATCCCCAAACCCTCCCTGGTGACCAACAACACAGGCTGCATGTATTTAACACCAATGTACAGACCAATAGTGCCGTAAAGGCTGTAGTGGCCACTGTAAAGATACCCAATTTCCCCTGGGGGTCCTCGTTCAAGCCCAACAACCAATCAATCCGTATTCAGAAAAGTAAACAGGGTGGTGGAATGCCGATGAATATTTCATGTAGTAAAATGTGGTGAGTAGGAGGAGGAGGTGGTGTGAGCTGGTGGCAGCACGTGTAGAGGTGTCAATAATACATGGACTACACGTCGTGCGTGCACCTCTAATACCTGACGTCATGCACCTACTGCACTACTAGCCACTAGTGACTACTGTATGTGGGAGGCAACCCAACATGCTCCCTTCTCATAGTTTGGCTCATTTCCTAATCATACATGTCACTGATAGGTTACTGCCCACCCACTCACAGGTCAGCTTACTGTCGGGAAAATAGCAGATTTAATAGCAGCGTCCAGTTTTACTACCGGTACATTGTACATGTTAGTACATGTGCATTTATTACACAGGCATAGGACTAGTTTTTGATTTGGGTTCGTAGTATTGGAGATAAATTGTTAATGATGGACCCCCCCCCCCCCACAATGGCGATTCCCGAAAATGCCATGCCTTTACCCCCCCCCCCCCCCCCCCCCCCCCCCAATATATGATATCTGATTTACCCTACTCCATATAGCGTGTTAAACACTTCAGTGAGCACGGCCTACTTCACACCTCCCTATGGGCGTTGCACTGATGGTGGGACCACACCCAAGCATGACGCCAAAGCACACAGTAAACTCTTCATACCCCTACTTGCTATTCTTTGTATAAGTGTTATATATTGAGGAAAGGCACCCGACTACCTGAGCCTCCAGCATCTACTAGTATAGGCTCGCCCCCGTACACAGCCAACATATGCTATTTCTGCTCATGACAAACCGGACAAGAGGAGACTTTGGGTTTGATCATACTTCCGTGCAGCCCTGCCATACCGTTAAGATGTAGAGGTTGTGTTATGAATACATGGTGGACAGGCGGCTTAGCCAGCTTTACGCCTCCATCAGGGGGATGTCCCTGGGGGCGGCATACGTGAGGCAGCCGTCATGCACATCTGCACATTATTATTACACGGCTTGGACCACCAGTACTGATGGGCTGTTAGGCTTACGTCAGGGCTGGTCAAGCGCTTGACCCAATAAGCCAGGGCTTCCTGTCCCCCCCGGCGACGAGCAGATCATTGCCTTGGGCACTATTAACACTTAAATACTTCATTCTCATGTAGGGCATCTATGTCTATATTTCATTCTCACGTAGGTCATATATTCCATCTATGGGTACATCTTTATGAACCAACCAGGCGCCCCACCAATACAGCTGGATACGTATACATATATACAGCTTAATACAGGATGGATGCATCCACTAATGGCACAGTTAGGATTAACTGCTCTGTGATATGAAGTGGCTTCATTAGTTATGCGTGGCTGCCCCATGGCTAAATGGACGCCAGGCTAGATATCTGCATGCAAGCGTTATGCGGCTTATCTATCTGCTAATCCCCCTCATCCTGCCACCGCCACCACCCCGGACCCACCGGCTAATGCACTGGTGCCTGTCAGCCGCCTCAACATTCAACAGCCAAACATTCTGAATAAATATGGCTGCCACTAAAAACAACATCACCAGCTACCATAGCTGTCTGCTCTCACTAAATGTAAATAGAAGCACAGCGCACTAAACTACCTAGTTTTTTGAAGCAGCAGTTGGGATGACCCAGCGTGAGCTGCATTCATTAAGGGAGACATCTCCATAGAGTTCGGATAAACACAACTAATGTATACATTCAGTTAGTATATATTGGAATGTTATAAATTAACCAATCTATTTCTGTTAACATACTAACTCATGTATAAGAAGTGCAATAATTGGGATAACCAACATAGACCGTTCAGAAAACTGTAAAAGCCACATACCAGTATACAAAGTTTAAATTGTGGGATAACAATGGATCCAGCCTATACCTCTCACTTTTGGTTCCGAATTGTTAGTCTATTACGTCAGCAGTCAAGTACATTTACATTTAGTACTAGTGTATGCCCATCAATCCCCTGTCCCACTGAAGGAACCACGGCCTCCGGGCCGCGGTCGCACGACTCTGCAGTTTATACCACCGGTTTGATAACCACCGATTACTATCTCAGTTTAAATGTTCGTCTCGTGAGTTCAATGTGTTTTTCTGGGTTACAGCAAGTGTTCTCAGTAGACTGTTGGGTGTATAAAGTGTCACTCGGCACGCCATAGAACAGCTCGCCTGACATGTCTATCCGACCCACTACGCTGACCCTCTTGTCAATGGCCTGCCTCTTGTTGAGACGAAAAGACAAAAACGACAGGTTGAAGAAGAACTGCCTGCCGTTCAAACACATAGCGCCTTTGTGAAAACAATTCTTCACGGGGGTGGGGGGGGGGGGGGGGGGGGGTACTATAGATGGGGGACTGTGGTAAAAAGCCTGCCGGGTTGGCAGCAGTGTCTGTGTGAGGCTGTTGGCTGCTGGTGTAGGATGCAGCAGAAGCTGGGGGCCACAAGGAGCTGCTTTCCTACGGCAGCAGCTGGTGTAGCCTGCAGCAGCAGCTGGGCCACAAGGAGCTGCTTTCCTACGGCAGCAGCTGGTGTAGCCCGCAGGCAGCAGCTGGGGCACAAGGAGCTGCTTTCCTGCAGGCAGCAGCTGGGGGCACAAGGAGCTGCTCTCCTGCAGCAGCAGATGGTGTGGCCTGCAGGCAGCGGCTGGGGCACAAGGAGCCGCTCTCCTGCCGCAGCAGCTGGTGTGGCCTGCAGGCAGCGGCTGGGGCACAAGGAGCCGCTCTCCTGCCGCAGCAGCAGTAGCAGCAGCAACAGCAGCTTGGGGCACAAGCTCCCTGTAGCAGCCATGAGCAGCTCGTCCTGCTGACGTAATGCTCGCTCATGTCCGTCAGCACAGCCACTAATGAGCACATACTTCTGTGTAATGGGATTACGGCATACTTAAACGTAGCTATGTCAGCCAATGGTGAAGTAATGGCTAAAGTCTAAGGAGGAAACGGTCTAACTTTGGCCACATTTGTCACTGAAACTTCTCGTCTCTCTAGTTTCGTTTTTCCTTGGGGTGGTGGTGGGGGACTTCCAGTTGTTTCTAAACGGACATGTAACAGACATGCACTGTATGAGCGTCATTCTATGAACACATTTGATTCCTTGTTGATTTTGTGTTAGCGACATTTTAGCGTCATTTCAGTGTTGTATGCAATTGCTTTAAGAGAAGTGTACCAGATGCAAAAATAGACTCATCAATGTGATAGGCAACACAGATGGGCGTGTGCACGAGGTGAAGTGGGTTTACAGTGCATGTATTAGTAGTGGCAGGTTTGTAAGTAGACCCTTGTGGGTGGGGTACCCACTGAGTGCAAATGTAAAGGACATATTGACAAAAATGTTCATTTGAATACCGACCACTTAGTCATTGTGTGTTTGTTTCAATGGCGTGTTGTCAGTGTTTAAGTGGGGTTTGACGGGATCCCTGAATGAGTAGAGTATCTTGATACAGTTATAGGGGGGTTTGGGGAGAACCCATCAAGTAATCATGATGAAAATTCCAAATTGAGAAAGGAAGGCTTGTGAGTTGGAGGTATTTATTATACACGTGTACAAGATTAGATATACGTGAACTACCGTAATATGCAGTTAAGATGGTGGTAATTTCTCTATTTTAGACAGGGGTGAGAGAGGCCACCCCAGGGTCAGGGCTGCCAAGGTGACGTCACTCTATCTGCAGGGCATGGAATAGCCGGTAGTGACATCACCATGCCCAGAGGGCGTTTAGCGGGCAGGAAATAGGCAGTGTCAACCGTGGGGCATCCTGTTATGTAATTCATAGAGGTTATTGGCAGGTCGGCCATTCACCCATATTTCTCAAGTGTGCATTATGTTGGCCAAACCGTATAGATAGCACTTTTATATTTCACTGGCCAAGCAGTATTGTTGATATCAGATGGGTTTTGTTGTCATGGGATGTTATCCTGTCCCATTTGTTTTGTCTGATAGCTTTTCCCGATCGTAACAACCTAAGGGTATTTTCTGAAAGAGCAGATGAGGTATGAGCTGCATGGATTTCTTGGTTTCTACAGAACCTTGTTATGGAAGATTTAAAGGAGTAAGTGGTGTCACTCTGTATAATAGTGTGGTAGAGTAAGGAGTATGAGTGAGAATGTGGAGTGTGTGTATGTTCTAGAGCTGGGTTATGTGTGGTGAATGTGTGTCTGTGGGGGGGGGGGGGGGGGGGGGGGTAGGGGGGTGTAACCGTGAAGGGGGATGCTTATTTTGGCCGCGATGGGGAGCAGGCTGGTATAATCCCCTACTAAGCCCCCAGGCGACATCCCCCACCGTCCGGCCCCAGTCCTACTTTACCTCCCCCTAACAGCCATGGGAGGGATCCGGAAATGCTCATTGCCAGGCGATGGTGGAAATCCAACTGGTGCTAATCAATCCACACATCTCCCATCCCCACCCTTCTTTCCCACAACGAGAAGTGCCCTACACCCCCTTTCAGGGGTAGAGTGGGGTGCGTGGACACTATGTGGAAGCTGGGTCAGGCACCACTGTTGTCAACAGTCAGTTTAGTAAGTCTGCTACAGATGTAGACGTTTTCGGCGACTGACTGTCCGGAAAGAGTGGCAAGGCTAGTAGAAAGAGAGAAGGGCCGCGGGCGGGCAGGGCTGATATTTTGGCTAGGGCCATGGTACAGCACACTCGTGTATTTGTCCAAGTGATGCTCGGGGCCGGAGTCAATGTGGTGGAAAGCTGCACGGACGTGACTGCACATGAGCACCCTATACCCCCTCTCACCTTCCCCCTACCCTCACCCCAGCCCCTCCTGGGTGAGTGGATACATTCCTGGACTGGGGGCCCACCAACACACTCCATCTCCCAGCTCAACCCCCATGGTGGCTGCTTCCACACACAGCTAGTCCAATGTGTGAGACGTCTCCACTTATCTACCAACCACCTAGGGTGCCAACATCACCAATCATCCACTAATCGACACCGTTTAGCAGCGTGGCCATACATGTATAATATACACGAATATATGCACATACCACATACACGCCCTTCACTTTGCCTCTTGACATGGATGTCCAATACATAATTCAGAGGGTGCTAATAAACCTGTCATAAAGGCTCGTCTTCATAGTGTTAATGTTTAAAGCCGCCTTCAGCCATGTCTTTGGAGTTTCTTCCCTTATGTCATGGCGTTGCTCTGAGAAATACGATGAGAAGTGAGTAGGCCCTACTTACATTTCGACTATAAATATGATGAGGTTGCAGAGAAAGTAGAACACACATACCTGCAAAGATAAAAGTGAATGATAACATTAGTGAAGTCAAATGATAATGTACTTATGTGGTATACATGTTATATCAAAGAAAAGTCAGTGTAGTGGGGTGTATGCCAACGGTACATACATGTGTAGGGGCTAGGGTTATACGGGGTTATTATATGACGAGTGCTGTTGGATGCTGTGTTGCGAGCTCAGTCCGAACCCTTCAGTCCGACGGTAGGTGGCGACACCTACCCCGGGCTTGGGGTATGGACAGAGGTCGCTATAGGCTTCCGGTCTGCGTGTGCGCGCGCAGGCTGGCTGCCTATATATACCCGGCATCTGGCGGTACTCGTCGGTTACTCTGAGCCACGCTGGTGAAGAGACCCCGTGATCATATCGGCTGCTTAGCCTACTGACCCGTTCCGAACTCTATAGGGAGTTCGCACACTTAGTGACTGCTTGTTTAGGTTTACCTGAATAAACCTGATATTGCAACCTGTAACACTTGATCCGAACTGTGTCGACTTTGTTCTTTAATTGATACTCTACCAATATCATAAAGATACGAAAGTCCGTTTATTACACTGGTGCCGTGACCAGTTCTGAGTGAAACGCAGGTTAGCCTGTGCAGTAGCACAGACCTCGGGCTCTGGACGGAGCAGCGAGGTCCCCGGATGAGGCAGCAGCCTTGTCACCGGAAGGGTTAGATGCCAGTTATGAGGCAGATACCCACAGCAGGGCGAATGTTCCATCCGGAACAGACGCAGCACGAGGACCCAGGGGTCCTACCATAATGAGCCGCTCATTAGAAGAAGTGAACTTGTCCTTGTTCAATGTGGGTGGGTCAAGCTCAGCCGCGCCGACTCCGAGGAGGTATACCCTCGTGCCGGAGCGTCGTTTTGACGACATGAGGGAGGCCCGAGTACAGGAACGTGTACAGATGGCTCAAATGGAATTGTTAACCATTCAGAAGCAAGCCAATGAATGGAAAAGCAGTCTGATTGCATTGGAGGGTGCCGTCACACACCGAGCTTCCAAAATCAAGGAGAAGGACGCAAGGCTGTCTACCTTGTTGGAGGAGAATGAGAAATTGGTACAATCTCTCAGCAGAGTCCGGTCGGAATACGATCAGAAAGAGGCGGACCTACGAGGGATCCAGTCCGAGTTTGTTCAGGCAAACACGGAGCTGAACCACATTTGCAAAGCCCGAGATGCTGTAATGCATGAGGCAGAAGGGGCCCGATCAGCCATTGTTCGGGACACAGAGGACTTACAGGAGGTCCGCCGAAGTCTGGTGACAGAGTGCGACATTCTGAAAGCAAAAAGAACCGCTTTACAGCAGTTTTTATCCGAAACGCGAGAGAGTATAAAGGACAACAGTACCTCTTTCGCATCTGCGAACAATGGTAGTCCGGAAGGCCTCCATTACAGTAGTTTTACCGACACTCCCAATCAGCCTATGGGACGTGGGGTAACCATGGAACCTGCCTTGTCAACCTCCACACCAGGACGACCCTTCGGACGACCCCTCGGAGTGGGACGATCCAGGGGCAGAGGCAGGGCGAGTGATTACTCACCGAGGGTGGGGATCGGTGGTATCCGTCCGATACCAAAACAGGTATTCGCAGCCCCGACCGGTCTAGCCTCAGTCGGTAGGGGAAGACGATTGTCCGAGTTGGTTCTGAGTCCACGATCACAGTTGAAAGTGGACGAGCAAGAACTCGACGCGGAACGCTTGAAGAAAGCGGCCGAGCAGGATAAGGCGGCGAAAACCGATCTGACTCCTTCAAGTTTGTTGCAATGGCGAGAGTGCCAAGCAACCATATTGTTCCAGGAACAGAAAAACTTGGAACTAGAAAGGCGAGACGTGTATCGCAAACAGCAGGCTGCCTTGGAGCAGCAGCAGAAACGAATGAAGGAGAACGCGGCCCTCGCAGAGGAGTTAGCGGAGCAGGAAGCGGCGGTTCTGAGGGCTCGAAAGGAAGGGCTCCGAGCCGCCGGAGAAGCTGCTAAAGCTAAATTGGAGAAAGCTCAGCAAGAGGAGGAGGTTGAGAAGCAGGTCAAGGAATTGGCAAAGGAGAAGGCAGAGCATCAACGAGCGCTTGCTCTGTCCCAGCAGTGTCAGTACATGACTGATCAGGAGAAGAACTGGTGGTTCGGACAAGGCGTGGACCCCACTACGGACTTAGTGTCGTATGGGACCTACCAGGCTTTTCTGGACAGACAGAGTAGCATACCAGCTATGGGCGCTACTCCGGGGGCGACTCCTGGTACGAAGAGCCCGAAGAAGGCTCCGAGACGAACAATGCTGAGTACAGAATTGCAAGAATTGTACGATACGAATCCCGCCATAGCGGGGATCGGATTGCACAATGTCGGTGCGGAAAAGGACGCGACAGCATCCATTTCTAAATGCCTGGCGATAACCTCTAAAATTAGAGGTTCGTCCAACGCTGCTAGACGCATAGCCAGCGAGCCATTTCCCTACTGGCAGAAGAATTCGTGGGAAGATTGGTTGGGAGCCACCGTTGAGGATATAAACCTCAGTGGGTGGGACCAACAGGATGCAATCCCGTACGTGTGTAAGGGATTACGCATGGGAGATGGTCTCATGGCCGTTGAGCAGTGGAAGGAGGATTGCGGACCTCGCGGTACTTTCAAGCAGCTCGTAGAAATCGGAACCATCCTATACGGAGATTCCGCTCGGATTGATCCGATGGTCGCTTTTAAGAAGCGCGTGCAAGGCAAGAACGAAGCTCCGAGGGTCTTCGGACTTGCATTGATGAGACTCCTGAAGAAGGTACACCCTGCTTCAGGAATCCACGATGCCTTATTTTCTAAGGAATTGTTCTCTCAGTTCGTTGCCGGACTGAGAGATCCTGACATACAACAAACGGTGTATGACACGTGGAGAGCAGATACGTCACTAGATGACCTTTTTAAGGCCATCGACATACATGCTCTCAAAAAGTCACTGTTAGGGGACCGGATGCCTACCCGGGCCTCGGCCATTATAGAATGTTCTCCGGAACAGTCTGATGGTTCGGGCAGTGATGAGGAGGGGGCTATAGCTTCAGCGGCTCAGTTCAAGAGGAATGGGAATTCCTCTAAACCGCCGTGGAAGAATAAGAAGCCGGAAGGGGGTGGGAACCCCCCTCCAAAAAGGGAGTCATCGGATCCGAAGGTTCCGATGATGGACGCAGCGTTTTTCACATCGCTGTTTGAGAAGATGACGACTTCCATTCAGGGGGCTACCCAGCCTAACAGAAGGAAGATCAATAGGAGGACCGCTAAGTGCTATAGGTGCTTAGAGATCGGTCACTTTGCTGCGGAGTGTACAGCTCCGAGTCCGAAAGTTCCCGGAAAGGAGGGAAACTAGAGGGGGTAGTCCGAAAAGGCGAGCGGACAACCCCTGCAGATGAAGTACGCCAACATACCAGAGAGGTAGAGCCTAGTGGAATTCAGAAGACAGGAAGGGAATCAGGGGTGGCTTCGAGCTTCAGGAGCTCGGATGCCGGCCTGATTAACATTCCAGTCCATCAGTTGCCCGGCAATGAGGCAGGGAGGCCCATTACGGATAGGAACGAGGAAGTTGCGGCTGTCACAGACACCGTGTGGGTAGGGAGTACCCAGCTTTCCCCAGATCATCCATGTTTCGACCATTTGAAGAAACATGGCCTTGATCTGGCTGCTCCGAAGGATTTCAAACGCTTCACTGTAAACCCGTCTCCGCTGGGGGGGAGGCGGTGGTATGTGTCTGTTACTGTGGCCGGTAGGGCGGGCGAATTTTTAGTAGATACGGGAGCTAGCCACTCCTTTATCTCCTCCAAATTCTATGCTCTTATGCCGGACAGTCGTGATAACTTCAAAACGAGGGTAAACGCCTGTTCGGCCGATGGGTCGAGTATGCAGACGTATGGGCGCGCGTTCATACCTGTCCGAATTGGAGGGAAGGAGTATGTGGCTTCTCCCACCATTGCGGATATTGCAGACGACGGTATACTGGGGTTGGATTTTTCGGCGTTGTATGACGCGGTCCTGAATCCTGGTACAGGGGTACTCCGAATAGAGCACCCGTACCGTGCAGTGGAGCAATGTGTGCTCCGACAAGTATCGACAGTGGCAACGGTGGTCCAAACTGTTAAGATTCCTCCCGGACAGACGTGTGACGTGCTGGTCCGAAGCAAGGGGCTTAGGAGAGAGGAAGAAGCAGTTGTGGAACCGGATGTGGCCATGTTGGGAAGCATCGGTTTGACAGGCATGGATACCCTCGTGGGGGATGGTGCTTGGACCGTGGTACCGGTTTCTAACCCCGGGTTGGAACCACAGTATCTTAGGAAAGATACAGTGTTGGGGAAGGTGTTCACCAGTGAGGCCGTAGTGTCCGCTGGACAAGTGAGCATGAAGGGTGACCCTTCTCCGACCCCTTTGAGTGAGGGACTCGAGAAAATGATATCCGAAACGGATCTGACGGATCGGATGGATCTCGACTCTCTAAGGAGGCTGGTAGTGAAGTATCAGGATGCATGGCAGGTGGAGGGGGAGCCGTTAGGCCGAACCGACAAAGTGTTGCATTCTATCAATACTGGAGATGCACAGCCTTTCAAAATGCCTTACCGACGTTTGCCGTTGGGTAAGAAAGCTGTTGTTGAAGAACAAGTGAAAACCATGCTGGAACAGAAGGTGATAGTGCCTAGCACTAGTCCCTGGTCCAGTCCGGTTCAGATGGTTACTAAAAAGGATGGGTCTATCCGATTTTGTATCGATTATAGACGCCTGAATGGAGTAACCAAGAAAAATGCATATCCTCTCCCCCGAATTGATGAGACTCTGGACTCGCTGGGTGGGAACCAATGGTTCTGCACCCTTGATCTGCAGTCCGGGTATTGGCAGATCGGGATGAAGGAGGAGGATAAAGAGAAGACGGCTTTTACGAGTCACATTGGGCTGTATCAGTTTGAACTGATGCCTTTCGGGTTATGCAACGCCCCGGCCACATTTGAGGCTATGATGGAAACTCTGTTGAGTGATCTATTGTGGCGCAAGTGCTTGGTATACTTGGATGATGTCATTGTCTTCGGCAAGACGTTTGAGGAGTGTGCGTTGAACCTCGGAGAGGTGTTGGAACGAATTCGGTCCAATGGCTTGACATTAAAGCCAAAGAAGTGTGAACTTTTTCGGAAGTCCATGGTCTATTTGGGCCGGATCATCTCCACCGAGGGTGTGCAGGCTGATCCGGCTAAACTGGAGACTGTGGAGACTTGGGAAGTTCCAAAAGGACCAAAGGATATCAGATCCTTTTTGGGGTTCTGTTCCTATTACAGGGACTTCATCCCCGGGTTCTCGAGGGTGTCTCAGCCGCTTCAGCGGTTGAGCCATTGGACTCCGGGGAGGAAAAAAGAACCCTTCCCATGGGGGATGGAACAGAATGCAGCCTTCAAAGAGATTAAGGCGTTATTCCGGACCACCCCGGTGCTGAGATACCCTACGGAGAAGGGGCATTTCATCCTTGACACTGATGCGAGCAATGAGAGCATCGGGGCCGCATTGTCCCAAATCCAGGACGGAGTAGAGGTCCCGTTGGCGTTCGCTAGTAACAGTATGAACAAGGCACAGAGAAATTACTGTACTACCAAGCGAGAGTTGCTCGCAGTGGTGGTATACACTAAGAAGTTTCGGCACTTCTTATATGGAGGGAATTTCACACTTCGTACCGATCATTCGGCCCTCAGGTGGCTCCTTAATTTTAAGGATGCGGAGGGAATGATTGGTCGATGGTTGAATCACCTCAGCGAGTTCGGACTGGAGAACTCTCATATCCAGCACCGAGCGGGCACGAAGCATATTAATGCTGACTGCCTAAGTAGACGTCCGGTACGCCGTTGTGTGCGTCCGGAATGTGGGGATTGTGGTGCTCACAATGCTGTGGTAGCGAGTGTGCGTTTGCCTTATGATGGGTTGTTGCAAAACCTGTTGGATTGGTCCACCGACACTATAAGGACGTACCAGATGGCCGATCCTACCATAGCACGACTGAGGGAGCTTGTCCCTACTGGGGTCTGTCCAGTGAGACCCGAAATATCGCTGGAAAACCGTGAAATGCGACGTTTCTTGGCACAGTTCCATGAACTGGAGGTCCGAGACTCGTTGTTGTGCAGGTGGAAGACTTGTCCCGGGAAGCGGAGGGTATTACAAATGGTAATCCCTGCTGCCATGAGGAAAGACATCCTGTACTACTGCCACGGCCATTCCACTAGTGGGCATTTCGGAAAGAAACGCTCTTTGGAACGGCTGAGTCGAAGATATTACTGGCCCGGAATGTCTGGCGACCTTTTGAGGTGGATAGAGACATGTCCGGCATGTTGTTTAGGCAAGCCTGGTCCTGGACTAGGGAAATTGCCACTGCAGCAGGAGCTATTCGGGGTGAGATTTGCTCGAATAGCCGTGGATATTATCAGCGGAGTGAAACCCACTCCGAAGGGTAATACGTGTATGATGGTAGTCTCGGACTACTATACCAAATACACCCGAGTGTACCCACTAGAGGATCACACTGCTGCTACTTGTGCGGAAGCACTGGTGAAGGGGTGGATCCTCCATCTGGGGGCTCCCTTGATGTTACATAGCGACCAAGGGAGAGAATTTGAGTCCAAACTTTGGGCAGCTATGTGTCATCAGTTGGCTATATGCAAGACTCGGACCAATCCGTACCGACCACAGTCCGACGGGCAGGTGGAGCGGTTCAATCGGACCTTGATCCAGGTTTTGAAGCCATTAGTGAACTCCCATATGGATGATTGGGATGATCAGTGCGAATTTGTGGTACATGCGTATAACAATACGGTCCACACTTCGACTAATTGCACACCAAACCTCTTGGTGTTCGGAGAGGACTTGATCATGCCCGCGGATTTAGTATTCGGGGTGGTAGGGATCAGTCCAGAAGCACCATGTACGGTGCTATTTGTAGAATCTCTACGGGAGAGATTCAAATTTGCCTACGAAACAGTTAGGGCTCATTTGCTCAAAGCTGCGAATTGGCAGAAGGTGGGTTATGACACCGGATTGAAGTTGCGACGTTTCGTGGTGGGGGATAGAGTAATCCGCCTACACGAACCGCTCTGCAACGTCAAGCTGGCGAATAACTGGGATGGACCACACACAGTGGTTAAATGTATCAGTCAGACGACTGTGTTGATTCAGTCCGAAGCAGGGCGCATCCGGACGAGCCATGTGGCTCGGTTGCGTGCTTGGGCTGGAAGGGAGCTCACCCCGGAAACGGAGGTGGAAGAGGGAACTTCGGAGGCGAAATTTGTACCTTTGGAAGGGGTGTCAGCGGATACCCCTAAGAGAGTGGTACGAAAGAAACCTCAGAAGACCGTGAAAAAGAAAGTCTCGGCAGGCGAAGGAAGAAGGGCCCGGAAAACTAAAATCAAGGCTGGAATTTTAGTTAAGAACGAGAGTCCTTCGGCCAGGTTACGAGAGGTGAACGGGAAACCCGTTCGGCGAAGCCCAAGGCTGGTGGCCAGAGGGGCGGTAACCTAGCTTGTTACACAACGAGTGTGGTGTCCTGTGGTGTTTTATATGTTATATGTGTGCTACCAACAGGGGCGCTCAGAGTCGAATAGAAAAGAATATTGGAGTGCTCCCCGAGGGTGGTGGACGGATAATCCGGTGGGGTAATCTTTGATTTCCCATATTAATCCACTAATACTCCTGATGAACTCTTTATTCGAAGTATATTTTGACTTTTGCGAGCCGCCTACGTGGCAGTGTGATCCCCCGAGCCCGAGCTGCGGGCGGGAAAGGTCGTGACCTGATTAATCGATAATTGGGTCACACCGGGTAACGGGATCGCGTCCAATCGCGCGAGACGCTGCGCATGCGCTTTGTTTTAAAAACAAAAGCGAGGGAACGCCATATTGATTTTGGGGCTCGCCCGGATCAATCGTGCGTGCGGCAGCAGCGGAGAAGTCGGCGTTTTTGGACAACTAGAAGAGTAGAAGAGTGATAAAAAGAGTAGGAACTGTGAGTACTCTTTCCTGGTCCGTCTAAGACAAAGAGGGAGACGGGGAACTAAGTGTTTCCCCGTCAAACTCCCGTCGTAAGACACTTGCAAGAAGTGAGGATGGCCGAGCAGCAGCTCCGCCAGTCCGAACTCTCCGGTCACTCCGAGGTGGCATCCGCCACCGAGGAGCACATGGACGCTCAGAGCCACAGTGGTGATGAGCTCAGTCAGACTCTGTCGGAACTACGAGTGGATCCGGCCGTGTCACCGATTCGGAAGTCTCCGTCACCCGACAGCGAGGACTCCGGAATGTTGCGAGGGATCGCCTACAGTGCAGTAGAATCGAACCCCTCCGAGTCGACTGGACATCTCTCTCGGATGTGCAGTCTAAGTATTTCGCCGAGCCTCAAGAAGACAGTTACTAGGAAACTGTCTATGGGAGGCGACAGCGACTCCGACACTGCACGTCCGAGGACGCGCGGTGGCAAGGGTGCTACCCGAGATCGGTCCAAGTCGGCCGATGGCAAGGTTAGTACCAAGGCTCTCAAACACGCAGGTGTCGGAAAGAAGCCTCTGGTGAAGGACGAGCCTAAGAAGCCCGATCCGAAGAAGTCTGGTACCCAGGGTACTAAGAAAGCGGATCCGAAGGTTGCCACTGCCACGGTAACCAAAGATCCGAAGACGGTCACTCCCAAGGCTCCGACTCCAAAGGTGCCAAAGGAACAAAAGAAAGCTGATCCGAAGCAACCAGCTAAGGATCTGAAGAAGAAGGGACAGACGTCCGGCAGCAGTCAGGCTGTCAAGACTCCGGTCCCTCCTAAGTCAAACATCCCGATCCCTAGCAAGGAGAAGGATGCTGGGAAAGCAGTTGGAACGTCAGCTGCTCCGACTTCAGCCGTGGATGTGTTGTCCTTCTCGCGAGGGTTGGATAACAGCTCTGCAGTGGCCGCTACGGCCGCAGCCATGGCTGGTACGTCCGGGCGCGGGGGAGCTCGTCCGAAAACGACAACTCACCTGTCCGACACTAGGACTGAGGAGGCTATGGATGCATCATCCGCAGCTGAGGAAACAGTCCGAGTTGTGCAGGAGGTGCTGTCCGGCATCACCTTCCAGCTACCTGCTCCAGTGGGGCAAAGAAAAGAAGTCCCCGTTCGGGTGGAGACGCCTCCTCAAGGAGCAGCCCCCGTCCGAGTGGAGACTCCTCAGCAGCAAACCGAGCCCCGTCTGGAGCCATCCACTATGGATACTTCTGATGAGGCCGGCAAGCTGGACCAAGCCGCAGGCGGTGGTCCGGGTGGATCGGGGGTACCAGTAATCCCCCCAGTCCAACATGAAGTATGGGATAAAGAGGACGCCGACGTCCCATCCCTGCTACGAGGAGCCATCATCGCACAGATGAGCAAGGATGAGATCAGGTCATTTGACTTGGTCCAGATGAGAACCTTCCGGGGGCTGGACATTCTGTCCGACCGGTTCCCGACCTGGTTCCCGGCCCACGTAACGGCTGCAATGGAAGGTTTCAAAGACCAGGCTGCTAACGCTCGCTTGGTTGCTGAGACTGAAGGGCGCCCCGAACTACTCGCGGCCCTTGAATACGACCTGCAAACCGCAGAAGAATTCAAGGTCGTGCATAGTCGGAAGGAGAAAAGGCGACATCTGACGCCAGCCATGAGGCTGGCCCGGAATATGGAGAAAAAGACTAACGAGTCTATTCTCAATGATACTCTGGAGGACGAGATTGCCCAACAGAGCACAGCTGCTACTAGAACTGCTGACACTAGTAGGATGGAGAAGGCCAGTCGTAGGCATCAACACCTACGAGAGACCATTCGGTTAACATCTCTGGACGCGGGTCAGTCCCCGGAGGAGGTGGATGTAGTTCTGAAGGGATTGGACAAAAACACAATCGCCGACAACGAACTGCAGCTATTGGTCCGGAATGCTCTCCGAGCCAATGCCGCTAGTGGGTTTCAGTTCTTTAAACCCATGTGTATAGATGACTGTATTAAAGATAAGCGGTCATCCAAGCTTCCGGAGGAGGTGGGGCCCGACGGTCTCTCCGACGACGAAGAATGGATCAAAACTGATCCTTTAGGCAAGTCGGTACAGCTGTACCACTTCGAATTGCTGGAGAAGGTCCGGAAAGGTAGCACCAAGTACCATTCGCTCCTTCAGAAGGCAAAATTGGCATGGGCAATGTCTAGATGGCATTCATTTAGTAAGTGCCCATTCAAAGCTTGTCAGGACATCGACGAGACCCTGGAGAAACCCCGAACTTGGCCTACCAAGGTTCGGTATGCCAGACATCTGACCCGCTTTCATGTACGTCATCTCATGCGATATGACTGCCTGAGTGTGGGTTCGAAGGGCAGCAAGGGTTGTCCGAATGGGGGTCTGTTCTACACCAGAGCAGATATCATTCGACACCTTGCCAAGTTCCATGGCTTGGCTATGGAGACCGCAGCGGAACGAATTCAAGCCGCTCACGCAGAGGTCTACTCCCATTTCGGGACCACGGTAGACAAGAATGACAATCTCGAGGTGGATTTTGGCACCAACGAGAAAGGCAAGGTGCGGGTGTTCTACAAAGTAAACCCGGACCGCACGTATCTCCATGTACCGGAGGGCGAACTCTACGATGAATTCGAAGAGTATCAGCAGCGTACCAGTACGCGGAAGCGGCGAGCTCCGAGAAAATCCGACGGATCCTCGGAGCCAACCGACCCGAAGAAACAGAAAACGGACGAAAGGCCGTCTGTTATGGAGAAGGCAGATCCGGGGTACCAAGGACCGGCATTTACCTCTCGCAAGACTGACTGGAAGTCGGGCCCCCCGGGCAAGCCACCTCGGCCAACTCCGGAGGATCCGAACTCCAGTACGGGAGGGGCGTTCACTGACGAATTCCCCAATCTGGATTTGGTTCCGGGTGGGGAGTCACAAACTCTCACCCAGACCGGGAAGGACAAGGCTTCGGTGAAGCAAAAGCCGAAGCCAAAACAGACTCCGGATCCCCCACAGGAGGCTCCGGAGGGGCACCATGTCTTACGACTACGGGGCCCGCCCTCGTTTCCTCCCGCCGACTTCAAGTCCTACGAAGCCGGACAGGAGGCCATGAATCGGTGGCAGGATAACTTCCATCGATTGCTTTCTGACTTAAGTCAGGAGGTGGCGATGTTGTCGCTGGATACAGTGCATCATCTCCACCGGAGTGAAGTCGCTACTCAGAAAGCAGCGGCCACGGAGTCGGTTCAGGAGGAGCGTGAAAATGCTCGGACTGAGCGAGTTGCTGCTAAGTCCGAAAGGAAAAAGCAGAAGCTGGCAGTCAAGAACGCCGAGGAAAAACTGGACCACGAACGTCGGAGGTTCAGAGACTGTTTCGCGCACGAGATGCACGAATGGGATGGGACTCGTGCTCAAATCGAGCTCTGGCTCCAGGAGCTGACGCTGGCGGAAGCTGAGTCAGACTCTGATGAGGAGGAGGCTGCGGCCCAGTCGAGTCCTAAAGACGACTCGGAGTCCGGATAGGATTATCCTATCTTAGGACCCGATCAAGAAGAAAGGGGGGTATTTTTAATATACCAACCCTACATGTGAAAAACACTCTATTATAGGGTGTTCAAGGATCCGGACGAGCAGAAGCGGCAGGCTGGCTACGCAAGGAGTCAGTCTGCCAGGCAGAACGGACGGAGGAGGACGAGGAGATCCGGAAAGAAACCCAACGCTCGGGATAGGAGTACACTACCACCAGGGATCTGATACGAGATGTTTTTTTTCTATAAACTATATATCAGGACCGAGTGCTCCTAATTATAAGTCCGAAGATCGCCTGGAGGCAGGACTTGGAATTTTTTTTATACTACTATAAGCTCCCGAGCATGAGCTATGAACTTTCTCGTTCCGGTTAGTAGGAGCTGAATGAAGTAGGTTCTGAAAGCCGGGCGGAATGCATCATCAACAACAGAGGATCCGGATCTTCGCTATAAAATCACGTATGATATCTTTTGTAATAATACTTTAATATGTGTTTAAAAACCTTAAGAGAAGTGATAGTGTTTATCACTTATAAAGTATTATTCATTACGAGTGTAATTAGCTCGGGGTCTTGAAGGGACGAAATTTTTTTCTACTGTGATATTGTACTTTTTCAAGTGTTGTGTATACTATATGTATAGATTAACTCCATCTATCCTAGGGAATGGGGCGTAATTTTTAATTACGATCTATATGTGTAGATATGTGTGTAATTAATACCTTTTGTGTTCAACAGTAACGTCATATTGTTTGTAAGGTATAACTTTAATAAACCCCTAAGGTGGTATTTATAAGATAATGCCAGTCCGAAGTGTTTTCGGACTATAACCTTAATTATTTACCTCCCGGTTATTATCTGGTAGGGGGTAGTGTAGGGGCTAGGGTTATACGGGGTTATTATATGACGAGTGCTGTTGGATGCTGTGTTGCGAGCTCAGTCCGAACCCTTCAGTCCGACGGTAGGTGGCGACACCTACCCCGGGCTTGGGGTATGGACAGAGGTCGCTATAGGCTTCCGGTCTGCGTGTGCGCGCGCAGGCTGGCTGCCTATATATACCCGGCATCTGGCGGTACTCGTCGGTTACTCTGAGCCACGCTGGTGAAGAGACCCCGTGATCATATCGGCTGCTTAGCCTACTGACCCGTTCCGAACTCTATAGGGAGTTCGCACACTTAGTGACTGCTTGTTTAGGTTTACCTGAATAAACCTGATATTGCAACCTGTAACACTTGATCCGAACTGTGTCGACTTTGTTCTTTAATTGATACTCTACCAATATCATAAAGATACGAAAGTCCGTTTATTACACATGTAATACTACCAATACTAATCATTGGATATATATGTGATTACCATATACAATGTACTATCTATGATGGGTTACTGGTTAATGCTTGCAGTTAACAGGGATGTGGTGACCACTGGTAGTAGGAACAGATCAATTGCAATCATATTTAGACAATGTTTTAACATATACATCCTGTATCATAAATATAATCGGCCTGCCAGCAACCCCCCTCCCCCCAGCTGCCCCGGGGCTACCCAGTATGGCATCGTTGTGTAGGTCAAGGGTAACACATATATAGCCACATGTAGAGCTATATTATAACTTAACAGGTATATCCCTATGAACGTCCGATGCTCTTTTCATTCTAATCTATTGCAATCGTTATAGAATACCAGTTGTGTTTAGGGTAATAATACTCGCCAATGTTCATGAATATACAAGTGTGAAATTGTAGGTACCGTCTGTTACGTTCTCCTTTAAGATATGATTTTTAAAAAGAATTGCCATTGTATTCTCGACAGTTGTGCCCTCTATTTCATTAGTCTTTTTTGGGGAAAAACAAGGAAACGGTGATGCTCAGATTGCAGAATCTTACTGCTGGAACAATTCCTCTCACACGTATTCCTACTGCAACATTAGCATTGTGAGGTTAATCCGGTAAAAACTCTGTTAACTGACTGGGGGCGGGGGAGGGGGTGACATTCGCTGCGCACCATGCTTTCCTCACTTTTTCACAGCCTGCAAAGCTTTACGACCCAAACTAATGTTGTTTATTTGCTTTTCAGCCGCTGATTTTCAATAACTTCCCATCGCATTCCCATTTCAAAAATAAGCGGTCGATTGATTGGTTCTAACTTGGCCGTTCAGTGAACAATGCAACTGTCTGTCAACTAATAGTTTCCCAATTGATTTTAGAGCGCGTGCATCAAAATCAATTAGGCTTCCCCATCGTCATTTCTATACGACGCGTGTAAACCCGCCAAACCCTCTGGGAGACTCATAGGGCATTACACACAGAAAATACATCATTTGTTTTTGTGGCAATGAGGTTGTCTCCATCCCCTATTGAGGCGGGCTATAGCATAAAGTCCCCTTATGCCCATGCTGTTGAATTAAATTTACTGTCCCCCGCTGGGCGTGTGTTTCGTGCAGAGTGGCATACTTGTCAATATGTTGATGTTTTTAGCCTCTAATCGGCCATGTTTTTGACGGCCGCCTGTGTAAGCGGTGCGCATGCGTAAACCCACATGGGACGCAGCTTCCGGTCCAGTACTTCCGCCAGCTGATCGACCCAGTCCACCTGACTCGGTGCCCTACAGCCTCCTCCAGAGAGCTGCAGCCCTGAGCCGGCACACTCTGCTGCCGGAGTACTCCCCCTACTAGGCCCACAGCCAGGGTCTGGTCGGCTGGCTGCTGCCTGAGCTGCTCTTGGCCATACACGGCCATGTACTGAGCAGCTCCCACAAAGATTAAACGTGTGGTTTGTATCACAAATAACTCAGGATAATGATGCTTTGGTGATTGAACTGTACGGGCACCTACTGCCCATATGACCAGCGAAAAAGCTATTTCAGTTACAATCACGTATTCCTGGATTTTAAGTCCATTAATGTGTTCATCATTTTCTCTTTCCGGTGACACCTTTTATTCACCTCCTCGGTCTAAAATCCATCCTAAAATTTCAATTTGAATATGGTACCAAAAGTCTAGCCAGGCGTGTACTCAGGATGTGAAATCTGAGTCAATAATAGGGACAAACATGTGAGCAGTCCCAATCCAACGTTGTGCTAATCACTACCTGGAATTGAAACTGTTGGTGGAGACCTGCTTCTGTGCCAATAATAAGCAACTTTCAAATGACTACCAGTTATGTCGAAAATCCATATGGATACATTTAATCACAGAAGTTTTGTTATCTGAAATGGCCGTCAGCAATGACGCTTCATGGGCTAGCTGAATAGAGTTATTGTCACCAGAGTTCCGAGCCGTGCCTTTTACGATTTCACCAGTTGATAAACAGTCAGCCATCTATCTAACATCTTGTTTTAACTAGGAGATTTGTGTGGCTTCATGGAGCACCAGTTCTGGGCCGGCTATAATACGCTATTGTGCTAAGCGGACACACCTCCCCACGCCCCAATAGCTGCTACTTCGGCATGCAGACACATCGTATAAAGATTGCATCAGCGCAAACTGTGTGAGAGACACAAGCTCCTCAGGCACGGCAGCCCACTCTAATTGGATTCTTTTGTGAAGGGCCCGCTTCCAATTCCTCTCAGTTGAAGTTAACGGTATCTTACAGGCTGGGTAGGACTTCCTTTGGGTATAGTGGGTCGATGACTGCGGGCCCGGGTCAGGACAGTGGGAACGAGGAGATTTCATTTATTGGATTGAATTGAGTGCAGTACCTGCAGCGCTGTGACTACCCCAGAGGCAGTGGACATAGAGCAGTGGCCAGGATCAGTTCTGTATGGTGAGCCGCTCTGCTGGTGTGCCTTACACAGTGCGTGTCCTTCTCACAATGTGGGAGCCCTCTATACACCCCCTCGTCTAGCCATAAACATGCAGTCATATCAGTATGATTATATTGCATTGGCTGACCCTGCCTATGGGACATCTATGGTTATCCCTGTGATGCTGCTACCAACCCCTTTCCTGTATGTTATAACCCGGAGTAGACAGGACAACCTCCCTCGGGATTACCATCATTGTGAGTGCCAAGACGTTACCTGTCAACGTGCCTGTATATAAAACCGGCACATCAAAGCAGCAACCATGCAGTGCCAGACTGCTTTTTCCCCTAATTCCAGAGGATCTAAGGATAAACAAATAATTCAAGGACTCTTGACTGGAAGTTTCCCCATGTCCTATCAATAAATAAGCACAGCATCATACAACTAGCAGTAGTCAGTTTGACTGCACATCCCTATTCTAAAGTCTATTGGGGCACCTTTTGTTTGGCGGCTGCATTTATATCTAATAGTATACTAGACTACATTTTTGTAGTATATATAAATTCACCATTACAAAAGGTGTCCCCCTCCCTATACCAGTCAACCAGTGATGTAACAGGATGTCCTTTCGTCCTACACCAAACCACAGAGCAGGTGGATGGGGATAAAACTAAGCTCCCACCTTCCTAATCTCTCCCCCTTCTTCTAAAGCATATTCAGACCCAGGCAAACACGATGCTTGGTCCCTGAATGACGTGTTAGCATGGGGAGAGCAGTGGCCAGCTGAGATTTAGGGACTACAGGTAATACCTGGCAGGGAATACGTCAGTGAGTTGAAAGCGGATACATGTGATATTTGGAGCATGACCACCCTGATGATCACAGGTGTATGCTAATCAGATCGCCCAACCCGCACCCCTTAGAAACACACCTGGGTCACCAAGCCAGGTAAGGGCCATACCTGATACACAGGTGGGTGCCAGCTATCTGCACCATCAGCTCCATAACGCTACTTACAGCCCAACATTACCCAAAGTTATCACATGGCCGCCGACCGTGATGAGATGGCTTTTACTGTCGTCTAGGGCAGTCCCTTTGTGTTGTGTACGTAAAGGGATACGATCTGGCACCAATTCAACTCTCACAACCAGGTCACCATGGCTGTGTGAAGCCCCCACCCCCTGAGAATTGGTAGTACATGTAGTTTGGAAAATGTGCCATTTTCACAACGGGCGTGTATTGCATACTGTACTATATATGTATTGTATTTTTATGTTTATTTCAAATGGCAATCCCCGACTGTCCTTTGGCCATTTTAGCTAGATCTTATAGGGGTGATATGGGGGGGGGGGCTGCTAGATCTCCTGTGTATAGAACTTTGGGCACCACATTCCTAATGTGCAGACTGACTGTGTGTCAACTGTACACGGAGGTTATGTGGCCGTTCTGTTTATTCGTCAGCTTGGCGCGATTTCAATTTCAGATTCATTACCAGTAAGGTAAACTGTGACCGGTCCACCGGTATTTGGTAACCTCAAGACCCCCATCCACGACCTTGGTCATGACCGGATTCTGGAAGCCATTGTGCTCTACACCCGGGGCCCTACAGCAGGGTCCTTCACTATAACTGTGTACCTTGGGGCTTAGGCTGGATTTGGTCACAAACGCCCCATAAATATACGATATATACATGCCACATATATATATATATATATATATATATATATATATATATATATATATATATATATATATATATATATATATATATATATATATATATATATATATATATATATATATATATATATATATATATATATATATATATATATATATATATATATATATATATATATATATATATATATATATATATATATATATATATATATATATATATATATATATATATATATATATATATATATATATATATATATATATATATATATATATATATATATATATATATATATATATATATATATATATATATATATATATATATATATATATATATATATATATATATATATATATATATATATATATATATATATATATATATATATATATATATATATATATATATATATATATATATATATATATATATATATATATATATATATGTAGACATATACGGAGTACCCAAGCCTCCATCTTTATTCCACTCGTTACAATGTAGTACATGTACTTTGTAAGTGCTACAATGCTACAATACATGTACAGTCACTGTACGGCTCCTTCCTGCAGGTGCTGTCAGGGTGTCACGTGATGCACCAGGAATATGTCTCCTCACAACCTTCACCAACAATGACACCTAGATACATACAGCTGTAGAATAGGCAGTGAAGGATGGGGGCTGACCCCATCACAAACAGGTCAGGGTACCAAAACAATATCCCAACACATTACCAGCCGGACCTGATAGGTGTAGGGTGGGGGCGGGGGCAGGGCCTGGCTGTTAATGGTCCCTAGCTGCACTATGACTATAATATATTATGTACATTAGTACGTATTAAAACAGAATTAATTCAATAGGTAGGCTATGACGGAACTGGGAGCTGAAAGTGGGAATAAGGCCAGGCTCGCATATAACGCTATGTGGGTATTAAGCAGAATGAATACGCCCGAAGGCTGCCAATTTATAAAAGCACAATGCCTACTATTGCGTCACCATGCCCGATGGTTATTAGCACAGCCCACTCGGCAGTGCCTAAGCAGCACTTGTCCCAAGGTACATGTCCCCAGCCCGCGGGGCAATGGCAAACCACCAAATGGGAATCGATTCTAGTTCCGGAGTTCCTTGCAAAACGGACGTCTGAAATGTTCTGGTAAATTGTGAAGGGGGCTGTGCGGACGATTGGATTGGGCTGCGTCACACTTAAGGTGACCATGGCAGGACGGTGGGGAATGCTAAGCGCCATCAGAGCGCTGGTGTGGAGGGAGCCTGGGCAGATAAGGCTACTGGAGGCCGTTTGTGTGATGGGGGGGGGGGGGTTGTAGAAATGTTGCAGACTGCCTGGTAGCTGCACTACTGAAGGCTGTGTGTGTGATGGGGGCGGGGAGGGGGGGGGGGCTGTGGCACTGGTGCCCGATTTGCCCCCACCAGCCCTCTACGGTCTACAATGGCCATTCCGCATGTAATTGCCCGACACCGGCTTCTCCTCAGTCTTAATAGGTACATATTGATTGTTACATGTACATATCGATTGTTCTGTGGATGTCCTTAAGGCATAAGGAACTCCATCACTGCCGGCTACTCTGGTCTCGGATATGTATATGGAAATCTCTAGGAAATCTAGTGGATCGATGTGTTATTCTTACATCTCCCTAATTGACTCATCTAGCTAGACGCATCAATGGACCAGAATGTGGGCAATAAGGCAAAAGAACAAGGACCTTCGTCTCACAACCCCAAAGTTACCACTCGTCACCATGAAGGCATTTCCCAATGTAAACCCGCTACCAAGCCTCATCCTTTCTGCAGGTTACACTAATACTTCTCCCAGTCTCTGGAACCCCACCAAAGTCAGCTTAGACTCAGTCGTTGAACGACCAGGCCGGGGACAAAAGAGACTGAGAAGGCGCATGTTATTGTTGTTGCCCTCCCTAGTGGAGGGATTCCCTGGGTTGCTGTGACGACGCGTCAGGCGGTGGAGCAGCAGAGCAGGAAAGGAGCTAATACGGCATGAAGACGGGTGTTTGTCGTGTATATAGAGCCCACAGTGCGTCAGTGTGGGTGTCTGGTGGGGCGTGAGGCGTGTAGTATACCCGGGGGGGGCACTGAGGTATGATTAGGGTACCGACTGCAGCACGACTTTCCGGAGCGGTGGCGGTCGAATGTCAGTAGGGCTAAAAAGGAGGGGCGGTCACTCCACTCCAAGGTTAAAAGGGAAGGGCGGTCACCCCTAATCCCATTGGGAATTAAGGCATAAGGCTTTCTTGATGATGATTTCTTGAGCTTATACAGCACTAATTCATCACAAAACCATGTCTGATTGTTAGAAAGGGTGATTTGTAAAGTTTGCTGTGCTAATTGGTAAGTTTGCAGTTTTAATTGGTGAGTTTGCCATTGCTCTGTCTGGACCTTAAACCTCACTTTCTCCATAATAGGGGGCGGTCAATATGCACATTTTCCCTTTACTTGAAAAGGAGGGGCGGTCAGAACACTGCCAGAACTTCTGAGTGTGAAAAAGGGGGGCTGTAGGGCGGCAGTGGGTAGTTACCATCAAAGAGTCAGTGCCCCCCCCCCGGGGTAGTATAGCTCCAGCTGGGGGCTACCTCCTGTTGTATGGAGCTGCTGCTGCTGCACCAGGTACATCTACACCTGTAGGGGAACGTGCCCACCACTACCACTACCCTACCACTCACTGAGCACATTCACCCTGCACCTCAACAAGCTACTCTAACCCCAAGTACATGTATATGTCATGCTGCAGTCTCTGTATGTACAGAAACCTCATATGAAGAAGGGGTGGATCGATGTAATGGTGCTTCTATGTCAAGCCTAAACATGTTGTGTCCTAAATCTGAAATAGTTTGCTATTTGAGATTTCGCTGAATTGGCAGCAGAATTGTGCTGCGCGTGTATACAGGTAAAAAAACCCGGCAATATACTATAGATTTGCAATATAAAAACAAATTCGTATATGACCAATAATATGATATATTTGAATTCATATATTTAACCTCTGTTAAATAATAAAGTACCGGGGTATCCTTTTAAAATCCTACCTCCTCTACATGTAGGGTATGTTTAACTACTTTGGCCTCAGCCCTACCCAGGTAGATTTCGTGTCGGGCGGCTGGGATGAGTAGCTTACAGGGTATCATCATCTACTTAACCTGATCACATATCCACGCACCAATAACAGGCACCCCCTAAATCATGCCGGCCCCGATGGGTCTCTTGACGGCAAATGAGGGGTTCTGTTCGGGCGTGGATCCTGCACCTACTTACAGTTGACATAACCCGGGAGTTCCACACCCAGGCCGCTTCCTTTGGATTCCCTTTCATGTTTACAAATGTAGGTGACTTCTTTCCATGGGTTATACGTCGGGGTTAGGAATGAGGTCAATGCACAAGGGTAAAATGGGGTCCTTTATACACGTGCATGCTTTTTGATAACAGAGTACATATCTTCGGGCAGATAACGTGTGCGATAAAGGGGACATGTGGGATGGATATTAGTTTGTATGAAAGCGAGCTCTTTTATTTACAGATGAGCATGTAGTCGCTGTTAGGCTTTAATGGTCCCAGGGTCTTCCAGCTACCAACTTTGGCCATGGCTGATACCAATACAATGGTCATGGGCTGGTGATAGGTGAGCTCTCGACAATCTTACCCCAAACCCTACTATATGTAACCCCAGCTTGGGGGTGAGGCTGAGGACGATATGAGGACGGAGACAGTGTGGTGGGGGTCTAGGGTTACACTTGGAGCCAACAAACAGGAACCAGAATTAGAGCTAGTAAGTTAGATTAGAGAACTCCCACCATATATTCTGGCTCCTGTTCCCTGGTTTTAAGCCACCAGCGGGGATTGCTCAAACGTAGAGGCATCCAAGTTCAGGTGGATAGTTACCAGAGCCTTCCAGTGGTAGGATCTCGGGACCAGAGTAGTGTGGGGTGTGCCAGCAGCAGGTAAGGCACCAGGCTAATCCTCCCTGGCTGCATCCTTACAGGGCTACTTACAGCAGGCCACACGGCCACACAAGGAGGTCACACCCTTCACACCCTCCTCAATAAGCTGGATGCAGCTAAGTGTGTCTGGGGGCACGACCCTGCTTCAATACTGCCTCAACCTACCCCAGGATACACACCCGATCCGCACTATTAAAGGAGGCTATGGGGAAGGGCAAAGTGTCAGTATATACATTGTGTGTTTGGGATCGCCGCCGGCATTTGCTAGAGAATTCGAACGTGAAATGAAGGCTAGCTTGCAAAAGGCCATTTCTATTTTGTCCATTCTTTTTTTCGCTCCATCTCAGTTCTGGTTAAGACGCCCGAAATACCACCACACGGGTCGTCCAATTTCCTGGTGTACACAAGAAAGGTGTTCTTTTAAATGGCAAACTGGGCCAGGACTGGCCGCGTACAACCTGACATTCAGACTAACAATCATAGACAACCAAACCAACACTGGAGCTTGTGTAGAACACCCAGCTCTCACTTTGGCGACTCCTTATTTCAAAGACCAAGGCTAACAAGGTGTCAACTATAGTGATTTGGACACTGCCTTTCTTGTTTTTAAACACACAGTAGGTGTCGTATAGGTGGTGATATACGAGGAATGGATCTTTAATAAAAACAGGGTAATATGCTATCGGTCACAAGCCCTCAAGTTGCATGCCCCACACATAACTCCACTAATTGCATGCGTGCTACCCTTTTTTCCCTTGCTTTTAGCGATAAAGCAAAACACAGAGGCACTAGGATAAATCTTAAACTAGTTAATTAGCAACCATGTGTACCAAGTAGTGTTTTATATGGAAACCTAATTATGGTGCAGCAGATAGTCGTCCTAAATTAAGGTGCACGGAACCAGCCATATCGGCAATGGTGTCTGGGCTGGGCGATAGGAGGCAGGGGGGGGGGGGGGGGTAGTGGCAATACCACACAATGGCACTGATTGAATCCCCTTGATCAGTCGCGTATTTACATGCTTAATTGACACTCATTGATTGCCAATCTGGCCACCACAGAGAACTGTGGATAAGTCGATCATGAACTAATGAACGATAATTAATTAATAACCTGCCCTGGGGTTATATTAAGGGAATATTAACTAAGTCTAGCGACCAAAAATTGAATAATTAATCATTTGAAGATACATAGATCTATCTGTCTCACCTAGGATCTCAGCCTATCATGACTCAAAGCAGGATTTTGGCGTCCACCTTTTCCCTTTTAGTTTTTGGAAATTACTAGTGAATCATGGAACACTAGACACGAGTACCGGTAGCATGCTGGACCCGCCCGGAAACCAGTGTGTCTGGCTCAGTGAGTAGAGTAAAGGGCGGAGGTAGCGCTGTTTATCTGGCTATCTTGTGGGAGAGTCCTTTTTGTGCTAATTATCTGTGGCATTGTTTTATCGAGGCAGTGTGAATCTCAGTCCCAGTAGTGGCGGGCCTGGCCTCCTGGGAGTAGGTTTGTCTATCTCGTTCCCCGGCCATTAGGCCGGGCTCTGAACACAGGAGACTTCTGATAAAAAGCCAAATCAATGGCTGAAAAAGTCACAGGCTAGCTGTAGGACGATAGTAAAACATCAGGAGGACCGGTTATAATTATGTGTCCCCCTGGGTGTTCTGCACCCCCGGACTGCACCTTACTTTATATTCATAAAGTACTGCTAACATCGGTATTAAAGCAGGAAACTCGAGGTGCCACAGCGGGTCCAAGTGGACCTGTGACAGTAGGTGCCATACAATGAGTTCATGGATGTGGACAGTACAGTAGTGGATCAAGGTTAGGAATGGGGGCATGTGACCCCCCCCCCCCCCCAGCACCCCTCAAAAATGGGCCCATGCCCCCCCCCCCCCCGACTCAAATTAGGAAAGTATTATGTAAGTGATCATAGACAAAATGACAGAAGGAAGTTGTGACGGACAGTGCCCCACCCAGACCTCAGCCCGGACGGACGATCTTTAAGGATGCAAACAGTTCCTGCACAAGCTGTTACTTAGCACTGACACTGACCAGTCCTCAGCAACAGCAGCAGCAGCAGCCACCCCCAACTCCTCCCCCCCACCCCCGGTATGTTCACTTATGCTGCCGTCCAGCTGATAGTGGTGTGTGGTTAAAGGTAGGCAGCTGGGTAAAGGTAGGGAGCTGACGTGCGTTGACAACACCCCCACCCCTACCCCTCACACATGCACGCACTTCCCCATCCGTCAAACGTCTAGATACCCCCAGGTGGAGCAACTGCAGGACATGGTCGCCATGGCAACGAGACGCTGATGGAGACGAATGGAGCGGGCCGGGCGCAAAAATTAATTACGCCAAATAGAGAGATTAGTAGAGATCCAGAAGGATTTCTTTGTAATGTAGGCCGGGGGTCGGCATCTATTTGTCTTTAGCGTGAGGGGCGGGCAGGGAAGCTACTGCCTCCTCCTAGGGGAGAGTGGGGCTACTGCATTAATAAAGACACAGATTGAAATAGTAATTAGCCAGATGAAACAATGGGATTCAGTTGTTGCTTAATTGATGGATGAGTCCCATGGGAAGCGTCCCAGCCCCGCTCTCTACCGGACAGCTTTTATTGTTACGTGTCCCTTAACGGAACCAAGAAAAATGAAAAGTAGAATTAAAGGGAAATTGAAGAAGGGGGAGTTGAGACAATGTACAGACCCTGTGTGCTGATAAGAACACACAGACTGCAGGTACACACCACTCAAGTCAAGGAGCCATACAACAGTTCGTCCTTTCCACCCCACCCCCTTCATATCTATCTAGTGGGCACTGCTACATTTGTATAATAGTATCAGTATATCCGTGTATGTCAACATGACCTCGGTCGGACGGATGTGGCCTCCCATAGTACAGTCATAACGGCCACCATGGGTAAATAGCATTTGGTCAGGAGTGGTCTAAAACACCTCTCATTCATAGTTTACGTCACGCCAGAGGGGGACTTGGTCTGAATGCGACACACAATGATGAAGGTATGGGGGGAAACGTGACAGGGGATATGTAGTGTACAAATATTACATGTATAAATCCCAGGTTCAACTAAACCGAACACCCGTGGGTATAGCAATTGGTGACATAGATTTAGGGTGTGACTCTGGTCTCATGCCCACGTCAGTCGTCCCTTCCCACAACCACAGCCTTGTCCTGTCTTACACTACACATGTGCACAGTATCAAAACACCAAGGACAACTTTCATGGGTTTTTTTAAGACTTAAGGTCAGACATCCTGGTATCCTGGCCACATACTTAGATGGGTGAGTCACCACCTTCCAGGTAAAGGGGAATAAACAGATATCTAGGACGTGGTGGGCGGACGCATCACCGGGAAACCACAAAGTGGTATTGTAAAGTGTTCAAGGGGGACCGAGGAGGTGGTATACAAGGCAAATTGGGGGAAGGATTGTCATGAGAGAAGGAGCTCATCTGGAATCCACTATGACAGTCTGTCACCATGCCGACCTCACCACACGTCACGTTCTGTGGGAGCCACATCCAACTGACCAATCAGGCATCACCTTACTGCCGACCCTGGGGTCATCTCTCAGAGGCAGCCAATCAGTGATCGGCTCTCGTGACACTGGGGACCGTTGCCATGGCTACGTTATTAGCAGCGTCTTAACAGCTAAGACAAACTCTGGCTGCACTGCACCCACACCGTTTTGCGTTACTCTCCGGTTACACTGTACCGTTTTTTCCTGTTCTTTTCTTTTCCTTTTCATTGCTGTACAAATACAAGATTTACCTCACGTACCATTTAAAAAAAGTATCCGCCTTTAAATGGGTTATATTCTTGGCACAGGCTATTTCCCACAGTTTCCCCCGGTGGTGATTCCTAGTTTACTGTGGCTATTTTGCCGATCGCCCCTTTACGTGTGGGGAATGACCGAGCAGCTCTACTTCTCCTTACCATGTGTGCTTTCCTGATCGCCGAGCTGCTCGCCGAGCAATTCCTACTCATGTTGGGGGAGGAAACCCAACTAGGCAAGGGTTGGATCACACGCAACCATGCATGTTTAGTTGTTATGCTGTTGCCACCGCGCGACCTATGGCCCCAGATATCGACCTTTTAATTTGTACAAGATGAAAACAGTGGCACATGGGCTGACAGGGTGACAGGTAGGGCGTGTCCATGAGTGGCTGTGTACAGTAGAATCTCGTTATAAGGAGGACGGATATAAGGAGCAGACGGTTATAAGGAGCAGATTTCCTCTGCCAATATTTTCCCCATACATTTCTATAGTTAAAAAACCCGGATAGAAATAGCAATTCTTATGAAAATTCGTTTATAAGGAGCACTTTTTGACCACAAATGGGATATATTTACAACAAACTTCCTTACAACAAATTTTGGTTACAACAAACAATTCTTTTTTGAAAGAAATTAATGCAGTTTACTACATCGCCATGGAAGCCCTCCCAGTTGGTAGGCATCCTTACACTACACAGGGAAGCCCTGACAGTAGGTAGGCGTCCCTACACTACACAGGGAAGCCCTGACAGTAGGTAGGCGTCCCTACACTACACAGGGAAGCCCTGGCAGTAGGTAGGCGTCCCTGCACTACACAGGGAAGCCCTGACACTAGGTAGGCGTCCCTACACTACACAGGGAAGCCCTGACAGTTGGCAAGCGTCCCTGGACTACACAAAAGATGCATTTACACTAGGGGTAGGGGTGGTGGGCTGTATATATGACCAAAATCGGTTACAAGGAAGGTTGGTTACAAGGAGCAAATTTGCCTTGCCAAAAGGTGCCCCTTATAACGAGCTTTTACTGTATTAGGGTGACACTGGCCGGGTGGCCGCCAGCTACATCGGCGGTTGGTATGACGGAGTGAGACGAGGACGAGGATAGCTCTGGATGGCGTGACCGATCGTCGGCATAAACGGCCAAAGTCTAACGGCCATAATATGGGGCATAGTCAGTGATAGAAGCATCACAAGAAGGGCCCAGGGGGTTAACACTTGTCGACTATGACATAACATACTAGTAACTAAACATCTAGGCCTACATAATTATTATGTGTGTCCCGATAGGTCTTATATACCCGTGAAAAAGCTAATCTTATTCCAACCGTCTATACCAGACGTCTCTTCAATCTAGAGGACAGGGCACTACTGTCATCCCATTCTCTGATGTGAGCTATAAACACCATCACAAATCAACAAGCCCAGCATCCTTGACTCCTCGTTTCTAGACACAAGCGTCTGTCGACAACCCACCATTTTTGCATCGCACATGTAGTGTCCTCTCTTTTTCATGACTCTTCGATTATAATCCACTCTTTTTGGGAAGTGCGGGTGGGTGCGGGTGGGGGATCAGAAAAACAAGCCTTTCGCCGACACTCTGTGGGCGTTTATAATTGCCGCAATGAGACAGTGTGTTTGTGTGGATGGAATGGTTACACTGAGTGTGGTTCTGCTATGTGTGTCATGTTGGGACCGTAGATGGTTGTTATATTTGTGTTTACAGCCAGTAGTCGTGCCTTGCTGATTGCTAGCGCTGAGCCACAACTCCAGTCGGACACCAAGAAACCATTTATTTCATTTTTGTCATCCATTTTCTGTTAACCGCTTCACTATTTTGTCAAGGAAAACAACACATAGTGTACATCGCTTGTTTGTGGTTGTAAGAGCGTATACAAGGATGTGGAGTGGAGGATATCTTGAATGTCTGGCTGTATTACAATGGTACCACTGCACAGACAGACCATAACACACCCTCCCAACTGATGCCACACTACTTCCATGGCTTTTTGTAGCTGATAGCAGAATAACATTGTAAATACATCACAAGACAACCAGAAAACGGCTCACATATTATGACGCCATAGACATGATTTGTTTGCTGTGTTCGAGGAAATATGAGAATATTATAGAGAGTATAATGTCCAGGCTATCTTCAGTGAAGTAACCACATACACACTAAAATGAGTATGAAAAATGTTCATAATGAAAAAAATTGTATTTCTCAAAATTCATAAGACAATATTTTAAAAAGTAGCACGGGACCTGCCTTTTTTTCAAAGTGTTATTCTAAATGTTCTAAAGTATCTCTGGGAAAAAATGGACGAATTCTATGACTTTGATTCAATGGGAACGACCGACCGTAAAAGACTGAACGTTCTTGTTTTTGCTCCTGTGCCTAGAACACATGGTGCTAGCCTGTGTTTTATGAATGGCCATGATGGGCACGTATAGCAAAGAGGATGCCTGTAACAGGCAGTCTGCTGCCGGATATGTCTGATTGATAAGGTGGGGGTGATAGATCCGATCAGCTTCTCCACAAGGGCTGCTATAATGAGGGCTTCACCAGTCCCCGTGGAGCCATGCCCACCCCCGCGCCACCCTACTGCCACCCGCACATCAGAGACGCTGTGTCAGGCGCCATGACTCTACTACATGTACACCCCCTCCCGATCACCCCCCCCCCCCCCCCTGCCCGCTCCGTCCCCTGCCACGCCCACATCACAGGCGCCTGTCCCTCCGGGCGCCACCTTCTGCCCACCACCCGCCCCGGGGGACGCACAGTCTGACCTCTAGCCGACCGCCGCTCACCTTGGGATCGCCTTGGTTGACCTTGAGAGTTGTACCTGTCAGAGTGAGAGGTGGCAGGGTGTGTTAAACGATGAAGTCGGCGGGTATAGGGCCAGCCAGAGTATCCATCAGGTGTACCTATAATATACATCACTAATGACTCAGGGTCATGGTGATTACCTGATTGAACTGATTGATTGGACATTTTAAAGTGTAAATCATTTCAGGAACAATGCCTTATTTGTCAATTCTGAGAGCAGAAAACTATTCCTTGTTCAGAACTACCCTCAAATTATGTGTCACAATAGTCTGGTGGGTGTTGGAGAGGAGGTCGGTGTGAGTGGCATGACCAGGCCATCAGGTCGCATAAACAGCCCCGTCGAAGATCGAGCGGATCGGAGCACAAACAACGGTGATATTTGCAAACAGTTATTTTCAGTGTTTTTGTTGTGATAGACAACTTTTTAGAAAATCAGAATCTCAAAAGTTCAAGGGGATATGATTACGTTTTAAAATGATACCACAATATCTCGAAAAGGGTTACCGAAAACTGGTGTATAAGACTCGGGGTGGTAACCCTGAGTCAACAATCCCAATGTCCTGGTAGAAATACCAACATTCGAACATGCATCAATGGTCCCCTGATATAGAAACAGGCGCACCAAATTGCTCTATGTTGTGAGATAAAAGCCTGTCCTGGGCCTCTCCCCATACATGTACTATGTCGCCCAGGTAATGGCTACTGCTCCGGGTGGTCACCTCCATGGTTTGTACGAGGGTCAACCACGAGACTGGTGGTCCAGACTCCAGAGGGTGTGTGGTGCGCCAGGCCCTGGAGGCGGGCAGTGAACGGCCTCATCAGGGCCCCCCCCCCTCCCCCACAGCCACACGTGACGACGGCAGCATAGCATGCTAGCCGCCATTTGGACGAGCAGGACGCGAGCTGTCGCTGCGTGGTCGGCGAGGGCTTCCGACACGCCTAATGAGTTCCTGTAACGGCGTCCATGCTGGACACTCTGGATGAGGATTGGTTGTCGGGCAGGGGTTGTAGGGCAGTGTTGTAGGGTAGGGTTGCCAATGGCACAAGGGGTGTAGCAGAGGGGCCTGGGAGTGCAGTTGGGCTTGGAGTGCGGGGCTGGTCAGACTGGGTTGGTCAAGGCCGGCCCGGAGGTCTCCATCGGGGTATGTTGGATGGACCCCTGGTGGCAAGAAGTGGACTGTGTACAACACATGCATGCTTATCTAAGCTGAGATCTGCCTCTAGTCTAGGTGTAGCCTTCTGTGCTCCCTGATTCCTGATTAAATAGGTTCAGTAACCGCATGTACATGTATTATATGATACTTGTTACGACTGGGGTAATAAAACTACTTCTAATACTGAAAGTGTATTTCGTGATCATGTGTGTCACATATAATGGAAGCCTTGTATAATCCAGAGTCATCAGTTGACAACCTATACAAAGGGCCTGCTCCACACACCCATGTCCATATACTACTAACAACGACAAAGCCATTGGCGCGGATCCACAATGGATTCGGGTAAACTGATCAAACAGATAACACTCCTCACATGCTGTGATCGTCGTCTCATTGTATTTATCAGAGCCTTCATATAACTGTGTGTATGCTCTGGGGATGACGTTCTAGCGTTATAGTATATGCAGAGGGGGACACACAGGCACCTCGCACACTGTGTCGTGTTAACTCGGCATACCTGCAGATAGCCTTAGGGAGCCCGCACAAATCCACATATATGTCTCCATGTCAACGTCCTAAACTACTTACTGTCGGATGTCACGCACAAAAACATCACCATCAAAGAGGTCAGCTCTTTAAGTAATACAACAGGGGAGAGGGAAGAGGGCACTATTTTACATCAAAGGCACGAGTAGGGGGTAAATACGTCATCAACAGAAGTGTGACGGTGAAAGAGGCTGCATGAGTACGGTAATGGCTAAGGCGCTACACAGGCGATGTGTACTATTAACAAAGTGATGACCCTGTAGCATACATCTTGTGTATGTGCTACTGACTATCTCTATGTGACACATACTATGTATCTTATCCCATATAGAATCACAGAATAACTTATTGATTATGGCATTACTGCAGCAGATCATCTTGGCATTGTCAAGTATTGTGTGTGCTAAACACTGTTATAGAGTGTAGTACAACCATGTCATTTGATGTGGGGGTAGGGTTTGAAAAGAATACGTGTAAGCGTTATAGAAACGCAATATTAAATCTGTAGCAACACACACCACCCTAATATGCTGGAGAGTATAGAATGTCATCCCCGTGGGATATAAATACAAGTGGGTGCTATGTAATTCTTCAATGCACTAACAAAAGGGAAATGGCTTCCCGCCTCCTTCCCTGTATGTCTTCAGGCACAAGTTTGTAATCGATGTGTGGGAACCTATGTGTCAGACACACACGCACACAGCAATTTGTGAAATTAAAACAATACAATATGCTGCCCTAATGGGTACGCCGTCTTTATCAATAGACTCTTCTTCTACGTATCCTGCCTGCGACTGGCAATGACAACAAATTGATTAAATATGGATTAGGGTATGGACCACCAACCCGTCTATAGTCATACATTTAAATGGGTTGCAGCGGGGCCTCTCGGGTGGTGATGATATAAGGTGTTTCTTTTGGGAAAGTAACAAGGGACTAGTGTCCCTAGAAGAAGCTACCTGCATGTCGAGTCTGTCAATGTTTTTCATGCTTTCATCCACTAAAGCGAAATGTTGTTCCTCTTTATGGGTTAATGCACGTGTGTCCCCCATTTGTTAGTAGCGAGGGAAGCATTAATGTGATCTAAGCGATAGTGTGTATTTGTGTGTGCGTACATGTGTGAAGGGGGAGTGGGGTATAGCACCATTATACAAAGACAGGTAATGGCAGCACATATGGAGGAGGGTGCCATCTAAAAACCGGGGCTGGGGTGACAAAAACTGGCCGGCACATTCCATTACACTGTGCGTCATTATCACCCATTTCAGCCATTAGCTACTCATAATCTCCGCTATAGCCGAGGGCACACATACCCTGCGCCATGCACTTCCGGCCCCTTCCACACACAACGTTCAACGCGCCGATACAAGTGGAGTCTACTGCCGCAGGCGTGTGGACCCTACAGCAGCCAGGCAGGCAGGCATCTCTGAGAGCGATATATCAGCGCACCAAGCCGAGTCACATTCATGTTACTGTTTCTGGTCGGGATATCCATTGCATTTCATGCCCTTCTCCCAGAAAGGGGGCGGGGGGGGGGGGGGGTTACATCTGCTCGTGGGACGTCAGTCAAGGGCTTGAGCAGCCCTGTGACAGTCGTCATGGCCTGTCAGATCTCCTTGGTATGTCCTTAATAAACTGTCATTTACATGTGCGGCCTATATTACATTAAATGTAATCACAATGTCAGTCTTCTCAATGGTCTACCGCCATAGTCCTGTCGGCTGTCATTTAAGGCCGATATGTGGCTTGATGGCAACCAGAGTGTTGGACTGCGAGCAGTGCAAAAGAACGGGGGCATTGTGTATGTTTGCCGAACTAGCCCCAACGTAATCTTATGTTATGGACAGACCAAAAACATGCTGTTCAACTATCTCTCTCCTACTGAATAAGTTACATTTTGAGAATAAAACACTTTCTTGTGACCATTTATTCCCCATTCTCACAGGCATACTCACAATTTTCCATAATCTTCAGACTTGAATCCAAAAGTCTTAATTAATCCTTTTTTTGTTCTCTTCATTTAGTATGTCTCTGCAAAATGTAACACAGGCAATCCTCCCTTCTTATCTAAGAAATCTTTGCTACAATACTTTCAGACAACCCAACACTAACTTTAGCGCTTACTGTGCTTCGACAAGACAGGTGTTCACATTCTAAGGAACATGGCCCTATATACACTGAAAAACTCTGGACAGCTCTGGAGTCCATAAAGTCGTCTTACAGGACGACCCTAGGGTGTTCTAAGTGAACAGCATAGAATCAACTAGCTTCAACTTGTCAAATTGACAACCTGCCTGGTTACCATCCCACAAGACGACCCTAGACTTGTCAAGGTTGTCAAACTAAGATAGTTGATGCAGGCCTAGATTAGCCACAGCTGGGGCTCATCATTACATAAGGGTGGTAGGTCTAGGGTTTCAAATGTATGAGTTTGATCTGGTTCCAGATGACAAGATTATTTTATCAATTTGTTTAAATACATAACCACATATAGAAGTGATAATTAATACACTAGTGCCACCAAGGGTTCACATAATGTATCACCAAGTCTTTACTGAGAATAGGCTACTCTCCAGCAATGGACTGTAGGCTTGTGTGTGTATAATACCAATATAAGGTGCATGCACCTACTTGTGCCCTGGTGAATGACAGAAAAGAGGTGTGTTCACTCTACACCTATCATCTATTTCCTTAATGCTGCCAAAAACATGCATTCTTTACATTATCTTATGTTTTCCCTAGATACTTCATAGAATTCTCCATATTAACATATAGGTATGGTAATACTCAGTATTATATTAAGATGGGAATTAATCAATTTATTCCCAAGGGTACACATTTATGCTAGACAATGGCCACCTGCAGGGGAAATGGTGAGTAACTTCTAGGCAAGTTTAGGGCTGGCATGTACCAGGTGGAGCTATTTGGGTCTTCTTACTGAAGGGTTTTGCTTGCCAGCCCCCTTCCTTGTCAAATTGACAAGGCAGTGCCAGGTTCGCCGACTCTGGATTTTTTCTGTGTATATTCAGAGTCGGGATAAAGTAAGTAGCCCATATCTACCGTATATACACACATACATAATATCACGGCTGTATATCGCATAATGAGCACATGTAGAGATATACCCGGTAGATATAATTTCATTAGCTTATCTATACTTCAAATGGGTTGTCCATTCCTTTCTGGGGGAGGGGGGGGGCTACTAGATATCCCTCTGTGTGGCCAGATATGAGAGTTGAATACATCTGCTGTTAATCGTTTGTCTTTACTTTCTTAAAACTTCAAAGCACGATCAACCGTGGCCACTTTTGCAGTGTCTAGGCCGTGCAGGGATGGCGTTTGGCGTGGGAGGAGGGGGTGTTGGTTAAGCAGCTGTTGGGAGTGGTGGTCTGGGTGTGCGGGTTGTAGACTCTGCACCAGCTGTACCACGCAGTGCAGCAGCACTGGCAGCAGCAGAGTAATCAATATGATTTAGATAATTAAGATTAGTTTCATACAGAGTGCGGCACCCGGCGCGTCTTCCGCCCCGCTTACAGCGACAGCCTCTCCCGGCAGCCGCCCGCCGTCTTCCTCAGCCCAGATTTACAGACGGCGAAGCAATTTTCCGTTTGAGACCCCGGTGTGAGCCTCTCAGGCAGAAAGATGGTCATCAACCCGCCTCGTCCGACGGTAAAACAAGCCTGCCGGCCTATGGTGCCACAGGGGGTTACTTGGTGCAACCCTAGGCCACGACCACTGAAGTGGATAGGTCCCCAAGGGGCGGCCCAAGTTATCAACGCTAAAGGTCAAGGAACGGGTCTTGAGAGACGCGCAAGGTCGCAGGCAAAGGTCGGTCAGGTCAAAGGGTCACGGTCAAACCGTATCAACTCTGAGGTCAGCGCTTTGAATCCTACACTGTAGCCTTCTGTTTCATGTGATACCATGGGATAGCTGTACCATCTGAAATAGACACCGATGTATATACTTTAGTATCCATGCGACCTCCTGATCCATGCCTAATATAGCCCCCTTGTTGGCACACAAAAAGGATACGGAAACAACATATCAATGCTTCCTTGTAGTAGTTACCTAGGTACAAAAGGTTACATCATTATGAAACTGGGCTGAATGTAGACCTGTTCATAGTGTACAGTTACAACATGTATACATGTACAGTAATGGCAGCATGAGGAGTCAACTACCAAACCCCTGGGGGTCCGGGTCACATCCAGCCGTGAGGGCAATGGCCATGTATTTAACACGTTACCCAGGCTGCAGCAGGAGGGGGCAATATAGTTCACAACCAGCTCCTCAAAATAACACAAGAAGCAATGGACAGTGGAAGGGGTGGGGCCCGGGGGGCGGGAGCTCCCTCATTGCCTTCTGGCCACCCCGACTGGCCTTTCTAGTTGCTGATATTTATGTCCATGTGCGTTTCCGGTGGGAGAAAACGTCCACTCCATCATTGGTTATGAGAGGTTCCTCAGTCCCGAGGCTGTCCCTCCCCCTGCCTGCCTCCCCACACCATGGACACTGACAAATTCTGGTGATGGCGGCACTAATTCTTTACAGGGTAGATTAGAAGTGGTTACCATTTATCCACACTCCACAAGTATCTAATGTAACTAGCGAAGATTGAAAGAGCAAAGCTCCCGTCACAAATAATAGTACCGGTATATGTATTTTCAAGTTCCTTTTTTCGCATCAAATACGTACAGTAAATACAGGCCTAGAAAAAAAGGCTTTTCATCCAGCACATACATCATAATATACCGGGTATCTGGTGACTGGTGGTGTAGCGAAGCCTGGCTTCTCAAACACCATTCTGTTGACAATGCCTCTATACACACACCAATAACCGTACGAGAAACTGATTGTGTGGACATGTGCGTTGGGAACAACTTCCACTATGGAGAGCACATAGACGGCCACCCCAGTCCTCTCTATGGGAATACAATGCAATCTCCATTGCCCACGTATATACATAAAACAAGAGCGCCGGCTGGTGTGTGGACCGGATGCTAGGGGCCCGTCCCCCAGAGGGCGTGGCGGTGAGAGGCGACTCCTGGTGGCCGTGGCCGGCGTCAGGTCGTTTCTCTATTTGCGGCCACTTTGTCCGTGATAAATCCCATCATGTCGCGGCCGGCCACCGCCCCTCTCCGTCGGCCGCCGACGTGATCCGCGTCGGCAAACATCAACATAAATATGAAGCAGATCAATAGATTTACACTAGTGATTAGAGCGCCTCACCCCGGCCTCCTCAAATAACCACCTCTTTTGTGGGGTGGTCGCGCACCTCGCCATACCGCGCCGATAAGACATGCTCCACCCTATAGCGTCCTATCTAGACATCCACACCCTCAGAATATACAGCCCCCACTTCCTGTGGCTGACCCGATCGTCTTCCTGCACCGGGAAGCGCTCACAATGCCACAACGTACAGCTCGTTTCTTAGCCTAAGCTGGGGTGGGAGGCGTTAGAGACGTTGAGGTTGTGGAATGAAGGCCTTCGTGCTGAAGGCCTGGTGGCATGGGTTGTGCTGCCTTCACCGTTATACATCTGTTTCTTTTTACGAGATTTGTTCATTTTTGTTTCAAATACTCTGTATTTTGTTCCCGATGTACATAAAACAGGACGGTTCAGGCAAACATCACTATTAATAACAATGACTCCCACGTATTCATTTGAAACTGCAATTTTCAATCGCGTACAAAAATGTGCATGGTTAATATTGCTGTGCAGCTGATATGATAAAAGTAGTACAGGATTCCAGAAGTAGTACGGGTATCTAGATGGTTGGGTAGTTTCTGTGTCAGACCTGGATCAATGTGGAGGCACTTGGTGTGTCCTTATTGTTGGGACGCTGAAAAGATGCACCCAGAGGAGATCCGGGGACGCCGGCCTCCCCTAGGCCGAGCTGCAGCAGCAGGAGCAGTGGGGTGGTGACGTGTGAATCCTGGGGATCTGTACGCGTCAGTTGAGACCGTCTCCTATCTGGAGGAGACAGCAACCGATCTGACGTGGGGCTGGTGTGTGATTGGATGAGGGAACAGTGAGGGAGTCCATCTTCAAACATTGCTGCATTCAACCCTTCATTGACACACTACCATGGCCGTAATGCATGTATAGGGAAACATCGTATATTCTATCACTTAAGTTTTATATGGCTATTTATTTCCACCACCCCCCCCCCACCCCCCGCTATGAAAGTTCGGAGGACATGGTCCTTGGCTTATAAAATGTATACAGTTCCTATATCTACCACTATTATAGTACCGGTAATGATTCACATCTACTGTATCCGATATTGATAACAGTTATGATAAGCGAATATAAGCCAGGAGCAGTATAGGAATGTATATTCCTGATGTTTCCTATCATTGGTCCGTGTGAGGTCCGTATGAACAATACTACCCTGTGTACTGATACAGTGAAGTCAGAGTGTAGTGGTGTGTATACAGTACAAGTACAACGTGATCAATGACAAGGCAATGAGCGCCAAGTCAATACGTACATTTCCTCCGCTGGGCGTATATATATGGGAGCAGTCGTTAGTTGTTAGTGAACCTATTGCTCACTAGGTACAGAATAGCAGAGGCCTCTGCCAGCCGCCTCCCTGCCGTGTACTTATCGTTGGATCATACCTCAGTGGTGCTCAGTACACGGCCGGGAGAAATGGTGTGTGAATACCGGGGTCGGCGAAACATAGCACCCCTACCCGCAGAGTGCCACTTCCAATGATGGCGTCGATAAAGTAAGACCGTCAGTTTGGCATAGACCATTCTACGACGGCGTTTTCACGCTGTGGATGGAACGGATGGGGTTGCAAGGAGCTTGTGGGTAAGGAGTTAAGGGGTATGAGCCCGGGGGGGGGGGGGGGGCAGTCACTCTTTGATGCTAGGTACCAACTGCGAAACTACAGCCCCCCTATTTGGTCATTTGACAGCCCCTTGAAAATGTGTAATATTTTTACAGCCCCTTATTTTCTAAGAAATCAGATGACAGCCCACTGTTAAGAGGCCTCTTCCATTCAACAGGAGGTTATTTTGGAATTTTATAGATTACTCAAGTCATGTATGAGATTTAAGGGTTCATTATCTTTATTTCAAGTGTCACTTTGCTATGATTTACAGCCCCCTTTTTTCTCGCTCCAACGCGCGCACAGCGACAGCTCTTCGTGGTGGTTACCGCAGTTGGTACCCATTCCTATACTGAGTGCCCCCCCCCCCCCCGGGGGTATGAGCTGGCAGAGTTTGGGTGCGGGTGAATTCATTGATTAATGATCACTCGGTTGACCAGTAACATTGCCATCTCCCTATTCCCACTCAACCCCCGCCTTCTTTCATCTCAACCAAAAACACTGACGTCCACCGAGCAACTCTGTCCGCCCCCAAATATAACGATCAACCACCGACATATAGTTACCCAATTTATTTGCCGGTTACTATGGCCAGAAATATTGATAAAGGGCAATAGCAGGAGACGGCGTGAGGTCAGTGGTAATGTTGTGAAAGGGACATGGACGTAGCGAGCGGACGCCACAGACTCCTGGACGGGATCATAATGATCGGGCCCAGGCAAAAGGCCACTTTTGTGGCTATCTCTGTGGCAGAATGCCTATCCTCTTGGAAAATCTCACTTCAATTCCAGACATGTCCGTCCAATGCCATTACAGTGAGCCTTCCTTTGACGGCGAGCTCGTGGGCGGGTCCTTCTTACCCTACCCCACCACTAACCCTTATACACCCCACCCCTTCTGTGGGCGCTGTACTGGGATCACAATCTATACGGCGTCAGGGGTCGGGCGCCGCGAGCAGGCCTCACGACTAATTTGGCGGAAAGTTTGCCGGCCCTTTCTTGTGTTGGCCTTCCTCTCCAGAGGCTATGGAGGTGTCTATACTGGCGCCACGTGACGCCCTGCAGGGCCCAGAGGGCGGGCAGAGCCTGAAGGGCGGGCAGAGCCTAGGAGGCGGGCAGAGCCTGGAGGGCGGGCAAAGCCTGGAAGGCGGGCAGAGCCTGGAAAGCGGGCAGAGCCTGGAAGGCGGGCAGAGCCTGGAGGGCTGGCAGAGCCTGTGCACAGTGGCGGGGTACAGCCCGTGTATGGGAGATGGATACATGCACCCAGTGGACGCTGAGCGTGGTGGACAGACATGCGGTCGTGTATGGCCGCTGATACAATTGAAAGCATGCAGCCTGACCTTTATGAAGACGACCAATAAAGCCGTGTAATATGCTGGCTGCCCGGCCGCCCATGATGAATTCGCTGGTCGCGGCGACCGGACGTGCGCCCACTGGGGTGTGTGACTAGTTATAGATTGGCCCAAGCCACCCCCGCCCAGCCCCAGCGTGGACTGACCACCAGCCTGTGGGATGCACCACAAGCATCAACTGACTAAGCTTATGTATCAGAAAGACTTTTCTCAGGAGCAGAATACTGGTCCTATGGAATCTCACAATGGGTTACATCAAATACTAGTAAAAGTTCAATCCCTTATATTAAAGTTGAATTAAAAACAGGACAATAGTACACGTATATTGTTTTAGAACGTTTACACATATAAAATGGATGTGTAGTATCCATGTGTAATTGACTGTTTAAAGTATCGTAGACCTTGCTGTCTTCTGTTTGGATAATGGAGCTATAACATATTGCAGCTCAAAGCCATATCCTATTTTGACCACTTGAGTCAGATACAAAATGTACTAGTAATCAGTACACTGGTCTGTAAGACGTAGCAGTATTCATGACCCCATGACTGTGAATAGTACCGATACAGAGGGGTCTCATGGTTACTGGCTACAAGACATATATGGTACACTGTCGCTATATGCAATGCATATACAGTAATATAGTAACAATAACACATGCTAGAACCATGTCCGGTATTATCCAACGAACCAATACCATGGCCCTAGTGCTTCTTGGCTGCATGGCTCGTTCCAGCTCAGATAGATGGCACTAACTCTCTGCGCATGCGTAAAGGTGCCATGGGTAATAGATGGGGTCAGCCGGAAATGACGTAGGCTGTCACAATATGTCCCGACCTCCGCCATCACTACTTATATCTTCTCACAGTGGGTGCGGCTCTAACGGTCGGGGCCAAACAATCATCATAATACTCTCACCCCCCAGTAGTATACATGTAGTACTAGGAGTACGCGGGACACCCACTGCAAGGGGAGGCCCCCAGCTAACAGCTCAAGTAATGGCAGTTGTGACTTGTATGGCTGTATTCATTCTTGGGATTATTCCATACACCCTAAGTATTAATGAAAAAAAAATTCTTCTTTCTTAGTCGGGCTTTCTAACTTCATGTGTAGACACAATATACATGTTCTATGTTCATATTCTTCAATGTACGTTTTTAGGTGGGTTTTCTTGCCACGCAATACTTTTGTCAGCCGTCACAGAAGTATTTTAGTTTATGATTAAAGTTACTTACATATATTCCTACCTAGATGTATGACCTGGGGCCTGGGGCATAGTGTGGAATTTTATAGTAACTGTACCTATACTCCTGGAGACCAAGCCCTTCTGGGCCCGACCCCATCCCGGCCATCTACGTAGAAATCAATGCCGCCATATCCTCCAGTGATAACACTCTATGACACTTACTTTTTATCTCCCAGGCCGAACTAGAAACCCACAAGCAACTTATCTTGGTGTGTTTTTAATGTTGGTGTTTCAGTCATAGTAATCTAACCCGACAATGTCCAGGACCACAACCAGACAAATATGGCCATGTATCCTTGTTTAAACATGCAACACGCCATATTATTCTTGTGTTTTCAGTCACACGGGCAGGTTGCTTGACACTATGTCTGTATCTCACGAAAATAGTAAAGCCATTGAAGGTTGTTGGTGGGTATGGGTCTATGCTAGGGGCTGATCGATTGGAGATGGTGAGGAAGGGGTGGGTGGGGGTCGCTGTTGCGATAGCTGGAGAAGACCCTTGGGTGGTCAATAGCGGGCTAGTCGCCTGCATCCTCCATGGGGGGCACTGGAGCATGTTCCAGCCGAGACCAAGCCCTCTCCACGACCGACGAGGACTCTTGTGCGCTGGCCGACAGCCACCAAAAACCTCTCCTCTTGGGCCGGAAAGAGGAACTATGGATCCCGGCTGGGTGGGGATGGGTCCCACTCTGGGCCTCCTTTGGGATCAAAACTCACCATGGCAACAGGAGATGATCCATTAAGGGGCCCCGGAGGTGGTCAGCAGCAGGAAGCGACGACCTCCTGGTTTAGATGGCGGCTTCCGTGGCAGCGGAAGGCGGCCATACAGAGAGGCTGCACCATGCTCCTGCTGCCAGCAGGGTGTTAAGTATCGGGGTACCCACACCCATATCGGGGTACCCACACCCATATCGGGGTGCCCACACCCGTATCGGGGTACCCACACCCGTATCGGGGTACCCACACCCGTATCGGGGTACCTGCACCCGTATTGGCTACCCCACCCGTATCAGGGTACCCACACCCATACGCGGTACGGATGTTGGGGTACCCTGACCCATATGGGGGGTACCCACACCCGTATCCGGGTGCCCGCATTCGTATCTGGGTACCCACACCCGTATCCGGGTACGGATATTGGAGTACCCACACCCGTATCCGGGTGCCCACACCCGTATCCGGGTACCCACACCCGTATCAGGGTACCCACACCCATACGCGGTAGGGATGTTGGGGCACACCCATATCGGGGTACCCACACCCGTATGGAGGTACCCACACCCGTACACGGTACGGGTATCGGTGTCGTGAAGGGCATATGTGTAAACAATGAACAGTAGGTCTTTTGGTATTAAAGATGTACCAGACCATTAGGATGTACACCTGTTTTGCATAAATACATTGTATTGTTATTGTAGAGGAACCATTTTAGAGTACCCCATGTTGTTGAGACACGCCACAGCTAGTTACATGTGTGACAGCACCACTGAGCATGCCAATATCTATGTTGGTGCGGTACTCAGGCATCTGCCTGTGGCATTAAACCCTCTAACCGAACCTGACCTTGAGATTGAGCCGCCCATACGGCGACAAGGCGACCCTGGAGGACCGTGACGCGACCCTCCACCCCACCAAGTACCGTGCACCTCCAGTTGGCCGGCATAAGGCGCGGGGGGGGGGGGGTGGCGCTGCAGCAGGGGGTCGGCGGATTTATCGTCAGTGGGGCAGAGGGGACGGTCTCAGTAACAATGGGAGGTGTGATCTAATGATCCGGCACCAAATTGTTTGTCGCTAATGGCGCGCATCGCGTCACGTCCGGTCAATAGGCCCCGCCATGGGCCGCACCTCGGCCACGAGGGGCGATCAATGCGCGCCTGCCGCTCGGTCAGCCCGACTATGGATCATGCCACCAAATCACAGCTTTACACTTTTAAATCCCTTGAAATCACCCTACTTCATTGTAAACTCCAACCTGCTTGCAGCATTTTGTATTGACTCATTTCTTGCTAAATACAATGCTAACTATAATGGTTGGTGATACTTACAACGATGGCGGGATCTGATGGATTTAGAAAGGGATGTTGAGCTGCTTTAAGTTGTGTAATCTGAATGCTCGCGTTCAGATGAAGTGAGCTATCGCCTATCTCAGCACACCAGACTGCGCAGGGCGGACGCGTCCAATTCCATTTTCACATATTAATTATCGATCCATGGAAACCAGCCTTATCTATAGTACCGAGATAGCGCATACATAACCTCTCCTCGGGTAGGGGTGTGAGAATGAGCTTGGCCTATATTTTTCGGGGTCGACAGACACTGATGAGACCCCAAGCTGTCACATAACCCATCCAAAGTCAATAGGACATCGCGCCCAGCTATATTACAGAGACACCCTTCTCCTTCAATTCAAGATTTCCATTTTAGTTTCTTAGCAGTTTCTTTTCAATTACAGATGGAAAAGAATATAGCCATCAACTTGGCGTATACAACAGTGCATACCCCGGTAAACACTCTTTTAATGAATGGTCACCTAATGGCTACATCAGGAAGGAGAGTGGACGTGCAGTATGTGCCACCACCACGCCGGTGTTGTATCAGGTTTGTTGTGCTCGGAGTGCGGTAGGAAGTAGTATACGACATGGGGATTTGGGTCGGGGTGGTGTGATCGGTCAGCTCCGGCCAGCACTCATACCTCAACTGCCGAAGCCGAATACACGTTAATTACAACTCTCCCCAGCCCCTCCGACATTACAATGGTCACCAAAATGGTCAGTTGTGTGTCGCTAGGTAGTTTTTACCTCCCATGCCACCCCAGTCACTGGAAGGTGCCGAGTAGGTGCAAACAGGAAGCTAGTTATTGATTCATACTAGAGTTTCTCCAAGGCTCTCTTCTTACATTACAGCAGGGAGGCACCCTATGTCATGTTATCCTATATCCTCGGGATAGAAAAAGACAGCCAAGGTTTTTTGTTTTTTTTAAAGCATGGCTTCCATCGCATCCCGACTTGTGCAAACACTGCATGGTCTTAACTTGTGCACCACCCCCAGTCATATCCTCTTACACCGACAGATGTATTTACACAAGTGCATATTTACTACCGTAATGTAAAACCAGTGGTGTGGAATTCTATACTGGTTGGTAAAACTAACATGTAAATCTATAGTCACGATCGATTAGCCCGCCAAGCAGTGCCCTGCCATTTGCAGTTATGTCGGCTAGGAATCACGTTATTCTTGTTGGCCCTGTACCCCCAGCACCCACCGCCTGGCCTAGATCAGTCCCGACTGGGGAAGTGACCGCTGACCCTGGGAACTCGGCCATACATGAGTGCGGCGGGGTCGAGATGGGGATCCCAATCTACGCCAGCCACATCACACGCCGACCGAGGCCTGTACCGAGTAGTGGCATGGGAAGCAGTCGATAAGGGATCGTCGAAAGCAGATATCATGACCCACATCTAGGCAGGGGATTAGGGGTTTATCGTTATTCCCACATCCCGTTCTGCCGACGTATAAACGGCCGGGACGGCTGATGCTGACAACTGCTGTCTCTACACCACGGAGTTGAAGTAACGTTTTACCCTCACATCTAAACGCCTAGTGCCACACCACTGGACGTCTCCTGCTGTACTCCAAGCTCTAACCCCAGTCGCCTGAGGTTATGGGAGCACGATTCTGTGCTCCAAGTTCTAACCCTTGACAACTTAATCTATATATATGGGAGCACGATACTGTGCTCCAAGTTCTAACCCTAGTCACCTTAATCTATATATATATATATGGGAGCACGATACTGTGCTCCAAGTTCTAACCCTAGTCACCTTAATCTATATATATGGGAGCACGATACTGTGCTCCAAGTTCTAACCCTAGTCACTTGAGTATATATATATATATGGGAGCACGATTCTGTACTCCAAGTTCTAACCCGGTCCTTTGAGTAAATGGCAGCACGATACTGAAATCCAAGGTCTAACCCCAGTCCCCTGAGGATATGGGATCACAAAGTTGTACTTCAAGTTTTAACCCCAGTCCCCTGGGAGCACGATTCTATGCTCCAAGCTCTAACCCCAGTCCCCTGACGCACGATTGATCCACTGTAGACATAGTTTGAGTGTCTTACCTTTTTGAGGTGGCCGTCGTTGGTGCCAATGAAGGCGATGGTGTACTGATGGGTAGCCATGACAGCTATGGAGGTGACAGAGGTCTGATTCATTCGGAGGATGGCCGACGCCTGCACAGGCTTGGTGCCCGCTATGGGGTTATTGAAGTCATGGACACCACAGTAGTCGTCACTTATGGCGAATGTCTGGCAAATAGAGACAAAGTTAGATTTAAACTAGGTAGTTTAACTAGTTCAATAATTATGCAATATCAGGTATGCATGTATGTATGTAGAAGGTTGTAATAATGTTTTTGAAGTGTTCAGTTATGAATATGTAGATGTTTGTTTTGTTTTTTATTGTTCGGTCAGTCCAGACTGAAATCAGAAGGATGAATTAAATGAGAGTACAAGGCTATATTACAACTGTAAATGTATCACCAAGACACTGTTTACTATATGTACTGTACACATGTCCATCAGAATATGTGTGTCCATCATAAAGCATGCACCATTGGCACACATCATTTCACTAATCACACCCTGATATGACAGACCCGTGGACAATACCGGGCCTGTTATCAGATAGGAGATATGATGGGATTTGTCTAGGTTACACATCCTGTCACTACATCAGCAGATCTGTCGAACGGATTACTATTTATACTAAGAGCCTCTGGGGGGGATATGTAGATGGACGGTTCTCATTCATTCACAGTATGGCAATCCTGGGGAAGTGTAATCTTATTATTTTTTGGACTGTTTTTTATACGAGTAAACTTCTACCATTATAAATCTGTAGCAATTGTTTTGAACAAATCAAGACAATAATATGACGCAGCTTATAAACGGTATATTATTCCTGATTGACATTTGTTGGTCTGTCTACCGTACACTCTGCCGTATTTACAGCGCTGACCCGGACAAACAAGCGAGTCATCGTACGTCCGGGTCTGTGTGTCGAACAGCTCCTGCTGGATGACGTATGACGTACATTTTATACGTCACTAGCCGTGTTGACGTCATAATTTAACCATGTGGCAGGTGAGAGTATCGGCCATGTGAGACAAGCACGGCATGCTGCTGGGGTAATACCTGGGTATGACGATAATCAGAATCAATCACTGCCCCGACAATACAAGAAAACCTGCCCCGTCATGCTAGGTCAGCAGAAGGCGGTAACACAGGCACTGCGGCCGTTTGTCACTAATACCACTGTAGGTACACCACACCGACGTCCTAATCCAGCCACCGCCCATGTTTACCGATGCCAATGAGTGGGAGATAAACAAGGCATTTGCCATACTTCAGTCCCAATGGATGCTCGCTTACATTGCCTGTGTGCCTCTGCCGTGGAGGAGCACGATTCATTATTTCATCATTACATCATCGGAGTGCCATCATCAGGGCCGACCTTACTGTCGCTAATAGATGTCCCCCATGCATGTCTCCCCTCCATCAGGGAGCCTAGAGCCGGCCCGCCGCCTGCACAACCAAAAATCACCTCACAGACACCAAATTAATCTAAAACAATGCCACCATCAACTGCCACATTCCCACACTGCGTTACAATATGCAGCGTCCGACCAATAAAACCATACCTCTCGGAGTTTTCTTTTATGAAGATGTCTGCTACGTTTCTCTCTTCTTATGGATGAAATTTGGGTGAATAATGTAATTAATTTGTGGATGCGTGTGTCGAGGCAGTTTCCCAATGACGTATCAGCCGGTCGGGGTTAAATTAGTGGCAGTATTTGTCCGTATCATTACCTAATCACATGCATGTCAGGCTAGCGTTTGGCAAGGTCCGATGAGACTAGTGTTATTCAACGAGAGCAGAAGGGACGTCACGTGCTCACTCGGGGTGGACACACATCTTAAAGATCTACATAGATCTAGTTGTTCTTATGTAGATTCGATCTTCAGGTGAAATGCTGGCATCATTCCTACATTGGACTGTTTATGGCTTGAAGCCATAGACCTGCTGCCAAACTGAACGACAGCTGGTCTTGTGGCTTTTACAGCACGTGGCTTCTTGGCAGTGTTTAGCAGTACGGCTCCAGGATGCTGCACCAGGGGCAGGATGTACGTGTGTGTGTCGAGAGCAGCAGAGGAGGGCAGTGGGTGGCTTCTATGTAAGTATGTATGTGTTATGAGTAGCAGAAGAGGGCAGTGGGTGGCTTCCATGTATGTATGTGTGTGTTGAGAGCAGCAGAGGAGGGCAGTGGGTGGCCTCCATGTATGTATGTGTGTGTTGAGAGCAGCAGAGGAGGGCAGTGGGTGGCTTTCATGTATGTATGTGTGTGTTGAGAGCAGCAGAGGAGGGTAGTGGGTGGCTTCCATGTATGTATGTGTGTGTTGAGAGCAGCAGAGGAGGGCAGTGGGTGGCTTCCATGTATGTATGTGTGTGTTGAGAGCAGCAGAGGAGGGCAGTGGGTGGCTTCCATGTATGTATTTGTTATGAGTAGCAGAGGAGGGCAGTGGGTGGCTTCCATGTATGTATTTGTTATGAGTAGCAGAGGAGGGCAGTGGGTGGCTTCCATGTATGTATGTGTGTGTCCGGAGAGCAGCAGAGGAGGTCATTGGGTGGCTCTCCCTAAGCACATACCCTCCCGAAATCGATGCACCCTCTAATGCCAATCAAGATTCCTGGTAAATGATAGGAGACCACTCTTGTTTCCAACAGACTAGATTTACAGCACCATGACTTACTAGACATGAGCCTTTTGCCATTATGGGCATCATAAGATTAATGTATATTCACATCCAGGGATATACGATTCACATGGTGAACGTGGTATACCAAAATATTGCCTGGGGGCGTCCCTGGGGAATGCCCCAAGAAGAACACCTGTATAGGGTTCGCAGTATTAGAGCAACGTCCAGAGGCACCCTATCAATACTCCTTCTTTGGTTGTAGTTATGCCCCTTCCCCTTCAACTCCCTTCCGACCACCCTGCCACTCTTTCCGTCTTTATGGAAATGTCAGGTACTTAAAGCAAAGTGAAAGAGTTCTGGCACACGTATCGTGGCGACGAACGTCATCACTTCCGGAGACGCCGCCCATACATGGGCACCAGTGCGGTATAGACGGGCTGGCCCTGGGGAGGGGGATTCCTTTATAGGGCGGTCCTCTACACCCCAGTCTGACTGATTCCACTTCTAGGACCTAGGTGCACCCAAGGTGCCACCAGGACGCTGTTAGGGATGGGTCTTTTTTTAACAATGGGGGGGGGGGGGGGGCAAGTTGAAATTGAGTGCGGTTGACCCCCTTGAGCTATAGTAACGCACGGGCTTTTTCGATAAAAAGGGGTGCACTTTTTTTTTTAATCCCCCTTCAAGGGGTCCAATTTTTTTGCCCCCACCCCCTCTCTGTTCTTAAAAAATGACTACTCCCTTAGACGGGGAGTACTGGAGGCTGGTTAGTGGGTGGCAAAGTGGCACTGGGGTAGCAGTGTGGATACCAAGATGTCAGGCGTGCTCTTTGACGCCCAATGGCGCGGACTGATTTTTAATGGCGGCTGTTTAGCCGCGGTGTGGGTGTCCGGTCGATTGTCTTGTTTGTAAGGCGCAAAGGGGTATCAGGGGTTTGGGGTTACCTGGGTGAATCTGGGACCTCTCCCACTCATCCCGTCCCCTCTTGTGGCCACCAATCGTGCTGCACTAAGGGCCACTCAACTACCCACGACATCCGCCCTTTACATTCAGCATCCATATCTGAAACTGACTATTTCTGCAGCTGTGTGTGTAAGGGCTGCCACTTTTACTGGTCACCATCTAGTATGTGCCTCGAACTGCTTGCACATATACCGAAGGGCAGTGATAAAGGTGCTGACAGATAATAAACTTGCACAATGTACTATGTACAACAATGCACCAAACACAGCTGTTGGAAATTCTGAAAACATTTCACCCAAACTTAAAGTGGTAGACACATGTACATAGAAATCAATACATTTTCTATGATACTGCAGTCTACCGCTTCTGGTACAAATAATACTTTCCATTTTAAGAGCCTTGTTACCCTGAAATACACATTGGCTTTAAAATGAACCTTTTATTTTACAACGTGAAATGTGTCCAACAGTCAGCTAAGAGACAACGTCGGCATTCTTTACGTGTACTTGTATATTAAGCAGATCCACATACAGTACACATAATGGCATTTTCCCTACACAACTGATTTTACTTCCATGCGATCAAGCCATGTAAAATCTGAATATTAAATCCTACCATCAAATTTTCTGAAGTTGGTTCACTTGGACCGTATAGCTGAAGTGGAATGAGACCGAGTGTATGGTTGGTGGATTGTTGTAAAGGGGTGTCTTATCCTGAACAATGCTTCACCCCGCCAGATAATATGTACATGTACATTTATGTATATGTGTTGTCTGCTGATTTGCAACCATCAAGGATAGGACGTCTGTGATTCACATGATGAAATGGTAATATACTGAATGACTTACCAAACTTTGTACCATATAAAAACAATGAAAGGACTCTACAGCGTGGACAAAGTCCAAATGATAGATTCATTCACTCAAGTATTCAGCATAGATCTCACTCTCTAGGAAGAAACAAGAACACCGTTCCGCTTAATCCTAATTCGACACAGTTGACATATGGTTCTAATAGTTTCAAATACATTTTTTACTCTACTTACTAGTGTCTGCCTCCTAACAGGTTTCTTATAGTTTTTATGGAAGACAGTCCAAAGTTAATGTATATTGCTTCTAAAGCCAATTACAGTGATCCACATACATTAATATATGCACATATATTGGACATTATAGTACCAAAATGTAGATGGATACTCACAGTCTGTACGCAGGGTTCGGTGGGGACGATGTGCGGGGGACCTGTGTTGCCGACTCCATTGAAACAGTCCTGGATGATCTCGGTAAAGATCCTGCGAATAATCTTCAGCGGGTAAATGCAGAACACTGAATCATTGGTCGGGCTCTTAGATTGGTACTGGCTCTTGGAGAAGAGAGCGAAGAGCACATCGTCATTGTCGGTGATGGGTGGCTGGTCGGAGAGGCCCAGACTGCGGGCTAGGTTGGAGCCGGGGCGCGTTACATAAGCCGCCCTGAGGATGTTGTAGTTGGCCCCTGCGTGCTCACACTGTAGGGGCACCTCGGCGTACGAGTAGTACATCTGGTCCTTCTGACACACACGCACCACCTTGGTCACCCAGTTCACCATGGTGCCCACTTCCAGTGACTGGCGCTGCACGGTGAGGAAGTAGCTGAATCCGCCCGAGCTGAAGCCGTGGATGTAGTAGACCTTGAACAGGTCCCTCTGCTGGTACTCCAGCTGCTTCTTGGTGGCCGACTGCACGTCGCTGTAGGCCACTTCAAAGTTACTCAGGTTGCGGCTACTCACGGTGGGCACCAGGTCCTTGTAGGCGTTGAGCCCCACGTTACTGCGGGTGGCGCCGATGTAGAGCACCTCATTGCGCTCTATCCGCAGCGGGCCGGGCGCTATGAAGATCACCACGGGCGACTCGTCGTCGTTGGGCACCAGTGAGATGGCGAGCAGCGGGTCGTGCTGGCTGATGTCGTCCAGGTGGCGCTTCTCACAGCGGCCCTGGAAGAGGTTGAAGCAGGTGATGAGGCGCTGGTTGACCTTGTCGATGACGAGCGCCTTGTTGATGCTGTTGCGTGAGCGACGTTGGTAGTCCTCACAGTTACTTGTAGTGGTGCACGTGCACGCCAGCGGCGGCGGCGGACAGTTGGGCGTGTCCATCTTGGGGCCTGTGGACACCACCTTCTCGGCGTCCAGGTCCTCTGATAAGGCGTACAGGCGGTTCACGGCGCCCACATACAGCTTACCTGTCCGGTCATCGGCCACCAGGTGGGTGAAGTTGCCGTTATTCGAGGCATCTGAGAAACTGGCCTTCAAGTAGTGTTGGTGGCTGGTGGCCGCCACCAGGCCCGTGGTGCCCACCAACAGTGACGTCACCATCACAGTTAACGCTAACAACGCCATTCTCCTCGTCTAGCATCTGTGGGGGGAGACAAAGTACACCTGTATTAGATACATTGAACAGACTTGGACAGGTGCATGATCATTTTATACATCGTCTATCTCACATTTTGTTTTATGTAATATACAGTTATTTGCATCTATCCACTTTGACTTGAAGATCCGACATCAACTTGTTTATACATTGTAGTTTTAAAGGGGAGAGAATACCAGGTTTTCTTTCATCTCATTAAAATACTATAGGCTCCTCTTTCTCTCATATTTAACAAAAGAACCCAGTTACATGATGTATATTCTATAAAATATCTTGTATTCACAATTGAAAAAACAGTGTTGCCAAAATTATACTGACACCAGCAAAACCCTGCGTCGGATATCATTAATCGCCGGCGTAAGACCAGTGAACGTGAAAGGGACATTCGCCTGTCTTTTATTGTATCGATTTAATTAATCTTAATTGATCATAGATTCCATAGAGCTATTATTTATCTCTATATTATGATTAAATGAAAATTCTCTCAATATCTATCATGGTCTGTGTCAAATGAATATGGCCTGCCTGGGACTAGCGCTTTTGCAACATTAAACTGAGCTCACTGCTACATTTTAGATGTAAATATTTCATCCTTCGAGTTTATTCTTTCTTTTTGACTAAACTTATCAAACAACGTTCATTCTACTCTGGATCAATGAATTATTTATTTCTTCTGCATTGAAACAAGACCTAAAATGGATCCAGATCCAGCCGGGTTGCACACTGCAGAATGTCGCGCAGACACAAAGAAAACAGTCTAATCGCTTACATAAGGCTTGGCTTCCGTTACACTTTACAGCCAGATAATGAAACAGTCAGAGTACTAGTATACATGATAACATTCACCTCTCTTTGGACAGTAGGTATACTACTCCAACAGCCCCAGCCTGACGTTATCTCACTACTATAAGCGGCCCCACTCAATGCCCAATCCCACTGCCTTGCATAAGCCAGTGTAAGTAGACTATGGAGGGAGCCTGCCGCCCACTGCGGGTGGATAACTGTTACATCATGGAGGCAGCTACATCTATCTGTTGCTGAATGTGGCAGTGAGCATAGACTAGCTGGTCAATACGTATTACGCCATCCCTTATTGTAAGGGTTACACTGCAGGCATGCTGGCCGTGCTGGACACCATCGGTAGGCAGAATTGACACACTCACACTGTGACCCACTCCCTCATCTAGTGAAACTGCGACACATAGAAAGATATGATATAGCCAGAGAACCCACCTCCCATCTGGCAAAGCCAAAGGTACAGACCTTGCCACCAGATTTCAGGGGACATCTTTATTTGCAGGAGAGTTTCTGCACCATTTACTTATATTTAGCATGGTTGGTAGATTTTCAATTTTCCCATTATTTCAGCATTTCACTGTGTATGTAATAGAAATGTCCTCATTGTTTCTATACAACGTTCGTTTCAAATACATTATATGCTCTTACTCTTAGGGAGTGGTCATTTTTTAACAACAGGGGGGGGTCGGTGGATTTTCGCGTGAGTGGGTCGAAATTTTTTTGGTCCCCCCCGTGGGAGGGGTCGAAATTTTTTTGGTCCCCCCCTCGGGCAAGTTGAAATTGAGCGCGGCCGACTCCTTTGAGCTATAGTAACGCGCGGGCTTTTTTGCTAAAAAGGGGTGTAATTTTTTTGGTCCCCCCCTTCAAGGGGTCCAAATTTTTTTGGTCCCCCCCCAAATCCACCAACCCCCCCCTGTTGTTAAAAAATGACCACTCCCTTAGTTGAGCCCCGGTCCAATATTTACACAGATATTTGGTGAAAAATAAATTCATAAATTCATATCTCTACCCCTCAGCCTGTATTAAAACACGGACGACGATTTATTAATACCAAAGGAGAAGCAGGGTGAGTTGGGGAGTGAGTGGGTGGAGTTGAAGATGGAGAAGATGGAGATGCAGTGCTGCAGTACATGGACGATTTGGACAATGGATAATTTGGGCAATTGACATGTACAGACAGGGCTACATGATGCAGTACTGCTCTGACCACCATTGTGAAGGGCAGACCCACGCTACAGACCCAAGCTGCCCCCCCCCCCCCCCCCATCCATCCAGAAATGACAATTAATGAAAGTCATATAGACTTGACTACAGGGTGCATCAAAGGGAGTCTAAGGTGTGAAATACACAACAGTATAATTCTTCACTTGAGACACGGCATAGGGTCTAAACAAAAAAACTAATCCCACAAGTTGTCATGGGGTGGGGGGCTTTAGCTGTGTATGTACGCCCCCCTCCCCACCTTACTCCCAGGGAAACCCTCCCAGGACACACACAACTTGTGAAGACGGGTGGTAACAAGTAGCAAGGTGTGGCGACCTAAACAGAAAACACAGTGAACTTGAAGTGGTTGATTGTGAGGGGCGGCTGGGGGCGGGGCGGCCTTCCCTGAGGACTAATGACATGGGCAGTAAGAGGGTATACCTGCATGGACCTGGGTGTAAAACGGGTAGCAATGTGTCTGTGTGTGTATGGGGCCAAGGCCAAAAAAAGTTGGTTTCAGGTCACCCGACCGTGTCTATCTAAATATGGTCGACCCTCCTTTTATTATGCATTTTTGAAAAAGAAATTCTCGTATTTTTACCCCTTTTAGGTCAATTTAAGGGTATGCAGTGGCTGGCTATAAAAAAAAAAACAGTAATTTTTTTTTCTAATCCGACCTTCCGACCCTACATTTTCTTCCCATGTTACCACCTTTTGTGGCCTTGGGGGGGGGGGGGGTGCTTCATGTGGGATTTAAAGCGTCTCTCTCCCTACCTGGCCCTGCGTGCACCCTGGTAGGGGGTCTGTTGACAATCAGCCTACAATGCACAGACTCCCCCAATGTCCGCTGCCCCCAAACCCCGACACTAGTCGCCCTTCTCGTCCAGCCCAGGCCAGGTAAAAATAACCTGCTTTAATTACTGCCCACCTGGGGGACCTGAACACACCCTGGGGACTGTGGTCGGCGAGCTGAGGCGGCTGACCTCGTTATGCATGGATGGTTGAGTGATTCGGGAAAAAGGGAGAAAGCCAGTTTCGTCGACCGAAATTAGTCTCGATCTTATTTTAATGGGGTGCTGTCTAGCTTTGTGAGGTGGTGCGTTCCCAATCAAAGCTAGCGACCGCCACGAAATGCACGTGGATGCTAACCTATGGCTACGCTGACTGCATTCAACTACAATTCAGTAATTGAAACAAAGAGTCAAAATAGTCTGCACCAGCCAAAATCCAATGCCAATGTCAAACTATCAAAAGTAGCTGAGTTATTTTGTGCGTGAAATATCAGAATGTGACGGTAGGGAAGTCGAGAGCCCATTTTGTTGCCCTACATTAAACCCGACCACACAGTGACTATGCAGGGGCTTGTCAACATACCGGTAATCTTAATTGCTATTATTATGAAATAAACTCGTGGTAAATGTTCCAATTAAAGACGCGGTTATCGAGAAGAGCAATTTCTACAGTTTCTCCCTTCAAAAATGGAGTAATTGCTACCCGGTATACAGACATATATTTAACTGTAGATACTATTTACAGACCAGTGTTAGTCATCTCGTCTAATGGAAGTACTGTAAGTCTGTATATGTGACTTAGGCAGCGAAAATGTACCTTATGGGTCCCTGCCTAAACCATCAGAAAATGATGTTTAATCAAAGTGGGGGAGGAAAACAGTTTTGAAAAGCTGAGGGCATCGTGCTTAAGGGCCACATGATCAGTTCATCAAAGAATAGAGATTATTCCCTTTCAAACGCTGCGAATCCCGAGTCAATCGGACCAGCGGTTGCTCAAATATTGCAGAACACATTGAAGTCTATCTCGCAAACCGTTAGCCTTAGAGACATGGGAGTGGGTTCAAATTGAAGCTTGTCACCAGGGCTATCAGTCGGGGGAGGGGGGGGGGGGGTTGTCAGGCAGGAGTTGGGAGCTTGACCCTCCAGCCCAAACCTATTTTCGGTCATCCAACTATTACAAACTGCAGAGAATTTGACCCTTTGGTCCGTCAAACAGAATTGAGTCAAGCTGGGGCTAAATTTTGAAGAGAGTCAAAAGGCTCTTTGGCAGGAGAACAAGTTTCCCTTATGTTCGGGTACGGACCCATGGATCAGCAAATAATGACCCAAATGCCATAATAGAAGTGGTTTTGGAGAGCAAAGACAGTCTGCTTTGAGAAAAAACAAAACCCTAAAATCAATATTTGGACACATAAGGTACATATTGGCTGCCTAGGTCACATATATATCGCTCTAGTACAGTAGATTCTCCCGTGAAAATGTTCTGCCGCTGGCCCCAAAATAATGCTACGAACAAGGCCAGACTCACCTGGTCAACAAGCATGTGCACAGAGAGCATACCATTTTTTTCCCTTTTTATATATTCTTTTTAGCATACCAAGATACCAGATAGCATACCAAGAGGCGGCATTCATGCCCCACTATGTGCACACACACACTTGACACCCTATAGCCTGTCCACCACGCTCCCTAACACAGTACAACACACCCTCTGCCAGCTCCCTGGAGATGTCCCTTCATCAAGCCTAACAGTCATCATCATGCCATTACCTTCATCACCCACCTCTCCAGCTGTCACCTAGTTTTTAAGTCCACCTCTCATTTCAGCTCCTCTCATGCCGTCCTCTCTTCCCATGGTTGGCTTCACTAAGAGTGTCCCAGCCCACCCCTACCCCCACCTCCCCAGAGTCTCTGTCCTCTATTCTGTCTCAGCCTCCCAAGCAGGCCAGCCATCAGGCGCCATTGTTCTTGGCTTTGGCCTGTGCTGCCCTGGGTATTGCCTCTGAACAATGCCACAACACACAATACCCTGAACATGAACGGTCTCGTACCGCCTCCAACCATTGCCGCCGTCACTGATCCCACTGAGGGGGCCACCCTCTCATTACTGCATTAACTTGTACACCCTTTAATTTGTGACAAGCAGTGTGACAGTCACTCGTCTTACCATCTAACGTGCAGACTATGCCCAGTACATTTATGTAAACACGTCATCCGCCCACTATCAACCTGCGTTTAAAATTACATGCCCTTATTACTACAGAAAATGTTGTCCGACTGTGAGTATGAGAGCTGCAATTATTTGTGTACAGTCACTATATATGTCCCACGTCTACCCGCCATTCCTGTTTTCCTGAAATCTTTGTTACAAAGAGAAAGCAGACGACAATCATAACCTGGGATCATAACGCCCCATGGTACCCAAACTGCCAATAGACGGGCGTTGATGGCCGGAGTAAGATGCGTCTTTGAAGGATGTGCAGTGAGCTGGAAACGTGTTATTGGACTTAACCTGCTTAATGGCTGATTAGGGGGATTAGCGGTAGCACCGTGGAGGGGTGCTCATCCCAGGCTGCGCGTCTTTTGTTGAGGATTAGGGGTCCGGGAGGGGCCGACACGACAGTGAGGGCGATAAGCACCGACAACGTGCCTCATCTGCCCACGTCTGCCGACAGGCTGGCATTACCGCTCGTTAGCGCCACATTAACCACCAATGGCCGATTCTAAACAAATTAACTTGTGGCTAGGCTGATCTGACATGGAGTGGCCATCACAGGAGCACACGTACCGACCCTGTAACACAACCAAGCCGCCTGATCCACGAGCACATGGCATTTCCCCTCTCCCTTTTCTTTATTTTTCTTGTTTGATTTTTTAATGGAAAGAGCGAGGTGGTAGGTGGTTGTGTATTAGAGCAGCGAAACCAGAGCAGCAACGTGTAGAATATACTTAGTGGCACCTACCAGCGTCGTCGTCGACGCTGGTAGAGTCATGTCGCTCGTCGGTATTCTACCCGACGGTCGGTCTGATCTTGTTAAACTGAACCGGCATTAGCCTGGTTAAGGCTTTACGTTGAGTGCCTCACACCAGGGCTCAGGAGGTTGGAACCGAAACGGTTCCAAGAGGCCTAGATCCTGCCTTGAAGACAAAGTCAATGAATATGTGCACACTTTGATAACATTACATGCATAATCAGCATTGACATCACATCTACTAAGACATATTTCAGTATTTCCCATTTTAGGTTTAACCAGTGTCACTAGCATAATACATTTTGACTAATGCAGTAATTCCTTCTATTCACTACGGAATTCTTAGGGGTCAACTGGTAACCATGCAAGAGCCATTAAAATGCACCAACCCATCAATAGTGTTCTTTTACAGTATTTGAAACATATTTGTTTATGTAGGAATTTTGGTTTAAAAAAATCGGATATGACCACTTTAGTAATAGCTTTAGTCATAGCAGTGCCCATAGGACAATGACCTTGACTCCTAGGCCATAGTATAGGGGGTGGCAGGGCATCACTGGCTTGAAGCAAAGGTGGAATGGGATGCCCCCACCACAACCCCCAACCCCCGCAGGCCCCTGTGCTGTTGAGGGGCGGTAGTACTGGCGGGGTGTGTGCTGTGGGTACAGAGTAGCTTCTACCAGGTTGCCTCCTCCTAGGGGACTCATCCACAACATGGGAATTCCTCTCTGGTATTCCCCCAATGGCCATCGTGCCACCCGTGGTGTTTTGCGTCCCATTCATGAACAGTTCCCTTGTGAACGTGTAGCATGTTTGGGCAACTTCAACTACCAATAACCATCCACAGTGAATCTCCATTTTATTAATTACCATGCCTACTATCTGGCTACACATGGCTTGGCCTTTTGCATAATGTAGCTTTTAGATTAATTGGAGGAAAAAAACATTATCACTGCCTAGTTCGTAGGGCACAATACTCAGTGGTGCAAGTTTAGTGCAGTCCTTTCAGTATCAGAGCACTATGGGTGGACTAATTGTAGCTAGTCTCTCTATGTATAGTGACAATACAATACAATACTATGTCAAGGGGCATCGGACGTGGGAATGTAGGTTGTCAAACAATGTCTAGTATCAGCGATATGAATGGGGAAACACGCACACACATACCTGTTACAATGGTAGAGCCTCCGTCAGGTGTGTCTATGGGAGGACTGTACACCTGTGGGAACCTCCAGCTACACTGAGGACCCCCCACCCTAAGCACCTCTAGTCCACCTGCTGCTGCTGCTGCTGCTGCTGCTGCTGCTGCGGCTGCAGCATAGTGTCGCCATGTATCATATTAACAGTCTGAGCGGCGTCTCCAGACTACCACAATACATTCCAACCAAAGTCCACAGCCTCTATTGTGGGTGTATTTCTCTCCAACTAACCATCCGGGTCCAGGAGCATGATACAGTATGCATGGCTGCTGTGTTCCCCCACGGCACACACCGTCCTACATAATACACCATGTGGACTTGCCTTTTGGTGCAGGAGAGGTGGAGGGAGGGGAGCCATTAAACCAACGGCCGTTATCACTAAAGAGCAATGCACGCGAACGCTGAAATTTTAATACTGGACGTGGGCTGTAGAAGGCTGGCACTGATAGACTGCTCATAGATGAGTGTCTGATATGGGTGCCGTAAATCAGTGTGTTGTGTGCTGCAGGTAGATCCATCACGTACCTAGATGGCACCCGATAACACACACCGTCAGCTGTGTGCCCCGACTCCCTCTAACCCCAGCCACCAACATGACACTTCCCCGTAGATAAAAGTAGGACATTTTCTGCTGAAATAATAGTATTCCTTAATGCAGTTTAAACCAACATACACACAGTCAATTGTGCGCACCAACTTTCATACAGGCAACTGTGTGCACCAACAACACAGGCAACTGTGGGCACCAACATACACACAGAGCTGTGTGCACCAATACACACAGTCAGCAGTGTGCACCAACACACATCAGCAGTGTGCACCAGCATACACAGTCAGTTGTGTGCACCATCATACAGTCAGCTGTATGCACCAACTTAAGAGTCAGCTGTGTGCCCCACCATACACAGTCGGCTGTATGCATCAACGTACAGTCAGCTGTGTGCACTAACATACACACAGTCGGTTGTGTGCACCAACATACTCATTTAGCTGTGTGTGCAAAACCCCAGCACACTTTCAGTTGTACATTGTAACACATCAATGCCCTTCAATCCCGGCAAGTCACCTAGCAGGACACGCCGTCACTATGCGTCCAGGGTCACTGCGTCCTACATCGCGACACGCGTGGCTGGCCTCCCATTTTTCATGTTAAATGCACATTCAGACAGGCTTAACATGCTTAATTTGCTCCCCACACTAAACTCCTACAAACCAAGCTAAAAGGGCCCCCTCCCAACCCTACCACCATGGGGTTCCGTGGTTTGTGCTGGCCTTTCAACCCTTATCCTCCCTCCCCCACCACAAAATCCCCTCTACTTGCCCCTGCATGTTGAGCAAACAAAACAACTGAGTTGCGCCGGATATCTATTGAGGGAGCTAGCCCAACAATCAACATACACTACCCCTATTTGTTTTCATGCGCCCAGGCTATCGTCCCCAGTCACAATGACGTCCAAAACATATCCATCACTGCAGCGTTAATACAATAACCAGTCGCCATCTAATGGGTCCATTTCCATGACCATGGTTTGAAACCCCCAGATACCCAGAGTTGACCTATTGTTTAGCCCTATGGTAATGACCAGGCGAGCCAGAGGTAGTTGGCAGCAAATCTGCCTGTCAACAAACTCAACCGTTTACATTCTTTACGGGAGTGTTGCCAACTATGCCCATAGTTTCAGTGAGTTTACATACATAATATAGCCTATAACTGACCACAACCGTGTTCTCTCAGGGATAAGGGGCTCATAATAACACAAGTCAAATATATGTGTCGGAACAAACATTTCAGTTAAATACCGGTAGTAGGGAATGGTTATGGCGATAGCGTTGCGATGCTACGGGGGGCTATCATGTAGTCCGCCTATTCATACCTGCAAATACAGATGACATCCAAAAGTGTATTGTAGAAGTTCCTAATACTGTATTTTTTAAGCCAAAAGTACCACAGCTAGATCCGGATTCTAGTTGGACTGGCGTGCCAAATCAATGTATCCAAAATAAATTACCATTACATTAACTCCCTATTAAAAAAATACATGCAGGGCGCCCTGAGGAACATGCATGTCAGGGGCCCACATTGTTATTGTTAACGTAAGTACTGACTGATAACGTCAGTTTACATTGAAGGCAACCCACCCCATATTATACACCACAAATTAACCACCAGTCTCGCTTATAAAGGCTCTGGGTACCAGTTCTCGTAGCACTCCTATTATTCATGAAGGGGCAGTAAGAATCCTGAGACTTAATCCTGAAGTGGTGGAACATAACGACTTCTGGAGGCGGGACATTACGACTTTGGACAGGGACAATACGACAATACGACTTATGAAGTGGGACATTAAGACCAATGGAAAAAAAACCATGTGGGCCATCCAGACATTGGGACATTTCGTCTAGTACCCTCTATTCACATAGTCACATAAATACCACCATTTAAATGATAACACTAGACTCACTTCAGCAGAACAATCATCACATTGAGGCCCTCGTCATAATTGAATTCTGGGCAGCATGCAGGTTTAATGTGACAGAGCTGGGGTGAGTCACGGCATGAGGGAGATGACATCAAAGACAGTGTCATTATCCACTGACCTCAGCTAACCACTGTACCCAGTGTTTAATCACCTCTCTATAAATCATAACTCTCCCTACCAGTACCCCCCCCCCCCCTCACGGATGACCGGGTCCTCAGACCAGTGAGCACTCAGTGGAAAGGCGTTGGTATTCAGACTAAATGACCTGTTCATAATTACTTTTAATATTTCCCTCTTTTTTTTAGGTCATTTTATGTCATGTGGTTAGAGGGTGGGTGGGTGCTAGATGGCCTTCTCTGTATGTGAATAAGCCAACTTTAATACAAGGCCAATTACAGGTTAGGCTGTATCAGTATAGCGGCACTACAGAAGCCTACTCAGCAGACCTGCGTGCCAGTCTCTCATACAGCTTTTATCGAGATTGTCCGGTGATGTATTCAGCCGACTGCCAAAAAAGTAGAGATTATAACATAATTACATTACAATACTACCACTCCCATGTGTCCTTAACACACACGGCAGAACTAGATACATTAATACACCGTGTACATAGACTTGAGATGACATTACGTTATGAAGGCTGCTGCTCGGGGTCTGATGATGAAAGAGGAAACTGACGTCAAACTGGATCAGTCTGGATTGTACTGCACGCGACTTATAATGTTTGTGTTCATAATTACCAGGCTAAAATGTACCTCCAATCAGAATGAACCCGATTTTCTTCTTCATAGACCAAAGCATTCCACTCCCAGATTGTGATATGTAATGTATGTACCGGGTACCTAGGTATCTTCAGACCAACCAGCATACATGCACATGCACATGTAAACATTTATACTTTTGTGTACACGATCACATCGCTCATATAACCCATTAAATGACTGCAGTTTATACTTCTTACACATGTAAATGTCTATATGGTCAGTTTTAATGTGATCTATGTGCATGTATAGGCTAGTATAGCTGCCTGCTGGGTCTGTGGCACTGTTGACGTCAGTGTTGGGACAGAGGTGGTTAATAGACTTGACCCCTACAGCAGGTAGCAAGGTGACCACCTCTGACACGGTAGCCCAAGGATCAAGCTGCCTGGGTCCTCACGCACCTGTGTTGGCGCCGGGCCCAGTGTGGGGGTGGGTGACACCACCACTGAGCCACATGCCGTCAGGTGCTCATCCCCTCAGCCATGGGGAGAGAAGCCGCCTCCATTGGAATTCGGTGTCCTATTCTGTCTGGGTAGTAAGACAACCAAAGGGCAAACAGAACGAGTCCTTCACCCATCAAACAGTGACATCTTACACGATGTGAACGCCACCACTGTCTTTAATATTGACAATAATAGGGTGAGAGACCTACATCTGTCCATGTGCTATTTGAGGTCACTCGGTGAGTCTGTGGAACATGCTTTAGTGGGACAAATCAGGTTGAGGGGAGGTGGGGTTAGCTGAGAATGGGCTGTGTTCAGAGTGGTGATTTCTGGTAGAAGCTAAGTTGGGTAGTATAACCAAAGCTTTCAAACATCCTGATCTGGTATGTGTTAGCTGGTTTAGCAATGCGTGGGGGTTCATGGCCAGATTGAGGGCGTCAAGCGGCAGTTTTTGTTTCAATGCTGATGTCAATGGTACCGGCACCAATAGTCCTGGTACTGTACCAATGGTACCGGTACTGGTACCAATAATCCTAGTACCGATATCAATGAATGGTACTGGCAATAGTCTTGGTACCGATACCAATACTTAGTAGTCCCGGTGCCAGAGCCAATGGTGCCATTGGTTGACCATTCTGGTATGGAGATCAGTGACAAACTGTCTCTGATGTTGGGGTTGGCTCCATGTGGCCGGTGGTCTGGATGGACTGGAATGCCCGAGTGAGGTGTGTTAGGTGGTGGAGGAAGTCTCAAGTGGTGCTAGTGACTGCCATGTGGAGTTTAGGGAGTGGTCATCAATGAATGCCCGGGGGGAGGGGGGGGGGATTTCACGCGGAGGCGTTTTTACCTCCTCACCCTTCCAGATCGCCCAGAAAAATTCAGGCCCACCCCTCCCTCCCCCTCGCCAAACGAGCCGAAAATCCCCCCCCCCCCCCCACCCCTCTCTGAAGTAAAGATAAAAGATTGATTGTGTGATTTACATCACATGTGACCCAGGGCTACGATAACCCATTAAGAAACAATAAATAGATCATTCTTAATATACAGCAGTCCAACATTATAGCATTCCGATGCACTATGGAAATATATCTAAAACTTAATATCGCCATCCATGTAACAGAAAGCTATATTCAGTCTCATCAAAGAAGAAATCCATGTTGCATTGCCATAATTCGAATTACAGTAGTAGGTGTCGACATTGTGAAGGTACATCACCCCCTAACGTAGGCCTACATACAGTAACCTGCAACTGGTGTGCTGCCATCTTGCATTACCATAACTCGAATTACAGTAGTAGGTGTCGACACTGTGAAGGTACATCACCCCCTAACGTAGGCCTACATACAGTAACCTGCAACTGGTGTGCTGCCATCTTGCATTACCATAACTCGAATTACAGTAGTAGGTTTGGCCTTTACAGATCACCTGGTCCCCACTGACCTTTCTTTAGGGTTGAAATGATACCAAAATCGTCTCATAAAAACGTCTCACCTCCTGTTTAGCATTGAGCTCTATGGGTTTCTGTGTGAACGTGACTCTTTTAAAGTCAGGATTCAAGGTCACTGGCCTATCTTCAGCATTAGTTCACACAGACTTGATTTCAGGGGTATTTTTGACTTTTTTTCAAGAGCGTTTTTCTGCTACAAATATTATTTTCTTTACAAAATAAATATAAGGGGGAGATACACTTTGTTCCAATCTATCGCCATGTCTTTATTTAAATCAGATATATGAGATAAGGAAGGCAGCAGAGCCTTTTAAACTCAGCTGACCAATCTGCATTTTTGGCTGGAAAACCGTCTCACAGAGACCCAGGTACCCTGGGTCAATGACCAGTCCCTTAGCATGTCTGGGGTGGCCTGAGGTGGCCGCTGTTTGCTACCACTGGCACACAACCAACCCACACTAACCTCCACCTGGCCACCACAGGCAGGTCAGACCACCTCCACGTCCCTCTCCTCCTGTACATGTGTACACATCGTTGGTGTTAAGGTACCACAGATCCCCATACACAGTCCCCACTCTGTAATATATACCTCATACGAAATCAAAGACAGCTGCTGATGCTCATTACAACCAGGTATCAAGTGGGACATGGTAGGATTTAAACTCATGTAAATATACAACTTGTATACCAGCTTTACTGATATGGCCATGGCATGGGTATAGAGTATATTGCAGTATGCACAAAGGGGTCATACTTTTGCATCAATGAACGAAACCCCCTGGGTACAAGCAGGGAAGTTCAACGGTAAACTAAGATGATTGTACCTTTCCCAGGATAAAACATTGAAAGTTGAGAATTTGAACTGGCAGCATTATGAGTGGGCTGAGTAGCCTAAGTACATGTATAGTGTGGGCATTAGTATGCTGTGTGACAGCCGGCCAGCTCCTACACAGCTCTATGTAAACAAAGGTAGCTGAGGGTGGTTGGGGGTAGTTCCCATTTAATCATCCTAATAGCAGGCTGACCAGGTGTCACGGCGCCGTCATAACTCACCCAACCTGCAGTCCACATAGACGACGTGCACAACACAGATACACACACTACCCCGGCACATTGATAAATCTGGCAGTCATTGGGAAAAATAGAGCGTCATTGTAGCCTATGTATATTTGTATTCCCAGATAGATGTTAGTAACTTACAACCCACTATATGGGTCAGGTCTCACTGGCCGCCTGAAGGCCACATAACGCTATGTGAGTGTTGTCCATGGAGAATCTAGGCCAGACACTATTTCCCTCCCTTCCCACTGAGTGGCTGTCAGACTGGGAGAAAACAGTTTCTAATTTTACACCTCGTGGCCTCCATATATATCAGGCCGGTTAACAGTTTGGCTGCAGATCCTGCCCTTTTTACCAGACATTCCTCTCCCAAAAAGATGACCTACTTCCACCAGAGGCCGGTGGTGGTGGCAGGGGGCATGAGCTGAGAATAAAGAGGCGGTTGTGTGCTACTACTTATTTTTTACTCTCTGGGTGTCTATCTGTATTCATCAAGTGGTGCGATCATCTTGACCCCCTGAATCATAGTTTAGGTGTGGAGTGCCCTTATCATGGTGTGCTAACTAGTATAGATAGTGAGGTATGTCGTCCTCCCACGCCGCAGCATACTGCTCTACAAGTGCTGCAGCATACAGTGCTATCTAGGCCACTGGGGGACAACACACCACCTCCATCTGACAAACACACCGCAAACATCCGTGTAGGACCTTCCTACCTGTAGCTGCAATATCACAGAGATGTCACTTCAGGTATGCAAGAGACCAACAGCGGGTGAACATCACCAGTATGGGTTTGATGCATTAAGATACCGGGAAATTAATGATGATGGATCACTGCTTTGGGGTGTGGGTGCCTCTGTTGTTTTCATGGTACGTCTTAATTTGACAGTGTATTATGTTAAAGCATATATCCTTCCTTTATATTATTCAGTGGCGGATCCAGGATTTGGAAAAGGAGGGGGCGCGCCCCCTTTTCTAGGCAAAAGGAGGGGGCGCACCCCCTTTTTTTGGCCAAAATCGGGGTCTAAAAAAGCCAATTAAACTCCTAACTACAGGCAAAAAGGAGGGGGCGCGCGCCCCCGCGCCCACCCCCTAAATCCGCCACTGAATTATCATATGTCTTGTTTATTTCTGTATGAGCACTTCCATTGGATCTCCAAGTTAATATGCACGTGGTTGATGAAGGAGGACAGGAGGAATGGTAGGTCAGGGCATTGTTTTATAACTGTATAGCCAACTAATCCGAAACACTACCCTCAGTGCTAAAGCACCGACATAGCAAAGGGAATGGCCAACGCGACTAATGGAAAACTCATGTTATCTCAGCTTTGAACTGATATGTACATGAACCAACCAACTGATTGATATAAAAAAAGTCGAGATTCTGTGGTATACATGATCTATATGTCACTATTCTTCACATACAACTCCTCCTTTCTTCCACATGAATATACTGTCCTGTATTTTAACCATCAGACTCAGTACATGCGAGTGGTGGAAATTAATTAATTCTGTCATTTAGACATAGCTGGCTTCATGGTACTTCATGGATACAGCCAGGGGCTGGTAGCACAAGATGTAACTACACGTGCACGCCTTCATGTTGCTGTATATACACAATGTACTAAAGTACATGACACCCAGCCTCCACCTGTAGACGGATGCCCATAGCCACCGGCCATAAACAACCATCTTTATCGCTGATCAATTTGGGACACTTTTTATCCCGTTATATTTTTCCATGTTGCTGCATGGCCCTGGGCTGAATGGCGGGAGGTGTAAAGGCGTCCAGATGGAGGTGTTTAGTCTTCCCTGACACCGAGAGCAGACGCTGCACTGTTGACATTAGCGGCCTCTCTGTCTTTTTTTTAATCTTTACCTTTATCTGTTTTTGACATGCCTCTATTTTTTCAAAGGCTAGGTAAACATTTGCAAGTCCTGAATGAGGGGAACACTAGAGATGCCGTTGGTTTTAAGTGTACGAGTCACCTATCAATGGACATTCCCTCGTTCCTTCAACTGTGCACCATTGATAAAATACCCACAATACATTCCCTCAGAGCTTAGACCCAACGTGTATTCGCATGTGTGATTCATAGACAGTTCGACGCTGTAACGGGCTTTACCACCATCCTACCAATGGGGAACTATACTATCTACAGAATCTCGTATTTCACTGCCTTTGGAACCTGAGACAAAAGGAAATATGGGATGTATTAGCATCCTGAAGGAATATGACCATCCTATAATCGAGTTCAGGCCAGGTAGCAGGAATGCTGTGTTGTAAAGGAGGGGGGGGGGGGGTTGCTGTGACTTATGGGCTTAGTAAGGTGCACGTCGGGTGCTGGTTTGTATTAGTAGTCGGTGCATTCATCATTGATGTGGCGGGGGTGCACAACACACGTGAGGGTGTTTGCTGCCTGGGAGAGGGACGACCAGGGGGTGTGCCAAGTAAACACGGCCCCGGCCCCGACCCCCAGCCGTCAACTATTAATACCTGCATGACACGGAAATGGGCTTCAGGTACCAGGAGGAGGGAGGGCTGCTGTGTAGGAGGAGCGGTGGGCGGCAAGGTGAGACTACTTACCCCGCACCCCCTGCAGGAGGCCAGACCCAGGAGGAAGGCCATCCCCAGGTGAGGTGGGGGCAGCTACAACCTGTCCAAACGGAGGGACATGCCTTATCTAGCAGGGCACCTCGATATAAGTTCAATGTAGGAGGCATGGCATAGAGATGGACCAACATACAGCATTTATATGTGCACATTGTAGTGGCCAAACGTTACATATTAGGAGAATTTAAAATTATTGGGTATTAGCAATACATCGTTACACCAAGTTTGTGCTGCGTAAAAGATTATATTGTCTACCCTGTGTTAAAGACTCCATTACATTGTAGACATGACTGCACCAAACCAGCAGCTACCCATACAACCTAATGTACGGACGGAGTATACCACCAGACATCTCCCACCGTGGAGGAGAAGATGGAAGTGGGGTAGGAGGGGAAGCGGCTAGATCCGCCCCCTTGGCAGGCAGCCAGGGCAGGAGAGTGGGAGGCGGCCAGCTGATCCCCTCTACGTGTGGGCCTCCATCCTCCAGGATGCCTCCAAACATTAAAATAAAGGCTCAATGTGAGCTTTTCTGGGACTCTATGGAGTTTATCTATTATTACTATGCCCCCTATTATCTATTATTACTATGCCCCTATTATTACATTTAAAGTATGCATCTCCAGATGCTACCAGCCAGTCTGTCGTGGTTATTTTGATATGCACCCAGGTCCGTGTAGATTACCTTTACGTATTATGTTAATACATTATCTTCTATTGTCATTATCATTATTTATAGATACACTATTGTAGAAACGTTCCAATAAAGAAGGGTCTTGGATATAATCAGCATCTGGTATTGACTTAGAAATGTATAAGAGAAACGGTTTGACCTGCTAATATAAATAATATCAACGAGGACAACCTGATTGTAGTTTGTATAGGCACACAAATAAATCTGGGCTGTGTGGTACATGTATAGGTATATGAGGCCGCAGAAGTCATACCAGTCGCCTGAGGCCTCTCAGGGCTGGGGTGCAGAGACAATGGGCGGCATCTTGGAGGTAATTGCTAACAGCAGGAGGTCGGTGCGGGGTGTAGGGCCGAGTGGCATTAATCACAAACCTTGAACCATTAGTTACTATAGAGGTGAGAAGGGTGGGCTGAGCGATCTGATGTAAACCTAGAGCCATGGTACATACCCCTCCCATCGTGCATGGTTATTCCGCATTAGCGAGATACAGTGGCTCCACCTTTTGGACCACTGGTAACAATCATAACCCTTTGCTCTGCAAGGACCAGCTCAGCCAAATCTCGTGGCCGAGATTAGGGTACAAACAGGGCTCAGGTATTGTAAATAGGTTGTACCTGGACACTCCTAATGTCACCTGTGTCCAGTATAGTGTAGTGGTTAGCACTGTGGACTCATAATACTGGGAGCCCAAGTTCAAATCCCTACCAGGCCAAATAACACTATGTCCTTTAAATACATATTTCTAAATTTTCTTTAGTATTGTGAATAATGTATTCTGTTTTCAAAATTGCTATACTTATGAATTTGATTACCAGGCATTGCCTGGAAGAGATTTGAACTCAGGTACTCTGCATCATGAGTCCACAGTGCTAACCACTACACTATACTGGACACAGGTGACATTAGGAGTGTCCAGGTACAACCTATTCACAATACCTGAGCCCTGTTTGTACCCTAATCTCGGCCACGAGATTTGACCAAGCTGGTTGCTGTGAGTACTGGGAATAGACCTAGTACCAGTGGGAATGGCGCTATCCACTGATCATCTTGCTAAGGCCCTATACAGTCCACGTGTTGGGGGAAGACCACGTGTACTGTCTGAAAACTATGTTTACCTTCATTAGAGATGTACAGCATCTATAGACTAGATTATCATATGAACTTATGAAGACTACAATACAAACAGAAACATATATTTCTGGAATGAGAAAGTTCCCATGGTGAACTACAAACAGGGCTCCTATCCGTACTTCAAACAGTAGCACGGTTGGCACCCATATGCAACCCACATCCCTGTACATGTACCAATACATATTATGTGCATCTATATCATTTGGTCACAGTGTAATAGTGTCTGGGTATACCCTTAGATCTGTTATATAAACCATTTAGTAGGAGGATAAAATGCCACCATTTGACGTGACACTACCCATGCTAACACAACGTGGCTCCAGTGATACTATTATTCCTAGGCCCTCCTCCTCTTGCCCTTGTGACATGTCTATAGAACATCTAAACCTGCCTAACTCAGTTTCGTGTAACACTAATTCTATATGACCATTTATCAATCACATAACATGGAAATGAACACGTGGTCGTTTTTTATTCCGTTCCTAGTACATAATCGACAAAACATTGAGAGTAACATCGGAATTTCACTTTCCACGCGAGTCATTATGCTGACAGTGACGACTAGCCAGCCATTATACATTTTTCAATTTTGTATTTAATTTCTGCAGCATTCTGATCTCAACTCATTTGAACAGCCATGCAAGATATACTGCCTATCAAAACGCTGTTTCGGCTCATCAAGTTACTTCTGCACATCCACTCGTGCAGCATACTTCCATTTAAATTACCGGTACCATTAAATACCACGCCAGGGTTAATACAATAATGGCGGGACTGATATCTGTGGTACTTTTACTGTAGTAGTAGGCTGGAACATAGGAGTATGCTCTACTATTGCTGGGGTGCACTACAGGCTGCCAGAAGAGTGTGTACCATTACAGTTCAGCAACCATACAGTGCAGTATGAGTGTGCTCAGTGACCCTCCACCATTAGGCGGCTCCTGCTAATATCACACCACCATGTCCGCCCTCACTCCTACACCCATTCTCGGCACACATTGGGGTCAGAGTGCCAGTGTCGTTTTTTTCAATCTCATTATTTCCTCTTATTATGTCTACGTGGCTGATAGTGTTTTGAATAGTGTTCCCCATCTCTTGTCTAACCAGCGGGGGATGCGTCGTCAGCCGCGTGCTATTTTAGAAGGTTGACCCATAATGATGGAAATGAGAGCTAAAGGTGATTAGCATGTTATCATTAGGCATGGTACGCTCTCCTATAGTAGTGGTGAAAGGATCTGAGGGTTCATGGTCGGGTATGGTGGCCTTTGAACTTGAGTTCATTTTCCCATAATACTGGGTATTCTCAGCTTGCTCGGGCACAGTATGCCATACTGTATGGACACATGTAATGGACTCATCACAATAGCTACAAATGATCTCTCCATGATGTGACGTGGTAAGGATCTTTTCGTTATGAGGGTTCAGTGGCTTCTACCAGTATAAATATACTGAAATTCCTTGTTTGATTTGACACGGAATATGCATGTGATTTGCCTTTGTACAAAATGTAGAAATCATTCAGAATGGAAGGTATTAAATGAGCTGAGTTTTATTATTGGAAAATTCATTGAAAGTAAACTGCTGAACGGATGTTAACATAATCTTTTATCAGTCTCTCTCGGCTTCCTAACTAATACTATAAATAATATCAACATCTTTTAGTCTCTACAAAATGCCCGTGGTACCCAAAACTAAATCTAACATGCTCAGTACAGGAGGCACCGTATTCGGTGTAGAGGTACTGCCCAGCCTCCCGGACCACACCCTGCCTACCTGTATCTACCTGTACCTGCCTGACCCAGGTGCACCTGGTGCATCTACCTGGGCGCCTCGTGTATGAGCGTGTGTGTGTGTGGGGGGGGGGGGGGGGGAAGGCTCCCCATGGGCCTTCCTTCAGTGCCGCATATCGACCCGGTGTCAACTGGGCGGCCGGGCGTGAGCCTCCCCCCTCCCTCTCACCACCTTGTTTCGGCAGGACGGGGACGGGGATCTGGAGTGGGATCACAGATACTCCCCTCACCCCACCTCCCTTAATCCTGCCGCCATATGGACAGCATTATACATTCCCTCTTTAGATCTTCCATCCCATCTCCTCACGATTATCTCTTATCCACATCAGGGATCTAACATGTGATTGGGTAGGCCTGTAGCTTTCTGACTTTTTTCTCTCTCTCTCTCTCTCTTCACAGTTGCCTCTCGCCCATCTCCGTGTACGGTACTCGTCTTTTGCTGGCTGCGCCCTATGTCAGATGAGGGAGGCGCTCTCCGTTCACACACCCAGCCGTCTGGAACATTCACCGTGCTCCGCCTGGCCACCAACTCTTTTATGGTCTTTCATCCGTGCCCCAGCCTTACGTGTGTCAATATTTTCTACCAATCAAACGTGTATCGATAAGAAACCCTCACGTCGATAAGAAACTCGACTGTGTGCTGCCAAGACATGAAGACGCCCTAAAACTTGTAGGACGTGTGGGTGTGGAGCTGGCCATTTTTGACATTTTTAAAAGAATGAAATAAAAGATGAATGCTACCGGTACATGTATCAGAAATTTTGCAACAATACTCGTACCAGAGATCTACACTGTTTTTTCCATACCGTTGAAAGGTAATAAACAACATATTGATTGGATAGAGGGACTTAACTATTGAAGGGATCGGGGGAGGGGGGCTGTAAGCACATTGACATCAAGCCTGATTCCCAAAACGGTTAGTATCATGGCATATCTTCTCCAACTTAGCCTGACGAGAATAAATCTTTTTTTCTTTAAAAAAAATAATTCATTTCTATTCAGTTCTAGGGTCCCAACCCCATTCATTATGGGAATGAGGAGTTCTCTGGGTAATACATCCCCCATCAGCATGGCACACTGCGGGTATTTGTGATCATTGAGGAGGTGCTGGGATCATGCTGTCCACTGGTCCTGGAGCATACCCCCCTAGTGCCACGTCAGGGCGTGGAGGGAGGAGGGAATGTTTCTCCTACTGGATGCCTAGAGTGGTGCCTCCATAAAAGACAAGACGGCTGATAGAGTTGACCCCTATTATAGGGCAGGGCAGGGGCTGTGCATCAACTGTGCTGCTGGAGAGGTCACACGTGCGTCAGGAGGAGCTGGACAATAATTATATACAGGGTGGTTGTCGTGATTATATTTTTAGAGACTCAGTTACTTGTGGGTTATCCTTTACATATATACCGGTACTAAGGTAGAGATAGAATGACGCTGCTCATGTTTAATGCTTCATATGGTCAGGCTGGTGAAGAACTTATACATCCACATCCTCCAGTATTCGAGGCTGCCTAAGGCTAAGTCACACCTTGCTAAGCTCGAGTCATAAGCAGTTCTCTAGGACATAGAGCAGGTCGGATCTAGGCGCCGATGACAAGAGCCATTTACTGGGATGGCTGTAATCAGCACTTGTTAGTCTCACGGCACCCAAGTCGGCCCAAGTGGAAACTCTTGAGTCACGGCTTATACAGTGTACAGGGACGACGCCCACAGTTTCCCTTCTTGGCCAGGAATATGGTTATAATATGTACCTCATAAGCACATGATTCACACGGCGACAATAGGCCTAAGTATGGTGTAATTCCTTTCTCAGAACTGTTGGTACGGTAGTGGTATATGCCTATGTATTGTGAGGGAGCATCCTGCTGGCAACATGCCTGTAGGCCTCATAGTGTGCTCTATGTGCTGCTGGCTGGCTGCAGGGTTAGCTAGGGTTGGATCCTGACGCCTGCCTGGTCTTCTTCACATCACCATGCATTTGGAATGAGTCATCAGAGGCAGAGGGCCAGTTGAGGAAGGCTTGGATAAATATTGAGTTAGGGGGCTAGTGTTAATCATTACTACTGCCAAGCAGAAAGGGTACAGGGCCCCAATCACCTCAGCCAACACCAAGGTCAACAGGGAGCAACACGTCTCAGAAGCATATTAAATATTGTGCTGTCATGGGGGTGTGGAGGAATGGCTTTGGAAAGATGGTACATGTGACCCTCCCTAACCGCATGCCCATTATCATTCGGCAAACACAACACTTTTGACTTTGCACAATGGGCGACTGATTTACACCTAGGACTTTACAGCTGTCTAATGACAATTTAGACTTATATAAATTAGGGCATGTAATATATGCTATATAAGTTCTAAGATGGCGAATATCGAGTCAACTGAGCCCATGCCCTATACATGTACGTTATTGTATAGGTTAAGTGTATCACGTGTATCTGTACAATAAGCTAGGCTCATACATGTATTTTGAGAAGACAAGTCAAGTTTCAAGAGGTTTTATTTGATCAATAATCAGTGTAGTTGTGTGATTTCATTTAGACAAGTAGCTTATTCTTTTTTTCTGCTCGAGACAAGACTAGAAGTGGCGTGAGTGATATAAACTATGGCTACAGTTTGTTTTATCCAATGACTGGGCTGCCAGACATGCCTGCCATGTTACCGGGTGTTAGTGATGCATGGGGGCTGATTGTCATGTTTGCATGTTAAACTGGGGGCGGTAGGGCTCGTGCATGATTTATCATTCACCCCCCCCCCCCCTCCCCACCTCTCTTCTCTCTACAGAACGCTGCCAGCTTACTTAACCTCACTAGTCACACCATTTCTTGTCTTTTAACTTACCGTATGGGCCCTATAAGCCTCGAATAAGCGCCGTGGGGGTGGGTGGGGGGGTTATGGGGGTATGGGGAAATTGAAATCAGTGAGCGCATGGGCTAATACGGTAAATTATGACACCTCAACATAAAACAGTGCCCCATGTTTCATTCAACAAAAACATAGATGAGGAGCCGATTCTGGATTATTTTCAATATCTCATTTTCTTTAATCCGTTAAATTACAATATTTGCCTTATAACAACTGCTTTTTGTCTGACATGTCAATGCCATGACTGAAGTATGGAATTACAGAATACTTCAACCACTCTCCCATCCCCCATTTATCAGAAGAGTGTAGTAGAGAAATTAGTTTTGTCATTACCCGGTAATCAAAAGGTGATTGAACTAACAACAGATTGTGAGTACAATACATCAAAGAGCAATTGCCGATTCATTATAATCTGTAAGATGTATCGACTCATATCATAGAGTCTACTCTATACAAACAGGTGATAGGTTATGTGCCATTATGCTGAGGGGGGAGGGGGGCGGAGGCATGATCAATGGAACTGGACCTGATGTCCCATACAGTTGCATGCTACTGAAGGACAGTTCATGAGGGGTCCTTGTTTATGTGGTGTTTTGTCTTGTACCGAGACCTGTGTAGGTATCTAGTCTCCTTGTGGTACCTCTGGCAGGGCCCTCTGCTCCGTATGACTCATGTGTGACGTATGGGTTGATACAACATGTGTATACGGGGCTGGTGGGAATAACTTAGCTGACCTCAGTGACAAACGGACCGTCATGACGCTGACCCCCGGACCTCTCATTACATGACCTTCACCCCGCCTGGACTCAGCCATGATCCTGCGTGACCGGAATAATGGTCGACGTGCCGGTTAAACAGGTACGGTTAGACACCACGCCGGACAAACGAGACTTTGGGTGACAGTCAGAGACCGAGAGAGCAAAGGGGTATTATGTATAGGATGTACATTATGTAATGCAATAACATAACCATGTTATGTCGAACAAAGTATAGTGGAGGGTGCCAAAAATGAAAAACAGCAACATCATGATTCATCCAAACGACAACTCGCTACCTGGGTATTACTACTTGCTCACACTAATGCTTATCACGACTACCACTACCCCAACATGTAATGTTTATGTTGTTACAACTTTTTTTTAAACAACCTCTACAACCCGGTAGTGGCATTTCTCCCCGACTACCCCCATCTTTTTTATAGCTCACCCCACTCGACATTTCCAGTAGGAGCAGTGCACAACATGTTTTTTTGGGTCTAGCCTGATGTGGAATAAAAACGCTGCAGTGCTGACCGGGGCAGCCACCCTGGCCACCACCACCACGTGCAGCATCCCTGCACAGTGACTCAACCACCAGTCAGTGCCCCTGACGATGGCTGCCAAGTGGGAGCTTGTCAGGAGACATGGAACTGGGGCACGATGAGTGAGCACAGAGGATCTCTCCAAGACAGCAGCTATAGTGAGTGCCCCCTGCTGCCTCCAGGGGGAGACCCCCACCTGTTGGTGACCATCAACAGGTAACCATGACAACGGCTTACGACACCCTTTCTCTCTAAGCCTGGTGTTGACAATGTAAAACGTGGGTAGTTTCCGTGGCAGCGGGCCAAGGCCGATATCAGCAAATGGAACTGTCGGCTCACATAGGCGGCCGTTCATCATCTTGTGCTGTGTTTTGACTATGGTGGAAACTGCTCATTTCCTGTAGGCTCCTCCGGGTATAATCAGGAAATGGCCAACCTTGCCTCTTTGGGAACAAAGACCTTCAGATTCACCTCAGCCTTATCCAAGCTGGCCCACTAACATTATCCATTATACAAATTATCGCAAAAGAAAAAAATAAAGGTAGAAACTCCTGCAAAACGAACAGAACCTTTAGCTCTTATAGTACCATAGTGACATGACTGGTTTAATAGCGAGCCAGATGTTACTTTTCGGACAGAGAGACACACTGAGTGGAGACAGGAGGTGGTTTATTCCACCTGCGCCTCCCGGGTTTCCACTTAGGCACCCACACCAGATACTAGTAGTGCCACACTTCCACGACTACATCTTTTACACATAGATGCAGGCCTTACAATATATATTGGGACGCAAGTTTGAACTGATCGTTTCATTTCATACGACATGAAACCCCAACTTGACCGTCCCACCCCACCTGCCCACCCCATACTGCCCATCCTTTACCCTGTGACCTTAACATTGGCAACATTTACATTACCGTCCCTTTCTCTCTGTGTGCCTATCCACCAGTACTTCACCTTAGATACAGATACATGTAGCATGCGTCTCGATAGTATAGAAACGGCTCTAGTCCACGTGGTGGACGTGAAGGTGGATCCCTCTATACATCTAAACCAGGCCTCTAAGCGCAAAGCTGTGCTATAAATGAAAGGGACGATAGACCAAAGGGCATCGCACATAAATGGAAGGGACAATAGACGAAAGGACATGGCACACTACTGGACACGTAGGGCGTTTCTTTGTACAAACGTATACGTATGTGTGTACGATTACCGGGATTATATTTCTTTGGCCTAGCATACAGGGTAGTATATGACGTCATCGGTTAGGTGGGCTGGGCAGGGGTTTTCGCCACATGGGAGTATCCGTGGCACCATTATGGAGCCATCAATTACAATTTACGTCAAACAAATATGGCCCATTTTCACCTCCGTTTTTCCCTATTTCAGTCCATCACACAGTGTCACAGACCTATATTCCTCCGTCGTGACCTAATATGGGTGGACCATAATATAAACGTTCACTATTAAAGGTGGCGTCACACAGTGATATAATTGTGATAGAGATGGCGATGTATGAGTCATATTGACATATCTGTATTTGAGATGTGGTGATTCAATTTAAAATATGGTGGTGTTTGAGGTATGTATGTCGGGGGGGGGGGGGGGGTGTATACTAGAGGGCTGTTCCCACACTCTGCCGTAGCCTCCATAGCGTCGAGCCGTCGTTGGTCATAGGTACAGGGAGGGTACATAACCCTGGCAGTGCCATACTGTATTGATTTGCGGCGTCTGAACCAAGGACGATCAAATTCAATTTGGCCGCGGGTGGTGTTTACTGGGGTCGGGCTATGCCCCAGGGCTACGGCCCCACGATGCAGTCGGCGGTCGAGATGTAAAAGATTCTCCCAAAGTCGGACAGCAATGTGGTGCCGGATGAAAATAAACTCTGACACACATAGCGAGCGCGGCCAGGGAAATGCCTGTGGTGAGGGGGGAGGTGGGGGGGGGGGGGTGTCTATCCTGTGACGCCCGGTTCCACATGATGGTGTAGCTGTCGGTATGTTCCTGGGCGCAAAATAGACCAACGGAAGTCGCATAACTCTCGGCACATTATGGAATCGTATCCAAAAATAGTGGTTAAAAGTGCGTTGCCATGAGCGAAAGAATCTCCACTGCCCCTCCCCCTCCCTCCCATTTCTTTTTTGCATCACCCTTTTCTTCCCTGTATATCCCTGTGACCGTGAACAATGGTGAACAGTGGTGGGGCAGGCGTAGACACAATCCATGGTCGTTACTAGACTTACTGGGTAAACATGCAAGGTACCACATATATACAACACTATTGTTATCAACGAGCGGTTCTCTCTGCAAAAATTCCCCAATGGACGATAAGGAAACAATATACTAGTATGGCATTCGGGCGGGGTCCTTGAAGAGTTCCTTGAAATATATGGCGACATACTTGAATCACCCCTAACGTACCTAAAGAGCGCCTTTGCTTTGGTAATTCTTCCGTCAGTCGTTTGCCAAGATGATACACATGTGCCAACCCATGACCGTGATCATGGCATGGGTACGACCACAGTCATGCACCCACGGCAGAGTATGAGCCATTGGTGGTGGATATGTCGGATATCCATGAGAGCAGTGAGAGGAAAAGTCCCCCTCCGTAGCTGAGTCACCTATCACAGAGAATGTACATGTATAGTAATGCGGAAGCTCTTTCGTTGAAAGGGTGGGACATTGCTGTACATTGCTGTATCACAGGGTTTTAAAAGGCAACGGCCACTGTCAAATTAAGGACAATAATCGACTTACAGAGATTTTTCTATGAGTTACCATATACTGTCCTACCCAGGGGTGTTGGGGTATAACCCCCCCCCCCCCGACCCCACCCCCTCTCCATCAGTCACACCCTACATCATTATCTATGAAATAAAGTTTTTTCCCTTGTCACTTGTCTGATAAATTCTGCATCGAACATACCACTGTTCTAATGAAAGAAGCAGTTTACAGAGGCAAGCATACAGAGGAGGTTGGGAGGTTGTTTGTCCCTGTGTACATGGGTGTCGTGACTGGTCAGCTGGCACATCAGTAACCCCTCAACAGCTGATGTCACTTAGATGTGTTTACAAACCCGTGAGACCCTCGCGGGTATAGTTGTGTATATGGCGAGTCTTTGAAGCATCTTGTGTAGGCCATCATTTCACCAATACCTACATGCCTACACCCACTCCTGTCCATCAATCAGCTTGGAAATAAATAAAGGCAGCCCATGGACTTTGGTTGGTGTCAACTGAACTGTTTCAATAGAGCAGCAAAATGCCACAGAGCTAACTGGAAGCAAGTGTACATTCAGTGTGTGCCCTATTTTGACCATTGAATTTAAAGCCCTTTACTATAATATATGCCCGGAGGTTGTTTGCCAGTGGTAGTACCCTAGAGGCTAGATAAGCCATGGGCGTGACAATCTGAAGGTGTCGGGTTGCCCTAGTACCCACAGAGGCGGCGTGTACTATTTATTTTTTATGCACCGGTGATGGTATATCGTGGTGTTGGGGACGCGCTGGATGACCTTTCCTACTGGGGCGTTCCTAGGTCGGCCCTCAGTTGCCATGGCGACAGTGGGCACACGGCGGGGTCAGGGTGGGTGGTGGGGTGTCGGTTTACACCCGTCCACCCCCACAACCATACACAGCCCCTGTGTGACCTACGACGACGCCGCCCAAGGTCGTCAGCAAACAGCAGTCACAAGTTCACTATCACCTACATCAGCAAGACTCAGATCATGGTAACCAGGGAGATGGGTGGGTGCCCAGTGTGGGATGGGGAGGGGGGGTGTAGCAATGGGAGACAGCTACAATCAGCTGTCATTGCCATAGAAAAATGATGCTGTATAAGGAAGCCGAGTCATCAGCCAGAAAACCTGACAGAGTACAGGCAGGACTGACCTCAATCCTTCTTCGGACTGACCTCAATCCTTCCTCAGTCTGGGATGTGTCACAAGTAAAACTAAGGGCTATACCTCCAAGTTGGTGGACAATACGTGCCTTGTCTGAACGTAAATTGACGTGGTTACAAAATGTTATAGCCAGTTTGTGTAGGCTTTGCCCATTGGTTTAATAAGATGGTAATCAAAGATCGCATCCTGTTTCCTACCAAACCACATTTCACGTGGCTTCATTTGGGCTCCACCTCGGCCACACAGGGCAGTGCTGCATCAGTGATGATTGATGTCTTTCGCCGTGATTTCAGCTTTTTTTCTGAAGATGTTTACCTTCAAGTTCAAGCCTTGATCGTGACTGGTGGTCTTTGATTGGGTAAATCATTTAGGTTTTTTTTGTGTAATCACAAACTCCTCTGGCTCTGCTACCAGAGTTTTTTGTGTTTTGCTTAAGCTCACTACTTTTTGAGCAAGAACCCCCTCCTCCCCGCCCCCTCTTATAACTTATCTGAACTGGCACAATGTGGCAGGCGGCTGTCTCAATGGAAAGAGCACTTGTACTATCTTTGCCGTTCACTACTACATGTATTAAAGTACTCATTACCCGACGATAACTGTAACCACAACAGGAAAAAACAACATAGGTAGGCCTATAGGAAGATGGTACAAGATGGTCAACTGGATAATGGAGACTGACTTTATAGTGTATGCCCTGGAGGAGGGGGGTTGATATGTGGGACAGTATTGTCTGACTACAGGTCTAGGACCTGTCGGCAGCAGCAACAGGTGCTTGTAGGTACTAGGAAAGTCACAAGACAATGATTAGACTGGACAGGCTTCGACCGTACCAACCCAAAACATTATGGTGCAAGTTGAATTTCAATACGTGTATTTTGTCTGGACAAAGGTAGATCTACATTCACTTGTTATATGAATGAACTACCTTGATAGCCTGTCTTGAAGCCACAACTGTCACTGTTTTCCTTGCAGAACAATTGCTGCCCTCGGCATCTGCACAAGGTATCGTATACTTTCTATTCCAGAATCATGGCAAAAATCTATTCCAGATTCATGGCAAAAACGATCAGGCGCCTCAAGCCTCAATCAGGCTTTCATAACACATGTGACATCAGCACGATGCTAAATCATGTCATTGATTGTGGAATTCCTGCCATATAATTCCTCTGGTGGAAATAAAAACCAAACTTTGGTGCGGATATTAGGTGAGCACAGGCTGGCTGCTGCCATGGAGATGTCATGGGAGATGCCGAGGTCTCACACAGAATAGTGACGTAGGGCGAGTAGACAGACACACTGTTCCATGGATCAGAGACCCCTCCCCCCTCAACCTAGGCTGGACTACCTGCCCTGGCCACTCCCAGTAGCGTTCCCATTCCCCCCCCCCCCCCCCTCAACAAAAAATACATAGCAAGAAACAGAAAACACACACCTTCTTGTATTGATCACTTTCGACCATTAACATGTGACGTCCCTGCTGTAATTACACACGGATGGGGACAATAATCACCCCCTAAAAACATTCCACATTATTATTTGGCGACCCTCTAACCCCACCTATCAACACCATTAACAACAGTTGGACGGTATATTAGAAAGTCATTCCTATGGGACGGTGAACAGTGTTTGTAGATATTCTCTGTAAATATTTGAGGCAAGATGATTTTTAATATTTTACAGTTGTAGACAAACAACATTTATAGTACCGTACAATATACATTACTGTGGCCTTACCGGTACATTGATTGTGAATGTCAGACCTAGACTAGATTTTTGTGTTCGTTTTAATTGAAAATGCATTTGCGTCCAACTCCTAATTGTTCTTCCTCAAGAAGCTCCCAGTTGATTATAGGCCTAACCCGCCCCTCCTACATTCTTATGGCTATTTAATACCGGTACTAACTTAATAACCGGTAGTATCATTACCGGTATACAATCTACTGGGTATCATACTAGTGGACTCTTAAGCCTAATAGTCGTCATTTTATTAATTACAGGTGGTGGGTTTTGGGGGTGGGGCGTAAACATGTGGCCTTCCTGAGGGGGGGGGGGATCTGACCACTCTTTGAGCCTTTAATAAGGCTTAAGCTTCGCTTGAGGGATTCGCAAAAAAAACTATGCCCCTTTTTCATATTTATCAAATAAAAGCCCTCGAGTTTTAACGATAGTGACAAGGGGACAACATGGGCCATGTAAGCCATGTAACATCATTAACAATATTGAACATGTTACCATGTTACCATCTTAACCCAGTTTAATTCTAAGGACGGCATGATGCCTTAATGCATCATGCCTTTGGTCGTCATGATGCATGCAGGCAGCCCTGGCGAGTAACTCGCTAGGGCTGCATTCAAGCATCATGACAACCCTATGGGGTTGAGACACTCCCGAAGGATCGGCATGATGCATCAATTCTGTGAATACAGCACTGGCGAGTTACTCGCTGGGGCTGCATTGCCATTGAATCATTGGTGCATTATGTCGACAAATGTCATCTTAATTAAAGTGTTAAGGTAAAATTAGACGGGAGAAACACAAATATAGGCCTAGAGAGTAGCCTATCGCTGAGTGACAGGGCCAAGGTAGTACAACATGTACACTGTAATCATGTAGTAGTGTACCTGTCTGTAGCCTAGTACAGTAACGAGTCTCGTGCACCACGGTAGTGGACCCACTAGCTTCGTACCCACTGGGCCTACAGTACTACACCCGGTCTACTTTTCCAGGATCCGCCAGCCACTGCAATCTGCAGATGTGCAGGCAGCTAAGCTTAGCTGATATCATTCACACACCTTCACCTACATGTACAGCCATGATGTATGTCCCTGCTGCCACATGCAGCATGTTATTTTGTTCAACAAATAGCTGCAAGGCTGCAAGCCGCGGTGCCGTCACATTTCGAAGGGAGCTCCGGGTTGTGGCCGCCTCCATTCCCGACCCTACGGTGGACGGCCGAGGAGCAGAGCCTGACAGGGAGCCAGTCGGAGAGGGAGTCCTTCTCCTGAGGGCCTGGGTCAACACATGATGGGATCTACAAGCTCATAGCGTACTTACCTACTAATAACAAAGTAGACATGTACTCCCGGTAATCCAATTGTAATCCAGTCCACATATCATTGGTAATAATCCATGTATTGGGGAGAAAATACGCTGGTAATCGCCAGTAACAACTACCATGCATGTGTTACGAGAGCGTAGTGTCTGTATACTGTCTGGTTCCCCTCGCACACACCAGAGGGCCAGTGCTCAATACGCTGGTTTCCTGTCTATACCAAGTTGAACACTGACTGAGTGGTACGAGATCAAGGTCAAGGTTGTTCTTGTTTTCACCGTCAGACTCCAGGCCACGCACCCGCCTTCATTACATAAACTACCAGTACATGTCGTAGGCCTACATGACACAAGTAAGATCTACCTATGCATGTCACCAGTTTTATACTTTATAGTCTCAGGTTCTCAGCGCTCACATTGTTTCAAAGGCCCGTTCAAAGCTCATTACCCGTGCCTGTACTAGTGGGGACCAGCGTACGTGCTGCAGGGCCTCGTTTTCATCACATCTATTCTGCAGACTGGAACAATTCTCGAAATAGTAGGGGAAGATGGGGTAATAAGGGCTATTGGGATAAAACGGACCACTTTCATTTCAGATGAATATTTCGTAGGCCAAATTCAAAAAGAAGAAGTTTGTTTCAGGTACCGGTAACATGGACAGAAAGTCTAGGGTCGGGAGGTCGGAATTTTTTTTTTTACTTTTTTTTTTACAGCCCCTCTATGAACAAAAAAAGGTGTAAAAATGGGGGGAAAAGTTCAAAAATATTTTGTTAACCTAAAATTGACCCCAAAAAAGTGTAAAAATCTAAAAAAATCTTCATAATTCCTCAGTCGGGCACGCCGAGACTGGATTCATCCTTGCCTGCCATGGTTCCTGTCTTGGGCCTTTTGAATTTTTGGGAAATTTCAGGGAGAACTGGGACACTTCCCAGGAGAACTGGGACACTACCCGGCGAGAACTGGGACACACCAAGGAGAACTGCATGTAAATGGTGTGATTATTAGCCAATTAAACATCATTTTGCTTTACCTTACATTTAGTATGATCAGAAGTTTCGTAAAAGGCGGCTATTTTGGCCTAGTGGGGCTATTCCGCATTAGCTAGATGATCACTGTACAGCGCCATCTTGTCTGGTACCAGTGCTCTTTCCTCTGCTAGCTATAGAAGCCTGCTGATTAGCTGAAGCTGGTTCCTGTCATGACCGAAATTTGGTGTTTTAGGGGTCATAAACCTTTCAAGTATAGGCCTCTATTGTGGGTCCTTAGGTCACCTGTTCAGATTGGGGGAGTGGTTAGGACTCTGACCTACCAGTCCATGCATCATGGGTTCAAACCCATGTCAAGGCTATTTTGTTCACACACAATTTTAAGATGTATTTTGGTAGGTCAAATATTGTAATAGTATACAACTCGGTTGTAAAGATCTTTAACACCTAAAATCTAAGATCTAAAATGGTTTTGTATTGTTGCATTGGGTTTTCTTTGTGAATAATATTACTATTTCTTACGAACTATAAAAAAAGATATGACATGTACTGGGAAAAAGGACCTTAGTGCACCCTGCACAAAGGGCCTTTTTCACAGATCGTGTCACATATGTTGCCTTGGCATGGATTTGAACTTATTACCCCTGGATTGATTGGCCAGTGTCCTAACCACTCCCCCAATGCAACCAGGTGGCATGAGAAATATTCAAATACAACTGATTCAACACCATTTTAGATTACACTATAAACATTCATCTTGTGTAAAGGATCTTTAAAACCGAATTGTATACTACCACAATTTTTGACCTACCAAAAATACATGTTAAAATTATGTGTGAACAAAAAGCCTGACATGGATTTGAACTCATGACCCATTGATTGGTAGGCCAGAGTCCTAACCAGTCCCCCAATCTGAACAGATGACCTAAGGACCCACAATAGAGGGCTATAACTGAAAGGTTTATGACCCCTAAAACTCCGATTTTGGACATGACAGGAACCAGCTTCAGCCAAAGGTCTCACAAGGTAGAATTGCTGCATCCTGCTAGTGCCCTATAGGCTACTGGCCATCAATCCAAAAAAAGTTTAGATTTTTGGTATGAATCCATGATAAAGTAGTAGAGATAAAAATAACTGAAAATTTAGTTTAGATGTGATATGTTCATGTATCTAGGGATGTGTTTTATTGATTTTTAACAAATCATATATGTGGTGTGCATGTCTGTGTGTGTTGCCATATTGGGGTCACATGACCTAGAAAAAATATGAAAAAGTCTGATATATCCCAAACTTTCATCACTGGAATATATTTTATGATAGATAGCAATACTTAAACTATTTACAAGTTCCATATTAAGGTGGGTCGCTACCCTTGGGTCAAAATCCCTGAAAGTTAACTGTCAGAATCTCTCTAATTTTTACAGACAGTTTAAATCATACAGAATCGGAAAATGCAAAGAAAAATGGGGCACTACTTTTTTAGCTATAGACTTTTGAAAAATTAAAGAATTTTGATATTTTTTGAAAAAAGGTGTGAAAACTTCCATGATTTTTTTTCCATATCAACCATTATGCGCAGAAATGTAAAACATCACATGAGAAACTTCCATATGTTCCCCTTTACTGGAAAAATAATTTAACAGTTGCACTTCATGGCACTCTGGGTAAAAATATGATGTTTCATGAAGCAGTAGGAATAGATCGTCGTTATTTGTAGCCTTATTGGCTAAAAACGGTATTCAAAATTAACAGAATTTGTCAGGCTGGCTGTGCTCTACACTTGTGATTTGATATACAGCACCAGAAAGCCTTGTAAGTACGGCAGTGCATGAGGCTATTACTAGAATGGACCTAGTTTGGTATCTTGAAATAAATGCTAATATCTAAAATGAAAGAAGGGGATTGAGGGGTCAGTGGTACCTACCAGAGGCATGCAGTGTGGTGCATAGTGCAGTGTATAGCATGCTTGTGAGGATATAAAAAAAAGATTTATGAGAAGTAGACATATCCGGGTGTCCATAAAAACAAAGAAATTGCATGTAGCACTTTTGTTGACCCTAGACTGCTTATTTCTCTTCATTCACCTACACACCCTAGTCCCGATGGTTCCTGAACCGTCCACACAGTGGACGGTTATTTAACCTGACCACAGCTCCCTATCAGCTGGTGGGGGCTGGAGGAGGCTGGAGGAGGCTGGAGGAACCATAACACCATATGTGGGTGGTGGGGCTCTTAAGCCCTGAGTGAAAAGAGAGGGCCTAACTTAAAAACTTAAGACATTTTGCAATGATTATATTTCAACTTTAGGTATATTTATGCATATTAAACCAAATTATCCAAATTATGATGTATGATTTTTTTTAAAGTAGTCCAGGTGCCACGTCCCTTTTTCTCCTAACCACCCATTATACTGTATTTGATTGATTCCATAGATGCATATAACACCATAGTTATTAAAAGTGATGTAGGATATATATCTGGGGTTCTGTCCAGATAGTCCAGGTGCCAAAGTCCTTATGTAGCCTAACCACAATGTATTCTATTAATCCTGGAACCGCCCAGAGATTGTAGTTTTATAGATTTTACTGTTTAGGCCAAATTTTGAAAAAAATATAAAGAGTAGTCCAGGTGTCAAAGTCCCTTTTCTAGCCTCACCTCAACATATTTGATTAAATCTTCAGCTGCACATAACACCATAGTTATTCAAAGTATGATATATGATATATATCTGGGGTTCTGTCCAGATAGGCCAGGTGCCAAAGTACCTTTTCTAGCCTAACCACAATGTATTCTAAAAATTATGGGATATACAGTTCTCTATATAGGGTTAGGCCAAATTTAAAAAAGAAAAAGGTAATACAGGTGTCAAAGTCCATCTGAGGTGTGCGAGCTCATGCGAGGGCCAAAGGACGCCAATGAGGTGTTGCAAGCCCATACTGGGAGGGGGGGGGGCAGCAAGTGGTGTGAACCCATACAAAGATGTGGGGACCCCATTGATGGCTGTGCTGTCCCAAACAAGGCCTGATGACCCCTACGGTGGCTGTGCAAGCCCATACTAGGGCCTGGTGACCCCAGCAAGGGGTATGCGAGCCCAAACAAGGGCCTGATGACCCCAGTGATGGCTGTGCGAGCCCAAACAAGGGCCTGATGACCCCAGTGATGGCTGTGCAAGCCCAAACGAGGGCCAAGTGACCCCAGTGAGGGCTGTACGAGCCCATAGGAGGGCCTGGTGAACCTAGCCAGGATTGTGCGAGCCCATACGAGGGCCTGATGACCCCAGGGATGGCTGTGCAAGCCCAAGCAAGGGCCTGGTGACTGAATTGAGAGATCTGCGAGCTCATACAAGGGCCTGGTGACCCCAGCGATGGCTGTACGGACGCATACAAGGGCCTGATGACCCCAGCGATGGCTGTGCAAGCCCAAGCAAGGGCCTGGTGACTGAATTGAGAGATCTGCGAGCTCATACAAGGGCCTGGTGACCCCAGCGATGGCTGTACGGATGCATACAAGGGCCTGATGACCCCAGCTATGGCTGTGCAAGCCTAAACAATGGCCTGGTGACTGAATTGAGGGATCTGCGAGCTCATACAAGGGCCTGGTGACCCCAACAAGGGCTGTAGAAGCCCAAACAAGGGCCTGATGACCCCAGTGAGGGCTGTCCAAGCACATACGAGGGCCTGGTGACTAAATTGAGGGATCAATGACCTCTCGTCTGGCCTTGCCCATCTTAGTTTTAGCTATATGACCCCTCGTTTGACCTCTCCTACCACATTTTTAGCTATCTGACCCCTTGTTTGGCCTCTCCTACCCTATATTTAGCTATCTGATCCTTTGCTTGGCCGCTCTCCTCCCTATTTTAGCTATCTGACCCATTGTTTGGCCTCTCTTAACCAATTCTTAGCTATCTGACCCCTCGACAGGCGTTGCTTACCCCATTCTTAGCTATCTGAACCCTTGTTTGAAGTAGCCCGCCCTATTTTTCGCTATCTGATCCTTTGTTTGGCCTCTCCCACCCCATATTTAGCTATCTGACCCTTCGTTCGGCCTCTCCCACCACTTTTTTAGCTATCTGACCTGACGTTTGGACTCTCTTACTCTTTTCTGAGCTATGCAACCCTTCATTTGTCCTCTCCCCACCCATTTCTAGCCATCTGAACACTTGTTTGGCCTCACCCATCTCATTTTTAGCTATATAACCCCTTGTTTTGGCTAAACGAGGCCAAACGACAGATCAGATAGCTAAACATGTGGTGGGAGAGGCCAAATGAAGGGTCAGATAGCTAAATATGGGGTGCAAGAGGCCAAACAAGGGATCAGACACCGGAAAATCGGGTGGGCGACTCCAAACGAGGGTTCAGGTAGCTGTGAATGGAGTAAGCAAGGCCTGACGAAGGGTCAGATAGCTAAGAATAGGTTAAGGGAGGCCAAACGAGGGATGAGATTGCTAATAATAGGAGGAGAGTGGCCAAGCAAAGGATCAGATAGCTAAATATGGGGTCAGAGAGGCCAAACAAGGGGTCAGATAGCTAAAAATGGGGTTGGAGAGGTAAAATGATGGGTCTTTTAGCTAAGAATCTGGTAAAACAGGACAAAATGGGGTGGGCGAGGCCAAATGAGGGGTCAGATAGCTAACTATTGGATGGGGAGGCGAAATGAGGGGTCAAATAGCTAAAACTAGGATGGGCAAGGCCATATGAGAGGTCATTGATCCCTCAATTCAGTCACCAGGTGATTGTATGGGCTCTCACAGCTGTCGTTTGGTTCATCAGGCCCTTATAGTCTAGTAGATAGAGCATCATATTGGACCAAGTTTGGCACTTCTGGCAGGAAGCATGAAACTTTGCTTATAGGGGTTTTTCAATGTGCTGAATCCATTTCTAAGTGGAAACATCATTTTTGAAAATTGTTTCTACTTCAAAAATAGCTTTGAAAAAAAAAAGTAAAAATCATTTTTTAATTACTAATATGCAGACTTATCATGCAAATGCAAGTATTTTCAGGGGGTATATTCATGACAAACTGCTTAAATCTGACAGGGAAAAAGTGCTGATTATGAATTGTGATGTCGTCTTTCTTTTCAATTGACCCCAATCACCGAAAATCCAAGATGGCCGCCAAAAAATCATAATATCATCTCCCACAGCCTAATTATACATCATAAAACCGATCTAACATTACCTACCCCTTCTAAATCATACCCAAGGAATCCAATGGTGTTATTGGTTTGCTGCTAGGACAAGCAGTTGCTAAGCAACCAGGATTTTACATAGCAACCAATGCCGAATAATCATAATATCATCTCCCATAGCCTAATTATACATCATAAAATCAATCTAGCATTACCTAACCCCCTAAATCATACCCAAGGAATCTAATGGTGTTATTGGTTTGTTGCTAGGACAAGCACTTGCCTAGCAACCAGGATTTTGCATAGCAACCAATGGCGAATAATCAGAATATCATCTCCCATAGCCTAAGTATGCATCATAGAACCATTCTAACATCACCTCCCCCTAGATCATACCCAAGGAATCCAATGGTGTTATTGGTTATTACTAGGAAAAGCAGTTGCTTAGCAGTCAGGAGTTTGTAAACATAGCAACCAGTATTGTTTTGTTGGTTTGCCTAGCATCTATAAAGACCTGATAACATTTAAATAGCTAACACCCCAAAGTTGATTTTGACACTATGACCTCAAATCAGAACCTAGTGGTCACCTAGCAGCCTTCATCCAATTCATTGATATGCCTAGAAACTACCTATCAATGGGACCAAATACAGTGGTTATATAGGTGCCTTCTGAGCTAGCCCTGCTAACAATATATTCCATATTGATCATTGCATAGCTCCCTCCCTAAATTGAATCCAAGGAACCCATTGATGCTATAGGTTTATTGCTATTGCAACTGGTTGCCTGTCAACAGGTATTCAATGATAAGCTTGATGATGACCCAACATAATCACATTGACTACCTAAAGTCCTCACATTTCATGTATTTTCTATGAAGTATTCTGACCAAAAAGTCATGTTAAAATCAATAAAAAGTGTTATATTATCCATCATTATGTAAATATATATATATTAAAATAAAAGGTTTGGGTGGTCATATATGATGCCCCTAATGATGATAGGGATAAGTCCTGTCCACACCAGAACAGTGATCACCCTAAAGTATTCACTAATAACCTCAGAACCTAATATCATTTTCAGTGTATTTCAATAACTAACTACCCAAAACTGATTGGAGTCTTGATTGCAAATACCTTAAATTTGAAAAGAATAGTTTTGGTCACTGAGCAAAAGTTATCCAACTTGTTGCTAAACCTATAAAGGACAGTTTACAGTAGTTATATGTGAGTGTTAAGCAGGGATAACACTTCTTCTGCCATTATTTCTCCCATGGGATTATGCTACCCGTAAAGGGCTGCAGGGTTTTTCATTGTCATCTGCCTTTATTGGCAAGCAGATATGCAATGTATCGTACTTGCTTCGTAGTGACAGTTGTAAATGCATGCTGAAGAAAGCTTACTGTATGGTTACCTGTAAAGAAAGGGCGAGGGTAATTGTTATCAAAAGCCTGGGAGGTGGAGTTGGCAGGAAATGAGTCAGAAGTTTGCATTAGCATAGAAATTCACCAATCCCCTGTTCTCTGACCAGAGGCTATTTACACTAGTTGCAATAAATGACATTGCTTTGGACAACCAAAAAGTAACCACAAGAGAAAGCTGAGGGCACTGGAATTGGGAAGCTTACAGCCATGCACTCTTCAGGAAGCAGTCATTCCTTAGGCCTTTAGGAGGCATCAGACAGAGGGTTTAATATAATTATGATAAAAGCCACAGACACTGATGTAGTAGTTATGGCCTTAGCAATTGTGAGTACAGTAAAATCTCGTTATAAGGAGCACCTTTTGGCAAGGCAAATTTGCTCCTTATAACCAACCTTCCTTATAACCGATTTTGCCTCCCCTGTCAGCTGTGAGAGTTGTCCCTACACTAGGCAGATGCCCCTACACTAGGCAGATGCCCCTACACTAGGCAGATGCCCCTACACTAGGCAGATGTCCCTTCACTAGACAGATGTCCACTCTGGGCGGCTCTGAGAGGTGTATGGATTCTGAACCCGGCCTCCCCCACCCCCTAGCTGGCCGTGGGAGGTCATGAGCGACTGTGGAAGGTGCAGGGCTTCTATACCCGGCCTGTCCCACCCCCTAGGTGACTGTAGGAGGTGGTGAGCGACTGTGGGAGGTGGTGGGCGACTGTGGGAGGTGATGGGCGACTGTGGGAGGTGCAGGGCTTCTATACCCGGCCTGTCCCACCCCCTAGGTGACTGTAGGAGGTGGTGAGCGACTGTGGGAGGTGGTGGGCGACTGTGGGAGGTGTTGGGCGACTGTGGGAGGTACATGTGCTCCTTGTATCTCTGCTCATTGTAGCCAAGTTTTTCTGTAATCATAGTGAAAAAATACCCCATTCGTGGCCCAAAAGTGCTCCTTATAAACGATTTACCATGATAATTGCTCTTTCTAGCAATGTTTTTTTTACTATAGAAATGTATGGAGAAAAAAATGGCAGAGCAAATATGTTACTTATAACCGTCTGCTCCTTATATCCATCCTCCTTATGACGAGGTTTTACTGTATTTATGAAGAAGCCAAGCTATGATTAGCATATGGGAGCACTTCGGATATATATAGTGGCACACACATCACTCATTGACTAGGGACTATTTTGTCAATTTTGCTATGCTGCTTTTCTGGCTGCAGCATGGTAATCTTCCTCTCAGGGATTGGTAAAACAAATATATTTGATGCTTAGAGAACAAATGAGTCAAGAATGAAAACCCTGAACAGTGGCCAGTCACAACTCACATTACTGGTCAGGTGAGTACTGGAGCTTCTGTCACAACTCTGACCACTGGACAGGTAAGTGACAAAGCTTCTGGCCCTTACAACCACTGCCCAGGTCAGCGATAGGAGCTTCTATGAACTTATATTCCAAGCTGCTATCCCTCATATCATGACCAACACTCCACTGTCAAATCCCTAACTCCCAATACTCCGACCACCCAGCCATTGCGACTACTCTAAGATAGTCCCAGGGTGGTAGCAATAGAGGGAGTTGACTGTATTACTACTGGCAATTGCTTCCTCCCCACAGGCCTCCTCTTATCACACTCTTTTATGCTAAAACAGTAGGGTTATTCCTGCAATAACCTTTGTCAAATAATAGGAATACATGTGATGGATGAATATGTAACAGAAGCCTAGAACATGTATTCCCATCCCTCAAAAAGAAATAAGAGTAATGGTTCAAAATGAAAGAAGGACAGTCTTATAGCCTGGCCACATATAGGGTCAGTGCCATATCAAACGCGCAATAGTACCCTCACTGGCTGAATTGGGAAAACAATCACTGTTGCTAGGCAAGCACTTCTAGCAACAAACCAATAACATCAATGGGTTGCTCGGGTTCAATTTAGGTAGGGAGCTATGTAACAATATATGGAATATATTGTGAGTGCTCAGAAGGCACCTATAACCACTGTATTTGGCCCAATTGCAGTTTCTAGGGACATTAACAAATTGAATGAATGTTGCATGTGACCATTATGTTCTAGAATGCTGCCATACAGTCAAAATCAACTTAACTTGATGCCATTAACTATTCAAATATCATTAGTCTATATAGATGCTAGGCAAATCAACAAAACAATACTGGTTGCTATGCAGAATCCTGGTTGCTAAGCAACGGCTTGTCCAAGCAACAAACCAATAACACCATTGGATTCCTTGGGTATGGTTATGGGGGAGGGAGGCAGGTAATGATATAATGATTCTATGTTTATACTTAGGCTATGGGAGATGATATTCCGATTATTGGCATTGGTTGCTATGCAAAATCCTGGTTGCTAGGCAACTGCTTGTCCTAGCAACAAACCAATAACACCATTGGATTCCTTGGGTATGATCAGGGGGGAGGTGATGTTAGAATGGTTCTTTGATGCATACTTAGGCTATGGGAGATGATATTATGATTATATGGCATTGGTTGCTATGCAAAATCCTGGTTGCTAGGCAACTGCTTGTCCTAGCAAAAAACCAATAAAACCATTGGATTCCTTGGGTATGATTTAGAGGGGGTAGGTAATGTTAGATCGGTTTTATGATGTATAATTAGGCTGTTGGAGATGATATTTGATTTTTTGGGGGCCATCTTGGATTTTCGGTGATTTGGGCCATTTAAAAAAAGAAGACGACATCACAATTCATAATCAGCACTTTTCCCTGTCAGATTTAAGCAGTTTGTCATGAATATACCCCCTGAAAATACTTGCATTTGCCTTATAAGCCTGCATATTAGTAATTAAAAAATGATTTTTACTTTTTTTTTTCAAAGTCATTTTTGAAGTAGAAACAATTTTCAAAAATGATGTTTCCACTTAGAAATGGATTCAGCACATTGAAAAACCCCTATGAGCAAAGTTTCATGCTTCCTGCCAGAAGTGCCAACCTCGATGCTCTATCTACTAGACTATTATATAGGCTTGCATAGCCATCGCTAGGGTCATTGGGCCCTCATTTGGGCTCTTAGAGCCCCTGCTGGGGTCATCAGGCCCTTCTATGGGCTCGTACAGCCCTTGCTAGGTTCATCGGGCCCTTGTATGAGTTCGCAGATCCCTCAATTCAGTCACCAGGCCCTAGTATGGGCTCATACAGCCATCACTGGGGTCGTAAGGTCCTTGTTTTGGCTTGCACACCCCTTGCTGGGGTCATCAGGCCCTTCTATGGGCTTGTACAGCCATCGCTGCGATCATCAGGCCCTTGTTTGGTCTTGTACAAACAACCCTCGCTGGGGTCACCAGGCCCTTGTTTGGGCTCGCACAGCCATCACTGGGGTCCTCAGGCCCCTGTTTGGGCTTCCACAGCTATCCCTGGGGTCATCAGGCCCTCGTATGGGCTCGCACAATCCTGGCTAGGTTCACCAGGCCCTCCTACGGGCTCGTACAGCCATTGCTGGGGTCATCAAGCCCTTGTTTGGGCTCGCACACCCCTCACTGGGGTCATCAGGCCCTTGTTTGGGCTCGCACAGCCATCACTGGGGTCATCAGGCCCTTGTTTGGGCTCGCATACCCCTCGCTGGGGTCACCAGGCCCTTGTTTGGGCTTGCACAGCCATCGCTGGGGTCCTCAGGCCCTGGTATGGGCTCGCACAATCCTGGCTAGGTTCACCAGGCCCTCCTTGTTTGGGACAGCACAGTCATCAATGGGCTCACACCACTTGCTGCCCCCCCCCCCCCCCACCCCACAAGAGTATGGGCTTGCAAACACCTCATTGGCATCCTTAGGCCCTCGTATGAGCTCGCACACCTCAGATGGACTTTGACACCTGTATTACATTTTTTTCATTTGGCCTAACCCTATATAGAGAACTGTATATCCCATAATTTTTAGAATACATTGTGGTTAGGCTAGAAAAGGGTCTTTGGCACCTGGCCTAGGTATTTGGACAGAACCCCAGATATGTATACTATATCATACTTTGAAAAACTGGTGCTACCGTAAATTCTCGCGTAGAAGCCGCGGCTAGTACGCGAGTCAGATCGGGGGTGCGGCTTATAGGATCGGCACAGAGTCAGGGTGCGGCTTATACGCGAGTTTTTGCTACTATGATACAGTACTTAAAGTCAACACAATCAGATCGCTGGTACATATAAGGACTTTGGCACCTGGACTATTTGGACAGAACCCAAAATATATATCCCAGGGTTCTCCACAGACTCAAAAATGACACCGTAAATTCTTGCGGAGAAGCCACGGCTTGCACAAGTCAGAACCCCAGTGCGACTTTAGGGATTTTTTTTATTAATAAAAAATCTTAAAATGGGAATAACTTCTGTTCTAATGGATGGATTTTCAAAATTCAAAAACCTATAGATAGGCAAAATGACACCGGCGGCGATTCTGGGGTAATTTAACGCCGGCGGCAGTGAAAACGACGCCGGCGGCCCGCCGGTGTCATTGCAGTATGGGGAGAACCCTGTATCCTATATCATACTTTGAATAACTATGGTGTCATGTGCATCTATGGAATCAATCAAATAGGCCTACAAGATAATGGGTGGTTAGGAGAAAAAGGGACTTTGGCACCTGGACTACTTTCTGTAAGGCCATTCCCATGGTATCAAGTGTCCTAGAACAACCACTATGCTGATACTAATCTGGTGCTAATTAGGTGCAGGTGACCTAGCCTCGCCGGGCGTAGGGACTGAGATCTACAGATAACCATTGGGACGGGACTGTACATGGAACATATGAGTCTGGTACTAAATTGTAATACCACAGAAATAGTGTCTGCACCGGATATAGCTGCTTAGAGAACCTCCTTTTCACCATTTAAATATAAGGCCACACCAAAAAAAAAGAGTTGGTCTACGGATTTTGTTTTCCAAATATAGGTGTGGTAGGGCGATTATTTTTTTCTATTTTTTTTTGTCTATGGATTTCAACCTTCAATCAATGGGGCAGGCGATTTTTTTCAAGCTAAATTGTCTGCTTTTTTCAAATTGCAATTTTTCAACAACAACAAATTCGAATTTTGGAAAAGATGGTGCGTGAAATCTGTAAACTTTTTATTTTGGTGTGGCCTAAAGTCTATCTTATTAACTCAGGGTTACCACCCTGAGTCTTATGTGACGCTTTCTGGGAGGTCATTTCAAGATAGTGGAAGTTTTAACTTGGCATGTCAATTTAAACATGAAACAATAATCCAATTCATGCAAAAACATTGAAAAGTAAACAATTGAACACTCAGGTACATATTACATGCATCAATATGATCAATATTACATTGCAACACACTGAAATATTTAAATGAAAAATTGTAACAAAAAAACAAAAAGCCTGTGAAGAAGAATTATACTGTTAACCCATTGAGGGCGAATGTAGACTATACTCTACATCCATCCCAGGCCAGATGTAGATTATTTACTACACCATGAGGGGCCGGATGTTGATTATAATTGACTTAACTCTATGGGATTTAGGAAACCCCCGGTTTAAAAAATTACGCCCCCTGACTCAAAATTAATTTTCTTTGCCCGGTCAATGGGTTAAGTACTAAGGTGGGACGCTTTTCGTAAAACCTTTTTGGTGATCCCTTGGTCCCCCTGAGTCTAGTAACGCGATTCTAAACCTTGGTTAGGACATTTTAAAATTTTCAACTTCACACAATCATATCTCATCAACTATTCATGTCAATCTTAACATATTTCATCGTTTGTTGCTTTCACACATTATCTGTCCCACAATATTCACTGTACCCGCAATATTGCATTTTTTCTTGGAAAAAAAACATTTTTGCACTTTCTTGAATCAACAAAGGACATATTCTGTTCTCCCATTGAACTCTATACTGAAGCAGTGTGCACCATTCTAGACAACCCTGCCGCTTACTATGTTTTGGATTGAATAAAAGTTGTATATACCAATGTGTGCTTGTCTTGCTATAGGTTTAGTGCACCAGAGGGATACAAGAAAGTGTTTTAGACTAGACAACCCATGTGTGCAATGTCATTACTTGTTTACAGTGGGAGTATCCTGTATCTGAGGAGTTGATCCATTATCATGGATGACATAATACTTCTATGCTTTGTTAAGAAAAAAATAAAGAAGTTTCAATACAGGGGTTTAATAACCGGTAGGCCACCTCTGAGTTATTTGCCATCTTCCTTTTATAAGGGGTCCGTTTTGCCCCGGTCTCCCCTACATCTAAATGTGCATGCAATTTTCGACTTGCTCGGGGGGTTGCACGATTCATACAAATTCAATTCAATTCAATTCAAATCTTTATTTCAGACTCAATCGTTGTACAAAAGGTCCATAGGCTATAAACACACATACATATAGATACAGAAATAAGAATACAGCTAAGGAATATTAAAATGGATGTACAAATCTTGATACCAGCATCTCCAAATATGGGAAGTGTACTGGGTATCACTTCTTGGATCCACCAAGCTTTTGATCAACTCATTTTTTGACCCCGTCAGTGGACATATAAAACTGTATATTAGTCTCCTAATTGTAGCACCACATGTCGGAAGAGCACAAACAGCAAAAGTCTCACCGGCACTAGCATATCTTGGGATACCAAGTAACATACGGAGTGCATCATTGTACGCTACCGTTAACTTTCGCATAGAAGCCCTGTTGTAACAACTCCATAGCTGAGCAGTATACAAAGGTGTACAGTAGGCCCTAAATAGTTGAATTTTAACCTCAACAGGGTCAAACTCACGACTTTGCAACAATTAAAAGTGAAAGAAATGTCAATAAAAAATATTTTCATTCTCATTATTTCTGAATTGCAATGGAAAATATGGGTCTTTGGGAACATGCACATACAATTTTGTGATATAGCTATAAATATTTCTTACTGTATTGTAGCCATGAAAATACCATGTAGAATCATGATTTTTCATGGTTTCCACAAAATCGGACATTTTTCATACAAAAGGGCTGGTTGCTAAGCAACCATTTGGGATAGAAGAAAATGGATAGCTCCATTGGAATCCTTGACATCGATTTAGGGGGGGTAGGTACTCTTATAATTATTATAAGACAAATATTAACAACATTATGAGCTGCCATATTGTAATATCTTCTATGCTCAATATGGCTCCATATGGCGCCATATGGCATAACGGACGCGTAACGGATGCGTCACGGACACCTTAACATGGTCGTTTTGTGACATTGGCTTTAAACAATTGAAAAAAGGTGAAAAAATGCAAATATCTGTATGCAAATGGTGTCTATTAATATCAGAAAAAAATGTCCAATCGTTCTAGCCCATTTCCAATTATGTATTATCATGTTGTATATTTTTTAATGTTTATATAAGATCATAATGTCTCTGAATTATAATAGATTTTTCTGTGAAACATGGAAAAGCTAAAAGAAATACCACAAAAGTTCGAAAATCACATCCCTGAAAAGGGGAGATCACAAATTTAGTTTGAAGAAATAAATATGTATAATAACTTGAATCATTCTAATAAAATATTGGATGTAAAAAAAAAAATCCACTTTGTGACATCTGGGTATAGCTATTCTGTGGTATTCTCATGAGCCTGAGCCAACACTGCACATGTAAAACTTACGTACAAGCATGTTGCCCTGAGCATATAACATTCTGCGCTGTCGTAAAATATCGTTATCATCCTTAAGTGAATTACAAATGATGTGACCCAGGTACTTGACCTCCTCACATTCCTTAAGAATAGAGTCATTTAGAGTAAAAATGGGCATCCTCATCTCTTTGCCCACATATTGTCCACAGACCTTTAACAGGCTAGATAGACCATGACTAGCAGGAGTAAATATAACCAAGTCATCAGCATACATTAGATGATTTACCACGTTTGGTCCATTAATACAACCAGTTTTACAACCATTTAGCTTATTGGATAAGTCATCCATGTATATATTTAACAGAGATAGTATACCCCCCTGTCTAACACCATTACTGACAGTGAAGTCTGCGGACGTAGCACTGCCCCATCGAATAGAAACCCTCTGAGAGGTGTACCATATATTAGTATACGGACAATGTAACCAGGAACTCCTCGTTTAACTAGCTTACTAAATAGTTTTGCATGGTTAACTCTGTCATAAGCTTTTGACACATCTAGGAAACACATAAACATAGTAGCATTGAGCGATCTATATTTTCGTATTAACTCCTTCAGTGCATAGATACACATGCTTCTTTTTGAACACAAACTGGTTGGCATTAGTAATAAAGTAGTCTTCTACCCTTGATAACAGAATCATGTCCAGTATTTTGGATATAATACTTGCCAAAGCTATAGTCTCACCACCCCCTGTTATCAAATACATTCCCTTATTTCTAACTTTTAGCACCTAAAAGGAGCCAAAACTTATGGCTCACAATGCACCGTCACAAACTGTAGTCCCCAGACTATGGTCTGCAACCGAACGCAGCGTTACTACACACACATGCCGCACGCACACACATGGGTGGAGGTGCAAATGTAATGTGCTGTGCCGTGCGAATAAGGATCTCGATAGATTGAGTCCAGACGGCGTTTCTTAATACTATAGAGTTGTTAATATATGTTGTTATCATTTAATCATATTTACAATATTAACAACATCTGTCTGAGGTGCATATGCTATGTCTATGTCTATCTACCGGATGTTTTTTTTGCATGTGTGCGCTCGAGGTTAGGTACCTACACGCGCCGGTGTTGCATGAGATGATTCTTCAACCCAGCAAGGCAGCATGTGGGTAGATATTTTCATGATAATGGCTAAAATAACATGAGGGTTCTTGAAATAAGCGACCATAGATTGGTATAGAATAGATGAACGTGCCCTACAATTATGAGGGATCACCTGGCAGAATCTAGTGACGTTCAACTTTCCTGTAGTGTGAGTGTCACTGTCTCTGTCAGTGTCACTGTGTTACACACTCAGACTACTAGTAGTCAGACTCAGAGTCAGACTAACTCAGTGTGTTACTGTGTAGTTCAACCTGACATGATATGATTGCATCATCACCTACCAGTATGGTTGGGACCCGGGGTTGGGACAGAGACAACCATACCGATAGAGGATGATACTTTTTGAAGCTAGTCACTAGGCTAGTGGTATTATACTTTGTGCCAAAGGCTTGAAATTCAAATCACAAATGCTGGTGCACTTTGGCAAAGTGCAGCATTCCAGGTTTGGACTTCCCAAATCATAAAATGCCCCCACATGGCCTCCATAGAAAATGTCTCAACCTTGGTGATGCATTATCCTCCTAGCAGTAATTTTTGCGTCCCAAAATCAACAGAATGTAGGCCTACTGGCTGCAGAAGTTGGACACTCACGGTAGTCGCTCCGACGAGTCCGAGTCTAGGGAGTGCTCATTTTTTTAAAACGGGGGGGGGGGGGGGGGGGCGGTGATTTTTTCGCGCAGAGCGCGCAACATTTTTTCACCCCCCCCCCCCCCCAGGCAGGCCGAAAATCGTGCGCATTCGCGCCCCTTTGTAGTATAGTAACACGCGGGCTTTTTCCCTCAAAACAGGTTGAATTTTTTTGACCCCCCCCCCAAGAGGGGTCTAAATTTTTTACCCCCCCCCCGGTCAAGGGGTCCAAATTTTTTACCCCCCCCCCCCCAAATCCACCACCCCCCCCTGTTGTTAAAAAATGAGCACTCCCTTAGGCGGGCATTTAAAATCTTGTTTTTAACATTTTTTAGGGCTTTGAAATATCTGGAATTAAGCTAGGTTACAGAAAATGTCACACTATCCAAGGCAGTTGAAAAAAATAAAGAAATTGCAAATGTTTATTGTAAAAAAAGTGTGTGCAATCACGTGTGCGCACCGTTTCCTCCACCCTCAAAGCACTGATATCCTGAAGTCTATTACGGAGGGACGGAGATAATAGAGTTCAGGTACCTGAGCTAGCTCGAGGCTGCCACTGAGTCCAGGTGTTTCAAATATTCCCACCCCTGGTCTTTAAAATGTCCCAAGAAAGGTGACGTCATGTGTGCATGTTCCCTGAAGTGTGAGGTACCGGTAAGCTTGATAAAATTATAGAGCGCCCTTCACTATAGGCCTACACAACATTAGAATACAGGTATTTTAGGGAACCCTGATAATGTGTCAAACAGCTTTAATAGCCTATATCTTTATTATATTTCAGGTTGTGGTAACAGTGACCAATAACACCAGCAACTGAGGTGCTCTAATTTATCATGGATTGCAAATGACAACATGGTAAATGTCAGCAAAGGAATCCTAGTGGAATGCGATCCTGCTATGAAACAGTTCCTGCTTCACTTGGACGAGACTAACGCACTTGGCAAGAAATTTGTTATCAAAGATCTGGATGAGACTCATTTGTTTATATCTGGAGATATTTTAGATACATTACAAGATAAGATTGACGGTCTTATGGACAAACTGAACTTCCCGATTAGCCAATGACCACTGTATAGACTATAGAGTATATTACAGTGACATTTCATCATCCTTCTCAGTACCTGTTCGTAAATATATAGAGACTTTCACACGGATCTGAGAGCAGAAGGAAGCAGGAATCAGGCAACGAGACGAGATAAGTCTCAACTATGGCTCAAGGGAGCTCTGATACCATAAGCTTCCCAGGAGAGGAAGAAAAGACTTTGGCATTTTGGAAGGAAATCGATGCTTTCCAGACATCTTTAAAACAGTCGAAGAATAGACCAAAGTAAGTAAAATCTATTAAGTATCCTTGATTGGATCCTGCGGAATGTAAATGAAATGAGTATAGATTATAGTTGAAACATTTTCCATAGTCATATTAGTCATAACGTTTATAAGTGTAAGGTATCGGTATTTCTCCTAAGCTCATTCAATATGCAAGTCATGGATGGTGCACCACAATCCACATGAGTACTCAGATTGTTGAGCGTGTGACTGTCACTTCTTATGATATTTTATGCATATAGGATATCATTTAAAAAGCCCCGTGTTGCATGTGTCGTGTTTTTTTTAAAACCGTGTTGTGCGTGTTGATTTTTAGTGTTTTACCCATGTGTGGGGCATAGTACTATTTTATAGCCATGCTATCATACAGAACACATCCCGGGTAGTTATCGGATATAAATACATTTGGTTTGAGCTGAAACTTGTATATATGTTTCTATTCCTTATTATGTATCCATTCCCTACCAAATCCGGTTAAAATTCCTACTACTGATGTGTTTTGTCATTTCAAAGGTATACTTTCTATGACGGCCCACCATTTGCTACGGGTCTGCCCCACTACGGCCACATTCTTGCTGGTACGGTGAAAGACATTGTCACCAGATGGGCACACCAGAGTGGGTTCCATGTGGAGCGGCGTTTCGGATGGGATTGTCATGGACTGCCTGTGGTGAGTGTTGTGTCCAACTCCAACAGACCTTTAAGGCCATATGTCAAGAAGAAATGTCCAAGGATTTCTCTTCAGAAATGTGATGCGAGCAAGCAAAAATTGTCTACGGAGTTCGTCAAACAATATACGAAGAGAGAATTTGAAAATTGGGGGTTATAAGTTCATTTCAATCCCTTATACATGTGTTTACATAAATAGTCTGTAACTGTCAAATAAGTTTCAATGTGCATAATTATACAGACTGATGTTCAAGGTTAGTCCTTGGAAACTGTGCAGGGGAATGAAGGAAAGGGATGTAGACTAGTCTATTGCAAGCATGAGGTTGTGGTTGTGAATCATATCTATAATCTTAGGAAAGTGTAGTCTTGTGATTGCTGATTTAGGGGGGCTCCCAACATAGGGGATTCTCAACATGCCAGAGTCCCAATCTGGGAGATTTGGGGGATTGACATAGCATAAGTGTTCTTGTACATAAACCTTGTCTTTCATCAGGAATATGAAATCGACAAACAGCTTGGCATCAAGGGTCCTGACGATGTTGCCAAGATGGGGATAGAGAACTACAACAATGAATGTAGGAAAATTGTCGGTCGATACTCCACAGAGTGGGAGGAGATAGTAGGCCGCCTTGGACGTTGGATCGACTTCAGGCATGACTACAAGACAATGTACCCCTGGTTTATGGAGTCCATATGGTGGGTCTTCAAGCAGCTCTTTGACAAGGGCTTTGTCTACAAAGGTTTCAAGGTAAATGTATAGATAATTGAGCGTTCTATACCGAAAGTTATTATATTCTGGATAATTGTGAAATGAAAATGTGCAATACATGTACAGTTTATTCCCCACGCTGCTATTATCAACCACGCAGAGTTAACCGCAGTCAAGCATATTGTGGTAGAGGGCTATGCACTTGATATAACCTATACTGAAAAATAAACAACATTCACATTCTAGAGTAGATTTAGCATTGTACACGGATTTAAAGAGACAGTTAGCTGCAATATATCTCCTAACCCATCGTTAAGTTTACTCGTACATCGTTTTCAGGTTATGCCGTTCTCAACAGCATGCAACACCCCATTGTCTAACTTTGAGGCTGGTCAGAACTACAAAGAAGTGGACGACCCAGCAGGTCAGTACACTTTGTCTATAGCACAACTCACACAATATATTTCTCTAGATAACTGTTTCAATTGTATCAGATATATGTTAACTCAGCACCCTGAATATGGTTTGGATACTGCTCCCTCCGTAAACATGTACAGTATACCTTACTTCATGGCAGCATTTAGTAATCTATATATAGGAGCCACGCCTACTTACAACGCTGGTAATCGTCCTATTCCCTTTTCAAAAATATTATTAAACGAAAAATAGCTAGCTCTGGTAACTAAAAGAAAAGTCTCGATTTCCATGTTTATAAATATGTGTATCCCCTAATTGAATTTGTACCTCATGTGTGTCAGTTATCGTGGGCTTCCCCCTGGAGGAGGAGCCGTCCACCATGGTGCTGGCCTGGACAACCACGCCCTGGACACTGCCGTCCAACCTGGCTCTGTGCATGCATCCAGACTTCACCTACGTCAAAATCAGAGGTAAGACTCTCTAGTCTGTGAGATTCTTTTATCATATTGAGCAGCACCTACGTCACACAGTACAGCGTGCCCCTTATCAGGCGTATCTCCCCTGAAATAATAAACTTCCAAAGAGGTGTACATGAATAAGAAATGTACTAGAAAAAGGTGTTGAAATCCTTATTAAAGAAGATCTAGTTTACCTACGACCAAATACGATGCAAATTACATCTGAACGATATTCGAAACATGCTTCAGATATGAGATGCACTATGTTCTAATGACATTATTTGGAGAGTAAATAGAAAAAATGTGACTTCCTTAGCAAGCAAACAAATGCTCCTGATGTACCATATGCTTTCAGTAAAATGTATATGGAACACTGTAAGTGTTCTACTACTACTAGGCCATACAAAAATAATTGTGTTTTTACCTCGATATTGAAATATCTCTTAATAAAAATACAAATGTGTATTGTCGCTCTTTTAGACTTGAAGAAGAATGCGGTTTACATCCTCCTTGAGGGTCGTCTAGAGGCACTGTACAAGAAGGAGGAGGAATATGAGATCCTCAGCAGGTATGTTAACTGGACAATTTAATACGGTATGGACATTAAGAGTTCCATTTATTTGATTGACCATCGACCTCTCAGTAGGGATAACACACGACACCATAAAGAAATAGACACTGAGGCATACTAGCATTTTCTATATACTTGCCAATGGTTACACTGAGGCAGCCTAGCATTAGGGATGTCATTGGTATCATAAGTATCGATATATCGCCATATTCTGTGTATCAAATAACCGAATCGACAATCGATAGGTATCAATACGGTGCCGTCTTGGATTTTATTTATTCTGATATTTTCATATTTTTCAAACAGCCCTATCAGAAGCCGATCTATGCTCTTTTAAAATATACATGACAATATGAATGTCAATGGATTGGTTAAATGGACATTTCAGGGTTTGAGAAAAAATATATAACATTTTTATATACAAAAACGTCCTTTATTTGTATATATCTAATAACCGATATATCAAACATATCGACACCAAAATAGTGAATACCTGATAACCTGTAAAATTCGATAGCAATGACATCCCTACCTAGCATGTCATGTATACATTTACACAATTGTGACTGATAACACTGAGGCATACAGGGCATACTAACATATTTTTATTTATATCTTTCAGCTTCAAAGGATCTGCAATGGAGGGCAAATCATACAAACCACCGTTCAACTACTTTGCCTTTGTAAGTCTGTTTAAATGTTTCCTCTCTTTTCATCTCTCTATTGGTGAAATGTCATTGAATTCCGCAACCTCCTAAACAGTAAAGTTAGAATTACTCTCAAATAATTACCGCTATATACATTCTTTTATCCAGATGAAAAAACGTGGTGCCTTCCGTATTCTGAACGACACATACGTGACGGAAGAAGGCGGCACTGGTATTGTCCACCAGGCTCCGTACTTTGGAGAGGTTAGTTTCTCAATCTAATTGGTCGCTATCACAGTGTCATGAGTCCTTGATGAGTCTAAGGATCGGTCACACTAAACTGACACACGAGTACAGACTGAATGGTGAATATGAACCAAGATGTCAAGACTGCAGTACCCGTCTGACAGTGGAGCATCTTCTACTCCACTGTAGAAGGACTGCAGAAAGTAGAAGAAAACAGTGTTTTCAACACCACTAATGACGAAAATGTATTAAAATTGTTAAAGGAAACCCAACTATGGGACAAAATATGAAATGGAAAATTATAAAATAAATAAAATAAAAAATACAAAAAAAATACAAAAAATGAAAAAAAATGGGGGAGACTAGTTTGGCGAGTCGGGATGTATCACTCCAGACTGATGGCACACAGTTTGTATTAGCTTGGAGTTTTCATTGCTTCCCGACTATACCTACGGCTGCTCTTTCCCATGCTGTGGTAGACTTGCAGCATAACAAAGGCCTGTCCCTCTCACACCATGTCTATGTGGTGTCGGAGGTTAAAGAACCCTTGCTTCGGTAAATGTGTAGGAGCGGGATTTCTATCTTTTGGCTCATCTCATAGATTCGATTAGGGATGTCATTGGTATCGAATTTTATAGGTTATCAGTTATTCATTATTTTGGTGTCGATATGGTTAATGTATCAGTTATCAGGTATATGAAAAAAAGAGAAAGGTTTAACATAAATAACTAATAAAAGATATGCAGAGAAGGATAGGATGGAAGTCAGTGACTCTTTTTATTTAGCAATATGCCTTCATGAATATTTGAAAATTAAAAAATTTAAAATAAATAAAATTTAATTAAAAAAAAAAAAAATTTATATTTTTTTTAATCAAAAATAATCCAAGATGGCGGCGTATCGATACCCAGAGATTGTCGATTCGGTTATCAGATACATAGAAAATAGCGATGTATCGATACCTGTGATACCAATGACATCCCTAGATTCGATCATCCTGGATACGATCATCCGAGGTAGGCCTTCGGCCTACCTTCTTACTTGTAAAAAACTGAAACTTGAGTAAGTCTCACCTGCATAGTCAGTGGGACGTTAAACTACACAAACAAACAAACAAACAAACCTTGATGAGTATAGTGTTTATCCATATACATGTCCATATACATGTACATCTATGTATGTTTATCCATGTACATGTATGTTTGGCATATCAAACGACAAACTTATTATTCAATCAATTTATGACATGTACACGTGTTGAGACGGTATGTGTATATTTGTAATAGCCTGTCTCTAATCAGTTGCTATATCACATATCAAACGACAAACTTATTATTCAATCAATTTATGACATGTACATGTGTTGAGACGGTATGTGTATATTTGTAATAGCCTGTCTCTAATCAGTTGCTATATCACATTATGATTAGATACCAACACTTTATAATGACTAGTCATGCATACATCATTAACACATGCTGTGTGTTGACAGGACGATTACCGCGTGTCTCTGCGGTACAAGGTGATAGACAAGGACATGGACCCCGTCTGTCCTGTCGACATGACCGGCAAGTTCACCGCTGAGGTGAAGGACTTTGTAGGACTTCATGTCAAGGAAGCAGACAAAGAGATCATCAAACACCTCAAGAAAGCTGGTAAATTGGTGAACGAGGCTCGCTGCAAACATAGCTACCCCTTCTGCTGGCGTTCCGATACACCGCTGCTGTACCGCGCAGTGCCCAGCTGGTTTGTACGCGTCGAGCACATGAATAAGGAACTGCTTGAAGCAAACAACAAGACTTACTGGTGAGTAAATTGATGAACCAGTTTACTCAGATCCATCGAGAAGATTAACTATTTAACTATTTAAGATAAAAATAGAGGATTAAATACCATTATTAAAGTACACCGTAGAGTGAGAATACCCTTGACCAGAATCTGCTTGTCTATACGTTTGTAATCAATCTGTGCGTGACACTAGATTGTGGATTGACTTCTTTTGTTTAGTTCATTGTAATAATTAACATTAATCATGCCTCCTAAATTGATTGCAGGGTTCCCGGATTTGTGAGGGAAGGTCGTTTTGCCAATTGGTTGAAGGATGCCCGTGACTGGAACATATCCCGTAACCGGTACTGGGGCACGCCCATCCCACTCTGGATCAGTGACGATGGAGAAGAGGTAAGTCCGCTTCCTACATTGAGTATCCTATGCCGTAAAACCTCACGTATAAGCCTAACTCGCGTACTAGCCGCACCCCGGCTTTGGGCAGATCATATAAGCCGCACGGACAATCTGATTATGGTGACTTTAGCTCTGTACCATAGTAGCAAAAACTCTCGTATAAGCCGCATCTTAAGTGACTGAGGGCCGATCCTACAAGCCGCACTGGGGATCTGACTTGTGTATAAGCTGCGTCCTATACTCAAGGTTTTATGGTACATCTTTTCGGTTTGGATATCATGTCATCAGAAACCCAGTACTATATAAATATTTACGTGAGAGTTCGTCACATATAAAATGAGAGAATGGCAAAATTTAAGTCTTTAGATAAAAACAATTTTTTTCTTGACCAGACTGTCTCTCATGATATGCATAATTTTGAAGGTTGTGTGCGTCGGATCTATCGCCGAAATGAAAGAGCTCACAGGCATTGAGCTTACTGATTTACACAGAGAAAGGTAAGTCTAACTTTGAATTAAAACCTTTTGGTAACTACGGTAGTTTTATTGTCTTAATGCAACAACGTTTCTTTCAAAACTGATTCCAACTCACCGGCACTGCATTTAGTGCCGGGGAACCTGGGAGAAGACACAACCGGAAGTGGTCAGTTTAGCGCGGCACGTTTGAAGAAGCAGGTCGTGTGTAGCAGGGTGAGTAGAATGTTCATTTATAAGTTTACATTTTACTCGTTTATGATTTATTTATATTTCAATTTTGAAATTGACTGAGCTCTACTGAAACCCTGTTAGCAGGGGTATTGTCTCGAGTCTAAACATCTATATTTGTGCATTTCAGAGTCAAGACGGTCTGAATCTGCACGTGTCAAGCCGGTCTGCCGGTGACACTGAAATGGCTACAAGTAGCATGGAGTCTGTGAAATCCATTGGAGAACAGACACAGTTACTTCAGGACATATTCCAGTCTGGTCAAGCAAATGACAGTCAGGAAATGCCACATTTGTCGCCTGAAGGAACGGGCCGACATAGCTTCAACCTGGCTGACCAAGATGGCGGCGGGTCCGGGGCCGGTGACACCGGCTCGAGTAAGGATGTTGCCGGCTATAAGAAGCAGGAAGGCCCGCAAGGCCGGAGGGGCAGGAGACGGTCTCGGTCTCCAGCCAGGTCTCAGTCAAGAGATGGGTCTGTCACTCGTTATAAGGACCAAGATAGACATACTTCTAAGGAGAAGGATGTTAGATGTAGTTCAAGAGACAGGCGTTCTCATTCTATGTCTTCTGAAGGTTCTCATGTATCTCGAGATGATATTAATCGGAAGAGACGTCGGTCAAGGTCACACTCCAATGACTCTGACGTAGAAGATTATGCTCGCTTCAAACGTTTTCAACGTCTTAAGAAGAAGAGTCGCTTTAGTGGTGATGATCATCACCATGATGATGATTCTGATGTTTCTACTGGTTCTAAAAAATCCACTAGTTCTCGAAAATCCACCAGTTCTCGAAAATCCACCAGTTCTCGAAAATCAAAGGAAAAGAAGAAGGAGAAGGAGGACGTATTTGAAGGAGTCAAAGAGGGTGCATTCTCGGGGAAGGCAAAGGAGTTCATCGCTAAGACCAATGAAGCTCCAAGGTCACCAGCTGTTACCAAGTGTTTAGCGGCTTTGATTGACAGTATGATTGTGAAGAATGTGGATGAAAAGGAGGCTGTTGAACTTGCCACAAAGTATCCAGCACCTGAGAATATTAAGAATATGTTGGTTCCTGATTTAGAGTTGAGTATGAAACAGAGGAAGGATATTGAACAGCACCTAAAAACAGGGGATATCCATGTACACATCACTCAGGATATTCTTCTATCAGCGCTGACAGCTATGATGCCTGTTTGTGAATTGATTATCAATAGGGGTGCAGAAGGTGATGATGAACTCAACACGGCAGGAACTGAGCTCTTTGATAGTTGCAGGTTGTTGGCTTATGCGAACAACAATTTAGTGAGGAGACGTCGGGAAGCTCTACGACATAAACTTCTGAAGGAGGTTGCTGATTCAGTAGTCACTGCTCCTTTAGGAGGCAAGTTTCTATTTGGTGCTAAGTCCAAGGATAACTTTGTTGAGAAAAAACAAGAAAGAAGATTTGTCCAGGAAGTAATGGGGCCTGACAAGAATGATCCAAAGTCTCAGAAGAAGCCTCAGGCTAGTAGTTACAGAGGTGGTGCCAACAGGAGTCGTGGCACTACTCACAGAGGGGGGTTTCACAGAAACCAACCTTTTCCTCCAGGCACAAGAGTTCCATACGAGTCTTACGACCCATACAAGAGTTACCAGAAGAAGAATCAGAACCAGAGCAACTACCAGAACCAGAACTACCAGAACCAGAACTACCAGAACCAGAACCGAGGAGGATACCGCGGAGGAAAGAAGTCCTAGACAATGTAAGTGTCACTTTGGCACAGGACTTACAATTTGTGCATACACCATCTAACTTTATAGCTGGACAAACAGCTGATTATGTTGAACAGTGGCAGTCGTTGACTTCTGATCAATGGATTATCAATAATGTTCAGGGTATCATTATTCCGTTTACTGAGGAACCTATTCAGTTATCAGTACCTTTTCCTTATCGTTTGTCTAAAGCTGAGAAGTTGACTGTGAATGCAGAAATTGAGTCTATGTTGTTGAAAGGTGTGATAGAAGAAGCGGTCTCAGAGCCGGGTGAATGGATTTCTAACATCTTTGTGGTACCAAAACCAGATGGTGCAGGGCGTATTATACTAGATCTCACTCAACTTAATAAGTTGGTTGAATACCAGCATTTTAAGATGGACTCTTTAAATACAGCAAAGGAGTTATTAGTGGAGGATGCGTTCATGGCATCAGTTGACCTAAAAGATGCTTATTATTCGTTCAAAATTCGGGTCTGTGATAGAAAGTACTTGAAATTCTATTGGAATGATAGATTTTACCAGTATACAGTGTTACCAAATGGGTTGTCTTGTGCGCCAAGGGTGTTCACTAAGTTATTGGCGCCGGTATTCTCTAAAATACGTGAAGCTGGTGGTGAGGCTTTCTATTATATTGATGACTCGTTTATTATGGCACCAACTGAGTTGGAATGTTATAATACAGTGAAGAGGTTAACTGCTCTGTTAGACAGTCTTGGGTTGGTAGTACATCCTGATAAATCAGTTCTGAAACCTACTCAAAAATTGAAGTTTTTGGGGTTCTGGCTTGATTCAACAAAAATGGAAGTTTCTGTGTCGGATCCAAAAATTGAAAAATTACAGACAGAGTGTTTGAAGCTTCTGGACGCAGATTCACCTACTATTAGGCAAGTTGCTGGTGTAGTAGGACTTATGGTGTCATGTACTCCTGGTGTGGACTATGGTTTTGCTCATGTCAAGGCTTTAGAAAGAGAAAAGAATATTGCCTTGGCGTCAAGGGGATATAGGTATGACTCTACTATGTGGGTGTCAAACAAGGCTAGAGAGGATATATTCTGGTGGTTAGAAAATATCAATGGATCAGTCAAGAAAATTAGACCTGACTCACCTGAATTGTATATTTCAACTGATGCTAGTCTGAAAGGTTGGGGTGCTTGTTTTGGTTCTAAAACTTCAGGAGGAAGATGGAGGAAGAAAGAGGTCAAGCATATCAATGTGATGGAACTCATGGCTATTCTGTTTGCTCTTAAATGTTTAAGAGGCATCAGAAATACCCACATACATATTAGAACTGATAATACTACAGCTCTAAATTATGTAAAGAAAATGGGAGGTCTAAGGTCAATTCAGTGTGATATTGTAGCCAGGAAGATCTGGCACTGGGCTGAGTTACGTAGCAATTGGATCACTGTGTCGTACATTCAAGGAAAACTGAATGTACGAGCAGATAAAGCGTCCAGGGTCTTTAAAGACAATCTGGAATGGAAATTACATGATAGAATTTTCAGGAGAATTTGTAAGTTGTTTGGTACTCCAAACATTGATTTGTTTGCTTCAAGAGTGAACAAGAAGTGTCCAATCTACTGTTCTTGGAAACAAGATCCAGATGCTACGTATCTAGATGCCTTCTCTCTTAATTGGGGAGGTTTACAAGCCTATGCTTTTCCACCTTTCAGCTTGGTGATGCGGGTAATCAACAAAGCAGTTCAAGACAAGCCACACAGTCTCGTCTTGGTAACTCCAAACTGGAAAACAAGACCCTGGTTCACAAGACTCAAAAATTTAGCAAAGCGTCAGCTAACAATATCTCCAAAAAGAAACAATCTGTTACCAGCAGGGGAACAGGTAGACGAACAGTCGGTTCAATTCATAGGAAGAGTAGGGTTGACTATTTCGCTGTTATAAGAGATAACCTGGTTCATGAACAAGGTTGTGATAAGAAAACTGCTGATTTCTTGATGACAAGTTGGGTAGATGGTACACAAAAGGTATACAATACCTATTTGCATAAATGGAACACGTTCTGTATTATCAATAGGGTGAACATGTGGAGACCTACTGTTTTTCAGGTATGCAAGTTTATCAGATCTCTAGATGAGAAAAAACTGTCATTCGGAGCGGTGAATGCCGCTAGATGTGCATTATCGGTTCTTTTGCCCACTTTAGAGAATGGTAATACTATTGGAAAGCATTACTGGGTTTGTCAAGCAGTAAAAGCTGTGTATAGGAAAAGGCCCCCAGTTCCTAAATATCCTACATTTTGGGACGTTTCTATTGTTTTCAACATGTTGATAAAATGGGGAAAGAATGAATTCTTGTCGTTTGAACATTTGGCAAAGAAATTGGTGATCCTCATTCTTCTGATCACAGGGCAAAGAGGACAATTGATTCCAGCATTGTTGCTGAGTGAACTCACTTGGACAGACACAGGGTGTGCAAGATTTCAATTGAAAACATTGATGAAGACGGCTAAGCTAGGTCAACCGTTACAGGTGGTGGTATTGGAACCTTATCCAAAACAGGAATTGATTTGTGTTGTCAAGACCTTGAAGGCTTATGTTAAAGCTTCAAAGGGTCTTAGAGTTAAGGAAATAGAAGGTAAGATTGTCAAGTATGACAAGCTCATGTTGTCGTTCAAATCACCAAACAAGCCGATTGGTAGGAATTCTGTATCTAGGTGGGTACTTTGGATTCTAAAGAAGGCAAAGATAGACAAGAGGTTCCGAGCGCATTCTACAAGAGGTGCGGGAACATCCAAGGCTTCAACGTTGGGAGTTGGTGTTAATGAACTCCTAAAATATGGCTCATGGCGCTGTGAAAAGACCATGGCAAGACATTATAACAAGAAGGTTGAGACAAAGATCTCAGGTTCATCAGTGGCTCAAGCCATACTTAATGATGTAAGGTAAATTGTGACGATTTCGGTCACTGAAAGTGATAAGAATGTGATAAGCTTTTTGCTAATTATTTAATTGAAATAAAGTTTCTGTTACAAGGTTACTTTGTTTTCAATCATGTCTTTTTATGGCTATACCTGTAAAGCTTTAAAGTTCTCCCAGGTTCCCCGGCACTAAATGCAGTGCCGGTGAGTTGGAATATATGATTACACCAACAACTTACTTGTTGTGCAGGGGAATCGTTGTTCCAACGAGGCAGGCACTGTATTAGTGCCCTGGGGGACATGGGCCCACCCGCCTCCCTTTATGACAAGATTTTTAGAAAAATTGAGTAAATTGTTTTTTAAAAATAGTTAGATTTATTACAGGTTATAGCCTTCGTGCCTTGCTACATTCAACTGACCACTTCCGGTTGTGTCTTCTCCCATGTCCCCCAGGGCACTAATACAGTGCCTGCCTCGTTGGAACAACGATTCCCCTGCACAACAAGTAAGTTGTTGGTGTAATCATATATATAACACACATAGATGATAACTTAATTTTGTCATGACGCAAACCTCTTATAACCTACAATGTACAATAGACATGTTGCCAAATGTGGGAATACAAGACTAAAAACGTCTTTTTCATTCCATAGTGTTGACAAGATAGAGATACCGTCCAAGCGTGGCAAGGGGACCCTTAAGCGAGTCTCAGAAGTGTTCGACTGTTGGTTTGAGAGTGGCTCCATGCCTTACGCCCAGAAGCACTACCCCTTTGAAAACAAGAAAGAGTTTGAGGATGGTTTCCCAGCAGACTTCATCGCAGAGGGAATCGACCAGACACGTGGATGGCAAGTACCAGTCATTTCCATTCTCTGAAATTGAATTAATTAAACTCACCGTATTTATAATTGAAGAGGGGATACCCTATGTGGCCACTTTTTTTGTGACCATCAGTATACATGTCTCTTTATGTCGTCTATAGAAGGTCCAGTTGCACGAGATGAAACTCCTCTATGGTTTAATTGTGCTGACTCTATAGACTAGTGCAGTAATGTGCCGTCCGGTGTCCTAACTATAGAACTGGTTGCCTTACCCTGCAGGTTCTACACCCTCACTGTTCTCTCCACTGCCCTGTTTGGCAAACCGCCCTACAAAAACCTCATCTGCCATGGACTTGTACTTGCCGCGTAAGTATCAACCTGGTACCAGGAAAGAAAATTCCTCGGTAATACCACTAGCCTCCTCATCACTTGATCGCTTTCTTAGGATACGCCACTTTTCCAGCCAACAGACGAAAACAAGTGCTCCTATGGCTATGCGTATTTTTACCTTTAATATTAAGAATAAAATTGTCTAACAAACCGCTTTGAGGTACTACCGTGGGTTATTCCATTGTGTTCCTTGCTTAAACCAGTAATGCTTCCGTATTTCATAAAAAAAGAAAATCAACATCCCAGTCAAATTATTTTGATTGACACTTAATTCAATTTTGAGCCAGTGAATACATTACATAGCTACATTACGTACCTGCTATTACTGCCAGTCTCACCGTTTTAAGTGCTATAAACATGCACGCAAGTTCTTTCGTCAGACTTTGGTGTTTTTCTTCAACAGCGACGGACAGAAGATGAGTAAACGAAAGAAGAACTATCCGGACCCCATGGACGTAGTCAACAAATATGGTGCTGATGCTATCAGGTCAGAACCTTATTGGTTATCAGTCTATGTAACAAGTATGGTCCTGGTGCAGTTATTTGAAACAGTTATTTAAAGCCCATACAAGTACATTGTGTACTGTAGTAGAAAAGTATGATTGCCAGGCAAAAACAATCAAGTCCTCATTGTTTCTAGATTATATTAGGGAAAGGGCGCTAATTATGTCGATAATTGTACATATATCAAAAAGTATGGAGTATCCACACATGAATAATGATGTGCTTGGTATTATGCGTTGTACAGGTTGTACCTCATCAACTCACCGGTGGTGCGAGCTGACAACCTGAGGTTCAAGGAAGAGGGCGTCCGTGACATTGTCAAGGATGTGTTCCTGCCCTGGTACAACGCCTTCCGCATGTTCACACAGAACGTACAGCGCCTGCAACGGGTATGAGTCTTTATTAATGAGTCCATTAATGGCAGTACATGCACATCTTCATACTGACCCAATCTGATTCTGAAAAGTAGCATATTGACGGTTTCTACCATCTGGGAAAGTGTCAGGGGAAAAAAGATTAGTTCCAGGTCAGGAAACGTCACAGAAAGAATCATAACCTTATGATTGAGTTGATTTGACGCGACAAGTCTTAGCCGCTATGAAGTAGAATGAAATAAACGTGTGCAGTCAATGGGCAGTGCGGCAAAACTATTTGGGTTCCTCTGGCCAAACTAAATATATTACTCCCTTAAAGGTTCTGTCATGTGAGGTGTTGTCTCGTTTACCTATGCCCTATATACGGTATAAATGATATGTTTGTTTCGTAATAGGATGAAGGAGTAGAGTTTGTGTTTGATGAGAGCGAAGTGAAACTGGCTGACAACTACATGGACCGATGGATCGTCTCCTTCATGCAGTCGCTCATCGCCTTTGTACAACAAGAGATGGAAGGTAATAAAGTGTACTCATTAAAGCCGCCTCTAAAGATGTACAGCAAGAACGATGTACTTCCCTGAAAACTTCCCAGGAGTATATCTAAAATTAGAAAGGGATTTCTTCAAACTCTGTTAATCTGTAATTAGGGTTAGGCTGAGGACCGTCGTCTGCATCAAATGACTTCGTTATTCATCTGATATTTTGGATGTTTGTGACATCCTCTGTTTTACAAAACTTTCTGCAAATTCTGTACCAGTATGAATACAGTTTCATTTGATTTTATTCCTACTAAGGGATTAAGTACCGATATATGCTGCTTATGTAGACTTGCACTTAAATACAGGTGATGGTACTATTATTTTACGTATGTTAATGTGTTGACAGGCTACCACCTGTACACAGTTGTACCCCGCCTAGTGAAGGTGGTTGACCAACTCACCAAGTGGTACGTGCGCATGAACCGTAAGCGTCTAAAGGGTGAGACCGGTGTGGAAGACTGCCACCAGGCAATGAAGACCTTCTTCTCGGTGCTACTGAGCATGACAAAGATCATGGTAAGTGCAACCTGTCCCACTTCAGGATTTCTTTTTTGATGATACGTCACCAGCTTTTATTACTCGTGTTTTTCCGAATATATGAGAAATTAATTTTGTTACTTTTTTAAAGTAGTGAATATATTGACTTAACATTTTTCTATTCTAAACAACTATTTTGTCAACCTGCTTTGTGTATAAGCCTAGCTGCCCCCGGAATTGTAGTACTAGGCGTAAGCCGAACGATTGTGGAAGGCTTAGAGTAAAGGTTCAAAACATCGATGCTCGCTAATATGTTCCCTAGATTTAAATTGGCATTACCCCGGTACTTCAATTTGTACAGTATTTCTTAGGGTAGATAGGCTGGGATAACATGTATGTGGGATTGCTATTAAATGTGTAAAATGTATTTTTGTACAGGCTCCCTTCATCCCCTTCCTAACGGAATACTTCTACCAAAACCTAAAGAAGTTCCTCAAGAGCAGTAGCCCGGAGGAGTCCACAAGGAGCGTCCACTTCCTCATGTTGCCAAAGCCAGAGTGAGTAACCTGTGATGAAGTACATGCATCTGGTGATTGGTTGTGATACATTGTTACTGGGAAACTGGCTGTCCACCAGGGATGTCATTGGTATTGGATTTTATGGGTTATCTGTTATGCACCATTTTGGTGTCGATATAGCAATATATCAGTTATTCAATATATAGAAATAATAGGTAATGATAAAGCTGAAAAAAGTGTATATTTCCACAATAAAGCTGCAATGACAGTACACTGAACCTGATTTAAAACAATACTTCAATTTTTAAAAGAACGTCCTCGAAAGTTTCTGGAATAAGTTACTTTCCCAAGTCCTGAAAAGAGTTACGTGCCCAAGCCACTGTTCTAACCCTGTCTTTGTGTTGCAGGGAGGCTCTTATAGACAAGCAGATAGAGAATGCTGTGTCCAGAATGCAGGCAGTGATCGAGCTGGGTCGTGTAGTCCGTGACCGGAACACCATGCCACTAAAGGTTGGCAATTTCTTCCTTTTTTTTCTATCTAAATGTAAATGATATTCACTCCTTAGTTTTTCTCAGCTTTTCATTAAATCCACCAGGTTACTATTGTGATTTACCCAGCTCAAGCATAATCATTGATATGGTTGGGGCGGGGGGGGGGGGGTGTAGTTTAAAATGACGTTGTGAGCCATTCTGTTCACCAGAATGTACCATTTAGCATCTCCCAGACCCGTCCACTCTTGTCGCGCCATGCTTAAAACCATATAATAAACCACATATGATTTGTTTACATTCAGTATCCTCTCAAGGAAGTAGTGGTGATCCACAAAGACCAGGACTACCTTAATGACGCCAACGCCCTGCAAAGCTACATCAAGGAGGTTGGTTCATGTCTGTCGTCATATGTTCAAGATGTCTAAGCTCTGTATAAGAGTACCTAGCTCTATTGCTTTTACTGGTTACATAAGATCAACAATTTTATCTGTAGCGCTAGCTTTTGGTGAAATGTGATGTTTAAACTATACTTATTAAATTCTTAGCTTTATGGACAGCAAGTTATGTGTCAATGGGATAGGGAGACTTATACATTTTAGAAAATAATAACAACAGATGAACTGAAATGACCCTGTTACAATCAAGCCTTATAACTATTTACAATACGTTAATGTTTGATACTTACCACTGTTGGCTACAGGAACTGAACGTGCGTACCGTGACCATCTCGTCAGACAAGAAGAAGTATGATGTGCGGTTAAAGGCTGAGCTGGACTTCAGGACACTGGGCTCTAAACTGAAGGGAGACATGAAGAAGGTGACTGAGCAGTTCTCCCAGATGACGGACGAGCAGCTCACCGTGTTCCAGAAGGAGGGTTCCATCACGGTGGGGCAACACGTGCTCACCACAGACGAGGTACGCCTCAAGTACGCCTTTGGTGACGACAAGACTAAGAAGACCGACACAACCAAGGGACACTTTGATGCACACTCCGACGGCGAGGTATGTGCTCACTACTACTGCCAATCACATACTAACTTAGCTTAGTCCACCAACTAGACCAACTTGTATAGCCATAGTGTTATGTCTTCAGATCGACCTCTACCTTGGTATAGATTTTGTGAAGAAGATCAATTATTTATACATATTTTAAAGTGTGTTGTCTGTTATTATAATTGACTGTTCCATGTCTACCCTTGGCAGGTCCTCATCCTACTCGATACGACCCCAGACCAGTCTATGCTGGACGAAGGTCTGGCTAGGGAGATCATCAATCGAGTGCAAAAACTGAGGAAAAAGGTAAATGAGGCCACAATCCAAGTACCATACATGAATACAATGTAAAACTTCGAAATCCTGCAATCTAATATACACTATTTGAAAGATGATTGTCCTGTGAATCTCCTGATATGAGATGTTTGCAAACATAGCCATTGCAGACAATGTTATGACGATTCTACTAAAACCAATGTAAACATACTTTTATAATGAAAAGGTCACCCTTTCTTGACGTGTATATGCACCACTCCAGGAGCCCAACTACATGTGCCAAATCTCGCACTCCTGGGGAATGGTTTCCCCTAGACATTGTATTGATCTGCTGACTTGCTGTACTCCATTAGGGTAACCTTCAGCCAGTGGACGATATCACCGTGTACTACAAGACCACCGACAAGCTAGCTAAGATAGCCGTGGAGTACGCCGACTTCATCCTGGCTACCACCAAACAGCCCATGGTGGCCTACCCAGTACCAGCCGGGGCTGAAGTCATCATCACAGACTCGTCCAAGGTCAGTAACTTAAAAGGGTCTTTGTCTCCTCTCTGTACGCCCTTTTCAGATGGATGTAAATCGTCTATCAAATGAATTCCAATGTAGCTTTCTCGCCATGAATATGACCGTAGCTGTCGCAATGACATAAAACAATCATGGCTCACTGACTCATCTAGTACCAACTTGTTGCGTACTCTTCGCTATACATGTATAATATTATGTCATTGTGAGCTGTGCTGTGACGTGTCCTTTGTTACCGTTCCAGGTGAAGACGGATGTGTTTGAGTTGAGCATCGTGAAGGGGCACGTGGAGGCGACAGGTAGCAGCAGCGCGGGGAGCCCGGCGTGCCGCTTTGTCAACGTCGAGTTGTGTGGTGCGGCTCCGGACCTGGGTGCCACGGGCACGGTAGGCACCGTGCTGCTTGAGAACCCGCGCGGAGACTTCCCCATCTCTGTGTCGCAACTTCACCAACAGGTGAGATAACAAGCTCATAGCATGCCGAGGTACCGCTCTGATGTACTGACAATCAAATACTGGCTGGGTACAAAACCTACACTCCCCATCCCATGCTGTATTATGACCAACTTGGAGAGCAAAAGTACAGTCATTCACTCCTTACACTAATTGCACAACTGGCTTCCTATTTTAATACAGCTGGGTGCATTTACTTCTGTACTGTCGCATTAAGTGCCGGGGCCGCTATTACGTTACATTGCGTTGCAGTTGTATTCTGATATTTTATGTGCTTCCAGATTCCACCTCAAATTACCTTTCCAATAGTATATGATATGGCTATACCACCCTATGATAACCAAAGAACCCAGGCACTTATTCAAGAACCTATCGATTTCAATGCCCTATCTATTACCCCGGCACACAGGCACCTATTTAAAACTTGGCACCTATATGCGACAATTGTATCATCACATTGGTAATTGCAATTGTTATTTAGTAGTTACACAGATATGCTTTGACTCTCACTACAGGTGAAGGTCATCTTTGGTCTGCAGTCGAGAGCTATCCAGCTGTACCGCTCCAAGGACAAGAAGAACGAGGTGGTGTCCGGCAACTTATCTGATGTCTTCTCTCTACATGGGAGCACCTTGTATGCATATCCACGCTAAATGTACCACTATGTAGGACCTCTATTAGACTACTCACAATCCATATATACTTTTGTGCATTATTTCAAGGACAGTAGGAGATTTCATTCATATTAATATTGATGCCAAATATAAATTAGGTGAATTTAAGTGTGCTTACAACCATTGGCTGTGCATTTATGGGACGTCTTTTCTCAGGTTTTAAGGGATAACAGACGGATCTATGGCATGTAGGTGACCTTGTACCTATATTACTGGGTAATTTAGAAATCAAGCTCTACCAAATTCATCACTGTCAACACATCTGTATATGTGAGTGACTTCGATGATAATTGCTTTGCTTTGTTTTTCACGATTTAGAGACAAGACCGGAAGCACTTTATGTTGTTGTGAAATCATCACGCTTTGTTTTATTTGAGAATAAGAGATCACTGGAAATTCATGATTGGTAATCAAAGGGGTATAGGCAATACAAGAGAATACATATAAACTGAAAACCATGTACATGATACTGATGAGAAACTGAATGTGAGGATATTAAATGTACGGTACCCGTATAAGTCAATCAGATCTAAATCAGAAATCAGATCTAAACACAATATCAGGGTTATGTGATATCCTTGAGAGAAAGTCTTATCTGCGCTATTTATTTGACACGGCAGGTAGTGTAACTTTCTTGTGCCAATACTGCAAGGTCATGACATTAAAGCTACATTTCTGTAAATAGTCCGACTATATCTCAACTTAAATAAGACGAGGTATCCAACGAAGATAAATACGTGGTCTATCTTGACGTTTTTATTCCGTCAGGGCTATGTACGTCCCCTCACTTTTCGCCTGTTGCAAGATAGTTGATATTGGCCGAGTGTGGAACCTGAGATCATCCCTTGACAATAAAGCTTGTATTTGTTGGGAAAAAAACTCATTTTCTATTATCATTGTACACAATAATGCCAGCATCTCCCTCAGTTCAGTATACTTTAAGTTAATTCATATAGATCTTTAAAAGAGAACCAGATAACCTATTAGACCAGGTGACCTGCACCTATAGAAGTTAGAACTAACAACTATCGAGATAAACATACAAAAAGGCCTATCACTAAGTTATGGTCGTGCATACCAACGTCAGGAAAATACATTTATTCAAAAAAGTTATTTGGTACAGAAAGTACCCACGCAATAGCTTCAGAATTCAAGAATAAGGCACTTCTGACTACCGTGGTCTTGGAATTCAGAACTGGTCAGCTGTTAAGATGTTCAATTTCAATTTCAATTCAATTTGCAAGGTTTTTATTCTGCTGATCTCAAAAAACATAAAAGTATGAATACAATTACATTTGATTCCATTGGATAACAGAAGAGGTTGATACTTATAATGATAACACCATTTAATTAGCATTTTTGGTAACAGCACCTCCATTCCATTGTTTAATGATGATGACTACCAGATAGCCTATCATTGTGATATTACTGGGGGAGGGGGAGGGGAGGGGGGATGAGTGATGAAGTGATACCTAGTTCGTATAAAAAGCATGTAAGTGTAGTCAGGCTGGTTGGATGTATGATATACCTGTGATCAATATTCAGATACATGTGCTTTTCCATTCAGATGGATACAATGTATTACAGTGAGTACTTTATGGCTGAGGTTACTGGTGTTTTCACAGATAGAACATCATTGTACAAAATGAGATGACAGATACTTATGCATACAATACAGTGCCAGGATTACTGATACTAAACAAAGACTTTATAAGTATTATTTTAATTGCCCACCAAGTTGAATAAATTCAACGAAAAGTTCATTTGTAGTAGGTTTATCACTGGGCTTTGTAATGAAGAGTTGTCTGTAGTGATGCAATTTACAGATTTGTGAATTGAAGATGGTAATTCCAGTTCTCCTTGAAGTGCTTTAGGATACTACTCTTTAATTTCCTTTTAAAAATAAAGTTGTTTTCAGAAATTCTTATTTCGGGTTTAATATTATTCCAGGTGTTATATGCATCAACAGGAGGAGACAATTGTACTCGTCGTGTATGTGAGGTGTACATCTTGATTAACGGACCATCTGCTGCTCTAGTCACTCTATTACAGATCAAATCTAATGACTTTAACATTATTAACCTGTAACATAATATACCTTGCAGATACTGCCTTCTCAGGTCAATAGGAAGAATGTTTACCTCTAGATGAATATTCTTGACAGAAATGGACAGTGGGTCCTTTATATTTAGACTGACCCTTATACCAATATTTTGTAGGATTTGCAGCTTCTTTTGCTCAGAATAGCTTATACCAGACAAGAATACACTACTGTTATCAATGTATGGTAATAACATAGTTTTAAGCAATAGTACAGCAGTGTCTTTATCCATGTGACCCCTAAAATGTCTTAGCAACCATATTTTATGATTTACAGAACTAATTGTTTTTGACAGCTGACTTTTAAAACTCATATTGTTGTCCATAATAATTCCAAGATATTTATAATTCTCTACTTCCTCTAACTCCACACCTTTAACATATACAGGGGGTAAAGGGGGTAAAGGCAGTAAGACATGTACGCAAATATCAATCACAACTGATTAAGGCTAGACCATTTCTTTTATCACAAAAGTAACCGATTACAATACATTCGATCCATAATTGCCGCCATTGGCGTTCGTTTTGATCTCATAGTAAGGGGTGTCCTGAGATGAGGTTGCTCTGTCAGAGAATGACGGACAGTTGGTTGCGGCTGTAGGACAGATGGACAGGTAGTTGCGACAGTAGGGGAGTAGGACAGATAGACACCTCAGTTTTCTGTGAAGGCTGCCACGTCGTTGAGGGCATTCTGCGCCTCCTGAGTATCGGGGTGATCCGGACCCAAGAACTGGTCAAACACCTTCAGTGCCTCTGTAAACTGGAACTGTGCACGACTAAAGGAGAAGGTGGCAAAGTAGAAGGAGCCCAGGTTGAATCTGCAATGAGAAAAAAAGGCAATACTGTGACACTGTGTTTACATATTAAAATGTTCCGATATGATAGTGTCAGAGTAGTGTAGGCCCTATCTGCTTTTATTTTATGTCAGAATTTGACAATTTTGATTAAGATGAACTCGATCCTATCAATGTTGGATATAGGTCTAACAAGTCTGAAACCAGATAGGCAGATAATATCTTGTGAATATATATTTGATAGAAATTCTCATAATACTTTACATCTCGCCGCTTAGGTTAATCTTTTAAACCAGTATACCTTATCGTAGAAGATCAATACCTGCTATAATGTGATCTACAATTTAGCCCCCAAAAATACCCTACCTTGCAAGACATTTGCATCCAATTCAAAAGGCCATTCTTGGGGATATTTTAGACTTGCTTGTCCACTGGTCGAGGCCATGGTTCGTGAACCGGTGTCACAGATTGCGAGTCAATTTTTGGGTACCATTGGGGCTTAAGAGGCTAGTGTTAAAGTTTTTGAAAAAATATTTTTGGACCATGTAATATGAATGCAGATTTTTGGCGTCACTCATTGTTGGGTTGGCCAGGTGTTGAGGTTACCTGAGTACAGCTACGTCGGGGTGACTGTTGCCGTAGCGGGCTAGCAGCACCTGGAGGGCGGCCATATAGTACTGTCCGGCACGTGCGTCGTTCTTGTCGTCATACACCAGGCCGATGTCGTTAATGATGCCGGCCACACGGGGGTGGCCCAACCCCACATCAGCACGAGTGAGTCGCAGGTCTTGTAAGAAGTAGGCCAGGGCCCTGTCACCCAGACTCTGCTTGTAAGACAACTGGCCCAGCTGGGTCATAGGGATAAAGATGGACAATATGTCAGCACATGGACATTGGACATTAACTGACAAATAACCCTATCAACTGACAAAGTTTAGTACCGTTACTTCCGAGTAAAACCCGCTTTTCGCGTATAACTGCAGCCAGAAATTTAGGAAAATCTTGAAGTAAAATAGTTCATTCCACCGTCTCTTGTTATCTTTTCTTTAATATATTTCCTTTAACTGACATTTTCTCAAAATCTAGAAAATAACTGACAAAATATGTCAATTCCATTTTTAACTGCCATTTAAAGCAAGAAAACCAAAACTGACTTTTAAAGCTGCCATACTACCTCAGATATAAAGAACGTTCACTTTCTGCATATTTATAAAGGGTCTCCTTAGTGCAGTGTACTGGTAAGATCCCAATCAAATTTGTGGCTTTTAACTGTGCTAAATTCAAAGATAAAGATCAGAAAAAATAGAATGCTTCCAGCATTCTATTCAGCACTTAATTATATCAACAAGTTGGGGCCATCTGCAGTGTTACACTAGGAAATAATAGACTCTGTTGGTAAGATCAGCAATGCAAGAATTGCAGGTAGCAGTCCACTCAGTGCTGCCACCTGATGTCATTTTTTAACACTAACTTATCAAAGCCCACCAGAATATAAATAGTAGCTGGAATTAGAGTCTTGTTTTGCACATATTAAGAATCTCTTGTCAAAATAAATGACAGATTATAATAGGGAAAGGGTTATACAATCATCTGAGATACAAATGAAGATAATATAGGTTTGAGTGTGCCAAGTAGTATAGCAGCTTTAACTAACGGGTGGGAACCCTGGAGCTAAAGGTACACCGGGGCATGAGACTAACCTTGTTAATAATGGCTGCTACGTAGTGGTGTCGGGGACCCAGCACTTCAGTGGCCAACTCGCGTGCCCTCAGGAGGCAGTTCTTGGCAGTCGGCATGTTCTGTTTCAGGTAGAGCGCAGTGGCCTGGCCGAGCACACCTTCTGCTAACTATGGATGTAAAGGACAAAAGCAGAAATTGTAGATCAGAAACGCTTTCAATATCCACAAACAGACCACAGAATATTTTCTCAATCTCCAAATACATTTGTGATACCTTCAGTGATGCCCTCCATCCTTGGACTGCCCCTCGCCCTCGTCAATACATTAAAAAAAAATCAAACTGGGGAATGGGAGGGGTATCTATACATAGAAAGGTTGTTGACTCAGGGTAACTGAGTAATACTAAACGACCCAACCAAGGTTTAAGACGATTTTGTTACATAGGAGGATGTCTATCATTCAACCTGTGTTATAGATAGACATCAGAGGACCAAAGGGATAGATGGGCATGGTCGGGGGACAGATGTTTCCTTCGAAAAAAAATTTGAAATGTCTTTCCTTCTTGCTGTAAATCGCCTGCGATCTTTAGGTAGTGATTTCTCTCTTTTCCTTAAACTCTTAAGTACTCTTAAATTGCTACCCTCTAAATGAAAGGTACATAGGCTCCAGTGTTAAGGCAAAGATAGAAATGACAACTTTTGCCAATCTGTCCCATATTTCTCTCTTCACATGCAGAAATGCCATCTTCTACACTCGAAATACCCTCAAACACACAATAAAACGTTTAAATTAAATATAAATGAAAGAATGCCACTGCAACTTCTTGTGCACTCCGAGAACTGCGCGAGACAACACGAGATTTGCTTCAGGATAAAAGGAGCGTCCAGAGCAGTCCAAAACTGTACCACCCATATCTTCGCCGTTTATCGTCCGATTGACTGGCTTTTTGATAGGGACAGAAGGCGGTACATGCCCGCAGCCTGCAACTGTCGTCCACACCCACCTGCACACCCACACCCACCTGCTCTCCCACACCCACCTGCTCACCCACACCCACCTGCTGGCCTGAAATGGATTAACATACATGTATGACACATGACTTTAGGGTACTTTATAACAAGGAATTCATTTCTGATGCCAGAATGGACCAATGAATGATTATAAGGGAGTTCTATATCTAAGTACATGATAAGCTTAAGATTCAGCTTACCCTGAGTCATCTGTGAGGCCACTCACACGCTCAATCTTTGATTTAGTCATCGCGCTAACAAGACGAAGTCAGAAATCAACTTACACTTTGAGTAGGGGGTCGTTATAAGGCGCTCTATACATTCCAAACTATGGTTTTCTAAAAAAAAGAAGTATATTTGATGTTTTTCACCTGAAGCTTAGCAGCTGAGGAGTCGATGGACTTTTGCAAATAAATGGCCTTCGTGAAGTAGTCCAAGGCAATGTCGAAATCCTTCTGCTTCTCACAAACTGAGCCGAGAGTGTAGAGTAGCTGAAGTATATATGTACAACACGTATAAATGAGAGAATCAATATAATCCGATGACCTGATACGTGCATAAAATAATGCACCTGGTAGCAAAGTCCTATTTTGTGTACAGATTTATAGGGTGCCGAAAGGTAGTATATGGGGCTGAGGCTACTGCTATGAGGTACATCCATGTGAGATGGGCGCGAGATTTACTGCAATACTAAAATACTTTCTAAACCATTTTGGTCATATTTCTTATATATTATTTATAGTAATTCGAGATGTATCTAGCAGTGACTTTGTAAATAACGGGATAAATCTCACGTCTATAAGGACAGGATGGGTGCAGAGGTAGGAATGTCTCTGAGTGAAGGCGTCGTATATGATGGTGCTGTGAGAGGCCTTGTACTTCTCGGTGACCGTCTTCACAAGACCCTCCAGCATGGTCCTAATGATCATGAGACACATGTAAATTAGACCTACAGGTATAGTTCCCAACGTGTATGCGCTCTCACAATAATTTACATGTACTTTCAAAATAATTGTTGAATTGTGGCGTATTTTTTAAAAATACATGTGTATACGTTGGGTTATTCCAGACAGCCCCCACCCCATTAGATTATATATCAGCGTAAGCGTCATTCCCTGTAAAACTTCTTTGACATTCCTGTCATTAAGAATTTAGAATTGGTGTTTAACATTAGGTCTTCCAATAAAACGAACGTAATTAGGAAGTAGGTATGAAACCAACCTCGCAGCTTCGAATAATCCTAGATCCATGAAGAACTCTGCCAGGACTTGTTTAAGTGTGGTCAATTCATCTGCATCCATGTCATTAGAAGTGATCTTAGTTAGTTCGGTCATGTAGATTTCCTCTGTCTGACTGAAGCCGCCAACCTATAATTAATTATGTCGAATACAAGTAAAATTCAAACCGTCGGCTCTTGTCTATTGTGGCTATGGTACAGGCGTACACCACATTGCCGATACCTTAGCTGCTTTGCGAAATCATATTTCAGTGGATCATAACTTAATATATATATACATAACATATACGTCCGATTTCACAGCTGTGGGATTTAAAAATGAACAGATCATTGAGTGAAGGAATGGACGAATGGTGTGGACTGTGCACACTATTGCCTACATAATTTGTAATGAATAATGGACAAGGTCTTTTTGGTATACTGTGGGTTTATATACTTTTTGACGACAACTTGAAAACAGTTACATTGTATTTCATACAGTGAGATATATATTTTTGGTAGCGAACATCTACCCTTAAGAATTAAAACATGTTATACAGTGGAATGTGCATAGTCAGCGTTGTTTACTGGGAACACCCATGGATGAAAAGTCTTGTTCATATACTTTAAAGTTTGGAGTGGGTGGGTGGGAACAAAACACCTAATAGTTCTCTCCAAAATGGCGAAGTGGCGCGGGTCGTGTGACGTCACAGAGACGCTGGCGTCCAAACCAGGTGGCGCTGGTGAGGGGAGTTGATTTTGCCGCTCTGGCATAAGTCCTTGTCCCAACCATTACTCGCCACATTCAAACAATTAGCGTCCAATGAATAATGGACAAGGTCTTTTTGGTATACTGTGGGTTTATATACTTTTTGACGACAACTTGAAAACAGTTACATTGTATTTCATACAGTGAGATATATATTTTTGGTAGCGAACATCTACCCTTAAGAATTAAAACATGTTATACAGTGGAATGTGCATAGTCAGCGTTGTTTACTGGGCAAATAGTGTAGCCAGCTTGCTGGCGACCGAAAGTGAAGATGACGACGGCACATATGTTTTTAGCCCCGACTCAGATCTCCATGTCCCATGGTGGGCTATGTCCAGCCTCTCACATCCTGCTAGTTGGGCTGCCTGGGCCCCGCCTCGTCTTAAGGAGTGACAGCGAATCTTGTCCGCATAGGGGCACCCAGCAGCTGTAAGTGCATGCTTCATGGCCGCGACAAGTTGGGCAGATGTGAGAGGGGAGCCGTCACACAGCATGAAAGCAGGTGCAGACGGAGGGGCAGTGTAGGTCTGAGCATATGAGTCCCAGGCCTGTGCCGGGCAGGCTGGGGAGCCAGGAATTCTCGGGAGGTGGAGAACAGCCGGGCTCATGCCAGGGAGGATCGTCTTTGATGATCTAAGTACCACAGCAAGGCCATTGGGATTACTGATAATGTCGCGTCGTGTGAGGGTGTGAGGGCCAGTCCATAGGAGGGCAGACGGAGACAGTAAATTTGAGGCCCTTAGGAAGGCGAAGAAGCCTATACAAGCTGCTGCCTTGTATGGTAATGATTCATAGTTACACAGGTATTGGGCAATCACAATGAGGTCACTATGAGTGATGGGAGGTGCTGGGCTAGGTAGTGTGGGGGAGAGTCTGTAGGCTCCTTTGGCCACAGTCTTTGCCTCTGGTGAGTATAGATGAGTGGGGTCACCTCCCCTCTCCTTTATCCACACCCCAGCACCTGATGTGTAGCATTTTCTGGAGACTTTGCTCTTAAGAGAATTGGCCAGGTACTGTTGGTACAGGCACGAGTCCAACAGGGAGGGTGATAGAATATCAGTCCCGTAGTAAACAGCAAATGTCAGGAAATGCGCTGCATGGGTTAGTCTATTATGTTGGGTTGCATCTGTGATGGCAGCATTATAGGAGGCCAGGGTTTGGTCCCCCAGGGGAGTGCCTGAAAAGACAAGGCATCGGTAAGAACACTATATACAATGTCAGATACATGTGAAGAATGGGTGAGGCAAGGCAGGTTCCCTCTTGACTAGGCCCTTGAGGGCAACCTGCTCATCTGCGTATTTCTTCTTTTCTGGGTCATGATAGCGGCTTAGTGCATCAGCCAGAGGGATAAGCGCCCCGGGCTTGTGCCTAATTTCCACTGTGTGATCATGAACAGATGCCTCCAGCCATAGCTGCCTCGAGCATGCAGCCAGGGCGTGGTCTTTTGTTCGCCCTGATCTCAGGGAGGAAGCAGACGCCATGTTGTCAGTATGGACCACAATGAGCATGCCGGCCGAGAAGGAGGGTCTGAGGGTCCTGTAAGCTGTGAGGAGGTTGACAGCCTCTAGCTGCGTTATGTTAGAGTACCTCTTGCAGTGAGGAGCTGAGTAGGGAAGGGTATAGTAGGCCTCATCTGTATTCCCACCTCCCCGCACCAGGGATGAGTCGCACTCTATGTGAAACTGCTTCAAGTCCGGCTGGAGGAGGTGGACGCCGTTGGACCTATCAGCGTACAGCATGAACCATTTTATGTCCGCCCTAAAGGACACAGAGAGGGAGACCAGGCCGGTTGGTGGGGCCCTGCGGAGGGTGTCCAGGATCCGGCATATAAAGCGCCTGGCGTGTAGAACGCACTTAGACACGTGCACAAGCTTGCCTGCAATAGACTGGAGCTGCTTCTTAGACGCTTGCTTCTTGGCCATCCAGGCTGTACACTCTGCTAGCACCTCCTTGAGCTTCTTGTCTGGGATAGAGAGAATCATTGGGCCAGTATCCACGTAGAAGCCCAGCCACTCCATGCAGGTGGCTGGAGGGAAGCACTTATGTTCTGCGAGTTGGACTCCTAACCGAGCTGTGAGTTGGAGGAAGGAGTTATACGCCTCCAGGGCCAGTGACAATGTAGGCTCCGCCCCCACAAAATCGTCCAGGTAAGAGAGGGCCCAATATCCCTTCTTACGCATGAGGTATGTGATGGCTGAGGTGGTTCTCTGGCAGGCCATGCTGCTAAGCCTGCAGCCAAATGAGGGGCACAGGTCAATGTAGATGGCATTATTGACCTTGAAACCCAGAAGGGGAATGTCACCAGGGTCACAGCGCAGCTGCCTGTAGGCGCGGGACATGTCCGCCTTCCAGACATACGAGGCAGGGCCGAGTGACTTGATTCTAGTAGTTAAGTCCTCCACCGAGGGTAGTGTGTAGGGGCGGTGACACCCCTCAAAGCAGTTCTTTGTTATTCCTGAGTTCACACTGAAACCCTCCGGGTGAGAGAGGTCAAGAATTATACGCCTGCTACCAGAGTCCTTCTTGGGTTGGGTGAGTATGGGGGCAATGTGTGTCCAGGGTGAGAATGGGGGGCTACTGAAGGGTCCAGCAAGCCCACCCAGTTCCAGTTCTTTGTTCACGAACTCCTGTATTTGTGCAGTATACTGCAGTGCTGAGTTGTGGTTTGACTCACTTGACACCGGGGGAGAGGAGGCTGTGTAGCCCACCGGCCAGCCATACCTGAGGAATTCGCAGACCTCCTTATCGTGGTAGTCTGAGAGGTCATGTTCCCAGGCCTCCAGGTTGAGGGCAGATGGGAGCGTGATCCTTGCACTCAGCCTGTTGGGGAGACCAGTAGGGGCAACACAGGCGTAGATCATTGCATACTGGGGGAACTGAGTCCACTGATCAGGTTGTAAAGTGGGCCAGAATGCAAGTTTTGTAGGAGCGTATTCTAGAGGGGTAGGGCCTGTTGGGGCAGTAACAAACTTATCAGTAACATGCAGTCCTTTGATGTCAACATCGGCATGTGATACAAGGTCGTCATTTGTCTCACATGGGATATGGCACTGAAAGGATGTGCTGACATCAGGTTCTGCATTAGTGTCAGTATCAGTGGTAGACAAGAGTGGTAGCGTATCAGGAACCGGGCCATTAGCCAAGTCTATGAGACGTTGTGATACTGAAGTAGCCAAGACTGGGGCGGGGAGGCTCATGTTGGGGACACTGTGCCGAGCCAGCCCTACATCGCGCCCAGTCAGGCACCCAGGAGCAGGTCCGGGGTACTTAATGCTAGTGTCCCCAGTACGACCACTTGTCATTTTAGAGACAAATGGTGACGCCGAGGGATTGAGAGGCTTTGTGACATTAGAGGTAGATGGCAGGCTACTTGAGAGCTGACCAGGTTGAGATTTATGAGCAGGAACTGTGAGGTCAGTAGGTCGTGTGTCAGTCATGCCGACACCCCCGAGCAGCAGAAGGCCAGGGGGAGTTACGTCGTTTTGACTAGTAGTTGGGCCGGTCTTGTCCGGCCTGAGACCGAAAGGACTGGTTGCTATATTGTTGGCCTACGAAACGCCTGTTCCTGCAGTCCCACTTGGGGTGATTGTAGATGGTGTTCATATGCTTGCGACAATGCTTGCAGTGATGGCCCTGGTCCTTCCCACCAACAGCATGACCGTCGGGCTTCCTGCACCCCCCAACATTATTATAATCTGGGCACGGGGCATCAGTGCGCCCGGTTGCCGGCCTGGGGGGGGGGCGCCTGTTGCGATCAGCGGTGTGGGTGGAGGATACCTGAGCCTTATTCTGGGTAGTGGGCTGTTCACTACCTTGATGGAGCCTACCAGCCTTAAACCTGGAACCTTGTGTTCTGAGGTCATGGATCTCACGGGCATCATTGATCCAATTGAGGCGTCCTGTGGCCACTTTGGTCAGTACCTCTTCCGACCACTGCCTTACCTGGCCCCAATGATGCTCTGCAGCGTCTTCGATGACATGATAGAAGTGAGCAGTCATTGTGGGTCTAACTTCAGGCAGGGTCTGGGGATCAGAGATGAGGCGGGTGAGACCAAACAGATATTCAGGGACAGTTAACGAATTGATTGTGGTCTTAACACACTGCGGCCCCCTGGTTATGTAGTCGTGGGGATGAGTATGCCTACCTTTTAGTGAAGACAGCTGATGTGGCGTCGTTGAGAGGAGCACCTGCACCTGCTGGTTAGCAAGCGGGTTGTTGGCTTGAGCACTGCTGAGGGGGAGTGAGCCATAGCCCTGGTAGTGCGGGGCGGCGGCCTGTAGGAGGTTACAGAGGTCAGTCTCTGTGGGCTTGTCTGGTAGCGCCGACGTAGACCCATACTGCCCAAACGGTGGATAGGAACCAGCCGCCGAGGTAGGGGGCGGGTATGAGGGCGCATAATATGGAGCATACCTCATGGCTGGCGGCCCAGCGGTGGAGTTGAGAGCTTTCCCACCTGCGGCCGGGCGAAGGTCATTGTTGACAGTTGTGACAGCTGCGGCGACCGGGGGCGCAGTCGCAGTGACAGCCGTGGTAGTAGCGGGCGTGACAGTAGTGACAGCGCAGCCAGCGGTCACCGTGGACGCAGCGGTGACAGCAGCAGCTGGCACCGAGACAGCAGGCGTGATGACAGTAGTAGGTGTAGCAGGAGGTACATCAGGGACCAGTACAGTTAATTTGGCGAGTGTTGCAGCTGCTATCGTCTCAACAGTGCCAACACGGCCAGATAACTCACCGAATCTTGTCTCAAGGGCAGCGACCCGTCCGTCCAGGACAGGGGCGGCTACCGGGATCACATCAGGCTCGGTCGTCTTTTTGTTCGCCGACGCAGCGGCCTTAGGAGTGAGCTTCTTTGGTCGTCCCGACGTCCTTGTCGCCTTAGGATCAGTGTCCTTTGCTGCGCCTCTCGTCCCAGGCATGATGAAGGGAGTCGCCTTAGTATACGGCAAATTAAGAAGGGGAAACAACAAAACACCTAATAGTTCTCTCCAAAATGGCGAAGTGGCGCGGGTCGTGTGACGTCACAGAGACGCTGGCGTCCAAACCAGGTGGCGCTGGTGAGGGGAGTTGATTTTGCCGCTCTGGCATAAGTCCTTGTCCCAACCATTACTCGCCACATTCAAACAATTAGCGTCCAATGTGATGTTTGATATTGGATGTTCTACTAGTGTTTATGGATTGACTAATGGATACTAGTATAGCTTGCCAGGTAAATCTTGGTATATATTCATTCTTATAGTCAGATTTTTTCCAGTATTGACATGATCAGCATGAAAACTTACCAATGTCCAAGACTTAATGAGATCAAACTTCCCCTCCTCAGTTCGCACTAAGAAGCTGAACATCGTGAGGTCACTAATGGTCGCCTTCAAGCGTTCCAGCTCACCAGCGTTAGCTAATAAGAAGGGAAGTTCTTCCGCCTGTCACAACATAAATACATGTCTCAGTATTGGCATGCTGTACATGTTCATGTTCATAAGGTATTTATAATAGATGGGACCGCAAACAATATCTCTCGGGTCGTAGTGATACATGTAAATGTAGTTGAATGAAGGGTGGGAGAGGAGAGGACGCAGGGGAGGGTGTAGAGAGGGAGAGGGAGAGGGAGAGAGAGAGAGAGACCCCTGTAATCAATAAATGGCCACCCCCTTATATGAGAGAGGGATGGAGGTCATGAAGGGATGGACGGACATCTATCATTGACCATGTGATGGCGGTGGGGTAGAGGGAGAGGGCGCTTAGAATGGTCAACATTTATCAATATGATGTCTGTTTGGCTTATTATAAAAGAGACCTATAACATACCGCTCGGCTGTCCATCGGTCGGCTTGAGAAGTAGTCGGCCACCTGGAGGTAGCCCTTCTTCTTGTCCTCCTGGGTGGGCAGGTACTTTGCCTCCACGGCTTGCCGCAGGTGGTCGTGGAAGAAGTTGAGAATACCGTTCCTGTTCACCAGGTTATCAACCACCGACAGGTAGAACGGCGACCACACGGCGCTGGGGATCTGGAGACATAATGTACTAACTGAAGTAACTGTATATACAACAACAAAAAGCATGTGCATCTAGTAATAGAATTGGAGTGACTCGTCTATTGCAAGGGTATAGGTCTATTATTTTCACAAGTACAGCAAGTTTCATTTCCATAGATATACATGAATTATGTTTGAATGCATTGGATGTTGTAGCGTGTGATATGTTGTCCTACCTGTAGAAGATCTAGGAGTTCAGCCTCGGACATGCCTTTGTTCGAACACCAGATGGCCGAAGTCATCTGCCGCACCATATCGGGTCTACAAAAGTGATCATCAGACATCTGAGAATCAGGACCCTATTCTGTGAAAACTACATGTACTGTAGTAAGCTTTTTATCAGGCTAGAGGGGTGACGACTACAGCGCACGACGAAAAAGAGAATTAAGTAGAACTTCTATTTACCTTTTGTGCAGACCCGTTTCAAAGTCCTCCTCAAAGCGACTTAGAATCCTGGCGAACAATTCAGGCGGATTCTGTGCGATCAAGTAATCCTCTATCTTAGCAGTGAGCTGTCGGAAGTTCCCAAACATCCGGACCTTTAAACCAAATATAAGGATTTCATATCGGAAATTCGTCAGGTATTTGATGAAGGATAGATTGGTATTGCATACTTATACTTCTCATCATACATACCGGCAATTTCTGCATCCAGTGGCGGATCCAGGATTTAGAAAATGAGGGGGTGCGCCCCCTTCTCCGGATAATTTTTTTGGGGCTCAACTGGGGTCGAAATATGGCAATTAAACTATTGACTACAGACAAAGGAGAGGGTCGCGCGCCCCCGTCTAAATCCGACACTGAAAGCGCCCCACAGTGTTATCTCACATACCTGAAATGCAGTTAATCATGAGCTAGGGCACATGTTCATGACACTGTGTGAGTTAATATTGAATTAATTTTTTAAAATCTAATTGCGATAATATACTGTATGTCCTAAACTGTAATTCCAATGAGGGGATATAGTACGGGCCCGCTACTGTCATATAAAACAATAAAATAAATCATGGACGTCTGTGAGCCAAGCAACTGTTGTATATGATTGCATGAACACTAATTAATTTGACGCAATAACTATTGTACTGAATAAAGGCTCTGAGTCTATATTCGGTCAATATTATCGAAGTATAAAGCTTGGAAAACACTCACCTCATCAAGCAGTGCTTTAAGGTAGAGAGGGTTGTTGGTCTGTTTGGAGGAGACAATCTTGGCTTTCTGATCTTCATGCAGTGTCTTCCCGTAGATACCCTCCAGGTACTCGGACACTATCTGCACCTTCTCCGACTCCTGCAGGGGCTCCACCTTCATCTCTACCCACCCTGCTTTAGTCACAGCATCCATAGCCTGAGGGACACACGGCAATAAGCAGACATACCCAGAGTTAATACCAAGTAGGTCATCATTGCAATTACGTCAGAAAATCACAATAGATTATACTAATTTGTCACTTTTGTGTAAGTATCATTTGTTGACCAAATTAGAGTTTAATACATTGCATATTACTGTAAATGTAGATATTTTTGCATGTACAAATTTCCGCGAATTTGCTAAGAAAAGTACAATTTCGCGTGTATTTAAATTCGTGGATTTCCGATATTTAGCTGTTTAAATCATTACTGTATAAATATTTTCCTTGTACACATTTCGCGGATTTTTAAATTTTACGGAAATCACAAAAATTTCGACATTTACAGTAGGCCTACAGTTGACCACTAGTTGAGCACTACTGTATGGGACTCTTAGTTGAGCACTACTGTATGGGATTGGGAGCTGCTCACCCTGCCTGGTAGGGTAGACATGACGAGGCTGACCCCTGGTGGCAGGCGGCGCGGCACCCAGAGCAGGTCGTGCTCAGCCCCCGCCTGTCCGGTGCCAGAGTCGAGCTGGTTCAGGGCATCCAGAACGATGATGCACGGGTTGTCGGCCGCCTCCCCGGCCAGCTGCAGCCACATGGACAGGTGCGACACCAGGTCCTTGTCTGACTGCGGCACAGGCAGCTGGAAGCCGTAGTACAGCTTCATCTCCTCGTACAGCCTACAATAACCGACATATAACAGTGCTAACATGCATGCACTTTACACTAGAGTCGGTATATCTTATTTATACTGGGTTAAGACGGAGATTGGTGTGTGAAGTACGTGAGTGCTATTAAGTAGAGGTACAAGTGAGCAGTTCGATCAACGTGAGCAGCTCATGGACCAGTCCCGGGAAACAATAGGTATTGTACAAAGTGAACACCTATTATGCTAATGAGCTACAGAATAAGCAGCATTTAACGCTAGAAGCGCATGGGCTACTCCTAGCACTAGGAGCAGCCATGTAGTCTTATCTAGCCGTATACTACATGATTAATGCATTGGTTTGTTTCCCTAACAAGACTAGTGTTCTCCATGTCACATTTTTGCCCTCTGCCTCTGGCCGATGGAAAATATTGCGACTAAAACTAAGGAAATGATGTTTGCGGGAGCTTTCTGTTTCCACCTCCCTTGGTCACTAAAAAAATTTCAGAAAAAGGAGGGTGACCTACCGTCTCAGCAACTTGATATAGGAGGCACTCTCTGCTGAGCTGCCGATGAAGTGGACGAAGATGAAGGCTGTAGGGAAGGTTTCCTCCATCCGCCGCACCCAGTTAGCCACTAAAGCCGACTTGCCAGATCCTGCACACAGACACAGCACACTTTATAGATATCTATATATAGTTGTTGATTGCATCCAAATATAAAACGATGGGCCGTGCATTATTTAGAGAATAGAAAACGATCTTCCTCCCATCGAGACTTATGAAGACTCAACAGCATCGTGCGTTATAGGCCAACAGACAGTCGAGAGGTGAAGGAGTTTTCTATTGTCTTTATAAAACTTTTGATATTCTTTCTGTGGGTTTGGTAACATTTTCCATGGGTTTCCTCTCAATTTCCATGGGTTATCTCAATGATTACGGCTGCATTCAGACGACTTTCACGTTGTAGTGAAATGTACAACGTCACATACTTATCTAGACTAATTGCCACTCTGATGCTGGCGCCATGCACTGTTACACTATAACGAACGGCACGTGACTTCTCTGAGGCATGAGAGAGGTCTCGTGCCGTTCGTTATACAACAGTGCATGGCACCATCAGGCAGCAAATTTAGTCTAGATACTCAAGTGACCTTGTATAATCACTGCACCTTGAAATTCGCCTGAATGAGTACACAAGCATGCAAAGGAAAACGCTTAGAAACTGACGGATAATGCTAACAAATTGGTGGAAAGTACAGGATACGTCTTATATAGACAATAGAACGCCCAACGTGAAGAACATCGTTTTCTATTCTCTAAATAAATGTAACACTATTAGCAGATAAGAGATGAATGGAACAACCATATATGTCAGTGATGTTAAGGTATGTATGTACGTTCCAATTCCAATTCAATATAAAATCAGAAACAGTGTTATGTACAGTGCATGGCACTACTACTGTTCCCTGATCAGACAGACACTTAGCATACACAAACATTATGTAGGTGACATTGGACATGTACATTTCACGTGCAGTGAAAGTTAGTCGTCTGAATGCAGCGGTTTTGATCGACTGATGACTGGTCTAGACACTCGTATAATTAGGGAATAGGGCACGGTACGTCGACATGGGTGTCATCTAGACTGGATAGAGACGTCGAGGAAGGCTCAGAGGATGGCGCAGCCATCTGCTGAGCCTTCCGAGATGTCTCTATCCAGTCTAGGTGACACCCATGTCGATGTACAAGTGCCCTATTCACGTTATGACACAGTAGCATATCTTTTTATTGTTTAGAATAAAACATAAATGGATCTGCAGATTAGAAACACATGTTGATTCCCCCCAGACGACTTCAATTCATAACTACATGAAATCTACCACTAGCAATCACAAATTGGTGCCCACCCAATCAATGCAGGACGGCACCCAATCAAGGCAGTGGAGTACCCACTCAAAGGGAGCAGACATAGAGGCGGCAGCATACAATTAGGCCCTTCAAAGTCGCCTCAAACATACCAACTTGTTTACTGAATGAATGCAGAGAAAACGCAAATAAACTCGACCAAAACGTGATTTACGTTCACCAACAACACCAATAAACACACAAATAAATGTAAACATAGTAGAAACGTGGATAAACACAACTAAAACGTAATTAAACCTACATAAAAACGTGATAAAACACTAAAATATGTTTGAATCGATGGATGCCCGCCATTGTAAATTGATTCTTCACTGCTACTAGTGGTATATCCATCTAGATATACCACAGTGTCTAGCCACTCCCCCCACAGTAGATAAGAACGTCTCTGATTGGTCAAGAGTGCCCATCACGGACTCTCATCCAATCAGAGAGCAGCTCTGTTCTTTATGTATTGGCGAGATCAGAGCAAGTCGTGTTATAATGATCCTTAATTGCTTACTACACTCTACGTATACTAGTCAACGGCTAATGAAGGGTCAATCAAGGGCCCATCACCCGGCCTATCACAGGTAGTATGGATACAGATGATAATTGTGGCATGTTTTGTCCAGTTCCGCCAGTTTTCTCTAGGCATTCGCATGTCATGTTTTTGCCTGTGAATGTCTCTAACCATCAAGACAACAGATAACTCATTCTTCACAACTTTATGTATAATAATATGGAGCACGAGACTAGAGCGCCTTAGAAACTAAGGGCGTGAAGGACATCGTTATCTATTCTCTAATTCTAAGTATTCGTTGTCCGTCGACCAAACTGCGAACTTGCCTGATTCTCCCATAATGACAATGGGTGTGTCCATTTGTTTGTTAACAAAGTCGGTGATGTTGGTGAAGTAGTCCTCCCGCCCGATGTAGACGCGGCACCGCGCGTCGGCAAAGGCGATGTGTGCTTCGCGCTCCCTCTCCAGGGGCGTCAGCTCGGTACCAAGGGGGAAGTCCTCGTCTAGGCACCACATCATGTCCTGCAGATAACACCACATACTGACAACACGTCTAGGCACCACATCATGTCCTGCAGATAACACCACATACTGACAACACGTCTAGGCACCACATCATGTCCTGCAGATAACACCACATACTGACAACACGTCTAGGCACCACATCATGTCCTGCAGATAACACCACATACTGACAACAGTATGATCGTGACAGATACACAATGACAACGGGCTACTAGGGGACCCACACATTGTGCCATATTAAAGCCCCACCTTCTCTATAAAGGTACAGAGTGTCGGTCCTCTCGTCCTCTCTCAGCTCTGACTAGTTACTGGAGGAGCAGCAAGCATTTCGCCTTATCATAATTAAAGTCACAACTACAACTATACCAGGGGGTCTGGATGGGGGGGTCCCGATTTCCCCTGTCGATTTTAAGAAATGGCCATGTCGCCCTGTCGATTTTAAGAAATGGCCATGTCACCATGACGATTTTAAGAAAAGGCTATGTCCCATGTCATTATCTCTTATATTCCTCATGTCGCATGTCACTAAGCCAAAAAGGGCCCATGTCGCCATGTCGAATTTAGTGGTCATATACCACGCATACTGCATATATACATAAAACACTAATATTTACACCTAGGCCATAAACGAATTACATTACAATGATGTACATGCATGATCGTGATTCACTATCAAACGGGCACTTTTCTCTTTCACATTTGATATAGGGCTGGTTTGTGTACCTTTTTAATCCTGTCACAGACGTCGTGTAGTTGACTGTAGCGCCGTGTGTTGAGGTGGGGCTGTTCGTCCACCATACGGCGCAGGGCCTCCTGCCGGTCCTTGTGCCAGTCACTCTCCGACACCAGCCGTTTGTACCTCTCAGCGTCCACCTCCCCTGGCTGCACCGACTGCCGCAGGTAGAAGAAACTACGGCTTTTGTTGAGGTCCACATCATTCAGGACGCCGTGTAGTACCTCCAGCTGCAGGGAATAGATATACAAATGCAGATGAATTCACTCGGGGGGCAACACTACATAAGGGACATAAGAGTATATGGTGGTTAGCCGAAGATAACTATTACCATATAATTTTGCTTTGTATATATGTGACTTGTAGAGGACGTTTAAACCCACAGTTAAAAGACCAGGTTCACACACTTGAGTCATGAGAGGAGGATCAACAGTTTTCCAAAGGGATGCGTGTATGGTGCGAGAGTGCGGGTGCAGTGACGCCTGCATCAGGAATCAAGTTTCATATACTACTCTCGGGAGCGTCGCCTGTGTCCTGCATCCTGAGAGTAGTATATGAAACTGAATTCTGATGCAGGCCTCACTGCTTCCCCTCGTCCAAACTCAAGTTGCCGGGGCTATGTAAAACCCACTCTAGGCAGCATCCAAATGGTGACAGGCAGGCTATTATTAAAGTTGCAGAGGGTCACGGCCCGGGGGTCACGGCAATGACTAAGTATAACCCGGGTATATAACTTACCATAGTGACGCTTGTGTTCTTGCGGTATTGGTCTATCCAGCCGAATTTACTGGGGAAGTTCTCTATGGCATATGTAAAACTGTCATTGAGCAGTTTGTCCTCCTCGTCCTCCTTCTGCGCCCACCCGTACCGATCACCCATCAGACAGATGAAGTACGGCCGGCAACGGTCAATCTGCAGCACACACCATGATAAACCAGTTTACAAAGACATCGTTTACACCACTTGTATCACATGCATGCCATGGTATACATCCAACTGATATTTATTTTAGACTACAGGACTTGTTTTGTTGATTGATCGTTCGTAAGTACCAAATACAAGATGACATGATCTACCCGATTATATCCGACGGGATATCCTTTGAATATCTTTATCCACGTTGACATTAACAATCTTAATTTTTGTCTTCTCCAGGGTCACCTGTGGTCTACTGCCTAGGTACATGTAGCAGCCTGTCAACAAGCAATATACTCAAGGAAGTCGCGAGTATATTTTATACAAATGAATGGATTAGTATAAATACGCAGAACTGTATTAGTACTTGGTTTACATGTACCATTGTCACATTATGTTGCAGGAAGGGTAGGAATCAACTCACCTCTTGAAGACAGATTGCAATGGTCTGACCATGGGTAGTCTGTGTTTCACTTATACCCCAGCGTAAGTCAACGTACGTGAAAAACACGCCTCGTGCTGAACACTCTTGGTTTATCTGTGGACATGGGAAACATTATTATACGTGATGCGTAATACGATAGTCACTAAGAAAGTTGTTACCTCATGGATCGGGCAATTACCTGTTCTTGGTATTCCCGTTCCTCATTGTGGTTTAATAGACACTTTGATCCAAACTAGTTACATGGTCGTGCCAAAGATCATTATTGTAGATGCTTTTACTGGGATGGACAGCGGAGGTTGTATAACGTTATATAACGTTGTATAACCTTTTTTGTTTACTGGATATGGCAAGCCATGATAGAATTGACTACATTGTGTACACATACATCAATGAATAGAAGCGGAAAAGAGGGACACTTACCTCCCTGAAGGTTTTCTTAATGAGCTCCTCCCTCTCCAGAGTAAAGTCCCTGAATGTACTGGAGACAAAGACCCTGATCTCACGTTTCTTCCTCTTCTTGGGGCGCTCCATGTGTCCCAGGTGTGTGAGCCGGCTGGTGTTTGAGGTTTGTATAGCTGGAAGGAACACATCAACCGTACTTCATTAACCCTTTCTTGTACAGCTGTTTATTTTACCAGAGACTGGCTGCTACGAAAATAATATGTTTTTATTCTAGATATATAGATGATACAGAGATAGATATATACAGGGCCCATGCTCATGACAATCCATGATAGAGTTGAATCATGTAATTCTGATAAGCAATCCACTCAGAAAGATAGGAGAAATATTTGAGTAGTGAACCATGTCGATCAGCTATGAGAGTGATCTAATGTTAGTAGCAAATGGTGACCACGTAGGTCGTGAATGTGATTGAAAAATAACGCCGAAAGCATCAAATTTGTTTTTCAAAAGTTAACGGATACTCTAATTAATATTACGTGCCAAAGGAACAAGGCATTGCACTGTTATAGGTATCCATGGATTTGTCACGTTTCAGTCCTATGGGAGCTTAACCATTGGACCTCAGGTTGACTGTAAAAGTGGAAGCTGGATATGGCACCAGAATACAAATGGTGTTCTATATAGCTACTGGAGCCCAGTAAAAATCCCTACTTTTTTTGTGCTATTCTACATGTTAAGCACTATCACTTAATAGGGCCAGTTCGGCTTAATTCAGCTTAGTTTGCAGGATATACGCCCCTGAACAGACCAAAAACGGGCCTGGTCCGTCGTAAGTAGTATAAGAAGTACATGGGGAGTGGCTTTTGGGTCAGGTTACGCCTATTCCCCTGATTTAATGGCTCGTATGGCCTTAAATTAAATCATGGCAATAGCTATAAATATTGCCCATAGGCCTGATGGTCCTACTTTTCTATGGGAAATTCTCTGCCGTTCTCCGTTTCAACCCTGGAAAATTAAATCATGGCAATAGCCAATATACCCCCATACTATATGATGATGGCCAGAACAGAATTAAATCAGGGCGATAGCCAAAGTACACCGTTATGCCCTTTATTCCTATATAGGAAGGAACATTAAATCATGGCAATAGCTATAAATCTTGCCCATAGGGCAGGTGGTCCTATTTTTCTATGGGAATTTCTCTAAAGGTTCAACCGCGGAAAATTAAATCATGGCAACAGCCGATATGCCTCCATACTATATATGAGGATCGGCAGAACAGAATTAAATCAGGGCAATAGCCAAAATACACAGTTATGCCCTATATTTCTATATAGGAAAGAGCATTAAATCATGGCAATAGCTATAAATCTTGCCCAAAGGGCTGGTGGTCTTAGTTTTCGATGGGAATTTTTCTAGTTTCAAACATAAGGAAAACTAAATCATGGCAATAGCCTATGGATTAGTGTGAGCGGAAGAAAATTAAATCAGGGCGATAGCCAATATACATAGGTACTTGATATCTTTCTACATGGCAAATTGATTTTAATCATGGCAATGGCCCATATCGCTCATATCATATATTTTTATGGGCAGAACAGAATTAAATCAGGGCGATAGGCAAAGTACACAGTTACACCCTATATTTCTATGTAGAAAACAGCATTAAATCATGGCATTCGCCACTATACACAGGAACTCGATATTTCTCGGTAAAAAAAGTATTTGAATCAGAGTGATAGCCAAACCAATATAGTTACTCAGGGTGATATCCAAAATAGGCAGATACTCCATGTTGTAAACAGGAGGGCGACATAATGTTTTCTCTTTGAAATAAAAGATAAATGAAATACCTTGCCTTGTGTTAATTCTGTAATTACCTGGTGGCGAAAAAACGAAACTAACTGCAACCATTATATTTGCAGATTTCTCTTACTTATATGTCATGATTTACCTTTATCTACCATTTAAGTTCCATATCTTGGCATTCTACATATCTTGATCACTATATTTCCTTTTTGCTCATAGAGTAAATAGATTAGTTTTTATTTTGATTAATTCAGGATGTTCACTTTGCCCGTGACCCCATATTTTCTTGTTCTCAACATGTTCCTAATGATCATATAAATCCATGCCTGCATTTTCATTACAAAATTGTTAGGAGATTTTTTTCTGTGTGGAAAATTGTAGAAAAATATGATTTTCTTATGAGGGCCTACCGTATTCGCCGTAATAAGCGCACACCCCCTAATAAGCGCACACCCCCCGATTTTGGCCAATTTTTATACTACAAATAACCAAAATTATCTCAATTTTTGACCCCAATTAAACTCTACTAAAAGTGCCCATAATCATTTTTTAAGCGCACTGTGCGCTTATTACGTCGAATACGGTATATGTAATGCACTCAAATGTGAATGCCCTGTGGAAGGCAAGTAACCCCGTGACATAGGTTCTTTTGTTTTCTTTGTGTTCCATAAGCATCAGGCTAATATCCTTAAGAGATCCTTAAGAGGCATTAAGGAAAATTGTTGGTCAATCTAAAAATTAGCTATATAAGCGAGGTTTTGTTGTATACCTTTAAATTCCAATTGGTGTATTATTGAATTCCTTACATATTCTGTTGTAAAAAGGATGAATTTGAATCATTTTGGGTTGGCAGCTGTGTATCCCCTCCCCAGCCCAAATTGTATACTATCCCTGGCCAGACTTCACAGAAAGGGTTCCATCTGAGGTCAAAATGGTTATTCTTTAGCACACAAAAATCGAACGTAAAGTGAAAAAAAATGCCCACAGATTTCTATAAATAGGGGGACAATCTTTTGTTGTTATTAAGAAAAAATTGAAATAGTATTGAAGTAATGGAATAAAACAACTCTTTGCGGTTACATAAGAAAGGAATTTTTATTTTTTATTTTTGTTTAAGTGGAATAATCGTCATTGTCGTTTTAACCGATAAACTTCAGTATTACTACATTATACCGCGTACAATATTTCATCTAAAGAAGCGGGATACAAAGTAATCTGTGTTTCTCCTACGGCCTCTCCTACTTCAGATGACATAAATTTGATATATATTTGGTCCCAGATTGTATTACAATAAAATGTTTAGCGTCCAATATATATGCATTTGCTAGCAGGCATTTTTTTCTTGGCTTGAAATGCTAATTAGCTAAACCTTAAAGCTATTTCATCACAACAAAAGTATCCATTTGAAATAATAGAGAAACAGGAGGTTTCCTTCTTTGTTTTTTTCTCTATGCTACACAGAAATTACATCCATTTTAACATAATATACCATAATGCTGCATTGTGGCGCTCAATGGATTACCAAATGAAAACATCCTGAAAGGTCCTGACGACAATCTAAGCGCCAGCGTATTAAAGGATTCTGTGAGCCTGTCTAGCTGACTCTCCAGGTTCCCCATTCTAGTGTTCAACTTCCTCGATAGTGACTCCATGGCCTGCCCTTCCTCCTGTAGTCTGGCCAATTCCCCTTGCTCCAAACTGCGAGCTATCTCGTCTCTCAATGACAGTTTCCTATCCTTCCTCAGCTGGTTGGGTAATCCACAATGTTCACAGGCTTTCTTCCTGCCATCAAACTCTACACCACAACCTAGACAGGTATACATTTGAGCATTTGAAAAAAATGAACCGTTCTTGTTGAATGTCTGTTGCAATATGGACGCTGAGTGCGCGCTCCTGGTAGAACTGGGGTGGCGCCACCCAAGCGGATAGTGGTAGGAATCGGAACTAACCGGTCTCCTCCTGGAATATACCTGTATACTGCAGGCTAGTATCCAACTCATATTTGCACTTCAATGTTATACAACAACGTGGACGGTGTATCTACAAACATGGCCAAATACCGTGTGAACACTGAAAAAACAAACTGGACAATCTTTAAAGAAAATTGCAAATAGCTTTCCCTTCCTGCAGCCCCATTTTTGTGCTGCATAAAACAATGTGTCACCATAAATGTTTACAGTTCATGAAGAGATTCATGACAACTGAGATGAATGTATATGGAAAAAGGAAGTTGGGGTCAAAATGAATCTAGCTAGTATTTTCAACATCGTTGGAAGAACATGGTTCCGCCGCAGGTGTTCGGTGGTTCCGCAGACGCATCCTCATATTACGGTCTGGTACCTTCCGCGAACCCTTTTGGCTGCCCGACCATAAATGGTATGCAGCGATGGACCCTTTAGGACAGATTCCGATCGCTTTCAGCGGATCAGATTTTTTTGAGGATTTAGTGCCCTTCGGTTTCTTTTGGTGGCCCTTTTTGTATTTATTCAGAATATTTTGTCCTGTCAAGTTTTTACAGCTTTCCCGTAGAACCCTGCGCCCAGCCCGCTTCTTTTTCCATGCTCTTTTCTTGGGAGGATTTGCAGTTGATTTGGCTTCTTTCATTTTTTTTGGACATGGAGGTTTAAATTCGTCATCAGAGTCGACCACTGGTTTAATAGACTTGGCTTCTTCCTGAGATGTAGAGATGGTAGGGGGCGCTTTTACTTTGTCTCTAATGCTAGAGGATGTGGCTGATGTTGTGGGGACCTCTTGAATGCGGACTACTTTCGCTAGCAGCTGTTTGCTTATAATTGACCCATCATCCTGTATTTGATGTGGAACAGGGGCAGGGTTTTTATTATTTAAGCTAAGCCGCTTTACAGTATTATTCACCTTCATACACTGCGAAGACTTCTTTTCCACATTGAGTTGCACCCTTTTCGCTCTTGCGGCAGCTGCCCTTTTATCCAACGCTGCTAGTCTTTTTTCATTTATCCTTTCATCCAAAAGTCTTTTTTCCTCTCTCTTCTTTGCTTCTGCCTCTTCTTTCTCATGCAGTATCATGTTCTGCTCCAATTTTCTTCGTCTCTCCTCTTTTTCAATCTGTCTTGTATACTCTTTTTCCCGTTGTCTCACCATATTTTCTATCCGTTCCTGCCTTCTTTCTTCCCATATAAGGCCAGCCTCTCTTTCATCTGCCGCCATTTCCTCGTATAGGTTGAACACTTCCGACTTCTTACTCAAAGCAGATGTTTCCTCGGATATGGCTTCCATACATCTGAATGCAGAACTAACGTTTTTTGCAGAGGCAGCATATTGAGCAGCGGATTGCAATGCTGCTATTCTTTCGGTCCGCTCTAAATCGTTGCCTTTTCTCGTGCTGCTGTATTGACGCCACCCCAATGTACTTTCAGCCTCATTCTGTGACCTGTAAGGGGATAAAAAGGGCCGATCTTCATCTTCTAAGGTAATCTTAAATCTGGCTGCATCTTCTGGTCCTTTTTCAAATATAGATGGTTGCTGGGCTGATAATGGACCGAAAGCTGAATTAGCTGCAGAAGAATTGCCCAATTCTTTATTTTTGCCCTGATCTATTGGCCTTCTACTGGCCCGTAGTATCTGTCGCTTCTGCAATCTAATGTACTCGTTCCGTTCTTTTGGTGACAGACTTTTCAGATATGCCAACCTTTCTTTCTTTCTTTCGGCCAGCCTAATTTGCCTATCCTGCATTGTTTCAGGGGCTAGGGGAACGACAGGAGGGACATAATGGTTTTCAGGTTTATCTATGTCTTCAACTGCTTCAATCTGGTCCTCCACATTGTCAAACTTAATTTTGTTTATAGGGATATGAAACAGTGCTGACATGGGTGTCTTTTCTGAGTACCACGGTGCCCTATTTGGAACTAGCCGGAATAGTTCTGGCCGTTCAGATCTTGGAGAGAGGGGCTTGGAGACAGGTGGATGTACTAACTTCTGTGCCGGCAGCTGGTCGTGGTGCCATTTGGTATTCTCATATTTGGGAGGCAGGGTTGTAGACTGACCAGGTGGCTGGATATCTTGCTTCTCATCGTGCTGCTTGGCCTTATAAGAGTTGCAAGAGGAGGAGTTAGACAAACCAGGTGGCTGTACTTTGTGCGTTATAGGCTGAAGTTCCTCCTTCTCCTTTTTTTGATTGGCTTGTTTAGATTTGGGAGATGTCTCAGATGTTGGAGAGAGGGGCTTGGAGACAGGTGGATGAACCAAATCCTTCTCCTTCTGTACCAGCTGCTGGTCGTCGTGCCGCTTGGCATTGTTATGCTTGGGAGTCAGGGTTGTACACCGATCAGGTGGCTGGATATCTTGTTTCGCTTCCTCCTGCTTGGCCTGACGAGAGTTGCAAGAGAAGGAGTTAGACCAACCAGGTGGCTGGACTTTGCCATGCGTTGTAGGTGACAGAATACATAGCTTCTTCTCCTTTTGTTGATTGGTTTGTTGAGATTTGGTTGACTGGCTTCTCAATACAGAAGGTAGCCTCTCTTTTTCCAGTGTGGCCTCTTCTTCCATTTTTTTCTTGTGCCTTGCTATAACTTGTTTTATTTCCTCTTCCATACGTTTGCTTTGCGCTTCTTCATTTGCCTAAAAAATTAATGTTTATGCTATAGCTAATTGTTTTTAAAAGATACATAAACCGCTCTATATATATGACACAAATGGCAATTAGATTAAGCAGTAAATATTTGCTTATAAGTCAACCTCACCTAGGTCGAATTGGAACTTTGAGGAAAAAATTTGACCTATAGCAAAATACATTGAACTTTTGGAAAACCTCAGTTTTGAGGGGAAAAAAATCAACCTATAGCATAGAAAATTCAAAATAAAAATCGATTTGTGAGCGAGGTTTTACGGCAGGCAATTAATTTACTGTAGATTTCATGAAGAAGCTGCAGCTACTGTAAATCCCCACTTTTAAGACAAACCCGCCTTTAAGACGACCCCCTACTTTGAGAAAAAAAATCTGTCTTATACAAAAAGCCTTTTAAAATGGTTTTAACTATAATCCAGTGAATAAAAACCCCACCTTTAAGACGACCCCCAATTTCTGTCTTGTAGGAAAAATAAATCCCAAATAAAATCTGTGTTAAAGCCGGGGTTTTACGGTAGTATGCCATTGAGATTGCCCAATGTCGAGCATAGAATTGGGATAAAGTAAGGGTACCGTAAATTCTCGCGTATAAGCCTAACTCGCGTATAAGCCGCACCCATAACTTTGACAAATTATATAAGCCGCAGAGGGGGTCTGAATATTCCGATTTTGGTACTGTAGTATACTAATAAAAACTCTCGTATAAGCCGCACCCTATATAGGCATGTTTGGTATCAAAAGAAAGCTGAGTCTGACTCGCGTACAAGCCGCGGCTTCTATGCGAGAATTTACGGTAATGCTTATATACGAGTCTTTAAATTTATACTACAATAGTAAATTCGCCATAATCAAACCTCTCTGTGGTTTATAATATTTCTAAAATTTAGGGATGCAATCTATACAGTATATATATTGCATTATCCGTCATCTCACCGGTTGCTCACCTTTAATATTGGGTCTTGCTGACGATTACCAGAAGTATCATCAGGTACGCTTTTTGGTCGCGGCGACAAGTTTGGGTCAATCTTTGTTGTGTCCACTACACCATGGCCATACACTGTAGGATGGTCAATATGTAGGTTCTGTCCTTGCATGGATTTCTGTAAAACATTAGATGGCGCTTTTTTATTTGTTTAACTAACTGAGACTGGTGCCATGCAAGCTTTTACATTTTACATATATTTGATATGTAAAAACAAATCTGTTGATATATGATAGTGCCATTACGCCCACCGAAGCTGCTTCACGTTGATGGCTGTATCTAAAATAATAATTGGCTGAATGATTTGTTCATAAGTCTACTACTTTACTCATTTCATATAGTCACTTCTCTATATAGTTGATATAATTCACCATCTTTCTATGATGTACAGGTAATATATATTCTGCAAATGAAATGGCAACTTGAGATAAGTAGATTAAAAAATAAATACAAATAAATCTCACCATTCCAAGTGGTCTCCTCACATATTCTTCAACAGTTTCAGTCGGAATATCTGGAACAGTTACTAGGCCAGCGTATTTTGATCCCTAAAGATAAAAGAGTGTAAAGAAGGTAAGATAAACATGAGCAACATTTCTCATCATGATCTCTTTATGCACCGTCCCAAAACTCACATCGTCACTTACATAGTTAGTCGCCTTTATTGCATATATGCATAATAGCAAAACCCTCAAGAAATTTTCTTGGCCATCTTTTAGTTCATTAAGGTTAAAAGATGCAAAAAGGGGGACAGTTACATTGGACATGTCTCAAATCATATACTTACACAACTAGAGGCACGCTTTACTCCTTTCTTTTTAGTTTTCATCTTTTCTACAGCTGGCTTGGTCCATACCTTTTGCTTCCTAGGCTAGAAAACGAAAATAACATTAAGGCCACACCAAATTTAAAAGTTGGTCTACGGATTTCCAGCACCATATTTTCGAAAATGTGAATTTCTTTTTTTTGAAAAATAAAGTGTACAGATGTGGTGGCATCATTTTCTAAGAAATTAGAATTTTTTTGGTTTTGTTTGGTGGCCCTTTTCTTATCGATAGCCAAAATTGGGAATTAAGAAGTTTCCACTCTACTCGATTCAATGTTAAAGTCCACAAGACAAAAAATATATATATTTGGAAAAAAAAAATCGCTCGCTCGCACCATTTTTTCAAAATGAAAATCCGTAGAACAACCTTTTTTCTTGGTGTGGCATAAGATAACGAAATTGAAATAATGTACCAATACTTGTTCCAAAGAAAAGAATAGCTATAACAGAAATGCTCTGATATAAGATGAACTGTCATATTGGGCGTGTGATAAACCCCTACGTATTATACAGATAGGGGGAATACATGTATAACATATGGAGTATGTTTAATATTACATCCTCTTTGATTAGCAAAATATGATATATATATTAGTGTATATTTGCAATATTTTAACGGAGTATATGCCTTACCCGTCCACGACAACGAGGTGATGTTGGCTGTTGCATTACTGCAGTAGGAGGGGGCTTCCTCATTTTCTCACCAAACCCAAAAGTACAGCGCCCTGAAAATAGTATAGTATGTTAGTAGGGCTTAAGCACCAGATAGTGTTGACATAACCGGTAGTTAGTTTTATCTACATTATGTCATGGGATGCAATTCAGGGGCTTGAGTTGAATTAATTTTATATCCAATAATACGTTATAAAGATATATATACCTTTACTGATCTGTTTTATACCAGGAGGTAGCTTGGGAGATACTTCTGTTAGGTCATCGGAATCAGTATTTATGCAGATGGGCAGAGCAGAAACATTTTCCCATTTGGCTGGCTTCTCCCTGTTCCTCATGTTTTCCTGGATAACTGAAAAATAAAAATGTACAAATGAGAAATGCCACTTTGCTGCAACTGACCCTTCCTATTTTTGCAGGAATTCTTATTTTTCCATTAGGGTTTCTTTCCGAATGCACCTATAATCTGATTCAGACCTGAAATCCCCTTATTACAGAGGTTTGACGGTAAATAACGTGGCCTGCAAGGATGTCATTGATACCCCCATTATAAATAATCTGACATTTCTATAATTCCTATTATTGGATGGTCAAAACCGTTATATCGATACATACATGTAATCACAGATAGTATTGGAATGTTCTTAATGGGAATTCAGCATTACAAAATAAATTATGAATTCAGAGCGCAGAAACCAACAATATTACAGTTTTCTGCCATCAACATTATGGATTTTAAGTTTGGTTCATACAGGTTATACGCAGGAATTTACAGTAGTGGGGGTTAGCAGCTCTGTATTTAGGATTAATGAAACAGAATTCAAAATTAGTGATAATAAAATTCACATTAAATTGCATAGCAATTTCATCCCTGCTAGCCTGTCTTTTTCACTTACTTATGCATTCTGGAGAGGATGCGGACGATCCATAAGAATTGGGATCAGTGCCCGGGTTACTGGGGTTCGTCACACTTGAAGTAAGACTTATACCACACAATGTAGACTTCCCACTCTCACTGGTGTTCTTGCTTTCTCCAGTTGCCGGTCTCCTCCTTTTACGTATTGGAGCAGAGTCTTAAATTGAAGGAAAAATAATAGGTATAAGTATTAGGGAGCTAGGAAAAAAATGAGATTAAATCATTTTATAATTACTTATGAGAGCAATAGTGCCGAAACTTATGATCTAAATATACTGCCATAGAACATCCCAATCCCAACAAGAACTACCCTGTGCCCTAGCAGCAGGACCACACTGCCACATGTGTTTGAGCCTGTTAACTAAGGCCTATGGTGGTGAGGCATTGTCCCATTAGACAAAGTAAAGAGTGCTGTTTAGTTGGTGGTGCTGTTGTATGGGATTCGAACCCAGTCTCAGGAAGTCCAAACGAGAAATACCATGTACTCAAGCATGTTGACCACTATGTCTGGCTGTGAGTCTTGGTTCATGGTAAGTATTATATATGACTAGGTTGTATCAGAATGAGGCTACACTCTTCAATCATATGCTATGGTCATTGTATTTCTATGAAAATACAGAGTATGTGTTTGATGATCATATAACCTCCTAGGAGGGTTATACAGGATATCCTCCTAGGCCACATATGTGGAGAAAGAGCTGTTATCAGGCTATTATTCATTATCAATCTATGCAAGCGGGCTGTATGTCGGATATACTCCTGGTGTCTTGAGTCAATATCATTGATAAAAGCCTCGGCCTTCAGCCTTGACTTGTATCAATGATATTGCCTCTCGCCCCCTAGGAGTATATCCAGTACATATAGGAGGCAGCTACTATACAAGTGAGATCGCACATGCTGATTATATGCACATTTTCAGCTAATACTACAGTACTAAAGTTGTATCTACATACCGTACACTACTGTTATCTCATCGTCATCCAAAGTTGTCATTTCAATATGTGGGCGCTTTTGCATTGGGGTTGGGGTGTCCTCTACTATATGCCCCTGTCGCCTCTGGCTTCTACGAGACATAACTTGCACCATGGAAGGTAGATCATCCGAGTCTGATGAAGAGCTTAATGGCAGTAGATGGTGCATGGCTGGTTGTAATGTGTCAAAGTCAACTCCTTGCTTTTTCACACATGACATATATCCTGTAAATGAAATGGAGATTTCTGTAGAACGTATTTTAGCTATTAAGCGTCATGGCCACTTACATACTAATATCATAATGGCTACATTTTAATGAACCCATTTGGGAAAAAAACCTTTAGGCACTCCCATAAAGTTGTAACTGCATAAAATACAGTACAGTACTAAAGCTGCCATAACGAGATGCATTGTCAGGCTCATAGCATTTTCTAAAGTGAAGGGTGCAGCTAACTCGCTAATATAAGAAAGTTTAATTTACTAATATTGCCCAAACAAGAGTTTGAGATTTCAATTTTGAATTTATGTTTACAGGCAATAATCTTGTTCACCTTGATTTTGCTGATATGGCAGCGGTTCTTGATGCATTGATGCATCATCCGACTCTTCCTCCGGCATAGATAGATGTAGGGCCAAATCAACCTCATCTGAGTTTTTTGCCTCTTGGGAGTGATCATGTTGCTGTGACGCTTCTTCCTGCTGATCAGACTGTGGTGTCTCGTCACTCTCTTCATCTTGTTGTGCTTCATTTTGCATCCCATCAAATTTTTGCCACTCATCCAACTGTTCATTCTCCTCTGACAAATCTAGCTGATTGTTTGATTGTCGCGGGTCATCTGACTGTGCATGCAGCGGTGATGCATGTCGCTCCTGGTATGACTGGTCTGGGTCATCTGACAGTTGGGGCTCTTCCTCTTCTGACTGTGAGGCATGTCCCTGCTCATGCAACGGTTGAGGTTTGCCCAACTCCGCCTCGTGCAGCTTTGCAGCATTAGGCTGGTCCACTAACTGTCTCGGCTCGTCTGACTCCTCCTGGGCCCCTACTGCATCCTGAGGCTCGGGAGACTCATCCTCATCTTCCAGAGATGCATTTGGGGACGGGGGCGGTGATTGCTCATCGGGTTCGGTGTCTTCGTCAGATGGATCTTGATGCTCTTCTGCATCGGGAGGCTCGTCCTCATCTTCCTGAGATGCATTTGGGGACAAGGGAGGTGATTGCTCATCGGGTCCGTTGTCTTCTTCAGATGGATCTTGATGCTCTTCTGAATCGGGAGGCTCGTCCTCATCTTCCTGAGATGCATTTGGGGACGCGGGCGGCGACTGCTCATCGGGTTCGCTATCTTCGTCAGATGGATTCCAAGGGGCAGGTGGTTGATCAGCTGGTGGTTGTGGTGGGCCATCAGGGGCATCTGGGTCATCTTCCCCTCCCTGATAGATATTGCCGTCATCATCAGAATCCATCTCATCGACAATGGGCTGTAAAGAAATTATCAACATCAGATAAATATATGGAATGTTAAAAAAATCATACAGTAAAACTTTGTCAATTTTTTTCATATAAGCTGATGTTTTACAGGGTTATCAGGGGTAGGCACTAACATTTGAGACCATGGGCCACCCGCAGTCCTTAAGTGCCCAGAGGTAAATCTGTGGGCCCAGGAATTTTAATAATGAAATTTGTATATGTATACAAGGTGAGGGTGGCTTATACTTAAATCAATATATAAAGGAATTAACTGGTTTGTTCGTTTTTTCTAGCTATCCAAGCACTCTCAAGCAATGATAGAATTGATCAATTTATCCATTAACAGGGAAGTAGAAAATCTTGAGTTACAATCATTAGATATTAAGAAAACAAAGGGAAAAATAAACTATAACTATGAAAAAGAACCTAGATGGATAGATAAGAAGGGAGTTAGTTTAGGCTCTGACTTCCAAATTAATTTTAGAGGTTTTATTTTTGGAAAGAAATAGTGTTGGCAAGATTGGTATACAAGACATGTGGACGTTTTGTTGTATTGGGTAACATATATGGAATGGTCTTGATTTTCCCTTTCCAATGATATATAACATGCATGTATTGTACGACCGGGAGGTGGGGCTGATGATTACCAGATTTACATCTAAATTTCGTTTAAATGTTGCTGTAAATAGCTACAGGCCACCCAAGAATAACCCTTGCCTGTATCTCACAGCCTGTCAAATCATTAAAATTGGTGATTCAACCACTATAAAGTACCGTAAAACCCCGCCTATAAGCCGAATTTATTTTGGCGTTTTTATTTCCTATAAGCCAAATTTCTCCCTTCAAACTCACATTCGGCTTATAGGCGGGGTTTTGGAAAAGAATATTTAGAATGATACTGTAGAAAATTATGAAAACTTAAGTCATTAATCTAACTGTATTTTAAGGCCTTACTAATCATTTCCACGTGAGGTATACATGTTAAACAAACAACACATGGTATTCCGATGCAATAAAGGGATTAGAATCTGTTTTAAAACTCTTTTTAGGGGGACCAAAGTAGGGGCCAGGGGGACCCAAAAGAGACCCCAAAAGTCACATTCGGCTTATAGGAGGGGTTCTCCTGAATGTCAATATGATTTAATATAAGCCGAATTTTTGTCCTTAAACTCACTTTCGGCTTATAGGCGGGGTCGGCTTATAGGCGGGGTTTTACGGTAGCTTTTTCAGAGCAATTAAATGGAATTTTCACGAATATAGTTGATAATGACATGAAATAAACACAAAGGAGCACTCACAGAGTTCCCCACTTAGGGTTATTTCACTTGGGGGCTTCGCCTAGTGAATAACCCTCAGTAAGGAACTCTACTATTGCACCTTTGTGACCCTAGATCCTAACCACCTGCTTGTCATTCTGTGACGAGATCCGAGGTGGGGACGGTAATGGTTTTAGTCTCTGTTTGTGTACTACTTGAACTCTCCAAGCACAGTGCTAGTTAGTCTAATTACTGTATTTCCCTGTTTATAAGCCTGGCCCTAATATAAGCCTGCCCCGTTTATGAGCCGGATCAAAGAGGGCATTAGGTTCAATATAAGCCCTGAATATAAGCCGGGGCAAGAACTCAAGTCATCAGCTAACAATTGTCTGGTCATAACTTTGCATCTAATTGGAGTATTTACGTAATTCTTGCAGTTATACAACTTACAATTAAATTCATAAGAGAAATATTTATGAAGGTGATCAGCTTATATTTTGATGAATTTTTCGAGATTTATTCAAATGTATTGATATTATTGAAATGTAGAGAATTAATCAGAAAATATGACTGGATGTCAGAGAAATTCCCCTTGCAAAATATTATAAGCCTGCCCCGTTTATAAGCCTGACCCGTTTATAAGCCGGGTCAATACACCACTTGAAATCAAGATAAGCCCGGGCTTACAGACGGGAAAATACGGTAGTTTATTTGACAAGTCGGGGGTTGTGTAGGCCTATTTTAGGGAGTGATCATTTTTTAACAACAGGGGGGGGGGTGTTGAGTTTCAGCGCAGAGCGCGCGAAATTTTTTACACCCCCCCGACGAGGGGTCAAATTTTTTTACCCCCCCCTTACGGCCGAGAATCGGCTCGCGCCGGCCCTTTGAAGCATAATAACGCGGGGGCTTTTTGGCTCAAAACAGGTTAAATTATTTTGCCCCCCCCGGTCAAGGGGTCCAAATTTTTTTGCCCCCCCCCCCAAAACCACCATCCCCCCTGTTGTTAAAAAATGATCACTCCCTTATATCTCCTCATATTTGCCTCTGAGCAAAACTGAGACTACTTTTGTAAATCTATCTCTGCCTCAGATTGGTCCCCCAACCCCTCCCCCCCCCCATAAATTCAAGTGTACAACCCTAACCCTCGTATTAGCCGCACAATCCTATAAGCTGCACCAGCCCTCTAAACGGTACCCTCCCCCCATCCACCACCCCCTGGCTTGGCTGACACAGGTCTGGGCTCAGCGGCAGTGTTGGTGCAGCCACCTGGAGGCTAACTCATGTACTATAGAATGTCAGTTGTATTGCCTGGCAGGCCCGCAAGTGCAATTTGGGGTTTGCAAATTGGCATTTGCGAGTGGAAGTTTGTGAGTATAGTACAGTTTGGCAGGCGCCCTGTCAGAATGAAGAGGACCTAAATCATTGTAGCAAGTTAGAAGTACAGATATTCAAAATGGGATGTGGAAAATGGCTCCACTGGTTCACGAGTTCCCTTCTGGCAATTTGCAAATTGCCAGTTGTAGAGCAGCCTTCCACAGCCACCTGGATGTATGAACGCGTCACTGGTGAGTGGACTATATTCATGTATCATAAGGCAGTGATCATTTTTTAACAACAGGGAGGGAGGGGGGGGGGTTAACCCCCCCCCTACGGTTCGAAAATCGAAAATCGGGGGCGCCCTTTGAAGCATAGTAACCTGTGGGCTTTTTGGAAACAGGTTAAATTTTTTGACCCCCCTCCAAGAGGGCTTCAATTTTTTTACACCCCCCTGTGAAGGGGTCCAAATATTTTTGCCTCCCCCCCTGTTGATAAAAAATGATCCCTCCCTAAAGACGAAGCTCCCTGAAGCAATGTGCGGACGTTAAAGGGTTAATATGCTGCTCATAAGGCCACTCCAAATAATATCCTTGTTTCTCATCACCACGTGTGTCACCAAAATTGTGTTTTGCAGATTTATTTTTTTTGGGGGGGGGGGCAAATTTTAAGGGAAAAGTTGATAATAATAGAAAAATATTGGCATATTTGGTATCAAATTGAAGCTTACAGTAGCACAAATATAATGTGCTAAAGGAAAAATACATATTCAAAGCGTTTTTGATTATCAATTTCTTAATCATGGAAATGTGAATGTAAAGTTTGCTGAGAGCCTGGATCCCCTAATTAACCCATTTGGAGTGGCCTAACAGGTATGACCGGGGCCTGTAGACACTCTGGTATATATTGGACGTAGGCTACTGAGTTATTTGAGACCCTCGTACTAGCTGTGGCTTCTAAGCTAGAATTTACGGTAGGCCTACAGTCTGCTCGCTAGTCCCAGTTTCAGTTTCTCAATAATGCATCACTCAACAGAAGTAATCGAAATATATTCCCAGAGCTAAATCTTTCTTTCCCTAGACAGCAATGCTTGTTTACTCAGTAAATTCAATTAGGTCTATAGTGACTGCAGAGGGGTTTTCGGCAACCTGGCGACCTGGGCCGATTTCCAGGTGACTTTTCGACCTGGGGCAATAATTTAAGCGACCTGGCGACTTTTGCAAAAATTTGATTATAGGATAAAGGGTCTAAAAACGACCTGGCGACATTAATTTCGGCGACATTCCGGCCTAAGGGGGGGTCCCCTCTGTACCCCCTCTATAGCTAGACTGGCTAGTCCTAGGCTACGTCATTTTATTAGCTATTTGTAGTTCACAGAGCATAGTTATAAGATGTTCTCAAAACAAACAAATAGATGGAAAACTGGATAGAATAAAACAGAAAAATAGACTTAAATCCCTTAAATGATAAAGATAAGTCGTTAGTTGCGGGGGGGGGGAAGGCAGTCCCAAAAAAAGGCTAGGCTTTCTTGATAGGCAAATACTCAAATTCAATAGGCCTACGTCAAGCCTATGCCTGCTCCCCCAATATGTAAAAAGGGTTTTCACTTTTAGCTACATATGTATTAATTGTAGATCTACAAGAATTTTTTTGCCCACTGGCATAAATGAAATAGCCATTGACAGTAAATGACTTGGATTTTAACACAGTTGCTAAGAACAGATATAGTAAGAGACCGTCTTTTATAGCAGCTGTACACCTTACTGCCTCGTATTAAGTGGTTTAGTTATGATGTGTATTTAACCGTCATGCTAAGTAAATATTCATGCCAAAATGTGAAACAAACATGGAATGAAGTTATATCTATGGAAAGCGCTAGTATATTGGAGTTAGGAAAGTTAAAGAATCATTTTCCTTACACCACACCCGTAAAGTAAAACACTGTACCAAAAAAAACTTACTCTTCCCCTAACATTCCTCCATGTATGGAAAAGTGGATATGCTTGGGTGAAATCAGGTTCCCCCATCAGGTGGTAGCTCTCTGTTATCATCTTGAACAGGGCCACATTGTGGGGTCGTGGGGTGTTTGCCCTCCAAACAATCTCAGCTAAATGCCCTTCAAAATTATGGGTACTAGTACCATTCATAACTTTAAGGTAGTCCTGCAGAATATTGATACATTCAATTATATAAGGGGTGTTTGTACAATATAAATACTTTTTTTTACAGATAAAGAATGACATTTTGGGGCTAATACTGCCAGTAATGCAGTGAGATAGGAATAACTTACATTTTCTTTTTTTTTAAATATAGATAAATTCATAATTACTAAAATGTGAATTTTGGTAAGAAAAAGCTTATATTATGCTATACATTTTAGGGCGCAGATAAAAACAATTTTCCTTTTAAAATCCTTCCATGTTGACTGGCGTAATAGGACAAATGGGGGGTGGGGGAATAATATCTGGCAAGTTATAAAAAACATACTTTTGCATGTTTCCAACGGCCTTCGACTGTGTTTGTATGACACACAACCCTCCTTCCTGTTTCCTGATCGATATATGTCACTTTAAACCCATACTTGTGTATAACTGTATAGTGTTTGAAGCCCATCTGGTTAAGTCTGCTATACCCCTTCCAGCCGTCTGTGAAAATGGTGGCTCCCGGTTTAACATAGCGCTTGATTATATCAGTTAGGGTTGTGGCTGATCTGTCATCAATGGGGAAGAGCAGCACCCTATTGGTACCCCTCTCCACCAGGCCTAAAATCCAAACGGTCATCCCAGGATAGGGGTTCCCGACATGATACTTCACACGCCGCCCAAAAACGGATTCATCTATTTCCACCTCCCCATAGGTACCTAGTGGTTCATGTTCAGCAATGTCATCTATAAAAGTCAAAAGCCATTCAGAAAGCACTGTTTCTCTGATATCTGTTGCCCAGATGTTGGCTGTAGAATTGTAGTTTATTCCAGCATCCCTGGCACATTTGTTCAGTAAATTACCCTCCCCGTATTTGTTGATGAAGTGCAGAATGTCAGGGGTGTACATGTGGGAGCCACTAAATATGCTGTATTTTCTCACACTGACAGCATGGCGTCCTACACCTACACATCTCCAGGTATATCCATCAATTTTAGCTTCTTTCTTCTGCAGAGTGCAAGGAGAACCACAGTGGCATGTCATGTCTGGTGCAAAAAGAGACATTTTCTGCATCCATTTGACAAATTTGATGCGGGGGGAGGTCATCGCTGTAAAGAGATTAAACTCATTCTCCAAGTCATCCAAGGATCCTTGCATCAATTGATCTATATTCTTCCTTTGGGCCCATTTTGAGCTGGTCCATGCCTTCCTGAAACGACCTACATGTCTAGGTGGAACTGGCTGGGCAGCAGCAGCATCTTCTGGAGGAGAGGGTGGTGGTGGACCCCTAGGTGAACCCCCATGTAGAGAAGGAGAGGATGGGGGAGAACCCACAGGTGTGCCACCATTTTCACCAGGAGAGGATGGGGGAGAACCCACAGGTGTGCCACGATGTTCACCAGGAGAGGATGGGGGAGAACCCACAGGTGTGCCACCATTTTCACCAGGAGAGGATGGGGGAGAACCCACAGGTGTGCCACCATGTTCACCAGGAGAGGATGAGGGAGAACCCACAGGTGTGCCACCATAATCCCTTGTACTTGAAAGTGGTGAAATGGATGATAGGAGAGGAGACACAGGTGGGATCGAAATTCTACCAGGCGAATTATGCAGATGAGGTGCCGATTCAAATGAACAGGGGGGTGAAATATCTGGAGCATCATCCGTTATAAAGAATGTGAGTATCGGTGAGCAAGTGTAGTGTTCAAGTGATGGCATTGCAGGTGAAACAGGTGTATCTTGCTCTAAATCTGGAACAACTTCACAAACTTCACCGGTGCACATCTCTTCCCCATATACAGTTGACATGGAGGTGTTGGCCATAGCTTCCTCCTCTGACGAATCATACCATGTAGTACAAGGAGCGTTGGGATCAATTTTTAATTTGAAATGTGGCACACGTGGTTTAGAACTTGCCTGAGAAATAATGTTCAATTTGTTTGATGGGTCCCGTGATGAATCCCTAATAGACTTTACCTTCCTTGGGAGGGAGGCCCTCCTCCCGCCACCTGATTTCTCCTCCATGGTGACTTCCTCCCCCAAGCACGATCTAAATCAGAGTGCCAGAATGCAGTATAGTCATGAGTCAAATGCCAACCGTCATGAAATCACTCAGCTGAACTTCATTAATCCACTTGTTCATTGAGGGCATGCAGGCTTAGTAGGGGTAGGGGGTATAGAAGGGGGTGGCTACTGGGTAATGGCCACTGCTGCAGGCCCAGGTGTGAGGGTGGGGGTAGGTTAGGGCATGGAGTGGTGGGTGGGGTGTACATATCGAGGAGGTGCATGCAGACATTAAACCCTAGATGACCAGCCAGCCTGTATAGACATTTCAATTGGATCGATTTGGTCAGACGGAGGTGTATCACAATTAGGGACCGGCACCACTCTCATTCATGTTTAATGTAGGATATTAGTTCATTATAAGGTAATTTGTCAGAATATTTCATATCAAAATGTGCTGACAAAAATACACCATGCACCTTATGTCAAGTCAAAATAAACAACTTGCCTCTATGTAATCATGCCTTATTGTTTAGTGTTATGGGAATCAAGTGAGGGAACCAACATAGATACGTAGATAATGAATTTGATTTGATTAGCTAAAGTATAATTGATGTGGTACATGTATCATATCCAAAATTAACCAAAATGGCAGTAATTTAGCAAAATAGCCACCTTTTCACATGCAATAATATTTGTCATTTCTAAATTAAATAAACATTGTCTCACCTTTTTTTCGTTCATTCCGTGCTGAATGGGGACGACCGAACACTGGTAGTCCACTGGCTACGTACACAAACTCCCGCAAAGCAAGGCTCCACGTGTACAATCGTGGGCTATGCTGTTTTCGACCTTGAAATATCTTAAAAGTCGCGGCAAAATGTCTTTGTCCTTCAGAGTTCACTTTGTACAATCCAATGACAATAGCCCACTTATGTAATATATTAGGGTGCAGGCCATTCACCCAAATGAATGCTGCCAATCTTATCCTTAGAGCATGTCCTAAATCCTTACTCCACATGCATCGACGTATGAATGAAGGCCAAAGTGCAGGAGGTCCTAACACAAGCTGAATGTCCTTCCATACATGGAATGCCCTGTCGCCCATGGTTCAACCCAAAGAAGGCCCCGCCCCTTTTCCCAGGTTAACCCTCTCACTTATTTCTAAACCAATGAGCGGCCAACATTACACATGGGGCCAAAAGGAAAATACATTTGTAGCCGGTATTAAGTATATAGAATTAAGACCCATGACGAGCTTGCACTATATTATTAGACATTTTTATTGCCAGAAAAAGAACACCTGCCATACAAAAATTTTAGAATTAAATTCACCTATGGTACAAATCAAACGTCATTAAGGAGCTACATGTGTCTGAGCACATGCTCCTAAAACAGGCCCCAATCATATGCAGTCTTATCATAGTACGGGCTAAACAACATATTGTATACCTTGTTTGGCCTCATGAAGGGTCCTTATGGTGCTGTGGCCCACTGCTACACTATAGCTAGCCTGGCCACAGTGCACGTCAAAGCCCTTCTACTGGGGATTCGGCAGGTCACTCATATCTATTCACACAAGACAGCGGGGAGTGGTACGGTACAGTATGGGTGAACTTAACATGAATGACGTGTTATATAATTAAGTTGAGTAGGCATGTGTTCACTCATCCTGAACCGTACAAAGGTGTAGTGAGCTGCAGTGCTTCTTCCCCTATAGGGCATGATTATTGGTTACGTGTAGGTTACGCTGTGTCACGCCAGGTTACGTTAGGTTATGCCTAGTATAGCTCTTTTAAGCCCAATATTGCCAACATAAGGAGCCCCTATTTTGCTGTTTTGTATCAGTAGCGTATCATTATTTAATTTGCACCAGTTCATTAAATAGTACGGTTGTATTGAAGGACATAATTCCAACACAGGTATCCATGATCATAAAACGTACAGTGAGTCTCCCTGTATGGATACCTATGTTTTATCATATTCTGGTGACACCCTGACAAGAAATCCCATGGTCTTAAAATGTGAATCTCCCGGTATGGATACCTATGTTCATTTTGCCTATAATATGTATATCATATTCTGGTGAGGCCCGGACCTAAAATACAATATAGGTATCCATAAAGTGTATACCCCCTACCCCTCTGCCCCCAAAGTTATAAATAAACACATGAGCCCAGCGTCTACACTGTAGCCGCTGGTTCGCACATTTCGGTAGCAGGTCCCTGCCAGGGTAATATATATACCAGGACCCCTCCCATGAAAGTGCATTACACAATGTAGGTGGGAGGGGGCCAATGCTTACGGGGCCGGCATGCCAATCCAACCTCCACTGGCTGTGGCTCAGTGGTTCCATGTCAGAAATCCGTTTACTAGGAAAAGGATCCGTCCTTCCCAACAACCCCGCTTGGGTACCCAAAGCAGTGCAATGCCAGGAACAAATGGCATTGCTCATTAAGAGCAAACTAGGAAATTAGATAAGGTTCAGTTCATTTGATTGTTTCCCTTAGTATCAGCTTTGTAATTTGGTGATTCGTAACGGAAATGTTGTTTCTAATGCAGGTACAGTATATTGTCATTGGATTTGTTTAACACTGTTATACCACTAACATTTATTGTATAGGAAACAAAGGATTGTTGTTATGAAAATCATACATGAAGTAACAATAAAAGCAATTTAAAAGAAAGCATGTTAAAATGGCAAAGAGTCTTAAATATCAAGTCATGATTATTAAGCTAAATCTATCATGGACTCTCTGTTCTAAAACAACAGAACATCTTGTCGGCAGCACCGTAAATAACAAACTAATTGCTAAGGCGAGTCTTGCATATATCACGTCAACACAATCTGAGATATCTAAGAGATTGGACATTTTCTTACGACAGGGGGTGCGTTTTCTCTCCTTTCTTGTGCATTACTGACATCCTCTCTTTCTGCCAAAGGCTAACTATAGTAGCGGGTAATAAGTAGGCCTGCAGAAGATCCACATTCCTTATAACATTCACAATGTTTGAGGTAATCCTGGCTGAACATCAGCTTGGATATTATTCTAGCAGCAGGTGGGTGCATTACTGGAGAACCTTGACGGGTTCTGTCACTTCTGACCATGTCTTCATGTTCAGTCGAATTGAATAGGATCTTGTTGCATTAAGTTAATGAATGCTACGATTAAAGGAGGATGGGCACCTCAACTCAGCAAAGTGCACCAGTATAAGTCCAAATCCATACCTTGCCTAAGCCATTTCTTTCTTGACTACCTTTTCCCATTAATTACATATACAGAACCGTATACATTGTAATTACGACGCATGCATCAAGCACCACTACAGATAGTATCGTAATTTATCAATATCAATTTAGGTAGAACATTAAAGTGCTGATACTGAAAGGGTACGAGGGTTTTGGCCAGCATCGGAAAGAAAACACGCCCCATCGTTGTTTAACCAATGACCACCACCTAAAACGCACGTAAAACCTACATTGTCTCATGCAATATCTTACTCACCGACATCTGTGCAACAAAGGGAGTAGAAACGAGGAATATTATACTAGTGTCGCAGTGTTCACGGTGCAGATAGTATTATATATTGAATCTTATAATTAAAAAGGAAGATTGTTTGTGCAGGCAGTGTTGTAATTCTTGACTATTGCAATGTGGTTCCTCGAATTCTGATCATTTTCCAAGTACACAACTCCCTCGGGGCAACTCACCCACTTAGCCTACGATAATATTTTGATGATGTGAACTATGAGACTGACGCAGGTCTCTTATACACATCAGTGGGAATACAGGGAGAACGATCACCACATCAACTAAGACTGTACAGTCGCTCTGCAGAGAGCCTCTCCCAGAGCCCAGGGATGGATCATCCTAAGGACTGACGGCTGCGCAGACAGCAATGCGGTTTCAGCTCTAAATATCATACAGGAACTACCACATACCGTCTTTACTGGTAACTGCCATTCTATGTAATATATACGTTAAATATAATCTTTATATCTACGTCATATCAATTACTCATTTATACGACACCCCACAACAGGGCACTGTTATACTAACATATCATAATCAGGCAAACCACGGACCAATCATAACTGGAGCCATTTGAAAGGGGGTCTGTAGGGCCGACTTGTACATGAAATGGTTCAAAGCACACAATTACTACATGTATACCAGTCTTTGACCGCTCTCCCCACACTACTATTCTCATTCAGTCTGTGTCTATGGGAAAGAGAAATGATTACCTCCGTCTTCCTCCATCGTCTGCAACAGTTCATCATTTTCCAACAGAAGCTGACTAACGATCGTATCTCGCAGTTTCACTTGTTCCCTTTCGTCCTCTGTTGTCTCAGCCTGGATGTATAGAGAAGGCACACTAACTCCATATATCCAAAGAGGAAATAATTATGGGCTTGGTAGCATATTCATGTGTATATGTTTATTCTAAAAAGAAACTGATTAAATACAGATTATGTACAGCATTGGTCTACCCTACTTACCACTTTGATATCCACAAACCCATCATCATCGGGAATAACGGCCTCACGTTGAATCCGCACCGTGGCAGCGGACATGATGATTCCATAGTGGCCTCCCCAACCCTTATCGTCCTTTCCTGCATCATACAGTAAACAGTATATACGCCAGTTACAGTAAACACTATAATTATAGACCAGTTACAGTAAACACTATATGGACCAGTGACAGTAAACATTATATAGCTCGGTTACAGTAAATATGATATGCCAGTTACACTAATACAGTAAACATTATATATTTCAGTGTATAAAAATATAACTACTGTAGAGTGGCAGGCACCCTATAACGGTACCAGCCAGTTTGATATGGTCATTTTTTGTTACCCTCTTAAACCATAGTCTTTCTATTACAATGTACAACTACTACACTATATACCTCTGGTTTCAATATAGATGCGGCGAACTCCTGGACCATAGTTCTTGAAGGTGACTGCTTCCTGTATCCACTCGTTGTTCTTGTATATCCTTCCTGTTTCAGGTAGTATGTGCTCCCTAATAACCTATCATTATAACGAGAAATGACTAGTTATAGCTAAAATACTAAAATGATATATCCGGATCGAAATCTTGGTTTTATTCATTTATTATTTTTCACCATTCAGTGAGGTCACCTATGTCTTACATAAATGCATCTATAGATGTATTGATCATCGACATTATAAGTGTCATCACATTCACACCAGCCACCATGGCTACTTCCCTAGACCAGTAACTGGCTATTACGTTGTTCAAAATATAGTGAAACCACTACTAGACTCCTGTACTGAGGATAATGGCGACAGCAAAGGCTGATCACGAGTCGCAGACGAGTGTGGTCAGCCGCGACTAAGCCATTGTCCTCAGTGCACGGGTCTGGCAGCAGTGGTTTAACTAACTTATGCCACACACCGTGGTGAGTGCTTTCTCACCTTTTGTAGGCCATATACATCCAGGCACTTTCTTTGTCTTTCCAGCCAAGTGTGGTATAATGTGTGTATATAGTAAATCAATTAATTGTATCTGGTGTGTGTAACCTTTAAAACTTTAGACATGCGTGTATGTTCCCATATAATGAATTCAAATACATTCAACGTAAAACTTTGGTTACAACTTACATTGCCGTTCTCACCGAGAAGTGCAGCTCTAAAGTAGTAGTGGCCTCCCCCACACACACCCTCACGGTACCACTCTGATACCTGAAATGCGCACATGCATACATGAAGTCAATTACCTGATTTTCTATGTAAACTATATTCTATGTCGCATCGTTATTTCTTATGTTGTCAGAAAGGATGCTGTTGCCAATGTTGTTCTGATTAAATACAGCCATTCTCATTGTGCGACCTGTTTATTCGATAAGAGGTGATTAGGCCCTAGTGGTAGGTGGTGTATGTATATATGGGCAGCTACCTGCACGCTGGGGGCTGTGTCAAGGTACTCGGGTGTAAACTGGTCAGTCAGCAGAACCTCCTGGTCCTTCACACACCACATGTGGGACGACTTGAAGGCCTTCTCCGTGCCGTGACCGCCATCGTGAAGAGTCCAATTGCCACGGACATTCCAACCTGTCAGATCACCTCTCTGCAACCCGGTAATAGGGTACATATCAAGTCTATTGTTTATTCTACGTAAGGGCAATACACTGTTATAGGAATCCATGGCTGGTTACGTTTCAGCCCTATGGGAGCTTAAGCATTGGGCGCAGAGTTGACCACAAAGGTGGAAGGCGGAGATGCCATCGAAATACAAAGTTGTTCATCCTTCCCATAATAATGCGAGTAAAAATACCTGTGCTCTTTCAGTGCCTCCTCCATCTTAAATCTTACCTTGTGCATTCCGGGGAAAAACCTATCTATCCAACATTGCCCTATATTGCACACAGAACTCACTGATTATGGGCCTGCCTCATGCGAATAGTACATGTAGAGTAGGGAAAGTGCGCTTTGGACCAGGCAACCACCATTCCCTTGATTTAATGGCTCAAATGACCGATAATCAAATAGCTAGAACCAAAGAAATGACACGATAGACAAAGAATAATGACATGGGCAGCACATTCGTCTAAAAGTAATATATACTGTACCATCGTATGAGAAAATGTATTCTTTGTGTGATATTTGCATCAACTTACCTCAGCTGAGCCATTGAGTAGTAGATTCTCTGACCACCCAACCAGCTTCCGTGCCTTTCTTGTCATCGTCCGTGTCAGCGGGTCCAGAGTGTCGGCAAGCTGAAGGGATGGAGACAGTCAGTATCAAACCATTATGCATTTGTAATCAGTGTGTGTCTATTGTTTTCCCCATTCTTTGGCAGCTCCACAAACAGTTTATTGGTTAAGTTATTATACATTATTGAGAGAAGCATATACTGCATACCTGCTGTTTTACAGACTCTTCTTTTTCTATTTCTTCTTTGGTCATTGCCTTTGGTTTGAATTTTTTGTCGTAGAGTGCAAAGCTGGAGATGACGTAGACAGTTCCTGTTAGTGTTAACGTCTTGTTGGAGATGGTCACGGGTAACTCTGCAACGTGGGCTGAGCCGCCTGGCACAACGCTTGGCTGCTTCGTTGTTTGTGGGTCTGCCTACACCAGACATACAATGAAGGGTGAATTTAAACAAAATTAATGTCACTGCTCCCAACAACAGTAGCACACACAGCAATGGGAATACTATGGGTAATTTGCACTTTATTGAGCATAATTAGTATAGGCAGTATAAGGTCTCTAATCATTCAGAAATGCACATGTTATTTCTATGGATAAGTATACCGACCCCGGATACTGACCTTCCCTGAAACACTGGCTCCGTTCACCTTGAGATCTGCAAATGTACCATGAACTGTGTGTATTCGTAGAGTGTATTTCCCATTCGGCAGATCCTCGACCTGGAAGGTAAACATCTTTAGTTTAGAAGCTGACTAAATGCTTGCTAGAAATGAAATTAGATATACTTGTATTTGTATCCAGTACACCCAGGTATATACCTAGTGAGAGCGTCGTTGTCCTCCACGTCTTATATACTGTTATTAAGTATCATGCGAGGTAGGTGGTAGTATAAAAGATGGCCCTCATGACGTCTTCTGTGCGTGTTCCTTGAAGGGAGTGGTCATTTACTAACAATTAACGGAGTGCTTACTTTGTGACAACATGCATGGCGGGGGTGGTATAATCAGAAAACATTTGTGGGCTTTTGCACCAAAACGGATGACACCCCTTCCCACCGTTTTTAAGAATGGAAACCCCTGACTGTGAATACTCTATAGTCACCTCGTAGTTGACCTTCTTCTCATCTACTGCCTCGGCGTATGGGGTGCGGTGCTGTACGTACATGAAGCCGTCAGTGGTACCGGCCACCAGCTGACCGGCCGAAGCTATCTTCTTTACCATGCCCAGTGCACGAGACTGGGACCCTATCAAATACGTCCAAGGGTGCCGTGGTCAATCATACATATTTGAAATGCTACATGTATAATTATTTCTCATGGAAAACAAAACTATGCATGTCAATTTCGTCAGTTGAACAAAGTAGACATCAAGGTGCTACTCTGCTAACACTGTGCTACCGTCCTTACCACTAGATACAGCTGTAAACTTTATTACACTACATCTCTGATTTATGGCTGCATATCCAATTCCACATACAGCGTACATAGATCGTTAATGTGAACCCGCCACACCTATATATCTACATACACACATATAGTACTGTAATTTAATTGTATACATAATATACACCATACAACATCGACCTACTTACCCCAGTTAAAGTCATACGAGAAGTTCGCAAACTTAGAGAATTCACTCTCATAGATGGTTCCATCTGAAGCTTCATAGGATGGGCCACAGCAGTTGAGTGCATATATGACCCCCGGAGGCTGCCATGCCACAGCGCGGGGGGAGCCGGAGAGGGGCACATCCAGACACGTGCCATCTGTAGACAAGCACACAGAAAAAGCCATCAACGCACGCCGACATTTTATCTAATTTTGTTTATGGCCTTCATTAATACAGAATGTTCTGCCCGACCGATTTAATGATCAATCTGAATATGATGCAATTTACACAATAATTCAAGCGTTTGATATACATAATTAGGTACAGAGAGGTCCTATTATGCAAAATAATTTGGCAGGCTGTCAACAAAGAAAGTTAATTATGTACATACTGAATATGAACAATATGAAAAGGGCATGTAATTCAACATGTGGGTTGAAAGAGGGGTCGTGGTCCCACACCCATGCATAATGAAGCATGTGTTTCAATAATGATGTTAAAACTACTGTAAATTCCTGCGTATAACCCGCATCTCGCGTATAACCCGCACCCCTAACTTAGGAGAATCCTATAACCTGTTTCTGGGTTTGAAAATTTCTATTTTAGTACTGTTATATAGTAATTATTAACCCTCGTATAACCCGCGCCCTATATAGGCATGTTTGGTATCAAATGAAAGCTGAGACTGGTTCGCGTACAACCCGCGGGTAGCACGCGGGAATTTACGGGGTAGTGAGTTAAAGTTTGATTTGCATATAATCATAGAAGTGATATCTCAAGCTAATTGCTCAACTAGGCGTGGGAAGTGGTTCTGAATTTGTGAGATTTAGAGCGGTTACCTTCGGGGGTGTACGCGAATCATTATCAGCTTTAATTTGATACCAAACATATCGGGTGCTGTGTTTAGAAGTACATTAAAGTCGCAGGGTTATAAGATTTCCTTAAACTCTTATACGGCTTATACGTCTCACGAGATGTGCTTTTGGTAGAGAACACCTAGTGGTCCCGGGAATACGTTCCCTCCCGTCAATGCTATAAATCTACGCCCGTAATAAAGTCCATTTTTCATCTACTACTAGCATTTTCGAGGCTAGCGGAAAGCACACACTTTCACCCCCGGCTTTCACCCCATCGCACCATATAATAAACGTTCTAGATATGCTAACACGGTGACTACTACCAAAAGTCAAGTTATTAACAAGGTTAGAAGTGTATATTTCAAATAACTGTACCTTGTATGTGTCTGCGTTCAGCAACCACTGCCACAAGGCGGAGACCTGGTCTTCTTTCCTCTTCTGACCAGTTATGTGCAAAGGCATAGGTACCTGGCTTGACTTCTTTTAGGTCTGCCTCCGGAATGAGCAGCTGCACCGTCTTGTCGACAATTATTTTGATGTTAGTGACCTTATTAACCCAGCCGATGACACGCTGGGTATCAATGTCTGTCGCCCCTTGTACGGGAGTCTCCTCCCCAGTGGCTAAGCAGGGGAGGGGACCTTGCGGACTGGCCCCTGATGTTTGGAGGTTGGAGAAGTAGCCATAGCGACAGGGTCCATTGGGCCCTGTGGCAGACACCCCACTTTGACAATGTTTGAATGTCCACAGGTCAGCACTGCTGTGGGGGAAGTCCTTACCCACCAAGCCCTTGACGAAGGAGCTGCTCACCTGACCGTCTCCCCCCACCGTGAGCAGGTAGAGCGCGGCGCACGTGGCCTCCTCCGCCTGACCACAGCTACTGGAGCACATGACGACCACGGCCCCCGCCTGGGTAGAGCCACTCACAGGCAGCACGGTGCCCGCCTCCCCATCCGGCACCTGCACATGGCCAGCCAGGGCAGGTGTGGCGTCGTTTTGGGCAGCATTGTCGAGCTGCTCGTTACGATTATGGTACAGTGAGTAGCTGCTCCTTGGGGGTCCCTGCACCTTTAGGAGCTGCTCCTGACACGAGAAGCTCCACTTGTCCTCACCGCACAGCAGCTTGGCCTCCTGGAAGTTGTCCTTCATGCCAGAGCGGACAGTATAGACTGCTGACACGAGGACGGCATCGCTGCTGCCCACCTCCCAGCCACTACAGAGTACCAGGGTGTTACCTGCGCCACCCGGCCCATTGACGTCCAGAGGCAGGAGGGTGTGGCAAGCCATTTGTTCACCCCTGAAATCGAAGTTTCAGTTTTTGAAAAACTAGTTTTTCAAATCGAAAAACTAGTTTTTCAAATCGAAAAACTAGTTTTTCAAAAGTAACCCCATTATCACCTCGAAATCAGAGTTTCCTGCATAAAACACATCTATCAACTGAAAATGGAGTTTCTGTCAACTGAAAATGGAGTTATTTATAAACTCCTTTTTCACCTCGAAAATTGACCTCCCAAATCAGTCAAAGTAAGGGGTTACAAGGACACAGAAGAATTGTAGGAGGCCCCCGGTCCCCGCACCCACATTCCCAGAACAAACCTGACAATATCCTCGTTAATTAATTTCAAATAGGGTAAATGTGGGTAATATCGCGCACCTAGTGACGATATTACCCAAATCTTCCTCATAACTCTAGCCCATCGTCACTAAGAACCCTTTTTATATGAAATTTAAAAAAATAATATTGAAAATTGAAAAAATTGAGAAAAAAAACAAATCGTTATTGCAACCACCTATATGGTAAGCAGGGGCCTAAAAGTATGACTAAATATTTGGGTTATATCGTTAGTATTGTTGTTATATCGCTCATATCGCTTATATCACTCACCCATTGATATACAGTGTATTTGACCATATGGGTAAATCCGCTCACCTGTTTTCACACCCAAAAGTGTGAAAACAGGGTGGTTCACCCCAAATGCTCTCACACCTGTATGGTGAGTAGCAGCATCCCCAAATTTACACCAGTGTTAGACAACATACAAATCTACCCTTTAACACTATTTGACTCATTTTACTGTTATTTGGTATATTATTTTTTGTTTTATAAACATGTGCGCGATATAACAACATGCCTGAGCGATATAAGCTCTATGGGAATTAGTATAGAAACTGCTGATTTAGCAAGTATTGAAAATACCAATTACTAGGTGATTTTGTTCATCTCTGGTTCATGACATACATGTATAGCACAGGTAAATGAAATGTATTAAAATGATACTTAATAAAACGTGGCAAACTAAAAAAAATAAAAATAATTCAAAGTTGAAAAATGTGCCTTTTAGGGGGGTGAATGTGGGTAATATCGCACATGTGGTAGAATTGCCCACCCCCCTAAAAGGCACATTTAAAAAAAAAAAAGTATAATTTTTTTTTAGTAGTTAGTATTGTTATATCTGATATCATTTTAAAGCATTTCACTAACCTGGGCTATACATGTATGTCAGAAGCGAGAGATGAACAAAAGTAACTTATATTTTTTGCTAAATCAGCAATTTCTATAGCAATTCCCATAGATCTAATATCGTGGACACATGTGGTTATATCGCTCACTTTTCATAAAATAAAATAAAATATAATAAATGATTATTAATCGAGTGGAACAGTCCTACAGTGTAGCTATGTGTGTTGTCTATCACCATACAGCATTTGGGGTGAAGCACTTTTAGGTGTGAAAACAGGTGCACGGATCTAGCCAAATGGTAAAATACACTGCATATCAATGAGTGAGCAATATAACCCAATGATATAAGTGATATAGCCATAACTGCAGCGATATAACCCAAAAATTTAGCCAGACTTTTAGGCCCCTGCTTACCATACAAGGGGGTTGAAATTGGCATTTATCTTTTATATTTTTTAGCTTTTAATTATTAAAAAAAGAATTACAAATAAAAATCGTTCTTAATGACAGTGGAGTAGAGTTGTGAGGAACTTTGGGTAATATCGTCACTAGGTGCGAGATATTACCCGTATTTACCCTATCCCCCTTCCATGGATCTCTAGTTTGAAAAACTAACCGATTATTCATAGGATATTCATATGTATTATATGAGTGAGTAGGCCTAACATGCGGGGGGCTAAATATGTTTCCCCCCCCAAAAAAAGATTTCCCAACACCTTGTAATATAATACACATTTCCAAAATCTTATCTCTCCGACAAACGTGATGTCCAAAGCTTAAACTATTTCATGCCAGAGGGGGGGGGGGGGTGGGGTTCTTGGTCTGAGTGTGACATACAATGATCAAGGTATGGGGAAACGCATAACAGGGGGAGGGTTGGTGTTTAAAATGGGCCATATTTGTGTGACATAATTATGGACCACCAAAAAAATATAGGGGCGAGTGGCTTGGGCCCCAAATCAGAACTAGAGGGGCCTCACAAATTCTTTTTCATGCAATTCCAATAACAGGGTGTTGATGTGCATCATACTTGAAATAAGATCTATGCCTCTGGTCTATACAAAATAAGACGACACCCCCTTTTTGCAAATGCCATGTACTATGAAAAATTACCCCTTTTTTCAACAAATTGCAGACATGCATATATTTGTAACAATAGGCCTACACCCCTTTATCCACCAATTTTTTAACGAGGATGGTGTCCATGCTCAAGCCCAGTATAGAAAGTGTGGGGACCAGGTTTGCGTGGGGAGTTTTTTTGAGGAACTATTTTCAGTCCGAAAATGGGGTTTATAAGAACTACATTTTCAGATCATAGAAACAGTTCTTACTATTTTCACCTCTGAAAAACTAGTTGTTCGAATTGAAAAACTAGTTGTTCGAATTGAAAAACTAGTTGTTCAAATTGAAAAACTAGTTGTTCAAATTGAAAAACTAGTTCTTCGAATACTGAAACTTCGATTTCACAGAAGAATATTTGGCTTGCCAAATTATGGCCATATCAGGCTGATATTGGAAGTATTTTGAAAAACTAGTTTTTCGATTTGAAATACTAGTTTTTCGATTTGAAATACTAGTTTTTCGATTTGAAAAACTAGTTTTTCGATTTGAAAAACTGGTTTTTCAAATACTGAAACTTCGATTTCAGGGGTGAACATATCGCTTGCCATAGGAGGGCGTCATCAGCCCCCTCCAACGCCGCCACCCGCAGTCCGTGCTGCAGCGAACCGTGACGGGCGTCTGACGTCATCACAGCTAGTCGGTTATCGCCGAACATCAAGTCACCAACCAGTTTACCATTCTCGTCCGTCGGAAAATGGTTGCGGCAGCCAAAGTGACCGGAGTTATTCTTGGACATGCTGGCCACCTCGTAGAAATTGCCGCTGAAACCGGCGCGGTACAAGAATACCTCTGCCGTTGTCTCCGGCCCCTTACCGCCGTATGAGTTGGAGCAGAGTATGAGTCCAGCACAGCCGCCCCAGTAGGAATTCACGGACATATCCAATGAGGCATGGCAGGGTATCGGCCACTTGGCCCTCGCATAGCCATGCAAACAATGGAAGTCCACTTGAAAAAAACACAAAACTGATTTAAACAAAATTTTAACTTTTCTCAACTTTACTTTTGTAGTGGTGGTACAAGGTGACACAGCTAATCCTCGTTCCTTCAATTTCTTTTCAATGATATGTTGTTTCATTATTATCTTGAAGGCTAACAGTAAAATCCTCCCTACTATGAATGGCTTATAGGCCTATTGATAGGGAGACTGCGATAATCTTGTCACACTGCACGTTCTCCGGGTACTCACCTGGGGCAGATGGATACTCCAGTTCAGGAAGAGATGTCATGGCTGCCGCGGTCACATCATTCTTAATAACTACATGCGCCTGAAAAGGAAAGGTTAAGCTTCAACGCGTGTGTAATTGAACATTGAAAACAAAATATCATGGTGTGAATAAAGTAGGATTATTTAATGAGAAAAAGTTATCCAATTCGTCCCATAAAACCTTTGAGTGTAGCAACTGGCCACTTTATTTCCATGGTTGAAATGTATATGTACACAGGGTATCATCATCTTACTGCCTGTGTTATTTACATGTTTTATGAAAAAAAAGTCCCCTTGCAGACTCACTTCAAATAGCGTGCAATAATAATTAAAATGGAGAAATCTATCTATGAAGAATATTCCTTCCATGGAAACTACACATAAAGAAACCAAGGTAGCAAAATATACAGGCACACACTGCAAACGATAGTCCATGTGAGTGGTCCAGACACTGTGTGTACATTGTTATAAAGCAAAATGTTTCAAACACGACAAATAGCTATATATATATATTGTAGCGGGCGGGAGAGGGGAGGACGGTCACGCGAGGCCTCCCCTGTCGCTACACTCTCGGGCGGGGCGGGTTCGTACGAGGACAAGTCGTACGGAACCGCCCCGACCCTTTTCCGGACGAGCGTATGGACGCTGGGGTGGGTGGGGACTATATAAGGAGTGGCACCGCCGCAGTTGTTTCAGTTTTGTGTTACACAATATACAATAAAGGATCTCTTGGAATACCCTACATGGTCAGCTGTCGTGTTCTCTATCCGATGCCCTTAATTTCCTTACATTGGTGACAGCGGTGAACAACAGGCATAGGACCCACGGACATTACACGATGTTAAGGGGCGAGAACGGGATGGACAGCGGCGAGAGGGGAGAGGCGTTGCGGACGAGTGATGAACACCCGGAGGGAAGACGCACGGTGGAGATGCGGGACCCGGGAACCGCGGGGGAACCAAGAGGGGCGGCGCTGGAAGGGCGCTTGGGTGGCAACTTGGTCGAATGCGCGGACGAAGATGTCTTCCTGCGGAGGAGCAGGGACACAGAACGGACGCCAGACGTGTGGAACTTCGGACGGCCGGACTCAGCGGGCGGGGCTCGAGGGACGGCGCCGTGGCGCACAGACGGTCGGCGACGGACGGGATGGGGCTCGGCAGAATCCGCAGGGGCCGGTGGCGACTTGCCGCGAGAAAGGGCCGGGGGGCGGCGGAAGGAGCCCGTCCGGAGAGGGGAGAGACCGAGAAGTGGCGAGGGGGACGAGTTGGGGGGCCAACGGATCGTCCGGGAGCAGGGACCGGCAGGGGGACTGCAGGTAACGGTGCCTAATACGCCGGCGGGAGACGGGGGACGCCCGGTGGTGATGCCCGCACAGTTCGACGGAACGACCGATCTGGATGAATTTATGGCGCACTTCCGACTTTGTGTGCAGGCCAACAAGTGGGACGACCAAACGGCGGGTATGTTTCTGGGAATAAGCTTCCGGGGGAACGCGAGACGGCTCCTGTCCCGCCTGGCGCCGGGGGAGCAGCTGGCGTACGCGGAATTGGTCGGGGCGCTGCAGCAAAGGTTCCAACCGAGGAACCAGGCAGAGTCGCACAAGGCTGTATTCCGGGGGCGGGACCGACGAGCAGAGGAGGACCTGGTCTCCTACTCAGAGGAGTTGGAGCGGCTAGCCAGACTGGGATATCCGGACGCGGACGGGGAGACTATCTGCAGTCTGGCAAAAGACAGGTTCCTCGACGGCCTGAAGGACAGTCAGTTGAGGTATTTCATATTATATTCCCAGCCCCGGACGCTGGAAGACGCGGTAACCGTGGGGGTAAGGGCGGAAGCCCATCTAACGAAGGACCGGCAGTCGGGGAAGAGGAACGATCGGGTATTTGCCACAGACGCCACCATGGCGGACGAACTCGAGTCCTTGCGGAAAGAGTTCACACGGGAGCTGGCGCCCCTGAGGGTGGACTTCATGCGGGAGCTGGCGAACCTCCGAAAGGATTTGTGCCCGCCGGCCGGGGGTCCCGGGGCGGCGACGGGAGGACAGCGGCCCTCCGGGAGGGGATGCTTCAGGTGCGGAAAAGACGGACACTTCCGGCGGGAATGCCCGGAGCGGCCTCCCGAGGAGGGCCGGCAAGGACAGGAAGGCGGGAAACCGGTGGAGGGGAAACCGGCATCGGGAAACGGCCAGCGGCCCCAGAACTAGGGAGTCCTGGGGCCGAGAAAGGACGACCGGAAATATCCGTAACGTCGGTACAGGGCCGGGAGAAGAAGGGGACAGGCCTCATAGTGGAGGGAAAACTCTTCGGACACGACATCAGTATGTTGGTGGACACGGGCACCTCGGCCAGCATGCTATCCACGCGGTGGTGGCAACGACAAAATGCCCCGGCGGCCCTGGTGGCGCACGACCGGACGGTAGTGTGCGCGGACGGGAGGCCCATGCAGATAAAAGGTCGTACGGAGGGGGCACTGCAATTCGCCGGAGAGAAGATGATGGGGACGTTCTTGGTCGCCGACATCTCGCCGGAGGGGATACTGGGAGCCGACCTCATAAGGAGCAACGGGATACTAGTAGATATGAATGGGGAGAGGTTGCTGTGGGAGGAGTCGGGCGAGGGACCCCCGGAAACGAAGAAGGCTCGGACGGGTGGATGCGGGGCAATATTAACACAAGACTGTTGTATACCGCCGGGGGAGCAGTTGGTGGTGACGGCGCGTATAGCCGGGTGGGACTTCGACGACGGGCTGTATTGTGTCATCCAGGGGATACCGGAGAACGAGCGGAAAGAAGGTTTCCGGGTCGGGCGGGGGATAGTGGCACCCAACAAGAAGTGCCGTACACCGGTCATCCTATTGAATGTGGGGGCCAGGCCGCTCTGGCTAAGGGAGAACACCCGCCTGGGGACGGCGCTGCCCCTGGAGGATTACGAGTCGGACGAGGAAGGGGCGTCGTGTGCAATGCTAGGGGCGGCACCGGCGGGTCCAGACGGAGCGGACGGGGTGGTCAACACGCTGCTGGACGGGGTGGACGAGGGGGCCCGGCCGAGCGTGGAGGCCATGATCCGGGCGAACATCGGGGCATTTTCGCACTGGGAGGACGATATGGGGGAAACGCACCTAGTGAAACACGGCATACAGACGGGGGAGGCTACCCCGGTGAAACAGCGGCCCCGACGATTGGCACCCCACAAACGGGCGGAAGCTGAGGCAAAGATCGGGGAGATGCTGGACCTCGGCATTATTGAACGTTCCACAAGCCCGTGGGCGTCGCCCATAGTCCTGGCACGAAAGAAGGACGGCCGCCCGAGATTTTGTATCGACTACCGGAAACTTAATGCGGTTACGAAGAAAGATGCCTACCCCATTCCGAGGATAGACGACTCGCTTGACACGCTGGCCGGGGCCAGCTGGTTCAGTACCATGGACCTGACTAACGGATATTGGCAGGTGGCCATGGATGAGTGTGATCGGGAGAAAACAGCGTTCGTCTCCCATAGCGGCCTTTTTCAGTACAAAGTCATGCCGTTCGGCCTGTGCAATGCGCCGTCGACATTCGAGCGGCTGATGGAGGTAGTGTTGAAGGGATTGCACTGGAAAACGTGTTTGGTATATCTCGACGACGTCATAGTGTTCTCGCCGGACCTGGAGACGCACCTTCAGAGGGTGGCGGAGGTGCTCCAGAGGTTGGTGGGGGCGGGCCTGAAAGTGAAACCGCGGAAATGTCAACTAGCCCGGAGGGAAGTGTCCTTCCTCGGACATATAGTAAATAAGGACGGGGTGGCGACGGATCCCGAAAAGGTACGGGCCGTACGGGAATGGCCCCGACCACAGACGGTGGGGGAAGTCCGGAGCTTTTTGGGGCTGGCCGGGTACTACCGGACGTTCGTGCGGGATTTTGCTAGCATAGCTAAGCCCCTCTCGGCGGCGGCGGAGAAGGACCGGAGGTTCACCTGGTCCCCGGAGTGCGAGGCGGCGTTCGAACAGCTGAAGGCGAAACTGACATCTTCGCCGGTTCTAGCGTACCCCGAACCGGAGGGCCAATTGATCCTGGATACCGACGCCAGCAATTTCGGCCTGGGGGCGGTGCTCTCCCAGAAGCAGGGCGAGACCGAGAGGGCGTTGGCATACGCCAGCCGCACCATGTCTAGGCCGGAGAGAAATTATTGCGTCACCCGGCGGGAACTGCTAGCAGTGATGTTTGGGCTCAAAAAGTTTCGACACTATCTGGTGGGTCGGCCGGTTCTCATCCGCACGGACCACGCGGCCCTCCGTTGGGTGACGGACTTTAAGGAACCGGAGGGCCAGGTCGCCCGGTGGCTGCAGGTGCTGGGGACGCACGATTTCACGATACAGCATCGCCCGGGGAAGGACCACAGCAATGCGGACGCCCTCTCCCGACGACCGTGCCGGCAGTGCGGGCTGGGGGGGGTCGCAGCCTACCGCGTGCTTCGCCCTGACCCGGGGCAGGGCTCAGGCGGAGCCGGAGGAGGAGGATATGGAGCAGGGGGCGGATGAGACCACAGTGACCCGGCTGGGGAGCCCGGCAGAGTGGAAGGCGGCACAAGACCGGGACCCGCTACTGGTCCGGGTCCGTGAGTGGGTGCGCGGGGGAGACCCTGCCGCCGGGGCGGACGAACAGACGGAGTCATACGATCACCGGACGTATGCCCATCAGGTGACCCGGCTGAGGGAGGGGCCTGGAGGGGTGCTATCGCGGGCATGGTACACGCCGGGAGGGGCAGACAGGCTGCAGATACTGGTACCGGCGGAAATGCAGTCGGAGGTCATGAAGGGGCTGCACGGGGACGGGCTGGCGGGGCATCTGGGGCGGCGTAGGGTTATCCGGAGATGCCAGGATTTCTTTTACTGGCCAAACTTCAGGAGGGACCTCACCAGTTGGTCCGCCCGGTGCGTCCCGTGCAACCAACGGAAGCCGCCGGCGGCCCCCCACCGCCATCCTATGGGACATGTCCCCGTCGGGATGCCGATGGAGCGGATCGGGGCAGACATGATGGGCCCGTTGAGCCCCTCGGCGGGCGGGAACGTATACATACTGGTCCTCGTGGAGTATTTCACGAAATGGGCGGAGGCGTACGCGCTCCCGGACCACCGGGCCCCCACGGTGGCCAGGGCTATCGTGGAGAATTTCGTGTGCCGGTTCGGCACCCCGGTGACTCTGCATACGGACCAGGGGTGCATTTCATAAAGTTTAGGAACCAGTTCTTGTCAAAATCGTGTTATGAGTTTAGGTTTCATAAAAAATAAGAACATCATTCAAGAAACCATGAAGTGGTTCTTGAAATTTCATGAAGTGCTTCTTGTTATCAAATCCAATCTTGAAGTGTCAATTTTACATGATCAACGACAACACATTCATGAGTTAAGCTAGAATAAGGGAAAATACTTTTAAGTATTCTTTAATGATATATTTTTATCAAGGGGGGCATTGTTACCCTAGAAAACTTGAAATTATGTGGCTAGCTGTAACCTTATAGAAATTATGGCAAAATTACTGAAAATAGCAACATATTCCAAACTGATCATGAAACATGAAGTGGTTCTTGAAAACATGAAGGGGTTCTTGTTCGAGCGATTCAATGGTGAGGATGTTGGTCTGAGTGTGACACACAATGATAGATGTATGACGTCGGCATGACATCACACAAGCAGCTCCCCCCCCCCCCTCCACAATTCTGCTTTGATCTTTCATGAAAACAATACGCTGGTACCATGAGGTACCAATACGCCTATAATTGAAAAATCAGCCCCCCCCCCATATCAATTTGCTTCCTACATTTCTGATTGTTTTAATTCTGTCCGATTTATCATAAAACCTGGTAAGTATAGTACAGTAATGAGTACTCAGTATACCATAGATTCTCGCATGTAAGCCTAACTCACGCAGAAACTGTACCCCTAACAAAAAATCCTTTAATCTGAACAGGATATCTGATTATGGTGAGTTTAGTACTGTATTGTACTTGAAAAATTTCTCATCCCGACTATAAGTTGGACCCTTTATAGGCATGTTTGGAAATCAAATTAAAGCTGAGTCTGACTTGCGTAGAAGCCACTACATCTACGCAAGAATTAAGGTGGGTCGCTACCTCTTGAATATGGACATACTGCGCAGGTATCTGCGCATATAGCTTAAATGGCTCAGAATGAGCTGATATTTAATCACTGGGTACATATATATGCTGACTAAGCAATATCCAAAAATTAGACGATTTTGAGAAAGATTGAGCTTTATATTGGACTTTGAATATTTGATATAATTATTTGTAGCTGATAATATTTGCTATTTTTGACATAACCTAAAAAAATGGAAATATTAATCAATAAATCATCATCTAGATTGATATAAATGCCATTACATTGCTTGAAGTAACCAAGGGTATGAAGTACAACCATTTTAGACCTTGATTCTTGCCATTTTACCAAACATTTTAGGCATTAAATATAATATTTAGACCATTTTTGCACTATTTTTTAACTTCAAAGGCCAAAAAACCTAAAAATATGCCCGGGACCCCATATCAAAAGCACATCTATATGTTAGCAAATGATCTTAACTATTTTTTGAGAGAGTTAAAAAAAATTCTGTTAACTTTGAATACTATTTTTAGCTAATAAAGCTACAAAATAATGAAAATTTGTTCCTATTCTTTCCGGAAACATCATTTTTTTACCCAGAATGCCATTGCATACAACTGTAAAATTATTTTTGCAATAAAGTGAAACATATAGGCGTATCACATGTGCATAATTGTTGATATGAAAAAAAATCAAGGAAGTTTTGGCATTCTTTTCTATTTTTTTGTGAAAAATGAATATACTTGAATTTTTCAAAATTCTGTAATTCAAAAAGTAGCTCGGGACCCCCCATTTTTCTTTTCATTTTCCGATTCTATATGATCTGGACTGCATGTAGGAAAAAAATAGAGAGATTCTGTTAACTTTGATCAAAGGGTAGCGACCCACCTTAACACTTTTTGGAAAATAGTCATAATCAGACCCCAGGGTGCTGTTTCTCCACAAATAACGGGCATCCACAATTTGCAGAATCGGCCTAAACTGTTTCTGTTCATCAAACTCTGTAGATCGTGGAGCTGTACATTAAAATGCATAGGTCTGCATTAATTTTGTAGGATTAAGTAACATTTGTGATAAAAGAAACAACTTTATTTATCATTTTTATTTACTCCACTAAATATGGAATGCCTTTTTTCTGCAAATTGCGGACGTCCATACTTTGTGGAGAAACAGCAGCCTAGTGAGATGTATAGGGTCTCCTCATACAATACATATACCATATATCATCGTGATCATGCAGCTGCTTTTAATAGAGTGCTGTACTTATATAAGCGCCGGGGGTTTATTAAAGGGGCTAAAAATCTAAAGGCCCAAAATCCAAGTTTTCCGTGGCACCAAGAAAGGGACTGTCAGACCCTGGAAATCTTTCTGAAATGTTAAATTTTTGTTGACTTTAATTTGAATAAGCGCCTATAGAAATTGAAATACACAGTTAGCAATAGCATTATTCCTCAAACATATGGTACCATTTAAAAACATTCTGGTTAAAGAAATGCTAATGTGAGCCTTGCCACAAAGTGAGCTGGAGTGTTTCCCAGTATTATCATGAAAATTATCCATCTCCTTAGAAGAAACTGCACTTTGCAAACAAAAGAATGAACAATTTCCCTGATTAGAATTATGTGATAGACAGAGTACAGAAGCTACTTTGGAATTGCAGAGTCACCTGATGAAATCCTGACCCCCCCCCCCTGCTCCTCTCATCGTGACATCATTTATGGACGACCCCCAGCCCTCAGGCCTACGGAACACAGGCCCCCAGCCCACAGGCCCTCCGGATCTGAGGCCCCCTGCCTTTAGGCCACTCTGACTACAGGCCCCCGGCCTGTAGGCACAAATCTCACGTCCATATCATACGTCCAACCCATTATCTCATTCAAATTCCTCACATCCAACACTATCTCTCTATCCCCCTCCTCATGTCCACTACCTCCCAGGTAACATAAGTACATTGGGCCATCATTGGGCCAATATACCACTTAAAAATGGGCCAATATTGGCATTTTGATATTGGCCCACCGCTGGTTTGACCGCTGGCCCAGTAATGGCCCATGCTCGGAAAAAGGGATATTGATTTCATGTTGGCCCAATGGTGGGCCATGATTAAAATGTTTTTACATTATTCCAAGGTTACAAATTAAACATCGGGGCAACCTTGAAATACATATGTGGCTCCAACAAATAATTCTCAATATAGGACAACTGCAACAATCACTTATATTGAACGATACTATTTTTATGTGTATAATTGAATGTACAAACACATTGGAGACATGACTGTCAAGTATCATCAGTTTAGGAAAAGCCATCTCTGTCTTTTCAATCCATCTTGATCTCTATCCCAAATTGGTTAGACACTATACAAACTGTATTACTATGATTTAGGACTTATCTAACTCCATTACCCACACATGAGGTGTCTTCAAGTTCCTTTGGACAGATTCCCACTGATGTCATGCAGTAAATTGCACTTTTAGATATCAAATTTCATCCATGAACTTCCTCTGACCTTTAAACGTGTAGAGCACACTGGGGATCACATTTATAACCCAATATGATGGCAAAGTTGGAGCCATCCTGTAAGATATTCTTCAGGCAACATTGAATCCCCCTGGTGTAGATCACAGCCAATATTGGACAAGTGTAGATAGAATTGATGTTGGTCCAACATCAGAAATAATATGATGGCCCTGAAATGTTCCAACACTGGGCCAACGCTGGGTCAATATCAGCAATATCAAGCATGGGCCAGCTCTGGGCCAGCGGTCAACCCAGCAATGGCCCATTATATTGCCAAGGGTGGGCCATCATTGTAATTTGTGTGTTGAACCAATGTATGCATTACCTACAATGGGCCATGGTTGTTATAATGATTGCGATGGAGTCGATCATTGTCAACATTGGCCCAATATACCCTTGCTACCTGGGCTCCTCCTTACGTCCACTACCTGCTCCTCACGTCCACTACCCCCTCCTCACGTCCACTACCTGATCTTCACGTCCACTACCTTCTCCTCACGTCCACTACCTGATCCTCACGTCCAAAACCTGCTCCTCCAGTCCATTACCATCCCCTGACGTCCACTATACCTTCTCGTCACGTCCATCTCCTTTCCTGACGTCCATCCCATCCCTCCCTCACGTCCAACCCCCTCTCTCACATCCACTACCACCTCCTCCACAGTACATAATAAAATTGAAAACTGAGATACACGTCACAATTTATAAAGAATTAAACTTGATAATAACAACAGAATGTAGTGTATGTGAGGGAGGGGGTTGGACGTGAGGAAGGGGGTTGGATGTGAGGGAAGGGTTGGATGTGAGGGAGGGGGTTGCATGTTAGGGAGGGGGTTGGATGTGAGGAAGTGGTAGTGGACGTGAGGAGGAATTAGTGGACATAGGGCAGAATAATTTGTTAGAGACAGTGAAATGGACGTGTGACAGGGGTTGGACGTATTGCTGAGTTGTGGACGTATGACGGGGGTTGGACGTATGACAGGTTGTGGCCTATGGACAGGGGGCCTATGGCCAGGGTGCCAAAAGACCAGGGGCCAGTATTCAGGGTGCCTAAAGGCAGGGTGCCAAAAATCCAAGTGCCTAAAGTACCCGGAGCCACCATGTAACATCTGTCCTGCCGTATCAAGACAACCACGACCTTTGAAAAGCACTGCAATGGATGTAACTTTTAATCCTGATGTCATTTGATGTATTATGATAGATAATGTCTATCTTAGAACCATAGTTAAGGCAATATAACACTAAGGTCCAGTCTGAAGGCGGCCATTTTGAATCTTCCATGCTTGTCCCATGAGGAACTTGTAATTTTAGCACAAGAACCAGCTGGTAACCAGCTTCAGCAACTGTTGTTTCTATCTAAAACACTAGGTGGCACCACCATTCAGGAAGTGGTTCAGGTTCATTTTAAGAACCACTTCATGTTTTCATGAAGTGGTTCATGAAAACATGAAGTACTTCATTCTAATAAGAATTGCTTTTACAAATGTTTTTAAATGTAAGTGGAAAACTGCAATTCGTGTAGCTCAATCCATAACAAGAAGTGCTTCTGGTTCTAAATGGTCATTTTTTTATGAACACCACCCCAGGGGAGAGAGTTTCAGTCCTCCACCTTCCGGGAGGTGGTGAAGTTGCTGGGAGTCCGGCAGTCGCGTACCTGCCCCTTCAACCCGAAGTCGGACGGGATGGTGGAGAGGTGTAATAGGACCATAGAGGCCCTCCTCTCCACCGTTGTGAGGGAGGACCAAAGAGACTGGGATCGGCAGCTCCCCTTCGTGATGGCAGCGTACCGGGCGACAGAACACTCTTCGTCGGGAGTATCGCCAAACGCCATGATGCTGGGGAGGGAGACGGCAGCGCCCTTGAGCTTAATATATCCCGTACGAGAGCTGCAGGATGTTCCCCCGGGGGAGGGCTACGTCGCCCGCCTGCAGGGGTGGATGGCGGAGGCGCATGCCTCGGCTAGGGAAAGCCTGGGCCGGGCGGTGGAAAGACAGAAGAGGAATTATGACCAGAGGGCGGTGTTGGACCCCATCGAGGACGGCGCGCAGGTGTATTTCTATCACCCGATAAAGAAGGTGGGGCTCAGCCCGAAACTACAGAGGTACTGGACGGGGCCCTGGACGGTTCTGAGGTGCATCGGCGGTCCCGTGTATGAGATAGAGATGGGTCGAAAACGGCGGGTAGAGCACTACGACAACCTCAAGGTGGTGCCGGGCAACCCAGCAGAGGGGGCGGACCTGGTGGGCATGGTAACCGGGACGGCAGAGGACCCCGCCGACCGGGGGGGGGCGCCCGTGTCGCGGGATCCAGGGTCCCCGGGCCGGCCGGAGGGCGGGGCGGGAGACCGGGGCGGCCCGGCCATTCGCCCCGGGGAAAAAGGCGGGGGTAGCTATGGCAAAGACGGGTCCCGGGAGGGCTATATAAGCCCGGGGGATAGCTGGGAGCAGCCAGTCATGGCTCTACACCCAAGAGACGATTTCTACCCGGCTATACTGAGTGGAATGAAAGGCTGGGAGTCGGGATCTGAGTCGGCGGAATCGGGAGAGGTGAGAGAAGAGGAGCTGGCGGAAGAACAGAGGAGGCAAGTACGAAGCGAGTCTCCGACCCACTGGGGGGCGATAGCCCGGAACAACGTTCCCGTGGTGCGGAAGTGGGTAGAACGGGTGGAGAAGGGGGACCGGGAGCCACCGCCGGCTGAGTATTATATTTGGAAAGAGGCCCACGGGAGGAAGAGGGAGTTCCAGTTGCTGAACAACATTTCTTCGGAAGAAGAAGACGACACCGTACGAATTCCAGTGACGTGGGAGACGGCTACAGCGCAGCGGGACAGACCGTGGAAGTCGAGGCGGAGGAGAGACGAAACGATCTCCGTCCCGGTACTACCTAAGACGGGGGAGGAAACCCGCACGATCACGGTGGGGGGACCCTTCCCGGGGAGGGAGATGCCGCAGGGATCCACCAAGAGCCGGGGCAGGTCCCGCTCCCCGGGGAGGCCCGCGGGGGATCGGCACGAGGGGACGAGCCGCAGGAGAGGAAGCAACCGCCCGGCGCCGGAGAAGAGAGGCCGGGAAAAGGACAAGTCGGATAGCAGGGGGTCCTCCCGGCCGGACAGGTCGAGGGACCGACGCCCCTCGGGCTCCTCCTGTACAGACGGCTCGGGAAGCCGAAGATCGTCCCGCACGGAGAAGGGAGAACGACGGTCCTCCCGGGAGGGGAGGGGGAAGAGCACCCACCAAAAGCGGGCAGGGGATAAGAGGGGAGCGTCCGACGAAAGAAAGGGGGATTCCCCACCCCGGTCCCGTGCGAAGGATGGGAAAAGCGACGAGACGGGCGCGAAACAGACACTTCCCACGGCGGGGACCGACGACAGCCAGGGTGGCGCGGGTCCCACGCTCCGAGCGGACGCTGCGCCGCACCTTCCCACGGTCCGGCCAGCGGACGCGCAGCCAATCAGCGGTGTGGAAATCTTCCGCACGGACGGAAGTCACCCGGCTCCGCGGGACGGGAGCCAATCAGGAGGCGAGGAGGTAGAGGAGCCGGGCGGGACGCCAGTATTTAAACCGGAGGAGGAGTCAGGCCGGGACAACTTCTCTTACGACATGGCCACCGATACTTACAACTGCGGCTTCTGCCACCAACTCGACCCCGACCTGCCCTGGGTGATACCGGCGGGCGAGTGGGACGCCCACGTTGCTGCCCACCCAGTGACCATCATGGGGTGGAATTGCCCGGAGAAGGATGAAGAAGGGAACCCCTGCCGCATCCAGAAACCGAAGGACCGGAGGGCGGACTTGGTTACACACATGAAGCAGCACAGGGAGGGGGGTGCCCGCAGCAGCAAAAAGCATCCGTGGGAGAAGCCCGGGGGGTTGCCGGACGCCACCCTCCTTACCAAACGGCCGAAACCCGCCCTCAAAGGCACCGGCACCGGGAAGTCCTCCAAGAAGCGGAGGGCGTCGTCCGACTTGGCGGGGGGGAAGTCCAAGGCCTCCAGGGAGGAAGAGGAGCAGGACGATGAGCCGGGGAAGAAGGACAGCCGGAAGAGCCGCCAGAGGAGGGACTCCTCCTCCTCTCGCCGGACGACTTCGCCCTCGCCGGAGAAGAAGGAGACGCCGGTCCGCAGCAGCCCCCGACGGTCCAGGTCGCACTCCCCGGTCACCGGAACGGCGACCCCGTCACCTCGCGTGGAGGGGCGTAGCCCCCCGAGCCGGCAGAGTACCAGCGGGGGGATCCGAGAACCGGAGGAGGGGAGATCCGCCCGGTTAGCAGCGGTCGGGGGGAAAGAGGGACTGATGCACCTCCTGGCCGGATTATCGGAGGAAACGATTAGGGAGGTGATGGGTGCCTCCGGCACCACCCAGACCACAACCCTGACCAAGACGCCGGGAGGCAGTGTGACAGTCCTCCAGGAATCGGTCACGGAAGTCATCGGGACCCCGAGAGCAGGGGGGGCCTCCCCGGATAAGGCAACCCCACGCTCCTCGCCCCGACGAAGGTTGTACTCAGACGTATCGCCGGGACAGCCCACCGCCCCGGACACTAGTACCAAGATTACGGTGGTGGCCCAGGTGCACAAGGAGGGGGGCGGAGAGGAGGAGAGCGAGACCGCCCCGGACGAAGCCGCCGCCGGCGGGTCCGAGGCGATCGAGGTGTTGGAAGAGGGGGGTGAACCGGACGACGACGGAGAGGAGGAGACCTCCCCCGAGGGACAGCCGCCGGGCGACACGACGCAGCGGCCGACCCCGGAGAAACCCGACGAAGGGCGGAAGGGGACGAACCCGCCGGACGAGGCGGTACCGGGCGGCTCCGGGGGGGCGACGACCCGTCACCCCACACCACGACCCCAGGAGGGCCGGGGCGTGCCGTCGACGGAAGCGGTCCACTGCGGGGTGCAGGTGGCACTACCCTGGAGAGCAACCGTGCCCCTAGATCCCGAGCTCGAGCTGCGCCGGCACCTCTCCACCACCGGGCTCCACCTGGACCAGCGCCCCCTGACCCTGGTCGGCGGCCGAAACACCACCTCCATAGAGGCGCGCGGCAGAGGGGAGTGGCTGGTCGAGCAACGACGAGTGTACGTCTACACCGAGAGTAACGTGGTAAGTCAATTAATACTCCCGTACGAGGGGCCTGTACCGGCCGGAGGGGAAGTAGGACGTACCCAATCGCACGAGGTGGGGGAAAAGGAGCCTGTATTGGCAGACGAGAGAACGACCGTGTATACGGGGGAAATGCAGTTCGGGCCCGTATCGGCCGAAGTAGGCACCGCACCTGTACGGGTGGCGGGGAGTAGGGAGGCAGAGACGGGAACGGCGTGGGCAACTCCAGTACAGGAGACAAGCCCCTACATCGACTTGCTGTCCGAATTGGTGGCGGTGGTGGGCCTGTAGTGGCCCGCCCCCCGGGGAAGAGGTATCCGGACGGGATTCTGCCGGGCGGGGGTAACACGGCCGGGTGTAAGTTCTGACGAGGGCACCATTCCTGTTTTGCAGCCGAGAACAGCACCGGAGCGGCCGTGAGCCGGGGGCCGGCACCCGGGTGGGTCCGGAGGCGGCGGGAGACGCCGGGACGTCGCGGCGGGCGGAGGGCGGAGAGGCCATTCCGAGACGAGGGCGACGGGAACGGAGGAACGGAGGGCAGCGGAGGCCCCCTCCACGACTACGCAGTGTAAATAGTTAGGTACAAGACGGAGGGCAGCGGAGCCCCCTCCACGACGATGCCGCGGACGGCGAGCTAGTGAATTAAGATAGTACTCCGGGAAACGCTAAGGGGAGGGAGTATTTCGTACGGGTTGGGGCTAGACATAAGTTGTATATCTATAAGTTATGATGACTACATTGTTGATGTTGAACTATGTATAAGTTAAGGGGACATGTTATAAAGTAGGGTGGGGAGAGTGTAGCGGGCGGGAGAGGGGAGGACGGTCACGCGAGGCCTCCCCTGTCGCTACACTCTCGGGCAGGGCGGGTTCGTACGAGGACAAGTATATATGTATATATATGTATATATATATGGATATGGATATGATATACCCGGTATATATAGGTATATTTATAGAGACCATTAGTTCATCGTTTGTCCGCATGGTGGGGGTGGTGCTGTTCACCTTCGCGCCAAGCCCACCTGTTCATAAATCTCTCATCTCCAGCGGGTATGGACGCAATGGTGATATGTACAGCGTGCCAAGCTGAAGTGGACGGCAGGTTGAAAGCCTGCGACAAATGTGGTCAGCCTAGAGATAGGAAAGACAGGAAATTATCGCTGAGAGATGAGATTGAGAGAGACCTGAAAGACAGCCATTCTCGTCGATTTTCTAAGGGTCAAGAAAGCGCCCGTCGATTATCGCAAGAACGAGACATTGAAAGGAGGATGGAGGGTGACCGTCAGCTGAGCAGGATATATATATATATATATATATATATATATATATATATATATATATATATATATATATATATATATATATATATATATATGTATATGTGTGTGTGTATATATATATATATATATATATATATATATATATATATATATATATAAAATGTATATGTACACAGGGTAGCTGCACACTTTATTAGTGAGAAGGCTGTTATCTGGTTGAGTGCTACTACTCACTGGTTTTGTTAGCGTGTTGTCAGCATTCACATCAGCGACTCTCTCATTGTCAACCAAAGCGTCAGGTTTACCTGCTCCCTCTGCCTTTTTATCCCAGGTTTGCATCCGAGGGACATCCTTTGGATTCAACTGATTTTCTTTTGAAGGTGAGCAGCCCATGATTCGGCTGAAAATTGAGAGACGTCTTTAAGGCGTTGACACAAGGATGGCATTGGAATAATATAGGAAGAACAGGTAATCTGTAAATACCCAGCTAACAAAATAAACACGTTTACCACGTTTTTTGAAATATTGTTTTAACAAACCTATATCAAAGGTTTTCCCCCACACCATGCACAGTTGTGTTGACACTACCCATTATACATTGAGTAAATTGTAACTTTGTAAGCACAGAATCTTGTAAGAGACCACAAACGTAGTCAGTAGGCTACAGACGAGAGAAACGATATCGTATTTTGCGATTCATCATGAGGCGGGGTCGTAATTGTTCAGACTCCACTAGTAGGGACGTCCAGTGGTTTTTGTTTTACAACAAAATACATAACATAATCTGGGAATCCGGTGAAGGAGACTCTGAGTCCATTGCCACAACCCTGAAGAAAAACATCTATGTAAAGAGCAAAAGCAGTTTGAAGCTGCATTTTCAAACTGCCTAGTATATCGTAGTTTAGCTACTGGCCCCTCTCGGATGACTGTGAGTGGTCACTCAGGCATGACAGTCAACAGTGGGGTGCACAGTGTTTCATAACAAATGCCTATTCATTTGATTTCTCATAGATGGGTTTTCCAATCTACAAGCCTTTCATTACATATTCTCAAGAAGTATGAGTCATGATGAAAGGCTTATAGTTATAAAGCCCCTCTATGAGAGATCACATTAATCAATAGTTGTTATGAAACATGATGCAGCCCACTATGGAAAAAATCAGTTATTTTGATTTCCCTCAAAATCTTATGTGTCTATGTCTAATATTATAATGAAACATTGTACCTTGCACATTGCCATTTATGAAAACCACAGGCCCCTTAATGATACCTTCTTCTTCCCTGTAGAATTAGAGGATATATATTTTTTCTCGCATAGAATCTCTCCTGTTTGTCCAATTGTAAGGGGCCTAGGTGCAAAATGACCACACACCAAGTTCGCTTGTTCCTATGGTCTAAATATTGATGGGCAGACCCATGAATTTTAAAAGGAAATGCCTACATAGACAGATGCCTACATATACCACCACTGCTGGGGTCAGTGAGTGCCCCTCTGAGGTGTGTGAGTAGTGAAACCCGTGCAGGCCGTGTGCTGGGCGTCCCTACCACTAGAGGTGCTCTCTCGCCAAGATCACCCGACCCAGTCAATGTGTCGTTATTAGGAGCAGCTCACCTTCTTATAACACCATCGCATGCCTCTAATAAATGCATGGGGGCTCCCTGGAAGGCTCCCCTCTGAGAAAGTTATGTACATGTATTATTTATGACCCCCACAGCTTTATCGACTACTCTCCCATGCATGGGCGACCTCGCCAAAATCATCCCAACTACTAGAATCTACTAACTTCCGTGGGCCCGGCCTTACATATACGTATAGAGGCCGCACAAGGGATCTGCTCAAGGCTCCCGTACGGGCCTATACCGTGGCTGTATGAGGACTTGTGTGCTGCAGTCACCACATATGCTGCATGCTATTCTTGCCGCGGTTGTGGCTACTACACAGCAGACTTTACATGGGCACTTACACCGCCTTGAACAGCTGCATGTTCTCCTGTCATATAAAGGTGGATAAATAAACCGCATGTATTGGTTATAGACGTATATAAGGTATACCATACCTATTTATATGGGCGTGCTGGATATGGAGCTCCCACAAGACGAGGTGGCCGTCGTCAGGGTCAACAACTACAGGGGTGGGGGGGGGGGGGGGGGGGGGCTGGTCACTCTAGTTAGTAATACTGTGTACAGGAGCGAGCTGCCACACTCTATGGCCCATGTATGTTAGTGACTATTGATCTATGTGGCTGGCTGTTACAATGCCTCGGCTGCCGTCAGTCATGAGTTTGAGTCTGTAGTGTGACTGCTTGGATCATGGGGCCAGCACTTGGGACTGGAAGTTTACATCTAATAATAGAAGAAGGGGGGGGGGGGGGGCAAAGTCGGAGTGAAGGCATGACAGGTACTCGGCCCTTTATTTAGTTTATAGGATTCTGGAGCTATGCCCAGTGGGTCCGCCATTTTAAATTTCGCTGGTTGAGGTTAAACCCACTGATAAGACATACCATGATGGGTACACTTAGGGGACAAACAGGGTACAGGCTAGTAACAGTCTTATCAGCTCTTATCTGTGTGGGTCGCCGCAACCAGCTACAGTCCCGACTAGGCCCTATATACAGCGACCCAGGGTTTGATTTAGACCTGGATAGGCCCAGCAGATCTAGGTTTAATTGCGTATTGTGTTCCTGAGATGATCGGCACCCTCTATTACGCGTAACATGCATCATTGTATTGACTAATACTACCCATATACAGTTGATAAAATTGACTTCGGAATTCTCGGGAGCAGAAGCCCAAGCAAAGGGTTTAGCGTCATATAGGCAATGTACTAGGAAAAGTCACCTTTTTGCTATTTTCTCTTCAAATAATGGCACAATGTATTAGAACATAATGCATCTCAGTTCTATAGGAAATCCTTAATATCTTTCAGATTTTGTTTTCACATGATTCTGTGAGCGGTAAATTATGTGTTTAACATTGGTTTATTAGTTCTATTAGTATTGGTATTAATTTGCAATATTCGGGCATATATACTATCGACACATGCAGCAGCTAGGGTTCAAGCCTGGAATAGATAAGTACCCCAGCTAACAAAAAAAAGTTATTTTACGTCAAATTAACGTTTTGAATAACGTTATGTCATACTAAAGAGCCTTAGACAAACGTTGACATATAACGTTATATAACGTTATAAAATGGTGTATAACGTTATTTGTTTACTGGGACAGAGTGACGTCACAAGAGAACGGAAATCTAGGCATTCAATCGATTGGTCTAGGCACCACTATAACGACTCCTTGATTGGTTGCTCGATAATGTACACCACTCAAAAGTCCAATCATAGGGCACTACAGGCGCAGACAATTTTATGATTTCTTTTTGTGTCTACAATGTACTTGATAAAGACAATGAGTATCTCCTTAATCATGCATTGACTATTTGGTGGACTATAAAGGATACTAGAGTGTACTCAATTTGTATAGGGTTAGTGTGGTATATTTGTTCTCTTGTGACATCACTTTTTACATGAGCTCCCCTCCTTTATTCAGGTTTGAATGCTATATGCTGCATATTTTAATTGTATGTATATATACATGTCCGAATATTGCAAATCAATATCAATACTAGTGATAAAAGGCCGCATAAAATTATGCTGGTCTTTTCTTTTAAACACAAGTTAAACCCCCAGTGAATATAAATAGCATTCACCTGAGACATCTGATACAAATGACCTCTCAGACCATATGTTTGTCAGAGGGAGATGATGTATTGATAAGAATTTAGCTACCTACTATCTCTATATTTTGTCACGTTAACTCATGAATGTTTGCTATATAGCAAGGTATACCAAAAGAATTGTACATGTGACACTTAAATCAGTAGAATAATGGGATACATTTCCAAGTGTATGTGCTGAGTGGGTGGTTGGGGCTGTGTGAGTGACAGCTGCACTGTGCTGTTTATGCATACCTGGGGTACAGAGCACATCGGGCTGAGGTCTGAGTTCACTGTGGCCCCACTGTGGCTAGTTATACACAGCACCTGTCCGTCACCTTACAAGCCACTCCCCTGGATCTTGCTGGAGGGACAGTCAGATCTGCGGGTTTAAACCCGCAGATCTCGGTGCCCCTCCACCTACAATCAGGGCGCAGTCGGGACAGGTACTCAGCCCTATTTATAGGAGAGCTGGGGCTTTAAGTGATACACAGAAAAAAAACGAAGTTGGTATTTCTAATATATCTTGGCGGAAATGGCTAGTTTTTCTTGGTTAGTGCTTTTGGCTAATGCTTAGCCAGAAATTAGCTAATGTGTTAGGCAGAATATCTAACCCCTAGACCACAGCAAGGCAAGGTCAATTTTGCTGGTACCCCACAGAGGAAGCAGCAACCTCCTGGCAAGCATGGCAGACAGGACAGAAATGAGGTAGGTACTGAATTTATATCCAATCTAATCTGTGATATGGTTTGACATCCACTATTGCAGGGATGGGCAGCTGTCGTAATGTCGCAAGAAATGTGCGACAGGGGTCTGGGAAAATGCGACAGGGACATTAGGGAAAGTCTGGGCTGAAATTTTTTTGTAAATATTCCAATTACAACCAAAGTTAGGACTATTTCAATAGATTTCATCTCCCAGTGTTCCCAGTGCAATATTCCCCATAACCCCTCAGCATACACCCATCGAGCAATGGGTTTTCAAAATTTTCTTGGATTTATACACCTGCAAACCCCTCAGAATACTGTAATACACCAATCTCAATGTAGAATTCCAAACCTTTCGCAGACCAACATGCTCACAGAATGCACCAATCTGACAGTAAAATGCTCATATCCTTTGGTGCAACATGCCCAGTACTCTCGTTCCCAAATCCTTCCGAAGGAAGGCTCTGGTAACTGCCAAATGTTGGGATTTTGCTGGGTCTGGGCAACCCCTGCTGGTAGGCTGGAACCAGTGAACAGGAACAGGAAATGGAACCAGAAAGGCTGATGGTAAATCTACCTAAAACTACCATCATACATTCTGGTTCCATTTCCTGTGCCTGTTCACTGGTTCCAGCCTACCAGCAGGGGTTGCCCAGACCCAGCAAAATCCAAAGTTCAAGGTCATTTGGCAGTTACCAGAGCCTTCCTTCGGAAGGATTTGGGAACGAGAGTACATGCCCAGAAACTATACACCGATCTAAAAGTAAATTTTCTCAAATTTCTTAGAACATTGTCTCAAAATCCCCTCAAAATATACCAATCTACAGATAGAATTATAAATCTATTCTGGAACAATATGCCCCCAAAACACCACAAATGCACCAATCTAAAGGTAGATTTTCAAAATTTTCCTGGAGCAACAAACTTCCAAGATTATCAGAATACATCTAATTTAACTAATAAGTGGAATTTCTAAATTATCTTGCAACGATATGTTCTCCAACCCATCATTAAAACACCTATCTAAAAGGTAGAAATTCAAAATTTTGGGTCAGCAGTATTTTTTTGGATCAATATGCCCTCAAAAGTACATAGAAAATACCAATCTGAAAATAAAACTTCAAACTTTTCCAAGAGCAATGTGTCACCTATATCTCAGAATGCACCAATCTAAAGTTATTTTCTGGGAGGAATGTGCCCAAAACAGAATTCACAAATCTAAAGATAGAATTTAGAGAATTCCTATTAGCAATGTGGCCTGAAACACCTCAGAGCACAGCAAACTAAAGAGAAAAATATCAAAATTCTCTTTTTATTTTACACATGAAATTCAACTCAAGTAGATGGTTTGGGGGAGGGGAGGGGTCCCTCACTACACACAAACACATTTAGTCTATGTGGATCGATCTGAAATAGTTTGCTACAAAGATTTCTAGGTTTGCTCCAGCATATCCCAACATGCCGAGCCCTGTATTGTCTTTCGTGTAGGATAGATGTCTGGGTGTTTGTGATTCAAATAATACTACAATTTATATCTATAATACTTTATTTAGCTTTATTTTGTAATATAAAGATGACAATTACAACATACTCTATTATCACCCACCCCTTCTGTATGGTGGCCAAGGAGGCTCACCTAAAAAAAGAAAATTCAAAACTTTTTTTTAGAAATTTGTTTCACCCTTATATTTTTGGGTGGAAATTTACAGTGGATTAGCAGCCCTCATGAAAACTGGCCTCGGAAAAATGACAGCCTTGTTAATTGGTCCTCATTAGCCCCTGTGAAAGCTTGTGACAGGTATCTTCTCAGCAGCACTGATATTCAATGCATTTGTATAGGCGTACGAAAGTTATAGGACCCTGACATCTTTAAAAATTGACCCCTGCCAAAAGTGGTCCTCTTGCCGAATATTGACCCATTGGCTCATCAGTCACTTGTCAAAAATGCAAAAAAATATTAAAAATCATGAAAAAGTAGATTTTTGAGAAAATGGCCAATTTGGAAAAACAAAATTCTGAATCTCAAAAAATGTTTATTTTTGGGAAAATGGCCAATTTGGAGGGGAAAAGGGTTAACATCCCCGGAAAATGGCCGATTTGTTGAGAAAAAAGCAAAATCTCTGTCCAGGAAAAAATAAACAGGTAGATAAAGTTGGATGGTTCTCGCATCACTTTGAAGCCTTGCAGAGTCTTTAGTGAATGTTTTTATGTGGGGTGAAATTGACGAAGATTGGTTATATTTATTGCAGGGTTCTGCTTTTGGCTTTAGAAATCCTGACTGTGATTGCGAATATGATAACAGTAATTACTCCTCTATACTCAAGGAGGGTAATTAGCAATTTATGGATAAACGTTTATTGGCTAAAATTGAGCAGGGTAAGATATTACGTTGTGTTGATAAACCCAAGTGCATTCATGCGATTGGTGCTGTGAACAATAAAAAGTTGGGTTCTGAGACCGGGGTCAGCATTAGGCCCATCACTGACTGCTCTCGAGGGGGCGGGGCTCCCCCGGTGAATGAATTTTGTGACTAAATTTGTTCTAAATTTGTTTACAAATCTATGGATGGCGTATGTGACATGCTACAAGATAGCTCTTGGATGTGTGGTACTGATATCGCAGACGCCTATTGCGGCCTTCATATCAATTATGGCGATAGGAAGTATCAGGGCCTGAGATGGAACTTTGATAATGGAAATGGTGATGAACTATTTGAAGATAGTAGATTGTGCTTCGGCATGGCCTCTGGCCCGTTGGTTTTTAATAAGATTTCTGAATTTATTGTTCGTTGTATGTCTAGAAGAGGCTTGAGCAATGTTATCAATTACTTAGACGATTATTTAATCATAAGTGATGATTATCAATCATGTGTGTTAGCCCAGCATGTCTTGTTTAGGGTGATACGTCACCTGGGCTTTAATATTTCATTTAAGAAAGTGACACCAATTTCCCAGAATTATTTTTAGGAATGACATACTTCTATTAGACTGGAGGCAGAATTTTGAAATAACACCATATGAGGAACGGAATGTTAGAGTGTGGCATCCATGCCAGACTTGTAGTATGACCCCTACTGATCAGGTTAAGGGTGGATGCCACGTGCACAAATCGTTTTTCTTTGAAATAAGGCTCGATAATGGCGGCCATTACCGAAAATCATGATTTTGGCCATATCTCGGTGAGAAATGATGATATTTAGTCATTTAAGGTGTCTAAATCCACATATTCAGGGTCTAGGAATACTATGGACGCATCAGATTACCTTTCCCATGCACACATTTTGTACCTTAATGGGGTAGCCATTACCAAAATTCACGGTTTTGGCTACATCTTTGCAAATACTGTTCACAGTAATTTCAACCCACTGAGTCTGTTTGTTGAGCATACTTTGTATCTTTTCCAGTGTAGATATCGACCTTTCTCAGTAGTACGTTTGGGTGAAAGATAACAGATTGGGGGCTAGAATGTACAGAAAAGTATGGGATTTAGCAATTATCCCATCTATGGAGCTCCTTGTCTATATTTTGTGGATATGTTTTGAATGGGTTAAATCCTCATCTAAGTGTTTTTCAAACACATTATTTTCATTAACAAGGAGGGAGGCTTTTGGTATCTGGTAGTTTGATATAGGTGTGGGTCAATTAGGTATCCATGTATTCTTAGGCGAGTGCACCTGAGAATAGATATACCAGGGCTAGTCCTTGCAATAATTCTGTGTGCAAAAATAGCCTGTTCACTGGTCATCTTTGTTTGGCCACTCTGGAATCATTAATTCAATATTTGTAGGTTAATCATACTTTTTGAAGTAAGTTGGAATAAAGATTAAATTGGTTTCAAACTTCAGCAAGTCACTTTTGAGTGTCTCCCTACATTTACATTCTTGAGTATACACCCTATTTGCCTATCCACCAGGAGACCAGATCCTAATGCAGACATAGCTTTTGATCAGTTAGGCAGAGTAGATCTGGATAACCTGACTACAATAGGTTGGAATCATGTGTACCCCTTTTGAATGTCACACATACCAACCAGATGGGAATGGCAGAGGATGGCATGGTGTTTTGGGATGGATGTGGCATACTGTTGTATGAACTATAAATGCTCTTATGCTCTAGAGGAAGGAAGCATGGGTATGTATCCCAAATCTGGTGAAACACTTTTCACCTGCTACCTTTAAAACTTGATGAGACAATAGTTCATACTGGACATCCGACAGCATTTTACATATTAACCCAGACTAGAAAAATAATACATTTAGTATGATGTTCAGTTGGTAGAGGTGAGTAGAAATTACTGGTACATAAACCAGATAAACTGGGATAGTCTGATTTACAAGATTGCAGTTAAAAGCTATGTTTTATAAGGAAGGTTAAATTTTTTGTAGGGTGTGTTTCTTTTTATGGGGGAGGGGGCAGAATTTATTCAGCTACCTTCACATTTCCTTATTAATTAAGCATTGAAAGTTTTAATAAAAAGCTAACATGAATTATGCCACTGTAGTAATTTTGATATCTAGGACTAGTGACTGTTGGGAACAGTCCAAGTGTTTAACTACTAGTAACTGTAAGGATTTTTTGGCTTCCAGATATTATACCCAGGAACAAAACACAGGTCACATGTTCAGGAATGAAGGAATGCCTCTATTACTCTGTGGAGTCTACAGACACTCCTAGTCTTTTACTTTCTTGATCACGGCCAGACTCTGTGGATGATGGTCCATGTGGGGGGCAGGCTTGTTCCAGGTTCTGTCAGATGAGTCTTGGTAGCGGATTGACTGTAGGTCAAACTCAATGAGTGGACCCACAGCCAGAAGCTTCCAGTGGGAACTGCCAGTGAGTGGTGATGGCCTGCCTTATATGCATATGTTTGGCATATGACTATAATGGGCGATGTATTACATAAATTATGCTACCATTGTGTCCTCATATACCCATAGGATGTGGATGTAGCCACTTCAATTAGGAGTCTATCATCATTTATTGGCTGGTTAAATAAATGGCAAAAACAGTGAATTTCTGTTATAGTTACCCAAATCTATAGGATACAATATATGTATTACGAAGGTAATCTAATGCCTCCATAGTATTACTAGGCCCTAAAAATGTGGCTTTAAACACCTTATATGACTCAATATCATCATTTCTCAACTAGATATGGCCAAAACCGTGAATTTTGGTAATGGCTACCCCATCAACGTATATGATATGTGCATTGAGGAAGTAATCTAATGCTCCCATAGTATTCCTAGACCCTGAAAATGTGGATTTAGACTCATAAAATGACTGAATAGCATAATTTTTCATCAAGATATAGCCAGTATCTTAATTCTTGGTAATGGCTGCCCCACTAAGGTATGATATAAGCATGGAAAATAAAAGTTGATGCTTCCATAGTATTCCTAGACCCTCAAATTGTGGATTTAGACACCTTAGGGAGTGATCATTTATTATCAACAGGGGGGGGTGGTGGGTTTGCGGGGGGGGGGGGGCAAAAAAATTTGGGCCCCTTGACCGGGGGGGGGCAAAATAATTTGGACCCCTCTTGTGGGGGGGGCAAAAAAATTTAACTGTTTTGAGCCAAAAAGCCCGCGTGTTACTATGCTTCAAAGGGCCCGCGCATGAGCCGATTTTCACCCCTAAGGGGGGGGGGGTAAAAAATGTTGACCCCTTGACCGGGGGGGGGGGTAAAAAATTTTGGTAATGGCTACCCCATTAAGGTACAAAATGTGTGCATGGGAAAGGTAATCTGATGCTTCCATAGTATTCCTAGACCCTGAATATGTGGATTTAGACACCTTAAATGACTAAATATCATCATTTCTCACCGAGATATGGCCAAAATCATAATTTTCGGTAATGGCCACCATTATCGAGCCCTATTTCAAAGAAAAACGATTTGTGCGTGTGGCATCCACCCTTAAAACCTGATCAGTAGGGGTCATACTACAAGTATGGCATGGATGCCACCCTCTAACATTCCGTTCCTCATAAAATGATTTCTAGGGCTCTTTTGAAATTCTGCCTCCAGTCTATATGCTTTTTTATGAAAAAACAAGTGCTTCAATTCAGGGTTTTGCCTCTGAGTTATTTGCCATCTTCCTTTAAGGTGACTGCAGATGGGTCAAAAGCGACCTGGGGACCTGGGCTGTTTTGGAGGCGACTTTCGACCTAAAGCAATAATATAGGCGACCTGGCGACTTTTGGCAAAAAATAGCAATAGGTTAAGGGGTCAAAAAAAGCGACTTTGTGACCTGGACCCTTTAATTTCGGCGACTTTCCGACCTCAGGGGGGGACCCCTCTGCACCCCCTTTAGGGGAAGATGGGGTAATACGGGCCATGGGGTAATAAGGGACACTCTCATTTCAGACTGATATTTCTTACTGAAAGGTAACACTAAGAACTCAGTTTGGGTTTTATAATAAAAGGTAGGCATCAGATCATATATATTGCAGCATTTATTATGTTGTTGCAGGAATTATTATTTGAATTATACGCGGAAAATAAAATTGAGTACCTGGAATATTGAGGGCTGACATCTTGATTAGTACAGCATAATTAGACATATCATTATTCATGTAAGCCCCTAGTTTGAGCAAAATGGTAATCTTTTTTCTGGTTTCAGGTGCTAAGGATAAAACACCCAATAGCTTATAAAATTAAATATGGTTTGGTTGTTTTCTGTGAAGTGTCTAGGAATTGACACCACTATTTGTGTGGTGTCCCGTATTACCCCAACCTCATTTTTCGGTGGGGTAAAACAGGTCAAAGGCAATCCCTATGGCAATTTGTATGTATTTTTTCTACAAAAATGTTAAGCTATTGATCATATTTAAAACCTCCACATGAAAGAGTGCCTTTGCAGAAACTACTTTTTTTCAAGATATCTAAATAAACATAGTTCTTTGTGAGATTTTTTTCATGTTTTAAATTTGCATATGGTCATGCTTTGTGTGGCGGCCATTCTCCAAAATGGCGGCATAAAAATACAAGAAATTTCAGGGTAAATTTGAACATCACGGACAATTTACAATTTTTGCTGTTTCTATTGTGCATCTCAACATAAATGGTCACAAAGTAGCTTGAATTAAAGCTATAGAGGAGCCCCATCTAATAGATAGGGTTTTGGGTATATCATGACATCCTGGTTACCATGGAAACAATGTAAACACTCCATTTTTGCCAAATTCTGCTAATTGTTTAATATTTTGACAAATTCTCTCGACAAGAATATGCATATAGCACTCATTGAGGTAACAAAGTATCTTTATAATGTTTTGGGACAGTTTAAATCATCATATATTTGTGGCCAGGCCAGTGAAAAGGGGTATCTAGGGGGGAATTCCTAATTAAAGTTCATGTCAAGATCTTTAAAATGAAATATCATATGCTAAGATACTACTAGTAGTTTTGCGAGAATCACATCTCAAACATGAGTGGTTATGTGTAACTGAAAATGATAAATATGCCCTAAATGCCCTGAATCCCATAATAAATACTGAAATAGATGAAAAAGTCAGATTTATCAAAAGTAACCTAAAAAAGTCTGACTTTTTAGTGTAGATTTGGTTCTAGGAGGAATTTTCAAGATCTGTTTTCAGTTTTGAGTAGCTGATGTGATTCCCAAGAAATTGGGATCAAAATGTTTCATATGGGACAATGGAATGGTTTCCATGGCAACCAGAAAGTGACATATGCCCTCATTTCTCATAGAAAACGTTCCATTTACATTCCAAATATAGAATGTTAGGACCAAAAATGGAATAATTCTCAGGAGACTATTGTATTCCCCATAAGAAATTACCTTAAGGCATTTTAGGGTCTAGTTTCCACTCTTTTGCCATTATAATGCCCCCTGGTGGCCAAACTCAGACCTAAAAATCCCCCCCCCCCCCCGAAGGCTGGTTTTCTGAGGACGGGTCACATTTTGTTAAGGTACCTCAAAGGCTTCCCATTCAAAGAATTCCACCCATGCATGAAAGATATTTGGCCATTTTCACTGACAATTCCTATTCCGTTCCGTCTTACCCCACAATGGCGACCCGTATTACCCCACCGTGGGGTAATATGGGTCACAAAATCTTTGAAATTATTAACTACAACCATTGTACCTTAGGGAGTTTGAGGAAATTTTTCTTCAACACAGTTAAATATAAAAGAGGAATGCTTAAAAAGTAGGTAAATAGATATTTTGCTTATGGTCACCAGAAAGGCAGAAATTGCATGAAAACCCTTAGGTGTCCCGTATTCCCCCATCTTCCCCTAAGGGGTCCGTTTTGCCCCGGTCTCCCCTATTTGAAGAGAATAACCAAAAGCTGACCTTTCTTATTACATTGTCTATATCTGTGTAGACTCTTTGCCCTGTCCATAGTTCTGCTCCCGAGAATGCTGCTCTAGCCCATGGCTGCTGAATCTAGAATACGGGGTAAGTCACTGTGGTAAAAGATTCAGCAAACACCGAACGGATCCCGGGTACGCTCCATACGAGTAGTATATATACACCTCTCCTCTGGGACACTTTCTAATATTACTAAATTATTATAAAAAGTGTCCCAGAGGAGAGGTGTTTTTTAGTGCGAGAGGTGTTTTTTAGTGCGAATAACAAACGTGTCCTACAGGAGATGTATTCTTTCAGTCAACACCTCTCCTCTGGGACACTTTCTAATATTACTAAATTATTATAAAAAGTGTCCCAGAGGAGAGGTGTTTTTTAGTGCGAATAACAAACGTGTCCTACAGGAGATGTATTCTTTCAGTCAATTACAGACTAAACATTTCATTCCCTATTTGTGTCTTAATTTTTATTTATTGTGGACCCCCTGAAGAGGGGGTCTTATGGTTCCAGGTGGTCATAGTGGCTTCCCCAATTACCGATTTACCGGCGATGGTCGGACAACCATGTAGCTATTGGTTTGAGGACCTATATCATTTATTTGCAGCGCCAGCAACACACCTGCTGGTGCTGCCGCCGTAGCAGGCCGAGGCCTGCCATGGGCGGCATAGGAGGAGACAAGTAGACCCACCTCATCTTTCGTATTAGTATAATCTGACTGACCAGAGAAGAGGTGCGAGGATAATTAACTCTCTCTCTTCTACTCATTCTATATAACTCATGTTGTATATATCTGTTCCATTTCATGAGGATGACATTAGTTTATTGGATAATACATGTAAAGTTGCATTATTCACGTCTATATCACCAAAAAAAGCCTGAAATATGTAGGCGAGTTGAGAAAATTCTCACCTCACCAACTCCACGACTCGCCCTCTGGCGTATCACTTCAACACTACGCTCTATTCTATTATGCGGTCTGACGGACCTAAACTCATGCACGTCCCAACCAGGTGTCCTGAGTGAGCTGAAGCCTATCTAAATACAATTCAACATGGTTTCGTTAGTAATATACATCAAGTTGACATCAACTTCTTGCATATTTCCAGTGAACGGCACGAGGAGCCCAAACCATTTAGTTCACCGTCTGAAATTTTGAGTATTGATTCAAATCGTTCCCTATCTCACAAAAATTTAACCAGAAGGAGTATCACTTTTGATTCTTTGGTGTGAATAGAATGAGAAAAAGGTGGGTCTCACCATCTTTATCACTGGGTTCCATATCCTGACAATTTGCCTAGAAATGTAACACATGGATGTACTATTATACCTTATATCAGATAATCTAACTGTTTTGTCGGAGTATGTGATATTGCATAATGTTGTTACAATGGTAGACCATAATATTTTTCTCAGTTTCACATGAAACCAATAAAGAATAGCAATACCCCTTCTTAGGTGGATCTAGTTGTCTAGATCTAATTTAGTCAGTCCCTCATGATCTAAAGTATTTCTCAGCAGTTGAAGAAATGAAAATCCTGTCATGTGATGGTTCAGAGCCCTCTCTTCTATGGCTTTGATCCAAATCATTGTAATATCCAGTGGTCGGATATACAAGTCTTCATTCAAGAACATTTTCCGGTGTGAGAAGTAGTCCCCTTCTTGTAGTATAATTCTCAAATGAATTTGGAATATTTCTTTTATCTGTTGGAGAGAATAGAGCTGTTTCATGGCATATACAGTGTTAGATTGGTATGTGCACGATCTCACAGCAAATGTTATTTTACTATGATGTACAACTGTTGTCAACATGTGTGAGGTGAAGGTCGAATGTCCTGAATCCATTCTCCCACTGAACAAGAATACAGTATGAAGTATTCTTAGAGCACACTCTACACATTTGTACATAACTTTTGTACTAGGATCTTGTTCCTGCCGGGACAGAGATCCCGCCATCTTGTACAAGTTATGGGATGTTTCGCTTATTGTATGATGATATTTGCACATCCTCACATTTTTCTTCTTATTTCTATGTCTCCGAACAGAAGGCTTCCCACATGGAAATTTTGATCCATCTAAACACCCACACACAGGATATTTATACCCGCAATGTTGCAGATTTTTATCACTGCTGAGAATACTTACTTCTGGATCATGAACGATTTTCTGTTGCTGTTTCAATGGTTGTCCTAGGATAGGAGCAAACACCTTCAAAATGTCTTCTAGCGTAATATGGCTAGCCATCTTCTTGAATTGTGGTACAAGAAGTTGGCTCTACCCCTTTTGTTCATACAATATATGCCCTGCATTTTCTTCATTTTATTCTATTGTTTTTAGCTCTGTGCTACATTAACCAATGAATGACCAGCACAGTTCTAACCCTAATGTATTCAGATAGTCCTTTTTGTTTAGAAGTTGTGACACATCTACTGTTCTTTGTTTGTAACTTGTCACCAATGTAAATTATTACTTTTATCTGGTCGCATAGAATTCTAGACGGATTCACTTTTTCTACATGTAGGACATAAACATGTGTCTTTTCTCGGCATGGGACTTTTCTAGGCATGGGAATGTTGTCCTATTACGCCACTTCCTGCTACTTCCGGCTATCTAGCACTATTTTCTGCATACAAAGAGGGAGGACAGTATCCGTATCATGTCGCGTTATCCCCACCTTCCTGTATTTCTTACACCTGTCAACATTTAACCCTTTAAGGACAGACATCACTGAAAAATGATATTGAGCGTCATGATATACCAATGAAGCTCTGACCAGAAACTAGCCAGGGCTGCATTGATGCATCATGACGAGCATGTAGGGGTTATAATGTATTATGCCATCTTCAATGGGTTAACTTTTCACCAGGGTCACCATCCTCAAAGGGCTAACTTTTCACCATGGTACTGGGTTGTATTGTGATCCGGTTCTACCCAGGGTACCACTAGTGTGACACATCTTCATCTGGAATAAACACAGCATTTTTTCCTGTCCCAGCACACGTTTCTCGAGATGTCTCCTCCCGTATCAACATGTTATGTCTGGATTATCTTTTTATATCCCGGAACACTGTGTGTTTCCCCCGTAACAAAAAATATGGTGCTCCAACTTATGTTAGCCCTCTCGGGAAGTAAATTAACCCTATATGAACAAAATACTGTACAAGACGCAGCATGGAGTATATATATATATATATTTATTTATTTTGATACTTTGGCTATATCAAATGTTATACACACACGTTTATTTTACCATTAATTTCATCACAAGGAAATATCAATATCTTTACTAACTTAGTCATGCTGTTTTATGGTCTGGTTCTATACAAGGGTTAGGATAATGACAAGATATAGACGCGTATCATCTCTGGCAATTTGCACTATGGGACACGCCACATTCAGTCACGTATCTTTATCTGGTCTCCATTACTACTTATTCTCCACGCGTCCACCTGCTGCTTCTGTGACACATAAGTCACACAGCAGGAGGACGGAGCGTCTTCTGCTGCTTCTGTGAGACATAAGTCACACAGCAGGAGGATGGGGCGCGTTGATTCATGTTTACCCTTTTCAAGCAGCATACGGTACTATAAGTTGTGTATCTATATATGCATATTTATATTACACACACACACACATATATATATATATAGAGATATGAATATCAATGACTGTATTCTAGACTACATCTCTCATATATAGATATCAGTTATATCAGTTATATTTAACCCTAGTTTTTAACATGATGCGGTATCACAAGAACATTTCCCTCTGTCAACTGATTGATGTCTATTTCTGGACTATTTTTTCCCAGCAATTTAGCCAAAGATTGGTCTCACAATTCTGGTTCTGAAACAGGAAACATTAATCTCAATTTTTCTGTTATTTCTGACTCCAGTTCCTCACATGTGACACACGCTAGACACATAAAGCATCTGGGTAATAGTAAACATGACGGATGGAATTCCCTCAATCATGGTGAGATATGAGTAAAAATATCAAGTAAACAGAGTCCTGCCGGAAGTCAATATGTAAATCTCCATCCTGTCACATATTGGAATAAATGACAGTCGGAAATAACTTAGTTCATACAAGGGTGGACATGAGGTATAGCTCTTACATGACAACAGGACAAATAAAATCGTGAATCTCTGAATCCCTCCTTATGCATATAGAAGTTAAACAACGTTTGCTATATTAACCTGTGTCTTTGTGTAATACCATATCTTTATATGATTTTCACATATTTTGATTTTCATGTGATACAATTTGTTGATATTGGATGAATCATATAAAGTATTCATTTTGAATTACACCGAAGTTTCTACAGGCGGTCTTGGGTTCAAAGGCTGTAGTTCAAACAATGTCACATCTGGTATACCTTCCAACCTATGTGTTGGCTGCATGTTGTCAGATCTTTTTTTCATCCAATAGCTCACCCCAATTAAAGACGCAATAAAACAGATACAAGTCATTCCTATCATGATCCCAAGCAACAAAGAGTTAACATTGGAATCAGGCTTGTGCTCCTCCTTCTTTTCTACTTGAGGTGGGATAGGCTGAGCACCCACCCTATCAACACGTTGCGTCGTGGGACTGTCACGGGTTGTCACATCGTCATGAGGTATAACATGAGCTGCTCCTGGACCTCCTCCCGATTTCTGCGTCACCTCTTTCTCGTCTGGTACACTGGTAGGTATCCTATAATATAATATCACAGCATTACTGTCCTGTTGGAAACCCACCACTGCTCAGAAAACACAGAGTCCAAATTTATTTTGGACTCTAACTTTTTTCGGCAATTAGGAAAAAGTTAGAGTCCAACTTTATTTTACATTTAAACTTTGAATCTGTCTACGTAATTTGCATTGTATTTTGGTGTATATATCACACTTACATAAATGCATAAGATTTCCAACAGGACGATTTATGTGATACAGATAGCACAATTTCACACAGGAGGATCAATAGTTGTGCGTTCTGATTGTAGCATGCATTAGAGATAGCACAATTCACACAGGAGGAATCAAATATTGTGCTGTCTCATGTTTATTGTGTTGAGATAACTTTTATGACTGTATACCTGTACTCACATGGTCACTTTGATTGTGCTGGTTCTAGACGTACTTAGTACCCCTTGGCTTTTATCGCGTGTCACAGGTATTTTCACGTTGTCTGATGTCCCCATATGAGCGTTAGTACCGGTTTTAGACGAACCCTTGTTCCCCCATTTAGCAGGCAATCCCGACTTCTTGTTGACCCTGTCAGTGGCGGATATGGGGTATGTAGTACTACTTTCATATGTGATATATTCCCTGTATCAAAGAAAGATTACAATCCAATCATAATATTCTTTATAGTGATAGGAATCATATTATAGTGAAAACCCGAGTTACCCCCATCAGCACCCGCCATGTGGTTCCCTAAGGAGGGTTAGGAAGGTGGGTCTGGACCGGCTGTGATCCTATATAGGATGCCTGGAGTAAAATTGACACTTGTCCCACAACAATATTTCTAGGAAGTTTTGGATTGTTACTGATAGTGGAAGGAGAGGGAACACCCTTTATTCTATTGTATAAACAACGTCTCATTCAAAAGTAGGAAAAATGAGAAGTAGCTTCTTTAGGGATGTACACACTGACTTAGGTAGTAGTGTCTCTATGTTCACCACCGACCGCCTGCTGCCTCCCTCTGGTCTGCTGACTGGGGACGCTATCACCCCTTACCCCTGTGCATCAGTAGTCCCCACTCTCACCCTCCGCACAGTCCCCACCTAACCTTGAAATCCTCGGCTGGAGTGGTATTCCCATGTCCTAACTACTCGCTGTAGCAGGGGCACAGAAAGCACTGAAACCCTGGTGCATACCCCCTACACACACGCGCACATATAGCGGGCTCCCCTCCTCCTGTATGTCCCTCAGCACACGCACATAGAGCGGGCTCCCCTCCTCCTGTATGTCCCTCAGGTATGGTGTGGTACAATTACACTCCTGTGTCTGTGACATGTCCATAGTAATGGGTGTATGGGCTCACTTACTGCGTGTCACAATGCTGTATCTATAATTTTGGGTACTGTTACAATCCACACACACACACACAGACACATATAGAGCGGGCTCCCCTCCTCCTGTATGTCCCTCAGGTATGGTGTGGTACAATTACACTTCTGTGTCAGTGACATGTCCATAGTAATGGGTGTATGGGCTCACTTACTGCGTGTCGCAATGCTGTATGTATAATTTTGGGTACTGTAATTGTAACTTTGGGTGCTCCAAAATTTCCTACAGCAAAATAACATGTGGACCTACGCATGGGTATGATACACAGGTGCATGCCCACAGTTAGCATTAAAATTGTATACTTACTTCTCTCTCACATCAGTTGTACTTGTAGGGACAATTTTGGGCACTATACTAGGCATGCTAGGTGTAGCTGTATAGGGATCAGGCAATGATTCCAACGCGACAGTTACATCAGATAGCTTTTCTCCTCCTATTTCAACAATAGTCGATTTTTCTGACATGAGTTCGGTGTAAGGTATACGTGAACTTTCCTGCATGTACCTCTCTGTTGTGACATGAAGTTCCTCCATGTACGCCTCTGTTGTGACATGAAGAACACGATTCATCCTTCTGAAAAAAAGTAAAATAATGCAAATTTCATGTTTGTGGTTGAACACAATCTACATGGATCCAATGTAGGGGTATGGATCATGCCCAGTCCGTTGTTTAAATAGGGCCATAGACAGGGAGCTGTCGATCCTGAAAAAGGCCAATGTCCCTTGTCCATCATAAGAAATCAGTCCCTTGCCGATTTAAAAAGTAAGTTTTTCTAATGTCCCCAACCCCTGGCATGCCGTTGTCCCTTTTATCTGTAAGGATTAAAAAAGGGTCTTGTCCCCTTATCCATTTTAGCCCTCTGCAGTGGTTTCAATGCTCATGATATGCTAGGGACCCAGATGGCTAAAATTGTCAAGGGGAGAACCCGCTGAACAAAAAACGTTATACAGCAGTTTATAACGTTATGTAGCGTTACATAACGTTTTGTTTGACGCTCCTTATTATGGTATGACATTATATAAAGTTTTAAAACGTTATTTGGACATAAAATAATATTTTTCTGTTAGCTGGGAAGCTCCTATTTTACATATCATGGACGAGGGACAAGGGGATGCTGGGAGTTGGAGAGGAGGGACGACCTTACTTCTTTAAATTGCCAAGGGACAACACTCATTTCTTAGGATCAGCAAGGGGCATTGGCATTATTTATAATCGACAAGTGGCACAGCCACTCTCCACCTGCGGGCGTTATGGTCCCAGCATGACGGGGGATTATAGTCCTATAGTTATATTTACTTTAGTGCTTTACCACAATACAGGACACACGTCATATAGTGAACCATAACTACCATATATCCAACCCTACCTTGTACAGTTCCCCTATACCCCATGTGGATTTAAAGAAATGACTGTGTTGCCATATAATTTACTGTTACCATGAGTTTTAATACCTCATGGGAAGGCACACGTTATAGGTCTACTGAATTATCACTGTCATTCATTCAACCCCATGTCTCATGCCGATTTGGAGAAAAGACCATTTTGCTGTATTATTGACATTAAATATATGATTTCACTCACCTGCATTCTCCAAAGTCACACTCGAATGTGCCAGAGGGAGTATAAATCTTACTGAGATAAGGAAAAACGTCACGATCAAACTTCACTAAATCTTGTGTCAGCCAGCTGCTCAAGTATATTATACTTGTGCGAATGCTTCTCATTGATACTTGATATGCATCAATGCATTGTACACCTCCATCACATGTCAATGTGCCCCTCTCCTCTTCACACACACAAGCCGCATCAGCCATATGAATAAGGCAGACCCACCATAATAGGGCCGTGAAACACCCCATGTTGCCTGTGCTGTAGTCACTTCGTTATGAGACTGCATTCTATACTATAGGGAGGGTAATACCATTAGTACTGTCTACTTGCACTGGATAGGACAGTCTTTTCGTTCAATATAATGTAATGGCAGACGAGCCTTATCACATAATAGTCTAAATAGGCCACATAGTAAGAGTATTGTAATGTAGAAGTAAGATACATGAGATAAGAAACTAGCTCAGTATTCAGGTCACACACTGAGTCAGGGTTGTATACCGAGAACTGGGGGCGTGTACGCTATTTGGATAGCCCGGAAGCAGACCCCCATCTTACCCTAATACCCTTATTTCAATAACCTGTTTCAAAAATGGGCGACAATAATAAAGTGGGAGGCGTCTATAAATGACGTCGTGCAATTTTTGACCATTTCTAACCACCCTACTCCCTCAAGTCATGTTTTCTAGTAATGTATGGGAGGCTTGACAATGCGGGGTAGACCCCTAAATCCATAGGGCAACATGGCTGTTTATTCAAAATTGACATGCGGCATGGGACTTACTGACAAACAGGAGAAATAAAAAGATAAGAAAATGACAAGGGACATGAGCATTTCTTAAAATGGATATTGGACATGGTCATTTTTTTAAATCGACAGGAGGAACAGAAAGATAGTGACAAGGAAATGGACATTTGTAAAAATAGACAACCGACATGGGCACCCGCCATATATACCCCCTTGACGCCCTGCCCCTCCACTCCGTCTCATGTCATGTATGGACACCCCCAGTCAGCTGTACTGTTCAACCGCATTCTGCAGTCTACTCAGTGTCGCCATCTGAGGGATATGAGTAGAACTAAATCATGAGTTCTCTCTTGCCATTCGTTCAAAACTTTGCAGCATGACACTTCACATGTCGAATTGAGTGCCTGATGTGTGTTTACAGTAACATGGTAATGTCCTATATTAATTATTCCCCATGTCACCAAGGACGCATGTCATTACAATATGATATTTGTTGTCATGATGCACCAATGCAGCCTCAAAACTATAATGCTTTCATGTATAATGCCGTCTTCAAAGTGTTAACCCCTTGTACACCGCCTAATGTATTAAACAATGTTTAATACCTCGGGCCTGTCGGCTTAAACACATAATGGCAGGTGACATGAGCAATAATTAATATCGACATGGGACATGGACATTATTTAGTGACAATGACATGTGACATGACCATTTTAGAACATCAACATCTGACATGGGAACCCCCTCCTCCATCCAGACCCCCTATATCATGCAGTGATACAGTACTGGCAAGCTACTCGCTAGGGCATTTTGGTGACAAATGTCATGCTTCAGGGGTTGAAATGTGTCTGCGTATGTTATTTCCCCATTTGAAATAGTAATTGTACTCATGTCGATTTGACTTGTCTGAGGTGGTTATATTCTATATGACACATAACATATAGTGACATGGGGGGATAAACATTTCTTTAAATCAATATACAGGGCGACATGGATATTTGTTATAATGGATAATGCGAAATGGTCATTTTTTAACCCATATAGAGCATTCCATATAGGACATCCAGACTCTTTTATACAAGCTCCCATGTATATTGACGTAATGCCGTGACATGTATATAGCTCATGGTCATGCATCATGGTAAATTCTCAAGGCAGGCTTTGCTTCCTTCTCTCAGTAACTTTGTATCTATTTCTTGTATTAACTGGAGTTCTTTCTTCTTTTCTAAGATGTGCATCAAAACCAAACGTTCTGCATACAGCGATCCCTGTCTTTGCTGCCTTCTTCTCATCCAAATGAACAAAAGGTGAGAGTTGAACCAGTTGTTGTCATGTATCCAAGTTGAATTAGTTACTCAGTATCAAACAAGTTGTAATGAGCTGTTACCAATAATGATAATGCTAATGTTAACCCTTAAACCATGGCGTCATGCCTCAACATATCATGCATTGGTCATTATAATGTATCAATGTAGTCCTTATCAGTTACTCGTTAGTCCTACATTCATGCATCATACCAATCCTGCGGGGTTCGGAAACCCTATACGGAGGGCATTCTCATGCAGCGAGTTGCTCACTGGTTTTGCATTACTGCAAAATCATGACAAATGTCATATTTTAGCCATGCGCCATGCTTGAAGGGTAAATCATCCTGAGGTAGCTACCTTGAAACAAATATCTAATGCTGATTCTGAGTACTTCTTTTATTTATTGTCGACCCCCTAAAGAGGGGGTCTTTTTTGTTCCGGGTGTTCCAGGTGGTCTATAGTGGTTTCTCCAGGCGGTCTGTAGTGGTTTCTGTGTCACACCACACTAAAATGGATGACATGAAATTTAAAGTGGAGCTGCAGGGACTTGTATTCCCGTTACAGTGGGTGGGCCGGGGCCCACCCCTGATATTGGGGAAGCAATGGAAGTTGGCCCACCTGTCAGGATTCCTAGCTATTAGTAATTTTCACTGCGCCATATAACAGGTGTCCCTTTCTTTAAGTTCATGTTATATGCACCACACCACGTTTTTTTTGCTTCTTTAGAAATTTTAATGTAATTCCTGCAACATTATGAGCTGTAATATTGATACAGTTTGATATGATGCAGATGATAGCATGAGAAAAAGGGCTATAATTGTGTATATAGGTACTTAATTCTATCCTGATTCACTCTGTACTATGCACCGCCTAGTGTCATGTAGAAACAACACAGTGGCGCCACCTAGCACCATCCTCAATTGACGTGTGAACGGGTATCATTAACGTTAGCACCGCGAGTGGTGTTGACACCTTCATCATAACAGTTGCATAATGCGGACGTCTCCGGTATACTCCGGTCAATACTTCAGCTATCTAGCCTCTGTATACACGGCGTAGCGGTAACGCGTCCGCTTTCAACGCCAGAGATCCGGGTTCGATTCCCCGAGGAGGCGAGGAGCGAACGCGTCTCCCGCCGGTCTACTCCTATTGTTACTCCCTCCCTCCACACCGTGTTTTCACAGCGCGGTGGTAACGCGTTCGCTTCGCACGCGAGAGATCCGGGTTCGATTCCCCACCCAGATGGCATCAACCCGACGCGTTTTTATAACTGTAGCACTATACATGTGGGGAACGAGCGCGTACTATGTGGCTTTATTTAATTTATTTTTTTATTATTAAAAAAACATTTAAATTTTTTTTTTTAATTTTTTTTCAAAATATTTTTTAATAGATCCCGATCCGGGGTTGATTCCCCAGTTGGGCGGCTGCAACCCGGCGCGCGCTTATAGCCCCACCACCGCACAGGTGGGGAACGAACGCGTCCAACGACGCTTTTTTTATGTTTAAAAATTTTTTTTAATTAAAAATTAATATTTTTTAACAATTTTTTTTAATTTTAATTTTTTTTTATTAGATATTGAATAAGACACGTGATGTTCCTCTCCTCCTATCCTTTCTTCCTTTATCAAGCATATGATTGTACGACATGATGGTAGGGTGCAGCGTTACAACCCAGACAACTTGGGTTTCATTCCCCTGCTACAATTTAACCTATTTTGATGCAACATTGAACTGAATTTCTTTTATTTTTATGTTTTACTACAGGATCAGATGGTGTAAAGTTGGAAGTCACGAGTCGTATGCAATACAGGGCGCCTACTTCACTGTATTTCAACAAGCGTTGCATCTCTAGTTCAATACCATACTATCAGGTGAGTTTTGTTATAACACTGGTATTATATATTATTTTGTAGTTGGTACTTTTATTCCATTCTTCACATCATGTTTCAAGTAACTTGTCTATATCAAGGTTTAACTGAGTAATATAATCAAGACCAGTATGCATTGAATTGAATTTTATTTTTTTTATTTTTTTTTGAACAGAATCGAAAAGGGTGAGGCAAGGCAGCGTGCCGTACTAACGTGTACTGTCCAATAAAGCAACAGGTGTTGCTTCGCTTTCTGTACAAAACTAACAGGTTAGTTTTTCTTTTACTATTGCTTAGTATTTCAGAATATTATATGTTGACTGTTTATCTTTATACAAAATGGATTAAAAGTAGAACTGAATTTATATCATGTCCATATGATATTATTTTATAGGAATTTATTTCATGTCCATAAAATATTATTTATAATGTATTACTTTATTACAATTGAGCAAAATATGTATTGTATATACAATTCAAATATTTCTTTCTTGTATTATATTTTCTGTTTTCTTTACTCTTTGCAGAGAGACGAAAAGGAAACATAAAAACGGAGAACAAATCCCACTTGCTTGTTTGACCTACAGTACAAAGGTCAAAGAGAGAAAAAGGTGCTGATACTTTCTATGTACAATACAAGATATGCCATACCTTATTTTTAAGACTGCAGAACAAGAGACTTGCGTGTGTGAATATTGTACCCATATTGTTCATAAAACATTTGTGCACGGTAAAGAGTTCAAAGATTTCATTGGTAACGTCATAACTGATATCCACATTACAATAGCGCGGTGGAAAATTTGTTTTGCTTTTTCGAACAAAAAGGACTCTGCCCTAGTGAAGCTATACAAAGCTATTGTTCTGCATCCACATTTCAAACTACAGTTATTCAGGTATGAAGACCTCGTCCCTGTTATTATAACACCTGGACGCATTATAGGTACAATTGTTATATTAAATACAGTACAATATCACTAATGACATTGCTTTAAAAAGACAAAGAGCTCGTCCCATATCTGGTACGTTATTTTGATATCAGCTGATGTATCGAAATGCCTTATCTTATCTTTAGGAGAGACGAAAACATTTGCATATGCGGTTTTTGTTCTCGAATTGTGCATAACCTTTATGTAGAATCAAAATACTTCACCGATTTTCTCGGACACGTCATTGATGATAACCTTGTCTCACAAGCTATTTGGAGGTATAACGTTTCTCTGCATGCTGGAATAGATGCTCTACCCAAGTTGTATGGGGCAATGCTTTTACACAGAGGTTATTCACCACGACTCTTCTATTACGAGAATCTACCCCCTACCGTCATAAAACCCATTTCCGATTTTCCATCTTTTCTGATACAGTAATGTTGATACTGCTTCTGGTTAAATTCTGCATACTATATACTATTTAGACTTGTGAGATAGAATTTACAACAAGAAAAATTTATTCTAGAATTTACAACAAGAAAAATTTATTCTATCTATCTATATATAATTCTTTTTATATGTATGTAGATTATTCTATAAATAATATTATATTATTGATATCTACTATACCTAAAAGTAATATTGATATTGATAGTATACTGCAGAAAGAAAAAAAGGGAAAAAAGTATAGGGGGTCTATTAATATATCCAGAAGTAGTTATTCTATAAAAATTACTAAGAACGGCTTCATATACATATTCCTCAAAAATTTATTCAACATTATATTGACGGAGATAGAGAAGTTTGTGCACGATATTTGCTGTGACATATTAGAACCAGCATCACATGGTTTAAACCAAATCAGAATAGATGTGGTCAACATCCAAATTAGCATTTCTCTCTTCATAGAAAATAAATCCATTAAATTTATACGATTATTTGAACAATTGTACAATAATTTGAAACATATATATAAGTTTAAAATAAAAGAGTCTAATACATTCGAATCTATATGGTTAAGATACGATGAAATAAAGCATAACGATATCATCTTTCTTTCAAGTTTCAGAATACTCAATGATAAAATCACTTTAACCATATCACATAATTTAAAAGGTAGCTGTATCACGAAAGACATTTCCCTCTTCTTGCTACTTTCTTCAGAAATTAAAAAAGCTATTTCTCAGATATAAGGCTAAATATTATATCAGTACTTTCCCATTTTAAGTACTACATCCCTTTCCCGGTATATATCATCACTGTCACACTTTTTTGTGGTATTTGTTATATTTCACACAGCAAGAAATATTCCTCTAAATAGATCTCTCACCATATATTTAACGGTTATTGTTTTTCCCTGTCCTGTTACAAATCTCTGGATTGCTTTCGCTGGTACTATCTAACACATGTGCATGTAGTGCTGGATGTCATACTTCTGTACCCGATATTTTCTACCAGGCAGTAAGTAGGCTCATCAGTCAGTGCACTGCTAAAAAGTTGTATCTTTTCTCCCAACATCAATAAAAATGAAACAAACGCAGATACATGAAATATTGAGTCTTATATTAAGTATACTTTCTATCAGAAACAACGAAAATAAAACATATTGGCACGCAGTGAACAAAAATGAACAACATTGCTTGTTCCATGTCATATCATACATCAGAGGAAAGAAAAAAGACTGTAGTTCTACTTTTAATTTCAGATTTAAAGATAATGTAGCATCTCTGTTACTAGAACAAGCCATTAATTCTTTGTCCAGTTACATGCAGAAAGACAAGGCATATCGAAATATGTATGGACATTTCATCACTAAAAATCACAAAGAAATTCGTGGAGATATACTTTCTGGTCATAGTATCATCTTAGAGTGTATTTCTGAAATATTAGGAATAAGATTAACTATTATTTATCCTACAAAATCCATAGAATTTAGACCGCTGGCGTCTTCTCTTATGAGCGGTAAAGCTATAACATTATCATGGAATCCTGACAAAAATGAAATAGAAGAAATAAAGGACGATGACTCGCATCTGTATGAAGCAACTACTTCCGGTAACAAGGAGAAAGAAAAAAGAATATATAGTACCTCATCTGAAGAGTCTGACATTGAGACATGTACAAAAAATAGAAAGAAAAAGAAAAGAAGTATCAAATCGTTGACCAACACAACTGAGTCAGTTATATCTGATCAGAGTGCTTCCGAAGACGACTGTATGTCGCACAGTGATAATGACGTAAAAAAACGAAAGAAATCCTTTCCTTCTACTACATTTACTCCCGATTTTATTGATACATCAGACAGTGAAAATGAAACAAAGTATAAAGAAAAGACAAAGTGGTTGAAGAAGGCAAAGAGGCAACATTCGTCAGAAGTAGATGGTATTTCACAACATAAACACAGTAAAATTTCTGAAGTGTGTCTTGGGAATGAACCAGAGTTTGATTTCTTGAAAGAAGATTTGCACCTTTCAGACAGCGAGGAAGAATATGGGACAAAATGTGAAAAAAGTAGTAACCCAAGCATGAATGTCAAAGGGAAAAAAGGAAAACAGAAAATTAAAATGGATTTTAGTGATGAAGTAAAGAAGCTTAAGAATTTCGCTCCTATGGCAACATTATATAAAGATGAGCTTGCAATCAATCAAATGAACATAAAATACTGTATGACTGTGATAGAAAGAATACGTCGTCATTTGGAAGTACTCTCTTCCAACACTTTAAGTGAGGCAATAGATACTTGTGCAAAGTGTCCACAGCATTGCTCTGCTGCTCTTCTCAAATCAACCAAAGACCGTCGCGGGCCTAAACCTAGTTCTAAGAAATGAACTATATACTATCTCTATATTATGCTGAGATTGGTATGTAGTATGTACTATATAGCATGACATGGGAAGTGACACTTTCTTCTTCTTCCATTAAATATAGTAAGAAAGAAGAATAAGATGACGGATAGTGCAGTACAAAGCGGGGTGAAGGAAAAAGATGCTCCGTCAAGGATGTCAGAGCAATATTCGCTTTCCCATCCCACAGCTTCAAATGTGGCTACTGCTGTATTCAATACTGTGTGTCATGACGCAGAACAAAGATCAGAACAAAGCCCCAACAAAATTGAAACCTCTCTCTGCGAAATGGAGTCACATATGTCAGAAGAAAGCACTTCATCTTATTACACTGCTGATGAAGAGGCTACACAGTATGAACCCGAAGTTACAGCATTCCCTCAAACAGAGTCGGAAGAAAACACAACCACTTCAGTCATACAGCCAGAGCAATGCTCACTTCATGCAACAGTACAGGAGCAACTTATATCAATGCCTGATGTTACTTCTGCCAATGCAGTAGTAGATGACAGACCTGTGTCGGTAATAGAGCTAGAGCAAAGCCTACTTGCTGAAACTGGGACAATAGAACAGGAGAACACTATCTTAACTCCTCATGATACTTCTGTCAAAAGAATAGTAGATAGCATATCCCATGTTTTCCCTCCCATGTTTGCACCAATAGATCTATCTACTCATGGAAAAAAAGAAGATAATTGTTCTGCTGCAGAAGGAAATAAAATAACGGGGTGTATAAAACAGGACAATGAAAAAAACAGTGATATGGGAGGAGAAATTTATTATTCAGACAGCGAGGAGAAAGAGAGAGAAATGCGGAGTCATACTATTTCTGAGGAAAAATTACCTCGCGAGAACGGTTATCCCAAATCTCCTATTCATGTAGAAAAAAAAAAAATTGGGCGGGTAGTTGGAAAAAGGAGAAAGCTAGAGAAAAATGCGAATGAAATAGCGCATATAAGAAAAATGCGCGAGACAAGAGTAAAAAAACAGAACATCAGTATGTTAACATCAAATTCGGAATGTTTGGGATGTAAAGAAGTGTACAGTTTCATGGGTAGTGTATGCATAAGCGAGAGCAAGCATTGTGTGTACATTTGTAGATATTGCGGATATGGAGAACTCAGTATCACAGAACTGCTTCGTCATATAACTGCGCTGCACCCCATACTAACCTGATTACTTTACTTTTGTACTATACTATTTCTTTTTTTTATTTAAAAAATTGAATTAAATCTGTACTGATTTAATCTTTAAAATTTTTTTTTTTTCACTTTTTTCACAGGACACAGACAAAATGGAAGTACAGCAATATCTACTGGACGCATGGCTCTTGTCTATGAGATGCTTATATTTTGCATATTATTTCGAATTCTATGATAAGATGAAGAAAAATGTATCCCAATTGAACATTGAAATACCTTCTCAACCTGTCTTGTCTGTGGAGAGTTGTGTATCGTTCGTCACATTTCTCTCTTTGCCCGAAGAGGAATGTATCACTCGTTTCGATGAAGTAGAAGATGTTGCATCTATAACATTTTTTGCTTGTTTTTTTCAATGTAATCTGCTATTCAAATACTTACATAAAAGAGGGTTGAGTAACTTGGAAGAAATACCGCATATGTTGAAAGTAGCACTGTACACAGGTTGCGTAGAGAACAAATATATGACAAAATTATTGTGGTTCATTACAGAGTTCTTAGACAGACCATGTGTGCAAGCTGTATTAGAAGACATATACTGTGAAAGACAAACATGTGACAGGACAAATTATAACTCATACACTACTGATATATTGAACAATGAAATACAGTGTAGATTAGAACTACACAACTATGACACAGAAACGATAACATACCAATGTGCCGCAGCGGGGGATCGACACACCGAGAAAAGGAGTTCATGGCATAGTACTGTAGTATATATGTCGTGCTGTAAATCACCTGCTGACACTGTGTGTTATACCAATTTCCGGTTCAAAAGCTATTTCAGGAAGAATGAAATTATTAGATGTAAAGACTGCGGCATCAAATGGTTCTTAGGAAAACCTACATGTGGTAAAGACATGCTAAGATGGACTAGAAAGAAATACAAGAAGCAAAGGAAGTCAATGTTCAAAGATCGCATCTCTTTCTACTGCAAAGAAAACCACTGACATATAACTTTACATACACAATGTACATAAATGTAGACAATGTATTGCTACATCATCGTGTACAATATATATCATGTATGTCAGCATTTTACCTGCATGACAAAAAAAAGGACAAATACCTCAACGTGGATTTTCCATCACAAAAATACATGTGTATAAAACAGTGTGCCGACATATTCAGGGCTTTATCTACATCTGTTTGCATTTCTCGATTGAACAAAATTGAGATAGAAGCCATTATATTTTTTGCTGTGTATTTCCAGTGCTCTTTTATTTTTGAAAACATATATGAGATTTTATATGCTGATTTAATGAAATTACCTGGAGCAATAAAGACTGCAAACATTATATTAGGATATCATGATGAATTTACTCAAGACATAATGGTATTTACTTGTAATCACTTAGACATGAGGTACACCATTGAAGTAATAGAACTGATGAAGCCCAAAAAAAAACAGTATGAATTGTTTGTAGAACCAACAGAATATGTAACATCTCGTTTAGGTAAAAAAATAAGAGATGTGGAAAGGAGAAAAACATACATTTTCTGCTCTTCTTATATGATGTGTATGATGTGTCAAACGCTGCTTGTACAGAGGAAAAAACAAAATGATGCAGTACCCATGTCTTGTTGCAACAAATTAGTTCACATAAAATGTTTGTTTGATTTCTGGGAAAAAACCAGACGTACAGGGGAAAAAAGATGTGTATATTGTCATATGGTTTGGTGTCATGGAAAGCTACAGTGTGAAGAAGCATATTTGAAATGGTGTAAAAAAAAAGTAAATGAAACAAGAAATTCTAATCATCTCTGTTGAGATACCATAAGAATGATGTACTACATCCACTCTAGTTTGTGTTGCAAGTAAATAAAACTATGTATGAAAACAGTTTCTTTGTTGGTCTTCCTTCTAACACGATACATCCTTCTAGAGAAAATAAAACGAGTCACTATTATGTTCCAATGCCATCTACATTACGGTTGGAGGGAGAATGGACCGTGGCCTTGGTAGAAGTTAACTTACCAGTATCATGGTACGATATCTCTGAACATCCGGAAAGAGACAGAACAGTGTCTGTAGAAAGAAGTGAATTCCAAAGAAAACCGGGGGTTAAAAAAATTAAATCTTTAGATGATATTACCACTGGTAAAAGATTTAAAGTAAAAAGAATACCATATGGTAACTTCGATACAATACAATCTTTGTTACATAGCATAAATCGGACTTTAAAAACTATTGAAATATATGAGAACAATGATTATATACGCATATCTAGAGAACCATATTTAGACATGGAGGTGCAAAACCTTAAACCTATATTATATGTAGGAAAAGGAGATACAGTGACAATGTCTGTTGAACTGGCATCCCTTCTGAGATTAGACAGAGCAGAAGATTCAGAGAAAGATCAGTTCGGTACTATATCTTTCTCTGGACAGCCGCTGAGTACGTATAATGACTATAAAGTGTTGAGAGAAACCACTATACACGCCAAGAACTATATTGCTTTTCATGCAGATGGGGTACCCTCTTTGAAAACTACTTCAAACATTTTTTTGTATACTAATATTGTATCGAACGAAATAGTCGGGAACCAAGAAGTACCCCTCCTTAGAACTATTCGTTGTACTGGTGCATTTGGTACTGACATCAAAGAAGTATTCACAGCACCATACTATAAGAAAATTAAAAAAAGTGAGATACAAGAAATTGAAATCAGAATATGTGACGCAACAGGAGAAGCAGTCAAGTTTGAATATGGTACAGTGTATCTTGTATTGCATTTCCAAAGGATACAAGAGAAAAAATGAAAGGAAGAAAAGCGATGGGAAATGTAGTTCGACAATATGACATACTTCCACATAATGCAATATATGATCCTCATTTGTTCTTGTACAAAAATATGATAAAAATAAGGAATAAAATACTGAAATGGAAAAAAATACATGGAGGAATAAAATACCAATTATCTTTGAATTTATGTCTGGGAAAGTATAACTTAGAAACCAGTGAAAACTTTGAAATAAAACCATGGTTTCAAAGTAGCATGACAACAGTTTTAACGAAATATAATATAGATGACGTCATCAGATCTTCATTTTCTACAATTTTAGCCTTCTTTGACGCATTCTTATACATGGGATCAGGATGGTTCTTAAAAGAGATAATAATGCTGCGCTTTTCTGTATATAAGTACAACCCATTCGGAGGAAGCGATACAGGAAAAGTAAAAGAAATACTACAGAAAAAGAAGTCTTTGCTTAACATAACAGGATGCGGAGTAAAATGTTTTGTTTTCTGCGTGTTAGCCGCCATGTTCAGCAAGGTAAAAAAGAAAAGAACAAGAGCAAGTACCTACTTCCCTTTCATGCATCATTTAGATATTTCAAACATGAGTTTTCCAGTTAAATTAAGTAAAATAAATAAATTTGAAAAGAAAAATGGTATAAGTATAAATGTGTTCGGCATGTTCAGAAGCGAGGAAGGTGTTTTCCAACCTTATCCTATGTATATTTCTAACTATAGTATGAGTGATTGTACCACTCCTGTTATTGCTTCAGGTAGAGCTCAAGTGCATGTGAACTTACTATTACATAATGACCACTATTATCTTATCCGTAATTTAGATATGTTCATACGGCCTTTCTTTTGGAAAAAAACTAGATTTTTCTGTCGCAAATGTTTACTATCTTTCAACAAAAAACAAAAATATACTTCCCACATAAAAAGTAACTGCAATGAAATTTCTTATACAGGACAAGCATACATATTACCTGAAAAAGGATCCAATTTACAATATAAAGATTACAGTAAACAAGTCAGAGCCCCGTTCATTATTTTTGCAGATTTTGAGGCATATAATAAGAAAATTAAAACAGGGGAAAAAAAAGGAAAATCAGAAATAAAAACTGAGCACCGATTAAATGCATTTGGAGCAATAATGATATCTAAGTATAGTTCATACTCTCAGTCGCCATTCTTATATGTAGGAAAAAATGTAGTACAAAAGTTTGTTTCATATTTACATCAGAAAAGGGCAGAAATAGCATATGTACTACATCAAAACAGGAAAACAATATCTTTAACGTCGGAAGATATAAGCCGTATCACACTTCAGACAAAATGCTACATTTGTGGCATACCTTTTAAGGATACTAGCATGAAAAAAGTATTAGACCACGCACACATAGGTAGAGAAGGAAATGGGAAAGATGTGAACTACGCCTGTAACCGTTGTAATTTAACGTTTACTTCTCTAAGAATGGATCAAATTAGAATACCGATAGTATTTCATAATGCAATGCAATATGACTCCCATTTTCTTATAACAAAACTATATAAATATATTGAAAGAAATGTCAAAGTATTAGCTAGATCTTGTGAAAAGTTTTTGACACTTAGTTTTGAAAATTTTTATGTCATTGATTCATTTCAATTCTTACCCACTTCACTTTCGAATTTAGCTGATCTTTTACATCAAAATGATGCGGCTGACTTCATACAGACTAAAAAACACATACGACAGAAAGAAATGCTGCCATATTTCACTCGTAAAGGTGTAATGTGTTATGATTATATAGACAGTTGGCATAAGTTATCTGAGAAGAAGTTACCTGAAAAAAAATATTTCTATAACATGCTGACTAAACAGAATATATCTGATGCAGATTATGAGCATGCCCGAAACATGTTCAATATACTACATTGTCGAAACATAAAAGATTATCTGAAAGAATATTTAAAAATTGATGTGCTACTACTTTGTGATGTATTCGAATCTTTTAGAAATAAAGCCGTCAAGTATTATGATTTAGATCCTGCCAAATTTCTCACTGCCCCAGCTTTAAGTTACCAAGCTATGTTAAAGTATACTGGAGTAAAGCTAGAACTTCTTACAGATATAGAAATGTACCACTTTATAGAGAGGGGTATAAGAGGGGGAATAACCAATGTATCTCACCGGATGGCTACAGTGAAAGGACAGCAAGATAGGATAGTGTATTTAGATTGCGTCAGCTTGTATTCTAAAGCAATGTCCGGATTTTTACCATATAAATCATTTCGGTGGGTAGATGAGAGAGAATTCAAAAAATTCAACGTGGAAAATGTGAAAGATGACAATGAGATTGGTTATATATTAGAAGTAACTTTATTATATCCAGAGAATGTACATTCTGCACATGATAGCTATCCTTTAGCACCGCATAAGCAAGAAGTATTATATGATGACTTATCTCCATATGCCCAAAAAATATTGCAAGATTATAACATCCAGTACAAAAAAAGTGGGAGTAAATTAATATGTGATCTAAAAAAGAAAGAAAAATATATTATACATTATAGAAATCTGAAGTTATATACCGCACTAGGAATGGAATTGAAGAAAATACATAGGATATTATCTTTCCGCCAGAAACAATGGATGAAGCCATACATAGATTTCAATAACAATAAAAGGGCAGCAGCTACTTCTTCTTTTGACAAAGAGTTCTTTAAACTATTGAACAACAGTGCTTTCGGAAAAACAATGGAGAATGTCAAAAAAAGAGTCAACATGAAATTGACTTCTGATGAAAGTATGTGCACTAAGTTAATACAAAAACCAACTTTCCATTCTTTACATGTGTTCAATGAAGACTACGTTGGAATACAATACCACAAAGAATCAATTTTACTTGACAAGCCAATATACATAGGATTCACTATATTAGAATTATCAAAATGTCATATGTATGATTTCCATTATAATGTTATGTTACCCACTTTCAAAGAAAATGAAATATCACTTCTTTATACAGACACAGACTCTCTCATATACTACATTAATGATGGGGATTATATTACAAAGATGCAGCATATGAACCATTTATTTGACTTCTCTAACTTGAATGAAGAACACCCGCTACATAGTACACAAAACAAGAAAGTAAGTGGTAAATTCAAAGACGAATCAGCCGGAAAAGAAATATATCAGTTTATCGCACTCAGACCGAAAATGTATTCCATTTTATATAAAACTGGAGCAGAAGAAAGGCGGATAAAAGGAGTGAAAAAAAGTACAATAGCTGAAATGAAACACAGCCATTTTAAACGAACATTATTGAAAGGTAAAATGGTATACAAAAAATTTGATAGCATAAGGAGTTTCAAGCATAGAGTGTACATGTTGTCCCAAACTAAATTATCTTTGTCTCCTTTCGAAGACAAACGGTATATATTACAAGATGGTATAACTTCTATGGCATATGGTAACTGTAATATCCCCCATGTCACTGAACAGAACAAACAATGTCAGCATGTACATAAAAAATTAAAAATAGTATAGTACACCCTGTTTCTTGCACCTCTGCTTAAACTTGTACTACTGAAAAGTATGTGAGATAAACATCACACCATACCATCAATGTTACACTACTCCCGAACACGATACAGTCAAAATGAGCAAGAACGTGAAGTACCCTACTATTGCTTTCGGAAAGCAGAAAAGAATAGACATTGGTGCATTCCGTGGTAAAATCTACTTCCATTTACATGATATGGCGAAGGATAAAAGTGTTACTCTGAACAAAGAGGAATTCGATTTATTGTTTCAGCTTAGACACAAAATAAATAAAAAAGTATCAAAAATTAATATCATGAACAAAGAAGAGGAAGAGAAAGAGAAGAAAAACAAGAAGAAAGAAAAAGAGAGCAGTAAAAAACAAAGAGAGAGTGAAAGTAGCAGCGATGATGGAATGGGAGACAGTAGCGACAGCGATGTATGATGCAGAAGAAAATTATCCTGAGGTAAAGCACGTCAGCTGCATCTACCATACTACAACACAGACATAAATATACATACAAAAAAATGAGCCCAAAAATGAGCCCATGTGAATATTGTGGACGAGCAAGAAGCCTGGTGCAAGACAAGAAATATTGTAAGAAATGTTCGGATAACATGGTGAGAGAATGCATACGCTGCCATAAACCATATCACTCTATGACTTACTTCTCTTCTGATGAGAGCAAGAAGCGTTGTAATTCTTGCCATACTAAATATCAGAAAGAAAAAAAGAGGTATGAAAAAAAAAGCATACAGAAGTGTAACAACTCTAAAAAAAGGAAACATACAGCAGTACAACTAAAAAGTGAAACGGGGGACAGCAGCAGTCAGAGTTCGGAAGAAGGAACAGAAATGGATGCAGAAAGAAAAGAAATAGCCTCTACTTCTATTTCTACCTCCAACAAGAAAAGGAAGAAGAATTTACAGAACATCGAGACACATGACATCAACATCGAGACACATGACATCAGTGACAGTGAAAGTGAAAACATTAAAACGCTGTGTGCAGATTACAATGCAGCAAACATTACTGAAACAGAGAGTTCTGCCCCATCTACAAAGAAAAAGAATAACACGAAAAAAGTGTCACCAGTTGCAGAGAAGAAAAAAGTGAAGAAACAATTGACAACAAAAGTTGAAGCAGAAAAAAAAGGAAAGGGTATATTAAATGTGGAAGGCAAGAAAGCAATAGGATACATACCTATATTCCTTTTTTAAAAACACATACCTGATATATTTCAATGCTGAAATATAGTATATGATTCAACGGATAACCGTGAATTAAAAGACCATCTTCTGATCAACTTTGTACTACAATTATCTTGAGATGATATAGAATCACGTGAAGATATTTCTCGAGCATGTACCCCTCCCTGCGTGGAATAATATTTTTTGTGTTCGTGTAAGTACCGGAAGAAATATTGTCGAGGAAAGGTGAACAGAAGTACAAAGTATGTCAGAGAAGAAAGAAATACAGCTTAGGAAGAAAAATGTATCTAAAATATTCGCATTAAAAAATATATATTATGATGCAAGGAATCCTGCTTCTTTTAGTTCACCCAGGAAATTATACAGAGCTGCGAAAGAAATAGAACCAGAACTAAAATATAAAGATGTTGTAACATTTCTTCAAAACAGTGAAACATATACTTCCCATAGAAGTGTGCGCAATAAATTCTTACGACGTAAAACAATTGTGCGAGGTTTACATGATCAGTGGCAAATAGATTTAATTTCTATATATAACTTGAGAGAAAACAATGATAACACAGGTTACATATTAGCTTGCATAGATTGCTTTTCTAGATATGCTTATGTGGAACCACTCACTCGTAAAACTGCTGACATAACGTTGGTTGGCTTCAAGAAAATATTAAATCGTGCTAAAGTGAAACCGCGGTTGATACAATTAGATCAAGGAACCGAATTTAAAGCAGTTTTTAAAAAGTTTTTAATGGAAAATGAAATTAAATCTTTCAGTACTTCGCAAGACACTAAATGTGCTATAGTAGAGAGGTTTAATCGAACTCTTCAAGATAAACTATATAAATATATGACTGCAAAAAATACATTGAGATATATAGATGTACTACAAGACATAGTATATAGTTACAACCATAGTATTCATAGAACATTGGGTATTTCACCTGCTGCAGTAAACAAATCAAACGAGAAGGAAATATGGAAAAAACAATATGGGAAGTATCTTTACTCTAAACGTTATAACCTAGCGTTTTCTGTTGGAGATAAAGTCCGGATAACGAAATACAACACCGCATTCAGAAGAGGATATATTTCTAACTGGAAAAAAGAAATATTCCAGATAGCCCATGTGTTAAGGACTTGGCCCATAACATATGTTTTAATAGATGCAGAAAATGAGATATTAGCCGGAAGTTTCTATGCAGAAGAATTAAACAAGATTAAGACTGTGTAAAATGGAAATTGAAAATGGCTTGTGTGTTTTCAATGCATGTCTGCAAGTCCCTTTTTCTATGATAGTAGCAGGACCCAGCAATAGCGGAAAAACTACTTTTGTGTACGATGTATTACAGAATTGTGATCGAGTAATAGAAAAAAAAATTGATTATGTTGCATGGTTTTATGGTCAAACTATTCCTTCTTTGACATTTTCATCAGATATAGACATCAAATTTATACATGGTTTACCATCATCTTTTGATGAACATATAAAACCTGGTTTAAATGGTCTGATAGTATTCGATGATCTAATGAAAGAATGTGCAAACAATTCGATGATAGGAGAATTTTTTACTCAAAGGTGTCATCATGAAGAATTGAATGTAATTTATCTGTCACAGAATTTATTCTCAGATGGGAAAGAACGTAAAACTTTAAGTAAGAATGCAACATATCTTGTAGTTTTTAACACTCCACTAGATCAGACCATTTCCATATCACTAGGAAGAAAGTTAATGCCGAAAGACATAAAAACATTTCATGACATTTTTACAGATGCAACTAAAAGTCCGCATTCTTACTTGTTCATAGATGGTCATCAGAATAGTCCTCCTCACTTGAAGTTCAGAGGAAATATATGTAATGATGTTCAGACTGTATACGTACCAAACAAAAAGCAATAAATGTGTTTGAGATAACCACAAACATTGACTTCCTTTTTACTTCATTAAATATGGGAAAAAGCAAAAAAAAGTGCTGTAACACAGATGGAGGGAAAAAAAAAAGAACAATTAAAAAAAAAAGAGTATCAAAGAAAAAGAAAAGTGGATCTAATAGAAGATATGCTAGAGTATCTAAACACACTGCATATCTTTCTCTTTTAGGAAATACCAAAGTGAAAAAGAAACGAAGTTTATTGATTGATTATGCAGGTAAAGATGACTTAGATGCCATATGCCAGTGCATTTTTAATGTATTGTCAGGTAATATACGCATCAGTGGTACTACTTTCAATAAACTAAAAAAACATAAAAAGACCCTGAGGTATCTTATGAACCGTGGCGTCAACAACCAGCAGAGGAAAAAAGTACTGAAACAGAAAGGAGGATTCCTCCCTTTCTTACTACCGCTTGCAGTGAAACTACTTGGAGGGATAGTACCTTCTATCATTGGGGCAGTGGCTTCACGTAAATAGAGAAATGAGCACTACATATAAGAAAAGTGTACTAATACCACTTTCTACATACAAAGCAATGTTACAAAAAAAAGAAGGGAACAAAACTGAAAAAAATGTTGTGACATCTCAAAATGAAAATGTGTCTCATGAAAAAGGTCCAATAATAGAAAGACAAGAAGAGTTGTTGAAGCAGAGACTATATAATGTTTCACCCTATTCTGTATTGTCTACAAATCAAAACATACAAAAAAATGCTCCATCTACTGGTTATATAGATACTCTACATGTAAGAGATTTTGGAGTAGGAATACCAATAGTAGACATATTAAGTCGAATAAGAGGAGCACAAGTACCTAACATAAGAAGTATACTAAGGAAAATGTTAGAATTAGATATAGTATGGGACAAAGAAGGAGAAATCAGTATAGAATCTAACGTAATACCTAATTCTAATATAATCAGCGTCATGAGATACTTCTCTAATCCCAGCATTCTTATAGAGCCTACAGGAACAGAAATTGTATGGAAATATTTGTCTAAATATGTTCCCAAGTCTTGGTTTAAAAATAAGCCTAAAATAGGTAAACGTAAAATAATTACACCCCATGTTTCTACTCCATATCCTATGGAAGAAACAGAAATGGAATATCTACGAGAAAAATATAACAAAGTAAAGAAAAAATTGGAAAAAGCTGAACTAAGTGATGCATCTGATGATGAGTTCTCAGAAACAGAAAGAGATGAAATGCAAACAAAAAAAGAAGAGAATACAATTCCTAATGAAATTATCAGCGAGATTCAATTAAAAAAAACTCCTACACCAAAGTTTACTACACCTGAACAATCTACATCAAAATTTACTACACCGCAACAATCTATTACACCACTACTTGATACAAGTTACTCCACACCAAAGCCTGATAAGAGTTACTCTCTAGCTGTATCAGCATCTCCTGCTATTAAACAGCCGAAAATAAAACCTCTTGCTAAAGTAAAATCTGTTAAAAGTGCAGGAAAATATACTGCTGCAGCACAAGACATTTTTGGAAAGAAAGAGAGTAGAGGAAGTACATCTTATGTCTCACGTAGCGGTCGTGCAGTAAAAAAGAATCAAAGATATGATGAAAGTGAATGGGATAGAAATTGGAAATCAAAGAAGAAATAAACTATATTGAGATACATAGAAATGTAACAACGATTGAAAAAATGTATCCCAAAAATGATAACAGAAATTCCAAGAAAGCAGTGTGCTATGATAATTTATATAATAAAGCATCTAGATATCCATATTTAGTACAACATGGCCGTGGATATCACTTAACTCCCTTCATGGGAAAGAAACATCAAAGAGGATATGGCCTAGGAAATATATTAAGCGGACTGTTCAGGACGGTAATACCTTTAGTCAAACCAGTGTTAAAAAGTGCTGCAAGAAATATTGGAAAGCGAATGATAAAAGGAGGAGTGAGTGTAGCAAAGAATGTATTAAAAGGAGAAAACATAAAGAGAGCATTAAAAAGAGAAGCACAGGAGAGCATGAGTGAATTAGGAGCAGATGCTATTTCTTTCGTAACGAAAAAAAAACCAAAGAAAAACCCTACTAGGAGCAAAGTAAAAAAGAAAAGTTCTAAAGATATATTTGGGATATGATAAACTTAAGTGAGATAAAGCAATGTATCATACTACTCAAAATATAATATCATAATATAGTGCAAAAAAAATCAGAAGAAAAAATGTCTTTGTTAGACGATGATCCATGTCATTGCGCTAGTTCAGACTTGGACTTTTCTTTTGTACCTCCTACGGATACCACCATAGTAAAAAATTATTATGAAAAAGTAGAACCCACCGCATCAGCTAACAGCAACACAGTGGAATTTGCTCTAAAAGCTAAGCACAAAGATTTTATTTCCCTGAAGAATTCTTTCATTAAAGTATCTGCAAAAATAATGAAAACTGGTAAAGTAAACCCGGCTGCTCCAGCTGCTGGTGCGGCAGTACCTGATGAATCAAAAGTATTTCCTATAAATTATTTCGGAGCTACTATGTTCAAGAATGTAAAAGTCTCTATCGGAGGAGTCAGGATATCCGACAGCAATGATTTATATCCTTATAAATCTTTCTTTGAGTACCTTTTGAGCTATGACCCAGAAGTGACAGAAAAGACAGGAGGATTAAGCCTATGGTATAAAGATACAAAAGATTTTGATGAACTGGACACTGTGGCAGGTACAACGCATAATTCTGGAGTTGTAAAACGTTTTAATAGAACTAAATATGGTAAAATATTTGAAATGAGCACTCGCGTACATGATGACTTATTTTGCCAGAACAAACTAATACCCGTAGAAGTAGGACTAACGATAGAGTTTGATAGAGCAGATGTAGAATTCTGCTTGATGGCGAAGAGAGCAACAGAAAAATACATGGTTGAAATTCAAGACATAAGTTTGATGGTAAAAAGATATAGAGTGACAGACGAATACTATGATACTTTCATGAAAGAACGACGAATGAATTATCAAATAAAATATCCTATGAGAAAAGTTGAAATGAAGTATGTTACTTTTGGACCTCAGAAATCTATACTACAAGCACCGCATGTAGTAAACAATACTCCTCTTCCAAAGCGTGTTATAGTAGCGTTAGTACACTTAGATGGGTTCTCTGGAAATAACAATCATAATCCTTTTAAGTTTCCTCATTTCAAAGTAAGAGAAGTAGAACTTAAAGTAAACGATGGTGGAACTCCATTCTACCAATATGAAGTAGATTATCCGAACGACAAATATAACATGGCATATCTTGCAATGTTAAAAAGTGGAGGAGACTTGTTTCGTAATGATCCAATAAACATTTCTTTGGAAGAATTCAAAAACGGAGCAGCAATATATTGTTTTGATATAAGTAAAAATGGGGTAGATTCTGAGACTTTTGAACTTTCTGAAAATGGTTCCCTCACTTTAACATTTAAGTTAGAAGACGAACTAAATCATGGTGTAGCTGCTGTTATATATTTAGAATTCGATGAGATACTGCTGCTGGATCAAAATAATATGATAAAAGCTAAGTCAAGCTTGTCTTAGAAATGGATGGAGAAGAAATACTAAATATGTTAGAGAGTGATAGATACAGTAGTAAGATACAACATGGAGTGTATTCTGCAGATACAATTCCTACGATAACACAATATCCTACAGGATATATCGTCAACACAGATGATAGTGATTTACCGGGGCAGCACTGGGTGTCTTTTTATTTTGAGCATCCTAAAAAAATAGCTGAATATTTTGATTCTTACGGTCTTCCTCCTATACGCCGAACTTTCTTACAAGTACTACCAGATAAATATAAATACTGTACTACTGCAATACAAGGATTAAATTCTATAACTTGTGGAGAGTATTGTGTGTACTTCTTACAACAACGAAGTAGGAAAAGATCCATAGAAGAAATTATTTCGACTTTTTCTGAAGACACAGAATGGAATGACAACAAAGTACAAAACTATGTAAGGCAGAGTAAAAACTATGCTGTGAATAGAAATTATCTATGCAACAAACAATGTTGTGTGTCTAAATACATGTGTACATACAATACAGTACGGTAAAATTTGATGTAGAATTACTCATGTTTTATTTTTTTTTTATTCTGATAGCAAAATTATACATTTCTTTGATAGAGACATTGTGTAAGAAATGAAGGGTATAACAAGACTGAATAGTGCTACATCAAATGGTAAAATAGGTGTAGGAGGAGCTTTTTTTACTTTCGTCCTTACTATTGTAATAATAATATTAGAAACACGCAAAACGAATGAAAATAAAACAAGCCAAATTGGGGAAGAATATTTCTTTTCTTGTGTTGAAAATGGAAGACATGAAAGCGGTGTAGCTATTCAAACTTTTCTGCATTGCACAGTGAAAAATATTATGTCAGATCACATGTTACATGACATAAAAATAGGTGCTGTACAAGAAAGTACGAATGATATAGGAGAAAAAGGAGAAAAGTCACTGAGATCGATCTCAGTGGATCAACTTGTGAGGCAACAAAAAAAAGACGATACAATGGAACAAAGTACTACTTCTGTTACTGTTACTGCGCCTGCTAATTTGTCTGAAGCAGGAATAAAGCTATTGAGATCGGGTAATATATATCCTACTACATTAAGAACATCTGTTCCCGAAGCAGAGGCAAATAAAATAACGCAATCTACTGAATCAAAAAAATATTTTGATGACATATGTACAGAAGAAACAAGCGAAATAGTACCCAGTGTGTCTGACTGTAGTGGGCAAGAAAGTACTGATAGCCCGAAAACAGTGTCCCATGACCCGGCTGAAGTGGAGTATATAGATTGAACAGAGAAAATATCCAATTGAGGCTATATTATAAGAAAATGAATAAAGGACAAGAAAACATTGAAGTGCTGCAGCGTGAGAAGCAAATCAACTCACAGTTAGAGAAAATATATGTAGCCCATTCAGAATACATACAAGTATTAGAAAAGTATAAAAAAGAAACAGAAGAAAGACTGAGGAAAGAAGAAGAAAGAAACTCAGTGCTAGAAAATGATTTAAAAGAAGCTCAGGATAAAATAATGAGTCACTTAGCCCACAGAAGAGCAGCAGAGATTGTACGACAAGAACGGGAATGGAACAAGAGACAGAAAAGACAAGCTGATCTGAACAGGGACAGGGTAAAATTTCTATATCCTGTAGGAGGTCATAACATGTATTCTGCTAATCAGATCGTAGCAGATTCAGGAAACGAAAGAATAGAAGGTGGAGAACAAAGTCCTGATTTAGATTTAGACACAGTAGATAAACCGAGAGAAGACATTTTAGAATTGTACCGACAGCTTCCCGATACAGACGATGAGGGATAAGTGAAGTTGAGAGAATATAGTTGAGATAGAAACTGCTGAGAGATGTGAGTGAATGCGAATCAGGAGACTGAAGCATACATGCGAATCAGGAGACTGAAGCATACGCAACAGAAAAAAGTGAATACAATGACACCTTACATGAACTACTGTTCTGAACACGCAGTAAGAATATCCAATTTAGAACATGTGAAAGAAGTTCAATGCAGCTATATACTACAGCTACAACAAGAAAGAGAAAAGTCTTTTAAGAAAATTGCTGAACTACAGGAGAAAAACAGTTTTCTTGTCCAACAAGTAATAGAACAACAAGGAATGGCGGGAAACGCGCTGACGTAGTTACGGCGTCCGCCGATGGTGGCGCCACTGTATTAGGAGTGTGCGCGGCGTCGGTGCGCAGAGAACGTCACAACGTAAGATGTAAACAAACCAGCATGAACACATCCTGTCTATTATCTGTTTAATCCAAGATGCCAACAAGGTGCTGTGTGCCCTCTTGTGACAATGAGACCAGTGGTCACCAGTTCCCAAAAAATCCTGATTTGGCTTTGAAATGGAAGATAGCTATAAGGAGACAAGACCCAGAAAACATCAACAAGCTGTACACATTTGGACATGGTGACAGGGTGTGCCACTCCCACTTTCGAGAAGCAGACTACAGGAGCCCTGGGCTTCTTGGTAAGTAAACTATAGTAAACTAAATACCTCCAAATATATATGTGTGTCTGGATGCGAGGGAGGGGGGGGGGACTCAAGCACTTGGCCTCAAGTCTGGCCCGTCAACTCCGGGCCGTCTTGAGAGCCGTCCGTCGGCACCGGGGCGGGGCGGGGCGGGGCAGCACCTGGTCCTGCCCCTGGCACTAGTCTAGGGCCGGTGACAACTCGGGAAATGCACGATTGGCTCTACTGTCAGTTTGCTCTAGTCGATTCTATCTACTAAAATAACACGGGGCCTGGTGGTCACCTATCACTTTAATAATGATAGAGGCCTGGGTGTCGAACCGTGGTTGAGAGGGAGAGCGGGGGTAGGGCGCCCCCCCCCCCCCCTCTCCGACTGAAGTGAAGTCCCAGATAGATTTGCAGTCGTCTGGAGACCCTCAACCCCTCTCCCTCCCCTTCCCCCTCCCCTTCCCCCTCCCCCAACTCCATCACGTCCAATACCAGATCTAGATAAGGCATGCCATCGATCAACACCAAACACCAACCACCTCCCTCCCCCCCCCCCCCCCTCCAAGACTCTGCAGGCCTCACCCCCTCCCCCTCCTCCAAGCTGGAGGAGGGTGACCAGGATGATCACATTGCCCCTACCCCCTCCCCCAAACTATGGGGGCATCTGCCCGTTCCCTACCATCCACACCACCAGCTCACCAGGGGAAACGAATGCTACACCAGGGGTCTCTGTAGTCTGTGGGGCTGGTGCAGTCTTTGTCATGCCTTGTCTAGGGTAAATGTGGGTGGTATTTTGCACCTAGAAAAGATTAGGTGCCAAAGTACCACCTTTATAATAAATAGGGGCCTAACATATTGAAAAACCTTGGGTTATATCACTATAGTCTAGTTATTTCATTATCTAGGTCTACTGATTTCAACTCCACCTCGGGACTCAGGGTTCGCGCTAGTCACTCCATAAATCGCCAATGGCGAATCAAAGTTGATTTTGGCTAATCAGATTCAATGAAAATTCGCCAAATTTTCGTTGGGGGCTGCCTTCATATTGTGTCTATACATATACTATGCTATTGTGGGGGTGTAGATGGGGGGCCCCCCATGTCGCATGTCGATTTTAAGAAATGGTGATGTCGCATGTCCATGTCGCTTAATAATCCCAATGTCCCATGTCGATTTTAAGAATAGCTCATGTCCCCTGTCACTATCTTTTTAAACCTAATGTCGCATGTCACTAGGCCTCATGTCGCATGTCGATTTTAAGAAATGGCCCTGTCGCCGTGTCGAATTTAGCCATCCACCCCCATTATTGTGTACAATATGTACTGGACAGGTATTCTTGAGAGCAGCATCGTATACATGTACTAGTACATGTACATGTAAACCCTTTGGCCTGTCCATAGCAACAAGGCTTCTGCTCCTGAGAATACAGATTATAAAACGACACCTCACACAAGTGTGTTTCTTCAATGCTTTTGTGGAGCGAGGAGTGCAGTGGTTGAGGAGGGGGGGGGGGGGGGGGCTTGAAAATAGCAAATTCTGAACCCTCTTTATGGAGGCGGGGGGGGGGGGGGGCATAAACAAAATTATACCCCTTTTTTGAACGTAATATTCATTAATTATACTGGCATTACTATAATTCAAAGGAGGGAGGCAACAATTTTGAGCATTGGGGGGGGGGGGGGCTTCAAATATTCTGTGTGCCGGGGGGGGGGGTTGTAAAATATATTCCCACCTCTGCTTGGGATTACACCACCCACCCACCTCCTGTATTGATTCATGACCACTCCTTTCATAGAATGTGTCCCACATAGAGTAAAAGGAGACCCCCCCAAAAAAAAGATTAAAAAAAAGATTTTGCGGGCGACCGAGTGATTTTTTTTAGCCCACCCGCTCCACCGGAAACAGACTTTTCTTTAAGTGTGGCCCGATGCATGATGACAAAGGGCACAACATAATAAAGTACTACACTGCCTTTAAAGGATTAAGGTCCCGCACTCAGCATGGAGCAGATACTAAAAAATGTAGCCGCCTGATCTCTCCCACCTCCTGCACCCTGAGACCATATATTCCTGCCCCCTGGTGGAGCTACATTGAGACTGGTGGTGTGGGCTGGCATATTGCCCCCACCCCTACAAGGCCCCTACCAGGCCCTTGCCTCTTAGATTTAGAGATAAGGCATTGCCGCCTGGCTCCCGGGCTCACCAGGGCAGCTCATGATGGCAGCACACAAAAGTGCAGGCAGCACACAGGAGGGCAGGCAGCACACAAAAGTACAGGCAGCACACAGCAGGGCAGGCGGCATACAGGTTAGCAGCACCATGCATCCCACCACATCTCACCACCAGGTGTCTAGGGGTGGCTGCCTCACGTACCGTACCGCTCTACGGTGTGGTGACGTACCGCTCCATGGTGTGGTGACGGTGATAGGGGGGGGCGGGGCTTAGCAGGGGAGGATGAAAGCTGACCATTTAGGGACGTGTTCCCACCCCACCCCACCCATTCCCAGCAGCTCAAGCACTGGTGCACTGAGGAGCAGGGATCAAGACCTAAATATCCTAGCATATGGCTTACCTAGTACAACAGCTGTATTTAGGTTCTGGATTTTACATTAATGTCTCAATTTTTGTAGGGAAAGCGGTTACATGTAGAGTTTATTCCTCTGGCCAGTTTGTTCCTTATGGCTCCAGCTATCCAGGAAACATAGTCCACTAATTTAGAAATGTATATTAAGAGGTGTTTCAGTATCTTCTATGCTAACAAACATAGAGTCACAAGGTTAGTATTGTTGTGTAGAGCTCTCATCTCACATGAACCCTTGATATATAATGTTTGCATATCACCTACTGATTTCTTAATAAATGGACATTTATATAGGATTTTCAGCCTGAACCAGCCTACCCCCCATTCCATTCACCACCTCTCCCCCCTCCCTCTTCTCATGGAGCTGCTTCCCTTATCCAAGTGCCTTATCACTTAGATCTATGAACAGATAAGCCTGGGTGTCTTGAGTCCTGGAGGTACCAAGACCTATTTGGTTGCCATGGCAACCAAATGTCACGTGACTCTGGGGGCAGATCCCCCCCCCCCCCACACACACATACCCACACCACCCAGTCCCTACCAGTCCACACCACCATCAAGGCCCCGGATGTGCCCCATCTGGTGGGGGCAGTTTTAGAAGGAACATCATCCTCCTCCAAGTTGGGGTGGAGGGAGGGTGGAGGCCTGGATGTGGGAAAGGCTCTAGTGTGTGTATGGGATGGGGGTGGGCTAGGGGTGGGGTGGGGTGGGGGTGGGGGGGGGGGGGGGTTTGGGGTGAGGGGGGGGGGGGGGTGTTGGGGTGGGGGCAGTCTTTGTCACACAAACGTGCCTTACCTATGTATAGTTCTGGGTTAGAGACCCTGGACTGGGTTGGGGAGGGGGAGGGGGAGGGGATTGGGTATGGAGGACCGACCAGCCACAGGACAGCTTAGGGAGTGATCATTTATTATCAACAGGGGGGGGGGGTGGTGGGTTTGGGGGGGGGGGGCAAAAAAATTTGGACCCCTTGACCGGGGGGGGGCAAAAAAATTTGGACCCCTCTTGGGGGGGGGGGGCAAAAAAATTTGACCTGTTTTGAGCCAAAAAGCCCGCGTGTTACTATGCTTCAAAGGGCCCGCGCGCGAGCCGATTTTCGACCCTAAGGGGGGGGGGGGGTAAAAATTTTGACCCCTTGACCGGGGGGGGTGTAAAAGATTTCGCACGCTCCGCGCGGAAACCCACCACCCCCCCCCTGTTGTTAAAAAATGATCACTCCCTTAGGTGGGCACCCACATGCTTTTATGTATATGCTACGGTTATATCAATTAGTGCCAATTAGGGGGTATGGGTTAGACTTTCAGTGCCTATTCCAAGTATTTTATCCTACTCTTCCATGATTTTCAAAGCATTTATCATATCTCTCTCTTGGGCCTCCCGTTATGCATATGGAGAATCAAATATATTTGATTCTCCATATGCATAACGAGGGGGGGGGGTAGAATTAAATAAAAGTTACTTGATTCCAAAGATTTAGCGTTAAATTAGTTTATATTGCATTTTTTTCTAGACCTTTCCCACACCTTAAAGAAACTTGTTTTGAGTTTAAAATTATTTATTATCATTGTCACCTGGGAGGAAACGACATGTGTTAGGGTCAAATTCTGAATATCTTGTCCATGCCTATAATACAGCTCGTCTGAGTTGAATAACTAACCCTCCCGTGATACAAATATGTCAGAGTTGTCTAGAGATGCCTGATGTCTATTATTTTACTGAGTCTCCCCATTGTATGATGGACCACAGGACCGACTAGAAATCGTCACAGGACCGACTAGATCCCTAATTAGTAAAATGTAATGAATACAGCAAGGATGGCCTATTGTTTGTTTAGTGTTTACACCGACCTCCCAATGACTCCCAATCAGCAGTACCCCCTAACCCTCTGTATCTGGGGGTCGGTTCTGTGACCCGTCTCGGGGGAGGATGGGGGCGGGGGGGGGGGGGGGGGTGGGCGATCGGGTGAGAGGAGTTGGGTGGAAAGGGAGTGTGTGGTGTGTGTTTGTGGGGTGTGAGTGGGAGGGGGTGGGTGCACCCACATCTTGGGGGCAATATGCCCCCATAGCCACGTGATCTTCATGGTGACACCCTCCTCCAGTTGGGTGGGGGGGGGGGGGGGGATGGGAGCAGAAACATGATTGGAGGTGGGCAGGGAGGATAGGGAACCCACCCAGCGGCGCAAGATTAGCCTTAGGCTTAGGCCGTTAGGGATAGGACTAAGGGGCTGAGTGTCCCCCCACCTTACACCCACCCCAGCCACCCACACTTCAGCGTGCCCCCTCCCCCTCCCCCTCCTGCAACCTGCTCACCCATCGTAAGTCGATAAGTGTAATAGCACAGCAAGTAACCAAAGAACAACAATGATAATGGACGATAATGGGGTGATAGGTCGATTTAGCTGAATTTGATAAGCATTCTACTAGTTATCAACTTCTTAATACCACACTTACCTCTCCAGTAGTACTGCTTTTTTCCCTCCATTCTTTGCACCTCTTCTGGTGAGCTCAGCCTTCAACTTTTGGCAGCTCCATTTCTCATATTTACAATCATCTCCTGTCGCCATCTTGTCGTCTGCTCCGCTCCCCTCGCCGCCTACCGCGACGCCCTCACACTCCTAAAACAGTGGCGCCACCTAGTGGCGTGCGGACGTACTAAGAACGTGGCGCGCCATTATATTACAAAATTATGCCTCAAATATAGCTGAGAATAGACATTGTACATCAAATTTAGTACGTCAATAGAGGGGTAAGAAATAAGATGGTTGTTCAAACATATAGTATATCTAAACTTTTGAAATATTGTTCAGATGAAGTAGCATTGAAATATGTAAAGAAAAGACATTTTAAAGTTACTTGTAATACAGTATTTCTCTCTTTGTTATGTAAGCATATACAAGAAGTATTAAAGCATAGAAGGTGGATAATACGAATGTTCTTCTTTGTAAGTCATGCCCTAATACAAGAACAACGTGAAAAGCTGTATGAAAGAATATTGCAACATGATTTGTCTAAGTTATCATCTATAGAAAGTATAGGATATACTATACAGTTCCATAGGAAAGGCAAAGAAAAAAATGAAAAAGAAAAAAAGTGTGTAGAAAAAGCATTTAAACACCACTATGAATGTAATGATCATCATCCTGAATACTATGGTGCAAATGACATGGATGAGTATGCTCTGATAGAAAGTATCATCGATATGTTAGCATGCAGAACTGATAGAGACATAAGTAAAGATAACTTTACACTAAGTGCTATACTAGATATTCCTGAAATATATCTTGAACGTTACACTGTTGGAGATAAAAAAAAAGTGTGCAAATATCTGAACGAATGGAAAGATGTATTAAAAGAAGGTATATACATGAATTACTTGATAAAAGAAATAGAACGTGAAGAAAAAAATAATGTGAAAGAATAAATGAGTATATGACATTATATCTTTCATGTGAAAAAATGAATGAGTATATGACATAATATGTTGTGAGATAAAGTAAGAAAGCAAGGTATCATGATGTAGAGATATGTTCAGACCGAGATTGTCTCCAAACATATACTTAACATACGTGATATTCGCCTCAACAGTAGAACTGCTGAGTGATATATATGAATTATTTGTTGTATGAAACAGCTATAAGATGTATAGTAAAGTATTAAGTTACTGCGATGAAATTCTATACCATATAAGTTGTATGACAGCAGGAGATTGGATGAAACTAGGTATCTACCTAGACATCCCATATGACAAGTTAGAAAATATGACACAAAGAAAAAAAGTAGACGAGATGGCGAATGAAATGCTGCAAACATGGTGGGCAAATGCTGAGAAGAGAACTCGATGGAGTGATCTACGCCTTGCTTTTACACAAATACATAGAGCAGATCTCGTGAAAGAATCTTCTCACTTCTTCAAAGAAAATTCGCTGAACTATGATGCGCCAGACGAAAAAGTGATGCAGAAATATTTCGTCATGATATCTCAGCAGATACCTCTTAGCTGGCAAGATTTAGGATTACATCTATATGTTCCTATAGATAAAATACGCATGATATCTTATGAACCAACACAAAACATGGCAGAAATTGGATATCGAGTATTGAAAATGTGGCAGAGGGAAAAGGGGAGTGCATCATATCAAGTACTACATGCCCTGATGCAGATGAATAGACGCGATGTTCTAACTTATGTTTTCCAACAACTTGACATAGAAAGAGAAAAAGAAAAAGCACTAGCAAAGGAAAAAGAAGACGAAAAGTTAGAAGAATGTATTATGATAAATCTAATTGAGCCAAAGAGTGATTGTGCTTGTTGCATGAAGCCTCCTCCTACATTACTGTAATGTAGACATGTAGGATAAAGACATGAAATAAAAATGGTATATGATTGTTGCATGAGGTATATGATTGTTGCATGAAACCGCTTGTACTGTTTAATGGAATATAAAAATGGTATATGATTGTTGCATGAAACCACTTGTAGTGTTACTAGAAAATAAAAATGGTTTCACTAGATGATTCTTACATGAAACCACTTGTAGTGTTACTGGAATATAAAAATGGTATATGATTGTTGCATGAAACCACTTGAACCAGTTGTAGTGTTACTGGAATATGCATGAAACCACTTGAACCAGTTGTAGTGTTACTGGAATATATCAGGATATTAGTACTACTGTGTCAAAAATAGGAACCAGTTGTAGTGTCACTGGAATATTTTCTATCAGGATATTAGTACTACCACTAAAAAATGTATTATTAATATATAATAAAAATTATAAAAAAAAATACTGTGTTGTGTTATGATGTATATATGACTATAGTGTATCCTGAGATATGATATCAGATTGTTATCTGATCATATATGTTGAGATAAAGTAAGATTGGGTTCTGATCATATATGTTGAGATAAAGTAAGATTGGGTTGAAGTAAGGAATATCGCTGCAGACACTCAGATTAGCATGAACACACTACGGACACTCAAATGAACATGGATGAAGAAAATTCGCATACTCATCTGTTATTTCTGTTAGTAATAAGTGGTCATAGGAGGAGAATGCAAGATTTAGTAGAAAAAAGATGTACCTGCAGTACTTTATGCACTGAAATATGTCATAACAAGAATTGCAAATGTCAAGAAGAACAGTGTGACAAGATGCGACATACTGAAATATGTAACTGTCGATCATGTGATCCAGGAAACGAAAATTTCTTTGCATCCAAAGAAGAAAAACTATATGAATCATGGATAGCTCCTTTGAAGATGTGGATAAGGAAAGCCGGATGCAAGTCGTTCTTGTATAGTACTTACTGGAAACTCCAACTGAAATTACGGATAATGATATATCTACATCATGGGTTAAAGGAACATAGCCAACATGTGATGGAACAAACTCATCGATTGTTCTATAAAATACATGCTATACCAGAATATCCTTATACAACACATGATTCAGAGTTAAGTCTGAGTGAAATGCTTCCATTGTTAAGTTTCTTAAATGATTTACCAAAAAATAATGTGGGTGAGAAAAAAAAAACTGTGGCTGAAATAACACAGAACGAAGCTAAAGCTGTATTGGAGAAATACAGGTTGCGAGAATATAATTTATCCCTGTCTATGCTATGTAGAAACAGTATACTTTTCCATATAAATAAAGCTAATAGCCTGAAATCAGATTACATGAAAATAGTAGGAAGAAAAGAGGCTAGAGTACATCTACATGAAGTAAGTAAAAAAAGTATAGATACTCTAATGTTACCGGACAGTATGAAAAAATATATAAAAAGCGATAGAGTGGAACTAGATGATCCTGACATTCCTCCCCGCATATATTTGATAATAGAATGGTTCGCGAAAGACATAGACAAACGCGAACCATGGGACAGTTTTATTACTCATCACTTCTGCAACAGTAGTAGGCGGGAAAGCCGTTGTATATACTCATGACTCCTGTAGCAGTGAAAAATATGCATGTAATTTTAATATTACATTTTGTAAATAAAAGAGATTATAAAACAAATATGACTTTTTGTTGTCTTTACATATAGAAATATAAGTAAAGTTATAACATTTTTTCTCTCTACATAGTTAACGTACCTGCATAAGTAGTAGAAGTAGGAAAAGATTATAATAAGTTAGTATTCGGATGAAAAAACACCTCTCCTCTGGGACACTTTTTATAATAATTTAGTAATATTTGAAAGTGTCCCAGAGGAGAGGTGTCTATATACTACTCATACGCACGCCACAGTCCGCACGCCACACTCTCCGCGTGTACCGTGCGTATATGCAAGGAACCTTGCCTCCATCATTTCCGCTTCCTGATTTTCGGACGGGAAAAGAGGCAGGTAAACAACAACTTCTGGATCCCAAAATCGTGAAAACCAACATCGAGATGCACCCTTGAAAGATCAGACATATTCTGGGCTATTCATTTGAAAGGTACTGTTCTACTTTCAGTAAAGTTAGTGATTTAATATAATCAGTGGACATTATTGTCATTAATGTACATTAATCCAGTGCGCTGCAGCCTGCGCCCCCACCTCCCTACTGCCACTGGCCTGGCAGTAGGGCCCGGGGGTAGGCGTAGGGAGCAAGTCTGCCAGTTCTAGTTTGTCCCCAAAGACAGTTCGAGCCTCTACGATCTAACCTAGATGGGCCTAGTTGCTGTTTCCGAATCGGCGAAGGTGTTATCACAGTCGCACGTAGGCTTAGGCCTAGCACCAATTAAACCAAACCAAAACAATGTCAAGATAAGGAAGTGTTCATTTATTTAATAAAACTAATCTATAATAGTTACGGTACGAGAGGGGGGCGTACGTACAAATTCTGATCCTTCTTGGGGGGGGGGCATAAAAAAATACAGCCCCTTTTAAGCAAAAAAAGCCTGCGCGTTACTATACTTCAAAGGGGAGGGGGGAATTTTCAGCGCCTTCCGCTAGGGGGGCACGTTACGGAGCGTTCTAGATCTATGCGTTCTCGAGGGGGGGGGGGCGTAAAAAATGTTCGCCCCTCCGCCCAAAATCTCACCACCTCCCCCCATGTATTATAGTGTATAGGCTGTAATTAATAAATGAACACTCCCTAAGCCTGCATGCAGGGGGGGGGGGGCAGTGTTGGGGAGGGGGGCAATGTTGGGCGCAAGGAAATTTACACATTTCTCAATACATTTTGGTACCAGGTTACAGGTAGTTTTCGTCCAAAGATCAGAAATCAGTCTGAAGTCCACTACATCATGATATCAATACACGCTATTTAGCCTGTGTAAGATCTCGCTACAATGCTGATCGACAAGGGCCGATGTGCCAAGATAATTTCGGCAACACTGGACAATTCTTTAATTTTAGATGAAAAATGCTCTCGTTATATTTTTAACAGGCCAACTGGTTGTGAAGATCATGTATTCCGAGTGGGCCTCGCTTCAGCATGAGATCCAGCTGGACACGAGTAACACCAGCGTGCTGCACAGCTTCCCCGATGCGGTGGGGCGGGAAGTGGCCTGTGTGGTGGTCAAAAACCTGTCACAGACCCTGAGCCTATCTGCTACTAATGGCGAACCCAGCAATCTCACCACCGACAAGCAAGTCCAATGGACAATGGAGGTAACAGGCTACAGTCATATAACCCACACGCAGAGTCAGATAGTACCCTCTTTATATATATATATATATATATATATATATATATATATATATATATATATATATATATATATATATATATATATATATATATATATATATAAATGGGGTAACAAATAAAATAATCCCCCTTTCCATTTTCTCTGGTATTCTTCGTTTTTACGCTGCTACTTCTGATGTGAGGTTTCATGATATGTATTCATAGTAATGAAAAAAACACTTCCTGTACATTTGGATACTTTGTGACTTACAATATTTAATTTAAACCGCAACAAAAACATATGGGAAATCTTAAAGAAATATCGCTTGAACCATGAGAGTTGACAATAGTTTTGTGTCTCTATAAAGCATGTTAATGTGCTGTATTTCAGGTGCTGTGTTATGGCCTGAGTCTGCCACTCTCTGAACATGAGGCTATCCGTGACTGCGTGAACGTCTACTGTGAGTGGTTCTCGGCCATGACGATGGCCAAGGTGTGCGTGCCGCGTCCGGTCGCCGACAACCCCAACCCGTACATGTGCGACATGCTGCACCACCTGTACAACCTGTTTGTGCCGCGTCCTGACGCAGGTAACGCCTCTGCCAGTACCAAGGCAGGTGAGCACCACGGCCGACAGCCGCCTCTAGCAGACCCATCACAACACACACAAAGCACAAAGACAAAGCACACCAAATGCAACAAACTACAATTCAACCAAGTGTTCATTTTACATGTCACAAATTCGCTTGCTCACTGAGAATGATCAAGATGACCATATGCTTAAGACGCTTGTAGAGCTTTGGCACGGTTTCTGGTGCTGATCTTTTTGGCGAATGATTGCATTTCAATTAGCTTGGGTTCTCTAATGTGTAGGTAATCCGAATCCATTTTTTCCACTTTCGCGGGGTTTGTTACATGTATGTGTATAAAAATTGAAAAATATTATTTAATTATTACATATCCTGTGTTTTGCACAAACAACTTCTCGTAAGCATGGTACGAATCTCTTATCTATTCTTTTTATCTGTAGCAACATAGATACTTCAGCATCAGGCATGTCGATTTGGTACTTTGAATTAGAGAAATAATTATGACCAACTTTCTGTCACTGCTTTGATATGTACATGTAGAAATGTTTGCTAGATGCCTGTGGCGTATTTGGTGCTTGCCTGGTCTAATTTAAGGGACTACTGATAGTTTACATTAACAATCCCTTCCTGGGCAGAAGCTCTCTTATCTCTGCATTGTGAGCCACTCTACTCAACGTTCTGGTCTTGTATGGGTTATTAAAATCATTATGACTGGTAAGTATCCTACTTTATGAATTGACACGCTCACTCTAGCCTGGCCGACTCTAGGTCATCACCATGGCAACCATCCCTACATCGCCATGATAAGCTGCCTCCATCCGTACGGTGATTTGATGCCGTGTAATCTGGTTCTTGGTGTACTTCTCGTACCCGGCACTTTACATGTAGTTTATACCATTAAATAATCACTTGGTGATTTCTGCAGATAGTCACGTGTATTGTACCACCACTGTTGATGCTTAAGTTTAGTGACGGGGGTGAACATTGGAGATTGTTCAGTAGAATGCAGAAAATACCTGCAGGTCTTATCTGTTACACACTTCCCATTTTGAACGCAATTCTCTAGTCCTGCCTATTCATGTAGTTATTGCACGCTGCCCTCAGCCTTCCTTGTGTAAGATGTGATAAGGCCAAGGCATGTCCAATACATTAGTAGTGCCAACGCCCTTTGTTATCTGATATGGTTACTAGTATCAAACACCTTGCCCGCTCCCACACACTACCCTGTAGAGTATCTCCACTTTTGATATACCAAGTAACACTCACCTGTATTTATGATAAATCAGTCAGAATAGTACGGAAACTATTTACCATACCATCAGGGTAATATATCATATTAAACAATGTATGACTTAAGATATTTAAATAAAGGTACCGTATTTACCGTAAGTGCTTCACAATATGGTGGTATACTTTAGAAATATGTAATGGCCATCAAAACGATAGTATTTGATTTTTTATAGTCCAAACTCTGCAACAAAAAACGGTATTTAAAAAAAAATTAGAGTTGGGAAGTAATTTTTGATAAATGCAACTTAAACTACAGTAACAGTCCTATGTAGTATGAGAGAACACCATACATGACATTTCTATTTCTACTACCGTAAATTCCCGCATATAACCCACATCTAGATTTTGAGAAAACACCATAACCCGTACTTGGGTCTGACTATGGCCAGTTATGTACTGTAGTATACATTTTGTACTTCTAAAAAGTAAAGGCGCTCGCCCTTAAACGCACCTGGGGTCTTGTTACCCCCCGTGGTATATACGGGAATTTACGGTACTACAATATACACAAAATGTAGTACAGAACAGCTTTTTATTTAAGCATTTGACGGTTTGTCATACATCTAGCTGTAAATACATTTACTATATAACGCACTCATCCAACGCTTTTTTAATCATGAAGAATTATTTATACAAATATACAACAGACTACCTACACTACTTACCCATAAACTCATTAGTTAACGAGAGAGCATTTACATGCATAATTATTTTTAATTGGGTCAACATCTTATTTAGCCTGCCATTTTTTAAACTTATGCTCTCTTATCGATCGCTTTGTCAATTTATGTGAGCAGTTGAGTTTCTTGTCATTGACACTAGCCGGAATCAGAGTTCTAGAACAAGGTCCCTGGCCTTAGATCCTTGACACTTTGTCGTTATCTTTTCTTGTTTAAAACTATTACTTTAAGAATTATTTTTTTTGTAGATTTAGAACTTTATAACATAATTAAAGAAGAAAGGTAAGAAGATTTGTTGTATTTTGTCCTAGGTGTAGATCTAGTGAAGCGGCAGGGTTTATTGTGCCATCGTGTACTGCGGACGGTGCAAGCAGCAGCCACAGAATCCACCACCATGGACCGCTCAACATGGGAGTGTGTCCTGCGCTTCCTCCTCGCTACCAACGATACCCTTCTGGCTACACCAGCAATAAGAGGTACATAGTAGTTTATATGTTTTAGTACAATATAGAAAGGTTGGCAGCATAGACATACATATATATGTCTATGATAGGTAAAATATTGCCTTGCTGTGGTTATTACAGTAGTCATGATGATATTACATTGGAACCAAGAAAACCATGTAGAAGTTACAGACTTCATCTTGAAGTAAATTATCATTTAGAATGACTTCATCTACTGAGCACAATATATTTTGTTTCTCTTGACAGACAATATTGGTGATCAGCTATGCGAACGTGTGTTGAGCGTCTTGTTCGATCTCTGGCTCGTGGCGTCGTCTCGTTGTTTCCCATCACCTCCATTATGGAAGACATTCCGTGACATGTGCGCCACCTGGCGCCATCATGAGGCACTAGTCCTACAGTGGCACCGTGTCAATGTGGTCCTGGCCTCCAGACTTCTCAAGTTCACATTTGGACCCGATTTCCCCGAGCTATCTGTCCGTAAGTTCCAAAATAATCATTTAAAACAGTGTCAACCGAAAATACATGAAAGTAGAAGTATAATTGATTTAATTCTACGCAAGTATTCATGAGCAGTCTGTAATGCTAAATAAATACCACAAATATCCATTATCAATACATGTTCCATATATACCCGGTATTAGTTTTTTGAGCTAGATCTCCCTATTAACACCAAAAATAAGGGTCTACTAAAGTGACAATTGTTTTGCTTCCTGCGGTCTTTTACAATAATACCGAGGACTGTCGCAGTTATGCAGCCCCCTCAATTAGGGATGTCATTGGTATCATAGGTATCGATATATCGACAACTTGTAAGATAACAGGTATTGCAACACTGTATCGATACCCCCTAAATCTCAGCTTTCTAAAAGTGAAAGAATTTTTCAGATATTCCCATTAGAGGCTGAGCTATGGCCTTTAAAGCAAAATGACAAATTAATGATAGTAAAATGGACATTCTAGCACCTGAGATGAAAAATGTCTAAAGAAAAACCGTAAAACCTCGCGTATAAGCCTAACTCGTGTATAAGCCTAACTTTGGACCGGTCCTATAAGCCGCACCAGCGATCTGAATATTGTGGCTTTAGTACTGTACTATAGGAGCAAAAACTCGCGTATAAGCCGCACCTGGACTCTGTGCCGATGCTATAAGCCGCACCAGCGATCTGACCCCATAGTTAACGCACTGTCCCATTGAGATTATACTGAGTAAAATCGTATTAGACACCAGCCTGAACACACCAGCCACAACACCCATAGTTAACCCCACTGTCCCTTGCAGCTCCAGAGGACCAGCTCCTGATCCCTGAGGGTATGACAGAGGACTGTGTGGCTCAGTGCTGGTTCCGCTTCCTACACATCCTCTCCAACCCTGTGGATCTCTCCCGCCCGGAGGTGATCAGCAGTACACCTAAGTTCCTGCACATGGCGCTGACCAGCGAGTCGGTCATCGACCCTCACCAGCACGCCTGTCTGCGCATCCTGCCCTCCATCTTCTTCAAGGCCATGCGCGGGATCTCCATCCTCGTGGATTCCTTCCTTGGTCAGTGTGAATATATATAATGCATTGATAGATATTAATCTAGGATACACTTAGAATATTGTACAATATTTACTTATTACCTAACCACAAACTAAATATGATACATGTATTTCTCTGATCAATGAGAAATAAGTATATGTCATTCAGTGCCACAATTTCACGATAGTGTCTGTGTAACAATATCAGATATAACAGGTTGGTTATTTTGTTTCTACTTGTCGCTGGATGATACAGGAATCAGTCAGAGTTATGACATGGACGCCTCCATGCTCTCCATAGCCGGGTCCAGCACCAGGTCCAGTACGTCGTCTCTGGCTCAGAGTGGGTCCACACCACCTGCACAGCGTAAGAGCAAGACCTTCAGTCTCTCTGGAACATCACAAGTATCCAAAGGTTTGTTACTGCTTTAGATCACACTTCTTGTTTTACACTGTCGTTTTGACATCTCAAGTGAGATGGAACGTAGGGCCAAGTATTTCTGGTAATACCCTGGTAGGTTTATAAGTGGTCACTAATGTGGATTACATGCAACTGAAATAGATCGTGGCCTAACTGCAGGTAACCAATGTTGACCACCGTCTATCTTTGGAGGTTCTTTGGGTAATATAGGGCCTAGGCTGGACTGGAGCTGGTTGCGGCGGCAAGTACTGATAAGAGCTGATAGGCTGGGTACCAGCATGTCCCTGGAAGTGATGATAACCCAGGGACAAGGTACCAGTCAGTGTGTGTCTTATCAGTGCTGATAACCGCACCCAGCTAGACACTTTCGTCTTAAACAATGCTATCCCAATTGCAGAGCTGAAAACAGTTCTAATCGACAAGGACTTCAAGGAGATCGCAGCAATTCAACGAAGCATGCCAACAGTTGATGTACAACTGTGTATCTGGCATGTACTGAAGGCGTTGAAGATCCGCCTGCTCCAGGAGCACATCGATGCAGAAAGGGTGCAAGTGCTGTTCCCTCTGTTGCAGAGAGTGGTGTATGCTAGGCACACCGACGGCTATCAAAATGCACTCATGAAGCTGTACAGTAGGCTGGACGATATCCCGGAGTTCCGTCTCTACTTCTAGCGCAACTGGGAACACTGCAAGCAGGAGTGGTCGATGCACCAACGCTACAGCGCCCCGACGTTTGGCCACCGGACAACAAACACACTGGAGAGCTACCACCAGAAGCTAAAGAAGCGACTCTGCAGAAAGACATCGCTTCCCAATTGCATCCGTATAGTTGATGGTATGATGTGCGAGAAAGTGGTAAAGGACCAAGAAGTGAAAATGCTCAGCAAGGTTAGAAAAAGCTATAGCCTACTCGACACCAGCCCCATGGCCACCTTCCTGCATGCGAACACCACACCAAGAGCTTGCGCCGACATGATGGCAGAATGCACTAAGGATGAACGAGACAATGAAACACTCAAACTGGAAGAAGGTGACAGCATTACTGTGAATGACAAATATGGACAGAACTGCCAACTTCAAGTAGTTGGGAGCTTTGCCTGTACCTGTCGGTTTTACACCAATAAGCTAATGGTGTGCAGGCATGGTTTCCACTACTTGAATTGTCACCAACTAGACATGCCCAAGTGTTGGATCAAGCGCCGCTGGCTAAGAGAAAGTGTTCCACCCACACAGCGAACCGAAGAAGAATTGGTCATTAAGAAACGAAAGAAGCGGAACCATAAAACACCCTCTTCCACTCCGGCCAAGTTTAATGAGGCCCTAGGGTCGCCAAAGAAATTGCAGGAGTTCTCTCGGTCTCAGATAACCGCACATATGAGAAACATCTGGCAGTGCTGCGGGCCATCCATGAGGCGTGGGACCAGCAAATGGAGGTGCGCCTGGAGGTGATCACCAGCTCAACCTCGGCAGGTACTGGTGACAGTTGGAGTGAAATCCAGCAGGAGGACTGTATGGCAGAGCCATTGGAGGAAGATATGAATGTGAAAAACGAGGCTGCACAGAGCATGCATGTGGACAACAGTGAGCCACAAGCACCACAAGAGCGTTGTACAGAGCAATTGCCAGAAGCATGGCCGGAAGAGACGCATGTGAAAGTTGAAGCTGTGGAATACCTCAATGTGAACAACAACAACCTGCAAGCACTGGAAGAGAGCTATGCGGAGAAATTGCCTGAATCAAAGAGTGCAAAAGAACAGCCCGTGCATCGCTAAAATCCGGTAAAGATACAGGACTGCGGGAGTGGCAGTAATGACGAGCCAGACTCGGATATGGAAAGCAATGAACGTACTGAGCCGAAAGAAATGGGGAAAAACAGAAGGAAGGAATCTACAAAGGAAATGCCACCACCAAGGCCTACACAAACACCGCAGGAAGAAGTGGGGAAAAACGGAAGGAAGGAATCTACAAAGGAAATGCCACCACCAAGGCCTACACAAACACCGCAGGAAGTGGAGGTTGAAGACAACAAATCTAGTAATGTACCGAAGCAGCAAGGACATGGAAAGATGGGAATCAGGGTCAACCACATGCCACGAGTGGTGGTTCTAGATCACCAATCGGATGTAGTGCATGACAGTAGAAAGATACGCTTGAAACCTGATGTGGTAAAACAACCACCGAAAAGCCGTAAACGGAAAGCTGCAGGCACTCGAAGTGGTGGCAAAGACGGGAAGAAGGCAGCCCCTGCACATACCACTACTGCTATGTACTGTTACAGGGGTAGACACTAACGCTGGCCCGGGAGCCAATGGCCCGTAGTTTTGGGTCCGGGCCCGCAGTTTTCTATAGATTTACCTTCCTGCGGGCCCGGGTGGCCCACAAGAGTGGGTGAATAAATTTCTAGGAGAAGATATATCTGTACCAATATAGTCATGTCATGTGTCGTTTGAAAGAGGAAATCTATCGGAAACCGACCATTCTAGTTAGGCCTGATATAAATCAATCAGGGATACCTATGCTCTTCTCTTTAAGAAAAGTAAAATAATTAAACTGGGCCCACAGATTATTGTCCGGGCCCGCAGATTTCTGATGCTACGGGTCCGGGTGGCCCATGGCTGAAAAGTAAGTGTCTACCCATGCTGTTATATGTCCAGGATACCAACGGAACATGTCACTCAGATGTGTGAGTTGTTGGAGGAGCTCCCCCTTACCCCCCTGACTGCAAACACTATGGAGGAGTACAAGGCCGACCCCATTAATTCACTTGAAATCTACCTGGAAATGGTTGGACAAGGAGCTGTACTCACGGATGCCCACAACGTTGCTGCCAGAGTTCTGCTGGAAAAGGGACAAGAGCCAAATGACCTGTCGGAAATGCCACAGAAATTTGCCATCGTGGCAGCATTTGGGTATGCTAAGTGCATGACGATGAAGGCAGTGGTACAAACTGCCCTGGTAGTGCCAACAAATCCCTCTGTAGAGAAGCTAGCGCTGCGGTGGCCTGAAAAGCTGAACCATCCAGACATGACGGTTTTCAGAGTGGGCAACTGTGAGCTGAAAGTGCAGGACTTGCAATCAGCAAAAGGCACTTCCGAGCTAAATGATCTAGTTAGTGAAACTTATTGATAGTCCACACTGCTCTTAAGTTGGCAGTTGTTGTGTTCCAGAGTTATAGTTGACGTGTTCCTTATTTCTATATGTTGCATGAGATCCAAGTTCAATAGCCATTTAAGCTATTACAGTAAAAGAAAAACACGCTTTGACAAATTCTGTTGTAATGCATATTATAACCACTGCTCGGCACAATTCTATCGCCTTTGTTCTGTAAAAAAAATCCTGTTATGACAAACTCTCCTTGATTTAAGTTTGTTTATCACAAATCATTGATGGCCATAAGGCCTTCATCATGTATCTCATAACAAAAAATCAGTTGTACTTAAATTAAATGTTGATAACATTAACTGAGGCAAAGAATTTCTCGTAAATTTTAACCCTTGCGGCTTTGTGGCATACACTTCCATGTATAAGAATTGGTTATTGAACTATTTTAAAATCAACTGCGTTTCTCAAGTCATCATGAATCCCCCTGCAGGTTCGAGTAAGGCGAGCCTCCTGAGCTCCAAGATGTCCAATGCCAGCCCGGCCTCAGCGCCGTCTGTGGGCCTGCTGCAGATGTCGTTGGGGACCCGGCCTGCCCTGGCTGCTGCGCGGCCACAGGTCAACGGCATCCTCCACCTGTTTGGGGCCTGGCTGTTTGAGGCTGCCATCGCTGGGGTCAAAGTTCACGGCAGTGAAGCTGTAGGTGAGTGGCTAATGTGACTGGGGAGCCATCATGGTCAAATAATGGGTATTTGTAGTGATACCATGAGGTAGATTTGTATTATGATATGTGGACTCGCTATATATATAAATACGTCGGATTACCTAGCAATTGTGAATTTGTATATGATTTTTTTTATTATACCTATACCTACCTTCATAGTCACCGTGAACGTTGTAGTTGCAAACCTCATATAGTGAAAAAATTTCCTTCGTGTAATCAACGTATGTACAGCATTTTATTAAAGTGTATATTGTGCCTTTCAAGAAAAAAGCAACGATGTAGTTCATTCTTGAGTCTATTATTTCCAGTTTGTTGTCTAGGAGGCAGCATGTTACCCACGTACATTTCAAATCATTGTTGGCAATACTTCTTAGTTTACTGCATGCTCTCTGTCTATCAGCCAATATTTTGATACATGATGATCCAATGTCAAGAATACTACAGGATATATGGTTTGTAGATAATGTTTTATCAGTTTCCATCCTACAAGTGGTACCACAGACCAGGTACATGAAAGATCCCACTAGGTTAAAATTGTGAACTGGAATGACACTTTCTGAGTGTGACATTTGCTCTGTACCCCATTGTTAGAGAGCAGTTGAATATTGCAGTCAAACCAAACCATTGAATTATCCTTCCAGTCACTGGAGTTATCAATCTCTATTAACCTTCTGTTACCAATTTGTTATCTAGTTTTATAATTCTTTACCGAGTTAACGAAATAAGTGGCAATATAGATAGCTATATACCATACACTAGTATTCCAAGTTTAAATCCACTTGACAAGCCCATAGATCAAACAGAGTAAAATGTATGCAGTCGACAATGAGTTAGTAGCTCCATGGGTCAGGTGAGGTTGAGAGTAGCAAGGTGTGGTTGAGAGCCACCCCTGATGGTTGGGTATACAGACAGGGTACACACAGCTGTAAGTATCAACGTATTGGTTTTAGTTTTGTTCATTGCATGCACCAGCTCTTGTCCTGCTTGCATTTCGTGTATCAAGAACTAAGTAAAATTCAATAGGAGGGACTCCAAGGTCATGCACCGTCAGGGAACCTGGTGTAGTGACAGCTTTTAAACCTATATATGAGTCACCCTTATCATCAAGGAGTTGAGTTATCAGACATTCCTCTTCATACTTGATTTTCACTAATCAACCTATTCATATAACCTCTCACATCCCAAAGAAAATTAACCATAGTTCTAATTTAGATGTAATGGTATCGGGTCTAAGTTCCTAGGATTTGAGGTTAAGTTTTCTATTGGGATGAATTTGTTGGCTTTTATTCTGTCTGTTTTAATATTGAAGCCGATTTGGTTTGATTGCGGTGGTGTGTGTGAAAGAATATTAAAGTAAGTCAACTAATAAAGGACCCGCTAATATTGTTGCACAAACATTAAATGCATTTCTGTAACACCAAAGAGTAACAGTCAAATTACTGATTAATTTGAATACTCCTTCACATTCCTAAATATTCTAAATTTGAAAGAATATTTGTACATACTATCATATGTTCAAATGTCGACGGTCAATGACTTTCGAGCTGACTACTGTCGGACACCTGTTAGTAAATGTGCTGATGTCAAAACTGACTGTTACCTCGGTAATTACAAAAGGACAATTTTCCCACGCCCACAGCTAGCACAGTTTGCCACTGCTTATTCCCTGGTCAAATACCATTGATTTATAAGTTATACTTTAGCTGTAAGACACCTGCTTCATACACATGCTGCTTTCCTGCAAAATGATGAATATTATTGAAAAATATTCTATAGAAGGCTTTTCCGCAAAATGATGGGTATCATCGAGAAATATTCTATATGAGAACACAAACAATCCATATCCCACATGTGACAAGTGGATGAGATAATACCAGAGACGTATTCTTAGATGGGACTGTACTGAGGAACCCTTCAACCTAAGCTAAAAAAAAGTCAAGTCAGCTCATGTAAATATCTCTTATTAAAATGACCCTAGCTGTCGCAATGGTGTTCCACACACATTATTCACTCGCTGTAACTCTAATGTCGGTCACACCATAAGAAGGGGAATATGAACAGTTAAACTAAGATTTTACACGGCAGTATTTGCATACAGTATGTTGGTAGTGTTTCGGGTAAATGATTAATTCCACTATGGTTATGTATGTGTTGGGGATGGGGGCATGGTCACTGCTGTGGGTGGTGTCTAATATACATACCCCGGTAGAAGAGGAATTCAGGGGTGGAGGGGGGGGGTGGTGGGTGGGGATACAATGCATGGTCAGTGCTGTGGGTGATGTCTAATATAGATCACTAAGTGGAATGAACTAAGAGCTGGACTAGTGACATGTTTCTAGGGAGAAGGCCTGACAGTGAGTAGTTACCGAGCTGATATTAACTCTGGTGTACCTAACCTACTCACCACTAACCTCAGATCAAGGGCAGACTAGTTTTCACTTTAGAAATATTAGAAATAATGATATATACGCCATATATTTGTATTAGAGAGAAAGTGAGAATGGATTTATTTCTTTTAAATTATTTAATTTCTGACTAGTAATAATTGCTCATTATTAGTGTAGCTTATGTTAATTGTTCATGGAACACCATATTACGCTTATATGTGTATGCTTTATATGTGTTCTAACAGATTCCAAATTGCTGATTGTGTAATTTTCCCGTGCATTTTCTGTTCTAGAAAATGTTTCAAATGGATTGGGGTTATCCCAGTAGTCCTACATCTTTATCATGAAGCCTGGACATAGTGCAGTCAGCAAAGTATCTCATTGACTTTAGTTTAATCATTCCAAATTTAATTCAAATTATCAACCATCAAGCTTGGCTAAATGCTTACTGTTACATATGTAATCACCTGGTACTTAGGCATATAGAAATAACATTTCCCATTAACAATAAAGCCTACGAACCTTTTAAACTAGCAAGGGGAAAGAAGGTAACTCAATAATGTACAGCACTAAACGGTTCCTCATGAATAGAGACAGCCACTTATGATTAAAAAAAACTTATCTCAGTGAGGCAGTGAATCCCGCAATAAGACTTTCCCACTATGGAATACACCGACAGTAGTTTGCCCTTCTTCTATGATGTTGATTAACCTCTGCCCCCTGCACACACCCTTTAGTTGGCATGGTCTAACCTTTGCCCGTTGCAGTTCGTTCACGGAGCCGGACGGCCTCCTTTCTGGATGCTGACACGGCTCGTGGTCATTCCTCGATAGATTCGGTTTCGGAAGATGGAGAGGAGCGTGTAATGGATTACGAGGCTGGACGCGCGGAGGCATGCGGGACGCTCTGCAGGATTTTCTGTTCACACAAGACAGGCGAGGAGATCCTGCCTGTATACCTATCCAGATTCTACATTGCTTTGTATTATGGGCTGCAAGTGGGCGAGGCAAGTGTGTCCGCTCTTTAAAAAGCAGTGGATAAATTTATATAACATTTACTTGCAAATGAAATACCATTACAATAAATATCCATTCATCTGATGATATTAATTGACTCAGGGTGGTACACCACCCAGAGTCTTATGCAACACCTCATGAGGGGTTGCATCAAGAAAGTGAAACTTCATTTTTGAGGGTGAATTTTGGCATGAGTTCATGGTTCAAAAAATGTAAAAACTTGACAGATGGACAGATTAGACACTCAGGTTTATGGAACATCAGTCACTTATATCAATATTCACTTCTAACCATTTGAAATATTGAAAATAAAAAACGTGACAAAAAAAAACAAAAAAGTGTTTAGAGAAATTAAACTCTTAAGTACTACCGTAAATTCCCGCGTGTAACCCGCGGGTTATACGCCAACCAAACCTCTAGTGCGGGTTATACATTATTCCCAAAGTCTAGGTGCGGGTAATACGAGGGTTTTTGAAAGTGCAGAACAGTACTAAAATGACCATTTTCAGACTCCAAGTGCGGGTTATATCATTCTCCCAAAGTTGTGGTGCGGGTTATACGCGAGGTGCGGGTTATACGCGGGAATTTATGGTAGAATCGATTTTCGTTTACATTGCGGTCCACACAACTCCAGTGCTAAGTCAATGGCAGGTATCTTGTAATACTAGCAGGGTTCCCACATGTCATGGAATGTCATGGAATGTCATGGAATTTGAAAGCTGTCTGGAAAGTCATGGAATGTCATGGAATTTTGTAAAAATTTGCCTTGTGTCATGGAATGTCATGGAAAATGAAAATAATGGAATTAATATCATAAAATCTCCTAGAAATCTCCAATTTTCTTTCTTGATTTTAGACATTTTCTCGGGGGCCAAGCCGCCCGGCCCCTACTATAATGTCGTAAATGTCATGTAAAATTGAGATTTTTGTCATGGAATGTCATGGAAATGTCATGGAATTTCAATCTGAAATTCTTGTGGGAACCCTGTACTAGGTGAGACACTTTTTGTAAGACCTTTTCTGTGTGTTGGTCCTGCATTATCTTTGAATATCTTGAATTACATTAATGTGTGGACATACAATCTAGGTACAGGGGTGTGAGCAGGGGGGGCTGGGGCTGATATGGCTGGTTGAGGGGTATGGTACAGACCGGTGATTTTTGACACAGGGTCCCCCTCCTCCTCCCACCAAGGGTGTGTGTGTACAATACCGCGACTGACGGCGGAATCAATCTGTAAACGACAAAACTGAAACAGATATCATCGCCGTTTACACTCTGATCGACTCACTTTTTGGCAAAGAAGTAAAGTCGAGGACGCAGGCAGCCGGCAGATGGCCCCACACCCACCTGCATCCGACACCCACCTGCTTGCCCACACCTACCTGGTCGCCCACACCCACCTGCTTGACTGAAATGTGATAACATACTAGTATGACACATGATTTGAGAGTAGTTTTGACTCAGGAATATGTTTCTGCGGTCAGAATTGACAAATAATTCAGTGTTCCTGAAATAATATTTATAGATTCTGTCTTTCAGTCAACCAATTTAATCACTTTATCACCCTCACCCTGAGTCATTTGTGATGTTAATCACACGTTCAATCTTTCCTGTATAAACCACTGTTGTCTTAAATTGAAGCAAATACTGGTGCAGCCAATTAAAAACAGGTGTCTTAGAAACTACTTCGTTTGTTTAAGAAACAAACTTTAACATAAGTGCGCTATTAACGATTGCAGCCATACATCTCAGGACAGGTTCTTGCCAACATCATTTTCAACTCGTGTGATCTGCTGCGGATAGATCTGGATGGAGTGATGGTACTTGTACCTCAGGCACTCCGAGCACTGGAGCTCATTCTGCCCGACCTCTCACCCAGGTTCAAGTAAGCGTCTATTTAAGTCCCATCTTACCTGAGGAGTAATACTAACATATCGCACCTTTCGCTATGAAATGCATTAATATCTGCTCTGAAAGGGCTTCCCATTATGTGGTAAAACATCTCAGATTTAGCACAATGATAAGAAATAGTAAAAAAAGAAGATGTTCTCTATCGATTTCCTCTATGAACTCCTATTAGTTATAACACGTGTTCTGGTTGTAGATCCCACGAGCAGATCGCCCAGGTGGAGCTGCGTAAGGCCTCCATCCACCTGCTGCTCTCCATGCTGTGTCTGCCACTCCACTACAAGTCACTGCCCATCAAACGTACGTACAAGACCAAGATGTGCCCATGGTCGACTTATACAACTTAAAAACTACCATGCCATAACCGGTACCTTTGTTAAGAATGCAATCCTAAAGAAACGAAGATGCAAGAATTTAGAGCATTCATTCTCAGAGCCTTCAAACATGTGAAGAACATGTGGTATGATGACAGAAAGAACCAAGTATGTAAAAAATGTCACCTCTATCTGGAAAACGAAGCCAAAGAAAATTAATTCCAAGCTTATTCATACCGTAAGTCCAAAACCCAATGCGTATTTAAGTTTGTTGTGGTTATTTTCATTTCCCAAACAGACATATTTGACGACCCTAAGGAGCCAACTGTAACATTCTTGAAACTGAAGATGCGAATGATCGAGCTGCTTCTTCGGGCACTGACAGTGGAGTCCGATTCGTCCAACACCCAGATGCTGCTTGGTGGGTATCACACGCCAACTCACAACCTGTAGTATAGACATGGAGACACAATACTAGAAACCCCATATGTTCAAATGAAAATATGTGGTCGACCTCTACCTGACATGGATCGATTTTTAATCGCTCAAAATAAAATAAAATAGTTACTGCGGCATGCTCACTAAGCGCCTGCCGGTTCCATTTCTACTACTGTTCTAGTCTACTATGGCTGGAGCTCCAAGTCTAACTCTAACTGTAGCTAACTGTCCTTGTATTCAAAATTGGACGAGGCAAGTATGTCCGCTATTTCATTCTTCCCCAACACCTAAGTTCCTACTTAAAAAATGAAATCACAAGTTTAAAAAAAAGGTAGTTTAGAAATAGTAGTCTCATATTCAAGGAATATTTGCCATCTTTTTCTAATTACGCTGGTGCTTGTGTCTGTGTGCAGGCGGCCTGCTGCTGTCGGTGCAGGACCTGGCGCTGTGTGAGGAGGCAGAACAGACCACCGTACAGGAGGTGTCGTCAGCTGATGAGGGCCCACCCTCCCCCACCACTCATGAATCAGGCATAGGTAAGACTCCTTCTCCGTCAAGGCCTACCGATTCTGTTGTATTATAACCACTCACTTTGCTTATTGGAGATCAGTGCCATTTTGTCTGCGTTGTGAAGTTTGTATGTATTTATATAACAGAAACTTAAACGTTTGCAATACATGTTATGGGCTGGAGTACATTGTAAGGACAATAGTACACAATATAATTGACCCAGGGTTACCTGGGTCTCTGTGAGACGGTTTTCCAGCAAAAAATGCAGATTGGTCAGCTGACTTTGAAGAGTTCCCCTGCATTTATTCTTTCATTTGTCTGATTGAAATAAACACATGCATATAGATTGAAACAAACTGTACCTCCCTCTTTTTTTCAGTTTGTAAAAAAAAACAAATTTGTAGCAGAAAAACGATTTTGAAAAAAAGTCAAAAATACCTCTGAAATCAAGTCTGTGTGAACTAATGCTGAAGATAGGCCAGTGACCTTGAATCCTGACTTTAAAAGATGCACGTTCACACAGACTTCCTATACCTACAATGGTTAAGAGCAGGTGAGACGTTTTTATGAGACGCTTTTGAGCTGAAATTAAAGGTGCACACAGAATAATTAAGGACCTTGACACCCACCAGTCAAAATCATCTGCAACGCAAGCCGCCCCCTGGCCGACCGACACGGCGAAATAGAAACAAAGATGCTGTTGCAGTTTACGTTCAGACCGACTGGCTTTTTGGCCGAGACGTAAAGCGGCATTTATGGGCTGGCGGGTGACAACGCCCACGGCCACCTGCTTGCCCCCAACCACCTGCTTACCCCCAACCACCGGCTTGCCCACAGCCACCTGCTTGCACACAGTCACCTGCTCGGCTGAAATGAGATAACCTACATGTGTGACACATAACTTCGGTGTAGTTTTTGATGAGGACCCTGTTTCTGCTGTCAGAAATGAGAAATAACGTATTGTACTCAAATTAGATCACTCATTCGACTTTCTAAAGACTCTCGCTCTGGCGTCCGGACTCTCAGGCGGGCGTCCGGACTCTCGCTCGGGCGTCCGGACTCTCAGTCCCCCTTGCCCCATGAACCCTGAGTCGCCCTGTGATGTTAGTCACTCTTCCTCTTTGATTTTCAATGGGAAGTGCACGGCGGACCATGATAGAACTCGCCATTGCAGGGTTGGGGGTTAGTCGTCAGTCATCGGTGGTAGGGGGTTGGGATTGTTGGGACGTGAGTGTTGGGACGTGAGTGTTGGGACGTGAGTGTTGGGACATGAGTGTTGGGACATGAGTGTTGGGACACTGCCAATCTTGGAAAAGCCCTGGGTCACTTGTGATGTATATCACACAATCCATCTTTGTAGATTCAAGCACAAGGCACTGGTCTCCACTTTAGCTTTAAATTATTCTAGATATGTGTTCTCTACCTTCCTAAGTTTCTCCCACGTGATCCTCACATCTGTACTGGTGTGGTTGATTCCTATTTCAATCGTTTAAACTTGTTTTGAATTGGGTTGATTTTACTCCTGTACTTTGCACACAACTGAGACTGCAACCAAATATGTACCCAATATAATATCAATTAGATTAGTATTATATCAACATGAAGAACTGAATGAAGTGCGATCAGACTTGAATTTAATAAATAGGCTGCATGTTTACTGACTACTTAATGCATGTTTGACAATATCTAAGAAGTATATAGCATGCCTAAACAACATCCTTTAAGTTTAAGTGTCGAATTTGGACAGCTTTGTCAAGGCAAACAAAAATTCAAAAAGTCTGGTCTATCATTATAATGCGAATCCCGACAAAAAAAGTCAAATAGTATTTAGACACACATTTTACCAAACACCTGCGAATGGAATGATATATCGAATTTGGAGCTGATGGTTGAAATGAAGGTACCGAAATCCTCATTAGAACCCTGGATACCTTTAACAATGATGTATCAGAACAAATTGGGAGAGATTGGCAGACTGTGTACAAGGTTTGGTTGTGCTGTATCTTAGTTTGGATACTAATTCTGCCTGTGTTTGTGTTGTTTGTGTTTCTCCTTTGTGTGTGTTGGTTTGTGAGACTGCATGAGTTGTTGTCACTATCAGCAGAACGGGATGGAACCCGCACCAAGAGCCCGTCCACCAGTTCTGCCGGCAGTGACTATGTACCCTACGGCGACACCAACTTTCCTAGGGCCACAAGCCAACTTAGATACCATGGTATTTTGGCCTTACCTTTTACACCCATTTCTCAGATTGTATGTCTAACGCTGTATTGTTCCAAACTAACTGTCTGTCCATCAATGAAACCATAAGTATTGCAATCATTCTAGAAAACAAAAGCTTGTTAATTTAACACGATTACAAAGCTGAACAAAATGATTAAGATGCACTGTTGTCTGTATATGTATATTCGTTTGTAACAATTACTGATAACCGATAAGTAATATCGTTGACCTATGTGCTCATGCCTATGGTATTACGTGATCTTTAGTTTCTAACATGCTAGATTACCATGAAGGTGCCGGTACAAGGTTAAACATGACTATTGATATTAGAAATCATTTATGAAACTTATGCTTCAACTGAACTGTTGTCATTGTTTTAAACAAAGAATGTTTAATTCACACATGATTTGCGGTTTAATAAGAACACAGTTAATACGATAATTAATTCTTCTGCGGGTTTCAGTTTGTCAATATAACTACAATGTATGTGCCCATTTTAATCAAAAATATCTGCAATACCCATTTTAGAAATTGTTAGGAATATTTATAATACATTAACGCAAAAGAGAAGTTGTTAAAATTAAGATACTGTGGTTAATAAAGTCAAATTTGTTCATAAAATTATTTTTTTTAAAAAGAATAAAAATTGAGTAGTATGGTGTTTCAACCCCCGTAGTCGGTGTCACCTATATTCCGTTCCCTCGGTTTTATCATAATCTAGCTGATGGACCCCCCTCTAATCTACCTGTATACCCATCTCTGCTAGACTCTGCACATGGCTTATTCGGCCATGCAGCGTCGCTGGTCTGCAATCGCCTGATGGCTTCATGGAAGATGGATCTGAACATTGCACTAGCTGCCATAGAAGTGCTGTCCGGTCTGGCCAAGGTACTGCATGGAGGTTTTGTTATATTCTGTATGATAAGTGATGGGAGGGTGTCATTACATCCATCTATCTATGATGGGCGGAAGCTAGCAAGACCTATATATACCAGCGAGGCTGACAAGGATACAAACCTGTACAGGGCCAAGAAATGGGAAGCATGGGGTATATTTCAACCAATGGCAGGAGAAAGTAACTGAGCCTGATTCAATCAAATACATATTTAACATATAACTTTTGACTCAAATACTATCTATAATGGTTACATGTTGCTATACAGAGGGCATCCTCATGTTCTGTTGTGTGATCTCTGTCCCGTGTTCTGCAGGTGCGGCTGTACAACAGGAACATGCTCATGTGTAAGCGGACGGTGAACTGGATCTGTGAGTTTATCGTGTACCAGTGTTCCCGCCCCGCCCCGGCCCACTCTAAGGACCTGCACTCCATGATCGTGGCGGCCTTCCACTGCCTCACCCTGTGGCTGGTGGACCATGACTACCTCATGATGGACAAGGAGTGTCTGCAGGGGGTGCTGGAGGTGGTGGAACTGGGCATCTCCGGCTCCAAGTCACAGGTAGCTATACACCTTAGAATCATACAGGCCTGAGAGGCTTCTACTACAAAGTGTCAACATGCAGTTTCTTATGGGGCTACAGGCTGCCAAGTTGCTACAGAATAAGAGGACAGAGTAAGAGGATAGACTAGATGAAGAGTTGTATCAACGTTGTCAATACACTCAAAAAAATAAAGAAAATTGAAGCCATAAAAAAGAAAGTTTTCATTGGTGGATAATAGATACTATATATTGTATTCAGGGTTTAGATACATATCGATGAGCACTTGTTAGTGATGATCAGCTCTGTCTTCATACTTGAAGTTAGGGTTTGTTCGGGTTTGTATTATACGTGAGCTGTAAATGACATAACATGTTCGCTATAACTTTCAGCCGAAGGTATGCATATAGGTTACAGTATTCCTACTATGTGTATTATAGCCACCGGCTGCACTGGTTTGTTGCACACTGTGACTGTGTACGTCCACCGTAGTTGTGTCTGAGCCGTGATGAGCACCGGTTTCACACGTGTACTACTCGACACCCGGTCATATACATTTTGTAGCACACTATAGGTCGTGCGCCAATAGAGCCACATCATCCTTTCGGTTCCTCATTTGGTTATGGTGTGTTTCTACTAATTTCGTTATGACACTAAGCCAAACAAGTGAAAAAAGAAGCTGAGTTATTTTGGCGACCAAGCCGAGATTTGAATATGTGAGTTGTCGTACATTACATGTTTGTTAAAGTGTGATGAATACAACGTAATTGCCGTTTGATGTTACATGTATATGTTGAGGAAATATATCTTAATACTCACGGAAACAGCTTACTATGTCCGTCCCTGTTATGTTAAATGTCTTGTTATACCCACGTGGTATGGAGTGGTATTAGAAGATGGTGAGGTAATGGTGGGTCATCACACGGGCTGCTGGTCAGCAACAGTAGTATCCTGTCAGTAGAGTCAAGGGCAAACTCGCACCATCCTGACCTCTGTATCCTGAGTATCATCTCTAGCAAACCTCAAATACCAGCGATGACCCTCGAGTTGCCTGAGGTCGAGATGGGACGAGCATGTGTCAAGGGCTGAGACTGACCACAACAAGCAGTTGCATGTCGTAGGGAATGCAGTCAAGTATTAAACAGTATCCAAGTCATCATTTAACATATATCTAATGCCTAAGAAACAATAGCATGCTATGATTGAGGAAATGTTTGTGCCAAATGATGATGCAGTATGTTAAGTCATGACTATAGAGACGAATGGCGTGCTTCCACTCACCATGACGGTACCTAATACAACAACCACAACAACACCAACAACAAAAGAAAAGAATAAAGTATGCCAAGTCATAAAGAAGATTTCTGGATACTACCGTGATAACTCATGGGCTGTACCAATAACATCAGCATGAATCACTTGGCCTCCACTGTCTCTCAACATGTGAGACCATATATGATTATGGCTTTCTATATCTTTGGCCCGCCCATTCTAAACTGATAATGAAACCCTTGGTATACCTTGGTGTTGCACAATATTTGCTTCCCAGTCTTATTTGTGCTGAAGGAGTTGAAAAACAATGAAAAAAAAAGAAAATAAAGCCCATATAGAATATTGTTGAGTATAGGACAGGATTATAAAGGTTATAAGTGATGGGTTAAAGGTAAAGATTGCCGAAATTATAACCACAGCACTTGAGGTTGGTTGTTGAGTTGTCTTCACTTTGTGTTAACTTAGATTGAACTTTTGACCTTTCAGCCCCCTGCTCCGCCAGAAGAAGTGGTGTTTCAGCAGGAGTCACATAAGTCAAAACACGACAAAGAGGCCAAACATGTAGTGCAGGTTAACGAGGAGGTAGAGACTGTCTCCATGACAACCCTAGAGCGGACACCCTCCGCCTCCTTAGCAACCAATCTGTTTATAAGTCGTGTCCATGGCAACCTGCCTAACCCTTCCAGGCTCACCCTGCAATCCGCACCTGAATGCCATATCTATGTGGTTGCACTGCTTGTTGATGTATTCCATTAGCTTATGAATCTACAATGGTTGGAAGTATGGTTGTAATGTTAAGTGGTGGGCTTTGATTGTAACTGCTTTCCATTTAATAGCTTCCTCCTGCAAAATGTGAATTGAGCAGAGGTTCATTTGTATTCTGTCTAATGCTGTACATCAACATTGCTGTGTGCCACAATATGCAGCATCTCAGGCTATTCCTTCCTCCTGCCTTTGATGTTGATTAGATGGGAAACGTTGTGTTGTTAATTCTGGTTGCAGTGTGTCAGTATTTAATGGGCCGTTGACCTAAACAAGCTCATCGACTGAAATGATCTTATCGTATAAACCATCAGGACATTCTTACTTGTAAATCTGTAAGGGGGGTATAGTGAGCCTGGAAGGTTGGGAGATGGCGACGCTAACAACTCCTAGTCATAATATCCACGGACTGCCTGCCCTATATGCTTTTATATCTAAAACTTGTTTTTTCGGATGACAGAATTAAAACGAAAAAAAAATCATGCTATTTACTGATCTCATTGGTGGCAGTATTGATACCGCAGATGTTATGGCATGGAGATATTTACCCTTCTCTAAAAGGGACGACGGACCATGGGTACTTTAGCCCACAATGACACCACTATGTCTGTCTAACGGTCCCTTTTAGAGAGATTAGCCCAGACTGCACACGGTGCTGCCCCTAGGGGCAGTGTCCGGGGTCTGTGCTGCTTCCTGCTCCGTGCCGTGCTGTCACGATGACGTGTTGTCACGATGACGTGTTGTCACGGCTCACCTAACACTCCACTGACTACCCGTGCTGATTGGACAGTTTGTAGGCTTGTTGCTAACCTGACTTGTGCCTAGTTACTCTTTGTTCAACATTCCCCCGAATGTGTTTAATCCACATAACCCGCGTGATAAGGCTGGGAACTAATCCTGATTTACACTACCTCCACACCCCCTTACAGTGAATAGCCATTCATTGCTTTAATTATAGATCAAACCTCCATCATTAAAAATTGAATGAGACCGATTATCAAATTTAGAGAAACAGGTTTTACAAAGAAATAACATGACACGGCTATACTATACTAGCCTTTGTATAGTTCGTTTGTACTATGATATGATCTTTAGAAAACTGAGCCTCTAGTTTTGGCCATAGTAATACACATATAGAAGGGGTTGTGGAGCGTAATCTTACCCTTTCAGCCATAGAAGTAAGCGTCCATGAAATACTCTGATACTGATATTGCATTTCATTATGAATCTACCTATCTTGATATGCATTAGAATTTAATGGCTTAAAAGGTCTTACTGTTAACATAGATCTTTTATACTAAACTATTATAACACGGTACATTTAGTGGAAATGAGATTTGATATGTGTACATGTATAATTGTAGGGAATATTGTATTCCGATGATTTAATTCCACACAAAAGGTGTCTGAATTTAAAGCTTCCCCTGATCCAAATATACCGAGGATAGTACCAGTTGCAAACAGGGATTGACCCCCATGCGTTGTGTCTAGTGATGACATGTAAAGGCATGTACATAGAGCATGTCACCCCACCGCCCAGGTTAATAACCACCATGTGTACCAACGTGACCACTGCTCCATCACCCACAGGCCGCTACTGTCGTGTCGTCCTATAGCACCTTCCTCAGACTAATATTTCAGCATAACTGACTCTAGCTACCTCCATTGATATTTTTAAGTGTGTAGAATGAGATTTATCCATGTGTATGTAATCTTAGAAAGAAGCATCATGACTTTTATGCTGACAAGCCCTACCTAATGCTGCTAGAGAAATACTGAGGTGTCATTTGGTTGCATGTAAGCAGCCTGCTGCTATGTGAATAGCCTGACTCAAGTTGATGTTTGCTGGCCTTTAGAACCGTGCTAGTGACGTGCCCAAGTTAAAGGGAGACAAGGAGCTGAAGCCGGTGTCGCTGAGAGTGAAGGATGCAGCTGAGGCTCTGCTCACCTCCATCATGGAGCACGTGGTGAGTTCTACACCAACAGGACACAATTACAAACACCTCTTTTGGTTGTCCTAAAAACCATAACCAAGGACTAAGAATCGTAGATTATACTGATGATCTATATCACGTTACTAGTATCCATTATAATATTGTCTATGACGTAGGTAAAATAAAGAAGCACACATGATTATAATGATTATACTGATACATTGTACTGTATATATGGTCTGTACCAAATGCAAGTTGAGTATGAGTGGTATGAATGTCTACCACACAGGGTTCGTTCCCCCCGCCGTGCGGCCCCGAGTCGGTGTGTTCACTGCTGGATGAGGACTCGCTGCTCAAGTACTGTAAGGACGGGGGGCTGCCCGAGCACGGCACACCCTTCAGGTACTTCGTCCTGGAAGGATCCACTATTGTCGGACTACTAGAGCAGCCACTTGGTAATGACGAAGGTAGGTCTAGTGCTTCACTCTAAAACTACCACAGGAATTGAAGGTATTTTACATCCCTACCCCATACCCAGCATTTTATGCCCAGATTGTGTTTAGAATGTGTATTTTCCATAAAAAATCACAAGAAAGCACTACTATAAAAGAAGCCACGGTTAGTACGCAAGTCACATGCCGGTGCGGCTTGTAGGATCGGTCCAAAGTCAAGGTGCGGCTATTACGTGAGTTGGGCTTTTATTTTTTATCAAATACGGCTGTGCCATTGATTTAACCAAGGAAGGCCGTATTTAACACCACCCGTGAAATAACCCTCGCCCGTATTTCACGGCCCTGTGACGTCATCAAAATGGCGGTTTGTTTACATTTGAATGGTGTAGGAAAAAGCAATTTCAGCCCTCCACCCCCCTATTAGGCCCTAATAATTTTATTTGAATCGGAAAACATAAAAAATAAACACAAAGGAACACTCGTTTTAGTCTTTTGACTGGGTTATTTCACTTGTTGCATGTCAGGCCGCATTTCACTCGGCCTACGGCCTCGTGAAATACGGCCTGACATGCAACTCGTGAAATAACCCAGTCAAAAGACTAAAACTTGTGAACCTTTGTCTATATACGTGCGGTTTTACGGTAGATGCTGTAGTAATACATCAATGAACATCCAAGTATTTAAAGGTTGTACTCTGTGGTCAAATGTTGTATGGGGAAAATGATAATTTACAAAGTAATATCGTTTTTCCAGATCCATTGCCTACTGTCACCTCTCTGATCCGCGGTCCGTTCGGTCGCCATGCATGGACTATGAGGCTCCGACACTTACCCAGACACAAAAAGGTAAGAGGTCATCTTCTGCCTCAAATACTATTCAATTGCCAATACCCATGGACTAGTGCAGACAACTACCGGGTACGTCGGATACTGAATTAAGACTACGATATCCGGCCACTAAATATATCTGTTTATTAAGGAAAAGGGGGATAAACAAATTCTTAGTCTGTTATATTTATGATCAAATACATGTTTTATTTTACACTAGGTCGCCTCCAAGACGTATCTCTCAATGCCAAAGCGGCCGCAGCCTAATAACGATGTTGGGACCAATCATAATGTGCGACATCGGATCTTTCCTGAGATTGTTGACACAATTCCACTTGTTGAAGCGTAAGTAATTTTCATATCTCCTTTGATGCGTATCTTATCATTGACCCAGGTATCAGTCATACACTACTCCTGTTTTCCCCTCGTAAAAAATATTGTATGATTTATTATGGTATGATCTGGTCCTGGTTGCTTGATAAAGCTGAGATTTGTCAAACTTCTTGTCAGAATGGGTATACATGATATTGAATATAATTATGTACTATCTGACTATCACCCACCCACAGCGACAAGAGCATCCCGCGCCTGGAAACAGTGATGAGTGACCAGGCTGCCGACCTAGATAAGTTGGAGCAGCTCATCCGTGACCAAATGACCTTTGAGAACAAGGTCAGAGACAAACACAACCAAGAGCAAGCCAAGCTGCCCTATCCGGACCCGGCCTCAGAGTGCCGGCCACCCGAGGTGTCCCACGACTTCCAGACAGCACGCCTTTTCCTCTCACACTATGGAATGCTGTCCTTGGACGCTCTCAAGGTGTGTATGGGTTGAAGCTGCGGCATAGACATGTAGCTTTGTTTGGCAGTGGTGTGAACCATGAGCAATATATACATGTATTACAATAGTTTAACATATGTGATGCCAAGATAACACGAGGGTATCATTCTATAATAAAACTTTCATGGAAGCCCATGATTAGATTGACATTTTAATCATTTATATGGCGGTCTATTACAGGAAAATTGGACGTGTAATCAAATTGAGTTCCCCTGTTTTCAAAACAGTTGGTAATGAGATAGACATAACTTGTTTTCAGGACCCAACAGGCAGCAGCCTCCCACCATCACTCGTCATGCTGGACACAACAAAGACAGGTTTCCAGGCAGACCTTCAGATGCTCGACTCCATCCCGTGCAGAACCAGTGACACGGTGTTTGTTTACTATGTCAAGGCAGGGCAGAAGATGCCACAGGACATTCTCAACAATGTGGTAAGAACTTGTAATGGAATACATATATTAACCTGATATACAATGTGGCAAGGCAATTGAACTCAGTCCTCAGCTAAACCTGATATCAAAGCTGGTAACAGTCCTTATATAGATTCCACTAGACATGAGATAGCAAAAAGAAATGTCCATGTATGACCCATGTTTATCAGTAGAAATATACATTTGTATTCGTTCTTGGTTTTAGACGTCCAAACTGCACGTGCAGCCTGCCTTCCTTGAGTTCATGCGGTCGCTCGGCTGGCCGGTGGACGTGAAGAAACACGCCGGCTGGACGGGTCACACCACCACTAGTTGGAAGGTCCTGCCCACTGAAGAATCAGGTTAGTTTTATTCACTGTTACCACCTTGGTCGAGTCTTAAGCGCATCTTCCATCAGAGCCGATGAAATATACGCGATAATCGGGACCTGATTTCTTCTTTAAAATTTAGAACAATTACAGTGAAATCTCGTTATATGGCGGACTGCTATAAGGAACTTCCAGTTATAAGGAACGCATTATACCAATATTGTACAATATTGCCCATTCTCTCTAAATTTAATGTTAACATAACTTTTTACATTGACAAAAGGCCCTCCTTGTAAAAAGATTTCACTGTAATAACTTTTAGTAGCTATGCACTATGCTCCCCAGATATACCGTCAGTATGTAAATGCTGCACTGGTTGGTACCATACTGATATCCCTGTGTGTTGTGGTTGTAGATGAGTTCTACCCTGGTGACACGGGCGGCAGTCTGTATGACGGCAACAAGCAGGTGCTCTACTGGGCCGATGTGTGCTCCGAGGTAGCCTTTGTGGTACCGTCCCCAGAGTCGTTCCAACCTCCTCAACGCCGAACCAGCTTCGACTCGCAGACTTCCCAAGGTAAGAGCTCCGACTGCAGCCATCCAATATAAAGTAGGGGGGGGGGGGAATAATTATTTATATTGAATTTATTATAAGAAGTAGTAGTATTACCAAGGTGAAATATGATAGGTACAGGTACTTAACAAGGAACATAAAAAAAGGTCAATAAATAAAAGAACAACATTGGTGTAATGTATATTGTAATTGAGTGAATAGATGTTAAATGTACTTGATCCGTAGGTTTCCATATTTAATACCACGACTATTGGTGCATGTATTGATTATTATTGAACATCATTTCCCTACATTTTGTGCACATTGTTTACCTGATATCAAAGATTTTGTCATATCAGAATTAAACATTTTACAATATGTAGTCTTAAGCGTACATACTGATGTACACTATTGATATTTCAGTATAGAAACACCGTAATTTAACTGTTCAAGGCTCAAAATATTCACAGAAAACTTCCATACATCTGTTATTACCCCCTACATGACAGTCATTTATCTATGATAAAAGAAAATGTGGATTATGGTCCACATGCTGTCTTGATACTGCTGTGGAATATACCGGTAGTGTTAAAAGCTGCCAAGCCAAATGCATGTGCTTTACTTTAAAGTTTTGTTCTTTTTTACTCTTTACGCATGAACGTACAAGTTGAAGATTCATTTTCGCCTTAATTTTTGTGTTGACATTTTTGTCCCCTCCCCTACCCACAGAAATATGACCAATGAATTTAAGTTATGCTGTTCTTATAATGCGGCTAGTTGTGTTGACTCATTTGTTGTATGACATTTAACTCCTCCCACATGCCCTGTGGTGGGCTCTGAATGCAGATGGTGTGTTTCACCTGGATCCCACATGGCCGGTGCGCATGCGTAGTGACACCATGCCATCGTCTGAGCGCGACAGCGTCCAGCCTCAACAGAAGCGTCTGTCTTTACGACATCTCTCACCGCGAGCTGAGGGCAGGAGTCGCCGAACCAGTGGTCCCTCAGCCTACATGACCCGTGACGCGGGCAGTAGGCTCAGCGCACCAGCCCTCTCTCAACGATGGTCCACCTCTCGCGCTCCAGCGGGGGTCACCCTCTCGTTGGGAGTCCATGGGGCCACCCCGCGCCCTCTCCCACCTGGTGCGTAGTACCCACCCCAAGGGATCCAACTTGGCCTCCACTTACCTCAGGACTGTGCTAATACTAGTGTATACGCTTTGGAGTGGCTCACTTTTTAACTTAAAGATTAAGTGGTTTCTCTCTTATTAACAAATAAAAGGGGTCAAGCAAAATAGGAAATAAAACTGTAGTAAATTAGATGCAGAAACGATCACTTTATAATCGGGTATGAAACATTTCGGTGCCTTGGACGACCACAATCTAATACCTCTCTAACGGATATCTATATGTCGTGTACATAAATCAATCAAACTAGTTTGGTTACAGTAGATATAATAGGGGTGGCTACAAGCTATCTTGGACAAACACAAATCTCCTCCTTCCTCTACTTGTAGTGATATGTGAAAACATGGCACGCCAAGCTCAGTACACAGGGGGCCGGCTGACCCCAGGGCGGTCCCCTCGTGTGTTTGGTAACTATCGGCACCTTCTCTGAGCTAAAGACAAATGGTGGAATTTCGGGTGCCTCATTGACTTGACTCATCTGTCTTTTCTTTTATAGGCATGGTCTGTGAGAACTAACATTTCATTTTTACTTGTAGGACCACCAGAGCAATAACATTTAGTCTGACACTTTGCGTAGTGGGAGTTTTTAGTGTCAGTCTCTTTGAATAATACCCAACCATAAAGCACATTGCTATATTTAAATTCGATTATTTTGCCTTGGGAAATGTGAGCACTTCAATAGCATTCCGTGTTGTGCCAGTACTTTTATATGAATGACTTGGATTACTGTGGTTTGGTAAGTGGGTATTCACACAAGTCAAACATCCAATAACTTGTGTCATATAATAGGAATGTGCTTTATAGTCAGGTAGGCATAATGCCATATATGCATTTTGATGGAGGCGATGGATGTGTTCGATGAATAAGATGAATCACTGGAGGTATGCGAAGTAAAAGTCAGTACCTCAGTGGTATAAAGCCCTGGCGTATGATTCAAACAACAAAATACAGATACCAATAGTGCTTGTTTATAAGGGGATACATTTTGCACTATATTGTTTATCAGACTACGGTCATGAATAAAACAATGTACCTTGTAAACAAAGCCTAGTTAAAATGGTCTGTGATGAATTTGCTAAAGTTCCATACAGCAATACAAGTTGTATGCAGATTCCATAACGGATTTCAAAAGTCGCATGTCTAGCGTGAAACCAATGAGGGTTTCAGTCTACAACCCTAGTATGAATTGCCGTCTGAATGTCCAACTGCTCGGTGTTCTATAACCTCGCCTAAAGAGGCACTTTTGCACAAAATGATATACATGTATTGTGATTCTGAATTTGAGGTGCCTATGCATTCTATTCCAAGTAGCTGCACTACATGTATATAGACACATATTGATGTGGTGAGGCTTATGTACCGGTAGTGATAGTTTGATACATCTATGAGAGTGATACAGATGTATTATATATGTTTGATGGCAGCCTGTTTGCCATGTAGAAATCTCATGTTTGTGTGCATATTTTCTCTCATCATAGTCCATGTGTATGATTAGAAGAACACCGGTCGTTCTGTTCAATAACGTCAGGACATACATGTATCATTTGCTCCGATCAATTGTTGGTATTTTTTTTAAGAGTTTTTAAAACTCGCAATGATTGTGCTAAAAGGGTCTCACGGACAATCCCTTCTCTGGTATATAAAGCATAACATAAATACGACATTTTGTCTTAGCAGAGTGTCCTGCTTACACCAGAGATGTTATTTCTGGTCAAATAGGTCTGGGCCATCATTAAAGAAAACATGCTTTATGAATCGTTGTAGACAAGTCGACGATGCAGTCTGCTGCAGCCGATTCAGCACCTAAGGGGTCGCGGCCTGTGGACATGGCGGCAATGAAACCAAAGAGTCTCTCGCTGGACCTGGAGAGGCCACCAGCTGACAGGGCGCGTCAAACCGACTCACCGGGTACACCCACCGACACACGGCCCCTCCGCCGCTCCAGCCGCCTCTCCACCAGTGCAAGTGTCATCAGTGATACCAAAATCTTCATTGTCTGGCTTGAGGCTTATGAGGACCAGGAGAATTTCCCCTCAGGTAGGTTGTAACCCTGGTTCTGCATGTTATTAGAAATATTATCTAAATAATTCATAATAAGTGCAATAAGCTACTGACTGCTGCGATGTATGATTACGTGATTTGATGTAGGCGTTTAGTACATGTACTTGTGTTTAAATAGTCTTGTTAGTTAACTTTAGACTTTAGTGTCTGACCCTGTCACTACTGTTACCACAGGGGACCTCCTACATGCTGCCCACACGGGCCTGGAGATGCCGCCCGGTTCACTGGGAGCCCGACAGGGGGAGCCACTCTACATCATCTTCATTCACGCCCTTGCCTCAGGACTCTATAGGATCCACATGCAAGGCCAGCCCGGCCGGTGAGATAGCAGTCCAACATACCTAGCCATATGGGCATTTAACTGTCTAGGAATAAATTTATAAAATTTCTCCTTCTCTATATATATCTCGTTTACATTGCATTGCGATTTCGAAATACATCTACATGTAAATCACCAATCACATTGGTTGTCAAGAGTAAGAAGACCCACATGTTTATAAAACTAGTTAATGTCGATCTTGGTGTGTGTGTGTGTATAATAGTGTAAATTATAATTCATGTTTCGATATATGTAATGAAATGATATGAATACATATGTATGCTTGTTTGTAGAATCAGTCTGGCAGTGCCCCTGGTGGACGGTATGGTGGTCAGTCAGAGAACGCTGGGGTCACTTGTCCGTCAAACGGCCATCAACATCTGTCGGAGGCGTCGACTTGAGAATGAAGCGTGAGTCACATACTCATTATGTTGATGCATATATTTTTTGGGGTTTATTTCTGCTGGTTTCAATGGACCACGGGACTGCCAACTAACTTGTAGTTAGATTACCGGTATGTCTGGGATAATAATAATGATGTATCACGCATTTCATAATTTGTTCCTTAGTTCCATTTGTTCCATTGACAGGGCGTTTCCGAAAATATGATGTATAAAATACATGGACCAATTTCTGCTGTGTTTATTATCAGTGAACTTGAAGGGGTGTAAACTTTAGAACTTTATTGCGACAGATTTTGAACATGATAAACTTGCACACAAATGTGTTGACCCCATAATATTTCACCACGCTGTAACCGTTTCAGGTCACAACTTCCACATGTCCGGCGGAAGCTCAAGATCAAAGAGATTGTTGATAAATACCGGAACAAGCTGATCGAGCCTGAGTTCTACACAGAGCTGTTTCAGGATGTGCCCAAGTAACTGCAAGGTCTGCTGGATCTCTCATCCTCCCCTGTTAATGCTTGATTTGGGCTGCATGCCAATTACCTGTAAAACTGCCTTAATGAAAGTTAAACCATTTCTGAATATCGGTAAGTGCAATTTGTATATGGAATAGGTATATGCGTGTGTATCTGTATATCTCACTCAAATTAACTTAGCGATTCCAACATCAGATGTTATTTATACAGAAGTAGATTGATCATATTCAGAATATGTGTTGGCAATTGATGCCTTGATTGACAATTGATACATGTATATATTATCCGCTTTCTAAATATGGTAGCGGTTTACTGGAAATCTTTGGATTCGTTTGATCTGAACTTGATCGTCTGTTATAGAACGTTGTTTAATCCTGAGTTGTGTAGTATTGGGGCACTCAAATGGTAACTACCGTAATGGTTAGGGAGAACTGGACACACAGGAAGCTAGCAGGCTTTGAATTAATATTGTAATGTTTTAACCCACCGTTATTGATTAAAAAATATGTATCTATAATTATATTTCAGTATGTTGAACATATGAATACCATAATCACTAGTTCAAGTTTGTCATCTTATACACAATGAAACTATCTATAAATGTGCACATTGTGCGAAGGTTGGGGTTATTTGCGTTGAATGAGATTCAAATATTCTATATTCATTTTACATATTGGTGCTGTGAGAGAATTGGTAAAGGGCAAATGCAAACTGGTGTTGTGCAGTTTGCTCGAGTAGAAATCATGATTTAGGCGTGTCGTGCAAGCAATTCAACGAGAACATCATCCTATTAAGCAGAAGTGTCTTTTTCTGTTAATCAGGTGATTTTATCTAGATTCTCAAAGGTGGATTTTGGTCTTTGTTCCAGTTAGCAGCCTGATCTATAAGGTTACGGGAGATAGGAGCTTGTTATATTGTGAATATCACATGTAAGACATAACTCTTTGTTGTTGTTGTTTGAAACCGTCTTTTATTGCTGACATGTTTACAATCTTTGAAGTCAACGTCCATTGTAATAAAGGCATGTATAAATGTATATATAGAAGACATTATTGGGGATACTTTAGAAGTTCAAGATACATATATCAGTGTTGATCGCTGTATCTAAAGTACCGTTGTACTGTAATTAATTGTACAAACCTATTTAACAATCATTGATAGGCACTGTTGATTAAGCTTGCCATGTTATTGTATAACCAATAAATTAAAATTCTCAGAAGGAAATACATGGTCTTGTCTCTGTTGGCATAACTGTGTCAAAAGCCCCATTCTGTTGGGCTTCTCAAAAAGCTAATTTCAAATACCCACCCAAATAGTAAGTACAAAATGTCCACCTATACGTATTTGCGATTCAATTGTTTAGTGTGTAATGGTGAATACTAATTAATACTTGGCAGTATTCGGTTCCCATTGCACTTGGTGAGCCAAGAGAAGCTGGCCAAATTAGAGTTCACTTGACCTTAACTATCAATTTACACTGAGGCGACGACCTTATCTTTTATTCACTTTTCAAAAATATATGACTACCTTATCTATACTAGTAGTCTATGACATCTCATGAATCTTCCCTAACATGATGCAATGGAATGTGATAATTATAATGCGATGATTTTGAATGACATCAGTAATTAATCGTCACTGGACTGGAATACTGGTATTTTAAAAACATACACCGTACACGCTTCACTTATTCAGATTACGAGTTGAAACAATCAGATCCATTCTACATAATTAACGATACGTGGTTATATTACAGTCAATGTATATTTCGTAACATAAAATTCCCCGCTTTTCCCGAGGGAATATCGGATGGCTAAATTGCTGTATCAGTACTTTGATTTGAGCTGAATATATAGTATAGGCCGTATAGGAAGAGCATCACAATTACTGACAAAAGCATCGTCTTGAAGTTTTCAAACCGTAGCGAACGAAGTTCTGAGTCTGAAAATGATATATATACAGAATGACATTACTACATGCATACGGGTAACCTTAGGCCACCTAAAATCTATTATCAGCTTTGCGAATACCGCTCGTGCAATAATTGGTATGATATACAAAAAGGAAAGAAATTTAAGAAAAATAAAAAAGGCCTTGCGCATGATCCATAAAAGCCTCCCTCCAGCCCCATAGATTAAAAACTATTGTCCGCAAATCTGACAATCGATGTCAAGTGGACTTAGATCGAATATTGTTCCCTCTATGGTTTTTTATCAAACCTATATTCATATAAAGTTGATTCTATTTGCTAAGGATAAAGATTAATTGAAACACACTTATATCTTCTGGTATTCAGAGAAAACTATAGATATGAGAAGCAAACCACTTACAATTCTTTTCTAAAGAGGTTTTTAGATTGAGTTCTTCATCTTCAAGGTTGGCCCTGGAAAAGAAACAACAAACGCATACTCATCATTCTATTAAACACTTAAATCGTATCAGTATATTACTTGAAGTTACTATCCCGATACTGGATAGGTTTAAAGTGACTACTAAAAGTGACTAAAATTCATTAAATCTACACATTAAAACTGTATTGAAACCCCTATACTGTGATGACCACATGATGCATAGATGTCATCACTAAGGGTACATTACTAGATGCAATATTCTTTATGTTTTTTTTCGGCAACCTTCCAATATCTTCCCCGCGTCACAGTTCGACACCAACACAGAAATAGGGAGGGTGTAAACCTAGGTGTCTGCTGAATCTTCATATTCCCGCGCAAATATGAAAGACACATATTCAGATTCAAGATTCAAGAAGGCTTTATTGACTAATGTAAGGATGCATTTATGTCAGCACAGAGTTTTAATGAAGCCATTACCTTTCCTTTTCGCCAAGAGCGCATAACCTCAATCTCCGCTCGATGGTGTCAAGTCTTTTCTTTGAACGTTGAACTTCTTCCTCAACGCCCTCTATCTGTACAAAGTCAAGTAGGAACAAAATGTAAATATTATAAAAAGATGGATTGTGTGATATACATCACAAGTGACCCAGGGCTTTTCCAAGATTGGCAGTGTCCCAACACTCATGTCCCAACACTCATGTCCCAACACTCATGTCCCAACACTCAGGTCCCAACACTCAGGTTCCAACAATACGTTATTTCTCATTTCTGACGGCAGAATCGTAATCGCCAGAAAAAGCTACCCTAATTTCATATATTGGAAGTCATATATAATCGAATTCCAGGTGGTGGCTGTAGGTGAGCAGGTGGCTGTGGGAAAGCAGGTGGCTTGGGGCGAGCAGGTGGCTGCGGGCGTCAGCGCCCAGCAGCGCGTAACCGCTGTTTTACGTCTCGGCCAAAAAGCGAGTCAATCGGAGCGTCAGCAGCGACACCATCCCCGTTTCCGTTTCGCCGTGTCGGTCGGCTGCGGGGCGTGAGGAAGGGGTAATGGACGTGAGGAAGGGGTAATGGACGTGAGGAAGGGGTTATGGACATCAGGAAGGGGTAATGGACATCAGGAAGGGGTAATGGACATGGGGGGACCAACACTCCACCCTCATCTGTAAACACGTAGGCCTTTAGCCCTTTAGCATTCACATACCCTAGGCTTGGAGCTGCTCCCTGCGTTTGTATACTGCGTGACCTAGACACCCCCAGGCATTCACATTTATAGGCATGGGTAATGGGTGCGGGGGACAAGAAGTAAACACCTATAGATGACTAATATGGTATGTGAAATATACCACTAATTGGTCTATGATAACTTATGTATATTATCCATCTTACACACTGTAATTTGGTAAACTTCCATCATCTAACTCCTTGTATTAACCTCTATAGTGGTGCACCCTTACTAGTACTTCCCAGTGCTAAGGCACCAAAACCGACCTTCCCTCCTTACAATCTCTCTAACAGTGATTAATGTGACAGCTGGAAAGACCATTATCTGGCCCGACCCGCCTATAGTGATACCCAACACCATACCAGATTCCTTGGGTGCCTTTAAGAGAAATAAAAAGGAGAAAATAGGCGGGATGTTTGAATGTATAGGGTGGCCGTTTTTGGCCGGTTTGAACACTCCAGGGTGGCCTAGAGAAGGCCGGATTTGGCCGGATTGAACAGCTGGAGGTGAGGCCGTTTTTGGCCGGTTTGAATGCTAAAGGGTTTTAAATGTCTGTGGGTACCAATGGAAGACGATCTGTTCTACCACAAAGCGTCTCACTTTTTCGTCTCACCTCTTCTTAACCATTGCAGGTATAGGAAGTCTGTGTGAATGTGACTCTTTTAAAGTCAGGATTCAAGGTCACTGGCCTATCTTCAGCATTAGTTCACACAGACTTGATTTTAGGGGTATTTTTTACTTTTTTTCAAGAGCATTTTTCTGCTACAAATATATTTTTGTACAAACTGAAAAAGAGGGAGGTACAGTTTGTTTCAATCTATATGCATGTCTTAATTTCGATCTGATAAATGAAAAAACAAATGCAGGGGAACAGTTCAAAGTCAGCTGACCAAACTCCTTTTCTTGCTGGAAAACCGTCTCACAGAGACCCAGTACCCTGGGTCAATAATGAAACCTTATTACTTCAATCATATTAGTAGGCCTACATATCAGCCATTTTTGTACATGTACTACCAGCTGACCGCGTGCATTATATTAAACTCGATATTTAAACAAGTGCCTCTAGTCTAGATTCATTTGAAACAACATATTTTGGTTGTGAGTGAGACCACATTGCCACTGTCAGATAATAGGCAGATCGTTGGTAGAGAAGGCAGAGAATACAATGTTTTATATTCTCTCCCACATTGTCTGTTACTACCGTACATTGAATGAGTGTGGACATGGGTCCATGATAAAGAACATGAGTGTGGACATGGGTCCATGATAAAGAACATGAGTGTGGTCATGGGTCATGTCAGATTGTGGACATGCATCCATGAGTGTGGATATGGATCCATGATTAACATCCCTGAACATTTCAATCAATAGACCCAATCACTTGACCATACCAACTCGACTGACCCTGGTGCAATTGTGATGTAAATCCCCGATGTAAATCACATGTTCAACCTTTTTATGAACACTTCAGCCGTTCACAATGTTATTCCTCCCCAAAATGCCCATATCGCCGTCCCGAATTTCGGAGTCTAGGGCCATATGTTATAGGCAAGGTTAAACCATTGGACACTGCTAATCATGCCACTCAATAGACAATACAATACTTTTTCAGGTCACTTACAATGATTTGGACAGTGAAAGTCTTAAGGGAGTGCTCATTTTCTAACAACAGGGGGGGGGGGGTAAAAAATGTAGACCCCTCGGGGGGGGGGGGTAAAAAAATTCAACCTGTTTTGAGGGAAAAAGCCTGCGTGTTACTATGCTACAAAGTTTGACAAAGGGGCGCAAACGAGCGCGTTTTTTCGGCCTGCCGGGGGGTGGGGTAAAAAATGTCTACCCCTCTAGGGAGGGGGGGTGAAAGAATTTTGCACGCTCTGCACAATATCTCACCAACCCCCCCCCCTTGTTGTTAAAAGATGAGCACTCCCTAATAGTACAATAAGTAGGGCCTAGTTCAGGACGAGATATGTCAAATTGTTTTTAAGTCCACCTGACCAGACCTGAGTCTACAGTCTTGTCAAATCTATTTATTTCGACTAATTTAGAGATTAAAAATAAAAAGTAATCGTGGCTGGATGGCAGGTGCCATGATGAGGTGAGCGACTTTTTAATAAAACTAACGCCGTAGACGTAGTAAGGGAGTGTTCATTTATTAGTTACAGGGGGGGCGTACAAATTCTGACCCCTCTTGAGGGGGGGGCTAAAAAATGTAGCCCCTCTTTAGAAAAAAAAGCCTGCGCATTACTATAGTCAGGGAGAATATAGTAGAACCAGGGATATAAAGTACAGGGATTCGCAAGTAGACCTGCTGGCTCTCCATCAGTGACATGGCTGACAGTAGCGCCACCTCCAAGGGGGTGGCAAAAAACGGAACTACATGTGATAGGTGACCTATGTGGGAGAGTTTTTCTTTGCCACTTAGAATTATCATATTGAAATAATATAAAGATGGTTGGAAAGCCCTGATTTCATACTTTGGAACCGAAAGGGTTTCTATTTGATATCAGATAGGGAACAATTTTTTGGGGGGGTGGGAATTTCGGCAATTTTTGGGAAAAAATCCTAAATTTAGGGGCCCATTTCCCAAAACATCCCCTTTTAATATCTTAATAAAACATGGTCAGTTAACCCTTTAAGGCCGACCAAAATAAAAAATTTCTGGTGTGGGGGGCGAGACATTTTGACAGGAACTTCTCCAGGGCCGAGCCTTTGATGATTCCCATAGAGTTATGTCGACTATAGTCGATGCTCGGCCAGCCATGGCGTCGACTATAGTCGATGCTCGGCCAGCCATGGCATCAACTAAAGTCGATGCTCGGCCCTAAAGGGTTAAAAGCTACACATCAAGGGCTTTCTAGCACTTTTTGAATCAAAGTGATCTGAAAATGCTAAGTAGGACAAAATAATTTTTTCCAGTCGGTCATTTTCAGAGAAAATGTCCGGTTTGAAGGGTGACGGCCTGTTCGGTGACCCGTACGGGACAGTTTTTCTTTGTCACTTAGAATTTTCATATCGTAATCATTCGAAGATGGTTGGAAAGCCCTGATTTCATACTTGGAACCGAAAGGGTTTCTATTTGATATCAGATAGGAACAACTTTTTTTGAGGGATGGGAATTTCGGCAATTTTTTTGAAAAATTCCAAAATTTGGGGGCCCTTTTCCAAAAACACCCCCTTGCAATATTGGAATAAAACATGGTCAGTTAAAAGCTACACATCAAGGGCTTTCTAGCACTTTTTGAATCAAAGTGATCTGATAATGCTAAGTAGGACAAAATAATTTTCTTCAGTTGGTTATTTTCAGAGAAAATGTCTGGTTTGAAGGATGACGGCCTGGTCGCTGACCCATACGGGACAGTTTTTCTTTGCCACTTAGAATTTTCATATCGCAATCATTCGAAGATGGTTGGAAAGCCCTGATTTCATACTTTGGAACCGAAAGGGTTTCTATTTGATATCAGATAGGGAACAATTTTTTGGGGGGTGGGAATTTCGGCAATTTTTGGGAAAAAATCCAAGATTTGGGGGCCCTTTTCCAAAAACATCCCCTTTTAAAATTTTAATAAAACATGGTCAGTTAAAAGCTACACATCAAGGGCTTTCTAGCATTTTTTGAATCAAAGTGATCTGATAATTCTAAGTAGGATAAATAAATTTTCTCCAGTTGGTCATTTAGAGTGTAATTTGCATCACTGCCATTAGTTCCTAATCTTCTCACCAGGTGACCCATGTCAGAGAGATTAGACTGCTATGCTATGGTGATTCTCATCCATTGTACTATACCCCATGGTAGAACACTGTACACTCCATGCTATAGTTCAAAGGGGGGTGGGCGAAAATTTTTCGACGCCTTTGGCGTGGGGAGGGGGGTCGCGAAACGTTTCACGCACTCTCGAGGAGGGGGGTGGTAAAAAAACTTTCGCTTCTCTAGGCAAAATCTCACCACCCCCCCCCCCCTGCAATTAATAAATGAACACTCCCTAAAGAGGCAGTCGTGGTGGTGGGGCTGTGTGAGTGAGAGAAGAGGACGGGACACATGCATCTTTAATATCGAAGTACATATGATACCATTAAATGTGCGGCACATGCACTCAGGCTGAATTATTCAATTATAATACTCATATTAAATAAATGTACAGTCACTGTGCAGTCACGCCTCACCGTCAGGCTCACGAGTCACGGTGGTACTGGTAGTACAGTGGTAGCCGGTCTACTGTGGGCGATAATAGATTTATTTAACGCCAAAATAAAGGATACATAACCTATATATGTCAACACACTGCGTGTATCTCCTGATGAAACTCTACATGTACAAAAGTACTTACCTGTTTTACTATAGTAGGCATATTGACTTAATGCACCGGTCAGAATAACAAAAATAGAGCTTCGTGTTCACTTCAGAATCTGAACCGGATACACGTGAAATAATGGCTAAAGTTGTTGCAAGAGGTAGCCAAACCGTTGCAACGCTCGCCTGAGTTAGCTTCGCGGATTTTCCAAAATGGCGAAGTGCACCGCGCCCACACCGGAGCGCTCAGGGTATATCTGTCAGTTTAACGTGGTTTCAAATTGGGAAGAACAGCACACTCTGCACTTGAAGGTACATGCAGATCTCTTCCTTTTACTCGCGGGGAAAACTGAAGAATCATCCCCAGCTGTGACCATAGAACGCTGTAACGAGAACAAACCACGCGCCGGAAGTGGTCGTCTGTTTGCTATCGTGGAGAAGACACATTCGGAGTTTGGATCCTATGGATCAAATGCTGGTGTCCCAGGCCACGCTCCTGATAACAAAAGTCATGACAATGCCACACTGTACTGTACTGAACAATTCCTAACACATTATGATTTCAATCCGACAGATAGTGTCATTGTGCGTCCTGTTCAGGTGTTCCCCCTGGAAAAGGTTGTGGTTGCAGTAACGTCTGCACAGGCCACCAAATGGACACAGAACACGTTTTTCAGCACAGGACTTCTATTGTCTGTGTGTCAAAAGACTGTTCTTGTTCGCCAGGACGATGTCTTACTTGCTCCCTATAGTGTGTTGTTCTTAAATGATGACACTTTTGACAAGAAACTTTTCTTTGACATGAAAGTAGTTGCATGTGAGCCAATGATCCAAGGCAGACTTACCATAAATACAGAAGTAATGTTCATCAACCAAACAAATGGAATGGGACACTCCCTTCCTTCACCCCATAACAAATGTGAAAGTGGGCTTCACATCGGTGGTCCTGTAGTTGAAAAAAAATGCACACCTCTAATTTTGTCAGACTTCGCTGTAGGATCTCGAGAAAATGAGTCCATTCAAACCATTGCATCTCCAACTTTGACACACCCTTCACAAGGAATAGATCGGACACCGATGCTCAGGACATCACCATCACTAGAACCAGTTGTCATAACGTCACTAGAACAGATGTGCTCTATGCTGGCTACACGGACCAAAGGATTCACAGATGATATCCTCAACACCGTAGGGTTATCATGGAACACCTTGTGTGATATAGGACTGTTTGATGGTAGCTTAGCCGAGATTGAACTTGATGTTCCTCAGTGCACAGAGGAGCCTGCTCAGAATGGTGAACACCTGAAGCAAGAAGGCAAATGTCAAGGAAGAAAAACATCAAAGACGAGACGAACAGTGAAGGTCCATGTCGTCAAAGGGGACAGTGTGAGAGACGGTGCAGTATATCTGCCTCCAGGACTGTGCTTTAATATATCTAGAAAGATTCTGCATCAGCCTTCACTTTCATCTGCCACTACCAAGTTAGCCTTGAAGGTAAAAACATGGGTCACTATTTCATCGAATGGTATATTCAACTGTTTAGTCGAAATATCATATATGCATACATGATAACAGGGCATATAAGGGAGTGGTCATTATTTTTTTGGTAACATTGGGGGAGGGAGATGGGGGAGAAATTTTGCGCGACCCCCCCCTCCCCATTGATAATGTGACACATGAGTTGAGGGTAGTTTGACAAAAAAATTCATTGTACCTGAAAGGATTTACACTTCCAATCAATAAATTCAATCACTTAATTACCCTGGTCCTGAGTCATTTGCGATGTAAATCACACGCTCAATCTTTTATTTTGTGGTGCATTATTTAATCTTATGTTCTCCAGAAGTCTCCGTTGTCAGAAGAAAAGTTGTCTCTTGGAGCTGGCGATAACTTGTCCACCAGTTGGTCATGGAGAGGTACAGTGCCATATGCCGGGGAAGTCCACTTGTCAGTGGTAAACTCTCCTGACTACTCAGTATCTACTGACACCAGCGGAATGCTGAGACAATACTTCACCATTCCAAGGTAATATTATACGTATATTAGCTACTGACATTAGGCACCACAAATTACTGAAGGTGGCAGGTCGAGTGTCTTTATTAAGGTCATCTGTAATCTACTGTATGGGTGTACGAGGGCTCCCTTTACACTGCATTTAAAAGACATAATATAATTCTAATCAACCAGCATAGAACCCCCCAACTATGGCGCGTTTTGCACTGAAAAAAAGAAACAAAATCCATAAAAAACGGTGCCAATTGTGAATATTACCCCCTAAACATAACAGGGTTGACCAGGTGCATCGTTCGTAGCTACCCCTGGTTGAATCAACTCTTGAGTACCCGGTATTAATTGGTCACAGAATTGGTATGCTACCAGGGAGATAAAGAATAGATATACTTATTTTCAGATTATTGAAAAAGGGAGATGTGATTGCCGTGTCTTCAAGCTGTAAGTTCATCATTACTCTTATTAGCAATAAATGTACAATGACGCACTGGCCTTAATGAAAACGTCCAGGGCTTCTTTCCTTTATGAGGCCAGAACACCAAAATAGCTCACATTGCACCATTTAGCTGTTTACGATTTTCACTATCTTCCCTAATGGTGTCGTGGCACATCATATGTAAATTGATAAATCCATACTTGGGGCTCAGTTTTTTTCCTCCTCGGCACGAGCATTAGTGATAACATTACATTCCTTCATTATGAACCAGCACTTGATTGAATAAACGTTCACTTTGACAGTGGATGCCGCCTACAGCAGTGTGGACATGTACGATGGGAGTGGCCCCCGACATCCCGTCATCTATTTCCGCGTCACATGCGTTCATCCAGCACTACCGACTATTCACACCTACTGGGTGGACACTAAACACAGCGTACTCTTCCAGGTCAAATATGTTTCTTATACAAATTATTTTTTTCAACAGATCAAATAGATGATATAGAAAGAATTATTTGAAATGTGATGAAATGCAAAAAAATAAAAGACCAGGCTATTGGACGTCACTCAGTGCATGGGCTGTCCTTCTCTGTCTCAGTTTTAAATAATACGTGCTGCATATCTTACTTACATATATACATGTCACGGTTTGCTTAATACTAGCAAAACAACTGATAGAAAGCCACATAAAGATAGGCCAGAATTTTCCTTTAACGCCATAGATCCTTCTCTTACCCCTCTGTGAAATAGTGCGAAGAAAAAATACGAAGATCATTATGCTACATAGAGCTGAATGTACATGATAAAACTCATAATTCAATCAATGCGATGCAAGGACTCCATTGTTAAAATGCGTGCATTTGCTTTTTGCAGGATGGAGCAGTTAACAGCTACATCCCTGCCACTATGGGGACGGTGCTGGAGGGCGATGGAGTCCTGCCTCCAGCTGGTATGTGCCGCCAGTTCTGTGAGCTGGTCGACACCATCCGACCTCACCTCCACCACAGGTGAGCATTACCAGAATTACTAGTATGGCTATGTCTTCTTATGTCTCACTTTTAATTCCATGAACACTATAATAGGAACTGAAATGTCTATAACTTGGTTTCATTCAGTGTTCCTAATAAACTCAAGCTAGAGATTACCAGCAATAAAACCGATGCTGAAGAAGGCTGCTGATTCTTAAATATTTAAAGTGATATTTAAGCACTACAGTTGTGGATATAGAGTGATGGTAAACTATCTTATACACATCTTCACACATAGCTGATAAGATCTATCAGTGGTTGAAAAGGGTGAGTACTCTGAGATAAAGATGTTTTTTCCCCCCAAAAAATTGACATAGGCGTCGGGAAGATGATCCTGTGCCGTCAGTGCTTCTCATCGGACAGGCCGGTTGTGGCAAATCACTTCTCACTAGAGCCACTGCTGCAGCACTACATCTACATCTATACCAGGTTGGTGGATATATTTGTGTTAAAATGTTTTTTTTTGTTTTTTTTTGCAAACTTTAAATAAACACATAATATAATTAGTTCTCAAAGAGGCATAGAACTGCACTGAAGCATAGCCTATTTTACCCGCAAATGTTGTAATTTCTTTGTGATTTTGGAGCCTAAAAGTATACCCCTTTCACCCAAAATTGTCAAAAAGAACCCACCCATATGGGTACACAATGCGGATACAAAAATGGACCTAGCCCCAACTCCCATGTATGCATTTAGCGCACCGGTGACAATTTGACGTATATTTTCGCCATAGGTGAATGCTCACGAATTGTGTGGAGATACGTCTGCCTCAACAGAAGCACGAGTTATGGCAATGATGACCAGAGGTAAAACTACATTTGGTCATTGTATTCTATCATCGATGAGTAGATATCCGGCGAGTTTGTGCTTTTCGTGCTGCCATGTTCTACCTAGGCATCTCTCATTGATTGACCCAGGGGCACTACTGTGCCTCAGGGTCTTATACGACGGTTCTCAACCCAATTTAAGACATTTTTCCCATGACTTGTACCTCAAATATTTCAGCAAATAAATTTTCCTGCCAAACAAATATCTGTGTTTTGAGTTGTACAGCTCAATGCCGATCTCCCGATACCAATATTGTAAATGTGCGTTTCCTCAAATTCTCAAAAAAGGCATTTAAAAAAGTGTCACATTTGGCTTTTTTTTCACTAATTTCTTTAGCATTGCTGGTATAGGAAAAACCTCCCTCTAATGCCCTCCACCAACTTGTTGAACCCATAGAGCTCCATGTTAAAGGCTTGGGGAACGCTTTTTGAGACGGTATATGAGACGCCTGGTGATTACCTCCCTCTAATTAATTTTTTTTTTTTTTTTTTTTTTTCTTTTTTTTTCAAACTCCGTCCCTCGACCCACGTCCCTCGACCTTCTGTACTCCGTCCCCCCTCCCCTCTCCCCTGGGTCACATGTGATGCCAATCGCCTATACCATTCATTATATTGTTCAAGTTTCAAAACGTTGAATGCATAGTTCGCCTCGAAGTATTGTCAATTATTCTTTTATTTTTTGAAACAGCCACTACCTACGCACCCTGTATTCTACACCTGAGGAACGTGCATGTCTTTGGTAAAACTGCAGATGGAAGTACAGAAGGTATTACATCATTCCATTGCCCTTACAAAGTTATAACAGAGTCTGAAAATATCTCGAACAGCTTGTGCCATCCATTTAGCCTACATATAGGAAACTCAATAATCTTGTTCGTCTTTTAATGGAACTGTCTCTCTCTTTATTCCCGCATCCTGAGTTGATTCATGACTAGATAAGATCTGTGGATTAGATTAAAGGTAGCATTTGTCAATAGTTTAACCACTGTAATAACAGCTAGTTTATCAAATATGGATGTTAGATAACCATATTTCATATGACCAGAACCGCGGACAGCGAGCGCCTTCCATGAGATTGTGCGGAAGGCGTTGATTGATCACAACAAGTGGCCAGTGGTGATCGTAGCCAGCACGAGCCATGCTCAACAGGTGAACCTGGACCTCTATGAGGGCTTCCTGCATCAACAAACAGTCCAGGTACATCATCTTATTAAAACCATTCAACTAATCTAAATCTACCTTCTGACAAATAAGCACTTTTCTGTGAGGAATAGCATACACAGTCATGACTGCGAGCTACCCCTCTGCCCTGGGTCTACTTTACAGATAATCCCATTGTGTGGTCAGATAATGTGGACATTGGCCTCCACCATTGCCCAGATTGGACGATGATAAATTAAAGCTGTGATGAGACTGACTATAGACTGATTTTGATTTTGATACTAACTATCAAAAGACATTTTTCAAAGTTGGCAGTGTCAGAGTTCTAAAGTGAAAACCGAAACACGTCGGTTGGTATTACATGTATCTTCCAACTACTAGTATACAAAACTATTTACGTCTTTTTGAGGGGTATAGTTACCAACATTCAACTTTACTATAACCAATTAGCAAAGTTCTGTTTCTGTGTTTTCGTCACAGGTGCCAAATGAGTTGGAGCGACAGGAGATGCTAACGGGGATACTCAAATCGGTGTCATCATGTGGTCAGGTCAATCTACCTCGCGTGGCACAGAGAACTGCAGTATGTTATCCTATGTCACATGGGTTTCTTCCATCTGGATCTAAACTTGTTCCTTTAACTATCAATAGTCGTTGGTGAAATTCTAAGAAGGCTGTACGTTGAAGAGAATATTAAATACCAGTACGTTTATACTTTGACCATTCAGGGATTTGTGCTCGGAGACCTGTATGCACTAATAGGCCAGGCCTACCGACATGCGCAGACACGCCTCTTCAAATACTGGTTCGTATTTTATTCTACGTACAGTTAGATATTTGTTTAAAAAAAAACAGAAGTTAAATGTAAAGTCCTCTTTCACCTATGTTTACGATAAAAGTAATTAACATGCTCCCAAAACTTTACAGAAAACACCAATCTAAAGCAAAATACTTTGCTCCATAGATTACTAGGTTTGCGCCATCATATCAATTCATGCCCACCCCTGATTGTTTACAAATGAGCAGCACGCCAATGTGCCAGTTGTTTAATTTCTGGTTATGGCGTTGCAGCTCAGCAGGCCGTCAAAGTGGCTTAACGTGTATGGAAGAGGAGGACCTCGTGTTGGCAGGAGTTACCATCACACAGGCTGACTTTGAGGCAGCGCTTGACAACCTACAATCAGCCCATTCTGACTCCATTGGGGCACCAAAGGTATGTGTAATATGTTCATAAATGGTCATTTCCATCCCATTACCGTAAATTCCCACCTACAACCTGCATCTTCTGCATTAACCGCACCTGGACTTTGGGAAATTCCTTTTAACTCGTACCTGGGGTCTCAGCGATATTTTCATGAAATAAACTCCTAGACTTTGGAAAAATATATCATTAAAAACAAATCCCTTGCTTGTCATTTTATTGTAGTAAATGCTCTGTGTGTTTACAGCCTTGGGTTTACATTGGGTAGTTATGCTTACCTTGATTGTTGTCACCAGATACCGCAGGTGTCGTGGGATGATGTGGGAGGTCTGGTGTCCGTTAAAGCTGAGATACTCGACACCATCCAGCTACCCCTGCAGCACCCGGAGCTGCTCGCTGCCGGCCTCAGGCGCTCAGGTCAGTCAGTCAGTGGCTTGTACTCTATATATATGGTGCATATTTGCCTCCTGATATCTGGATTCAGGAACTTCAGGCAGAACACTCCAGTTTGTATTTGGTTAACTATGAGTTACTAACCGGAATTGTGGCTGGGAAACGGCACTGCTATCCTAAGCCTCTCAATCCTCAAATTAGACTCACGGTCAGACCCAGCGGGCGGTGTGAGACTACCACAGTCCAGGATCAATAATCTCGGACACTTATCAATTTTATGAATGTCAATTAGTAAATTAGGGGTCTATTTTACCCCAATTACACTATATTTATAGTTGTCGATCATCGAATCATACAATTGCACCTCGTTGTAGCTTACACACCAGTAACAGTCCCATTTGATGTTTAATGCTCGTTGGGATAAACTGTCGGCTGAGACACAGAATGCCAAAACTAAGCTTAATTTTAAGAACAAGGTGAAAAAACTCTATGAAACAGACATGAGAATAGCAAGAAAAAAAGTTCTTCCAACAAATACGGGCAAATCCATGAACGCCCCTCTCCCTTGGGAGGTCCTCTATGAGAATCTTCCTACCACTACCGCCAGAGATACTCTATGAGAATCTCGTAGGTTACTCCATGAGAAACCCCCCTCCTCTATATTACTAGAAAGACTAATGTGTGAACAAAACTCACTCCATCAGGCGGACTAACCTTGAACTATTTTTGTACATAAATGCTATACTTTTAACTTTATGAAACCCATATAAATGTAAAAGTTGTATTTTGAATTTATCTCATTGGAATACTGTGGTATCATGTCCATTGTTTCATCAACTGTAAAATTATGTAAAAATGCTGTACGTCTATTCATCTATGCCTAAGGTTTATAAAACTCTGAAGCTGAAATGAGAGTCAATGTACCAAATACATACCATATTTGTAACTGAAAATCAACTTGATGTTATGAATAAACAATAAAAAAAAACACGCAAAAAAAACAACAACCATAACTAGTCAGTGTGATGCCTTTCAGGGGTTCTGCTGTATGGACCCCCAGGTACCGGGAAGACCCTGCTTGCTAAAGCAGTGGCCACGGAATGTTCCCTTAACTTCCTCAGGTGAGTAGCCATTCCCCTACCTCAACTTCCACATTTAGTAAATATTAATTTTACTTCAATTACGGTAGTTTCCATGCTTGTTCATTGATTCATGGACAGAAGATTTTTATAACACAACATAGATGCATATATACCGTAAATAAAATTCGTGTATGTAACCCGCATCTCGCGTATAACCCTCACCCAGACTGAAAATGTGCATTTAGTACTGAAGGATACTTCTAAAACCTCGGAAGACCGATAGGCCCAACAGCAAGGCGGAGTATAAGTGTAAATATACTAGTTTGTATTATACATGTACGTGTATATAATTATACACACAAACACACATTATGTATATCTGATCTATTTTGTGTTTTGGTATATGTACTGTGTAATCATTTCAATGCAGTGTGAAGGGTCCAGAGCTGATCAACATGTACGTCGGTCAGAGTGAGGAAAATATTCGAGAAGGTAATAAGATTACATTTATCAAGAAAATAGAAAAAGATGTTCTTAACATCGAGACTCTGTGTAATAGTCTATAACGCACGATGATCGTGAGCCTTCACAAGGAGTGGTCATTATTTAACAATACAGTGTTTTTTTTATATATTTACAGTTAAGCTGCAGATACTTGAGGTACATACATGCACTTAGATAATAGTTATACATGTACAGTGCAAACCAACTTAGGGTGCAAACCCTAACACATTTACCGTAACTGCTTCGTGTAGGTAACCACGAACAAACATCCCCATACTACAACATATGCTTCTTTATCTAGTCTTCCAGAGAGCTCGTAGTGCTGCACCGTGTGTCATATTCTTTGACGAGTTGGATTCTCTAGCCCCCAACAGAGGGCGTTCTGGTGACTCGGGTGGAGTCATGGATAGGTAAGTTTTAGCTAAGTTAAAGCTGACATTTTAAAAACTGTTTGACCTGACATATACTTATAAGCAGAAGACTTTCTAATTTCAATGTTTCTGCTGATGGAGATTTGTTTGAAGTTAACATAGAAATCAACATCTAACCAATCTTATTTCCAAAACTGATACTACCCTGCAAAAATTGATATTGATAAGATTCTTCATTTCCTTGCCGCAGAGTGGTGTCCCAGCTGTTAGCTGAGCTGGATGGAATGAACAAGTCAGCTGATGTTTTTGTCATCGGAGCGACAAACCGACCAGACCTGCTCGATCCTGGTCTGCTTCGTCCCGGCCGCTTTGACAAACTGTTGTATCTGGGAGTATCCGAAGACCGGGCAAACCAACTCAATATCTTGAAGGCGCTCACAAGGAAGTGAGTCCCCAGCTTGGCGGTCCCCATATAACCAGAATTTTATCTCTTTAACTAAGCTTCAACTAATCCCTTAGACAATCTGAAACCAGTGATGTGCTGGATTTCCATTATAATCATAACTTTAAAGCCAAACGGCTTGGGACTATTATTACTAGATGGGGCGGAGATTTGTGTATTTTCTCCCGACCCCAAACCCATCAGGTTTATATTAATTTTGACCCCCACCCCGACTGCATCAGATGCGCCCCCTTCCACAGGGGTAGACACTAACGCTGGCCCGGGAGCCAATGGCCCGTAGTTTTGGCTCCGGGCCCGTACTTTTCTGAACATTTACATTGCTATGGGCCCGGGTGGCCCGCAGCTAAATACAGCCAGATTTACAAGTAGTTATAGCTGTAAACATAGGCATTAATTTCATCTCCATGTAAAACATATACAGGCATGTAATATATCGTTGGAAAGGGAAACCCAAGGTCATGCCAGCTATCATGCCCAATAGAGCATGCAGATATCGTTTGAAATAAAATCAATTAAAACATTTTTTAAACATTCCATGTTTGATAATAGTTTGGAAAGCATATTCTTTATTTGAACTGTTCCTACAGGAATGTAATAGGCTACCCTTTCATGTTCAGGATTCTTACTTAATCTCTCTTGATGGGACAGGGAAGTGAGGACTTTTGTTCATAAGTATTGATCACCCTAGCTTTCAGGGAAACGGCCTACTTTTTTACCACACATTGTTACAGTAGGCCTATCATATTGAAGGGATTCATGGATAATAAGAACTAGTATTGTTTTAAATACATTTCAAATGAGTGCATATTGAAATTCCCGGGCCCACAGTTTTATTTCCGGGCCCACAACTTTCTGAGGCTGCGGGCCCGGGTGGCCCATGGACTAAAATGTTAGTGTCTACAGGGGTAGACACTAACGCTGGCCCGGAAGCCAATGGCCCGTAGTTTTGGGTCCGGGCCCGCAGATTTTTGCAGAATAACATTCCCATGGGCCCGGGTGGCCCACAGAAGTATTTAGAAGACATTTTAAGAATGCTTGTCTGACAACTATAGCCATGTAATATATCGTTGGAAAGAGGGAAATGTGCCCAAATCAATCACATTGGTCACACTCTATCATTGACAAATCAGAAATATACATGTTTTTTTCTCATAAAGAAAGCATAATTATGACCATTGGCCCACAGATCTTGGTCTGGGCCCGCAGCTTTCTGGGACTACGGGCCCGGGTGGCCCACAGCTGAAAAAGTTAGTGTCTACCCCTGTGTCTACCCCTGCTTCCATAAGAAAAAAGAGAATAAAAAAACTAATGAAGTTATACCTTTTATGATAATCTTTTTTCAATAAACAATGATACCGCTGTATATTTATTCGGTCTCTGATTCTCAACCCCAGGTTCGAGTTGTCTTCAGGATGGACGCTGGAGCAGGTGGTAGAGCAGTGTCCACTTAACATGACCGGTGCCGACTTCTATGCACTCTGCTCAGATGCCATGCTCAGTGCACTCAAACGCAAGATTGCTCTCCTCAGTGAAGGTATGGGAGATATTCACTATAAGCTATCTATCTCCATGCATCCATTGCCCTCATTTGGATTGAGGGCAGCGGCGACGGCAGCTGGATTGGTAGATGCAGATCCAAATGATTTATCCTAAAACTAGCCATGGCATAAATGTACTCAAAATTGGCGTTAAGGCACCTCAAGAGTTTGGATTAGGACCTATTCTATATGATTATGAAACAAACACAATTTCCTCAAAACAACTAACCACATATATCCTACTAATACAAATGAGATAACACCTTAATAAAAACACACACACACACACAAACTACCATGAACCCCTTTATGTTTGCCCTGCAGGAGAGGATGTGGACCAGAGCCGGGTGGAGGTGGACGAGGAAGACTTCCGAGATGCATTAGCCACGCTGGTTCCGTCCGTGTCCATGGCAGAACTAGCCCGGTACCAGTCACTTCAGCATGCATTCAGCAAATGAGAATACATGAAGCTGCATGAGAATATGCATTGTCATTGTATTACATTTTTTACAGCAGCGGCTGTTAAAGTGGATACTATATAACAGTATTACTGTATGTAGAGTAGTGCATGGTATTATCGTCAATCTGGTATTATCGTCACTATGAGACAATGGTCATTGAAAATAATGGGAGAAAAATAGACTTAGGGCCATGGAACTCGGACAAAGTGATACCCAGACTGTTATCTAGTGCAGCTGTTTTAACCCTTACGTGCCCAGATCTCCAAAAGTGTGCGCTTTTACACCTATATATGTTCAACAGAGCACCCTAGGTGCTATAGTGGTCAAATCAGGATGATTCTAGATGCAAATGATGCGCAATTGCATAAGCTTTTTAACGATACTAATTACTCTATGGTGACATGCATAGAAAATTGATGGCATGCATAAATAAAAAATATAATGAGTTAGAAATGGTCTAAAAATCATTGAAAATGCGCGCATTGGCCAAAGGGAGTAAAAGAAATATTGATAAATGAAAGAAAAATAGAAAAAATGGCAAAAAAAAAAGTGAAAAAAAAAGCTTTTAAATGTGTTTTTTTCTGTAGATTCCAATTAAATTGGTGGTATTCTTTCACTTTCAATATGTATGCCCTCATTCATAATAGCAAAAGCATGTTTACCATGCCAAATCAGTCTATTCCAAACTAAAAGGGCCCTTTTTTGGAAATATTAACAATTATTACCATATTGTTTAATATAAGTAAATTTTGTTTCTGGTTGCCATGGTAACCCAAATTATGACCATTATAACCCAAATTATGGTGTTCTTCCATACATTATCCGAAAGCGTATTCCATTAGCTTTCAGAAAATATAATACAAAACATATCTCAGCACAAAATATTGAACTGTTACACAATCTTAAAATAATGTAGTGAAAACTGACTTTTGTCAAAATAGTTCTGGGCACGAAAGGGTTTTAAGTCCCTCATCAAATATTTGTGAACAGCAACAGTCAGAGACGGGCTGGGACAGGTACTCAACTCTATATAGGGCAGGTTGAGGGTTCGCACAGGCTAAAACTGGATCCTGTGCGAGACATGGTCGTCGGCAGGGGTTGGTAGTACTTTTATGTAGTAGGGTAAGGACTGCCAATCAGGTGGCACGGTCATCTCTGTGCCCTGGCCCAGACGCTTCAGGCCTGTAGTTCTACAACAGGCACCAGGTGTACACTTTGAGACCTACTGCCTGATTTGGACACTACAGGTCTGAAGCTTTTGAGAGTAAGGCACAGAGATGGCCGTGTCATCAGAGTGGTAGGCCTTACTAACCTCTGCCGAACATAACACAGGACGCTCGTTTTAGCCTATGGCTGTAGGGGTACTATCTTGTTGGCCTTTACAGTTCTGATTGGCTAACGATGTTTACTGTCGGATTGTGTGGACGTCCAGATATTGATCCAGATATCTAGTCTAAAGAAAATGAGTTAATAGTTAAATTTGGTGCTCACTGTCAATTGTTATCAAAGTAGGAAATAGTAGAATAGCTATGATCAGTATTTAGAACATCCATTACAGTAGAAATATTGTGTAGCAACTGTTTATAAACCAATGTATCTCATGTACCTCTGAGGTCATTGTCATGATCAAAGGTATGTTTTACTGACAATCCATCCACAATCAAACAATGGAAATATCCTTCATTATTTCGAGAAGCCTGAGTTTTATCAAATTTCTCGAATAGGGGTGGCCAACTTCGTCAACTCTCGAGACAAATGCGTCAGTGACATAAGGAATTTCTAAAACTGAAAGAATTTTGTAAATGTGTATTGTAATTCGCAGGACGCAACTTGTTACGTTGGCTCATGCCCTAAGGGCCCTGACCGCTGCCGCCCCGCTCTGACGCGTATATTTCACGCGGATCTGTACTGTAAGCTTCTGGGCAATGCCCCGAGGGCATCATGCACTGCATGATGCCCTCAGGGCATGCCTTCTATAAACTGCTTCTATAAACTTAAACTGTATGCTTCTGGGCAATGCCCCGAGGGCATCATGCACTGCATGATGCCCTCAGGGCATGCCTTCTACAAACTTAAACTATATAGCGCATTGCCCATCAGCCTATAGCCTATAGGCTGATGGGCAATGCCCCAGGGGCATTGTACATATAGGGCCTATCGTTAATTCCCTCAGGGCATAGCCTTTACTTCTCCAAACTAAAACTGTATAGGTTAATGGTCAATGCCCCGGGGGCATCCCATAGATGACGAATTCCCTCGGGGCATACCTTTCACTTCTAGTTCGACAAACTTAAACTGTAGCGTAGGCCTATGTGCTACTGGTCAATGTCTCAATGCCCCGGGGGCATCGTACATGTTGTAACTAATTCCCTCAGGGCATAAGCCTAGAACACTAGTCTAAATTAGTCCCATAGGAGGCAGTGACAATTAAATAGATTCCCTCCCGGCAGCCCCTCAGGGCATTGACAGTACTGAGGATGCCCTGAGGGCATAGAGCAGTAGGTTAGTCTTATTCCCGTAGGAGACAGTACCATTCCCTCAGGGCATTGACGGTACCGTAGATGCCCTGAGGGCATAGAGCAGTGGTCTTATTCCCGTAGGGGACAGTACCATTCCCTCAGGGCATTGACGGTACCATGGATATCCTCAGGGCATTCCTTCAGAGAAAAAGTGGGGGGGGGGGCAGGGGAACGTCAAGCAACGCGGCAAAAATACGCGGGCGGGGCGCAGCGGTGAGGCACGCCGCACTGCCCTCAGGGCATGAGCCAACGTAACAAGTTGTATCCTGCATTGTAATTCTGTGTAGATTTACAAATACTCCCAATTAAGTATTAGTAAGTAGAACCAACGTATGGCTATATGTCCCCTCTTTCATTTCCATATATGCAACTGTCCCTACCATCTGTCAACTGGCTTTTGAAAAACAATAACTGTCAAGATAAAACAAGTATGCTTGGGATTTGGGCCATGAAGAAAATCTAAGGCCCTTTTAAAAAAAGCATATCGACATTCTATGCAGTCCAAAAAGCATGTAAACAAAGGCAATCCGATATCGGCGTCGACAAGCAAGACATTTAAAGTGGTATCCAAAGGAGTGAGCACACTAGGACGGTGTGAGTGAGGGGCGTTCTACCTCCAGTATGGCTTAGGATAGGGACTGAGTAGTTTTCAAAGTCTTCACAAGATGGGGTTGGGGTGAGTGGCACCACCGAGCAGTTCCAACGCTCGCCACTAGGTGTCCTGACCGAGCCACACGTTTTAACATGAACTCCTTGCTCTCAATACATGAACTAGAAACAAAGATGTTTGCTTCTTCCCCTTGATACTGATAGGAGATTCTGGTATTTGAATAACCATAATGGTCATGTCAAGACACGTATGATTGACATTTAGGCCATGCAGAAAACGTAGGGAGAATTCCCAATCCCCTTACCCCTCACAAGTCAAACTCCTAAGTCTGGTCCAAGAGGCAGTACCTCTCTTGTCTTCATTTACACAAAAATAATTTTAATACCATGTTACTGTACAAAATAGCTTTATTGATTCACTCATAATAAATCTGTGATAACACGCATAACCTGACGCTCATGTATCAACTGTGTACATGTACGATTGTTCATCAATCCTAAAGGTTTACAAGAATCCTAAAGTTGAAACGGCAGTCATTGTACCAGGAAAATACCATATTTGTAACTGAAAATCCAATGAAATGTTATGAATAAACTTTTATTTTTAAATGTAACCCTTCTTGGGGGGCTTAAATGAGTAGAAAAGCTCTAACTGTGTCTGCTGTTCTGTGACTGCTGTGATTGTCACTAATCAAGCTGTATTGGCAGCCGCTGCTTAGGGAGTGCTCATTTTTTAACAACAGGGGAGGGGGGGGGTGGTGAGATTTCGCGCGGAGTGCGTGAAAAATTCTCACCCCCCCCCCCCCCCTAGAGGGGTCGGAATTTTTTACCCCCCCCCCCCCCCCCGCGGCAGGCCGAAAATCGGGCGCGTTCGCGCCCCTTTGTAGCATAGTAACACACAGGCTTTTTCCATCAAAACAGGTTGAATTTTTTGACCCCCCCCCAAGAGGGGTCTAAATTTTTTACCCCCCCGGTCAAGGGGTCCAAATTTTTTAACCCCCCCCTGTTGTTAAAAAATGAGCACTCCCTTATATGCACGGGCCCAGGCCTTCGTTTTTATTTCGGATGAATAAAGAAATTCAGGACTTTTCCTGTAGTTGTTGGACTTTGAGGTAAAACAACTTTATTTTTCAATCCATTTCGCCATACATGTATCTACACGTTTTCTTGCAAGCATTGACATGTATGATGTGCGTTGTGTATAAACAAAATCATAAACAACAATTTTGTAACTCATGAATTTATAAGTGATACTTAATTTAAACAATATCGTCCAAGTGACCCCTGGTCACTGGTCTGTTCTCGTCAATACAATCTCAAGGTTCTATGGTTTTCTTATTGTTCTACAGCATACGAAAATACCCACACTGTCATACTCGTAGGAGTGCACATATAACCTCGTAGACAGGTAGATGTTAACTCATAAGACACCAAATCAAACAGGACTTAGAAACCGCCTGCCCATTAATATCATTGAGGTAGATCCCTTTGTGTAAGTATCAGCCGAGTACCACCCCTGGGCTTAAGTGACGTAGTCTCTAGAACCTCAAACGACTGGGTCGGGTCGAGGTCGAAGTTGAAGTTCTGGAGAAACTTGCATATCAGAATTTTTGACTCAATCTGTAAAGCAAAACACACAAAAAACATAATACATCTTGGCACGTTTTCTTTTAAGTTGCATCTGGATGAAGGTGCATGTATGACACAAGTAGGCTAATGCCAAATTCAAATCACATTCGTGCAAGCCGTATTTCAAGGTTATATGACCACTGTTGATATCGATGACAATAGCAAAATATTGATCGTGTGATTTACGGCCCAAGTTTAATGTAATGCTTCAGCATTACAAGTAGTATAGTATGTATCGGAACGGGACTATAGTTAACTACTGTTTATTACTCAATCGACCTGCAGCCAATCAGAAGCCTCCATTTGACCGGAAGTGACGTCACATGCCCATATAAGGGCATACCGGAAGTGACGTCACGTGACCTTGACCCAGTTAGAGGTCAAGGTCATGACGCAGCCAATCAGAGGCTTCCATTTGACCGGAAGTGACGTCACACGTCCATATAAGGGCATACCGGAAGTGACGTCATGTGACCTTCACATGTCCATATAAGGGCATACCGGAAGTGACGTCACGTGACCTTGACTTAGTTAGAGGCTTCTGATTGGCTGGTACACCGGAAGTGACCCATTATGCAAATGAGGGGACTACTTCCGGTCAAATGGAGACCCCTGATTGGTTGGGTCATGAAGAAATGTGTCTCTTAATTTTTTTTGTTTAGGAAGTGATCGACTTTAGGATCACGTGACCGGAAGTGACCTGATGAGTCACGTGACTAGAAGTGACGACGACACATGCTTTAATTAGGCGATCAGCAGCGACTGGAGGAAGTGTCACTTTAAGAGGACACGCTAGTTAATTGTTATAATTTTTTTTTACTTACTAATAAAAGAAGACGTATGAAAATAAAACACAACAATAATTTTATTTATTTTTTTATTTTCTTTTTTTCAATTCTAATAAACACGCTATTTTTGAAAAGATGCGCTCAATCAATCAATAACACACTTTTTTCATATTTTTAAAGGACTTGTTGTCACACCGTTAGAATGCACGCGACGCTTATAATACAAGTAGCGCACGTCATCTTTCTCTATGGTGTAAGTGTCCATTTTTGGTTCGTACCACTTTGAAATTTCTATTTACCGCAAGGAGAGTTTTTCGTTTGCGAAAACATCTAAGAAGACGACTGGTTCTTTAGGGTTTTGTTACTTCTGTACACTTTTTGCACGCCATCTCTTTTTTTGGGATTTTCTTTCACTGGTGCTGCTGACTCGATCGTAGCAAATGTAAGTCTTAGGGTTGAGACTTAGGATCCCGTCACCTTCCCACGCCGTTTACATAAGCCCCGAAGTTCTCAGATCGTGAAGGTAACGTCTCTCACAACATCCGCCGGGCGGCGGACACCATTTTCGCACTTTTTTCCGTTTTATCTTCACGAAAAGCTCTAAGTGATCGTCACACACCGATGTCGGAATCTGCTTTCGTTTCTTTCTGAAGTATGTCTCTCTCAGGCGAGGTTTGACTACACAGAGGCAAATATCAGAGGCACCCAATAGCGCTAATTCTACTCTCAGACAAGGGTCAGGCACTGCTGGACTATAATAGATGGGTCAAGGGCTATTCTAGTGAGGGTCAGGCTACGCCTGACATTCAATAACAAGCTGGACTTTGGCAAACTTGCTTGAAAGTCTGACCATGCGGGATCCTCATGCCATAGTCTGGCAATGCTGAACTCTTGGGAGAGTATGCTGGACTCTTGCTGACCAGACTTTCAAGCAAATTTGCCAAAGTCCAGCTTGTTATTGAATGTCCGGCGTAGCCTGACCCTCAGTAGAATAGTCCTTGACCCATCTATTATAGTCCAGCAGCGCCTGACCCTTGTATGAGAGTAGTATTGGCGACATTGGCCGACTCTGATATTTACCCGTGTGTACGGTGGGAGGAGGGGGTTCACAGCCACAGCTTGCGCTTATAGAGCGCTACTAGCGGAGGTCTGGATGAGGAGACTACGGCGTTTGTCTTAAAAAAAAATAGCCATGGCACATGTCGATGTCGCTTAATTATGCTCATATCTCATGGCAATTTTAAGAATTGCTCATGTCACCTGTCACTATGTTTTTCAAGCTTCATGTCAAATGTCACTAGGTCTCATGTCGAATGTCGATGCTAAGAAACAGACATGACGTCATCTCGAATTTAGCGGTCTACACTACCGCTGCTGCTGCTGCTGCTGCTTGTGCAGCTCGTGCAGCTGCTGCAGCTGCTGACAGCTGCAGCTGCTGTAGTTGCTGACGCTGTCACGGATGCTGTTGACAGATGCTGCTGCTTGTGCCGCTCGTGCAGCTGCTGCTGCTGCTGACGTTGTCACGGATTCCGCTGACAGATGCTACTGCTTGTGCTGCTTGCGCTGCTCGTGCAGCTGCTGCAGCTGCTGACGATGTCACGGATACTGTTGACAGATGTGGCTGCTTGTGCTGCTTGTGCAGCTGCTGCTGCTGCTGCTGACGATGTCACGGATGCTGCTGACAGATGCTGCTGCTTGTGCTGCACGAGACTGAGTAGCCGCTATTACTAATGCTACTAATACTAGTATGAGAAAATACATTTAGTCAGTTGATTAAATCAAGGAGGTTTTCTGACTTCAGTGGATCGTTTAGCCATCGGCCACGGGCAAAACTTGAAACCATTTTATACATGGGACAATTGGCAGAGTCGAAACGTGTTGGTACGATGGGGTCGATCATGTTCATCATCAGTTCAGGCAAAGGAAGTGTGTCGACAGCACGCGAAAACTTCATGTCTGAATGTTTCAACACAAGACTTTTTATCACACTCACACAGCTGCTTTGAAGAGTGAATCCTTGACCAAACTTGTGCTTTTCCAACACAGCTTTGGCCTCTTTCTGTGCAGTAAGGGATCTCTCTTTCGGGTTCATCTCAGTGCTGTCTAGCATGTCCTCAAAGTCTTTAACATAATGTTCCAACGGGCTACAAATGATGGACTCCAGATCATCGTCCGCATATGTCGTCTCCTCGCACCATATTGTGTCTTCGCTTGTTTCGAATTCCGTCATTTTCTTGACAATCTCCTCCTGAGTGCCTTGCATATATCGAAGCTCCTTCAAGGAGTTGATAACTTGTATGGCGAAGACTGACAAACTTGAAGGAATTTCACCACAGTCAGGCCAAGTATACGGAGCTAAGAAAAATAGCTCTAACAAAATCTTCTCCCTCTGTCCAAATGAAACTACTGTTCCGATGAAGTTGAAGCATGCTTCTATCCATTGCTCCTTGGTGACGTCCTTCCAATGTTTCTTTACCTCACATGCATCATAGGGCACTGTTTCTCTTCTTGCTTCAAGTGGGAGTTGCTTTTTCTTTCTTGGACTCATTTCGAGAGGGTTTCGATGCTCTGTAGCGTCAACACTTTCATAAATAAAGAAAATAGCAGAACTAATCATCGTAACGTGCTGAGCGACCGTACAGTGGACGATGCTACGAAGATGAAGGGCGGGTGGAGAAAGTGTGACGGGTGAGAGTGGTGTTTCACTCCTTATGTACCCTGTCCTAGATAAGCCTCTTAAACGGCTGAAAAGACTCTCTCAGTACAGAGCTTCTACCGCAGGTGGGTTTAGACTTAAGCAGCTTAGTTCACACACGTGTCTGTTAGAAAAGCTACTTGCACACCTGCCTTCCCTTTTCACTAGTATTCACCCTCTGCCGACTTATAAGACACCTATACACTCCTTCTCGTGAAATCTATGGAAGATGATGGAAGGACCACCGACTAGATTTTCTTTGATCAGAGCGTGGAGGACGGCGTCGAAGGGAGGGAACGTTGTGAACACAGCTTATAGGTTTTGGAAGAGGACCTGTAAAGTCAAACTGGCGAGAGAGATCTCGTCTTTCAACATGACAATTCTGCGATCTTGGAAAAAATTAGCGTGATATTTTCAAAAGCTTCTATGAAAAGTTTGACGTCTTCGTTGTTGTAGTGGATCAAGTAATCTCTCATAGTTTGCATCTTCTTGTCGTACTAAACTTTCTGACATGTGGCGTAGTCGGATTTCGGCCATTTTGACGCCCGTCAGTTCGCTGTCAAAAGCCGATCTCGGTGGCAGGGTTCTGTTTACCAGTTTCTTCATCCATTCGTAAGGAAAGCGACTTTTCTCTTCGTTTCTGGTGAAAGCTCGCAAATAATTCGCGTAGCTGTAACCAAGTGCCAAATAGTTGACTACTATGTCCAAGAAAACTGTGTGTAAACCGTCAAGTATTGATTGCTTCTCTTTATGACGCTGAATTGTTGGTTTCTTCGGTCTCCGGAGGCAAAGAACGAGTGAAGGCGTATTTTTGATCAGGTTCAAGTCGTAACGCTCCGTGTTGAAGCTCACGACTGGAGCTTGACGGATGTATCTCAGAAGCTGCTTCTTCAGTTGAACTAACGGTTGTCTGGTGTGAGCTGCAGCGAAGCCGCCTGGAGAAGGGGTGAATGTCGCTTCCTCCAGCAGGAGAGCTTCACCTATCGCCACATGTAACTTCGCTAACGTTGGTCGGTAAAGTTCTAGCACAGCTTTCTCGATGACTTTGGCGTTCTCGTTTATGTGATTTTAAACTCGGTCTAACAAGGGGTCGGAATCTGCGTCGGATTCTCTGACGTACACCGACCCCTCCTACCCCGGAAAGTCGGATGCGACGCTAGCCAACAAAGGGACGTGATCCCACAGCAGGGACACGTGTTCAGTCGACGGTTCTCTGCACGGTTTGAAGAAAGCCTCGAAATCGAAGGTAATGTTGTAAGGGTAGATTCTGGAATGTCCGTCGGGAGGAAAAGTTTCACGTGTGGCAGCGGGACAGAACTAACGTAACAAATTTGAAGCGCGCTTGCTGGTGTTGTATAAGTGAAAGGAAATGTGGCGGAAGACGCAGAGGTTGTCCTTGTTGGGAAAATCTAACACAAGGCTTCTCTTTCCAACTCGACCGTCCTGCCTGTTCCTACCGCCTATGGGAAAACCCCCAGGTCCCATGTAAACGCAAATGTTCAAAATTAGTAGGAAAAAGAGCGCACCGCTTGGTGTCAGCGTCGCAAAGTTTCCGTACTTCCTCGCAAGCGACGGTGTTTTCCATCTTTGAGAGGAGCTCTTCCAAAGTTTCTGAATTAGTTATAGTAGGGAGCGGTTGTAATGAGAGTTGCGTTGTTCTGGGAGACGTGAAAGTAGCGCAGTATGTTCTTGTCTTCTCTGTGTTGTAAGAGTAAGCCTACCGAGAAACCCACTTTTATCATTGTGTGAAGCGGATTGCGACGCATAGTATCTACAGCGTCACTCAACTCGCCGGTTGGTAGTTTGACGTTTGTTACACTCACGCGAGTCCCGTGCATCCTGACACTCGTTCGTATTGCAGGCCAATTCGCCGTGAACGTTTCCTCACCGTTCGGTACAGTGCATGTACGTGGAGGGATAGTCACCTCGTCCAGAGATTCGCGTTGACAGGTGATCTTTTCAGCAATCGACATCGCCGCATAGAGGGCAAAACTTAGGTATTGTTCTTCATTTTTCTACGGGTCACTCGTGATTGTACGGTCTTTTAAAAATTTTGAAACACTTTTCGCAAACGTCCTGCGTCATGTTTTTCTTTTTTTTTGTTTTTTCACTTATTTACCAATTATTAAAAAAAATAAAACGTTATTTATCACTTCGAATACTAGACACCTCTTACCACACGATACTATTAGCATAGTGAAAGGTGACTGTAGTCTAGGATCAAATTCAACAGATGACCATCTTACTGCAGGGATCAGACAAGAGTGGTCAACACTGGAGTGTCACAGCTCACTTTTATGTCTTTGGGTACAGCTGCATACAACCCTTGAACATACATTGCGACGTCGCTGCGACCCATGTCGTCTTGCAACACTTTCATCAAAGCCATAGGCTCAGACGTCTCGTTGTACTTCCAAGCTCTCAGCACTTCATAGACAGGGTTCTTCACAGTCCTGTCAGAAGGCACAGGTTGAGAGATGAAAGCTACTTCATGAGAAGTCAACCCTAAGTAGATCCCTATGGTCTTCCAGTCTCTAGGGCAGAGCTCAGCTAAAAGAGAGAAATATTTCTGCACTTTCCACTCCATGTCTCCACTCTCTAAGCCATCCCACATGTCATGCTTGTCCATGTACTCACGTGAGAATTTTATGAGGTCCATACGGTAAGATTCTTCCAAGGCGGCGGCTAGGTCCTTCCACCTAGTAGTACAACTTTTCTGGTACCAAGTAGTGAACATTTCTCTAGCTTGAGTTATGACACTTGTCTCACAACTGAGATATCCCATATCCTTCAAGTTCACTTCAAGGTATGAACCTAACCGTATGTAATCTGATGTCGGCAACTTACTACTTATTTTCAGTAGCATAGCGTCTGACAAGTATCCTAACGGCTCTGCTTTGAAGTATGATGATACAGGTACTACTGCAGCAGAACCAATAACAGGAGCAGCGTCTGCGCTGGTATCCGACGACTCGTTGTCGGAACAGGGCAACCACACGACTTCGTAAGGTGGTGGTGAGGGCAGTCGCCACGGACCGGACGCGCTACCAGTGGAAATGAGGTCGAAAAACGGACTGTGCGCCCGTAGCCCTTCGGGTTCCTCGTACGCCTCGTCGTCAGCGTCGTTCTCTGTCTCACCCTGTTGCTTTAGGGCATGTATGTCTACTACGCGCTGCTGGGGCTGAGTGTCCGAATAGCTGTAAGTCTCAGCGCGAGCGGCGTTGATGGCGTCGGTTGATGTAGCAGTGGAGAGGTCCTGTGCAACGTGCTGCGTGTCAGTACTAGTAGCGGCAGTCGCAGCAAGAGGTGTAGCAGCAGCAGCAGCAGCAGGTGCAGCAGTAGCAGGCGCAGCAGTAGCAGGCACAGCAGCAGCAGGCGCAGCAGCCTCAGCAGGCGCAGCAGTAGCAGGCGCAGCAGTAGCAGGCGCAGCAGCAGCAGCAGCACTAGCAGCACGAAGATCACCAGCAGCCGCAGCAGGCGCAGCAGTAGCAGCAGCAGCAGCGTGCTTAGCAGTAACAACCGTCGCGAGTGTAACAACGTCGCTACCACGACGACTACTACTACCACTACTACTGCTGCGTGCGCTCGCTACAGCGGGAGGGTGATAAGACCAAGCGGTTGCGGCGGTAGTCTCAATTTCAGTAGCAAGAGGAGACGCTGACGCTAAACGATCACCGTTCTGCGTACTCTTCTTGTTCTTGAACTCGATTAGATCCTTGGACGACACTAGTTGTTGTGTTTTGCTCATGGTGGTGACTGTAGAGAGCAGCAAAAGACTGAGTGAGTGAATGGGTGTTTCCAGCCCCCTTATATACTCCTTCTCGCTTCTAGAGCTAAGCTACTTACGGCTCTGTTCAGCTGCCGCCGGCTGACCAGCGGCCATTCACAAAGAGAAACAAAAAGACTTAAGGCATGACGTTTTCAGCTGGATCCCTTTCCCCCTCCCCTTTGAGAGATCGACTGACATGAGCTAAGCTACTTACTGCCTTGTTCAGCAATTCAACGTGCGTTAGCTGTATAAAGGATTAAGCAGTTGCTGCCGCCGGCTGACCGGCGGACATTCACAAAGAGAAACAAAAGACATAAGTCATGACGTTTTCAGCTGGATCTCTTTCCCCCCTTTTTTGAGAGATCGACTGCCATGAGCGGGCGGTGTACCGACTGTGCTAATTCAACGCGCATTAGCTGTATAAAGGATTAAGCAGTCATGAGCTTAGAGTGTGTATACAAAAAACTACAGGAGGCGTGTGGTGTGAAGCAGGACCCCCTAAGACGGGTGTGTCTGTCTGTGAGTAGAGTCGTGTGCATGTGGTGAGCGACTTAAGTGTAAAACAAAAAAAATCACCGCCTCCTGCCGTGGTGAGTAGACTGGCCGGCGGCGGCCGGCTAGTTCAATAGGGGTGACAGCTGACTAAGGCTGTGCATGAAAATCCGATTTTCACCTGACCTCTGACGTTTGTTACAATGAATGCCAAAGGGGGAGAGAGTCGTCCTCAGGTAGGGGGTAGGAGGTAAAGCTATGGATAAGGAAAAAACACCATTTTCAGCTGGCTTCCACAGATGGCGATGACATACCCCTCGTCATCTAAGCTCTTAAGAAGCTCTTAAGGAGCGGAGCGGCTGCTAGACAGCTGGGGTGCTGTTGGAAATAGGATTAAACTCCCTCTGTATAAAAGCTCTGATTTCTGTTGGAAAAAAACCATATCAACTCTGACCACAGTAACGTCTACTACCACCACCACCAGCACCACCGCCGCCGCCACCGCCGCCGCCGCCAGTCACAGCTGATCGCCTCATTAAAGCATGTGACGTCGTCACTTCTAGTCACATGCTTCATCAAGTCGCTTCCAGTCACGTGATCCTAAAGACCCTCACTTCTTAAACAAAAAAAAATGAAGAGACACGCTTCTTCCTCTCGAGAGGAAGAAGCGTGTCTCTCGATTGAAATCTTTTCTTTTCTTTTTTTCTTAAAAGAGACAAACGCCCCTTAGAGTGCCCCCCCACCCCCCTAGAGTGCCCCCCTCCCCCCTCCCCCCCTCCCCCCCCCACCCGCCCCATGCATCCTAAAAGCGCCCCCCTCCCCATGCATCTTAAAGGGGCCCCCCTCCCCCCCTCCCCTCCCCTCCCCTCCCCTCCCCTCCCCTCCCCCCTTATACACTCTAAAGAACGCTTCTACCTAGTTCAATAAGTCACTTCCAGTCGCTCGTAAAACAATAAAAATGAAAAAAATACTTATATCGTAGTGTTTTTTATTAGTTTACCGAAAAAAATAAGAGACTCGCCTCCTCCTCCTTCTCCTCCTCCTCTCCATCTCCTCCTCCTCCTCCTCTCCTTATCCTCCTCCTCCTCTTCCTCCTCCTCCTCCTCCTCCAAAAAAAAAAAAAAAAAATCACATTTTAAAGCGCGTGACCCCTTAAAGACGCTCTTCTCTTCATTAAGTCGCATGACGTCACTTCTTCTTCTTCTTCTTCTTCTTCTTCTTCTTCTTCTTCTTCTTCTTCTTCTTCCGGTCACGTGATCAATCAGGGCACTTCCGGTCACGTGATCCTCAATGAGGTCACTCACTTCCGGTTGGCCATTAGGTCATGTGACGTCACTTCCGGTCACGTGACTCATCAGGTCACTTCCGGTCACGTGATCCTAAATTAGGTCATATGACGTCACTTCCGGTCCCCTAAGTAGGTCATATGACGTCACTTCCGGTCCATAAGTAGGTCATATGACGTCACTTCCGGTCACGTGACCAAATGGCGGCCTCTGATTGGCTAACTAGGTCACGTGACGTCACCACTAATCCCCTAAGTAGGTCACTTCCGGTCACGTGACCAAATGGAGGCCTCTGATTGGCTGCAGGTCGATTGAGTAATAAACAGTAGTTAACCATAGTCCCGTTCCGATACATACAATACTACTATTACACGTCTTCTGTTTACATTTGTAATGCTAAAAGACAATTGATATAAGGAAAGTGTCTACCTGTGCAAACTGACGACCAACACATGATCGTTGCCCCAGGGAGAATGGTAAATATGCAAATAGTGGCCTGAAAGCAAGGAACATAATCAATCATTAATTCACTGTCTGCAATGTTGATAGGGAGTGCATAGTTTACTTAGCTAAGCAACTTTTTCGGAAACGACCCATCTTTTCTCATACTTATAGAGTTTGTGTCACACTATCTAGTCCGGGTATCTAGTTCAGGACAAGAAACAGGTATAAAACCATACACAGAATACTGCATTCGAGTTTGTGCATCATGCCGACCCTTTGGCTGTGCATCAGCCGCACCCCATTTTCTTTCTCAGTCAGGATTACATAACCTTGTATATCAATAAAGCTGGACCTTTTCATCACATATATAGTATGCTGGTATGATTTATGAAAGTTCTTGTAAAGACGTACCTATCTTTTCCTGGGTCAAACCGTTCTGGACAGAACTCTGATGCATTTTTAAAGTGGGCCTCCATTCGATGTGTTACAAAAAAGGAGATCTGAAATGCAGAGGGAATAATGCACCAATAATACAGCTCATAGTTAGTACAAATTAAATGCAAGAGATTAATTCTAGCTTAGTAAAGCGACAATCATTGAAGCCTAATTAGAGACCATTATATTATTATATATTTTATATGATGCAGACTTACCACCATGACACTGTTGGCGGGCACGGTGACACCATCTATAGTGACGTCGGTGGTGACATCTCGTGCCGTGCCGGGTGCCGGTGGGTAGAGGCGGAGGGTCTCCTGCCACACCTGCTGTAGGTAAGGCAGGCGGCCCAGGTCCGAGTACCGCACCTCCTGCCGCGTACCCAGCACACCAGTCACCTCCTCACGTAATCTGAGGAGGGGGTTATATACAGTAGCATATATTAGTCTTATTATAATAAATTGATTACTTTCATCTAGCACCATCCTCCCATAAAACACTACCTCCTTCCCTTATGCCCATTTTTTAATTCAATGTGAGCTTGATGTTGAGAACATGCATTGTTGAGAATGTAGTATAAAATAATGCAGGTTAAAGATCATACCTAATTACATATCTGAATACAGGATAGATCTCATCGTACAGCTTTTATCCAAAGAACTGCCAAGAGAACATACCTTTGTAGTACATCAGGTCTCCTTCCAATTTCCCCGAAAAGGAATGCAAGGACATTTGATGTCGTTTCTTGCCCTGAAAAAAAGTGGTGAAATTAGTAGGCATTTCTCCCCCATATCGCTATTTAAGGGGGTGCAGACTCTTTATTTCCCGTACATAGATTTTCCAGGACTACATCAGTTGGTTTCTACGTGTATTTACTGTATACTAATAGAGCTGAACAAATACATAGGACCTTGCGGTTGAAGTGTCAGAATAGAATAGATACTGTCAAGCTATAAAGCGTACCTGCTATAAATAGTGTGTCAAAATCATCTAGCATGTCCTCTATTGTCAGGTCTTTGATGGTATCTGTAAATGAAAAAGAGAACACATGACACAGTGAATCAGCTCCAGTCCCCACTACCTAGTCTCCATATAGACAGAGGTGTATGTGTATGCTGCGTTGGTTTAGAGCAATATATGTGGTGCTATAATTAGAAGACTGGTATATATATATCTTTATGTGTAGATTGAAACGGGCAGGTGACGGGCTTATGAAAAGCTTGAAGGGGGGGGGGGGGTTCCACCTTGAACAGGTTGGATCTGGTGCTCACCGGCAGACTTGAGCAGGTGGGTAAGGAGGTCATTAGGTACGTCCTGCCCCGTACGCAGCTCCTCCTGCCGCGCCGTCAGACGCTGTCGTCCATGAGCACGTAGGAACCCCACCGCCTCCCGCCCCTCAGCGCGCAGCTCTCTGTACCACGGCTTTAACTTTATGGAGGAACAAGGAGACAACATGAAGCTTAATCATCGAAACATAGCTTTGACAAAATCTCGCAGTTTTAGTTGCTCGTGTTAACTGGGTTGTTATTCCCATTAAAATTATGAATGAAGTGGGAGCTTTCAATCAGCTGCCGACCTGGGCAGAATTGATGTACTAGTCCTATTGCTACCCGATTTTGTACATATGCTTTGACTGGGAAAACTGTATTTACTCACTTCTTATACACGTGGATAGGATCTTTAAAAAGCCATTATCTTGTATGTTACTTGATATCTACCTTACCATATATAAGGGGTCACGGGCTACGATGCACATGACCTCTAGAAGCTTCTGGATAGCGGCCGGGAACGGATTGTCCTCCGCTTGCAGGGCACCCAGGTCCGAGTCAAAGGCTACCTATTGAGATAAATCATGAGGATGAGCTCTTGAGAGAGAAAGAGCAATATACAGCGAATGCTCATTTATAAAACAAATCCTCTTAAGTCTAAAGACAGAGTGTGCCTTTTACTTTGTCACAGGTGTATTACAAACTAAGTAGTTTATGATATTATGTATCAAAGTTACGGTATTATGTATCAACGTTGAATATTAATGTTAAAAGGGAGTATGGAAAAGTGGGACAAATGATTAATGATACATAGGTGGGACAATTAATTATTATGTCAATGTACGTATACATTGTATTCCATTGTGTACAAAGCTAGTCAGACATTATAGATGGGGGTGCAGGTTGACCAGGAGGGGGGGGGGGGGGTCCACCTTATTGGGGGTGCAGAGGGGTCCCCCCCCCCTGAGGTCGGAAAGTCGCCGAAATTAAGGGGTCCAGGTCACAAAGTCGCTTTTTTGAACCCTTTATCTTATAGTAATGTTTTTCCAAAAGTCGCTAGGTCGCTTTTATTATTGCCTTAGGTCGAAAGTCGCCTCCAAAACGGCCCAGGTCGCTTTTGACCCATCTGCAGTCACCTTATTAGTATCATGAGTCTGGTGGGGGGGGGGGGGGGGGTTAAGAAAGCATAAGCTGGGGGGGGGGGGGGGAGGGACATAGATAATTTCACCCGTGGTGGATCCCTGCATAGGGGCTTCCCAAAATAGAGGACCCTCGGCATGGGGGATTTCGCTCAAATATCCCCTTTCTCTCACTGTCCATCGGTCCATTGCAACTGCACTGCAATTATTGAAATACCAAATCGGTGAGATGGTCTAGGCTCTCAACAAACTAAATTCACACTTTAAGAGATAATGGATTTACAAAACTTGTGAATACGCATTTTTTCCTCTAGTCCATTGCATTAGCGGCACTGTAAGCCTCAATGTGATACCAGATATGGCCATATTTGTCCATTATTATCAAGTATGGATAATAAAGGTCTCCGAAACAAAATGTTGGTGATTTTGGCGCACGATGATGAGAAACAAGTTTGTTGGTGTTGGTAAGCCTTGGCGAGAGAAGATTATCTAACTTTTGGGGTGTTAAGGGCCCTGATAAGGACCTTGGCGTGGATGGTCTTGGTACTGAGACACGAAGCGTGGTTGTGGATGACCTCAGAAGTAGATGTCTTCCCAGTCGACGTTATGCTGGTCTATGAGCTGCTCTTCGGCGTCGTCCAAGTTGTCGCCGAGCTGGTCCATGTACTGCCATACTACTTGCCGGATGTTGGCCAATGTCACCAGACGCATGCGCTGTGTGTAGACGAAGGGCATGCTTTTCTTCCTTTCGGCGCGTTCCTGACGTTTCCGACAAGCCTCGATCTCATTGTCCAGCAGAATAAGCTGCCGGGTGGCGTGCTTGAACTTGATGTTGGTACTTCTCATGAAGGTCACGAGCTGCTCAACAGTTGGCATGATGATCTGGTTGAGTGGATGTTGAGTGGGGCAATGTGTGGTGTAGAGTAGGATGGGTGGGTTCTCTGACCTCTACTGGTTCTGGGTGAGTTATATACGGGATACATGGCATCCTGGATGCAGCTCACGCCGACACTCACCCCAACACCTACAGTAACGACACTACTCAACAGCTACTCACCATCACAGCGGCACCTCGGCCTGCTCACCGCGCTACTCGTGCCACAGGTGTGCTATGCCCCTAAGAGGTGAACCAGGTGAGCTGTGATAGCGACCTTACCGTCAGGTGCCGGGTCAGGTGCCGCGCAGGTGTGAAAACTGGGGTGAGTGTTCTGAGCACAACGCATCAATATCTTCAAATGGTATAATATTAATTCGGTTACGCCTGGTATCTAAAATGTGTCAGGATAAAGCATGTACGCACAGTATGCTTCTGTATTGTGACTTTGTGTTGTGTGCTTGAGTCCATGAAATGAGCATTCACCCGCAGGTAAGTTTGTTCTCAGGACAATTCAAAATACCTAGTTCTGATATCAAAATTACGATTAACAACTGCTTCCATCCGTCCCCCTTTAAAGTTGATTTGTAATTAAACTGCCCCACTCTGTGGTTGTGTGATTGTCATGGTCATAGGTGAATGGTTTGGGGAATGTGGACCAGTTCCATGCAAACATTAGCAAGCATTTGGTAAGGCTAATACATTAATTATGCATTATGCCAGGGATATGCATTAATGTTACATGTACTTACTTTACCAACGACTTCCAGAGTGACTCTTGTCAGTGAGTCGGCCAGTTTAAACATGGTCTTCCCATCAGCCATGTTATGCAAGGTCTCTATCCATTCGTCTCCGACCTGATTAAATCGGGTCAACATCCCCTGTAGATATCTATAAACAGGAATCGTCAATATTATACAACACTATGATTACGGACCATATTTTATAACCCATTTATGATTAGGACACGGAACTTACTCTATGTATGTGAATACAGATTATCGATATAAATAATACCTATATATGCTCACGCATGACGATATAATTTCCAGCGGCAAGACCCTTTCTCTCCATGTCGTAATTTTCTCGATATTACAATAGTTAAGAATTAGTAGGCATAACTTATGGTAATCGTCTTGATTCAAAAGGGCAGACACTACGTTTTACGTTCCGGAAAGCTACAAGACCGCACCTAAAGCTCTGGCCAAGGGTCAAAAGTTTGCCTTTTCTAATGAGAAAAAAATCCCGTGTTCGACGTAATAAGCACCTCCTCCCTAATAAGCGCCACCCCCTAATAGTTATGCGCCCCCCCCCCCTTTGAGGCATTCTTTGATGCCATAAACACAATTGAATAGAAGATGTATCAGATATTAACCCTCCAATAGCGAACCCGATTAAATCGTTATGGTGAAAACTAAGGGAGGGTGGGTGGGTAATACAAGCATTGTACATTTGTGTTTGGTAATTACAACATAATCATCTTACTTTCTGTGAAAAGCTGGGTTGATAGCATTTCTTCTTTTCTGCCATGCCTTGTGGTCTGTATTACTAACAAGACCTGTTCCTAAAAACCTATGAACCAAACATGAATAAACGTTATGCTTTGTTGTGCTGACAGTGTCCAATTTATATCTCACTCATATCTAACATCATGGGTATACATGGTACGATTCATTTAATGACATTATGCAGTCATGGTACGCATTGTTACCAAACCCTCAGCCTGATGTCCTACATGACAGAAGGTTCAGCTAGTGATGTATGCTATATCCAAAGAGATCGTCATCACCAATCAGAGGAATTCCAGTATGCTACTGCTATACTAGTGAATTGTATATACTAATGGTAATGATAATAAAAATAATAACAATAATATTTATATATGTAATAATCTGTCACTGGTAGGTGAATCAACCTACCTTACTCCACAGATATTTGCGAATCTCCCATACGTACTTTTAGATTTGCCATATTTACTTTTCGTTAAAATCTCCTATGAAACATAAAAGTTAGATACTATAGTATACATTTTAGACTATGCATTTCAGTGTCATTGCAGCATTTCGTAAGCCGTACCAGCGATCTGGTCATGGTAACTTTAGTACTGTTCCATAGTACATTGTATCGAAAACTCGAGTATAAGCCGCACCTTAACTATGGGCCGATCCTATTAGCCGCACCAGCGATCTGACTCGCGTACTAGCCGCGGGCTATACGCGAGGTTTTATGGTACATGCGATATGATTGACGCAATAGAAAATACCATAACCAAAGGTTTCCAATACATGCACGGGCAAGGTCCTACTGTAAATAAGGGGGAAATCCCACTACATTTCTGTATCGACAGTTTGGTGAAGAGCTATATATCTATGCAATTATCTATATAATGCCTAATTTACCACTATTGACACTGTAAACTATCAATACAAATTGAAAATCGGTTGTAAAGTGAGTTTTATGCGATTCTGAAGGTGAACCTGTGGCTTTCAATACACGCACTGGCAGATAGATACACGTACCTTCAGCCAGGCTTCATTTGTTGGTATCAGCATGACTATATGTAAGGTAAACACCTTGAAGACAGGTCCATATAGCTCGGCCCTATATAAATAAAACATATACTTGTATAACTATAAGGAATTCAAGCTTGCCTTACCTCGACCACTATACTGCGCTAGTATGGGGCTAGTATGTTGGTTTTCTAAGTATAAAGTATCTTAGTTCCTCAGCAATGGTTCCTGCAGTCGCCGCCCTTTAGGTGCTTTGCGAAATCCCCTCTAGCCACTTCCATCTCATTGTGATGGGTGCAGAGGTTATGGTTTAACGCAACCAACCACAGTGACAATAGAGCTTGACTACCAACCAACGACGGAAGCAGCATAGATATTGGCAGGCAACTAAGATATACACTGGGGGGTTAGTCAATGCTAATATATCTTAGTCAAAACCACTAACTTATCAGCATTATTAAATCGAACTAAGATTTTGCTAAACTATGACTAACTTTTTACTAACCAGCTACCTACAGGAAGTGACAGCACAAGCAAATCATGAGATATTTATCTATATGATACGATTGTAATTGCACCTGTTATCATGCTTAGAGGTAACCTTTTCTAATTTTGAATATGATATGGGGTGTAACATAATGTATGCATGTATCTACTTAGCAAGATTTAAAAAAAAACTGATCAACCTATTCCAATGAGGTTTTCTGAATGGGACACCTTTTTTGTGTTTTTGAAAAATGCATATATCAAAGACAGACTCAAGTCTCTATATGGCCAATTCTACAGGACAATAATTGTTATGTAGACAAACTGGCTTCAATGGATGGAGTTACCATTGCACAGGTAACTCATGATGTGGTTGTTGCATATTAACCAGGGCCATGCCACTGACTGGTTATAGATGTACTAATCACTAATGAATGACTACCGTAAATTCCTGCACGTAACTTGTGGATTATACTAGAACCAAACCTCTAGTGCAGGTTATACAATATTCTCAGGTCTATGGGCAGGTAATACAAGGGTTTTTGAAGGTATAGTACAGTACTAAAATCACAATTTTCAAGCCTTAGGTAGAGGTTATAGGATTCTCTCAAAGTCGGGGTGTGAGTTATATGTGAGATGCGGATTTTATGGTAGCCTCATAAGTTCAGGTGACCTGGGCAATGCTAACTTTTAGCTAAGGGTTAGCAGCAAAAACGCTAAGATAGGATAGGAACTTTGGGCCCGTAATTTTCGCTAATGTTTGTACAAAAGTTAGTAAAAAGTTAGTACAACCTACTAACTTTTGACTAACATTTGAGATTCAATATTTTCAGTGTAGTAAGTAACTCAGTACCATAAATTCTCGCGTATCACTGACATCTTGCCTACACTTATAAAAACGGTTAAACCCTCGTATAACCCCCAACCTATATATGCATGTTCAGTATTAAATTAAATCAGGGATACACAAACCGAATTTGGTTTGGGTCTAACATGGTTAGCTCAGCATTGCAGTGCACCGGTGTTATTACCCAATGTAAAAGTAATTGTGTGTGTATCTTACCACTCAAGGAAGAGAACGTGTGCATATTCGTCACGATCATAACATCGCTTCAGTGACGGAATATGCCCAAGAAAGAAGCTGTAAGAAAAGAAACGTCATTATAATATACGAGAGGGTTACGAAAGAGGATATACATGGGGTGACATAGGGGGTCTCGAGGGCTCTAGACTGACTATTGGGCCATGATCCAGGATTCATAAAGTAACCGACTCAAAACGTGTGCGTCGGTCGATGGAGCTTGTTGATTTAAACACGCTTCCTCCAATCTCTAATATTTCAATCAGATACATACTTTTTTTCTATCCTAGAAATATAATTGCAACAATATGCATAATTATCACTGTCTCCGACTCTGTGTCTCTATCTGTATGTCTGTGTCTGCCCCTCTCTGTCCATTTGTATGTCTTTCTGCCCTGTATGTCCGTCTGTTTATTTGCTGATACAGGAGGCGATATTTGAACATTGGTAGTATAATAGCATCCAACCTTAAGCCCAGACTTATGCGCTGCTATCTCGCCCCATTCGCATTAGGCTCGCAGCCCTACCACATAGCAAATCGCAAATCGATTTGCACTCACGCTCATGGGTTAAAGGGTATATGAAGTAACGCTGCCCAATAATAACTTAGAGAGGTGTGCATGTATGAATTCACTCCGTCACATTGTAGTATGTATAAGATGAATGGCCCCACTGCACAGACATAAATGACCCACTGTGCATAAATGACCCCACAATGTAGTTGTACCTAAGTATAATGTTTTCCATCATCACTAAATTGGACCAATTGGATATCCCATGGCAACAGTGCACCGGCGAAATATTACTTACAACGTTCTTCATGGTGTTAGGACAGTCTGTCTGTCTCTTCGCTGTCTCTCCATCCGTCGCTGTTAATGTCCGTCTCTCCCTCTTGTCTGTCTGGTGTCTGTCTCAGCCTCTAGCTCTCTGTATATCTCTGTCTCTCTCACTGGCTCTCTGTCTTGTCTATATATACATATTTATCATAGCCATTAAGCCAGAAAAGCTGTCCATGATAACATATGCCTAGTGAAATTAGTATTTAACACTTTGCCCAAGGAGATATTAAACATTTCCCCCAAAATAACGCTTAACGGATGACAATAGTGGAATACCTGATGGATATAAAAAGTGTACAAGAGTGGGTGTGTCAAAACTTACTTGTCAACTGGTGGCCCTGGAATGTGTGCGTATTTTCTTCTGACGTATATCAAGTAGAGTGAGAAGGCAAGCAGCAGAACCAGTAAAGTGACCACGACAGTGGCCAGTATCCAGAGAAAGGTCTGTACAAGCGCCATGCTTACCGTGCAGTTAATGTTTGTCTTTACCTCATATATGGGTAAACTGTCTACAGACCGTCCATCCAGTGGTATAGCATGGGCGTTGGTATTGCTGAAACCAGATTCACCGCGTAGGTTTCTTTTTACAGTGTGGCTGACTAAAATGCTACAAGAACACATGTAGCAGAATTTTGATGTCATATTTGTAATCAATTTTTTTTTCATAAATACATTGTAAATATTTCAAAACACGCTGATATCTGAATTCCCTCCAGAAATCACCAGTTATTGTGCATTTTTATAGTTTGTGCTAAAGTGAAATACACTTGGGCGTGAGCTGGGTGCTTTGAATTTGGCCTGACCCATCTGTGCTCCCACTTATAGCCCTGGACAAAAAGAACCATAACCCAGATATGGCCAAGTAAAAACACATACCGGTCCCACTAAGCAATCTTGGTTGGGTGTACCCTAAGAATATCTTGACCTTACCTACCCTTTCTGCATTGCCTGGCGACACAAACCTGCCAAATGGTATGGTTAATACAGATAGCGGCATTACTACAGATATCGGTTGGTAAGGCAACCGCTATCTGTATCAAGGCTACAAAATATATCAAAGCCTGGAGTACTAAGGCCACTATAGACTAAATGATTTCTTGTTGACAATTTTCATATTTTCTTACTACAGAACAGTGGCCAGTTCTACCAACGCTGGTAGAACACTGGGAGTATTGCAAACATTGGTACAACATAAGTATACTAACGTTGTTATGACATGAATTATCTGATATTGTACCAACGTTGGCCCAACGTTAAAATATTGCCTGCCACAATGCCGGCCATTGCCAATGTACCCTTGCTAGCTGGGGACGCTTTTCCGTCAATTTGGCCCATTTCATGAAAAGTGCCTTTTTGACAATATTTGATGCTTTTCTCGTCAATTTGGCCATTTTTCAGAAACAAACAAAAACTTTATGCTTTTTCTTAAGGTTAAGAAAAACACACTTTTTAATGATTTTTGACACTTTTCTCACCAGTTTGGCCTATTTGAAAATTTGACACACTTCGCGTTAGGAGAAATAGCATATATTCTTGATAGGCCTACAGATAACACCTTGTTGATACACATAATCTGATACAGATAGCATTTTTTTAACAGATATGTAGCCTACTGTTGGGCGATCGACCTCTAAATGTTATTGAATGTATTTCGGCGAGAGCGAAATTCAACTATAACTACCTCGTGTACCCGGCGCCATGTTTGTTGTCGTGTCGCGCACTCGGTGCGTCACTTCCGCCGGCCATCTTGGGTTGCCATGACAACCGCACCATCTGACGTCACGTTTAACGGCATTCGTCATTGACTTTGAATCAACTCCAGCGGTTCCAGCCCGTCTCTGGTGTAGAAACTGTCGTATTTTAAGTGTTTTAACGACCATCCTTTCACCATGCTTCGTTGTGGAACAAGGAAAAGTACCAGCCGTTATGCCAAAGGCAGGATGACGTCACCGGAGCCGGAGCGGGCGCCCACTGGGAGGAAAACCAAGTCCGTGAGGAGAAAATCAAAAACTCCACCAGCACCATTTGACCTTGGTTCAGCCATCCAGCACTTCGACGGTCGTGTAGCTCAAGTTGAAAGGTCAGTGAAAGAAGCTATGGAAGTTGTGAACAGCCTGGCTTCCGCCATCCATGGCAGGGACGGTCCCCGGAGCTACGACAGGGACTGGTCCCCTTCACCTTCAGCTGCTGGGGGCTCCCGGCGCTCAGCATCCGTCGCGTCCAGGGCTACAACCTTCGCGTCCTACGACTCACGTTCCCCTTCCCGCAGCAGAAGCAGGGAGAGGAGGGGTCGCTACGGTCGTGGGAGGTCCAAGAGGCCGGGTAAATATGACACTGTTAATTTCCTAGAGGAAGGTGAGAACATAAATACGGTCGACCAGCTGTTCTTGGCCAACCTCCTCCAGATTAAGAGTGTTCTCAAAGCTGGTGACGACGTCACCCCCTTCCTCAACCACCTGATCTTCATGTTCCGTAAAAACGAGACCCACCTGTATTAGCCTAAAGCCTTGATTTCTTACGACAAAGCCATGAAGGTAAAGGCCAACGACGGCGGTCCCAAGGTCATAGCAGGTGCCAATCTGGATGTGGCTCTCAACGCTTTCTGCTATGAAAACACCTGGGCCGCGGATACCGCCAGCAATGCCTCAGCCAAGTCCAAGTCCAAGTCTGCGGCCAAAAAGTCTGCCTCAGGTGGGTCCACTTCATGCAATAACTGGAATTACGCTTCTGATGGTTGCCGCAACTCCGCATGTAAGTACCCTCATGTGTGCAAGACATGTAGGTCGCCGGGCCATACAGTCAACGAGTGCACCTCCAAGAGCTCTGAGGGTGCCTCCAGCAACAACAGCAGTAGTAAGTGAAGGTGTGCTGGTGCTCCCCCCCCTCCGATGGCCGTCGGGCCTCCCGATGACGTCATACCTAGCCCGGATACAGGCTTGTTCACGGACTATTACGATTCTGACGTCCCAGGGAGGGGTACGGGCACCTTCCTTCACTTTGACATTCCAGGCGTGGACATGTCACCCTCTTCAAGTTCTAAGGTTCCAGTGTTGTTGTACTCTGTTTGTTGTGACACCTCTCCCACCATTAATGTTTATGACTCTTGTGTTAAGGGGGAGTGCACCTGTGTTCACTACATTGGTGGCAGGCTTGCCGACCTAAAACCATGCAGGGCTGCGGATTACCTTTATGGCTTCAACCCAGTCTCTACCCTAACCAACACTGAATGTGCCTACTTGTGGTCCGGTTTCACTTCCGGATTCAAGATTGTCGATGACAACTGCCCTTCCTCATATGAGTGTGGTAACTACGACTCCATCACCTCAGGGGAGTTTTGCACCCAGATGACCAACCTCGTCCAACAGGAGCTCCTGGAGGAGAAGGTGGCTAGGGTCCTATACAAGCCCACTTGCATCCACTCCCTGGGTGCAGTGCTGAAGGCCAGTGGCAGCCTTCGCCCGATCACAGACTGTAGTCGCCCAAAATCCCAGTGTATTAACAACCACATGAAAACCACCTACAGACCCTTCGTTTACAACACGGTCCAAGATGTGGTCAATGTCCTACGCCCCATGGACCACATGTGTGTGGTGGATATATCCTCGGCCTACAGATCTGTTAACGTGCATGCATCTCAAGTTGACTTCCAGGGCTTCTCCTGGGACGTCGGCTATGGCCCTGAGTTGTTTGTTGATACCAGGTTATGCTTCGGGCTCCGCTCAGCGCCAAATATCTTCAGCTCAATTTCAGACTTTGTGGTCGTCATAGTGAGGTTACATGGGGTCGTCAACATCGTCAACTACCTAGACGATTTCATCATAATCTCTGACTCCTACCAAGAATGCCTCAGGCAGAGAACAATTCTCACAGACACGCTAGGGTTCCTCGGCTTCCAAGTCTCCTGGAAAAAGGTTACTGACCCCTCTACTTGCACAACCTTCCTGGGGATAACCATTAACAGTGAAGACATGAGCCTGAGCCTGCCCCAGGGTAAACTGGACAACCTTAAAGCCTCGATCAATTCAGTGTATCATGACTCATATATCAGCAAGAAAACCCTCCAGAGCATTGGAGGTCAGATGAGCTTCTGTTCCACTGTCTTCAAAGGAGGTCGCACGTTTAGTAGGCGTCTCTTTGACATGTGCACTGGTGCCAACAAGAGAGGCATGGTCAAGGTGAAAAGAGACATACAGAAGGATTTCCGGTGGTGGATTAACTTCTGTGAAACGTTCAATGGCCGAGCCCTCATCCCCAAACCAGCCTCCCACACCCCCATCACCTCTGACTCATCCACCAAGGGGTTCGGGGCATGGTGTGGGAAGGACTGGATATACGGAAAGTGGAAAGACATTCCAGAATTCGAGTTCAACTCCGGGTGCTCCCATAGGGTGGACGGCCCTCTCTCTCATCCAGTCGAGAAGAACATCAACGTCTATGAGCTTTGGCCAGTGCTCGTCGGCATCAAGCGCTGGGGCCCTGCTCTCAAGGACAAGCAGATAACGATCGTCACAGACAACATGCAAGTGTTGGCAATGGTCAACACCGGCCGTAGCCACAACAACACTTGCATGTTGTGGCTCAGAGACTTGTACTGGTGCTGTTTCTGCATGAACATCGACCTGCACGCCATATACATACGCTCCAAGGACAATCACTTGGCTGACGCCCTCTCTAGGTTAGCTTATAAAGGCGTCCCCAAAAAGTGCAGGGAGCTTCTGGCCTCCAACCTAATGTGCTGTTCTTGATTGCAGGTGCAGCCATTCACAACCTGCAGGTTCTACAGAAATCCTACCAGAGAGCGTCCCTAGCACCAGCCACGAGGAGGGCCAGGCATTTTCAAGTCAGGACCTACCATCCGTTCTGTGACCAGTTTGACTTGCCCCCATATCCCTGCTCGGCGACTCAGGCCTGCCTCTATGTGACCTACCTGGCCTCCAGACTATCCCCTACCTCAGCAGCAAACTATATGTCTGCGGTATGGGCACGTCATCGAGCCAAAGGCCTCCCTACCTGGGAAAGTGACTATACTCTACATGCCACACTCAGGGGTATCGCTAGGAAAAGGTCTAAACCAAAGACGGTCAAGTATGCCATCACACCTGCTGACTTGGTGGCTATGCACCAGTTTCTAGACCTTCGCAGACAGTCAGACCTCATCTTCTGGGCCGCCCTGATCCTCTCGTTCAGGTGTCTACTCAGGAAATCTCACGTCACCCCCTCCCCCCACTGTGTAAGGGCCGAGGACATTATGTTCAAAGACAACTTCATGGTGTTGACGGTGAGGTCATCAAAGACCGATCAGTTTGGGCAGAAACCGCAAGTGGTGACAGTTAAATCCACTGCCGGTTCCCCATTGTGTCCCGTTGCACTTGTAAAAAGAGTGTTCTATCTCAGACGTCCAGCCCCCAAGGACTATGTCTTCACCCTGAGATCCTCCAGGGGTCTCCGGGCTCTCCCCTACAACCACTACAACTCCAAGCTAAAGTGGCTAGCAGGTAAAGCTGGACTGAACCCCCGCCTAGTATCTACCCATTCGGTCCGCCATGGTGGGGCCTCCTACCTTCAGTCACTAAACTTGCCTCTCGACATCATCAAGGCCAAGGGAAATTGGAAATCTGGCTGTGTCCACACATACCTCCACCCTTCATTGGCTCATAAGTTATCCAAGGATGATGTCGTGGCTAGTGACCTGAAGAACTACATCTGAGACTTCGTCTGTGGTTTGGCCTGTTTCTTGGCCTGTATGCTATGCATATATTATCTTGCCAAATCAATGTCTCAGTCTCTATTCACATGCCTTCAGCATTCACATTAATTACTGTCATTACCAATTGGGAATATTAATGTCATATTAATGTCATTCGACTTTATTAATGTTTCATGGCCCATGAACACTTCCAGCATACACGAATCCCCAGTAGCTTATTGACACAGATAGCGGTTATGACAAAGATTGCGGTTGCACACCCTACACCCCTTTCTGATGATATTGCCCTCCGCCGTGAGTTGCGGCGCGACACTTTTTGGTACTTTATTGTTTGATGGACCCTCCCGCTTTTCAAATTCCTGGGTCCGCCCCTGAGTAGGTATAGGCCTATTCCCTTACCCCTCAAGATATATCATACTAAGACAGAAATCTTAAAGGTAAAATTTATATATGGCCTTATAAGCCCATCTGAACACACCAAAATAAAGGTGGAAATATCAAAATTCGCCTGGATTTCACACACAAAATTCCCCTTGCCTAAGGAGACAAGGATAGTAGTTAGGGGGTCGCCCCCCCCCCCCCCCTCACATTCCTAATTAATGTCTGCCTTTTGCTCCATAGATCTCTAGATTTGCTCCAGCATATTGTCACTACATGCCCACCCCTGTACTGAGTGAATAACTCATGTACCAGTTAGGGCCGATGTAATACATTCCTGTTGGGTTGGCACGATACATGAATGCAGGACCTGATTAATTCGTGATTAAGCCTTTAAGCTTAATGCGAAGCCATGCACAGTTTTAAAGCTGAAGCGTAGAGGCCGGTAGACATGTTACGTGTAGCCTGTGTGACCCATGTGCACCTTGTACCACCTTGAGACACCTGACGACATGACACGCTTTACGAGCTATCTCCATCTGTGCATTATAAAACCACGGATGTGATAAGAAAAAGTGGGCGTGGCATATTCACTGCATGCATGCGCTATATGCCTATCTATTGGTCTAGGGGAGACGTTGTAATAGCATTGTTTTAAATGATGGTATCCGACCTGTATTTGAAGTATGCTCTTTGTACGTCTAGCAGTCCTGTCGATGGGCCAGAGCATGGTTCACCAGTAACGTGTAGGTCTATGTGTTACCCGGAGTGGTGTTGTTGTCCCTGCGCAGGCATCCAGGCACAGGGGAATTCCCCGCCGCGCGATGACGTCATTCCGCCGGGTTTCCCGTCGTGCATTCTTTGTTTACAGTGACCAACATGGCGGCCAAGTGCGAGGAGTTTTACTGTCGACGGGGTGACAGAGCCCCTGAAAAACCGGAGTTCTTTAAACTACCCACAGAGGATAGACAGTTGATATGCCAGCTGAGGTCTGCTATCACCACAGCAAAGGACAAAGTCACAGTGCTACGCGATGAGTCGGAAGACAAGTAAGTACCGGGCCTACTCGGTCAGTCAGTGAATCTACAGTTTATAGAATCTACAGTTAGCCTACAACTTACTTTAGGCCTACAGTAGATTCTGCTGTTTCCTTTTCTGTTGTACCTACTACTCGCAGTGAAACACTTACGCCCAGACCCCTTCATGTCTATGGTTCAGCTTTAACTACAGCTCAATCTGGGGTCAGAATGGGTTCTCGAGAGGCGACTAGCTCTGTACTGTAGTCTGTTGACTTCAGACTTGGCTTTAGACAGGCTGCCCCCCCTCGACCTCGTCGCTCTAGTCTAGGCCTAGTTAACTTTGGAGTTGGCCTGTTGGGGGAGTAGCTCAGCGAGTCACTCAAACAGACACAACATTTACACCCACTTACACAGCTTTATAGTGTGTGGCTGGAGCAAGAAGGTACCCTATAGCTATACATGTAGTATAGGACCTATAGCGGCTATATAACTTAGAAGCCTATATAAGAGCGATGATTGTGTCTTTTTGTACCACAGGTGCGTGCAAAAGGGGTGGGGTGGTGGTGGCTGTATGATCTAAATATACTTAGCCTATTAAACTCACTCTGTGCGGTAAGCCATACGCCTACATTATACATAACTCGAGCAGTGTAACTTGCGAACTTTGCAGCAAAGATAACTCATAGGCCTATAGGTACCCGGTGTAAGAAACATTATTGGGAACAACGTTTGCCATTTAATATTTAACAGCAGGGGTAGGCTAGACGTGGATTAAGAGGGATGGGGGTACCAGGTAACTATGTCACCCCATTTTGAGGGGAAATGCAATGCATCATAATGCATATGGAGAGTCTATTCTGAAGAAAAAAATGCCTTCTTTTTTTTCAACTGGGGAGGGGGGGGGGTCCCCTCGTTGTAGAAATTTGGAAGAGGCGAACTTCTCACCAGTCTGCAAGCATATTTTGAGGATTTTTACTTAAAGTGGGTATATTCGATTTTTCTTGAAATTCAAAATTTTACTTAAATGTATTCCAAACGCTTTAAAGGTATAATATTTCTAGAATAGAGGTCAATTAGATGTCATCAATGGGTGTTAATAGGTTACAAAGGGATCCAACGTCCCCTAACCATGGGCTTTTCTAGTGTATTTTAAATGGGGGAAGTAAAAGTGTGCACTCTTTTATTTCAGAATGACCATAGTTATATTGGGCAATAAATTCTAATTAGAGCAAAATTGGAAAGAATGAAGGGGAATGGAACAGAAAGGGAGTCAAATATATAATTTGTGAACATTCTGATTCATTTTTAGGGGAATATTTTTTTTGTCCTACACATCGGATGTACTACTAACTTTAATATGAAATATTTCAAAATGTGGCCACAGTTGGGATCAAATGAAAATCATTTTAATAATTTTGCATTTACTTTGTTCGTTAGTTTGACGGCTGTATTAAAATTCAAGTACATGTAGTGTATGTTAGGAATATCATTGTTTTACATGTATACATACCTCGGGAGCTTTTTAAAAAATGGAATTAATCAATTTTGGGTTGTTAATGAGCACTCCTTTAGATGTGCCTAAGAGAACATGTTGGTCGGACATATTGGAGAATAGCTGTATGTATAAACTACAATAGACATGGCCGGGAAATAGACACCTGACAACATAGCTCAGACGTGTCAGTATGACAGTTTGCACCATACCTGGACCGTACCAAACCTGCCCCTATCCCAGCTGTCGCCTGTTGCCATGGTAACACTGGGGGTACCTGTATTATTGACGCGCTGCACCTGATGCTGGGGCGTGAACGCATGAGGCTCATCAAGGCCGCATTCACTCATGCATGTCGGCGTGGAGAGCACCCCGTTTCCTACCGGCTATAGAGGATTATACAATATCTACCGTAAATTCTCGCGTATAAACAGCACCTCGAGTATAACCCGCATCCGGGCTTTGGAAGAATCCTATAACCTGCACCTGGGGTCTGAAAATTGCGATTTTAGCACTGTTCTATAATTATAAAACCCCTCGTATCACTCGCCCCTAGACTTTGAGAATAGTGTATAACCCGCCCTAGTGGTTTGGTTCGCTTATAACCCGCATGCCCTCCCAAATGGCCAAAAAACATTGGCCCTGACTTTTAGGAATAATATCCAAATACAGTGTACAAGCAAACATGAGGGAATGAGAGTAAATAGCATAATAGGGTATGAAGTATGATCACTGTGAAAATACTGGCCAATTTTTTAGGAAGATTGATTTTTGAGCCCCTATCATCGGATACATCAGTACTAACTTTAATTCAATTTAAGGGAGTGGTTATTATTTAGCAACAGGGGTGCATTTTTTATTTTCTTTTAGGGGAGTGGGGTGTCACTCCATTTCAGCAAAAGAAAAAAGTTAGTGTGTGGGGAGGGGGGGGCAGGGGAGGGTGTTCATTCCTGCTCATAGAAGATGGGGGGGCTGACCTTTACCATATAGGACTCCCACCGCTGCCTTACTATATATTTTCCCACACGTCACCTGACAGTGCAGTGCAGGGGGTCGGGGAGTGACTAGCCTGGACACGCTCAGGGCGTCTGATCCTTGTGGCATGAACCTTGAATGGGCATTGTGTCGATTACGGCCGTGAACTAAGGGAGTGCTCATTTTTTAACAACAGGGGGGCGGTGAGATTTCGCGCGGAACGCGCGAAATTTTTTCACCCCCCCCCTAGTGGGGTCGAAATTTTTTACCCCCCCCCCCCGGCAGGCCGAAAATCACGCGCGTTCGTGCCCCTTTGTAGCATAGTTATGCGCAGGCTTTTCCACTCAAAACAGGTTGAATTTTTTTGACCCCCTCTAAGAGGGGTCTAAATTTGTTACCCCCCCCGGTCAAGGGGTCCAAATTTTTTACCCCCCCCTAAATCCACCACCCCCCCCCCCCCTGTTGTTAAAAAATGAGCACTCCCTAAGACCGACTCCCCTGCTTTCAATAGTGTAACTCTAATTACGACTTACGTGTACAACTTACCCTAGTCTCCCCAGCCCATATACGTCTGTTTACCCTACTTATTGTCGAGACCTATTAATGTATTGAATTGAGTAAGCTACTACAATGTACATGTCGTGCTCGATGTTTAACTGTAAAGCAACAGCCAATCAGCAATCCTATCAGCAAGTCTTCTCCTTCTTAAAAATCTTTTTTTTTTAAATGATAACAGATAGCAATTGTAGTCATTTATATCAATTGTAGTTATTCACAAAAAGTCGACCAACTGCAGGGTAGAGCGTCCGTCATGTGTGATATTGAGCAACGGCAGCTTCATTTAAAGAATTATCCTGTCGGGGCAGCCAATGGTGCTAGAAGTTGTCACTAGGGTGAACTATGGACGCTGTATCATATAGATGTGTATGCACAGATTATCATTGCATGTACATAGGGTTACGTAGATCATAATTATCCCAATTAGAAAGCTATTCGCAGCTATTCAGTAGTCCTCCACCCCTGCTTTTATTGGCGGCGTGTGGTACACAGTAAGGGGGTGACACTGTCTCCTTGTTTTATTTAGACAATAACACTTACTGTTGTCAGGTTTAATACAAACCCAGTCCCGGTCCAAATAAGAAATATATCTCACATTAAAACATTAATAGAGATATAATCATGCATTTAGTGACTGGTTGCGAAGGAGGGTATATCATTGGGAGTGGGGCAGTTCAAATATGCTAAAGTACCTGACGCTATTGCATATATATGCACTGAATTACATATATCATGTGATGCGATAGAGCACAGACTGCCATTTATAAAGCAAAAGGAGCTGTAGTCGAATAGACCCAGCAAACTCCCACCAGCTTGTGCGTGCAGACAAACTAACCCAATTGTGATGTTGGTGTGTCTGTGATATAGGTGAGGCAGGTGCTAGTCAGGGAGCAGCTCCCGGGGGGGGGGGGGGGGCTACTCAACAGTCTCAAGTCAGAAACCGCTACCCGCTGCCAAACAGCTCTTAGGAGCGGTAGCGGCGGGTCTCAAAATTAGGGGGCGGTGACTATCGGCACCCTCAAAGATAGGGGGCGGTAATTCTACAGGAGGGGGCAGTAATTGGTCTTAGTAAGGTGTAGATGATAGAATGTATGGAGAACAATTATCAGCCATGCCTACTGTACTATTTGCATCAGAAAATAAAGGTAGTATTTCAAGGGTCCCTGAAATAACAGGAGCGATGGCTTATCTGTAAGGAATCAGGGGACGGTCCTCTGGATTTAGGAGGCGTGTTAGTTTGGTGGCTCCTGTTTTTAGGCGGGTGGTAGTTTGGCAGGCGGTGGGTGCCATCATAGAGTGAGTAGCCCCCCGGGAGCAGCTCCCACCTGGTGAACCCCACCTCGAGCTGCTCGCGCCTTTATCTTAACCTGTCACTACCCCATACCTCATGGCGGCTACTTCTCCCTGCCGGCACCTAGGCTGACCGACCAGCAGGCCCCCCGTATCACGTGTGTATTAAGACGTTTCTACACTACAACTTAGGTCGCTGAAATATTATGTAGCTAAAACCTCAATCAGTTACCACATATAAATTATGACATTTCATGAAAAGGTCCAGCTGCACCCTTCTAGTTCTACTCGCAACCTTGTATATATACACAATATAAATGCGCATATACATCATATACATGCATTTTAGATTCGTCTACTTTAGATTCAGATCTGCCAAGTAATATCCACACCAGTGTTTTGGACAGTATGACTGTACAACAGGCACAACAATAGTACAACACGTGCAGGGACCTGTACAGGGGGAGTATTATAGCATGTTGCACCATACAGTAGTATGCTAGTTTAGACACTGTGCTCCTGGTCCTATACATGTACCGCACTTGACCAGGCACGGGGTGGGGTCGGGGTCAGGTGTGGGGAAGGGGGCGTAGGTGGTCTGACCTGTGATCCCAATCAGGGTCTCTGCAGGGGCCGCAATTCAAGCCGTGTACATGAACATGTGCTAAGTATGGAAGCCCACGTCTTGCTGCCCACACAGCTCGAGTCGAGGACCGGGACAGTCTGGATCGTATACATTGTATAGACGATAATGTAACAGTATCCACCACATCTTTCACCAAATCTACAATATGCTAATATTGGAAAACCATGCACACTGTAAAACATATTCTGGTTCAATCGTGTAACGTTTTTGTCTTTTAAGTAGTAGTCATGGACAGATGAATACAAAGGACAAACCAGGGAATTGGAACATGTTGGGAGAATAATGATAGACATCTTTTCACTATTTGTATCACTATTGGATAGCAATATTCGGTTTCAACATTCATTGAGTATCATAGTTAAATTAGCAATAGTAATTCTGTAAGAAAAGAATATTTATATTTTTCGAGAAATAACAAAAAGTTTGGTGATGTAGAACAAGCTCATACACCTGATTAATTGTCTGATCTCAGGAAATTGCATTTTAAGAAGAATATCCAACAATTTCATATTTTTATTTACTGTAAGGATCAGTGAGTCATCGCTATGACCCACGAGTCCTGGCACTTTCAACATTTAAAAAAAGAAAACAAATCGACTAACTTTTTGGACCATGTTACCTGAAACACACCCTTTTTTTTGGCCTTGGGCAATTTATCCTATGCTTGGAGAGTGTATCACTATTTGAGTTTATAAAGTATTTTATTCACAAATTCACAATTTAACTATACACACATAAGCATGATATAATAACATACATTACATCCATGGTAACAACACATTATTCTAATGACGTCTTGATGATGTCACAACATGTTACTGAGGAGACCTAGGTCTGGTCTGACTGAGATTTGTCTCCGTCTCAAGGTAATACAGTAGTGAGAGGTGTCCTTCTTCTTCGTTCCCAGTAAATCAATATCAATATTATTTGTCAACAGTGGATATGATCAACATTGGCTACTGCATAAGAGCATGGAGTATTTAATAGGGAACGTTCAACAATTATGTCACCGTTTATGGGGACATTTTCAGGACGCACCCACCATTTTCTAACCGTTTTAGACAGTAAATGTATGCCATACCAAAAAAAACTCCCACCCCCATAGCGGTGACGTAATTGTTGAACGTTCCCGTGTGTATCAAGATTGGATATAAACAGTATGAGACTGTCAGTAAGGCGAATGTTGGATCCTGATACAGGATAACTTCATGTATTATGATATTAATATTTAATCATAATCATATAATTATGCAGGAGCCTCAATTATCAATATCGCGGTGGTACGGTGTGCAGAAATCAGAGCAGCAGGTGTGAAAACTGCTGCAGACCAAACAATACCTATCAATATCACGTACACATATTGATTGGTATTTTTCCATTGACAATGTTATGGTTATGCATGAAAAAACAATGAAGCTTTCTTGTTTTATTTGTGCCAGATCTTTTCTATTAGTATATAGGTATGTAAATGCGAAATTTAGCGAATTTAGAAATACAAAAAATAGTGTGTTTTCTTTTGGCAAATTCGTGGTAACAACACATTATTCTAATGACGTCTTGATGATGTCACAACATGTTACTGAGGAGACCTAGGTCTGGTCTGACTGAGATTTGTCTCCGTCTCAAGGTAATACAGTAGTGAGAGGTGTCCTTCTTCTTCGTTCCCAGTAAATCAATATCAATATTATTTGTCAACAGTGGATATGATCAACATTGGCTACTGCATAAGAGCATGGAGTATTTAATAGGGAACGTTCAACAATTATGTCACCGTTTATGGGGACATTTTCAGGACGCACCCACCATTTTCTAACCGTTTTAGACAGTAAATGTATGCCATACCAAAAAAAACTCCCACCCCCATAGCGGTGACGTAATTGTTGAACGTTCCCGTGTGTATCAAGATTGGATATAAACAGTATGAGACTGTCAGTAAGGCGAATGTTGGATCCTGATACAGGATAACTTCATGTATTATGATATTAATATTTAATCATAATCATATAATTATGCAGGAGCCTCAATTATCAATATCGCGGTGGTACGGTGTGCAGAAATCAGAGCAGCAGGTGTGAAAACTGCTGCAGACCAAACAATACCTATCAATATCACGTACACATATTGATTGGTATTTTTCCATTGACAATGTTATGGTTATGCATGAAAAAACAATGAAGCTTTCTTGTTTTATTTGTGCCAGATCTTTTCTATTAGTATATAGGTATGTAAATGCGAAATTTAGCGAATTTAGAAATACAAAAAATAGTGTGTTTTCTTTTGGCAAATTCGCGAATTTTATGCGAAGATATCTAACCACACTATATGAAACAAATATTGGGATATGATTTCTGCTCAGATGGACATATGTCATGCTACCCAAAGTACTCATGTATTGCTATTAGTACAGTGGCATAGGAAAAGGCGGGGCCAGGGGGCCTGCCCCCCTCCCCAATCACAGAGGAGGGGGGGTCAATATGTTTGCCCCCCCCCACCCAAAATAATTTGCCAAGACCCTATAGATAAAATATGATACACACAATTCCCAAAACGTACCTCTCCCACATAGGAAAAAGTCGGGGCGGAGTTGCTTGGGCCCCACAGCAGAATTGAAGGGGGTTCGAAATAAACATTTTTTTTTATTACGATTGCAATACAAGTGTGTATAACTGCCATCATACTTAAAACCCGATGTTTAAAGCTGGTTGAGGTGGGCCACCTGGACCCCCACAATGAAGATTTGCTTCCTGTGCCTCTGTTAGTATCTTTTTTATTTTATCAGGGAAGTGAGCGATGTATGAAGCAATACCTCAGCAGCGCCCCACATATCCACATATATCACAACACGTACCATGTACGTTTTGTTTGGAAAATCGAGGGAGGGTTGTCTAGAATTTCTATGGGTCAATTTTTCAGATTAGAAAAAAAATTAAAAGAGGAATATGATTCAACTGTCAACTCCCATGGCATATAAAAGGCCTAAAATAAAGCTACCCCGATATGTCTATAGGGGTCCTAGCCGTAAGCCACATCCATGTTTGGGGATCAGTAGTTTAAACAGGTAAGAACAGGTAGACGCTCCATAGACTCACCATTGACAGACCCCCTGACTAGTAGCACCCTCTGAGGCTCTTCTGGGTATACGGGAACTGAAACTGACTAAAAACGGGGACATCTCAAGAACACCTATACCTACACTGTAGTATTTGAAAGTGCATGTCCTATTTACTAGGTCAGTAGTATATGAGTGTGTCCTCTTTATCCAGGCAGAAGTGTATGAAAGTGTCCTCTTTACCAGGTCAGTAGTATTTGAAAGTTAGTGTTTACTAAGTCACTAGTATATAAAAGTCCCCTTTACTAGGTCAGTAGTGTATGAAAGTCTCCTCTTTACCAGGTCGGTAGTACCGTAAAACCTCGTGTATAAGCCTAACTCGCCACACACTGATTTTGGGTTGATCCTATAAGCCGCACCAGCAATCTGACTCGCATACTAGCCACGGCTTATACCTGAGGTTTTACCCTATATGAAAGTGTCCCCTTGACCAGGTCAGTAGTACATATATGAAAGTGTCCCCTTGACCAGGTCAGTAGTACATGTATATGAAAGTGTCCTCTTGACCAGGTCAGTAGTATATGAAAGTCCTCTTTACCAGGTCAGTAGTATATGAAAATGTCCTCTCTACCCAGTCAGTAGTATATGAAAGTGGCCTCTTAATGAGGTCAGTAGTATATGAAAGTCCATTTTACTAAGTCAGTAGTGTTTAAAAGTGTTTCATTTACCAGGTCAGTAGTGTATACGTCTTGTCCGGTGTCAGGGAGCATGATTCTTGATGACCCTTCAGGTCATGTACTTGTCACATGACCAGTTATATGTTGAGTCATAAAATATTTTCCTCTTGTCACAAAGCCCCGTCCCCCATTTAGTGATATGAGCCAGACCCATTATAAAAATGAAATCTGCTTCGACGTCAATGGCATTGTATTTCCACCCAACATGATTGATACCTCTCCACATCTCTTTTGAATAATTATGGTCTCATTTTCACTGTATACAATATAGTGTGATGTAATACTTGATATTGATGGTATGCGTGGTCACCGACATAGATCCTCCGCTTGGCCAGTCACAATAGGTTGTTGGTAATATTACGTTGGGACAGGTGCAGAGTTAGTTTTAGGCGGACCTACCACGTTGTGTGTGAGCTATGGGGCAGTCGTAACCATGGGATATAGCATGCAAAGTGGAGACGTATAATAAGTTATATCTGCACACTCAACAGCAAACTAGTCACCAGTTACCATGTCGGATATTGACAGCTGGGAGAGCAACAGTGGATTCTACTGGTAATATAACATGTTGTACTAAAGGACAGGACAGACAGTTGTAGGTGTGCGTAGGCGTAGGCGTAGCTTACCTCTCACGGGACCTCGCACCTTTAGAATGTCAACTGATATTATGTACCACATGTCCATGTATACATGAGCTGTTTTGTTTTTCTAAATGCAGGATAGGACGGATATTTACAATAGTTATGTTGACTTCACTGATATATAACTTGCAAATCGTGACAGATAATGTATACATATCTGTCCTTCAATCTTCACCAACCCCGTGTATCACTATCAGTGGTCATTATGAGTAGGCGTATATATACATAGACATAACCGAACATAATTCAACACTGAAACTGTGCTTGTACGGTCGTGTTCACCATCAGGGAGAGTGCAAAAAAAGTTCAGCATTGTTCTTCATGGGTTGGACCAGGGTCGTATCCGTGGGCCAAGTGTGATGCGAAATGACTGCCCCTTAATTGGCTGTTAAGACAACCTGAGATTGGTATAGATTACCGACCAACCAATCAAGGAGTTGTTATAGTGGTGTCTAGACCAATCAATTATGATGGGCTGAGTGTGTCTGGGTAAATGCCCGGTCTCTTCTGACGTCATCCTCTGAATTATACTTTCAGGTTTAAATGGTACATGCTGCACATTTCGATAGTGTGTATGTCAGAATCCTGCTAATCCAAACACTACTGATGAAAGGCCACATGAAATTAGGCTGGTCTTTTCCTTAATTGGATCGTAAGATGACGTACCTTCCATGAATTGATCCTTTCACTACCGATGACACATAGATAAAGCGATGCCAATTGGGGAAATGATATACCAGGTAATATTCAAATTGATCCTAAGATAATGATAACCTTGTGTATGTACATATACTATATACAGTTTACAGAACCTCAGTCTTTCACTGCCCTTTCTGCTGCAGGGAGCGTGACCTTAGCCGGGAGGTGGCGCTGCGGCGGGCGGCGGAACAGCGTCTGGAGCAGATGGTGGATATGTACGGGGACCCGGCCGTGACCGAGGAACTCCGCCGACGTCTGCCGCGCGCCGGCAAGACCGACCCCAAGCTGCGATTCCAGCGGGAACTGGAGGAACTAGACCATGCCTCATCTCTACACTCCACGTGAGTACCACTGTAGACCTGTCTTGTACACAGGAAAAAAATAACTGAAGAAAATCCTGACACACCCCATCACAAGGGACATTATCAGTATATTAAATTGTAAATTATTTTTAAACAGATGGTAAAACTACAGATTGTACATAGTAGCTGCCACAGGCCAAACGAAGCAGTAACTTCCAGACTAAATAATAACAGTCGCTGTGCTGTGGTAGCTATAGGGCTCCTAGAGGTTAGGCCATGGGGGCATCCATGTTCGGGGGTTAGAAGTTCAAGCAGGTAACACTAGGTGGACACCTATAGACTCAGTACTGCCCTGTGACGTCATAACCCCCGGTTAGCTGCTCCACCCACTGGCCAAGGGCCCGTACTGCAGGTTCTCAATTTACCACAAGCGGCGCTGCTATCAACGGCCAGGTGCCCTATATCAAACTGCCATGACCACAAACTGTAAGCAGTATAAGTAAAGTAACAATGTAATCAGGGACAGACGGAAATGCTCAGCCATACATAGGGGGATGACATTGTATCGCGCCATTTTACTGAGGTATACATGTCTTGGGTAACTTGGAGCCTATATTGATTAATACGGCGCTTAATAATCGCATATACCCCTTTACCAGGCGCTTATTCAAGACGGGCGCTCTTTCAAGACCAGACGCTTTATCGTGACGGTACGGTAGTCGCAAACATAGTCAATAACATCATATATTATTACATAATGGATACGGCCCGTATGCCATGCCCCATGGAATATGGTGTTTCTGTATGCCATGACCTATGACGTCACATTTTTAGATTGTAAAACACATAATAGATAAATTACTGCTCAGACCAGAAAACATGGATTTTCCGCACCAAATATTTGGAAATGGAACTTCTTCTTTTTTTAAAACCTTTTCCCCCTCTTATTCCCGTAGATCAACCAATTAAATTTTTTTGGGGCTCAGGTTCACTTAGAACTTTCGTCAGAATTGGTTAAAAAAAAGGGAGAAAAAAGTCGCCTTTTTTTGGCGTAGCTTTAGTTTTTAGTGTGACAGTTATTGCTCTATGTATCAGAGTCAAGGTACTGGACTAAACCATGGCCACCTGTAATTGTGAAAGGGTTTGAATCCAAATCTCAGATATTCCTTCGGGTTACATTTTATTGGTTGGATGACCCATCTGTTTACCAGTGAGAATGAAGCACGTACCTGTCAGCTAAAGTTTCCATCTGTTTGACTAGTATATACCCGCACTTGATCCATTTTGTATATCTTTCTAGAACAGGGACCTTTTTCGACAGTGATAGACGTTTCGGTCATTTTTATTCTCTTCTAAATCTATATGCTAAATAGGCTCAGGCAGAATGAGTAGTATATGGAAGAGGCAGTTTTCAGCATGTAGGTAGTGGGTGTGTGGGAAGGTGGAGTGTGTGGACCATAGATCAGCACGTGAAGGGTGCTCCTGGTGCCGTTAATGATGTCCTGATGATGTTTAACGGTGCCGCCCGCCCTCCTGTTGTCTCAGCACACACTGCCCCGCCCCGCCTGCCCTGATTATTCATACAGTCCGTAATTAGCCACCCCCGCCCGCCCCTCGGTGTGCGCGGCCGGCGACGTGCGCTGCATGGGCCGGTGTCTGAATGATAGATGGGAGCCCACCCCGGGCACCACCACCCGCCGCCCTGCCCTCTGATACTGCCTGGGGGACGGCGCCCGGCCCCGGGGCAAGCTTGGGTTACCCGCCCGATCAATGGATATACTTCTTAGCTGTCATTGTCACGCCTGCCATTCCCAGCGCCCTGTCGCTGCTGAGACTGGAGCGCTGCATCCCACTCCCACCTCTCTCCCATCATCTCCCCTCCTGCCCATCCCTAACTGCAGGTGTCTACCATACATCACATACCGCGCCTGGCGCCCCTACCTGGGTTATAGGGAGATACCACTATACTACTTACAGTTGGTCATCTCATGGTCCCGTCCCCACCATCGTTAAGTCTTGGATGGAAGCCATGCGCGAATTAATCACGGTTTTACTTTGATACCAAACATGCCTATATACATATATGGTGCAAGGGATCTTAGAAGAGGGTTTGGCTTAAGCGCGAGGATTTATGGTAGCATACCCACAACCCTAGTAATAGAGAGATACCACTATACCACTTAAAGATGATCCTCTCAGGGCTAGAGTGAGCACTCTGTAGCAAGCAGCAGTATTTCAAAGTGTAAATTCAGCCTCTTGTATATCATCCACAGGGTAGGTAGTGGTTAGGTTAGTGGTGGGTCTCAGCAATCTACTAGTCGAAGTAAGGCCCTTGCAGCTCTCTTATACCTAGTGCCATCACACCAACTCCCTACAAAATATGCTTAGTTACCTATGAAAAACACAAACATATAACAATGTCACTGCAATATATGTACAGTACTATTCAAATAAAATTACCTTTCTAATTGATTATAACTGACGTCTAAATATAATGCTTCAATCGACATACCATTGGTGTTCATAGATCCACATGTACATGTATATTGATTGTCAGAGTACATATCTCTTAAAATGTGAAAAGCCATCTTTACGACATAACCACATATTACATGTTGTCCTATGTTGTCTTCTGTCCACTGAGACTATTGTGGAGAATTTACACATGAAGACCATTTTCAGTCCATTGCTCCGCCGTCGTGGCCGCTGGAAAGTATGCACCCACAAGTGCACTTGTTTACCCGTCCATTCTGTGCTCTCACACCTCAAACGGACGCTGGTCAGGACGTGGAGGAGACGCAAGTGGTAGGGCCTAGACCTGTCAGCATGGTTTGGTTTGACAGTGTTGCTATTTGATGTTTGTTAGGATGTTTTGTTTGATGATCGACCATAGCGATGCTACCCATGTTCCAGCACGTCTAGTATTCTTAACAGTTGCAACTAGTTATTTAGAGGTTTTATTAAATGTACCCATATTCTTTCCCGAAACAGTTGGGTTCTTTGTGATGCATGGCATATTTGACTTTTCATTTAAACGTTATTATAATATAAAGCACAACTACCAAGGTACTATGTTCCAGTGCAATAATGTGATATTTTTGTGTTATCCGTGTTTGTTCAAATATGTCTACCGTTAAACCTCGAGTATGAACCGCACCTTCTGCAATTAGACTTTGAAGACATCCTATAACCCGCACCTGGGGTCAGATATCGGTCACCGTAGTATACTGTAGTATACACTTGTATAACCACCCCACACCCTGAGTTTTTGGCAAATCCTATAACATGCACTGGGGTTCTATGCGAGGTTTTTGGGACCAGAAAAAATACCAGTGTGCCTGACAAACAAAAGCCGTCATTAGGTTGAAAATATTGTTAATTGTGTTTTTTGAGATACACGATTTACCATGCTTAAGTACTGGAAGGGCCAGATTCAATGCCCCCCCCCCTATTGAATACAATGTGGCCATATTCAATGGACTAAGAAAATGTTGTTGTTGTTATGTTGTTGTTGTTTACAGAGAAGTACCCATGTTGGATGTGTATCATGGTTACAAAGAAGCACCCATGTTGGATTTGGGACCATGGGTACAGAGAAGCACCCATGTTGGATGTGTACCATGGTTACAAAGAAGCACCCTAATTGTATACGTTACCATGGTTACAAAGAAGCACCGGGTTGGATCTGGTACCATGGGTACAAAGAAGAGCCCATGTTGGATGGGGTACCATGGTTACGGAGAAGCACCCATATTGGGTGTGGCATCATGGTTACAGAGGAGCATTCATGCTGGATATGGTACCATGGTCACAGAGAAGCACCCATGTTGGATGTGGTATCATGGTTACAGAGAAGCACCCATGTTGGATGTGGTATCATGGTTACAGAGAAGCACCCATGTTGGATGTGGTATCATGGTTACAGAGGAGCACCCATGTTGGATGTGGTATCATGGTTACAGAGGAGCATTCATGCTGGATATGGTACCATGGTTACAAAGAAGCACCCATGTTGGATGTGGTATCATGGTTACAGAGAAGAACCCATGTTGGATGTGGTACCATGGTTACAAAGAAGCACCCATGTTGGATGTGGTACCATGGTTACAAAGAAGCACCCATGTTGGATGTGGTATCATGGTTACAGAGAAGCACCCATGTTGGATGTGGTACCATGGTTACAGAGAAGCACCCATGTCGGCTATGGTACTATGGTTGTATTGAATGTGGCCTTGACAAGGTGGGTGTTGGGGCTGAAGTGGGTCCGTGGTGGAGCAACTCATCCCTGTTCAGGTGTCGCTGTGAGCAGCTCCGACCCGCTCATTGTCTTGCCGCTTTCCCTGAGCTGCTCCCCTCCTGGCATTCCTTATCGCCACCCAGCACGGCGGCGGTCAGCGCCCGCCGGGGTCAGGGGCTGCCTCTGATTATTTTGATAATCGCCGCTCTGTCAAAGGAGGTTGCGGCGGCCGGGGGTTGGCGTCGGCCTCACAATGCCGGTTTTACATTATGATCAGTTTGATGACTTGGGCAAATAACACCAGCCTCCTCTGATAACAATGAGATTTCTGATATCACTCCGCCCAACTTTCTCATCCCCCATAGCCGATAGCTTATCTGATGGCAACTCGACAAGAATTTCTTCTAAGCCGATGATTAATTGCTTCCCCGCTTCTCTGTGAAAGCATGGGTTTCTTTTGATCCCACCCCGTGTGTTGTGTGAGTAGGATCAGCTTGTGGCGCAGATAAATTCATACCCGGTCTAGTGGGGGAAATATCCCTCGGCTACTGTATGCTCCTAGAAGGTTACATCTCCACCTCTGTTGTCTCTGTCTCTTGGGGAGACGCAATATAGAGACACTTGTTCCATTGGAAATTTAGGTTTTTCTGAAATGATAAGTGGGAGGTATCCTACAGCACTTTATAAAGCACTTATTTATTGCACACAGAACCCTAATGCATTGCCCGGCTGTGTTGCCACAAAACCTCCTATGGTGTAGACCCTGGCCATTAGGTAGTTTTTTGATGATTCAAAATGGCAACCATACACATTCATTTACGGGAAACCAACCCTTTTTTTTATCTGGCCTAACTAACGTCTATAATTATGCTTAAATTGACATGCCCTTGGTATTCATCAGACTACACTTTTATATGGATTGTCAGACAATCTATCTATCTCTTAAAATATGAAATGCCATAACATAGGTAAACACAGGGGCAGGGGCAACACATACTTTGATACAGTGCAGGTCGGACAACAAGGCAACGTGACCTGGACAATGTTTCTCAGAGAAGATTTCTTTTCATGGGGTGGGGGCCCGGGGGTGGGGGCTCTATGTCTTATATAATGCTTCTGGTTAAAAGTTTTCCCAAATGTCTTTTTAAAAACATTTGGATTTCTTTTTTGTTCGCTGGGAGGGCACCATATATACATGTATGCCACCATGCCCCCAGCGGATGGTGTGTGGCACTTGTTGGTGGTGCGGCGGGTCTCCCCTGTCATGGTGTCTGGTGTAGAACGGGAAGGCGACCAGAACGGGACGTGTACGGGAAGTCTGCACGGAAGGAACCGCTTGTCTCAAACATCATTTGGAGAAGACGAGGTCGTGTCAACAGATACAATATGCCAGTTAATGTCCACCAAATACTTAGTCATCAGCCGCCATATGCAGAGCGTGCCTTCCAACGCTACAGTATTGGGAGGTGGGTAGTCTATATCGAAAGGGGCGCTGGGTGACAAGCGTGGCGATCAAAGAGATTGGCATCATAAATAGGCAATGAGGCTGGCTAAAAAGTTTGATGATCGCACAGGTCGAGTTGAGAGCGCGGCCAGTGTGGGGCTTAATGCCGCGCGGCGAATTCACGCGCACACCGCTCAAATGGAGAGGGGAAATTTGAGCGGCGGCCGCGGAGCAGTGCCGGACAGGCAATTGTGGGCCGTCAGGGCGCAGCCAATGGGGGTGGGAGGAGGGGGTGCAGGGGGGAGGGGTGAGGCCGGGGCCGCCAATGTCGAATGGGAGTGTAATAAAGGTGGTACTGGGGTAAATATTTGGCCAACGAGGCGAAGGAAATCGTAGAATTAATAACATTTTAAGTCATCGCGACGAATTTAAACAGCGACGCAGAGGGGAGGTTATTCGATATCGGGCACATTTTGTGACTGTCACAAAAGGATGAGCGCTGGCCGGGATCGCACGAAATCAGATCAGGAGATGCGGGGGCCCTGCCTCCATTCATTTCACTTACAGCACAGGGCCCTGCCGTCCTCCGGGAGGGGCGGCCCGGAAGGCCCGTGGGACCCTCCGTACATTGTCGACCCAGCGTCGGCCCAACCCCCGGTTGTTGACTTAGCCTTTGACTCGCCGTATTCCATCGGCAAATTTGAACAAATTGCAATGCGTGTCAGAGACTGATAAATGGGGACTCGGCAGAGAGCGGCGGATCCCCCGACGAAGGATGAAGAATGGGAGAGCGGCACATTCTCCCTTAACAAAAGCCGCCCAGTCTCCCTGCCTGGTGCCTTGCAGCATGTCTGCTTTCCTCTGCCTCCATTTCCCTTCCCACTCCGCTTAGCTCCCTTCTCATATTCTAGAACCCCCGTTTTACCCTTACATGCTAGCCTCCCTCATTTACTGGCACAACCCTCTCTGTTCAACTGTTGCAATACATTAATGAACAGAGAACAACAAAATGTATTTAATCTACATAATATTCTGGTCTGTGATATATTTGATAGGAAGTTATATATTCTGCCAAATAAACCACAGGTGTGAAACTGTTGACAAGGTAGTTTCCTTCTCAATGTGTAGCATAACACACTTCAGTTGAAATTCCAGGTGCCCTTAGGCCCGGGCCCTTAGGGTTGCAGCTTCCCTGTAAACATATAAAATATCTACAAAGCCGTCAAACAGTAACCACTGTCATGGTAAGGACGTGCATTTAGACAGGTGAGAGAGTGGATGAGACATTAATTGATGGTTATTTATACAGCAGCACTGAGGACACCATCGAGGACCACTGAGTCACCATGTCAGTTTGTCTCTGGACATAAAAAAAATCCACGTTTGCCAGTGGGACGGTGTGTATAGCTGTGCCTGTTGATGATGTGACCCTCTGTCTGCAGGGGACCTGACTGCAGTTGGTCATTTGTATAGATGTGCATGTTGATGATGTGACTCTGTCTGCAAGAGACCTAACGGCAGTAGGCCGTCTGTATAGATGTGCATGTCTGGGCATGTTGATGATGTGACTTTCTGTCTGCAGGGGACCTGACGGCAGTAGGGCCGTGTGTATAGCTGTGCATGTTGATGATGTGACTCTCTGTCTGCAGGGGACCTGATGGCAGCAAGGCACGACGTAATCTAGCATCAGAACTCGAGGATCAAATCATTACATCCGGGACGAGCCACAAGAGTCGGAGCCTCAGTGCAGGTATGCTGATGTTACATTTCACATGGTCATGATTACTTTATGCCCTTATCTAAAGCAAGTGACCCTTAAGCCAAGACACCACGTCACTGCTTTGAGCACATCACATTAATCTAACTACCCGGTACACGTATAAAGATAGTTGACTCAGGGTAAATTAACCCTGAGTAATATACACTGCCTCATTTTGGGTTTTAAGGCAAATGTGGGACATGGGAAAAAGTTTGTTTGTCAGTTGCTATTCGAGATAGACAAAAGGGGAAAAAAGGGAGACGTAGGCAAGATCGGGCCTACGAAATTCCTTCGAAATTTTTTCAAAAAACGTATTTTTTCTTTGTAATATTCACCTGCGATCTTCAACCATTTTTTTCCATCTTTTGCTATTATGGAAATGTACTAAAACCAATCTACCCTTGGTAACGGCCGACCATAAGCTCCAAGGTATTAATATTCTTCGTCAAAGATGGAAATCATATTTTGAGCCAAAGTTGTGTTATTTCTCTCATCTGGCGCCAAACCGGGCAAAAACTGGACATGTCCTGTGGTAACACTGTTGGTAACACATTTCAAGAAATAAAGTACCCAAAAGTCATACTGTAAGCCTACTGGACCATCTTAGTCCACCCAGTTGCACAACCCCCCACTTTAACACTCCCCCTCCCCAACCTCTGACCTGCTGCAGACATTGCACTAGACAACGCCCCCCCCCCCCCCCCCCCCCCCAACAGCTGTCCCCCTCACCCCACCCACCTCCCTGTACACCGGAGTGACATGTCATATCCATCAGATCTCGCAGATCACCCTTTTTTCTGGACGACAACAGATTTCAATAGTTTGTTGTTTCTCTCATCTTTCATGTAAGTTGTCCCTCTACTTGATTTAAATTTCCATTGATCTGACTGAAATTACCATCTAACTTCAATATAAAACCCTACAACGGGCAAATTCTGGGCACTTTCTGGGCACCTTCTAGTCTCTAGTACAACCCACACTCGCCAGGTCCATCTTGGACCATCTGTGATCATCCAATAGGGTCCATGAAGCATATCTGGTTTGGTAGATAGTTATAGTATCAGTGGGCCTAGCGGCAAGGAGTACAGTGTGAGCGTCACTACAAGAGCTCTCTAATACATACATGGTCCGACCGACTCGGTTTTTGACAGGGACAGAATGCGGCACATGCCCGCAGCCACCGACTTGTCGCCTACATCCACCTGCACACCCACACCCACCTGCTCACCTACACCCACGTGCTCGCCTTAAATGGAATAACATACACGTATGACACATGACTTGAGGGTACCTTTTAACAAGGAATTCATTCCTGATGCCAGAATTGACCAATAAATGATTATAAGGCCACACCAAAAAAAAAAGTTGGTCTACGGATTTCCCGCACCATATTTTTGAAAATGCAAATTTTTTTTTTTTTGAAAAAAAAAGTGTCTACGGATGCGCCCGCACCACTTTTTGAGAAATTTGAAATTTTTTTTTTTTTTGGGTGGCTTTTTTCTGATCGCTAGCCAAATTTGGGAGTTTGCAAAAATATTTCCCTCAAAAAAAAAGAAAATTGCCCCCGCTCCACTTGATTCAAGGTTAAAATCTGCAGACAAAAAAAAACATTTGGGAAAAAAAAAAAAAAATTTCGCTCGCTCGCACCATTTTTTCAAAATGAAAATCCGTAGACCAACTTTTTTTTTTGGTGTGGCCTAAGGGAGAACTTTGTCTAACTAAATAATAAGCTACACACCCAGATTACCCTGAGTCATCTGTGAGGCCACTCACACACTCAATCTTTTCACTAGATATACTTTTTTGGTATTGACTTACAACTATTTATTTACACATAGCCCCACGGATTTTTTTTGTGAATAGTTTGATTCTATTGATCAAAAGTACGAAGTGGATCCAGTGGTACAAATTTTCCTTGGGTTAATGCAGAATGAGAGCAAAGGGTTTAGTAATATTGCTACATGTAATTATCTCGAAAATATTCAAACGTGCCTATAAATTTTCTTTATGATATATGTATACCCGGAGTAATGTATTTACTTCATTCAAACTAACACTAAATACATTAATATCCGGATGTGTTCTTCCAGAATCTTTTTCCACAGGTAAATTAAGACTTCAAGTTATTTGGTTTATATCAATGGACTGGTTAACTTTGGATACTCCATCTCTCTTTTATGTGTCATTCAATATTTTGATAGCTTTCACTGCCTTCCATTTTCTAAACTCTTGGTTACTTTTCATCTAATGTGACATCCAAGCGCTTCCAATTCTAATCCCGTCTTCCGTCCTCCGGGTTTGATGTCTATTTGCATGTTGAGAAGTATGCAGCACTTCCTGAGATGTTTATCTTTGATATTTGCTGGAGGAAATTTTATTTTTCCCAAATTAAATTACTTCTGCCTTCTTTTAAAGTTTGAAAAGTGACTGCTCCTGACAGATAAGTGGGGAACGTATCAATGACATGGTATTAGGCATCTACTGAGTTCATATGAGACTGGGTAGTATATTTTCTATGCTAAAACTTTAATGACAAACAGTGTGTGTTGACTTTATTGTCTTTCAAGTTATTTAAGATTATAGCCTGGTGATAGATTTAGCCTCACTCTCTGGTACAGTTTAATGAGTTATACAACTAATTCACCACCTGGAGATGTGTACAGATGTGCATATATATAGCCCACATGTAAGTGGGTAGGCGTCCATGTGAAAAAATACTGGATATACTCCTGGTAGCTGACAGGAGGCAGCAGGAATATATTCAACACACACACCACTTTCATAGATTGATTAGGGCCTATGTAGAAAATGGTGGTAACAGCTCGTTTTCCACTACAGTAGCCTGTCCCAGTGTGCTCAAAATTCAGTTCAACATTGAGTCAACGTGGAATCAACATTGAATCAATATGACAGCCTTTTGAATCAAAAGTATTAAGATTTGCCCAAAACTTTGTCTGTAGATACCTTGCACAATTCTCAGACCAATAGCAAATAGAAGCATGGCTGGTCCTGAGCTACTTTATTTTGATATCGAATTTTAAAAATTAAATGAATTTTGGTAAGGGCGAAGAGGAAAACCAGTATTAATTGATGAGCAATAGCAGTAAAGTATTTTTGAGTCCTATAAACAGACATGTTCCACGTATTTATGGCAGATGCTCATCCCGTCTCCACCATTCAAGTGCATTTATTATTAGAAATTGTGAAGAAGAAGAATTAAGAAAAAATATCGCACACCATACAGTTGAAATAAAGTCGCCATCATTAGCGCCAGCAGCTCGCGGCATGCATTTGGGCTGGGAACCACGTGACCCAGTGGAAGGCCGAAGATGATGAATGGAGTGGTTGAGCAGTGGTTTTGGTGAGGGGGAATTTAATCATGTTTGGTGATAGCCTGGGCCTTGTTGACTGTGTAGCGCAGCCATGGCGTCCTCACGGCCCCTCTGCCTCACCACCACCATGCCGCGCTCCCAGCCACCCAGCCGCAGCCGGGGCGCGTATCAAATAGCGGACGCTGTTTGCCCGCCCCACCGCCAGGCGGCGCGGGGTGTCGCCCTGCCTGCTCTAGCACGTTGACAAAGTATGACAAAGAGGGTTGGCTACGCAAAAATTCCATTATACCTAATGAAACTTTAACAGTTAATAAACGAGCCGCGTGTTTGCACGGGGTATGCTGAGGTGCGGCGTGGGAGGATCCCCGGCTGTCGAGGTCTCAACTAAAGCAGACACTGTCACATGTCACAACTACTTTTCATAATGTGTCGTCAAGTTTAGAAATTCTGTATTTAAATTTGTTTATATACTAGTATTAACAACACGAGAAGAGGAGGGACGTTTTTTCGCCCCTTGTTTAATGTGATCGTGTATGCAGAAAATATCTCTTGAATCTCTACATGTGTCAGAAGTCGCTGATAACTTTGGGATACTTTGTGGGGAGAGCATAGCATACTCTGTAGGTGAAATATAAAGGCTTGCTTTTCCCCGTGATCAATGTTACATGCCCTAATGTCAGTAAATATTGCATTTCGATTACTTTTTTTTCAAGATTTCTTCAGAATTCCTTTAAAATGTCCATTTCTCTTCATGTTTTTGATGGTGGTATGAGGCCTGAACTGGTGAGGGTTCTATATATTCTTGTCAGGGACCGGGGGATTACCTGATTAAAGTCTAAACAGTCTTGGAGAATATATTTTAGTGTCCAAACGCCTTAGGGTCCAAATGACATCGACCCATTGTGTGGATGCTTTTCTATCGTGACAGTAGCTGTAAGAATGTGCCAAATATTTGTGTGTATTGTAATACAGTAAGCGATTTAGTTTTGGGTAGCTATACACTTGTAGTTGATGTCAACTTGTTACACATGTATTAATAGGGATACATTTATCTTATTCTTCCCGTAGACTCCCTGAGTCGGCGCAGCCAGGAACGAGATGACAGGAGCCGTAGAAACCGCAGTCACAGTCCCCCGGATAGGTCACGGGACAGGTCACGAGACAGGTCACGGGACTACAACCACTACCCAGGCTACCCTACAGGCTACCCTACAGGCTACCCTGCAGGCTACCCTGCAGGGCCGTACCAGGGAGGTGCTGCCCATCCAGCCTTCTACCCACCCATGTACGCATTCCCACCACCCCAAGTCATGTACGCAGCTACACCAGGGGCCACAGCTGGTGTGCCGCTAGCCCACTCCACCCCCGCCCACTTCTACATGATGCCCTCTGGTACCTCCACCCCCACCCACAGCGCTGCTGGTCAGCCCGCTACCCCTCAACAAGCACAACAAGCTCCTCCCCCTCAGCAGGGGGGCGTGTCAGCAGGAGGCGGGGTGGACAGTGGAGTGGGCGGGACTAGTTCTCTTGTGGGTGGAGCTACGTCCGTGAGTGACAAATCAGCTGTGAGCAACATCAAAGTCGTCACAGTAAATAGAGAACAACAGAGACAGATCTCGATGCTATTGGCCGAACTCGATGCATCTAAAAATCTCAATAAGCAAGTAAGTTGTCTCTTCCAGTCATAATATCCATGTAAATGCATTGCATATATGTGTTCCCTCATTTAACATTATTGCGTAATGGACCTTTATAATGAGGGCATAAACCAGAACAATAAGCAGACCAGAACATTACAGATGACCCCTGCACACCGCACTGAAAAAGTAATGTAGTGCATACAGAGGCTGTGACTGCTTTGTATCTAACATATACCATACACCTGTGGTAAAAGATGCCCAAAGCACACCATTACCCTTGCACACGTGGTATGCTAAACCATCTCTCCTCGGTGAGCCACATCGTGGTAGGAATTGATAGTGTTGGCCCTGTCTATGGGACCAGGTAGATAAAATAACAAATATCCTTGAGAGGGTTATGAGTGGGTCCGACAGCAGGTTGTTCTATACTAGTACTTACTAAGGATACTTTTGCATACTGACAACTGACTACTTTGTTTTTAGTTACAAACAAAACTGACAACCAGCGAGAAGGAATTAGGGAGTCTCAAGTTAGCCACTCAAAATCAAGATGCTACGTCAAACGCGCACAGGTCTGATAGAATCGCAGGTGAGTAGTCCATAATTTATGAACAGGTAACAACTTTTCAATGAAATTGAATTAAATATTCCTCAGAGAATTCCGACTATCAGTAAATTCAGCAAGTAAATGATAGTTTTTATGTTGATTGTGAAAATAAACGCTTGATAATGTTATAGTACGTTATACTTCCATTTATATCAATGGTCATGAGTATACATACGTATGTCTTTTCCACCCTACCCTCATGCCCATTTTCTTGCGATTCACAACCACATGTCCACAGCTCAAAGGTCCCTCATTAGGCCCTTTTTTCAATGAGTAACAAAAAAAACATCCGCAGCCTTGACACAAGTTATGTTGTAGACCACACGGTATATTGTCAAGGAGCTTCATTGATTTATCTCATTAAAAGGTAAAGCTTGATGTTTATTAGAAAAGCTTGAATCATGACATGATGTCCCGGGACAATGTCCACTTGCTATATACTACTTATATGCGCAGATGTGCCGTCCGTTGGCGACATAAGGATACTCGCCTTCTGCATTTTCATATTCATACATACCGATATCATAAAAAAAACATCCGCAGCCTTGACACGTAGATGGATATGATTCATGTTGGTTGTTACTGTGTCATCTACAGAACTGGTGGAGGAGATTTACCGGGCCCAGAAGACACGAGATGAGTCCATGATGGGACGACTACGTGTAGCCAATGAAGACAGGGATGAGGCACTTCTCAAACTGAAGCGGCTACGGATCTCATCCACCCAAGGGTAAGCTGCACTAGACCTACTACCCGGACCTACCAAACAGACTGGTGTAAACTGTCCCAAAGACCTGCCATACAGACTGGTGTAAACTGTCCCACAGACCTACCATACAGACTGGTGTAAACTGTCCTACACACTTACCATACAGACTGGTGTAAACTGTCATACAGACCTGCCATACAGACTGGTGTAAACTGTCATACAGACCTGCCATACAGACTGGTGTAAACTGTCCTACAGACCTACCACACAGACTGGTGTAAACTGTCCCAAAGACCTACCACACAGACTGGTGTAAACTGTCCTACACACTTACCATACAGACTGGTGTAAACTGTCATACAGACCTGCCATACAGACTGGTGTAAACTGTCATACAGACCTACCATACAGACTGGTGTAAACTGCCCACAGACCTACCATACAAACTGGTGTAAACTGTCCTACACACTTACCATACAGACTGGTGTAAACTGTCCCACAGACCTACCATACAGACTGATGTAAACTGTCCTACAGACCTACCATACAGACTGTGTAAACTGTCTTACAGACCTACCATATATAATGGTGTAAACTGTTCTACAGACCTGCCATACAGACTGGTGTAAACTGTTCTACAGACCTGCCATACAGACTGGTGTAATCTGTTCTACAGACCTGCCATACAGACTGGTGTAAACTGTCCTAGATACTTACCATACCGACTGTGTAAGCTGTCCTACAGACCTGCCATACAAACTGTGTAAGCTGTCCTAGATACTTACCATATAATAACTACTCTAAAATGTAATCACCATGTGTATGGAGTTTTCTAGGTAACTGCAATACCGTATTTCTTTTTGACCTTTCAGGCTGGACTCAGAGAAGGACTTATTGTTGGGGGTAAGTAGTGTTTATTACTTGTAAAGCTATGAGTTATGTTGTAGACCACACGATATATTGTCAAGGAGCTTCATTGATTTATCTTCTCAATACACTAAAAGGTAAAGCTCGATGTTTATTGGAAAAGTTTGAATCATGACATAGTGTCCCGGGACAATGTCCACTTGCTATATACTACTTATATGCGCCACACTGATGTGTGCCGTCCGTTGGCGACATAAGGATACTCGCCTTCTGCATTTTCATATTCATACATACCGATATTATATGAGAATCACTGACGCACACCTGAACACAAACATCCTCGCTGAAGGTGAAACTCAAATGTTGTTTATTCACCTACATGAAACTGACGGACGTGATTGATGACCTCTAAGTAGTATAGTTGAATGTCGGCAGCACCCTGGTTGATTATATTAGAAGTGTGAGAAGTATATAAAATGGTAGTAGGGACCTGGCGACATTTGCTGTACTCCTCATAGAGGCGGACGCCGAGGTTGAAAGCTCAATTAGGTTATAGCGTACTGCATGTCGACTCATACTTAGTGATTGCTTCATGATTAATGTGTTAAGGTGGGTCAATGCCTTGATGTAAAAGTAGCTAGATTTTCGTCAGGTTTTCACCATAAGACCATAATAGCATACACTTTCCAAAGAAACTGAGAAAATAGGGGGGTCCCGGGCTATTTTCTGAGATATTTAAGCCTTAAGTTAATGTCTCATGTGATGGATTAAACAGTGTTTTGCCACATATCTACATGAAATGGTATTGAAAAGTAGCTAAATTTCTATACAACTCTCTCAGAGTATAGGCTTTGATGTTTTCTATCTAGAGAATATATTTTTAACACATGGTCCCGCACATATTTCTAAGGTTTAGGCCCATTGAAAAAAAAGTTGAAATGAAATAGAAATATACTGAGGGCTACCTATGCATGACTTCCAATGAGGACAACCACTACAGACTGCATAGCACAGTGGTAGAATGGATGCCTTCATATTCAAAGGTTGGTAGTTCTCGCCCCGGTCAGGGAAAATCCATATCCTATTTTATGACCATTTGAAGTTACTTAGGCCAATTTGAAACAAGGGTGCCCTGGTGTTCTATGGTCAAACTAGAGAATGTACCTGCGCAGAAGACGGCGCAGTGGACGAAAAGGGCATCATATTGACCCACCTTAATACGGAACGTGTGTGAAGGGCGGTGGTAGCACACAATAGCTTGTTCCCGCGACCACTCTGTTCACACTGACACCAACAATCTCGTGAGAGCTTGGTTCTTCTCTCGGAACGTAGCTTGTTCCGGGCAAGCTATGGTGTATGGGCATCTGGTATCCAGCTCAATCTCGCGAGAAATTCCGAGGACAGAACTAAGATGGCCGCACATATGGAGCCACCAGAATTATCGCTATACACTGCCCTCATGTATAGGGGCTATTTGATGTCCACATATAAACGGCTATTACTTTCTGTCGTGCCCCTCCCCCTTATGCGCCTGTCATCCTTGTGTAAAATGTCGGGTGTAAATGTCATTGAGGCGTAATTAGTCTGTACCTGTTGATTGGGACGCGAGACGCTCGGCGGGCCGCGTCTGCTCGTGCCTCGTGGTGTACCTGAGGGAGCAGCTCAGGTGCGGATTAGTGCACCATGACTAGCTCCCCACCACCCCACCTCTCCCCCTGCCTGTCCCCCTGCCCCTGTAACACATTGTAACACGCCTTACTCCCGATCCTACTGATCACCATCACATACGCCACCTGGTGATTGTGTCGGGCAGCGTGTAGCCGCATACAGTCATAGACTTGTGTTATCAGATGGGTGTTGGGGGGGAGGGGGGGCGTCGTGGGGGCCGAAACCAATGCTTTACAATGCTGCGCACCACAATAGGGAGGATGTGTGCTGATGCTGGTGCTGGGGGGGGGGGGGGGGTAGCACATCTGGGGCAGCCTGGGGATGCGTTATTTACCTCATACGTTATTATTACATACGTATACCGTTTAATCGATTAGACGTATTGCGATTATGTTAAGTGTACTTAAGTATTTAATTATGCTTTTCTTATAAGATTGACTTGCATATCGTGCACATGGACTAGTGTTCACAAAGCCTGCGGCTACAGCCCCCTTTTGGTCCCTGTTTACAAACCAGGCATGGCCAGATCTGGTGATAATTGCTAAGGGCGCGGGGTGGGGATAGCATGAGACATTATTACACACGGCCACTAGCGTTATGCACGAAAAGCTCCGGTTTTACCAGCTGAATATACTGTATTCTGGGCTGATATTACACAGAGAGCATTTAATAACTATCCCTCATCATATGCTTTTAGAATTTCACATATTTGAGTGCCTTTGATGCGGCTTTGATGGTTGTAGTATGTAGAGGCAGACGACCTTCAGCCCATTGAAACCCGCTATTGATTGGTCTAGACATGGCCATAATTACCATTTTGTAGATTTCGCCTCACCCAATTAAGGCCCTAAGTAGCATGGTCTGTCTTAATTGGGTGTAGAAATCTACATGTTTTGTTGGCATAAGGACAACCAGTAGAAAACTGACCCTTCTGTCCGTAACTGATAACTATCAGACAGCTTCTGGCCCCATCTGAGGGTTACAGCCCTAACAATGTAGGGATGACGGGTAGGAGCGGGGGGTACTGACAGAGGACAGTTATGACATACTTCGTATTGTTCCTCACTTCACATCATCCATGTCCTTACCAATGCCCCTTACTTGAGTTAATCCCAGCCTGCCCGGCCTGACGAGTAGGTGAACAAATGGGCGCCAGTTGCGCGCGCATTGTGAGTGTCATGGCGGCTAATTAAAGCGTGTCGTTGCCCCCGGTTTGGGGGCGGGATTAGCGTGCATGTGTACCGCCTCAACAACATCCAATCTGGTGACAATAATAAAGCCTGCCCACCAGCCAACCCTCCTCCCCAACCACCCTTGTGTCATCAAGTAATTGATTAATGGGAGACAAAAATCGCTCTCTTTGACCACACCCCCGCGACGAGTGGTCACGGATATGATTTTTAAGTTTGGTAAGTTCCGTCGGCGGACGAGATTTCATTAGCACGCCTTTGGAGGCTGAGGTAATGTGTCGCAGGTGGTCGACGCCAGAGGGCGTGACGAGCGATGGCGGTGGGTTTTGTGCTTGCCTCGTGAAGCAAAGTCTGGGACGCGGGTGGCCTGTTGGAGGTAATCTGGTCTAATTCACTTTGTATAGAGGGTCAAGTGGGTGTGACGGGCTGCACCAGAGCAGGGCCCGGGGAGATAAAACCTTGATCCTCCAGGTGTCAGGCTGAGTCCAAGCTGTTGGTGCTACCCAGCAGAGAATAGGGTAAATGTGCGTGGGGCATATTAAGGTCTGTAGAACAGCATCTGGGCAATTGGGGGCCCCTCACAGATGCCTGCTCAAAAAGTGGGGGTGATTATTGAACGTTCACTTCTGTCAGTGCGGGTTTACAAGTCATTGTATGTGGTAACCCGATAAGAGGCAGACTTAACACTCAACTACCAGGAGGTCTGTCCCCAACTCAACAGCCAATTGAGCATTCAATTTAGCTATTTTATAGGGATGACGTCTCTTGGGGTAATATATCGTTCATCCCATGCACACTAGCGTAATGTTGCAGCTGTCTGTCGCCGGCTGAACTTCTCATGCCCTCGGAGGATAATTTAGTGGGTTTTTTTTCCTCGGGGAGGGGGGGGGGGGGTTCCCAGTGTCCCATGTCGCCTCATTGGACCTCACATGTCCCTTGTCAAATGTAAGAAATGTTAAAATTTGATGTCACTTATATCTGTTCTTATGTCGTCAACATACACAAGTCTTATGTGTATGGTTCTGTTCTCGTGAAATTTAGGATGACACCCAGGGGAATGACACCAGACGTTTGGCCAACAGCGCATGGTTCATGCACCAGCAACCAACACGTGCTGATTTTAGGAACCAGGTGCATCCCGTTTTATCAACATGATAGTTACATAAGCACAAACCTGTGCAGCCATAGCTCAAAAAGACAATAATATTATACTAATTGGGCTCCAACACAATCTCAGGCGGGGCCTCTCAGACCAATTGATTTCAACATAAACATTACAACCTGTTACATGTAGATTGTAAAAAAGTGTCAGCTTCTCGTGCCATCAGACGTGTCAATAAGGAGCAGACACCTAGTGGCAAATGTTAGTTCACGGTGAGGGTAAGTTGACTGAAGACGTGTGCATCAGCCGATGGGGTATTTGCCTTTAGAATGCGATTATCCGCGAGATGTTGACAGTTGTCCAACGGAGTGTAGCCTAGGTTGACTGTAGTAGTTGGAGATGTGTGTAAGTATCTGGGTGGGCGTTGGAGGGTGGGGTGGGGTCGTACGCCAGTCTCTCCTGGCGTAGTTACACAAAGTGTCTGTGGTGTATAGCATTGACAGTTGTTGGTGCCTACATTTTATTGTGGTCAGGATCTGGTAGGTGTGCCCCAGGCCGTCCATCGGCCAAATAGAAGAAGATGGGTATAGTGGGTGTGGGTGTGGGTGTGGGTGTGGGTGTGGGTGGGTGTGTGTGTGTGGGGGGGGGGGAGCAGCTTGACGTCCATCTATGGCTTACAGCACCAGAAGCGGATGAGGGGGGGGGGGGGGGGGTCGGGCATGCGGCGCCTTGTCGATGTGGCCATGCCCCCGGTAATAGTGAAAGGGTAAGAAAGAGATGGATGCTGGCAGAGAATGACGCGCGCCGTGCCTCGGGGTCGTTGTGGTTGTTGCATGGCGCGTGTAAATGGCAGCGTTAAGCTGTCCACTTCAATTTCAATTCAATTTGCAAGGTTTTACTCCACAATTTCTAATACCGTTATACGAAAAAAAGAGATTCCATAGAATTACAGAAGAGGTTGATAATTATAATGATAACATAAAACTTCCGGAATACAGCACTCCATTCCAGGACTAAATGGTGATGGTGACAAGCAGACTGATAGCTAGTCACTCAGGTCAGTGGTTGGAGGTGAGAGGAACAGATGCCCTACTCTCGTTCCCAAATCTTGCCGCAGAAAGGCTCTGGTCACAGTCACTATGACCTTGAACTTTAATTTTGATGGGTTTGGGCAGTCTCTGTGGTTATCTTGGAACCGGCAACCAGGAACCGAAAATGGAACCAGAAAGTTTGATGGTAAAACTACCATCATACATTCTGGTTCCTGTTCACTGGTCCCAAGCTACCAGCAGGGACTGGCCAAACCCGTGCAGCAAAATCAAAGGTCATAGTGGCTGTGACCACAGCCTTCCTTCGGAAGGATTTGGGAGCAAGAGTACAGATGCCCCTTCACTCACCAGGCCAGTGGTTCTTTCCCTCTGATGTCCGACCACTAGTTAGGCAAATGAGTGAGGGCAGGAGTGATTCTGGTACTCTGATGTCTGAAAATGTCATCCGAACTTTGTGAAATCTACTGTAAAATCTCATTTTTTGGGCTCCCATTGAGTGTTAAGGATCATTATGCCCAAACCAAATATTGGTGATTCCCTTAGCCATATTGAAACTATAGCTTTCCACAAGATGGGTATTTTTACATTGAAAATGACAGTGTTCTGTCCTATATGACAAAGCAATTGTTAAGAATGGTATGTGGACTCCTCACCAGACGCAATCATAAGTTGGGCACATATCTATGTTGTAATACACCAAAATATCAGGTTGGGGTAGCATTGTATTTCTATGATAACCTAAGAAATGAATATCTAGTTCTAAACTATATTCTTGGGCCATTGGCTATCTCATCAGTAGAGCTTGCTGACACTTGCCTGGTTAGCTCAGTCTGTAGGGTGCCTTCTTCAAAATCATAGGGCTAGGGTAGAGGGTTCAAGGCTCTCATGGGGAAAATTACTAAACCGATTAAAAAGATTAGCCCTGAACGTTATATTACACACACCAGGGGGCATCAGTGAGTTTCTAGAGATTCTGAGAATGTCCACCAGGTGGGGTTAGTTAGTTTCTAAAGGTTCTGAACATCTCCACAGGGTTCCGCCACTAGTTTCCAAGAATGATACTTGGATAATTATCTCTAGCATGATACCCAAAAAGGTGAGATATTTTTAAAGACTATCTGAAGAGACAGGTCAAAGCAGGACAGAGTATAGCTATCGAGGCACCAACGGCTGCGTAGACTCATCTTCGACTTGTGATCAGTCTTGACTGTCACCAATATAGTACATTGTTTTTGTACATACAGAGTTCTGGCTGTTCTATATCTATCACATGCACATTTAGCCATAGATTTCCCATGTATGGTGTGCCCAAGATGCTCACTAATTAGAAAAAGCCCATCGCAGATTATTTGTGACATTTCGACCCGGATCATGACCTATATTGAAGATGATGCATCCATAGTGCGCAACTCAACTCAAATATTGTCGCCGGGAAGTTTGGACTTTCCTCAAACAAGCAGCATAAATGACCCCATGAAATATTAAGGGGCTGGCTGGCGGGGTATAGTGTCTCACAGATGACTGTGGGGTGGTGCCACGGGCCGCCTTTGTGAGGTATGTTTGTGCGCCTGCCGCCTGTAGTGATTGACTTCATAACGAGGCTGGGGAACAGCACAGGTGTTGTCATCCTTGGTGGGTCATGATATGAGAAGACTTTATTCTGTGCAGGAAAATAATACCACAGAAAAAATTCCAAGGCTTGTAGGAAGCACTTGTCCAGCGGGTGATGGGGATGGGGTAAGGCCCATGATATCCATAGGGGTAAAATAACAGGCCATATGTTCATAAGAATCGTGCAAATTGTGATGCAGGTGTGAAGTTTGGTTTGATGATTCCTTACATAGAACTCTTCAAATTGGCTTGAGTGGACATTGCGATTTTAGAACTTTTGTTGCTATGGCAACCAATTTCCCTTGGAGATACTATGAATTATAAAGACATTCCCAATAAGCATTAATATTGCTACTAGGGGGATTTTAACCATACATACCTCCCCCCACCTTATATTGAGCCAAAGGAATATATTGATGTTATGGAACTGTTTCTGGGCCAATTGGTAACTCTGCAACATCAGTTTTCCAGTGCAACCTAGCGTATTAGGCAAAAGTCCTATATGACATGGCTGACGTTGCCCCTAAACCATATTCCTGATAGGTGGGTGTCGGATGTACTCTGTCTGAACAATGAGAATAGAACGTACCCCAAGCGGTCACGTATATAGTATTAATTCATTCAGATGCATGATATTAGGCTCCTGTTGTCCAAGCATAGAATATATTCCAGTTATAAGGGATCACTGCATTCTCTCACCCAATGGAGGTCTGCTCTCAAGTGATAGTTTCCGTTGACTAAAACATCTAAAATGGTGTTCTCTTGTCTATTGATTATTCTGCCCCATGACAGCGCTGTTCTCTGTAAATACAACCCTCCTCTCCATGGACAAAAAGGGCCAACCCACCCTCTCATTGAACGTATTTACACCGGCGCACAGGGAGTATTGTCTTTTTTATTAGCGTCCCGTCAAAGTGTACTTGGAAAGTGGCTATTTTAATTATGTGCCACCAGCTCATATTAGGTAATCTAGTTCCATTTGAGATTCAATAAGCGGGAGTGGCGTGACATCTCATGATTAAACGTTTCCACTTGGTTTCATCAGTAAACGGGGCCGCCTTCTTGGACTTCTTGTGTCCCAAAACAGATCAACAGGAGAGAAATGCCCATACATGTATTTTAAAATCTCGCTATAGTTTTATACAAAAAATATATATTGGTAATTTCGTATTGAACGAACACTTAATGCACAGCCTCCCAGACCCATGTGTGTTAAAAACGGGAATCCTATATAAAGATACTATAGCCTATTAGGCTCTAACACGTTATGGGGTGCTGCCACCTAGTGGCACACAACAGATCTAAATGGTAGGACAACCTTCTACTGGACCTCTTTGTATAGTCTACTTTGGCTACTTCTCACAGTGTATTTTTTATCAATTAATGTATGATTTTTATATGCATGGCATCTTAATATCATACTGTATGCATCTACCAATTCAGATTTTTGAATTTCTTATCATAAAACTGAAATAAATAAGAATTAAAGAATTGAATTCTGCTTGGAGAGTGGCCAAACATCTGTGGGGAGGGTGAAGGGAGAGTCACTGAACCATGTTTGAGTGGAGGTACTTCACACCTGTGCAGCCCTTATCTCTCACAGCTTGGCCCTTATCTCCACTGTCTACCCTAAGGTAACACTGATAAGCTGGTCAGAGACAATGGGAATCTCATGGAATCTCACTCCTAGGATGAGAATGGGCACGAGATTTGGTGTCCTACAAGATGGCTGCCTCCATCCAGAGGCTCCACTGGACGAACGTGTTAGAACCCTATACAGCGAACATAGGGGCGTCTATAGAGAGTACTCACCGTGTCATCATCACCCACCTGTATCATCATTCCACCTGCCATACCTACGCACCTATAATTGTATGTATTTGTCTTCCAGGATCGGGCTGAGGGCTGGGAGCGACTCGGTGAGCAGCTCAGTGGAGTGGGCAGCGACCTGGTGGAGAGGATCACCTCCAGACGCCAAAGACACACCAACATCAACACAGAGGAGATGAGGGCCGTCCTCCAGGAACGCGACTCGGTGGTTGCTAAGGTAAGCAGACGCTGTCTTCTGTATACTGTTACACCAGTACACCACTACATTGAGATAAGGAAACATGACAGGCTTAACTCATACATGTACTAGTATATTGAGTGGAGGTGATATAAGATGCAATAAATAATTGACCATAAACCACGCATGAACGAATACAAAGGACATATTTGATATGACAGTATATTGATAGAAATGAATGTATTTGCCCCAAGGTATCTGTTACATGCATGCTTTCTACTTTGTACTAAAGTATATGTTATTCCACACGAACAGTAAGTGAACGTTGTCTCCCTGTGTTTTGTAGTGCCGTCAGCTGGAGGCCGAGGTGGTGAAGCTGCAGCGGCTGAGCAGGGTGCGGGGGACAGACAAGCAGCAGTACTCCACATCACAGGTGGGTGGTTCACACTATAGGCCACTAGCGCAATACATTTTAGGCCAATGAAATAATCCCCTCCAGTCACTGCGGAATTCTCAGGGTACAATGTTAACAGGTTGTACCCAATTGACCGCTGTTATCAGTGCTTGTCTCGCCAGTACCAGCTTCAGTAATGGACGCGCCCACAAGACGACCAGCTTGACCCCTATATGTACCTGTCATCTACTGCAGGCCTCAACCATGGCTTCGTTCACATACACACACACTTGTAGCCTTCAACCACAGGTTTTAACTAGACCTCAGCTTGGTGATTTACTGGGTGGTAGGGTACCATAGAAATACATTGTATGTGATACATGTACCAAATGCCCACGGTGATCTTAATGACTGTTAAGACATGCAGTTAATACCTGCAGTGTCCAAAATAGACACTAGGTGACGCCAGTCTACCCTGGTGCCTGTTGTGCACACTGCAGGTTTGAACAGTCTGAGGCGGAGGTAACTAGGATGACCGTGGAATTTGGTATCACACCCTTCTATATTTCTATGTACAGTCCACTTTCTCACCAAGCTGAGGTCTAGTTAAATAATGTGCCCTCCACTGGTGCACGGAATGTACCTGGTTATAACGACAATCCCATATACTACTCTGTCAGCGGCCTTACATGATTTCGTGTCCTGTTCTAATGATGGAATAGGCAGATGGTATCTATACCAATGGGACGGCTGCAGATATTCAGCCCAGTACTTAATGGATAAATGGCACTAAATCCCTAAATTCGACATGGCAACATGGGCATGAGGACAGTTCTCCCACCGAACTTTCTGATCCCAGTTGTGGTTCCTGTTTGCTGGTTCCAAACGTAGTAAAATTTCCAAGTTAGAGGTACACCTGGTGGTTACCAGAGCAAGGCTATGGGGACGAGAGTACCTATAGGTAGCCCAGTGGGACCAGGGTAATGTCGGCCGTGTGTGAAACCTAGGCCAAAGAGTCTATCTTTGTCGTGAAGTAAAGTACTGCCTGTACTGGAAACCGTCCATTAGTTCCCGCCGTCTACACTAGGTGGCAGGTCAGTTTGAGTCGTTTCCAGTAGACCACCACCGGCGTCATGGGGTTAACATACCACTCAATAAGTCTGATATATGGGGAACTATGGTTGACATTCTGCAACCATATAGTGAAGTATACTGTGGTCGTAGTTTCTTTCACTGTGTAAATATGTTTCGCGAGATTTGCAGAAATTAAAAATCCATGAATCTTTTGTATACAATCAGGGATCAGGGCCCCTGATACAATGTACTACGCTATGCAATAACTACCCGCGAAATTGCCGATTTTCACTCTTCCGTGGAAATGTATACCCATGAATATATATGTTCACAGTATCAGCACAAGCAGACTATGTTACTTTTTATAACTAATATGGGCGTCATCCTTCCATTTGGGAGGATATAGACGGGCTAGTTATCTGCATCAAAATACTTGTTGCTGAAAAATACCTGATAGGCAAAACAGTATTTTGACTTTGGAGATTTTTTTGAAAAGCGAATAACACCCCAGAGTTGTAGGGATAAATGTACCATATTCGACGAAATAGGCGCCCTTTCCCTAATGAACTTCCACTTTTTGATGTCCATTTTAGAACAAAAGGCCCTCATATTTTGAAGATTTTTGAAGTCCATTAAACTTCTAACTACTGAAATGCCATTAATATATTTTATAATCCGATAAGTTTATAAGTGTCTTAAACAGTAATCGATTTTACGATATTGTAGATAATAGATAGAACATGAGGCCCAAGGCAAGATGTCTATACGAAACATGTACTCGTAAAGTGTAAACTGGAGTCTACTACAGTGCAGGTCGATATGAAGGGACTCATTGGCGGTCGTAGTTTAGATACATGGTACATTGTAGTGGGATTATGTATGTTTATCTGTGGCACACAGGCCTCTATGTGTATGAGCAATACGTGTGTTGGATGAGGGGGTTCACCCCGGGATGAGGTCAGGGCTGGATGCCCCAGACCCAGCATCAGCTGTGTTTGTAGGCTGTGTGTATGGGGGGGGGGGGGGGGGGATGGGCACTCACCCACTTCTCTTGTGTCAAACTCAAATATCGATAATGATCCATGAGACATTGTCAATAACCTCACCGAGGTCAGGAATCCTCAACAAGTCCGTCTCTTCCTGATAATGTTTTTAACAGGAATAATGAAATATGGTTATGTTGAAGCATAGAAACAACGTAGCAGTGCTACATGCAAAACGATGGACGATCCCGATGGACCACTGTAATGGGATTTACCTGATGGTATACTTGAAATTGCATTTTCTTTTAACATTACAAATTGATATTTGAAAAGCATTTTTCCGATAGACATTCGAGCAGTTAGTTCAGACTAACTTAGAGATCGACTCTAAGTTAGTCACCGTAGCAGCAGTGGGCACGCCATGCAGGGTGAGGGTAGGAGGATAGGGGGAGGCGTCAGGTGATGGTGTGAGATCCAGGGTAGGGGAGGGGAGGGGGGGTCGGGACTTGAGGTTGGCGGGAAGACCAGGTCTCAGGGCGGGCAGTGGGACGTCCCCGGCCCGGTCTACCCGTTCTCCAACCCCGATCACCAAGCCCCAGGTGGTGCAGACAAACAGGCTTTACCCCGGCTATGACCGCGGTGCTGGAGTACATTCATATAAAGAGCTTAGCACGGTTTCTGTAGCTGGGCTGTGTGCACAGTGGACAGTTGTGTCCGGGTGGTGGTGGTGCTGGGGTGGCCGAGTGTCCTGTGTTTAGGCGTGTTTCTGGGGCGTGGAGGCGGGCTGGATGCGCCTCCTGATAACGTCAGTCATGCGTGCTCCGTTCTCAGAACACATAGAACACACTCAACATTGTACAACATACTCAGTTCTCTACGACAAGAACAAGTCTTCTCTCTGAATAAAGAAAGCTTCGTGACCATAGCCTCTTATCACATTGCCGATTTTACATATATATTCTTGAATAGGTGGTGGAATAAAAATATAAAAGTATAAAGACATGTTTTGATCTAAGATGTATACATACACGTACATTTTGTCTGTATCCATATACGTGTACATAGTGCATTATATGTCTTCTTACACCTCAGACTAAGCCCTGCCAAAGAAAAGAAGTTAAGAAAGTTCGTTTCCATTTCCTCAGCGTCTACGGAACTATGGATATTCATAATGTAAAGCAGTCCGAAATACTAGCACACTTTTATTGGCAGGAATGAAAATGTGGTTTCCATTTCCTGTTGTCTACTTGTCTCCAGTGTAGAGACCTAACCACATCCCCCAGTGTCGTCTCCTATTGCTGACATGCATATGGAGCTCACGGCAGACATTACAGCTTGTTTAATGACTCTCCTCCATTCTCATCGCTGCTGCTGCTGCCGGGAGAGGCACAGGCTTCTGGTATATAAAAGTGTATTTGTGGCGTTTCATCATATTGCAGTCACCAATACATTTGTATCATGTAAATATTATACTGTTGTAATTGTAACTGGGAGGTGTTTCTGTCAATCGTGGGGTTTCTGTCAGTTATGGGTGACTCAGGGATTAAAGTTTTCATTTTTCCCCTGATTTCATTTTTTTTTAAATGTCGTGAAGCCTTGTACTTAACCATAGTGGACCTTTATTTAGGGGCATCAATTTGAACATTTCAAGTTCAGTTTCTTTTTGAGGTTTCATCCCTGGTGATTGGACAATCACTACATACCCGGTATAGTGTTACTGTATTGGGGAGATTTGGTGCCTAAGTACAATATAAACTGGTGTAGAATGAGACTCGTCGGCTACGTGTCTATACAGACATGGTGTGTGAGGTTTATCTCAGAATAAAATCTGCATTAGCCTGTTTCCCTGACAGTGTATGGGTGTGGGCGGCTCGTCTACCTGGCCGTACCTACCTGTGAACCACTAACGACACCTGCTCGTGTAAGGCTGCCCCGACACTGGAGAGGCCTCATTAAGGTGCCACCCTGGAGTGTGTGCTGGCGGTCAACATAGCTTCATTGTCTCTCACCTAGCCGCCTAGTGAGGCCAGTTTGCCGAGTTCCCCGGCTGTTTGCCCCCCAGATCAGCTAGCAGAGATGAAGGGGGTTGGCAGCCGATGGGTCCGGGCCCCGCAGCTACATGTAACCATGGCGATTATGGTCGTGGGAAAATGTACTTTCCCAACTTAATCCTCAATCTGCACCTGACAAAGAAACTGATACATGCCCCACTCAAGGAGGTGTGCACCCCAGTGCATAAGTACCCCAGCAGCAACAACAAAGAGCTGACTATTTCCTCTGAGACCATACGTCAAAGTGCTTACAGTTCCTATAGCCAAAAGTACGATGTTGGTTTCAAAAGAAAGCCACTACATCAAAGAGATGTCAATGTATGCATGTAGATGTAGTTTTGTTTGAGTCTATGACGACGCATACATACATGTCTGTTTTTTGGTGCAAGCAATGCTATCATGCTTCTTAGATTCCATCCCGACCCCTCCAAGAAAGTAAGCCATAATTCTTCAATGATTCTGTCACTTAATTATATCCAATTTGACATCAAATATATTATGATTTATACTATGTATGGTCAAGCGCCAGGTCTGCGTGGGATAGAGGAAGTGACAAGTTGCCTACTTTCACTCTTATCAATATCATGCATCCATCTGACATTGTTTTTTAGGATACGGGCGGCTAATGTCCTGTTGACAACGTTGACCCATACTCTTGCTGATGATTATAAATGATATAATGTGTCTCAGGGGCGTAGGAAGCAAATTCAGATGGATGGGAGAAGAGAGGATCTCGGTTTGGGACTATATAGGGAACCTCCTCATTATAGGGGAGAGGGACAGTCCCCTATTTTCTACGACAGTATGATCTATTGAGCAGGGCTTAGCATGCCGTATATTGTACCAGTGTATGTAGCACATAAAACAGCCCAGTAAACGAAAAACGTTGCACAATGGATTATTGTAAGATAATAGTGGGTGCGCCGAAAAACGTTCTACCACAGAACGATGTGCACTAATAAAAAATCAATCAATCAATGTTATATAACGTTCGTGTATGGCTCCTTATTGTGGCAAACGTTAAATAACGTTAAAACGTTATTTTAACGTAAAATAACGTATTTTTGTTAGATGGGAGCCTCTTACAAGATGCCAAAAATAAAACTGGTACATGTACATCTATTGTGGTGTATCATTGGGAGGTTGAGATATAGGACAAATTTCCTATCTTAGATGCAAGAAAAAGAAGACATATTGGGACAATATTTCAATCCTAGATGTCCTAGTCATAATGTCCAATTTCTATGGAAATAATGTCGCACTAGCTACAGTCAGTACTCATATAGGAATGGCGTTAGTCAGTAGTCTCTGTAGCTTTTGAATCTAAAATTGTGTTCATTAAAATCCCCATGAAGACTACTTGGCTGAGAAATGTTGTAACGGTACATTATTACATGTATGGTACATTACGACTATAGTCAGGGGCCTTTTTCAGATAATCAAACTTGTCAAGGCATTTTTGAGTAGAATTTGTCATACAGTTGTATTTACACAATTTGGGTATGCTGAATCCAAATCTGCTGTATGACATTTTCTATTTTCACTTTTTACCCCTGAAAACGCAAAATCAAAATGGCTACCATTTTTCGTCTAAAATTGGAAGATTTAAGTAGATATCAGGTCCTTTAGCTTAGTGCAAAAGGTATATTGGCATGAAATTTGATGTGGCCAGTCCTGGTGGATCACTTTTTATATCTGTATCATTGAAAATTTGAAATCCAAGATGGCTGCCATTTTTAAAGATGGCCGCTCAGCTCAAATCGGGAAACTCTTTGCTTCTTTAGAAATGGATGTAGTTGGAGAATATTATTGATCTTGGTGTCAATTTCTATGTTGTTGCCCCTGAGGAAGCTGATTTCACTACTTCTAAAGCCCTCATATCAGTTCTATTGAGTGAAATAGCTGTTTTATGCAATAATTATATTCAATTTCAATGCAATTCTATTGTAATGTCCTTTCATTTTCCAAACTATGTCTCATGTCCCATTGAAAACCAAATGGTCCCCAGATGGGAATTATCTTCACACTGCAAATTATACATCAGTGCACAAGTTAAGTGAGGGAGTGAGTGAGTGAGTTGAAGGGGGGGGGGGCGTTGTACTGTACTATAGGAGCAAAATCTTGCATATAAGCCACACCCAGACTCTGTGCGGATCTCACCCTCCCTCCTGACACTATAGTCAGTTGAGTGAATGACAGATCGGGGGAGGGGGGGGGGAGGTTTGGTCCTTAAATTCTGTACCACCACTAGTTAGGTGTGTGAGGGAGTGAGTGAGTGAGTGTGTGAGTTGAAGGGGGGGTGGTTGCTTCTCACACTCTCTCTGATATGAGGGGTGCTTCTGGCCCTCTTATGTCCGACCAAATAGGCAGGTAAGTGCAGGGGATTTCTATGATAAATTGAACAAATTACTATTACTATTTGATGTACTTATCTGACATGGTGGTCACATTTAAGGGAGAAAAGACTTTGGGACTGGAATTTGGAAGGTGAGGTGGTCGCTTTAGAGGGATGGTCACATTAGAGGGAGTTTAACACTTTGGGACTGCATTAACATTGTGAGGTTGGCATTATGCCTGAATGCATTCACTCATTTTGATGATAAATGGCATAATTCAGTACTAATAAGTACTATTTGTGCACCATAAAGTGTTGAGATTTTATCTGACCATTGGTGGATCCAGGGGGGGGGGGCCGACGGGCCTTGTCCACCCCCCTAATAAAAGGGAGAAGAGAGAGGGAAAAAGGAAAATAAAGAGGGAAGCATATAGCACATAGCAGCCTATTTTGGTGGAGTATTATTATAAGTCATAAGGACCAAGGGGGGTGATGAACACATCTCATTCAGATTTGAGCATTGTGTAATTGGGAAGGAGAGCTGGAAGAAGACATTGAGAGTGAGTGAGAAAGGGTCACATTGATGGGGATATATTGTAAAGGAAGGAGGGCCAAACACCTTTCATCTAAGGTATCCCATCTGTCTTTTCCTATAATTATCTTTCTCAATACTCCCTCTTGTCATGCACCAAGGGCATATAGCCATGGCTATTATAGAAGGGGTGGGCCCACCAAGGGCTCAAAAACTAAATGTCCTTCCCTTCCTTCCCAACAATGCCCACCTCCTCCTTCCTTACTCTAAATTTGGCCTCCTCTGTGCTACATATCTCCCTCCTCTGTGCTACATATCCCACTTTCCCTCCTGGAGACATAAACTCCTAGGAATTTGAAATGTGTGCCTCTCTTCTCTTCTTCACAGACTTGATACACTCCAGAAGGGTTACTAACTGGCACTTTATTGTGCATCAGGTTTCAAGACTAATGGTGACCGTGTGGGGTGCAGCATGATGCATGAATGCAGACCTGGTGAGGGCTAGTAGAGCTCACAGAATCCACCAGAATGAACCATTTGCCTTCTAGATTTCAAGATTTTCCAGGGGGGAACCCCCAGACCCCCTCTACCAAGATTATTATGCTTTCTTTCTGAAATATGTGTCCTCAAATTAATAGGACTTCTCAAATCTATAGTCAAAAAGCAACCCCCCTTCATGAAATCCTGGATCTGCCCCTTTCCTTTCTAATGGTAGAAGAATAGAATATCTAACTTCAATAATTCCTACATAAATACAGAACTGAGTCTTAAAACATTGCGTCCCAAAATGCATGAGAACGCACCATTTCAAGTCTGGCCCCCCCCCAAAACCCCCCTAGAATAACCACCGTGCTCTACTTGCGGGGCTCAGGGGCAACATACATTCACTCTAGGTTTGCCAGGTTTGGGACCCCCCTCTAGACAATCCTGAATCCTGTAACCTCTCAGCACTGCATCAGTGCATCATGCCGAACCTTCAACCACACAGGGATGCCATGTATGATGACAAGTTCTAATCCTTCTTTCGTGCTCTACTTGCGGGGCTCAGGGGCAACATACATTCACTCTAGGTTTGCCAGGTTTGGGACCCCCCTCTAGACAATCCTGAATCCTGTAACCTCTCAGCACTGCATCAGTGCATCATACCGAACCTTCAACCACTCAGGGATGCCATGTATGATGACAAGTTCTAATCCTTCTTTCTATATCAAAGAAAACTCATGGTATACGAATATAGACCCTTGTCTGAGTCTGGGTGTAATGGGTGTCGTACCTAAGGTGCAATTTGATGATGATTGGAAATCCCCTCTCAGAAAGTATTATGGGTAACTCATCCATATGTATTGAATTTAACTATTACAGGAAATCCATATACTGTAAAAAATAACTTACGTATAAGCCTAACTTGCATAATTATAAGCTGCAGCCTGACTTAGGGCCGATGCTATAAGCCGCACTGACCATCTGATTATGGTGACATTTGTACTGTACTATAGGAGCAAAAACATGTGTATAAGCCACACCTAAACACTGTGCGGATCCTAAAAGCTTCCCCAACAATCTGCTCATGTACCAGCCACGGCTTATACGTGAGGTTTTACGGTAGTACTATAGGAGCAATAGAGCTATATAGACAAAGTCAGAATAGATTAGATAAGAAAAAATCCAATTTATGAGTAAGTTTCATCTTTAGAATATAGTCATAACACCCTGAAGCAGTCATAAAACCATAAAAACATGATAAGTAACATGTTGATCTACTATGTATTATTACTGCATTCAAGTCAGGTTCTTCACAATTTAACAGGGGCTTTATGGTTGGAGGAGGTACCTGGTCTCTCCCCCAACCCCTCCCCTTTGACTCAAATGGGTTATACCTCTGTCTTGTATATGATAAGTCTATATGACTAGCTATGGTAGATTGTAGTACAATGCATGAGTATACATAATAGGCATATGAAAAGGATGCCAAGGGAGAGTATCATAAGTGAAGGTTAGGAGCAAGGATAGCCATATATAAGTAGATATCTCTCTGCTGTCGTGAGTATCTTTGAAAAATGACTTCCAAGAGAAGGGTCTACAGCGGTAAGCCAGCCAACAATGCTACATGGGATCCAGATGAGCTCCAGATTGGCTTCTCACCTGAGGCCCACTTGGATTTAACCAGGGCTGGTCCAGATGAGTGGGGATCAGGTGTGTTTGCTTGATTGGGGTCTGGACCATCTGGCTGCCCATACTGACCACATAAGAAATCAATGTGCACCTGAGCCCAGTTTGCCCACTTGCAACCCAGGTGACACTAACTTTAACAAATTTGAATGGGACATGAGACATAGTTTGGAAAATGAAAGGACATTACCATAGAATTGCATTGAAATTGAATATAATTATTGCATAAAAGAGCTATTTCACTTAATAGAACTGATATGAGGGCTTTAGAAGTAGTGAAATCAGCTTCCTCAGGGGCAACAACATAGAAATTGACACCAAGATCAATAATATTCTCCAACTACATCCATTTCTAAAGAAGTAAAGAGTTTCCCGATTTGAGCTGAGCGGCCATCTTTAAAAATGGCAGCCATCTTGGATTTCAAAGTTTTAATGATACAGATATAAAAAGTGATCCACCAGGACTGGCCACATCAAATTTCATGCCAATATACCTTTTGCACTAAGCTATAGGACCTGATATCTACTTAAATCTTCCAATTTTAGGCGAAAAATGGTAGCCATTCTGATTAGGCGTTTTCAGGGGTAAAAAGTAAAAATAGAAAATGTCATACAGCAGATTTGGATTCAGCATACCCAAATTGTGTAAAAACAACTGTATGACAAATTCTACTCAAAAATGCCGAGCACATTTTAATAAGGTTTGTATATCAGGTTTGGCCCCAGACTACTATTTTGGTGGGGCATTACGACTATTTTGGTGGGATATTACGACTACTTTGATGGGACATAATGACCATTGCAGAGGGAGATTTTGTCCACTGAAGTGGGACATTGCGTCCCAGGGGTGTGGCGAACGGGGGGGGGGGGGGCGTGAGGGGGATATGCCCCCCCCCCCCCCCACTTTTGACTAACCATAAAGATTTTCATTGTTCAGAAGCCCCCCTCTTGTCCCCCGCCCCCTACTATGAAAATGCTTGCCATGCCCTTGCCGTCGTCCACTGAGACAAATATGGGACATTTCTACTGGGACATCTAGCTATCGGGACATTGGGATATTGCGTCTAAGAATCCTCCCAGTCTAAGTCCCCTTATGCCTATATGAACTACCTGACACCAATAGGTATACTCCAACCGCCATGACGCTTCTCCTAAAATAAACTTTTATAAACTGTGTACAGAAGGCATACAGATATAGGACATTGAGAAAACAAATCTTTATTGATAGTGGCGTTGTGATGTGCTTGTGGTGTTCTCGGGTAATGCTTGTACAGCAGCAACATGTAGACTCAAACAACAGATAGTGTCTAAGGTTTGTAGCCTCTCTTGTGGATTGGCTTTAGCTGTAACATTTATATGTCTGTCTTTCTATATCTATATAGCTAACGGAATGTGTGTTTCATGTTACCCGACCCTACCTAACAAGACAGGGCCTACCCTAGAAATTTTTGACCTACCCTAGCTATTTAGGATGTAAGCTGAAACACACTTCTTTTAGCCCTAGCACTGTCTATAGCCAAATGACATTAACCCTAACCATGAAAAGGTTAGACGACACAGAAAGTTGTGGACTTGGACCGCCTGGTTAGATGGCATATCTGCTTTACAGCACTCATAGTAACGGAGTAATAATATAAATGATAAATAACAAGGGGTCTTTCGGATTCCGCATTAGCGGGATATAGACAGAGATAAAAGTAGCTGAAACCAGAACGTGTTAAAGCTGGTACCTGACATGTCCGAAATGTTGAGTTATGGAGATCACTGGTTGTACCTAGACCTTATCGCCTGTTCGCTGAGCTGGTTGTTGGTGACCAGAGGGAATACCATTGTTGCCAGCGGAAATTGCACCGTACTCCGATCATCTTGCAACCTCAGAATGATACCTTGCATAAGATTCAGTTAAAGAAATAACTGTTCATGTGCGTCCATGTACCGAGCACCAGCAGTGACGTCAGCGCCCGACCAGTAAGTCCTCCTTTACGTTTGTATATATCATATACACAGAGAAAAAAGTGAGAGTCAGCTGGACTCTCCCCAGGGTCAGGCACTGCCTGACTCAGGTAAGAGAGTCTGCTGGACTTAAAACAGTCACGCTGAGCCTCATTTGATAGTCCCATAAAGTTACTCCTATTTGAGAGTCAGCTTGATCCTCGTATCACAGTCAGGGAAGACAGATGTTCATACCAGAGTCAGGCTGACTCTCTATCCACAGTCAGACAATGTCTGACTTTGGGATAAGGGTCAGTTAGCCTGAGCCCTCTTTGTTTGCTACCAGGTGGGGACACAATATAATATTGAGATTTAATGGTAATGTATAAGACACCATTTTTGTGGATTTGTAGATTATATATATTGAGATTCTTGGTATTACCTCTGACATATGTTGGCACAAGTATTTCGGTGTTGTTACATACCTAAATAACTGTTGGTTTGTGATTGCACACCCTTTCCTATTCAGGAAAACAAAACTATTTTGTATGGGATTTATTTTTACAGATGTCAGGGAGGTAATATATATATTTAAAAAGATCATTCCCCAATGCAATTAAGCAACTAGCCTTACTGTACAGAAGAGATTCCAGCTATGCCTGACTTTCATTGAGGCCAAAGTCCAGCATTGCTAGACTCACATCCATATGTGAGTCCAGTTTGGCTTGACTCTTGATAGCCAGAGTCTAGCATCATTGGACTCTTGCTCTAGGTACAGTCCAGCATTGCCAGACTACCCTTGAGTATGAAAGTCCAGCAGTGCTGAACTTTCGTACATGAGAGTCCAGCATTGCCTGACTTTGACTGCAGCGAAAGTCCAGCACTGCCTGACTTTCATCACAACGAGAGTCCTGCACTGTCTGACTTTCATCATAATGAGAGTCAGGCAGTGCTGGACCGTGGAAAGGCGAAAGTTAGGCAATGCTGGACTCTCATTCTCATGAAAGTCAGGCAGTGCTGGACTCTCTCTACAGTCAAAGTCAGCTAGACTCTCACATGAGGGTGGTTTTGGCGACATGGGTCTGACTATGGCATGTGAGTCCAGGTGACTCACATTTTCCTCTGTGTATGTAAGCAATCTTGGAATTAGAACTGAATCTCCTAAAAGGATTGCAGATAACAACAATGTGTTCTGTACCTAAACATGATTCTATACTGCGGCACAAGTTTATAAAGTGATGGTGCAGCTAAAGCGCTGTATAGGCAGCAGCAGTATATCATTCAGATATGCACTATAGTACACTATATGTTTTTGCATAATCCTCTTTTTGAGTCAAATAGTACCGCGAGTGTCTCCTCATGTTGCAAAATGAGAATGGATGAGAGAAGCTTCAATATGGTATCCTTTGGTGCAGGAACGTCCGTCCCAAGGATATGAACCAATGTGAATTGTTAATGAATAATAATAACACCAACGTATTAATACACCATTTGCCGACTTGCTGTATTTATCTGCAGAATTAAACATCAAAGAAGGTTCATGACCACAATACCTTGCGACCTTTAAGACCCTTGCGCGGGTCCTGCTTATGGAACCTGCTCAGGGGCCTGATACGACAGGGGCTTCATTAAGATGTTGATCCCAGCAGAGACGGGTCAACATGGACCTGGTGCGATTAGCACCGAGTGTATTAAGCAGGCTCTTGGTGCAGCTCCTGGTGGTACAGGGCCCTGGAGGACACGCACAAACCACTCAGTTAGGAGGCAGTGCCAGGTCAGTGTTGGGTAATGACCACCAGGTGCCCATTCCTTCATGTGGCACCCCAGCACCTGGATTAAACACCCTCCATATCGCATACCTCTCCCCGCTCACGTCTCCAGGCAGGCCCCACTTAGTCCTCCAGGGTGGGATATGGGAGGGAGGGGGTGCGGCAATCTGCCTTTTACCGACGCCTGGCCTACTCCTAGTGCAGCGTGGTCCGAATCTCAAGCAGCCTTCATTAGTTTGACCAATATTAGTTTTTGTAAATGGCGGATGATTGGGGTACACTGCGCGTCGCGCGGCCAGTCAACGAGCCGTGTTTGATCCGTGTTTGATCACCATTTAGCCACCCTCAGGATCCGGCCGTGCACCCCGGGGCCTGCCAGCACACAGCACCGTTTGCCTTGGCTCACCTGTGCGAGAACTGACAAGCCCAGGGCTACACTAATCCGCCGCACCCTCCTGACGCGCATGAAATTCACTGGGGTCTTTTAAACACAAATATTACCAAGTGACTGTCACTTTAGGGCTGGCCCCGTGCCCGTGGCCTGGTTCTGAATGGTAGTCGGTGGGTGAAAGGTGGCATTTTAGGCTCGTGTTTTAGCATGGGCTCAACATCATGATTGATATCCATTAGACTCTCACCAATCTCACTTTAATGGGGTACTGTGAAGTAAACGGCGCGCAAAACTTCATCAGGTTAATTGAGTCTGCATGCTCCCATTCCAATTCACGTTTTTCTTTTCTACCTGCGATACAGTGTTTGGTCACAAAATTAGTGGGCGGTGACTCGCTATGTCCCTAAAGAGAAGGGATTAATAGTTGGGTATATTATCAGTAAGGTGTTAATGACAAAATGTAAGGAATAAAATTGGCGTAGCCCCCCTCCCCAAAAGAAAAAGAAGAAAAGGAGAAGAAAGAATTGTACAGAATTGTGGTGACTATTCATGTTTACTTTATATAAAACTTAGTAAAAGGTGGGTCCGGGAGATGGGTATAGTAAAACCATAGCATAGTGTATAGTACATGGAAGTTGAACAGATGATGCATGTACATGTGGAACGTGGGTGCATTTTGTTGAGTATAATTAGCAACATACACACGCTTTCTATAGACTCGCGAGGGCTGCATACATATGTACCACGACAAAGGTCATAGCATATTAAAGAACTATGCGGCCCTTAAAGGTGCAAAGGTGAACTGGATGGTGTCTCAAAATCGGGTTTTATCAGATCTTGTCACAACGATTCCCCATACTAGGACTTGGGGGCAACTTCTTTCTACTACACGTACTTGAATAGAGAATTGCTATCTCGTTATCCCTGACAAACCAGTGTGGCATCGCATTGCTCAACGGAAGGGTTATGCTGATAAAGCGAGAACATATTCCCATCCACATGTAATGAATGTATGAATTCCTGTATGTATATTGTATAGATACGTTCATGGGGTATATTAAAAGTGAGAGAACTAACCGAAACATGTTTGATTTGAAGGTGGACACCAGCAGCGCCAATGAACAGAGGGACACTGCAGATTTTATTTACCTCATCTCCCGGGGTAACATGGAGGTGCAGGTCTGTGGGTGCAGGAGGTGGTGAGGGTGTAGGGCTGAGGTCCCACCCCCAGATCTCAGCTTCCGGCGCTGTGCTGCACCACCTACAGTCTCCCCACGGCTAGGTTTCCCTCCTGTTTTCTAAGTAAACACTTTTGACAATACATCAGGGGTGGCATTGTGAGGGCTGGGGGCGGGGTGTTGTAACGGCCCCTGAGTGGAGGTGGTGGTCAGTGGTAGACCGCCGACACAGGTAGGGCTGAGATACCTGTGTGATACCTGTGTGTACCTGCCGCCTCTGTAGCCTGCTGATAGCCTCACAGACCCGCCCCTTACCTGCATGCCGCGCGGCTGTTTGTTCAGGTGAGAGATGATAGCACCACTAGGACACACCGCACCCCCCCCCCCCCCCCCCCTGTTTCTTATGTATGGGGGAAGACTGCAGGATCCAGTCAGACACATTGGTGGGATTTAATGGGAATTGGTGAATTATCTTTATTATTATTTTGCCGATAGCTGAGGGGATTTCATATATTAAACATATATATGTACACACTTTATCAATGACATCGTGTATGGGCTTGTCGGTATAAAAGTCACAGATATGTGAATGGCTCTAGATACAACGCAGCCTAAAGCAGTTATACCAAGTAATATATTCAATAGAAGTGAAGGCCTTCGGTGAGACGAAATATACGGACAGCATATTATGTGCTAGAAAATACTTCTTTCTCACGCAGTTCTCACATGCATATTCGAAGCATGGTAGGAAATGCTTTAGTTCTGCCTATCACTATACGGAGGCAAACATTAAATTGTATTCAACCAGCATGGGCGGTAATGCTATGGCCTAGAATGTGGCTTGTTGCAGGCGCGGGGGGGGGGGGGGGGTACGAATCGTGCACAAATTCTTATATAGTTTTGCGTGCGGCCTGTGGCGGAAGACCCCAGACTATGTGCGCTATGTTGTGATTGACAGCAGTGCCTCCTTTACTAAGTGAAGACAAACATACCGAGACGAGGCAGCCTAGAACGGTCCTGGGTCTTCTACATATACAGGGACGTCAGCGCCCTGCATATAGGTGTATATGTGGGAGGATCAAGGGGGAAGAACGAGGGGTTGCAGGTAGAGGACTTCCTAATAGTCTGGAAGCCAGAGGGGTTGACCCCAACTTCTGGTATAAAGTTTTTTTCTCTTCTGATTATTGATGTATAGGGTCTAGGTAAGATTATCAGGGTGGGTGTGGAGCTCTCATCCTTGGGCAATTTGAGTTATTCAAGATGGCCACCAGTACACTCCCATAAACTAAAAATGTGTTTATCTCAGCTTCTAATCAACTTAGAAACACAAATAAAAATGCAAAAAGTTGATTCATGAGGTCAAGGAATACAACCCTGCCATTTTCAAGAAGAAATATGGCAGCCATTTTAAATTTTTAATGAGATTATCCATGAAATATGCCTCGTTTTGACAGAAAAATGGCTATCACTGTATTGTCAAAGTGTATAATAGTAACCCCATCAGCATTGCTTAACCCTTTAGGGCCAAGCATCAACTATAGTCGATGCCATGGGGGGCCGAGCATTGACTATAGTCGATGCCATGGGTGCCGAGCATCGACTATAGTTATCATAACTCTATGGGATTTACCAAAGGCTCGGCCCTGGGAAAGTTCCTATAAAGATGTCTCGGCCCCATCACCAGAGAATAAGTGTTTTGCTCGGCCCTAAAGGGTTAATGGGTTTCCTGGTTGACTCTCATATGGGACTCACCATAGATTTGTCCTGGGCTAAGTGGTGGGTCCCATATAGGCCTGCCCAGATTTGAAGTTTCTATGTTGATTGCATAAGGACCGGCTTAGAGTATCATAGCCCTCATAATAACTTACCTTTGTTGATGTTTGCATGTCCACTAGTGCAAACAGTTTTTCTAGTTTCTTTACCTTAGTGACCTTTATACAATGATAATATATTAAAGATAGTTATTTCTATGTAAAAAGCAGAGAAAACCATGTAGTCTGAATTATTCCTACCCACTATTTAAGATTTCCTGCAGTTGGGGATTGTATGTGGTATATGAATAGAGTTACAGTGGCCAACTGCTGAAGTCTGAAATACTTGCCAGAAGATGGCACTTAGCTGACTTGGGGGGGTCTATCCATTGAAGTACACTGGGTTGTGATTTTGACACCTCCAACTTAGGCATTGCAGGCAGTCTGTGGTGGGATTGGGTAACCGGATCAAAAGATAAGCACATGCAAAGACTTTTTAGCCAGTTTATCAATGTGTGTGTTGTATTATTTGTTGTTTTGTCTAACCTGCTATAAGTGTTCCTGGTTAACTGTGTTCCAGTTTAAATCTTATTTCAAAATGGGACTTCCACGAATGAGCATTCTTTCTCCGTATTCATGAAGGCAAAAACTAATGGCACAATAAACATTGGCAGATCCAGGGGTGCCTCGAAAAGGAAAGGACAAAGAAGAAAAAAGGTAGGGAGAAAATTCTCCTTGGGTGGGGGCCCCATCACATTCTTGTCAGTTGTCAGCATCACCCTGGCCTAGGGTCCCGGCAGTGTATGGACCCCTACTACTTCAGTGTCCTAGTGCTCCCCACCTTCCTTCCGGGCCCACAACCCCCGCCCCACTCCCAGCATCCCAACCCCTCCTTCTAGCCATTTCACCCCTCCACCTAACGATTCCACCCCTCCTATCAGGGTTCCCATCAGTCCTTCTAGGTCCCCATCCCTCCAGCTGGGGCTTCAATGCGTACTCTCTGGGCTTCCACCCTTCAACCTCTGTGGTCTAATTACCTCCATTCACACCCTCAGAAAAGTGAGCGTCACTCTCACCTGAAAGCCAGGCAGTGCCAGACTTTCAGGTGAGAATGCTTTTGGCGACAGTGACGCTCACTTGTCTGAGGGTGCAGGGTCTCCAATCCCCCAACCCAGAGCCCCCATCCCTTCTTCACATGTCAAACTCATGGTTATGATGAGGATAGTTTGGGAAGGGCTGACATGCAGAGGCCTGAGATAGGGGCGTGAATAAGTTTGAGGGGGGCGAGGTCCTTCTCCTACCATACACATTACATATCCGCTCCTCTCCCACAAGCCCTCATCTCCTGTCCCATGTCTACCCCTTCCAGGCTAGCTCCACCTGTGTCCTCCCTGCCATGTATGTCCTGCCCTTAACTAGCTCCTCTCCCCCTGTCATGTTCTGCCCTCTCCTTTATTGTCTCCTTCCCCATGACCCACTCTATTTACGTGTCTCATCTACCCCTGTAACCTCCCATCCCCTGTGCATTTCCCTCACCATGACTGTTTCCTTCCTTTTCTGGTGCTTTACATCCTCCTGCATCCTCCTCTTACTCCCCTGTTCTACCCTGCAGAAATTAGGGAGAGGGACATATAGAGGGGGAATCAATGGAATGGGGGGGGGGGCAGGAAAAGGGTAGGCAGGTAGGTAGGGGAATGGGAAAGCAGAGGAAGAGGGAAGCATTCGTAGAAGAAGGGCAGCATGAAAGAAAAGGACAAGGAAGCAATGGAATTCAAGGCAAGAGAGGGGCATGGGAGGGGGCATGGGGGGACAGTGTGATGGAAGTTGGGTGGGGGGGGGCTGATCTCAAGACTAGATATCAAGAATCATACATCCCCAGCACTACGATCCAGAGTGTGGGTATGATTGAGTATGGGAGAGGAAGGGTGGGAAATGGGCTGGACATAGTTCTCCCCTCTCCTGCCCTCATCCCCTACCATCTGAATTTCCTTGCCCTCCCATATTCCAAACATCACCTTCCCTCCCCTACCACATGGGAGAGGAAGGGTGGGAAATGGGCTGGACATAGTTCTCCCCTCTCCTGCCTTTATCCCCTACCATCTGAATTTCCTTGCCCTCCCATATCCCAAACATCGCCTTCCCTCCCCTACCACATTCATTGCCCTCCCATATCATCCGCTTTCCTCGTATAATCCCCTCCCTTCATATAATTGCCTCCCCTACAATGGCCCCTTGCTTCCCCTGCCATATCATATTTTCTCCCATCCCCTTCCACATCTCTCTCCCTTCCCTCTCCGACCACGATCCCCCTGCCCTACATTGTCCCCCTCCTCTTCCATCCCATATGCACTCCCCTCCCAATCCTGCCATGTTCTCTTCTCACTTCCCCACCATGTCCTGTCCTATCTCTCTGACCTCTCCTCCCCACCATGCTCCTTCCTTCTAAATGTCCCTCCATCTTTCTACTGTGGCTGCACCATCTATATTTACATAGTCCTTTTCTTATGGGACTAGGTGTGGGCAAATGTATAAAATAAAATACAAAATATTACTTCTATATTTCTTTTGCCAATGATTATCAAAACATTTTTCCTCAAACCAAATGATAGCGGCTAGGTACAGCCCTAAGTTTTATATTACATCCCAAAATGAGCGAGAAGACACCACCATTTCAAGTTACAGACATCACCTCTAGGTTGGCCAGGTTTGAGTATATGTCATGGCCATTATTGGACATTCATAGCAATTCCCTATATGTACAGTTCTACCCTTATTACTTTGATAATCTAGAATATCTGTTGGGGTTGTTATTCCCAAAAGTAAATAATGATAAATCACAAAATGACTGTATTGTAGACACTACAGTAACATCTACTTTAGGATAACCCGATAGGGAAGACTGGGGTACCACTACAAATTAGGGCCCTTTTTGCTAATTGTGTCACATAATTGTAAGAATGTTATTGTCACTAACTATTCCTTTTTAAGCTATCATGAGTGCATGAATACATCCTTGCCCCCAAAAATGTTTTAAATGCAAGATGGGGACAGTATAGTGTTATTATGGCCATTTTTTCGTCAAAACAAGGCATATTTCATGGATAATCTCATTAAAAATTCAAAATGGCTGCCACATTTCTTCTTGAAAATGGCAGGGTCGTATTCCTGGACCTCATAAATGTACTTTTTGCATTTTTATTTGTGTTTCTAAGTTGATTAGAAGCTGAGATAAACACATTTTTAGTTTTCGGGAGTGTACTGGCGGCCATCTTGAATAACTCAAATTGCCCAAGGATGAGAGCTCCACACCCACCCTGATAATCTTACCTAGACCCTATACATCAATAATCAGAAGAGAAAAAAACTTTATACTTGAAGTTGAGGTTGGGCTACAAAGGGGGCTTCTACTTCTAGACTATAAGGACGGAGACATGATTGGGGAGTCCCGGATATAGAGAAATGTGGGAATCATAAACGTTTTAGCAATGAGTGTATATGGTTTGAGTATAAAGCTTCATAACAATGAGTAGAAGGGGCTCGTATGTGACATCCTTGTCCTTTTGTTCCAGTATAGTATCAAAGATATGTGTTACGTGTTCCCGTTTCTGTCTTTGACAATCGTAGATACACATCCGGACATATATAGACAGGCACAGCCCAGCACCCTTTCTCCCACCCTGTGTCTCCATATACGACCTATACCATCTGAAAGTGGACACCATTTAGTCTGCTTCCTCATATTGTCCACATACTCTCACTGGGTTTCAGGAACCTGTGTTCCGTCCCTTCACCCCTCTTTCTGCCCATCCCAAAGGCCCCGCTCCCTATTGTCGGCATCCAGCGGCCACCGATTGCCAATTTCGACCAGCATTTAACGGTGGATTATAGGAAGAGGCGACCGGACGGAGGCGCGTCGAGTCTGGAAAAGGGGCACATCAGAGGTGGTGGGGATGGGTGGACAACAATGGCGGACAATGGCGGGCGGCGGGTGTCCGTGCGGCGCGGCACCTTGAGACGCTGTCCGCGCCTCCTGCACCAACATACGGCCAATTAACGCACGCCAACAGTCAACATCCGCCCGTATTGATGGCCGACACGCGCCCTTCCCGACCCCGTAGTACTCCCCACACCTCAAAGGTATAGCCCAGGGGCCACGTTACGGACGAGCAACTCCTCAATGGGAGACATTTTGTATTGCCATTCGGACACCACTGCCGTCCAGGAAACCACACATGAGCCCTGATTCCAATTTGATGAAGACGATGATTTCTATAGCCGTTTTCTACCGATTTCATGCGACTGTTCCAGACTGGAGTATCTCGTCTGATTATTAAATTTGCTCTTCCATAAGTAATTGATATCTAACTTTGAAGTCAGTGCAAGTGAAATCCGACCTCTTACCCGAAAATATCAGAATGAGTCCAATATTATCACAGGGCATTGGTTTGACGTACCGTAAATTCCCGCGTATAACCCGCATCTCGCGTATAACCCGCACCCTGACTTTGAGAGAACTTTATAACCCGCACCTGAGGTCTGAAAGTTGCGGTTTTAGTACTGTACTATACTGCCAAAACCCCTCGTATTACCCGCACCTAAACTTTGGGGATTTTGTAGTACTGAGGGTTTGGTTCACGTATAACCCGCGGGTTATACGCGGGAATTTACGGGGTAATAGGATGAGGCAAAGAAATGTGTGTTTTCGGTACCATGATGTGTAAGCAGTGAAGGTTAAAAAAACAAACTTTAATAGGCCTTTATAAATAATACCAAGAAATTGACTCGCGAACTGTGGAGTGCCCACCCCCTCGTACACGACTATATACTTTATACACACTATATACTTGTGAGTCATTTCCATGAAGACATTTTGACTAAGTGAAATTATCATGGGAAACCCGATATGAATGAGGTCCCCAATGAAAGGACAAATGAATTAGCCCCTAGTCGATATAAACGTGTGTTATTTCCTCCACTTTTCTGTTTGAATGGTGAGCTGCACAAAGGTGGACTTTGACGTAATCTTGTTTGGAAAGACCTGGGGCTAGGTATTGTAGCTAAGTTATTTTAGCATACATTATGCATCAGGTAATGCAATGCATAATAGTGACCAGTGACAATTATTCCGCCATATATCAACCTGTCAGAAATAAAGTCGTCTGCTAATGTTGATCCCTGCTGTCTCAACGATCTGGCCTCCAGGGCCTTCCACATCTCTTTATCCTGTCGATAATTGGGACTTTTTTTTCGCGTTGTAGGGTTTAGTGAAAATGTTCATCTGGTTTTCCCACTCGACGAAATAGTCGTCCCTTTGTCATAGGTGGCCATGACGTGGGAGACAGGCTCCCCCGACCCGCCATTGTCCCTACATCGTGGATGACAGGCCATCTGTTGAATGTCGGCAGGAATCAAGTGGCGAGGAAAGCGCCGACAAAAACACGCGCCAAAACTTCTGAAGTGCGTCCATTAAAAATGTCGTCTGCGGCCGCACCGGAAGTGGCCGCCCCGATCTGGTATTGACGGCACATGCGCGCGCTGTCCTAGTTCCTCTGTGGTAGGAGATGCAATTCATTACAAAGGCAAACAGGCGACCCCAACGCGCACGTTACATATCGATGGCGCATTGGAAACTTCTTGTAGAAGATCGATGCAGCGGAAGCGGCCACAATGGTGGGCGGCCTTGCCGTGTTGGGTGTGCCATTCCGGCTGTGGACAGACGCGGGCACCGCACTTCATATCAGAGGTGCGGTGCACGGGTGTTTTTATGGGTCCGCCCCTACAGAGGTAGGAGTGTGTGATCTATCGGAGAGGTACTGGGGTCGGATGGGGCAACCGGGGGGTGGGGGGGGGGTGGGAAGCATTGGGAGGGGATGATCCCCGGTGATTGCTTGCGTCCTGGAGGAGAGGTTCCGTGTTGACCGTCAATCCTCCAGGTAGGTTGGCTGTGGTACTGCATGAGAGGTCACACAAGATGTCCATGTTTATGGTGGTCTCAAAAATGGTACTGCATCATAGAGGCGTTTTGGTATTTTCTCTGTGTAAGTACTAAAGAGGTCTTAAAATGAAGGGTATCATCAAGGCGCATACTTTCTGAGTCTCACTGTTCATCAACACCTCAAGATTAAGGATACATGCACACAGAAACTATTTGTTCTAAACTGGCCTTTTAAGAGGAGCCTAGGGTCTTCTAAGTAACAGGCAAAAGAAACCAAGTAAGAGTTGTCGAAGTGACAACATGTCAGGTTACCATCCCACAAGAAAACATTCAGTGTCATCTAACTGACAAGCTTGACAGGGTTGTATAATTGACATGTCTAGGGTTGGCAATCAGCACACCAGACCAGGTACATTGTATTTTTTTAGTGTGTGAAAGACACCATTTAATATGATTTAACATAACACATCAGAGTGGAGATACTTAATCCCATCAGACTGAGGTCAGACCTGAAGGGGTTCCTTCACACTCACACAAAGAGCCAATCATGCTGTCCGTGTTCGACAATAGATGTAACAGATCGGACAAGGCAGGCCTCTTATGTTCAATTACTGCTGATCACGCCGCCATATGCGCCGCGTGACTCACCTGGGTGGCTTTACAACACATCAAAAGCAGCCTCCACCACCGCCAGGTGTCGACTTATCAGCAGGTGATTACACTTATTGCCCTAATCTGCACAAGATAAGCCCTGATATCAAGGCTTACGCCCTCCCTGTGGTGACTGGTGTTGTGGGGTGGGGTTGGTGTGGGAGGGGGTGATCGGGTCATATACGGGGTCATATACCTGTTTTTACCTGGACAGATTGTAGCTGAGAAGTACCTGGTCCCTCACCACCCACCTGGCGGGAGGCTGCGGGAGTGGGGGGGGGGGGGGTTACATCCACACTGATAGCCTGGCCAGGTGGGACACAATCACCTGGTTCATAGAGAGAACTTCAGAACCCATAACACCCCCTCACATTTCCCGTTTCAGTGTGTCAATCACGTTTATAATGCTTCAAATTTACAGCCACTCATGATAACAACCCCAATATATCGCACTATAAATGTACGCCAAGTGTGCCAAACGGCTACATTGTTGCCAAACCTACACATTTCGTATTGTTGCAGATGAAATGCTGTGATAATTGAGTAATGATTTAATACTATGTACCTGTGAATTGGGTATGGGCAATTAGACTTAACATTATTACAAATGTGTATGGTTTCCGTGACAGTCCAAGTGCATTAAATTGGCTGGTTGAGTTCAAGTACATAATTGGCTATATCATCTACCACTTGCTGAGTACTGTTCAGATACGTCATTCCATTGCATCGCACTCCATTTTCCCCGTCCGTGCACCCACACCTTTGTTACCTATCTCTTTGTACATGTTATATTTGAACTGTGTGCCCCTCAAAGTCTCCATATCACAGTGTCCCTGTAGCAGCGGCAGCACGTGTCCCACCAATTCATATACTACTCACACTGCCCAATGCTCAGTGCGGAATTCACTGAAAATGCAACCCCGCCCCAGGAGTCTTCTAATTGACAAACTTGCGGGTCCTCAAACCAGAGTTGTCAGATACAAGGCCCACTTGGCATATTCCATCCCAAAACCTGACATTTGCCAGCCCCAGCCTTACCACTGCGCCAGTGCTCGTCCCTCAGTCCTTGTGCTAACCTAAAATCTGTCAACCAGGAACTGATTCACCATGACCCCATCATTAAAGCGTGCAGTATGTATAAATGGGAATATTACAGGGAAACCCATGTAGGACTGAGATTCCCTTTCTTTCTTTATGTGTATGATTCTTAAAAAGCTCAGAAGTTGAAACAAACATGAACTATGATCAGAATCCACTGAGATCCGCCTGTAGTGCGGATTATAATGCACAGGTTAACATTTCTAGGGTTGTGAATGACCCTAAACTAACTGCTTTGACAAGGCCACAGGCTGGGCTAATATTGTCAGTCAGACAAGCCAACTGATGGCCTTTTACAAGGAAAGGGTCCTTCACGAAGTATCAGCCATACACAGCCCAGTGTCACTATACATTTCGTGGGATTCTGAAGCTAAGCTGGGCAACCCAGATGTCAGGCAAAGTGATTTGGGTTCCTTAGACATGTCCAGATCCAAAAATCTTTGCCTCCTTTACTACACTTGATTGGTACTAAAAAAGTCCTCGGCTCAAGGTCTATGAGAGGGAACTTTTCTTTATGCTCAGGAATTTAATTATGTAAATAATAATATTATGTACATCGGATCCGGAAAATGTATCTTGATTATTGATCCATATATCTTTATTTTGGTGTACATAACTGCTACTTTTCCTGGCGACAAATAAAGATAAAATGTTATTTAAAAAAAAACTGGCAGGGCATTAGATGAAAATCGGCCATGAAAATCAATTAACTCGTTCTTTTTATGATAGCCACTTGGTTGAAGACTTGGATGTTCTGATTGTAATAGAATTGTAGGTACAAACGGTAAAATCATGGCCGCATCCACAAGAAAATAAACTCAAGGCACTTAGTCATAGGTATCTTTAGAATGTAGGTCAGTACAATGTATCTACATGTATGTGAAGAGGTTTCCTTAGTTTATCCCAATACATGTGCCACACTGTGACGTTGGGCAGAGTTTTACAAGCCTAAATGTGGCCATAAACTACGTTTGGATTGTAAAGCGTAGGAGGAAGTAGGGGTCGCCGCGACTGGCGTTATGATAGGCCATAAATACAACCTCAATAATGTTAGCTATTAAAGATATGTTAAACTTCATATATTATTTAGTTGAATTTGCATACCATGCCATGTTCCATTTATACTGTTTTCCTTTGGCTAAGGGGTTTACCCCTGGGTCATAGACAACGGTTCCGTCATACACTGAAAAAGTTAACTCATCTGCAGACTCGTTTAAGTGACAAGGAAGCAGGTCTTCTAGCTGGAGTTGTCAGATAGAAGACCCACTTGGCATTTGACAGCCCAAAACCAGATGTATGCCAGCTTCAGACTTGGCACTGCACCAGCCCTAAAATGTCCAAAGGGTCAGCATGATGTATGAATGCAGGCTCTGCAAATAGACTCGCCAGAGCTACACCCATACATCATTCTTACAAAATGTATAAAGCACATTGATAGTGGTATGCAGCTAACATTGTCAGTCAGATGAGCATAGTGTCATGTTGTGGGATGGTAACCTGGTAGGTACTCAGATGGACAACCATTAACTTGTTTATTTTATGACAGTCACTAGGAATACCCTAAAGTCTTCTTATAAGACGACTATTTGACAACTTTAGGTGCTTCGATTTTTCAGTGTATACCTGGATCCAGCTGAACCACCTGATTTCAAATGGATCCTCTGTCATAGGTCAGGTCTTCCCATATAATAAAAAGTTTCAGCTCGTTGAACAAGTGTGGGCTCATATACAGTGCCTCTCTGTTTGAGTACCACTGTGTACATTTTTGTCCACTGAAAATGTTAAACTTGCTGTAAGACAATTTTTTTAAGGAGTACAGGACATTGGCTGCATGTACTGCATTGTAACCAAGGCAAGCGACCTAGGGGTTAAGGGATAGAATAGCACAGATTGCACAGATCTTGATGAGGTTAGTTAAAATGATTGGACAGGTCGTAGGGCCAAATTGGGTGGATGAGTGCTGACACACCATAATTTTCCAAGTGACACTAGAACACTTGATTCAAATTATTGCCATCAAAATCCTATAAGCTGACCTGTGCCCCACATGTTATAAGCCGAATTATGCCTCAAATACACCTTAGGCAACATACGTTACACACACTCTCTGGAAAGTAAGTCACTATCGCCGAAAGCACTCTCACCTGAAAGCTAGGCAGTGCCTGACTTTTATCTGAGAGTGACTTTGGCGACAGTGACGCTCACTTTTCTGAGGTTACTACTTGTCATGAAATCGCATAAGCTTTATCCTCGGCTGGCGCCTTGGACAATTACCCTGTCCTTGGCTTATAACACTATTACAGCAACTCACTTGTACCACATCTACCACTACTACGGTTTCATTTTGGCCCATGCAAGCATTACATAGGCAGTGTATATGAGCTGTATACATGTTACATTGAGAGATGTGATCTGACGACCATCTGACAAATGATGCTTTATGAGATTAAGTATGCACCACGGATACTACCCTGCCCCATATTGCCTGGAAGGAGTAACCCGGCTACCATTGATTTCACCCACCTTTTCAGTTATAAATTCCCTTCCCCGGCAATATCGGGAGGCAAGAAGGTGGAGCGTGCCCCTGAATACGGGACCGCTCCCGTGTGGGTTTCAAACGGATTCCAAGTCACAGTGCCCCTTCAAAATTTCATCTCCTCGCCGCAATGTGACCCCACTTTTTGGTGCTGAGAGGGGAGAAAAACGTCTTAATCTGGGACGCGTTCACTGCTTCATCTGGCTCCATTGGGTTACCCAGAATTCCGAGCGCGCCCGACCCAGGGGTCAGGTGAGTTGGAAGGGCGTGGGGGAGAGGGAGTCTGTTTTCGAGCTGCAGAGCCAATAATTTCGTCGTTGGCGGTACGTGCCAAACGATGCAAATCCCCGGTTTTGGATGCTGGGCAGAGTGAGGACGGCGCTGAGGTGCGGCCCGGTCCGGCTGGTGGATGCGTCAACAGGGCCCGGCCGGCGGCTAATGGGCCTGGTCCGCACCCACCAACACATCACGCAGAATCCTCCAGGGCCACAGGCCAACCTTAGACCAGGCCGTGAGCTGTATGCTCTATGGAGATGAACAACCTGTGAATGTTCTGCTATACAGACAGCTATAATACGGGGAAATGGTGCAGAGGGGTCAAGGTACTGGAGGAGCAAGCTAATCACATGTATACCGCTATACGGTATGCGGCATATTCACTCTATATTATACCGCTACCTGATTGTAGACATGCAGTACAATGTGCCTGATTGTGCACTTGCCCTTTCATACGAAGTACCGGGTAAATGCGTATTGGCTACTATGTCAGGACAATAATAGAGAAACACATTAACCTTCTCAGTTAATGTACATCTCAAAATGATCACGGATGCATCTTACTCCAGTTATAACATTGCAGGTGACGTCCCTAGAGCCTTTTAGGCAGTTTAAGTAGCCCCCGTCTTTATTGCCCTTTGTTTGTTACATGTACTATTTTTACTGACAACAAGCTCGGCAGCACACTGTAAGACGGTGCGTGTCTACGAGCATCTGTACATCTAACTGGTCAGGCTAGCTCGGCAGTACAGAAGCAATTTCTGTGTTCTGTTTTCGCTACTAGGTGGCGCGTCCGTGCCGTGGCCGGCGCTGTGTTTGCTGGAGATTGTCTGTGCCCCCTCGTTTAGAGCCAAATTGAATTAAGTGGAATTGATTTCTTACAAACACAGCTTATTTTACTGGAAAACAAGGACAGCAACTTGAACACGTACTACAGCAGGCATGAACCATCAATTGGCACTCATATGAGAATATAATGGAATATTAAATTTGGATTGGTCCTGGGTTCTCCATTTTACCAGGATCTTTGGCATTCCAAAAACAGATTTACATATACATTGTTTGCAAACGCATGGTCAGATTCTAGAAATTCAAGTCTAGACATTCCCATCTCCGCTGCCATCGTTTAATCCATGGGAATATATATGAGGATAGGGAGGACCCTTCCCTTTCACGTTGTGAAGCAAGTCCACTATAATAAACCAGTTTAATGCCTGCATACCACAATGTACAGCATCTGTGGCCATTACACTCTCTATAATATACTTCCCGTAAGGCATAGTCCCAAAAGCACATGAGACTGCGGCACATATACTTCAGTTATTCTTTTCCAACGTTTCTCTCTCATAGTCTTTCAAAATAATATAAAGGCGCACGAAGCTGGAAACCTCACACGGCATGGTGTTTGCACACATATAAGTAGGGTCGGCGTGGCCCCTGGAGGAGGGTTCCACAGGTGAGGGAGGATGGTGGGACATTTTCAGCTTTCTTATTCACAACTGGGAGCCTCGTGCCGCCCCATCACGACATGAAAAGGGGGGTCCCTTCCACCCCCTAGCCTCTACCGTGCCACATCGGGAACACGATGGGAGCGGAGATGGTATTTTGATGTCGCTTTATGACACAACTGTTTGCCTATGTTGAATATCTGGATGTGGTCAGGAGGACAGACCTACAAACAGCACCCCATTCCCAACCTCATACATGTAGTCACTCAGCGTTAAATCTTGAACTTGCCCACATCCCCATATTTATTTTACAGATTTAGTTTGAACCTTAAGGACATCGTCTCCAGTGTTATTGCACACGTTCTTCCATGACTAATTATGATTCAAATGCACAGTCTTCCATATACTGGTACGTCTCACATTCCAGGAAGTCATGTTTAGGGAATTATCTGATCGTAATATCGCATACGCAGGAGCAGGTGCTTTTGCCAAATTGTTAGATCATTTCACCATATGAACTAATGAGATGGGTCTTACTTTGGAATTCCCCTATGAGTAAGCTTGAAACTACATATTTATCCCAGAAATTATTTTTCTAACCCAAGGTCACTAGTGTCGTGTCTGAAAATGCTAAACCATCAGCGGTACCACACCCATACCCCCCCCCCCCCATACACAGACACTGGACTGCCCCATACCGGTGACGGGCACTCCTTGTCTAGGTGGGCATGATTCAGCACCGCACCCCTCACCCCACGCAGGTAGACGCCCACACACCCATCTTACCATCAGCAATACTATACGTAGCAGCAGATTGCAGGATTCTCTCCTGCTTCTCAACTTCATGTACACCACAGAATTATACAGTAATCTGCCTGGAATCTGTCGCGACTGCATTTCTATGCTACAGAAAGGAACCTCTACACCCTCGGAAAAGTGAGAGTCATTGTCGCTAAAACTACCCTCACCTGAGAGTCAGGCAGTGTCTGACTCAGGTGAGGGTAGTTTTAGCGACAATGACTCTCACTTTTCTGTGTGTGTAGTACACAGGGCAAATATATATGTACCTTGCCTAGGGTGCTCTACACTGTAAAAATATTCCCTTGAATATACGGAGAATCAGTGTAAAATTTAACGGTGATTCATCATAACATATGATTACGGTGAGGCAATGTAAAATCAATCAATTTTACTTTGAATATCCGTAATCCAATACAGGGAAACACCGTTTATTTTTACAGTGAAACACAGTTTATTTTACGGTGAAGCTACGTTTAATTGATTTCAGTTTTATCACACCAGGTGGCAGTTTGGTTCATGAAGAGATTTTCCTGGATGCTAGGAACACCATTTTTGTGGTGATAAGAAATATATATATATACAGATACAGCTGTAATGTTTGCTCTGTAGCCATCCTAGAGTGACTTCTGCTCATGGACTGGTATTACAAAGTGTCATGAAGCATTCTATAAGGCTTTCATAGACTAATTCCTAATGATTAGGTCTGAAGTCTTGACACTAAGATGATATTGCTGATTGGAACCAAATTGGGTTTGGAACCATATTGAGCATGGAGTTAGGTATAGGGGGATAAATAAACTGAATAACACTGGGACAAATCAGTTAAATTACACAAAATACCATTACAATTATTGTCTAGGCACTGAATCAGAATACAGTGATGTTTTGTATTCTGTTAAAATAACAGTGATTCACAGTTCCGTAAAAATAACGGTGACTTAGGAAAAAACGGTGACCGTAAAAATAACGGTGAAAGTCCGGCACCCAGTGTTGCCAGTGAATCTCCGTTATTTTAACGGAATTTTTTTTACAGTGTAAGTGACAAGCTTGGGGGTCGTCAGTTACTCGTCAGTCATACGAGTTATCAGCTAGAATACCCACTAAGCAGATGCCTGTTCCAATTTCCCATTTGAAATCTGACCAAACATGTGCTTTAGACAACCATGGGCGTGTTAATTGTACAGCCCTGTCAGCCTTGACAGTTAGATAGACCTTATCTTATGGGTATCCGATTGGCATGCTCACTTAGACAACTCATTTTCTTTGTTTTTATACTTAAAATCTAAGACCTTGTTATAGAACGAGTTTAGAAAGCTTTTGTTTTTCTGTGTAGATTTCTCTCTCGGATTTAAGGAATAAAGTAAAGGTCAATTTCTTAATTGTTGTGTTTTATGGTTCTCCAAAAGAGTTTGATAGAAAAAAATAGATGCCATGTCGGACAGCTGACCCTGTGTATTACCTGCTCTGTGTGTATATATGCGTCATTAGCTGACGCAGCGTTGTGACGTTAGAACCATGATGACTGCTGAGTCACCATGGTGGTGCCAAAGTCCTTCTTGCTGTCAACAGCAATACTGCAGCGTCCCTTTATAAACACCAAACTTGGTCTCCATCGACAAAATATGCCAATATATCCCGTGTGCAACTGCCGTATATATACAGGGTACAAGCCGTAAGCCTGAAGTCCACGACGACAGAAACATATCATACTGCACGTGTTAACTGTACCAGCTCACTTCTGCTCCCATGTTGCTCCTCTGTCACCTGCCTCCACAGGTGGAATAGGGGAAGAAGACTGGCGTTACATTTTAACACGCTATATGATGTGATTATGCGGCCACGACACCTATACACTAATACAGTATCTATGTGTGTGGGATTGATCAATTTTGAACAACATGGGATTGTGGACTTTGGCAAGAGCACAATAAAAGGTTACTCTGACGACAGCAAGAGGGGTTCTAATTGATTTCCTGCCCCATCCAATTTATTTATATTCACGGGTATACATTTTCGCGGAAAAGTGAAAATCGGCATAGTTTAGTTACAAAGTTTCAGTGAGTGGTAGCTGAATGTTCAGTGAATGACAGTTAAGTGTTCAGTGAGTGGTTAGTGAATCACTGAGTGGTCAGTGAGTGGTAGCTGAGTGATCAGTGAGTGGTAGTCTAGTCGCCAAGGAGTGATAACTGAGTCGTCATTGAGTGTATGGTAGCTGAGTGGTAAGTGAATGGTAGCTGGATGGTCAGTGAGTGGTCAGTGAATGGTATTCGGGTAGCTTGAGTGGTCAGTGAATGCTAGAGCGGTCAGTGGATGGTAGCTGAATGGTCAGTGAGTGATAGCTGGATGAGTTTGAGTTTGGTAATTTTCTTATTGACATACATTTTGCAAAGTACATGAGTGGTTGGTCGGTGAGTGGTAGCTGAGTGGTAAATGAGTAGTAAATGAGTGGTCAGTAAGTGGTAGCGGAGTGGTAAGTGAGTGGTAAATGAGGGTCAACATGGGTCATGGCAGGTCTGGTCCCACCAATCACAGAGTAGTGGGAGCTGACTGGTCAGTGAGTAGTATACAAAAATGTAGTAATTTGTCGTTCTAATTCTATGTATATTTGCTGAAGCCAGTACTTGAAAAGAGTGGGATGGGGTTACTGGGCCCTATGATAAAATGTGCTTCCTATGCATATTGTGATGTGGATAACACGTTAATCATTTAATAGCTTTCCAATGGCCTTGGTCTGTTGGTAATGTTCATTCATATATAATCCGGTAAGTCTAATGTGTATAAATGTTGGTGACATTAAGACAAGCGTGTTAGGCTAGTATACCATACAAAGCCGTGTTATGATTCTATTGCGTACTGCAGTATTTACTCTACTGTATCCTGGCTCATATAATAACCATGTAGACACTGCACATTGCTCTTCGATCGGAGCACTGGGTCGAACAATTATCGTTACATCAGCCAAGTGAATAAATGGGAGCCGCGCCCTATCACCACTCAGGCATGGGCCAGTATTTTCTTTTCATTTGCGCTGATTCTCATTGCAGGCATCTTGCCTCAGAATGGGCTCAGTCCTCTGACAGGATCCTGCGCTGCTGTGCGCGCTCAGGCAATATTCAAAGCGAGCCGAGATTATTTGATGTCATGATTAGATTTTTCTCGATGGCTTCAAGACGCAATAATCAGCGCGGGGCCCTTTTGAGGCGGGCAGTGGGTGATGAGTCCCTTTCAATTCACATTGAGCAAACGCAGTGCTCGTGAAACAAGAAAGGGGTGGTGCGGGGTTGGATGTGTTGGAGTTTGGAGGGGAGCTGTTTCTGTGGGTGAGTGAAAACAAGCTGTGTGTGTGTGAGGATGGAGGTGGTATGACCATTGTGGGGGTGTTGGGGCCGTCACAATGTGCCGGGTGCCCCCTGGCGGCCGCCATACACCCACGAGGGGGCGCCCCAATCTGCGGGGCTGGCCTGATAAACCGTGGAGCGCTACGCACACTAATAACCGACCGGCTCGAGAGCTCGTTTCAATTAAGTACTGCGGCCTTGGATCTCGAGGTAAATCATATCACTGCGATGAGGGTGCTCAGCGCAGGCAGATTGAATGCGGCCCCGACGCCCGTTATGTCAGGGTGCTGGATAGACGAGGCGCTCCAGGACGCCTGCCCCGCCCACCCACCATCCACCCCTGCCCCCTGCACCTCGATGGGCCATAGATAGCAGACTCAATAGCTCGAGTGGGTGCTGACCTAACTTTGAGTGGCCATAGCCCAACTCCATTGTCTCTGGTAAATTTTGGACGTAAATAAAAAGAAAACTGATAGCTCTTTCATCCTGTACTCGAAGACGGCCAGTTGAGTTGGCACGGGCGGCCAACATAATTCCCCATCTTAGTGTACCCCTTATTGTGTCTATTCAGTGATAGCATTATCGAATATGCAGAATTTCAGGGCTATACAATCGTTATCACACACATGCACACACATATACGGTGTATCTACATTCAGGCCAGGCAGCAGCATAGAGTCACGGCAGCATTAGCAATTGTGCGCGTTCTGTCTGCCCCCCCCCCCCCCCCACACTGTAAAAAGTTGTTGTTTGTGAGCAGCAATATGTGCTGTAACTATACAGTACTTTAGCTGTAAATAATAATACAGCAGATTTTGCTGTACATGTACAATTCTGTTACTGTAGATGCAGGTTCGAATCCCATAACCAGCAACCAGAGGGAGAGAGAGTAGAGTGGTTGGAAGGAGTACCATACTCCACAGCTCAAATATGACCTGATCTTTTCAAAAGCCCACTGATGCAGGCTACATAGTGACTGCCCCTCTAGCTCAGTCGGTAGAGCCGTGGGTGATGTAGTCTGAGGGTCAGCGGTTCCAGTCCCGGCAGAAACTCTCATACTAACTATATTTTTCCTGATGCAATTCTAAAGTATAATATATTTTGGTACAGTGAAATGTTACTATTGAAAATATGCAGAGGATAAAAACAATGTATCTCTACAATCTGCATGACAGATAGTAAATTTTACTTTGAAAAACATAGGCCATCAAGATTACACTCCAGCTAATGGTAGTTCAGTACTTATTAGTACATTACTGCAATAGGGTAATTTTCATATCAACCCTTAAGACATGAACAGTCTAGTTCTAAAATTGCCCCCAGGGATCCTGAGTTGACCTCGTTACCATTCACACATAAGTAGGAGGTGTTTCAATGAACCTGGCATGCAGGATTCACTGGTGTAGTGGTCATGGTTCGGGACTATGGATTGGAAGCTGTTGGTTCAAATCTCCAAGATGTTGAATATATGTGAGCCCTTTTAGAACTCAGGTCCGCATCTACAGTAGATTCTACTGTAGGTCTACAGCAGAATTTACTGGAACCAAAGTTGCCCCCAATATTTGCTGTACAGGAACACTACTTACTTCTAACAGTGCAGCTCGATCCCGAGCTGATACATGTGTGTACTGAGATCGAGTTGATTGATTATTTGTCTGCCTCATTATAATCAGTAAAACACCACATTCGTTATGCACGAGGGGCCACTCGTGGACCAGCTAGAGAGTCTGTTTACTGACTCTGTAGGTGACATGTGGCTCGTCTCTGCAATGGTTGCTCAAATAATGCTGAGGACCGCAGCCAAGGAACCGACTGCCATGAAGAGACAGGACCGGTTTGTCATCCCGTGCTTAACCTCCGTGTGTGAGGTGGTCAACCTGACCGTGGTCACCCTGACCGTGGTCAACCTGACCGTGGTCAACCTCCCTGTAAGCCCATGTAGGAACTCACATAATCATGAACACACATTATTACACTATTATGTTATCTTTAACTCCTGTCCTGTACAAAGCAAGTTTGCGAAGCATATATACATGTTTATTTGGGCTCCGTCGTCCTGGCATATGGGATGCAGAAACACTGGGCATTGATACATATGCAACCCTTTACGAATCTTGTATATGTTTTGGGAAGGAGGGAAGACACCCTTTGTGTTGTGTCTCAGTGACCACCTTTGGTGTGAAAGAGAAGGCTGGTGCGCCACAACTCGCCTCTGTTAAGGAAACACAGCCGACGCCCCGGCGGTCGTAATATTACGTGTGTAATATGAAAATATTGCCGTCATATCCGTCAACATTTGCGCTACAAACATAGCCGCGGTGTGGCACGGCTGCGTGAGGTGGTGGCGACGCAGAAAGAAATAGTTCTATGTCAATTGGAAATGTGTGTCTAAAAGATTGATCATGCTAGAGGATTTATGATGGGGGGTGGACGAAATAAAAAGAGCCACCACTTTGAATGAGACCCTAGTTTGTGTATGTCGTGTGGTGGCTAATAAAGACGTCACTTAGTGTACACTCCTAGTGTAATCTGCAGAACAAATGTGGTGGGATGCTCCTTCTGTCGAGTGGGTATCACAGGGTGTCCTTACAGACTTCCGCTCCTTTATTCCTCGATGAATATAAATCTCCAGCAAATGGGTGGCGTAATATTTCACAGTGTTAGGATACTGGTCTGAGGAGGCCCATTTTTATATTGTATGATTAAGTCTCGGGAGAAAGTTCAATGCGGGTACTTTCTCTAAAAATCAAATGGAAAACTCACGAAGGTTCTCATATTTCAAATGGAGCGGTGTCAATGCGAGTCAAGGATGTTAAAGGCATCTGAGAGTTATTCCTTCCAAAGATGATACTCCTTTAACATTTCTCTTACAGAACTCAATTTTGAAATAAGGTTGCATGTTTAATGATGTATAAAATATACATACTCGAGTATTGGCCAACTTATAAATTATATTTCCATGACTGAATTTCCATGGCCATGTGTTTTATTCTTCACAGCTGACATTTGGATTTGATGATTGCCTCAATTTGGATTTAATACATACATTCGGTGTATTATAGATACTCAACGCTTTGCTCTTGACTTGATTAGTCTCGCCATATGATACTTCGGGCCTTGATTTCTTCATATTGGTTTCTCTGATGGCTTTTAAACATTGGCATCTCCATTAGATGGCGTTGGTTGCTTCATATGTGGCTTCGCGCCTGGCCTTTGCACATGCAATGGCTTCACTGCTAACCTCTGAACAGTAGTTTCACAGTTAGTGTCTGAACATTGGTTTCTCCTTCAACGTTTGAATTGTTGACTTATATATGTCTTTCAGCCAACCTCTGAAGACTTCCACTGCTGTCTTTTATACACTAGTTCTACTGCTGTCTTTTAAACAGTAGTTTCACTGCTGGCGTTTAAACAGTAGTTTCAGTGCTGGCTTTTGAACAGCTCTTTCACTGCTGGCTTTTGAATATTGCATTCACTGCCGGTTTTAAGATACATGTATTACCCTCTTTTTAAGCAGTGGCTTCACAAGTGGCTTCGCTGTTAGAATCTGAACTGGGACCTCACCTCTGGCTTTCATGCTGGCTTAACTTTTGCCTTCCTATTTTGTATCATTAAATATATATCCATCCCCCGTTGTGTACATGTTACACCCTCACACCTTCAAAAGTGGCTTCCCTATACTGGCTTCCCCAGTTCACAGATCAAACAGCCCCGGGCAGTATAGGATTGTCTGTATTAGAGGGACGGCTCAGCTGGTATTCAATGGGCAGCAGCTCGGTCTGTGTGTTCTCATAACAGCCGGCGACAAATGGAGAAATATTTGTGCTGTGATATTAGACTTATTACTGCGCTGGGCAGCGGGCGACGTGTGCTCAGCGCGCCTGGTCAAACCTCCCCCCGAGCCCCACTGTGGACACCGGCGCCCCGGCCGCCAACAAGTCATGAGTGCTCACAAAATATTAGCCCCAGATAAAGATGGACAAGTGCTGGTCTATAAAGAAGCAGCCACCAAGAGGCCTGTTGCCAGTCCCCCTCTCGGCACTGTGGAGACGAGGGAGAAGCAGGAGGCAGCTTCCCAGGCCGTGGAATCTCATCTGTTTTTTAGAGCCGCATGAAAACCTGTTGAATCACGCGTTGGCTAATGGAAGTGTGGGGTTAGAAGAAAGGGGTGGGGCGGTGTGTCAGTAATTCGCGGAATTTTGAGCCTGCAGGATTGGGCGTGTCTCTCATGCCACAGCAACAGGGGAAGAACACTGGAGCTAAGAGGCCAGCTAGCTCTGAAACTCGGCCTACACCTCCTCTCAAGTGATCACCACAACCCAGCACTCCCTTCAGGCCGTCTTATTCTGTCCACCCTGGAGGGATTTGTCGGCCGGGAGACGGAGACGGCTGAATGGTACCTGGGGACAGGTCTGATCCTGCAGTGGGACGGCGGCTGGCTCACTACCTACACGGGCAGGGGAGGCCAGCACGGGCAGGGTGGGGCTGACCTTTGGAGCATTGTGGCGGCAAGAAGAGAGGGTGGTGGCGGGCCGCGGATGGGTCTGTGTGTGCTCCATGTCAGGGCTGGGTCCTGGTCGCCCAGGTAGCCTGGCCGACTGGGCTGCCTACTTCACCACCTGTGTTTGTTCACACCTGCTGGCCCCGGCCCCCGGCCCCGGTCTCGGCCAGGCTGCCCACCGCCACACAACCCCTTGGCAAACAGTCGCCATCAACTCCATGGGAAATGAGGCCTGTCAGGCGGGCAGGCAGCCAGGCTGGAGGTTGAGGTGGGAGGATGGGGGTAGACGCTGGTGGGTCGGGGGGAGGCGTCCGACACCAATGCCCACCTCCCCAATACCTCACATTTCCCATTGTGCCCTGTAGACACCCGAGCACTTGCCGTCTCCATGGTAACGGCCCATGCGGCTAGGACGGGGTCCGGCACCTTAACAAAGGGCGGCTCCATCACATTCTGCTGGGCGCGCCTGTCGGCCCGGTAACTGTTGTCGTTACGTCAGGCGGCGCCCCGTAACGAGCCCACCGCCCACAACACGCACACACGGCCTGCTGTTTGTCTTTAGGCCCTTTAATCAGTTGGCGGCCGGACGGACTGTTTGCCCTCCGAACAATAAGCTTGAGTAGGTGAAGGTGTTGGTGATGAGGTGTAGTGGGGGAGGTGGGGCATTGGACCTTCTAAACACCACCCCACTAAAATAACACACCACTCAACCAAAACTTAAAACACCACCACCAAATCAAATGTATATATGCCGGTACCCAATAATATACATGCCAAATTAATCTATATTTGCCCAATTAACCTGCCAAATGCATTCTACAGGTCAGTCTTCTACATTCTCGGGGGTCTATTCCGGGGCATTACATTGCCATTCCGCATGGTCTCTTGTCTGCCCAAATTGCCTCTACGAAACCACTTGACTGACCATCCGGTGTTCTGTTGTGGACCCAGTCCTAGTGTCGTCCAAACACGCACCTGTCCTGTAGAAAGTCGCGGGAAGCCCCAATCAAACAGACCCACCTGTAGGTAAATTAGGTAAACTGGGTGGGTCTAGCTTAGGGGAAATTGGCAGGCAGGTAGAGCAGGACGTGCCAGCAGGTATTAGCTGGGTGTGAGACCGTCTAATTACCTATAGTCGTTTTAGCTCCACACCATCAGAGGACGACAAACATGCCATACCCTCCCACACACAAACCAAGATCCTCTCCAATTTGCATCTTATTACCCCGTGTCCAGAATAACAAAACACTATCTTTAACAAGGTTCTGCTTGAAGAAGAGGTCTAACCTTCAAGATGGAACTGGGTGCTGCAAAAGTCGGGTTTCTTTTCTGGAATAGATTTATCCTGGTTTTGTCTGTGGGCATATATCTTGGACAAAGCACACTTCAGCAGGACCTGATTCGTGAATGAAATGAGAAGAGAGATAAAAAGTATAGGAAAGGTTCTTCAATCCAGGCGTTGTTTCGCCATGGAGACTCGATACTGAGCAAACAGACCTGGCATCTTCCTGTCCCTTCTTACATCCGCAGTTAATCAATATCTTAATTCTTATAAGTTAACTTGGTCGGTGCTTGGTGCTGTTGGTGCGGCATTAAACAGATAACAAGTCGGGTCCTATTCACATCTCCCCTAGCAACAGCCGCACTGGTACCTGTATTCCCCGTCACTGGCCTCACATCGCCATTCATTATTCATAGCAGCAGAAATAGTCAAGGCGATTTATTCATATGGCTTGGAGACACGGCAGAGAATCAGCATGCAAACCAGATAATCAGGTTATAAGACAACCCACCGTTCTCCAGTCGCTGCCAGTAGGTGGCAGGATGGGGATGGGAGAAAGAAGCATTGGGCCCAACGACACTGCTCCTAACATTTCTGGCCCAATGCATACGTAATGTAATTTTTCCTGCACTACTTCCACTAATGAAGTCATTCTTCCCTGTGTTCGAGCTGACGCTATGCGTTTGGGAATGAGATGGAGTAGGGGGGGGGGGGGGGGGGTGAAGGGAGGTCTGGATCCACGTCAGGCTCTTGCCAGCGGCAATTTGGCCGTAATGAACAAGAGAGCATATGCCACTATCTAATGTGTTACACTGCGATATAAACCAATCTTCTGGGCGACAGCTGCATCAGATCAATTCGCTAATGCGGCCATGGAAATAAATGAAATGGAAGAGATATTCCATCCCAAATCCCTTTCCAAGGCATGCCCTATTGCTGTCTCCTGAGTGTCCTTTACAATACCATGTCTTCAAACTCTTTCAGTAGCTAGCTCTTTCCATTATATTTATGATCTAGGCTTCGGTCGTTCTTCAATGGTGTTGAATCATAACTTAATAAACGCTATATAGCTGGTTTCTCCTTATACATGTATATACCCAGAGTAACACATTACAACCTTCTTCCTAAAGTCACTTTCGTTCTCAACAGTATGGCCTCCTTGGGAGCGTCAATTGCCTCATGGATGGCTTCAGTAGTTCATATGGCTTCCAACGATACCATAACAATTTACATGGTGGCTTTTATTTTATCTGTGGCTTCCCATGCCGTATAAGCCATTCCCTATACGTGAATGAGGCGCCAGCATCTGAGTTCATGAATCCTGTCACTCAGGACTCGTGTGGATGACCCCAACATGCGGTAACAAACAGCGCTGATGGCCCATGGCAAATTTACCCTCAACTCTCATCACATTCAGCTTACGCCAATTTACATGCCCACCCGTGTTGACGTTATCTTACCCCGGCTGCTGGCTGCCCGCCCGCCCTGTTTATGTTTTCGTCGGGCAAATTTGCCTCGACTCCCAAGCTATGTTGTCTCGGAATGCTGCCCTGCAAAAAGGGGAACTGATATTTCACATGGTAAATTTGCAGTGGCTTGTGTATGTTTTGATTGACAAATTTACCTAGGTTAGTTGTACTAGGCGGGGGTGGGGCTGAGCTAAGGAGACTGCCCTGATACCCGGTATTTGCTGCTTGTCTAGCGTGCGGCTACTTTAGTGGCGAGGACTGTGCACAAATAGGCAGGTTTCCATACGGCTCATGCCATGATGACAGAGCAATCCGTGTCTCTACTGTTCAGGTGAAGCGTCTATAGACACTGGACTCGCAATGATGATAATCCACACTCAACATTGTATCGTAAGTCCAGTCACCCCCCCCCCCCCCCTCCCCTCCCCTCCGCCTTTATACCCATCAAACACTGGCCGTGTATACTACTTCATAACAAGGGGTCTTTGACAACTTTTGGGGTTTGTTGTTTGCTTTTAACCATTGTTTTACTGTACTGTATTCGTTTCGGCTCAGACGGGAAAGCTTTGCTTGGTGTACTGATACAGCTTTGTCCTGGGGTAGTCTGGTCTATGGGGAATCAGAATCTCAGATCAACACTTTCTAAAGACTGTCCCAACATCTCTTGTATTGGTTATGGCCCAACAATGTTGTAGGCCATTTCTTTATATATATAATCGCAAGATCTTCTGCAAAACCGCAGTAGTGGAATCTGGCCAACACCATGAACATACGTCGAATGCAATACTGAACAGAACACCCATCTTTGTTTGATACACTCCCACGCTTGTTTGACTCAGGCAATAATGTTGTATTATTTCTTCACCTCATATCCAGACTGACCTAACATTCGGTGCCTTTCACGTTACCTTTCCTGTATTAATTGCTAATATTCAGTCCATGTAGACCATTCCCGACCATTGTAAAGATACCATACACAACTATGCATCTGTACAACATAGACATATGCAGACCACTCCATCTGAATATAACATGGACGCACCAAGATATGCTCCAATATAGCAACTATCGGTAGTACATATAACCGTGTACCATATCGTATCGCCTGGATCCTGTATTTATATGTACGACCGTATAACACTGTCTACACGCCCCCTCTCCAAACTGCCATCCTCCAGCTCCACGGCCGTTTTCCCCACATCGATCAGACCTAATAGGGGTTGATTGAGCCGCCTCCTCCAGGCGGCCCCAGCTCCTCCAGGGGGCCCCCTCCCACCAACCCCGCTTCTTGCTAGGTACCGCCTCGCCTCTCCATGGCAACGACATGTGTCCAGCAGCAGGCAATCAATGGCGGACGTGATCTTGATCCTCTGGTGATCGGCCCTGCCGCCTAGAGGAACGTGTATATGGAGGATGGGCCTGGGGTATGGTAGGCTGAAGGCAATGGTCTCACCACCTCCGTCCTCTTCCTAAAAAGCATTTCTCCTCTTCGATTTTAACATTTGTGGCGAATAAAATATAATCAAAAAGTACATCAATGAATGAAATATATCATCACTTTTACTTATCAACCTTCTACTTCTATGTTTGTTATTCATCATTTTCATGTCCTCAGAACTGAACCAAATATCGTGTATAATAGATATCGGAGAGGGGCGGTAGTGCAATCAATGCCGATGAGGCTTTACTGTGTTTGTTGATCATCTACACACAAAGACCACCCACCCGATAAAGTTAACAAAGTCCTTCCCAACGATCTCCTTGTGCGCACAAAGAAATAGCCCTATAATGTGGATGGAATAGCTGAATTAAGTGCTGGTTATACACATTTCTAGTGGCTGTGTGGTTATTGCTACGCAAACCCATCATTTATGAACACAGACACCCTTCGAAATGCTCATATATGTCAACGTGGCCAAACAGGGTTGAAATTGTGAACTTAACCAGGGGCGACTCCTCTCGCGGTAGTCCGATTAAACAGGCTAAACGGTTTGTCGCCTCATTAGTCGGCGTTCAAACGACAAGGGCCGCTCACGTCTCCTTCTGCATATAGGCAGGCCACGACTGGGGCAAATTTGGACAAGGATGAAGGGAAACAAGTTGGCAGCAGGCGTCTGCCAGCCTGCCTCATGCCGCCCCCACCCCGAGACCACACATACACGCACACTGTCCACATATACGTGCACATCTCGGGTATGGTGGTCAAATAGTGGCCGCCTCCTTCTGTTTGTAACATGGAGGCTGAATAGTGTAAATGGCGGCCATGTGTTTACAGTTGGTCAGGCTCAGAATCTCAACAGAAAAGAACGCTGCAGATCACATACCAGAAAGAGCATGATGCATTTGGTATAGGCATTGCCATGCTATTTTGGTGGTTTTCCTGATATGTGGCGTCACGATGTATATGTATGTTTACAACTACTTAATGGTATATTAATGTCTGTTTAATACAGACATACAGGTACATACAGAGAAGCAGAAGTTCCAAGGTCATGCTACACTTGTCATGTAATAAAAATTAATAATATTATAATATTTGTAGAGGTAACAAATTGTATATATTTTTGTATTTATTGTCTTACACTAAGTTACAGTGTACATATATAGAAGTAGATAGACAAGCGACATGATCATTTCTTAAAATCGACATGCGACATGCGCCATGGAGACTCCCCAGCCATAGCCCATTTTACATTTGGTAAGTCGTAGGACTGAGAACCCAAAAGTCCCTGGCTCAATACCCAGTGGGACTGACTGTGAAACATACATGTTTATTTGCTAAAATGGACCATAATGTTTTAGCCCCCCCGCCCTCTCAAGAGGGCTCAGAACATTTACACCCCTCCCCCGCCCAGGAGGGGTTGAACTCAAAACTTTTATGATCTCAACCCACCACCTCCTCTATTGCAATGAAAACACTGACAACTATAATATTGGGATGAAAACAAACCTTTTCCAAAAGTGTGTTTGTTTTGCAAAAGTTTTTGTGTCAACGTTTAAAGGTTTTCCAAACGTTAGGAAAAGTTTTTTGCAAACGTTTGCAAACCTCCTGAAAACGTTTTCCAACCGTTAGGAAAACGTGTTTTTTGTTTACTGGGCCTGCACCACTGCTATGGACCCCTTTTGTAGCAAATGGCTCCCAGCACCCCATCATCTCCAACTTTGGTCCAATATCAGAAAGGGGGATATAGAACTTGTGTGTGGCAGGGCTGACACGAATAAGGAGTGGTAAAACCGTCTGCCAACTGCGCCACAGGTGGAGGATGACATCGTGGGATGGTGGGGTCAGATGCGCGGGGGGGGGGGGCGGTGAGGAATCGTAGGGAGGGCAAGGCATGTAGGTCGAGTATATTTGTGAAACATGACAGGACTGGAAAACGAAGTATGAACCACCACCATGCACCACCACCTTAGCAGCGTATACATTAGCTGCCACACAACGTATTCTGCCTACCCTCCACCTCAATTGGCCTACCTGCAGGGTTATACCTCACACTGCCTACCTGCAGATGAAGTCTGAGCATCTCCGTACTCTAGCATGTGCACGTGAAGTTTTCTATTCTGCTTTATAATCGTCATTCAAGAGCGACCGTTTTAAGATAACGGTATTTCCAAACAGAACATAATTCAAAGCTGAAAGCGAAGGTATCCAACAGGCGTCACTCTTGCTAAAATACTAATGTTTGTTCAAGCAAAAGCCTCATTACAAATGCAACGGCTCTAGACAATTCTGTTCCGCCCTAAGTTGACTCACCACAAAATAAGTGTCTTTCTTACAATATGCAATACGACTCAACAAATTCTGTTCTAAACAAAGGTTATCTAGAAGGCCCTGATGGGGATTTCTTTAATATTTAGAATGTAGACCATCCCTGGGCGGAATAATCAGGGGCCGGGTATCGGCGCTTATGAATACCGCCAAAAATCGGCGAAAATGACAACCTATATGAGACGTCTACGTTGCTTCAACTAGCCCAAGAAAGGGGATGCTCCCAGTCAAATTTGGTATGAAACTGGCTTCTACACTGGCTTCATGCACGAGCCTCCAGCGTCCGTGCCGCTGCGCCCCCTCGTAGAGACAGGGAGAACTAGGAGCCGCAGGTTAGAGGAGATGGGGCTTGTAGAGATAGAGGTAATGGTGTGTCTGTGTGTACTGAGAACACGCTTACAGGGAAGTGGAAGTGCTGGCTGCATCAACCATTGCAGTTAGGAGGATGGAGGAAGGGAGGAGACCAACCCCCTCCCCCTGCCGCCACCGCCTCACAGCGCCCTAAACGTGATAAGAAGCTGGCCCAAATATTGTCAGGGGCGGCAAAACGGCGTCTGTATATAGACAGACGTCATTGACGTAAAGTGGACGCGTCCTGACGGAGGCCTCCCTTACAACGAGCCGCTCAGCCTACTTTTCACATGTGTGTGTCAATATTTCAGAAGCCATTGGCGCGACTTTAAACCAACTGACCGCGGCAACAACACCCGTCCTTTAGCCGCCCAGACGCCCTGTTTCTTCTTCTTATAGTCCTTGTAGCAACTAGGCCATTACGTAGTCATTTTGGTTTCATGGCATCACACAGATGCCAGGCAGCGTGTGTGTTAAACATTCTATAACGTGTACAGATCAATATGATATAACTTGCACAGATTATTGTCCATGCTTTAGAAAGAATAAATGGTCAGAATTACAATGATAACATTAGAACCTTTGGCTATTAAGGCCTGATGGATAACTATATGATAACTCATAAACATATTACATCCTAATAACATTATTTCATACTTTTTTTTGGATAATTCAATTTATTGCTTAAGCGTTGAGGATACCATTATTTGAAAGATATAATTTTGCCCACTGGTTGACGTGTCAGGGGGAGGGTCAATGTGTATTTTGCAGTATGCTTAGTGGGCAGCATGGAACCATGGTTTGACAGGTTGGATTCGTGGACGGACAGGGTGGATCTAAGGTCTCCTGTGTCCGTCCTTTAGCTCACTCCTGCACGTACACGTCTAGAGCACGGTGCTCCTTACCGTGCCTGCCATCCTCCTCCCCGTCCTCCACCCCGTCCGTCCGCTCTCACCAGCCTCCCGTTCTCACCGGGTCGTGTATCTGCGCCGCACGCGCACCGCCGTAATGGGAATTGTTTTACACAATTGCCGGGCGGCGCCCAATATGGCCTGTCAGCGGCTGTAAGATGAATGGGGCTGCTGGAGATGGATGAGGGGCACCAAGACGGGCGGGCGGTGCCGGGCCGCGGGCAGGCGGGTGCCGGGGCCGGGCGCGGTCTGTCAGCCGGCTCCCGCCTGGTGATGCATGGGACTCAGTGCCGGGCGCCGGGAGGAGCCGCGTACAGCTCCTGCTGCTGCTACCCGGACAATACATCATCTGCCCCATGATACAAGCCGGGGGGGGGGGCAGGAGACAAGCCTACCTCGTCTTGTTTTGTAACATAGGGTGGGAGTACAGAGCCCCGGCCTGGGTAATAAGTAGTATAGGTAGTAAGTAGTATAGGGACATGGCAGTTAGTAACTGGCGCACTAAGAAGTAGCGCGGAAACCGGGACATTATTAACTACACTGACACACGCTGACGTTCTACGATTTAAAAAAAACACACCTGTAAATCGTTATTTTCAATACCCATATTGCCAATGACCAGACAAAGCGAACAGAATATGTAAGGGGATGCACACATAATCAGACGGCCCTACGAACAACAAGTTATGTGATACATTGTATATGAGGCATAAAGTAAGAATACATGTACTGTAGTCCCTTTAATAATCTTCCTGTACTGTACCCTGCTGTTCTGGCCATTATGATAAGGCCCCGGATAAGGCATGCTGGCTGGGCGACGGGACGGCCCATGTCAACTGATTAGATCTCTATTGTGGAGTTTGTTACTAAAAATGCAGTTATTAATTGAGTCCACGGCCCGTCTGTGCTGACTATAAGTGTTTGCTAACTGGATGCCGAGTGCCACCCGGGCTATGTTTCCATATTCCTCAGCCACGTCCATGTTGCTGCATTAGGACACGTTATCAGTAATATCTAAACCATCTTGACAGGCCTTGTTGTGATAACAACATAATTACAAGGGGGCAAGTGGTGGCCACGCCCACCACCACCCCAGGCCACTGGACGCCTTTGTTCGGACCCCCACCGCGCGATTAGCTGAAACCCTTTATTGTCGCCCACCAACGTTAGCGACACCATGTGGCCGCCGTGCTCACTACGACCTGGGGTCATATTCTACCCTCCCGAGCAGAAGAGCTCTCGTTTGTTCCATGACGCATGCGCATTGTAGCTGGGAGGTGCAGGCTGTGCTGTGGGCATGCGTAGAGGGCAGGCATGAAACCACTATCATTGGACATGGCCAGATTAAGCCGAGTATTGGATTAGACCAAATTACCCCGCGGGTTCAAATTAAATTAGAAAACTCCCCTCCCCCTTTCCAGTCTAATGGGAATGGGAATAAAGGCTAGCATGCACTGGGTTTGTGCTTGACAAGGCAGACAAAGCTTTGTCCAACTCAGTAGGCGTATAATCCACGCTCTCCATCCAGTCACTAACCTCTCGTTCTCTTTATCTGACGCTCTCTATAGGACAAGCGTCCATCTAAACCGATGCAAGTAAGTCGCCCTGCATGGTCGGAACTGACTGTTGAGCATCCCCCCACAGTCATATAGTATCGGCTTATTTTGCACATTCTCCAAAACTGCGCCCTATTGTATTGATTTGCTTGAACATATATACACCAGTAATTGACTTTCCCTGCTTTCATTCCCATCAATACTTGTCATGTTTCTTTATTTTGCACATAAAGAACAGCCGTATACAAATCTCGTTGTATTCATTTTGAATAACCCCACATCTTTTCTCATTCTTCTATATAGTGTGATATATTCCCATTATTTTAGCATGAAGTGCTTGACTCTATAGTACTGAACCCCTTTCACACTTCTTTACTTCCCACTGGGAATCATTTTACATGGGTTATGTATAAGAGTTAGCATAATAGTATGGCATGTTATTTTAAAAACTTGCATTTTGGTATATCCCGATGGATTGTTTAAGTGGCATGTAAAGCACCTTTGAGAAACAGATGGGGGGGGGGATAATACTCTCAAGTCTGCAATTTCTCTGAATATATTTTCTAGAGAGAATTGAAAATAATAAAATTCTGGGTACACCAAAGAAAAAATGCCCTAACTATAATTCACATCTGAGACATATCCTGATTTGTATCACTATGGGGTTCACTATGTGAAGTAGCAATAAAACAATTAGAAATAACGTAATTGGAATGCAGGAAATCATGTTGGGATAAGCGACACGTATGAAAGACAAAGAAACTTGTATATGTTAAACAATAATAGACATAACTCGGACTGATGGATTAGTTGATATGTTATAGTATATTTTGTAAGAATCTCTCCGCTATCTCTGGAGCCAATAAAGCTGTACGTTATACTTGTTGTCTTTGGCAGGCTAAGCTACTGGCGACACAGCAGGAGAGGGACCTGGCTTTGGCACGGGTACAGAAACTAGAGGACGAGCTACAGACACTGAGAGTCTACTACAGGTAAGAGACATCATACAGATTCATTCATAATGTCATAATTTAAATTTTGAGTTCTTGTTATAGAAAAAAGCTGCCTGTGTTTTTTTCACCCCGAGTAATCTAAATTACCGCATGTTTCAAAATCTGCATGGAGAGTAGAATTTAGCAGTGTAAATGGTAAGAATCTACAGGTTGTTCTTTTATAACATCATTGTTAGTTCTGAAGACAAGGCGTCTGGTCCCAAGTATATGTGTGGGCCTGTTAGCAATGTATGCCTACGGCGTATAGAACCATCAAACACAAGGACAGGTCTATCAAGGTGCCGACTGGCGTGTGCCCAACCTGTATACACTATCCATGTCGCTCCTCAGCCTCCCCTGCCTCCCTAATTGTCGCAACCGATTCCTCCAGTCACCATGGGCTGCACAGGAATCGCCTTTGCTTGTTCTGGCTAGAATAGTGTGCTAGTTCAAATTTGACTAGACTTCCCTGTAGTTTACAATACTCACGCTGGCCAATATTTGCGGCCTGGTCTTTTTATTGACGACCCGTCTGCCAGAAGTGGCAAACACTGGCCGTCTATGATTTAACTCCCTGTGGATGGACACCCAGGACCACGGCGACGTCCGTGGCTTACATAACAGCCAGAGAAATACATCTTTCTGCCTCCCCTCCCTGGCCGCACGGCAGCCATCCGCACTGTGTTTATTTGATGACTTGTAACCTAACTGTGGCAGTCAAATTTGCCGCCGGGATTACTAGCGGCAAATATTGAAAACACGCCCTGTTTATATTGAAGTGTGTGCTGAAGCAATCTTAGGTAAATTTGCCGGTATTTAAGTATAAATATGGCTGTGATGACACAGGACAAACGCCTTAAGGCAAAGAGGGCGCTGCTTCTAGTGGCTGCTGCAGTGCTGCTGACGCTATACTGGAGGGATCCTTGTAACATGGACTATTCTCTATGGTGTATGTGAATGATTCCTGTTTCAATTTCTTCTGGTTTTGCCGAAAAAGAGAAAGTGTCTTTCAGGTTGAAAATGACTTCATACAATTTTCATCGTCGTGTATACAGAAATCTTATCATCTGCCGTGCCTCCTTACTGGCCGAAATTGGTCGGATGGTGAATATGGCAGTTTATAGAGCAAGATTTGTATGGTATAAACTACTCCCTATATATGTAGTTAACCTAGCACGAGGTGAGACTGGCGGACTTCACATGTATTGGATGGCGGTTTATCCCGGGTTCATCTCTCTGGGAACTCATGCATGCTTCACACTCGCTCTTGAGCAACACACGTGATTTGAGATTGGCGGAGCGGTTCGCCTCTCGGTAGGGAATATTTTCTCAAGGAAGGGTGAACTGATCAATGGCTGCATTTTCTAGGTTGAGAGATTTTACATGTATGAAGTTGGGTTTACCGGTATCCTACATCTCCCCTTTGGCATGTCATTCAGAACATACTAAATACGCTTATCATATGGCAAATGCGTTTATTGATATTTAATTGCCCTTGAGTTCAATGCTTTTAGTGTTGGTATTAGTGTAAAGTATGCACTTAGATAAGCGGACCATTCAGTAGCCCTGCTCAGGCGGAAACCGATGTCTTCAAGGACCTGCGCATGTCATAATATCATAAATGCAGTGGTAAACTCCACAGGTGCGATTCTGGAGGTGAGGCACATGTTTAAAGATAGAACGTGTAGACAAAGTCACCAGTGGAGTTTAGCAATAACTTGTTGAAGAGGGTTTCAAGATGGGGCGGGGACTGGGTGGGCCTACATCTATCCTGACTCTACCCTGTTAGTAAGTGTTAGAGATGGCGGAAGTGCTACCTGTGTCACGGCGTAGACCGGATAGAGGAGGGCCTGTTGGTATGGCGGGAAACGATTGTCGTCTGGTTGTGTTTGACCACGTGACCGGGAGGACGGAGTGCCTGTCCGTCCTCCCTCTGTCAGCCACCACCCGTCACCCCTTTCCTCCACGGTTTCTCCTCCACTAGCACGTCTTCCCTCCCTCCATCAACAGCCCCTGCTGGCGCCACACACCCACCACCACGTGCCCGCGGCCATTTCCCTCAACCGGATCCGGAAGTAGGCGCTCACAAGCGGAAGTTGTTCTCTGTGGATGCTCAGAAGTAGTCGTTGGAGGGGCGGGGGGTTGTTCTTTATTTCTGAACGTCGACCGTCCTCGCGATGGAAATTAATGCATTGGCAAACAGAGAGCGGGCCAGCGCTGAGATGGCGGCGAAAGAAACGAGATAGGCCCTCGTGGTGCGCTAATGGCGGCCCGACGTGGTAATTTGCCGCTTCTCGGAGACGCCGGGCTGCAGCCGCTCTAATGGGACGCAGGGAGGACGCACAAGACGCACCTGTCACGCCGCGCCTGATGCACATCCGGTGCCCGGGTTGGTGTGAGAGAGTAGAGGGCTATTTTGAAGGCGCTGGTCGACACCTTTCTCTACCACTGTTTGATGATCGCTGCCACCATGTTTCTTCCCATGGCAATTAAGACTATTCGATCATGAGTTCTTTCTTTGTATATATATGGTCTATGTATATGTATGTCCGTGAGCATAGGTTGTGTTTTGTTAGGTAGGCTGGGATGGACAGGGGTGCATGCTGTGCTAAACCCTGTGCCATTAAAGGAGTGAAACATGTTCGATACCCCAATGTCATGATGGAGCTTCAGGAAGCTGAGACTTTGTGCGGTGAAATAGTCAGTGGCAGTAATGAAAGCCTCCTAATTGTCATTTACGCTACCCTCCTCTGGACAATGATACTATAACATTGCCATGCCCATGGTTTTATAATGGAGGAACAGGGGCGAGCTGCTCGTTTGGTTGGGTTAGTCACTTAGTTAGGGGAGCTGCTCGTGCTATGGAACCTTCCCCGTGAGGGGATCCGAGACAGATACAGACCCACATAAAGATGGGAGTGGGAGACCGTGTTTGGACGGGTTGTAGAACAGAGGGGTCATAACGCGGGTCATTACGACAAATGTATTGTCTGTAGGCGTAAATGCACAATAAACTATGCAGAACGACACCCGCACCCGCTGCTAACACACCATCGGGGGTACACCGGTGGTCCCCAGACGCACATTACATGTGGCTTGTTGTCAGAGCGCCAACTAAAAGGTGGCCATCCTCTGGGTTGGTGTAAACCTGATGGAACACCATAAAGGTGCCCCACAAGGACACAGGACCCTGGTCAGGAGGCCTGGCCCGAGTCACTACGTGTGATTCGATACCAGTGCAAACATTCCACACCACAGCACCCCATACTGGATGGGATCCCTTTCTCACAACGACCACTGCCAGTTCATCCCTACCACTATACCCCCCCCCCCTCCATGATTACAACTTCCAGTTTTTACTGCTACTACAACATGTACCCCCTAGTGTCTGTCGGGGCATTATAACTTTGCTCATCACTCGACGTCGAACATTTCAATTTGCCATTGCCACCAGTCATATCTCACTAACTTTGATATAGGCACCAGGCGCAGCTTTTTGTCTATCCTCTTATCTCAATCACCAGTCATAGTTGTAAAACTGCCTCACACGCTAAGTACTTTTTCTTACAACCATTGTTCCCTTTGGCCTATTTCATTTATTTTTATTTTTCATAAGCATCTTTAAAGCTATTGAAAAATTCTTCTCTGTCAATGGTGCCTGTGGATCGTATTTATGTCTTTCGGCTTCTGACAAAAAAAGGTCACATTGCCTGCAATGTACCACATCAGTTGCCCATTCTTACCGGAGTTATTTTTACACCCTTTTTTGGGCAGTCACTTTGGCGGCAGCGCACACCGGGCTGTTACCGCCGGGCGTCGCTGGTAGTCAATTAATCCCGACTGGTACCGCCGGCCGCACTGACGGCCTTGATGCACTCAGGCTAAATTGGAAACTGGCGCCGAGTGGCCAGAATTAATTTTCTCAATATGAGAGACACATAAATTAATTTACACTCAACTCCATATTGAGTACAGGCGCAAAGGGCGGGTCGCACTATGCTGCTACACTCAACCCAGGACGAGGGACCATATTGAGCTGCATTAATTGTATACTGACACGCTTTTGTCTATTTTCTGCATTTATACTTCAAAGTAGATAAGGCCTATGCACAAAAAGTCCTCCGGCTGCAACATACATATAAGGGCGCCAGTCAGTTTACTGTGGTTCATACCCTCTCATAACCATTGTCTATCTATTTTAAACCACAGCTGAACGGTTATGTTAGGGTATACCATGGTCCCAAAGTCCTTTGTCTTACCCCTCCGCTGTGCTTTAAATGGTGGAACAAAAACACTACTATATACTACGCTAACGATATTCCATTTTAGATCCTCATGGCTCATCCCATATTATAAAGAGGAGGTTTAGTTCCATACCCCAGCCAATGGAACCAAATTGAAAGTGGACACATTTTATCAGATAGCCACACACCATCACCCATATATGATACCAGCATTTAGCAGGAAGGAGGTAACACCGGAGAAACGGGGTGATAACTTGACACTGGAAATATATCATGTTAGTGCTATGCAGCTATAAGAAACATATCTTAGCCAAGTTCATGGGGGCGGACATTGGGATATCAGAGTAGCCTCTTTTCCAGCAGTGTTCAATAGTGGGTGAGTTCTTTTGATCAACAATATTCAACAGAATACAAAGTGACTGCCCGCTGGCTTCTGATCAGCGGTATGTGAAGTGAATACTGGGTGGCTTCTTTTGATCAGAGTGATTATTGGGTGGCTTCCTCTCAATAGCGATTTACATCTGAACTTAGAATTCAGTGGTTTCTTCTGATCAGGGGGATTACTGGATGGCTTCTATATGGTCATCAGTATATGTGAAGTGAACATCCAGTGACTGCCTTTGATCAGGGGTATGTGAAGTGAATATTGGCTGGGTTTTTCTGATCAGCATTTTGTGAAGTGAATACCCAGTGGCTTCTTCTGGTTAGTGGTTTACATGTGAAGTGAATATATTCAGTACCTTATCCTGATCAGTGTGAATCCTGGGTGGCTTCTACTGGTCAGCTGTATGTGAGGTAAATAGAGTGGCTTCTTTTGGTCAGCACTATGTGAAGTAAATATGGAGTGGCTTCTGGTCAGCAGTATGCGAGGTAAATACTGGGTGGCTTCTGGTCAGCAGTATGTGATGTGAATACTGGGTGGCTTCTTCTGGTCAGCAGTATGCAAGGTGAATACTGAGTGGCTTCTGGTCAGCAGTATGTGATGTGAATACTGGGTGGCTTCTTCTGGTCAGCACTATGTGAGGTGAGTACGAAGTGGCTTCTGGTCAGCAGTATGCAAGGTGAATACTGAGTGGCTTCTGGTCAGCAGTATGTGATGTGAATACTGGGTGGCTTCTTCTGGTTAGCACTATGTGAGGTGAGTACGAAGTGGCTTCTGGTCAGCAGTATGTGAGGTAAATACTGGGTGGCTTCTGGTCAGCAGTATGTGAGATGACTCCGGAGTGACTTCTGATGAGCAGTATGTGAGGTGAATCCGGAGTGGCTTCTTCTGGTCAGCAGTATGCAAGGTGAATCCGGAGTGGATTCTGGTCAGCAGATTGCAAGGTGAATCCGGAGTGGCTTCTGGTCAGCAGTATATGAGGTGGATACTGGATTGCTTCTTCTGTGAAGTGAATACGGAGTGGCTTTTGGTCAGCAGTATTTGAGGTGGGTACTGGGTGGCTTCTGCTGACTGCTAAACAGTTTGGGTAATGCCTTCCTCTGGTTGGTTGATACATGTACTAGCCATGTAGGACACTACTCAAATCAAGTATCAAGCTCATATTTAAGAGCCTTGATTCTACTCATATATAGAGGTTGGAAGCAGGAGTCTCTCGGAAGGTGTTGGGGCTAGGTGTACCGATGGCTTCTTCCAATAACATGGCAGATATTAATCGGGAAGTTCAATGGCATTGTGAAATCAATTATACATTTCTGGCATTTAGAGGCTCATATAGATACAATGTATGTGTGGCTTCTTAGTCTGCAGTAGTCTCCTTACTACCATCGTAATGCGAATTTGACTTCACAATATCAGGTGACTAGATGTGCAGTCCTGTTGCTGGAAGCAAGGGTTTGTATTATTCTGTGACGTATGATTGATGTTGGCCTGTTCGAGAAGCAGGGTACAATATATGTATTGTAGGAAATGATGTTGGTAGATGTTCAGTGAGGTTATAGGTTCGGAAAAAGAGTTTACCATAGATATTCAGTACTGTACTGTGTCTAAAGACAACGTCAGAGAGACAGAACCCGGATTCCAAATCCTATCTATATATCTGGCAATCTCAGGATTCACGAGGTTACTTTAGTCCCTGCCATTTTTCGAGGTGTTGTGAGGAGTAAGGTAGGTGGCTGCAAACCAAGAAGCCACACCATTCTATATAAGCCTACGACCGGAGGAACCGATACTGACTGAGCCGCTCCAGGTCTGATAAGGTCCACCACCGTGGGCCGCCTGATGAATTGAGCAAACAGCAACCGACGTGGCTTGAGCTTTGTCTCATTTAGGCGCGAGTTATTAGCCTATAGGCCGAGCCGGTCGGCCTGACGGGCTGCTGACGAATGTGCCCGGCGTGTTTGAGCACCGCTCCCTGACGACGCTCGGCTGTCAGTGCTAGAAAGGCCTGGGACCAGCGCGATAATTAGCCGGCCTTGTTTCAGGAAATGGATATTCTGTTTAAACGGTGCACTCTGTCACAGCCCGTCACCGTCACCCCATCCAACCGGGCCCAACACACCCACACACCTACTGTCGTGTCAGGCCGCACATACATAGACGGCGTAGGGCGGGGTAGTTTGCACTAAACACCACAGAGCAAAAGACAATGAAGTGAAGGAAGAAGAGGTTGAGGAGGGACAAGAAGGGGGCCAGGAAGGGCCATCATGGTCCCTTGTACACACCTTCTATACACCTGCAATCCCACTTCTTATATCTAACCCTTTCGCTTTTGACCTTCTGATACAATAAACATCTCCGATATAACGCCTGTTTATGGTATTTTACTGAGTGCGAGGACACGGGGTAGGTGTCTCTCCCGTCTCTAGGTGATTTTCACACTCATCCAGTTTTACCAAGGCCATTGATGCTTTAGAATTAAGTTGCCAACCAGACACAACATTTAATTTATTGATTATGACATACTTTTCCACTGTGAAAGTACAGCTTTTATGAATGAAATATCATAAATAATTCAAAGTATAAGAAAACGCTTCACAGTTTATTTTCAAAATAATTTGGGGCATGGGCTAGCATCAATTTATCATAATATATTCCTTCCTTAGGTCCTGCTCTTCCATAGTATAGTTGTAATTGAGTAGTGGTATTAATCCTCTGTAGTTTCAGATACATCTCAACAACAGGAACCTCCACTGAAAACCTAGGCATGCAGGAAAAAACTAATTTTCAGCTCTAATGATTGGAACTTTTTCGGTGTCATTCTCGATGACCCTTTGTTATTTTACGGATGTTTTTTTTTCTAAACTGATGTTTCAAATATCAAGGTCTACAAACCAGTTCAAAGTTGCATAGTTGCTTAGAAATCGGTGATTTTCAAGGGTATATTTGTATTTATACGTCATGTGACAATTATGCTCAACCAAGTCCGGTCATTGCTCTGTAACCATTGGTGTGGTGTCCCTAACCTCGACCTCTCACTCCACCAACACGCCACCAACGGGCCGCTACTCTCAACCTGCCGTCTAACCTCCTCTTTACCCATCTGCCTTCCAGCTTACACAAGTCTCTCTCCCAGGAGGCCAACCTCCGCGACCAGTTCAACAACACCCTCAAGAACATCGAGGGCGCCGTTAAGGACCGCGACTCGACCATCGAGTCGTCGCAGCAGGAGAAGGACCAGCTGCTGGTGCAGCTCAAGACGGTCATGGTGGAGAAGGAAGCGCTCGGCGAGCAGCTCGAGAAGGCGCAAGCAGCACAGAAGGAGGCGCAGGGCAATTGCCACAAGTGAGTCATAGACATTGTTCGATTTGGTATTATATGTTTACACCCGTAAATATTGTCTTGAAGTTACCCACTTAACGCACTACGATAGACGCTTACTAACTACTTCTCACACCGAGACATGTACAAGAACACTATACACACAGCCAAAAATAATTTTCTCATTTTCAGAAAATATTTCTTGTTTTAAGTAAAATAAACTTAAAACAAGTTTGTCCGTAGGATAACAAAATTTTACTTGAAAGCATGGTTGAGTTTAATATACTTAGAGTAAGAAAAACAAACAAGAAAAACAAACAAGAAAGAAATTCTTAAATCAAGTATTTTATACTGGAATCAAGATGATATTTCCTGACATATTTCTCAAAATAAGAAAATCTTTTTTACAGAATGGCCCTTTTTTCTAGAAAACCTCTTTCTTGAGTAAGTTTTAATTTCTTATTCAAGATTATATTTCATTTTAGTGTTAGAGAGAAAGGACTGATGCCAGAGCATCAGAACAAGGGTCATCAGATTAAATGCAGCCTTTTGTAGCTACAAGAGAAGTTTAAGCAAACAGACCTTTTTTCAAAGCCATTTCACTTCATGTAATGGGACAGGTAATCCTTCCCTTTATTGAAATGATATTATCAAGCAAATGGTGTCTCTTATCATTTCTCCCTATAGTTATTATGATTCATTCACTGGAACAAGGGTTCTTAAATCAAATTAATCCCTAACAAATTTCCCCTTTTCCCACATATTTTTACCCTCTTCTGTTTCTTTGGGACTTAATTTGAGACAGAAATGTATACCCTGTTTGAGAAGAAAGTTGTTGTATTGCATAGTGGTGGCCTCTTGTGGCACAACATGGAACTAATGTTCTTAATTTAAGAAAATAATTCTTATTTAGTAGTCTGTATACTTGATCCCTATGGAACCTAACTGAACTCATATTCCACACCTATAAAATTCCCAAATAATGGAAGGAATTTGGTGAAGGTATTACATAATAGAGTATACTTGCATATTTTTTTGCCCTAATTGATACTTTGGACACATGGTTTCAGGTTAATTCTTAACTGAGCAGATTTTCAAGACATGGCAATCTTAAATCTAGAAATAGAACTTTCTTATTTCAGGAAAATTCCTAAAGAAAAATAATCTTGAATACTTGTTTCTAGAAGAATACTAGAAAAATATAAGATATTTTTTTTAGCTTCCCTTTTCTGAAAACAAGATAAACATAAAAACTCAGAATGAGTTTATTCCTTGAATTGAGAAAATTTAATCTTGATTCTAGTATTTTCTTGGGGTAAGAAAATTATTTTTGGCTGTGCATAATACACAGATAACGGCATGAACAATCTCACAAAATTACGATGTATACAATCCTTCTATTTGTATCAAATTGGGTTAAGTGCCGGGTATAGTTCAGCGTCCAATATGGAAGCCATTTCGGAAGCTCCCATCGCCATAATATGATAAAGCCTTTCTCCATGCAATGCCTTTAACGCATCGATACACAGTTAATAGTGTGTATATCTTTACATGTCTACTTCTAATCAGTTTAGTGTCGGGTTAGGAAAGATTTAAGTCGCTTGCTGCAGGTTGCCTTTAACGATCATGATATAAGATGTAGATAGCAATAACTGTTCGCGTTTGTGTTACAATGCCTTGACCACTGCTAGTGAAACACAAGCTCGTCTAAGCACAACTTTAGATCTTAGTTATCTGAGTGAAAAGTGATCTACATGCTATCATTTCATTCCAAGTGTGTATACTTGCCAATTTTATTTTCTACTTGGATACATTGAATCAAACAATCGGTGAGGGATATGTCCCCATGTTATAGGGGAGGCATAGAACACTGTGAGATGCCCCAGTTATATGTGCTTCTTGTTGTGGTACATACACTGTTGGAAGTAAGTAGTGTTCCTGTACACCAAATACTGGGGGCAACTTTGGTTCCAGTAAATTGTGCTGTAGACCTACAGCAAGTGGGCTTTTGTATATTTACAGCACTATGTACTGTATAGGGACAGCAGAATCTTCTGTTACTGTACAGCAAAATTGATTGTAAATCATAGTCTGAAGGTCCTGGGTTCACCTCCCAGTGCTGGTGACATTTTTAACCATCCATGTGAGGGAAAAACGAATTTTAGGTGGATGTAGGTAAAACAAGAGAAGTGGCTCCACCAAGGATTGAACTCACCACCTGTGGTGTTGGAGACAGGCGCTGATCCGTTGCGCCACACGGCCTGTGTTACAAATGGTCATATTGGGATATAAGATACCTCTGCCATGTCTGTATTAAGTGAGCTACAGCCTTGTTGCTAAAGATCCCTGATGAGAGGTGGCTAGACCTAGGATCGATCCCACGACCTCTCGTGTACATATTACGGGGAAAAGTACTGTAGATCTACAAGTCACTACCGTAACCTGCATCTACAGTAAAAGAATTGTACATGTACTGTAGAATTTGCTGTATTATTATTTACAGCTAAAGTACTGTACACTTACAGCAAATTTTGCTGTTCACTAAAAACAACTTTTTACAGTGTAGTGTGATGTGTTCCCTCTTATAGTGGCCGTTATGGGCATATGGCGTGGATAGTGTACAGGGTGGTAGTGGCATTATACGCGTACTGAAAGACCTACCTCCCGACTAATGCAGGAGGATTTGGTCGGTCTTCCTCACCCTGCCAGTTGAGAATATTTATCAAAGAGTCTCCACCCAAGTGAGGGTGTTCATCGGCTGGACGACGAGAAGAAGAAACGGCTGTAAAGAAAAAAGTCAGAGAGAAGGAGGGGGTGAAGAAGGGGTGCGGTGTTGGGGAGGCGTTGGAGGCTGCCTCCCTCTCAGCTACCCGCTGTATCTGGTTTCAGGCCAGGAATGCAGGTCTGCGCACAATGCCTTCCCAGTTTGCTGATTGGATGAAAAATAAAATTCGCCGCTGCCGAACGTCGGTGGAAAGCAGAGTTTGCTCTTGGGATGAAATTCAAACCATCTTGTATGTCAACAGGCCGTCTTATTGTGCGGCCGGCAAATCCCGGCATGCATCATTCATGTAACTCGGCGGTAGGGGCAGGGTCCGCTTTCTGCTGTCGGGTGAGGGGTAGGGGTGAGACGTAGGGGGTAGGGGCTGTAGGTGGGGGGAAAGAGAGTTTGGATGTTTGTTCTCCCCCCGCCTTGGTATCACCACTTGTCACCCTGACCTGTATTTCCTTTGCAATTTCGGGGCCCTCTGATGGGTATTTTCTCCCAAGTATGAAATACTAACGTACATTTATGTATTATACGCCCCAGTTATATGTTTTTCAGACTCTATGTTTCTATCATATCATACTTTGCATTCTTTTTCTGTCGATTATATATGAGATACAGACGTGAATGGAGACAACTTTTTTTAGATATTAAAAGGTTGTATTAGATTGATTGCGTTATCAATGAAAGATACACTGCAAAAAAGGTGTTTAGATCCTAAACACAATCCTAAACACATTTCTGCCCCGTTTTTGTCCACACAATATGTTCCTAAACATGTTTAGAACAATAATATGTTTAGCTCAGTGCTTAGACATTTATGTGTTTAAAGCAATGTGTTTAGGACAATGAAGTGTTTAGAATTCAAGAATTTAGCATATTATTGTGTTTAACTGTCAAGTTTTTAAGGATAAAAGTGGTGTGCCTAGAGATGTATATTATTATTATTATGTTTAGATATCTATATTTAACCTAAGATTCATTTTATTTCCAAATTTCTAGTGTATTGAAGAGACTTCTAAAAGCCCCCCCCCCTCTTAGGGCAATATGTGCATTATCATTTCACATAGCCCTCTATTTTAACATAGACACAGCCTTGAGTCAATACAGCAGACCTTAAGGGAAGATAATGCTTTATCCATTCTTAAATTTCTTAAAAGAGGTGTCTATATAGCAGATGTATCTTCATTGCATCGTAATCATAGTGATATAGCATTTAACCCTTCTATCTTGCAATGTGTATTATTATCCTTTTGTATCCCATGCAATTTAAATCAATTAACTCAGATTTAAGCATCTTTAGATCCACAATAACATTAAAGTGGTTGTAGAAACTACAGCCAACCACAGAGCTGCCATCTGGTATGTGTTTGATATACTATGATCTAAACACTACATGTTTACATCCTAAACACCAACTTTTCATACTGTTTAAATACTAAACATCTAAACATATTCAATATAACTGTTTAGGTGTTTAGAATAAAAGTGTTTAATTCCTAAACAGAATGATTCAAAGACACAAACCTAGTAATATGTTTAGACTTTAAACATGTTTAGACCTAAACATGTTTAAAACCTAAGCACCTTTTTTGCAGTGTACATACGAAGAGCATGTTATTTTGCTTATTATACTTGTTCTAATCGGATTAGTGTAGAAACACAAATCGTGGGCATCTTTACCTTTTTGTTGAAATGACAAAACCTCTATGTTTATGGAGATAGATGCGGAGTCTCGGTAAGAAGACCAGGCTCTATTCACAAAGCCCTCTCGCCAGATGTGGAGCACTTTTAATTGGACTCCATAATTTTCATGTTTTCTTGCGGGCCTGTCTTTGATAGAAAACAGCTGTGTTTGCCTTACATCAAGTGTACCGTATAGGATACTTCAGTGGCAGCTAAACTTAATTCCCTGGTGATATTTGTAATGAAATGGCCATGACCTACCAAAGTATTTTCGACTTGTGCATTGGGACATCAATTAAAATGAAGTCAAAACACCATGTGCAATTCCATTAACAGATGGCCTGAGAGTAAGAGCCGTTGGTTGAGCCTTTTTTTCATCTTGAGCCTTTTTGAATGGTTCACATTAATGGTTATCCGTATATACTTACACACACAGAAAAGTGAGAGTCATTGTCGCTAAAACTACCCTTACCTGAGGGTCAGGCAGTTTTAGCCACAATGACTCTCACTTTTCTGAGGGTGTACATGGCGTCCTTTTAGGAACTAACACATCCCACGCCATACGGGTAGATTATAGATTGCCGTTTTCATGTCTGCTGTCAGACCAAAGTTACACTGAAAACCTCAGGGTCGTCATTTAGACAATACCAAAATTAACAACTTTAGGTGGTCATGGTGACGACCTTAGGTAGTCATTGTGACGACCTAAGGGAGTGATCATTTTTTAACAACAGGGGGGGGGGGGTGGTGGGTCGAGGGGTCAACATTTTTTACCCCCCCCCCCTTACGGCCGAAAATCGGGTCGCGCACGGGCCCTTTGAAGCATAGTTACGCGCGGGCTTTTTGGCTCAAAATAGGTAAAATTATTTTGCCCCCCCCAAGAGGGGTCCAAATTGTTTTGCCCCCCCCCCCAGTCAAGGGGTCCAAATTTGTTTGCCCCCCCCCAAACCCACCACCCCCCCCTGTTGTTAAAAAATGATCACTCCCTAAGGTAGTCATATCTGATCAATATAGACCAAAGTTATCATAATGACGACCTTAGGTAGTCACATGGATTGGGTAGTCAGAATGACTACCTTAAGGTTGTTGTTTTAGGTATTGTAAATTCGAAGACCTAAAGTCATCAGTAATGACAACTATCAACACTATTGGGTAGTCATTGGGACAACCTAGTGTATATCTGGGTGTTGCACATGGCACATGGCCTGTCACGTGCTGCCACCCAAATGGATTGAAGTAAATTTTCTGTCATGAGATATAAACTGGTGACAGGGAGAAGAGTAGGAATGTCATTGATACCCCCAGAATCGATACACCGACATTTATAAAATTCCGATTATCGCATCGACAAATCTGTTATATCGATACCCACTTCAATTCACAGATAGTCCCAGAATTACCTTTCTAAAAATGCAAAATTTGTGTAAATATTCCAAATAGAACTACCTTATTATTCAGTGTGAAAATGATGTACTTTGTAGACCAAAAATATTCTAGTGAAATGGTCTTGAGATTATGCTCAAAGCGATACCAAATCTCTATCCATATATATTCCAGATAAAAAATAGATAAAGATACTGTTATTTGAAGCAGATATTCACTGTTGTAGTAATATCAAAATAAATCGATATAATCGAGAAATCAAGACCAAAATAGTGATAATCGAAATCGAAGTAAAGTGGATACCAATGACATCCCTAGAGAAGAGTAGTCTTTATACCTTCAAGGCCATCATTCTCACCCATACACAACTTATTTATAACAAGTAAAGCTACTTAGTTTAATCAAGAGTAAACCAAATATGTGAAAGGGATGCCTCTCATTAGGAGGTGAACTAATTAGAGACTATTTTCATACACCATTCACCAGATGACTTTCCATTAGTCATTATGACAACCTAGGTCGTCATAATGACTAGGAACCTTCCTCTGGGTTTTCAGTGTAGATTGATATATATGTATAGGGCCTAGTCGGGACTGGAGCTGGTTGTGGCGGCCCGCACTGATAAGAGCTGATAAGACTGTTACTAGTCTGTCCCCTGCTTGTCCCCTAGTTGTGCCCATCGTGGTATGTGTTATCAGTGGGTTTAACCTCAACCAGCGAAATTTAAAATGGCGGACCCCCTGGACATAGCTCCAGATTCCTATATATTCATGTGGGGTATCCGGACATCTCGTCCACTCTGCAAGTCGCCCACCACCAATGTCACTTATTCTCCCACCAATTTTCCTGGTCAAGTCGCCCACTCGCCATGTCGCCCACTGACTAAGTCCCCCACTCTCCATGTCGCCCATCCTCCAAATCGCCGACTATGGCTTCAACTTGTCCACCAGAGAGTGAAGGCTGTAGGCAAATAACTCTACAAAACTTTGACAGTATCACTAGGATATACTCATTGGGAGAGTGGAAGGAAATTCGGTGAGTGGGCGACTTGGAGAGTGGGCGAAATGGTAATGGACGAGTTCGTGAGTGGGTGACTTTGTAATGGACGGGTTAGTGAGTGGACGAGTTGTTTGGAATTCATGTATGTGGTAGATATGGTACAAATGACTTGATGTATACGTGTTATAAGCCAAGGACAGGGTAATTGTCGAAGGCGCCAGGCGAGGATAATTACCATTGCCCAAGGCTTAGAACACATATGCAGCTACTCACGCATATCATATCTGACTTACACTCACAGTAGGAGAGGCTACTCAATATACCACATCCAAGTACAGCCATGTATGTAATATATAGTCAGACCATTTCTCTCTTCCCCCAGCCAGCTGTGGTGTAAATACATATATGTCACTTGACGCGTCACTGGCCTGCATTGATTGTGTTACGGCGTTGTGAGTACCTATTACCTAGTGTAACTGGACCCTGCAGGTGTGGCTGGTTCCCCTTAACTTTGGACGCCTACCTTTGAGCCTCCATTATAGCGTCCAATATATGACAGCACGTCGTTGGGATAAAGCTTTACTCTCTGCTGCTTGAGATTCAGCTAAGTAATGAACGTCCGAATGCTTCATATAAGTTGCAACCCATGTATATTGCTTTCCACGCTATACACAGAGAAAAATGAATCTGTAGTAGTGTATAAGGGACAAATCTTATAAGGTCATAGATGTCACTTTATAAGTAGCATTCATTTTAAACACCTACATTGTCGAAAGGAAGGGGAAATAATGACAGCCATCCACATTAATTTATGCATCACATATTGTAGAACATTTCGTTAAAAATGTCTATGTAAATCTGCCCTAAATAAGCCTTTTTCTGTCATGCCGGTCATAGATTGCAGCCGGTCATAGATTGCAGCCGGTCATAGATTGCAGCCGGTCATAGATTGCGCCGGTCACAGATTGCACCTAGTCATAGATTGCACCCGGTCATAGATTGCGCCCGGTCATAGATTGCACCCGGTCATAGACGAAAACATTGGCCCATGTTCGTACATGTTCGTGAGACACAGCCTTCAGGGTATTTTGAAGCTAGGGTTGGGTTTTCTGAAAGAGACCGACATTTTTGGTCCTGATTACTCGTATAGTACGGGTTGATGTCACTAGAGAAAGACTGGTCCAGTGTCTGGAGAGAATAGCAAATAAATGCAAATGTAATATACCTCAATACAAAATACAAGTATTTTATTCTGATTTAACTAGATTTCTTATGCTGTTATAGTTGAATCTATAAATCGTAATCTGAATACGTTTGCATGCATGTGTGTAGCGGATATAATCCCATGCCATGTGTAGGGTATAGGCGGTTTACGTCAATCCCTCACTGTCCTCTGTCGGTGCATCCATACATACGGCACATCTTGGTATCTACCGGCTGTGGACCCTCTGATCACGTACAAATATTTGGTTGTTGTTGTGCTGGAGGGCCATCTAGCAGATATTGGTGGTGTATGGTCGTGCTATCTGCCACCCCCACCCCCTGCATGTGTCCGGCCCCCAGGCCCGTGCCCAGCGTGTGGCATTGTTTTAGCAGCTCCTCACGAGCTGTGAGCGGACAAACAAAACCTTGGCCAACCGCCTGTTGTTGACTCGCCAACTTTATTTACAATAACTATCTCGTAACACACTACACTATGTAGATAGGAGTAGGCATTCCCCCACCCCCTGATCGCCTCCTCTTTATCAGGTCTCTGAGCCGTCTATAGTAAAGGGATTCCGCATACACGGCTATCACTCAGAGATTGATGTGCATTGAGAGAGTGATAGGGAAACTATTCTTTATCGAGGCAGATATTTTCTCTATCGATGATGGAGTGGGTGAATGTAGTACTGCAGGTGCGACATTCAATGTGAGTATTGACACCAGCACTTGATATGTTGGCCTATCGAACTGATGAGTGATATAATTGTTTGTCTTCCGTGTATAGAGGCTACTCTTCACGATTCCCACCAATTATGAAATAAGCCACCTCTACTGGCGCGATCGGCGCAGCCTTTGCCGCGTAATACGCGTGTCATTGGCTTCGACAATGGTCATTGGCTTCGCCAGTGGCTTCAATACGTAACAACAGGCGTCACACGACGATCTGAGAGCTGACTGCGTCGGTATATTGTATATTGATGTAGGCAGCGGGAATACATGTTCAGATATAGAGGAAGGTCCAAATATGTCTAAAATGGGAGGAGCCAAGTTAGAAAAAATGTGTCTAGTCACCGAGAGATCCGACTTACCCACCCAAGTTCTTCACTGTCACTGGAAACCAGCAACTTCTTTTTGTTTGGACCTGTCCAATGAATTGTTTTAGTGCATGTAAGAATTATACAAAATAGAAACGAAGCAGATGTTGCTTGGCAGATCTATTTCTGAGACATTAATACTCACACTGTAATCCGCTGTAAATCTACAGTATATTCGACTGTAAATCAATTATACAGTAGGTTCTACTGTAGATCTACAGTAGATTATAATGCGCACCTACACTAACTATTTACAGTGCAGTATTGTATCCTAATTTGTGTTGATGTAGGCACCTTCAGACCGTCACACGGTGATGAAGCCACACGGGAAGCCACACAGAGACGTGAAATAGCCATGAGTGAACATTACCTCTGCACTGTATAAAAATGTATCCTTTCGTGCCTACATCAACACACGGCATGTACGGCACAGAAAATCTAAATGCCCCGACCCTCAGTCTGAAGTGGCTATCCCAGGTTAGTCATAGGAACATTGGTTAGGCATGACCAAGTGCTATTCAAAAATGACTGAGGCAAAAAAACATATCATGACTAAATGCCTTACTCAAAAGGGCTGATCCTAACACTCATTGAAATGGAGAAGAAAAGACTACCGGTAAGGTAAGTTGGTCAGTACTGACCAACCTGACAATACTAACTGACCTATATCTTGGTTAGGCTATAGTGACTGAGAGAGTGGTCGTATAGGGAGCCAAGGGATATCAGTGTGAATGAGTAAAGCGTTAAAAGATTATAAACTTTAGGACAGTATCTCGGGTAAAAAGGTATGACACTGTATCCATGCACTTCACCCTATAACAAACTACATAGCAGCATACGTGTGCTGACCTATTGATGTACATGACATTGTATTCCATTTACATTTCAATTTGTTCTTTCCCGCCATACATGGGCCTTTGTTGCTTTTGATAAATTCAGTTTACAGCTCTCTTTGAGTGTAGGATAGCCCGTACTCATGCGGACGCTGTTAGGGAACGGCCGGATGTGGGGCCCTCTCTGTGGTAATCTCGCGTGGACGAGTCATCGCTCGAGTCGCACACACAAGTGGTCCTCGAGGTGGGCCGCGCCGTCCGAAGTCCGCTAACCCCCCCCCCCCCCCCCCGTTCCCCCACCCTAGAGCACGTCCTTCCGGCCTCAGGTTGGGGAGGGGAGGGGTGGGCAGCAGGGATACCACGCTGGGCCTATCAGTGACTGTGACAGGCGTCATCCCCCCTCACCAATCCTCACGTTGACATTTCTTATCTCTAGTCATCCGGATTTGGCGGAATTAACGTCGGTGATGGCGGCATGCGGGCGGACGGGCCGGGGCCGGGGTCATTGCTTGGTGCTGACAGGCAGGCCTGCACCTTTAGCGGCTCAGACCTGGCACTGTCAGAAACAATGATCAATTAGTGAAATAAGCAGATCATCCTGTTATATGCGACCAGCCGTGGGCGCGGGCTTGACATGGGGGGAGGGCTGTATATCATCCAAGATAAGACCACATCCTCACCCGCCCCACTGATAACTCGACCTGGGATGTCCCAAGTGCGGTCAGACTATCACCCCCCCCCCCTACCACCACCAGCTTTTGTCCTTTTGTGTTATCTCCAACTTCCGCGCCTATGCACACAGCAGGGCATCGTAATTGTCCCATTATTAGCACCCCTAACCAGCACTTATACACATCCACACAGTTACATGTGTGTATCGAGTCTAGAGATCTGGTTGTAACTCATCTTCAGGCCTACCCCTACAGACACACGCATAATAACAAAAAGAAGAAATCAACCAGTGTTGATTTATAAGTCAGGAAGAACAAAGAACGCGAGATCTACTCCAGGCCCTCCTATACAGTGGCGTAGAAAAAAGATGGGCATGGGTGCCCAGTGATGAGGATAGGATGTACACACTATACATGTATAAGCCTATTCAAAAATCAACCCCAACCAAGACATAGGCGACGGAAGGTGGATAATGAGATGTGTGTTGCACTAATGGATAGCACCCGGATTGCACCACATGAAATAAAGGTCCAAATGATCCAGAGTAAATTTGGTAATTTTACACCTTAATTGGTGTGATCTGAGGAACGTTGGGCTCGTCTTTCGATTTTAGGAATTCCACATCGAGAATGATGTATTTTATAGGGAATTCAGAGTCTACAACGTTTTTGTTTCCCAAAAGGTTGGGGGTTCCCCTGCTTTTATGCCCCCTGCTCTGCCGCCAATGCGAGACCCTTGGGCCTTCCAATAAACATTCGCTTCCTACACTGTTGGAAGTAAATGTAGCTGAGCTGTGGAATCTATACTGTAACATGGGCAGTAGCATCTACTCTTAGTTTACAGTATATTTTTTTCACTATTAACAGTGAACGCCTATGACTTATACAGTACTTGTATTTGGGCCTGGGATGTTGCTACTTCTCGGGGGGGGGGGGGGGGGTTAGTGACATGTGTGGTGCACTAATGGACTGCACCGCATAAATAGTCATACCCGTTCAGAAACATTATTAGAATGATGATGGTTCAGAAATACTACTCCAGAAATTTACCGAATCCTGACCCCTAAAGAAATACTCACTCAAGCATATACATTCACCACCCGTACCAAACGTCGCTGTCTGTTTCCTCGGTGAAGCAACAACGACAGATGCTCTAATTTGAGAAGCTGTGCCAAAACAGGCTGTTCGGTATCTATCAGTATGTCAGGGCCAAGTTATGTTAATGCTCTTACAGTACCCGGTAAAGTACTTGCCCTATCTCTCACAGCTTTTCCTCAATGATGGATAGGGAGTTAATCCTCGTCCCATATAGCCCTCACGTATACATGTAACACTCCCTGCTGCATATGACTCTGTCAGGTATAGCTCGATATAAGAAAGACAGATGATATAAAAGCAAGGGTGATCTAGGATTCAGCCTGTCATGCAAGGGTTTGGGCAGGCCTTTGTTGGCGTGTGTCGTGGAGGCTGGGTGATAGAGTGGCTTGTTGGTTGAGGGAGGTGGGAGGAGTGCCGACAGACCATCCTACAACAATCCTCCATGGCTATATGTAGAACCGACAAGGCCATTCCATACAGGCTCTGGGCATTAGATATAGAAGATAGTGTCTGTGCGGGTACTGATATACATGTGGACTGGACAATACGTCTTGATATACACCTATGTATATAGTTGACATGTCACTAAATTCACTAACAAACATGGGTATACGTGCAGTTCGGACTGTAGTCATAGATTCACAATACTGTCTTAACCGAGTTCTCATCGTGTTTTAATAGATGAAACATCTTTGTCGTCACTGGAACATTGCATTGACATATGCCTCCCTGGTCGTCCTATCTGTTGCTGTGAGATAAGGGCGGCCAGGGCCCTTGACCTGGACTCGTCTACCTGGGCCGGGCGGGGATCAAAGCCCTGCAGGGTCAGGCAGTGCACGCAGGTGAAGTGTCGGGCCGCCTGACGCCGCCAGAAATCTTATGGTCTCTTATACCTATCAGCCTGCGTGGTGAAGGTCAAAACAACACATGAAGACCTTTAAGACTGCTCTCAGAGGCTGTGATGTCAGAAAAGATTATAAAACAAGGTACACGTAGAGATACCCGGTTATCTGCGTATCTTTAGTATTAAATCTACATTCACCCACACTCCCATGGGGACGGGTATCACCTGTCTGCCACACTGGCATTTTGAGTGTCCAGGTGAGACCCAGATGACACCAGGTGACGTCCTGAATGGGGATCCAACCTCAGTATTAGATGACGGTTTCAAGCACCGCCTGTCCAACCTTCAGCTGTTGAGTCGGTTCTCCTCTCTTGTGGAGCTAAGACCAAAAAACGTGGGTGACGTGTGGCCTGCATGTATGATGGGCGCACTATGCGGCACTGTGTGACCTGTGGCTATGTTGAGACAGTGGGTATAGTCTTTGTTGTGTGAGTCTAGAGTAGACAGAACGCACTATGCATATACATCTTGTAGTACTATAGGGACTATACTGTAGGAACTCTGAGATAGAATACGAGAAGGTTCACCAACAGGAAGGACACAGTGAGATGTTGCCGCTCTGTTCTGATATTTACCTGCCAGTTCTTTCATTTATCCCCAGGGTCAAATGTAAAAAGAATATTGTTTCCAGTAACATGCATAGGTTTGAGCCATCAGGAAGGTGTTTCAAAAGGAATATTATTTCTGGAATATTCCGCTGAATAAGAGCGCGGAATAGAACAGAAAAACCACTATTAACAAAGTGTTTCACAAAGTCTGTTCTATTTCATTGACTTTTCGTCACTCGTAATACCACTATTAGAATATTCTTTGGGAAACACTTTGTTAATAGTGGTTTTTCTGTTCTATTCCGCAACTTTTTCAGCGCTCATAGGAATGTGGAATATTCCAGAAATGATTTTCTCCATGGACCCAGTCAACATTAGTCAACCTAAGATTTTGTAGCCTTAAAGAGGGAACGGCGTAAAGGTAGGAATAGCACTGAGCACACAGACCAATATATTAGTACAGGGATAACCACCAAAATTCTCCATATATAGATTCTTGGAACAAGACAAGATATTTACGAGCGGTTTGCCCGTACAAGGAATAATAAACCATACGGTGTAAGAATAACTCTATTGTTTCGCGTTTGCTTTACTAAATAGTGTATATTTTCCGTTCAAATTTTACAGTGGTACTTATATATATATATACGCTACCATACTGGGGAAAATAAATTGAAAAATGTGCAAAAATGAAGAAAAAAATACAAATGTGTGATGGTACATAGCTCCACACGTTTGGGGCCTTTCCAACACCTTATTTTCACTCGCAAGTTGCGTTGGATTGCAGTCACTGCTAGTACTTATCGCTAGTAAATCCTTGTGAAACACTTTGTTTTAAACCTACTTATGAGTGAGGAACATACTTACGAGCAGTGCGCCTTCTGATCACTAGTAGGAATTTGTTACTAGTGAAGCCTCTTTAGGAACTTTTTTTTTACTCTGTTCTAATAGCGCCCTATTGAAACACCTTCCAGGAGGGTGTTTCACAAGGGCTAGAATAGAATATTCATTTTCAAAGTCTTTCTAAAGGCCCTGGAAGGTGTTTCAAAAGGAATATTATTTCTGGAATATTCCACATTCCTTCAAGCGCTAAATAAGAGCGCAGAATAGAACAGAAAAACCACTATTAACAAAGTGTTTCACAAAGTCTATTTCATTGACTTTTCGTCACTCGTAATACCACTATTAGAATATTGTTTGGGAAACACTTTCCACTCGTTATTCTCCATGGACCCAGTCATCATTAGTCAAAACGAATTGGAGTTAGGAGTGCTGAATATGAGTAGGAATAGAATGTAGAATGGTCATTTTATAAAGTGTTTCACAAGGAATATTCTAATAGTGAGCTTATGAGTGCTGAATACCACTCCCAATAGAATAGACCTTGTGAAACACTTTAAAGATCCATCTATTCCTATTCTATCTGTTCTATTCCTACCCTTATTCAGCACTCGTACCGAGTATAGAATAGTCAAGAATAACTATTTGTTGTGACTAGAATTTAATTTCACAACTAAATACACTAGCCACAAATAGCAAAAAACTCAAATAAAGTTGTAAATATGATGAGTTTACTTTTTAAAGCAAGAAAAAGATAGGTATACCTCATCAATTTATACGTTACCAAAATGACCGGCTTCCCAGTGATGTTCCCTTATATAACATGATTATACACTGTATTGGTATAAATATAGCCTCCCAGATTCATCCTCATCCACTCCGGTGGGCCAGCATAAACCTGCAGTCTAGAAGTGATTTAGCCTGTATGTGGTTATACTGTAGCATACAATATGCACCCTGGGGAATAAATTGGTCAATTCCTATGTTGCATACAAAAAAAAACCTATTAACCTATTTGTTAATATGAAAGATTTTATGAGGTATCTAGTGAGAAAGTAAAATAATATAACCAGTATATGCATTTTGCAACAATAAGAAAGTATACCATAGGTGTAGGATGTAGACATCTCTTTTTGTGTCTTTCACTATGGCACAACTAGATGCCAACCTGCCATTGGTATGATACACACAAGCCTAGAGTAGCCTATCCCAGACTTGGTGATACAGAAGGTGAAATCCTGGTGGTATATCTATAGTTATGTATTTAAACAAATTTGACAAAATAATCTTGTCATCTAAAACCTAACCAAAATCATTCTTTTGTCAAACCTGTCACTCTTGTTCAATGCTGGGGCCCAGCTGCACTGATAAAATCAAAGCAACTTAAGTTGTCAAATAGTCGTCTTATAAGAAGACTTTAGGGTATTCTCAATGATTGTCATAAAGTAAACAGGTTAACGGTTGTCTATCTGAGGACCTGCCAGGTTACCATCCCACAAGACGACATTAGGCTTATCTGACTGACAATGTTAGCCAAGGTGGTGGCACACTGTCACTCCAAGCGACAAGTCTAGGATTGTCAAATTCACAACCCCGGATAGCAGCCGCATACCAATATAAAAGTGCTTTATACCTTTTGCCAGCATGATGTATGAAGGTAGCCCTGGCGATTCTATTCACCGAGCCTGCATTCATACATCATGCTGACCCTTTGGAAATTCTAGGGCTGGTAAACTTCAGGTAACCTGCTGGCAAATACCATGTGGGTCTTCTATCTGGCAACTCTAACTAGAAGACCCACTTCCTTGTCACTTAGAAGAGTCTACGGACGGGTTTACTTTTTCAGTGTGGGGCTAACCGAAGACTGCAGGGTCTTCCTTAAGACAAGCTTAGGGTCTTCAGATTTGTTCAGTGTGTGCTTCCTTCAGCATATACTACACCTTGATTATCTTATTTAGTACGGCCACGTGTACCTGGCAGACTGCGACTATGATCTTCACTGACCTGCTGATAGCAAGGCCCTACACACACCGTGTCCCTGTCATCTGTCTAGGACTGCCCCTTACTATTATCACAAGCCACTTACAGAAGAGACACTTCTCTACAGTCCTAAGTCGGCAGACTTCCTTTAAGGCTATTGTAGCTTGGTGGTGGGCCTATGTCGGAGGGTCTGCGTTTGTTAATCAGTATGACAGGTATGTTCAAGTGTAAGGGAGGATTAGTGAAGGTTCACAGTGGTCATATGACTCGGCCAGAGTGCCAGGTACTCATCAGGGAGGAGATTAAAGGGTCGGGGATGTCAAACGAAAGGAAGCACTTCAATCTTTTAAAAAATAACGTTTACACAAGGCGCACACCAAATATAACACATAGGTATATCTATGGGAATATGATATAGCTGTACTCTGGTTGGGTGAAGCGTGGATTGCCCAGGCAACTATTGTCAGAATATGTGATGTGGAGCAAAGAATGATGTGCCATTTATTCCGGATTATAATATGACAGGTCCACTTATAGACACAAGAGTCCCATAAATGTTTAAAGGCCGTGACCAGAAGGACACCGGGTGAGTGTGTGAAGGTAGAAGGGGAAGAGGACATCAATCTTGGCTACCTGGGTTTTAGGCGGCGACAGGCCTCACTTTCCCACAGTCATGTGTGGACTGGCCTAGACCCATCTGACCTGCCTAAACATGGCCTGAATGTGATCCCCACCGGCCGCACCCCCTATGTGTGCCCAGGGCTTACTGTGGGCGCCCAGCTTCATCAGAGGACTGGGGCAGGCCCCTGATCGCCCACCCTCTCGGCAGCAAATACTTGAGCCTCTCCTCGGTACGCAGCCAGGTCCTGGCTTAATGCTGTATAATGGTGGCCTCTGTTTGGTACCACCTTCACTCACATCATCCCCACACCCTCAGAACCCCTCCATCCAACCCTATCCTCTACAGTCGACAGTCAACTACTGACCAACTGCAGCATCCCAGGCACATAGTTTACTAGTTAATGTTAACCAATGGGGTAGTATTCATAACCATCATTTTCTGTATTATAATCTACTTCTTCTGACATGAACTGTCCTTGGTCCTATTTTCTTTGACCGGGTCATTTATTCACCCCCCCCCTCCTGTAGTAGGGTGGTCATCAGGGTGTGGGGGCAATGTTAACTAAACCTTGTCTGAGTGGTCGTCAAACAAGTAGTGTACAATGACCTACACCACCTGGGCCTCCAGCAGGCCCAGTCAGTTTTCATGGGTGGCCTTCCTTGTGAATGTGGGCAAATACTTGCCGCCACTTTCCAGTGGGGCTGGTGTGGGGCTTGTTTTGTTGGTAGGTGTGTTGACCAGAAACATAACTAACACACAAGTCGGCTTGCAGCCCCGTGAAGCGCTGTTGGTGTTAGGCAACCAGCAAATCGCTTCTCTATTTGTGTGCCTAACCAGAAATCTGCTGATCTAAGAGCTTACTGATAGTCTAACTACAAGAAAGGGTCTTTCAAAGCATGTCTTCTCATTTATATGCTTCCTTGTATGTGTACTTGTCAAATTAATTCGTCCTGCAGTGCACAGGCTGGTTAAATATATGGACATTTGAGGGCAACAGTTAATGTATAGACAAAGGCATTACCATATTTGGCCTTTGAAAAATTGCCGTGTTTGTGAAATATGTGTTTATCACAATCTAATAGGTACATATGGGTTGAATATTAAAGAAATGTTGCATTTATTGAAGAAAGGCTTTGAATTATCTCTACAAGCATTGTTGTTAATTTTTATCATCCGTGTGTGCACATATATCGTTTTTGCTCTGCAGATATGTTAAATGTCAGTGCAGGTTGTATGTATACATGTTTATGGAAGATACTTATATAACATTTTTACTTTTACTTCAGATTGGAGCGGCTTGTTAATGTGCTCAGACGCAAAATCAATGGACTCGGTACTAAGATGGACGACTGTTGTTAAACGGATCAATCGGGGATATAACATGCTTCACAGGACGTCATCCGTTTGTGTTGGTGAAGTTCTTCTGTCAGAGCCTTTCTCGCAGAAACCACGCCAACCTGTTGACGCCCACGTCTTTAAATCTAGTGGTATGGATGTTTCCTATAATGGTAGACTAGTAATGGTCGTCATATCCACAAGTGAAATGTATTTACATTGAAACGTTGTAGATACAAAGGAAGCCATGTGTGAAGCCACATGAAAAGTACCCAGCGTGTATATACTGTTGTTTCTATACTTAAGGTACAAGGGCATATATTGTATACAAATAAATAACAGCGTTTTGTATCACATCTTCCATCTCGTTACAGAAAAACGTATTACTAGCGTTACAGAAAACGTATTACTAGCTTTACAATTTGTTGATACTCTTCTCTATATCAATCAATGATCCCTCCATGTACATGAACTATTTCGATCCTTGTATATCGTATATTTACCCATGTATCTACATCATTTACATGTTACTGGGGCCAGTATTGTACAACAGTACATACTTTGAGAATATACACATTTACATTTTTGTATCGCCATGGCCAAATTGAAAATGTTGGTGCAAGAAGACCAGGTATTATCGCTAAATGAATAACGGACTTGTACCGATTTTACTATCAACAATTTTGACAGTTTTACCCTGTTGTCAAAAAGAGGTATGCCTTTATAGCAACGAGTATGTGAAAACTTTGGATATAATCAGGAATTGTTATATCAGTGTATGTTTGATGTATAACCTTCTTGTGACCATCCATACTGGACCAGAAGTGTTACCGTCTGTGGTAACACAGCATCTCTAAGGATTTTGGACAGTTTGTTTACCCTGCCTTCGTGGAATCTAAAAGGTCAAATTGACATGAAACCAAAAGGTGCTATATACTGCCTTAAACCTGACACAAAGTTTGGGAAATGAAAGAAGCAAAGCATGATAGAAACCTCCATTACACGGTCATCATGTGGTCGGCGGTGAGGTGAAATGTTTATTAATGCGATTGACAAGGGATCTGTATACTGTTTGGTTGTCTTAGTTGACTTGGTCTTAGCTCCGGTCTTGTTTGTTACATGTGTCAGTTACGGAAGCCATTCTTCTAATACATGCAGCAGTAATGCCCGCATGCATCAAAGATAACACAGTGTTGGCGCCGACAACGCCTCCACTGTACAGACCTGGTGTGGTGGGGGTGGGGGTGTCCCTGACATGGGCATATGGTGGATCATCGATAGCCTCCACATCCGGATCACAATCAATAACCTCCACCACTAAGGCCACTCTCAACCAATGTAAAAAGCCCCAATTTTCATTAATGTGACATTAGATTTAACTCAGTCGGTGTTGATTTAAAGTTGGGAAGCACTTTGTGCGCGGCCTCATCGGGTAATGGAGGGTGGGAGGAGGAGAGTGAGTTGTGCGGGCGGTGGTGGGCGACTCCGGGCTGTGGAACGCCGTCTCCAGGTGCGCCGATCGTTACCTGGCCGCGTCCCCGTCACCCGACCCCGCACCATCGACCCACTGCGTCCTGGCCTAGTGGAGTCGTATGTAACCCCACACTTTAATACTATTCCTCCAGTATTAATGAGCGGCCAAGTCAATATGACGACTCCGGCACCGGAGTCGGGGCACAATTATCAGCGGGGCGGGAGGTGGGAGGCTCTACCCACACACCTGAAACCCAGAGCACGCGGGACGGCGTTGCTAGTTATGGGAGGGGGGGGGGGTACAGGTAATCCATTAGCTGGTCGGTAAAAACGGGGTGAGCGACTCGACGCGGCCCCCAAATGTGTGAGCAAATAGCGAACGGGTATCGAGTTCTCAGCCAGGAGGCGCTCGATTGGCGAGCCGACACGCTTGGTGCTTTCTGGACGGGGCTCGGCAAATAAGCAGGTCCACGGGCGGGCGGGCCGCGGGCGGATGTAGGGGGCGCGGCTGATGGAGCCACATTGTGTGAGGCACAGGAGGACGGGGGTGGTGGTGGGGGGGGGGGGGAGGGGGGGCTGGAGTTTCACAGACATTGTCGTCATGTCCCGGCCCCATCCCCTAACGCCGCAGACCTTCCCGTCACCCCCTGCACCGGAAGTGTGAGCCGGGACGACCTTGGGGCTGTTGAAGGTCACACAAGGAGCGCGTTGGATGACAAGGGGTGGAGGACAGGGCATCTCCTCCGTCCTGCTGCCATTGGGCAGGCCGGGGCGCGGCGGGCGGGGAGGGCTGCCGGGGCGTGAGGCGGACAATGGTCGGGGTGTCGGGGCAGCACAATGGTGGCGGTGCGGCCGTCCTGCCGTGTACACAGTGTCGCTATTCACCCCTGGAGGCGGCTTTCTTGTCGGACACAGGTGAGACAAACGAGCCCCTCGTGCATACACAGGCGGCCTCTCCTGGTAGCACAGACACCACGTACCCCCTCTCTCCTACCTCTCCCGCCGCCATTACCTGCACGCCGTGTGCGCGCCCACTTCCTGCTGCCGCACCACGCCGCGCCCCCTGGCGGCATACAGGCGCGCTGCGGCAGCAGGAGGGGGCACCCCGTTAATGATCCCCTCTGTCAACACGTGCCCTGCTGTACCACAGTACCACACGGGGGCACGTACTGCCCTCCTCCTGCCCCCCACACACATACCTCCCCGACCCGACCACACCGACCTCACACACAACATCACGCCACTGACGTCACACACACAACGCCACGCCACTGACGTCACACACACAACGTCACGCCACTGACGTCACACACACAACGTCACATGGGCTACGTCGTCCTTATTTATACCGGTAAACGATGCGTAGACCATGTGTTGAGACAAGCTCACCAAGTCCCAGCGTCATCACAAGATGTGTGTACCATCTGTACCTCCCTACCACCGGCCTCTCTACATGCTTCATGTATTATGTTATTTCCTTTATTCAGATTTGACATTTCTGTGGTGAATAGTCTTACACACATAGTTCACACCATCTCAGGTTTCGCACTGTTGTAGGAAAAGGGAGAGGCGAGGTTACCTGCCCCAACAATGAGAGGGTCCCCTCTATAAGCCCATATATAGAATCACATAACCCCACCCACGAACCTTATCCCCGCATAAAAGTGTGCTTCCTACGCACTTGTTCTGCATCTACCAGAAATGAACAGCCCGCGCCCATGTATGTGCAGGAATGAGAGTTTATCCTGGAATTAAATGTTAGGAAGAACAATAATTAAGTATCTAGGTGACCTCTATTAAGAGGCCCCCATCTTTAACATGTGAAGTATTTTGAAGATTGGTCACTTTCATCCCTGTATATGATTGGGGGTCATCTGCTGAGTGTTGAGTATTATACTTCATATGGCATACATGGTCACATTGTACACGCATGTCTAAAACGGTGTATTGCTATCTGTGTTAAAAATCCCCACTAGTATACTAATATACAGAAGTGGACGCAGTAGCTCCACATAGAATATGCTATGCAGATTTTATGTATGCATAAAACCATACATTAATTACTGGTACTCAAAAATAGAAGTGGCCAAAGAAGATTTTACTAAGGGCCCCAGTGTACCATCTTGTCCAAACATTGAGATCGCCTGGGTACCAATAGGTGGCACCAACCCATAACATAATTAGAACGCTGTACTGCGCGACATGTTAGTTGTTGTCTTTTCAGTTATAAGGCGTATATATGCCGTCCTGGGAGTGGTCTGTATGAAGTAGCTTTTTGTGGCAATGAGAGCAATTTTCTTTAGAGTGATGGCAAACATGTCAATTGCCTTATCGTGGTATAAACACTGTGCCTTTAGAAAGGGTTAATACGGGTTCTGGTAGTGTTTGCTGTCAGCAGCATTTAGACTACACGTGCTACACCCTGCTAATATCCGTAACAACAACCACAACCAAGTCCCAGAGTAGAAACAAGCTTTAGGAACTCCAGTCTAATGAAGTTCCTCATAGACCCCACAGTGTGAAGGCAAACCTGCAAAGTGCAGCAGGCGGGCCTTCTTGAAGACGCCTGAATAGGTGTTGGTGAGAGGTTTTGTCCGCCTGAGAGGCCGGGGCAAGGGGAATTGCTGTACTCAGTGGGGTGTTTCACAAGGGGGACATACAATCAATTGTAGAATAAGTGTTTCTATAGGAGGTGTTAATTGTATATAACAACTTGTATATAACAACTAAGACCGACATTTGGTTGTATCAACTGTATACTGCTTATAAAAAGTGTTTCACAAAGGTCTACAACCAAGATGTTAAGTCAGGGTCTTTGGCCTACAATCGAGATACAACTAATGTATAAGTGTTTCACAATGCATATTAGCGTGGAGCTCATACCATGCCCGCTAATATTTTCCTTACATATTCTTTCACGTTTTTTCATGCAATATATGTGTCATACAACACACAAGAATCCCTGCAAATATCTGTTTATTAAGGATGAAAATAAACTGGTTATACACATTAAAACAACACTTATGTTGGTTCTATGTGGTCATCATACAAGGGGAGAGTATTTAAAATTGATGCTACATGGTTATTAAGGTTGACTTACTTTTATCAAATGTTAGTCTTAAGTTGGTGTTTCACAAGCCGCATTATTATCTTCAATTGTATCTAAGTATATAACTATAGATACAATTGAAACTTGTGAAACACTAAGATAAGATCAACATTGGGTGATATTAAGTTGGTCTTAGAAAACATGTAAAGTTAATTGTATCTATTTTCCCCTTGTGAAACACCCCACTGGTGTAGCAGCAAATCGCTGTTGGTGAGGGCAGATTGAAGGTATTACAACTAAGAAATTGATCAGGCTCCATGTTGTGCTAGTCCTTGCAGTGACCGAAAGAAATAGAGTGTCAATATTGTGCTTGTCGGCGTGCTAAGTTTGCCAGGTTGGGGAACCACCCTTACCCACCCGCACAATGTATAGCATCAACGTCGGCGACGTGTGGTGACGTATATGGTGGACATCATTTAATACATTATATTATTGGTCTAGGCGACGTGTGATGACATATGGTTGGACATCATTAGACACATTATTGGTCAGGTGACGTGTGATGACCTATGGTTGGACATCATTAGACACATTATTGGTAAGGTGACGTGTGATGACGTATGGTTGGACATCATTAGACGCATTATTGATCTAAGAGGTCTACCTCGTGTCTTCTTTTAGTTATGTGTGCTATTGTTCTGGCGTGTCAATATATACAAAATCCCCATTGAAATTGTGAAGTCCCTATTTGACAACCTTGTTGATCAAGTTTGTGGAATTCTATTAGTGGTTATATACAGGAAATTCATACAGTTATCACAAATCTTTTGCTATATTGGAGACATGAATCAATTCTATGATATACTAGTCGGTCGTTCTCATCGGACCAGTGCTATTTTATTTAGCAGTGGTTACCAAATTGCCTTTTAAAATATTGCTTATATATGCGTGACATTGATCTGTGGCATTTATATATGTATAATATCGATTCTCTGTTTATTTAAGATTATCATCAACCGGCATATACCATGTTTTATCAGATACTATAATTGAATACTCTGTTTTATTTCTCCGTTAATATGTACCAGAGCGTCATTGTATTTACAAAATGTATGTGACTGTAGCATATCCATGCATATGTATTTCTGCTAATACTATAGTATGCAATGATTGTAAGGGATGCATAAGGCTGGTTTTCCCTTGGACGGTCACAAGTCTATTCTATTTTATTTGAATAAAACTAAAGTATTATCGCAAGGCCACTCAAAAAAATATAATGTTTTCTCATCACCGCGCGCATCATAAAAATCTGGTTTTGAGGAAGACTCATCATCATCATCATCATCAACAGCAGCAGCAGCAGCACAACAAGTAAATGAGAAAAGGCCCATATTTACTGTAACATGTCACTCCATCTCCACTGTAGCCGTCATTACAAGCACAGGTGAAGTTACCGACGGTATCTGTACAAGTTGCGTCGTCGTGACAGTTGTCCATATTCGTGCCACATTCGTCTATGTCTGAAACCAAACATTCAAACTTTCATCCACACTGAAAAAACAAACTTGTCTCCAGACTCGTCGAAGTGACTGTCATGAAATAAACGAGTCAAAAGTTGTCTAACCTATCAGGTTACCATCCCATGAATAGAATCTGGAGCTGGCAAATGTCGGGTTTTTGGCTGGCACATGCCAAGTGGGTCTTCTATCTTCAGCTAGAAGACCCGCTTCCTTCCCACTTGCCCATTCTAGTACCTAACCAATGTACCGACTCAGCAAACATAATAACATGATATTCTTCATTTAGTCTATTCTATTTTATTTGAATAAAACTAAAGTATTATCGCAAGGCCACTCAAAAAAATATAATGTTTTCTCATCACCGCGCGCATCATAAAAATCTGGTTTTGAGGAAGACTTTTTTTTTTGCCAAATGTTGATGGAAAACCTGATAAAAATGTACTTGATTCTCTTGATTTATTACCTGGGATTATAGTATTACCCTCATTATGTTTCCAATATAGAGTCCGAATGATATATGGCCTTCTCTATAGTCGTCCCCGTTGGTTCCTTGTGTTTTGATTATACGCACCATTTAGGGGTAGAGAGTCGGTTAATGTTGAACGTGGGTCCACACAGACCACATATAACAACACCCGCAGGGCCTGCACCACTGCATCTGCTACACATTGCCCACTGCAGCCTCCAAGTAACCAACCTCCGGGCAACTTGCTGTCCAGCTGTAGGGGTGGGAGTGTTATGAGAGCAGGCAGTGGAAGAAGGTGGATAGGGGGCTCGTACTAGGGCGTCTCTTGCCCCTGTGAATGCCCAGTGTACTTGATGGCGTCAGTGGCAGTGTAGAGGCCCTTTTGCTGAATGGCCAGTCGAATGCTGTAGGGTCCTCAGCCAGGTCCTCAGCCTGCAGTAATGTTTGACACCTGGCCTGGGGCGATGGTCAGGCAGGGATCAAGCACCCGTCACCATGACTATTAACCCCTCGGTCGTCGTTGGTCAGTATATTCCCACCTGCCCTCAAGTAGCCCTGTATCCTCTGGCCTTGAGGCCTGACCACTACGTCTAGTCATATTTACTTTACAATACACCTGAATGACATGATATTGTATTCCGCATTAGCGAGATACAGTGGCTCCACCTTTTGGACCACTGGTAACAATCATAACCCTTTGCTCTGCAAGGACCAGCTCAGCCAAATCTCGTGGCCGAGATTAGGGTACAAACAGGGCTCAGGTATTGTGAATAGGTTGTACCTGGACACTCCTAATGTCACCTGTGTCCAGTATAGTGTAGTGGTTAGCACTGTGGACTCATAATACTGGGAGCCCAAGTTCAAATCCCTACCAGGCCAAATAACACTATGTCCTTTAAATACATATTTCTAAATTTTCTTTAGTATTGTGAATAATGTATTCTGTTTCCAAAATTGCTATACTTATGAATTTGATTACCAGGCATTGCCTGGAAGAGATTTGAACTCAGGTACTCTGCATCATGAGTCCACAGTGCTAACCACTACACTATACTGGACACAGGTGACATTAGGAGTGTCCAGGTACAACATATTCACAATACCTGAGCCCTGTTTGTACCCTAATCTCGGCCACGAGATTTGACCAAGCTGGTTGCTGTGAGTACTGGGAATAGACCTAGTACCAGTGGGGATGGCGCTATCCACTGATCATCTTGCTAAGGCCCTATAGCACACTGCTTTATTCCCAGAGTTATAACAGTTTTGTTTGAAATAATATTTATTTATTGCAAAAAACAACAACATTGGTATAAATGCATCTACAATGTACATGTGATTTTATGTGGTATCTGGTCAAAATGTACCCCTGTCACAATTTACTAATGGGTTGGAGCTTTTAGGGTCAAGGGTATAGTAAACCGTCCAAGCTATATTATACATGTCAATGTCATAATTTGTAGTGTTTGTTTGCACTTAACTTGCCGTTAAGTCCCATGGTTGTATCCATGTATACCGGGGTAGGCATATCATCAGCGTTTACCTATTTTGTCCAACTGTGTTTGGGGCAACAGTGATTTTATCAATGGCCATCTAACAATGAACAGTATGCTTGATATCTGTTGTAATTGCATACATGTACACCCGGTTGGCATATAATATGCACAGTACTAGTATATCAATTCATTATACATATGTACATGTTAGCTGCTTGTCAAAATATGTAAACTTATAACTAATGTATATCTATTCATACCATGTACTACCATGGGCCCTCGTATTACATGTTACTTATATCCACATGGAAAAGGAAAGTCCAATGGTTCCAAGATGTCAATTATGTCCCAATTGATTCGATAATTCATTTTAGGTATCATGGCATGAAATCCGTCCACCAGTCAGTGTGCTGTATACCCTGAAAATGATAAAAACACATATTATATACTTTGAAATGCATGGGATAATATATAGTGATAACCAGAAATACTCCTGTTGTGTGTCATATATATGATAATATATGATAGATTTAACCATAGTTCATAATAAATGCACTTAAACAAACTATATCGGTGTAAATACTTGGTGTTTTTTCATCTCAGGTACTTGATAATAATCATGTTAATTTCTTTGAATTTATGTAGTCTTGCCTTGAATCGATATTTATAAGAAGAATATGTAGCAGCATAGATCATTGGAGTTGGATCTTAGCGGGTTTCATAGAGAGATTGTGTCAGTTTGTGCACTTCCTATAGGTACACAGTCTATGTTCACTGTGACTTCCAAATCTGATACAAAGTTTTCAGTATGGAACATTGGAAGGCTCCCAATGAGACTCTTCCACTCCATGTCCTCATCATGGAGGTCCCCACTCCACAGGGTTGAACATCGTGAGCAATTCTGATTGTAGGTTGTCAATCATGGACGGGTGTGCCATGGACATTAGTGGGGTGTATTTCTGATACGGCAATGGTTGGTCAGTCACCATCTGTTACCATCATATAGGTGTTGGTAAGTTCCCATAACTTTCCATGAGTGTTGGTCAGTCACCACAAGTATTCATCATTCAGTTACCATGTTTTTTTTTGTATTTTTACCATACTGTGCTGCTCAGTCACCACCATATGTGAATTATGTTAAAAGTTCTAAATATTATCTAATGAACTATAAGAAGTATTTAAGTATTTCACCAAACACAGCCCGGATAATAATTACATTGTATTTGGACATGATTACCACCCAGCCAGCATTGGTCCCTGGGGCCCATATGTGTTTTACTTGGGCCAACTGCGCTTGCCCATATCTGGGTTATGGTCCTTTTTGTCCAGGGCTACCAGAGGGAGCCCAGGAAATATTTTCCCCCATAAATACATTGTAAATATTTCAAAACATGCTGACATCTGATTTTCCTCCAGAAATCACCATTTATTTTACATTTTTATAGTTTGTATTCAATCTGGGCTTGAGCTGGGCACTTTTGAATCTGGGCTGGCCCATTTGGAATCCCACTGGTCGCCCCGGACAAAACGGACCATAACCCAGATATGGGCAAATCAGCTTGCCCACGTAAAAACACATATGGGTCCCACTAAGCAATGCTGGCTGGGCAGTAAGGGATGCTTTTTCTGTAAAGGAAAGGAAAGCTGCCAGGTGACCGCGCTAGAGCAGTATATCACCATATTGCATGTGTGTACATTTGTATTGGCCCTGTCAATGCAGGTATGGATTAATTCAGCATGGCGAACAAGTGAATAAGGACCAACTATCAAGTTCTATATTGCATGAACGTATTTGTTTTCCATGTCCCTCTCAACACACCGTCATACGACATACATGTAAAATGATGGGGAAAACACGATTTATACAAGCTTGCTTTCAGTTTATTATGTTATTTAATCCCATGTGTTCTACATAATACAACCATTTCCATTAAGGTCCACACTACCTATAGCTACACAGGCCATCAAGGGTCGTTAGCATACTCAATATTGCCTGTCAATCATGCTTATGTTTATTTTGGGGCCTGGTACACCTGCTCTATTTTCTACAATATGTAACTCAAAGTATGGACTAAATTAATGTGAAAATGCATCTTTAAGTTTAAGTAGTGTATGGGCTTTGATAGCGCTAGTGCGATGTTTCACAAGGGGGTATACAATTAATTGTATAATAAGTATTTCTATAGGTAAGCTTAATTGTATATCACTAGTAATACCAAACTTTGTTTTATCAATTGTATACTGTTTATAAAAAGTGTTTCACAAATATATAGTACCAAGATGTGAAGCTGGTGTGTGGACTACAACCAAGATACAACTAAAGTATAAGTGTTTCACAATGCATATTAGCGTAGAGCTCATACCATTCCCGGTGATATTTACCTAACGGATTTATTCCCATACTTTGCACGTAATAATTATATGTGTCATAATACACATAAGAATCCCTGAAAATATCTGTTCATTCAGGATAAAAAATAAGGTGGTTACACACATTTTAACAACACATTATGTTGATCTATATGTCATCATCATACAAGGGGAGGGTATATAAGATTAATGCTACATGGCTATTAAGATTGACTTACTTTTACCAAATGCTAGTCTTAAGTTGGTGCTTCACAAGCCTCATTAGTATTTACAATTGCACCTAAATATTCAACCATAGATACAATTGAATCTTGTGAAACACCAAGTTAAGGTTAACATTGGGTGATAGTAAGTTGGTCTTAGAAACATCTACAATTCATTTTATCTATTTTCCCCTTGTGAAACACCCCCACAGATCTCACATACCTGCCATGTCAGGACATTTCATTGGGGGGGGGGGAGGGGCTTAGAAATAGCCGAAAATATCACAAAAACAATGTCTTAAAAATTAAGACCTTTTCAGGTCGATTTTGCGACAGTAAAACCTCGGCTGTTCTCTGTAAATGTATCATGCACAATATAATGAAATGATATATTACATGTATGCTGTGAGGCATACATGCAGGGCTGAGTTTCGACGTGACAACATGTGCAATTGTAATTAAATTGATTGGAGCTTTAAGGGCCGAGAGTGGGGCAAACCGTCCAAACTATACATATCCTTGTCGTTGTCCTCATCTGCAGTGTACCGGGATGTGGACCTATGTGGCAGATCAGGTCATGTCTGTGTGGATACTCGGTGTGTTTTCATGTCAGTGCGCTGACAATTCAGATGGCGAGATGTCAATTCTGCATATTGGTCTGGGTCCACAAGGCCATGTGCATGGGGTGGGTACATTGGTGTGCGTATTGGGCTATGTGAGAGGAGCGGGTATCCACATTTCACGACGTGCAGGGGGTGGGGCGTATCTATATAGTGAAAGGGGGTGAGCCCTCGGGGGTGCATGAGACAGGGGGTGAGGTGAGTGGGGGGAGGGGGGGCGGAATATGATGTACAGGGAGATGGGGTAATTCTGTTATCGTGAGACGTGCGCCAAAACGTTGACGCCAAATGACGCGTCACTTCCGCCGTGCGCCTTGTAGCCATCTGCAGGTTGTGTGACCTTCAAACAGGCCGCCATGTCGCGCTGCCTCCTCCAGGGGCGGCCTGTCAGCGCCCCTGGCGGCCTCCAGGGCGGCCCCCGGGGTGGCTGCCATGACAAAGTAATACGGGTGCAGATGGACGGACGCTGTCCGCACGCCGTATTAGCCGAGATTTATTGTGTTCATCACGGACTCGGCGCCATGCGTACGCACACTCCACACAGAAATATTGGGACAGATATGGGAATGGCGACCCCCAACTCACACCATCCAACTTACTCGCACCCCCTCCTCCTTCCAACACTAGTGTTCTATACCCACGCCATAGCCTACAACTGATTCCTAATGCAATATGTCCACGGATTAGTTTTAAAAACTCAACTTTCTGCTTTAATAGACTGAGTCGGGCGCACCCTGACCATATATATAATTATGAGTCCTGTCCGTTTCCCTGGCCTCCCCGAGATCAGAGCCCTCACTGTATAACCAAAAGTTTTGAAACTTCGCTAAAGTCGCTAAAGTCGCTAGTCTATTTCAGTGCGAAATACCGCTTCTGCTATTAAGATAAAAGCTTCTGTAGGTAATGGCGAAGATTCACTTCCCTGCAAAGTTATTGGAAAACTTGAGACTGGGTGTTGCTATTTGCCGGTTATTATTTGCTGGTGACAGGAGTTTGGCATGGGTTGGCTGCTGTGTGGAGTGGGAGTAGAATGACAGGGGCACCCTGCTGGGCGGGGGATGGCCGAGCTCTGCGCGCCAGCTTGACTTTCACGATCAACTCCACAGCAAATACGAAATAAGAATTTAATGCCTGCATCTTTGGTCGGTGGCTAGATGATTGGTGCTCTCATTGGCATGGCGGTCACACAGCTCAAATATTGGCGGAGGCGTTGGGGCGGGGCGGGTGTGGGGTGCCGTCTTCCCCCTTCCCAGCAGTGGAGCTTCCACCCCACCCTACACCCTGCTACCCTGACTTATCCCGGCACGCAGAACAAAGGCACGACTTCTGCCGCCGCCCCGACCTGTAAGCTAAATCTCCGTCGGGGCACCGGCCTACGTGACCGCCATGTCTGCTGAGGGCTCGTCCCACGTCCGGGGGTGAGCGGCACCCGACCTGGCGACTTGAGGGTGGGGAGGTGGAGGGGGCACTAGGGACCCGCCGCCCTTAAAATTTTATCTCGGGTCGCTATTAGAATCAAACACGACGGGCGAGTCAACAGCATTACGCTCTGATGTCATTCGATGCCTATCCCGGGTCGTTGACAACGCCGTGTCGGGCAGAGGGGAATGCCAAGTGGTGGAGGTGGTCAAGAGGAAGGGCGGGACCCTGGAGGACAGGGCCTCCCCTCCCCAGCAGCACCCACCCTAGGTAGCATCAATGAGTATGCACCACACCCACCCACACTGGATGCAGCTCGGGTGCAGCTGTATGAGGCTGTTTTTTAAAGTGTTTTATTTAGGCAAATAATACAATTACAATGAAAATGCATTAAACCTAGCATGTGCGCTTTGTGTTCATGCCGCTAGGTCCCCCAATTATGTCTTCTCTTTTCATTTTGGGTTCATACACAAGGGGCGCCCCATCTGTTAAGCAATTATCAAACACTCAGTTACAGTAACCTGTTAATGAATTAGAGTCTTAGACAGAAGTTACCACAATGGAAAGGAGTAACACATGAATGTTATCAGGTGTTAAGAACAGGAACACTGTATTGCTATCGATGTTAGCTTCATATTCACTCTCATACCTGTCAGCAATTGGATCCACTGCTTAATGAATTAAGACATGCATTTGTTTCTATATAAACACATACATCTGAGACATTGGGAAATGAGCACTAAATACACACCTTTATATGATATGTCATCACATAATTTCAGAGGTCGGATTGATCATTACACAGACCAGCAACCCGACTGTTCTAAATCTGCACCCCACTGAGACCCGTGTGCAACCACCTGGTGACTCCATAACCATAAGACATCCTATAATGTCTATAATGCCCGTATGCATGTGTGTGTATACCGTTATTGTACTTTTAGTCTGAATACATATGCATGGGAATGCAGCTTGCAGACTAGAGAGTAATGATTGTATGTTCGCCTGCCAACGATGTCCATTTCTATACTACTTACACTAAATTAAAACTTATAGGTTATTGGGAAGCTAATAATGTGCAAGCATATCTATACTTCATGAAATTTTAGATGCTGTGGATTATACATGTGCCATGTAGGTGTCAAATCTACAAACGACATACTAGAGTTCCATATGTCTCAAAAGTATGAAGCATGAATGAATAGCTGGCAAGGTGAGAAGTATATGGAAATGCGTGTTCTTGCCAGGCGTTCCACCAACGCTTGATTGTGTTGATCATCCCTATATCTTCAAGAGCTTTTCAACTCTCATTGTTCACATATTAACTCCATATTTTTCCTGTCATGTCATTAATCTCCTAGCTACTTTCCTGTTCATATCAGATACGGACTGGGTTTTGCATTCACGGTTATAACCAGGCCATGACATGGGAAATATATGTGGTCAACTGTTCGACTATTTTAACTGTTTACAACATGTCATTAAGTATCGTATAATTAAGGTTAATTGCAATAAACGACACTTTTTGCCAAATTTATTTTGTCCTATGAGCGATCATACTTCAAGTAATGCAAAAGTAGCGCATATTCACATTTTACAAATGTATACATACATAAGTACCGATTTGTGGGAACGCGGCTGTTTATCCTACCCAGTGGGTCTTTTTGCACATGCACTCAACACGCATGAGGTGTCCTATTATGTTTATAACTTACATAATACTGAGGCATCACTACTCAACCTGTCTCCCCGTGAATCAGTATTTTGTGCGCTGCGAATCGGTAGCTATATCCTCAAACTAACAGCATTCCCTTTAAGATGGCGACCACCGTTTGTGTTCATATCAAACAATGTTCTGTGGCCTAGATGTACACACTCGACACAGCCTCGAACGTGTGTGGACAGTACTATTATTTGATAGACAAATAGGGCCAGGTCTACGGAGATAGCTATTTTACGTGCGCTAAGGTATGAACTCTATTAATCTTCAACGTGTTCCAATGGAAGATGAAGTCACAGATTATTTTACAATTACAGCCAACCCAACCCTCATTACATATACATGTACTTGTAACTCGAACATTAATTCCTCGGATCCCTCACTTCCTCCGATATTTTCCCTTGCATTTTCCGAATTGGAGGAAGTGAGGAAGATGTTTGAACTCACAACTCTATGGGATATTTAGAGTCACCGCCCCTAGTATTTAAACCCACTGCTACCGCTTCCTCGGGTCATTTGGCAGTGGGTAGACCTTTCAGACCTGAGTATAACCCCCGCTACTACATGTATAGCAGAAAGAGTGCCGGAAGAGGCAAGAGGAGCTGTACTCTATGGTTGCTGCGGTATGGGTGCCATAGTGTGCAGTCCTGTGCTACATATCTGGGAGCAATGGTCAGCAGTGCGGCTGCAGCCGGCCTACATCTGACCGTTCTACGACTAGCCGTAAACCTCATTTAGCTCCAGCGGCCGCCCACCGCCCCAGGCCGCCGTCCGAATCGACATAAAACGAGTTAATGGTCGCGTTCGCCGCCCGCCACTTTCCGAGAAATATGGACGGGAACGCGCCGTGAAATTACCCCTGGCGCGGGCAAACACGGCCGCCGAAAAGCGACCAATTTATGGGCTTACAATGCATACACGGCCCCGTGAGGCGCGGGAATATCTGCATGCGGCGGCAAATGAAAATGGGACGGCGTGCGGCTCGGCTTTTACGACAACAGTTTTTGGCTGAGGACGGCTGATTAGCCGAGGTCCGTGGTGGGGGTGGGTGGTGGGGAGCAGGAGGAGCGGGTTGTGGGGGAGGGGTAGGCGCCCAACATGGCGGTGCACAAAGACGCAGAGGAGCCTGTCTGTGGCGCTGCTGGTGGGAGTTGGAGGCGGCGAGAAGAGCATGAGGAGGTAGGCGTCTTGCAGCGCACAGATTCATTAGCAACACCGACCGGTTTCATCTCAATAAAGCACGGTTTGATGAGCGTCCTAGATGAGGCTGGTCGGCCCTTGTCGGCCATCAAGGCGCGCGGCCCGCTTGCCGCCCGCCGCCTGCCGCCCCGTGCGCACTGTCCCGCAATAATGGATGATCCGTCTTTCCCACTCCTCATCCCCGCACATCAAAAGCCACCCACATCAAACGATTACAGCCCGTCAGATGTATGTAGCAGGGGGCGGCGCTGGCTGCTGGGTGAGCTGCTCCCTATCAGCTCCTACAGTGAGCAGCTCAGTGCCGGATCAATGTGCCACCAGAAGCCGCCACCATGCACCACTATACAGCACCGCATGCACGCCAGACATGCGGAGAGGAGGGGGGCAGTATTTCATCTCGTACTTCTAGGCTAACTTTCTTGTTGTCAGCTCCTGTTTGACACTGTCCTATATATACACCGACCCACCCTATCCCCATGGGCTCACATGTGTAAACACAGAGAAGTAATTCGTACTTAGTCTGATCTGAGACCGCGCACGGGTATAACTAGGGGCGTAACTTCAGCAATTCAAAATGGAGAGGTCGTCACACGCTTCACATGTTACAGAATTTCGTGAATACATGTCGTGTTAAGCACACATATCTATCTCTCCCCATTAGAACACTTTTCATATATAGGGAGGATAATGGCCGTCAGTATGGACAGTTATGTATTTACTGCCGTTGGCACAATGTCTATAAACTCGGCCACTGGTTCAGAACTGCTCCCCCCGGCCTCCCTGGGCTCACTTATAGTCCTTCATCCACGTCCCACCACCCCGCTGTGAGGCACATGACAGCGTTTACAGATGAGCAAAAACCAGCACGCCTGTAACCCTGTTGTTCATATAGACTCTATCACATATTATGGGTTCTTCAAATTTGTCCTCGCCTCGCGGCATGCTTGTCTACAGCGTACAGGCTGCTGCCCTCGGTGTTGATAGTCAATAAAATCACTTTGTTTTCCTCAGCCTCCGCTGTGTATATACGCAGAGAAACGTATACAGTGTGTTTTGGTGTATATATGCCCAAGTATAACTGGTCGACTGCCAAAGATTACCATAAGGCATATTCATATAGATTATAGGTTTGCCTCTCATGCCGCGTGCGTGTATGTCGGAGAGGGGAAGGGTGTGTGCATACATGTAATGCAAACTAAGCAATTTTCGACAGCTGGAGCATATTCTATAGGTTCTAATGTCCTTACTTGCACTTGTTATGGCCTATGTAGTAGGTATAGTGTTAAACAGTGACACCACTCACTGATTATTTGAAAAGTGTTCCCATACTGAAAGTTCAGGCTTATGGTGAAGACGCCACTATATAGACTAAGGGTCGTCATGCCTTGTTGACGACCTGTAGTCGTCATAGTGAAAACCTGGAGTGGTCAGCATTATACAATATTCATCCAGTAAGAGCCTTTTCTATATAAAGCTGTATTGAAATACATTGTTTATATATTCTATGAGATACATTTAATAATATTTACAATAACAATTAACCCTGAATATTGCGTAATACAGTTTTGGGGAATAGATTGTATCTTCTAAAAACCTGATTTCTATGACGCGAGCGGTGATGAGAACCCATATTCTTTTTTGAGTGGCCTAATATAGGCAGAAAAGTGGTCAAATGACAGCTTTAGGTTGTCACCTATGACGACTTAAATTTGTCATCACAATGGTAACACAATCTCATCACAATTACAACGCAAGTTGTCAGTGGCTACAACTGTTTAAATCCATAAGGTTTTCAGTGTACGGTTTGCTATATAGGATCTGTTAAACAAAAACGCAGCCCACCCCCCTTCTCTCTGAATTGTCTGAATTTTCTATACAGTGTATTATCTTCAGTATTCATGTATACCGTGCACATCTCCCGAAATACCATTAACTTACTAAACTGCATGGTTTATTGGAAGCAGAGACTACGTTCATATTTTAAGGACACCGTCTGTTTGAGGATATCACAATTCAAAGTCAAACACAAATCAGCATATACATGTATATAGTTTTTATTGTCCACTTACTTCCAGTAACAATTCACAGACACGCTCCACTGAATGTTGAATATACAGTCGAATATAGGCAATAATTATACATGCATGATCCACCAATGTTTTATGATTTAGTGCTCGTACACTGTAAATAGTCAAACCAAAAATACGTCATTTTATACTGAAAACCAACAGCATATAGTATAGTGCCCATGTACACTTATAACGTAGTATGTACTGTAAAAATACAGTAGATTCTACTCTACTTTACTGCTTAGCCCCGTGCTTAGCTATACATTAACTTCTAACAGTGTAATTCCAACACAAGAATTAACACTTAATATCATTCTAATGTCCTTCAAAAACATAAACCGTGCATCCAGCATTAAGCAATAGTATATCTGCAGAATAAAGACATCTATGGAATAAATACAGGGAAAACAGTTACCTGTAAATTAACTAACACAAAGTCCACGTTGAGGGAACCCAGATACACCACACCCATACCTTTGTGAAGCCGTGTAAAGTACTGCCCACACACTCATTTTAGTGAATTATTCTGTGATTTAGCAGTTACAATAGGTGGCACTTAAACTGGTGTGTGTGTTTTGAGGTTATTACACTGGTGCTTTGGTTGGGTTACTAAACGGCGAGGGGAGTGTTAGTGGCGTCCAAACAGAAAATGTGGCAGTGGCCTGGGAGGCTGGTAAACACGGTACAAGCGGGTAAACAGGCGGCCTATTGAGGAGGTAGACGGACATACACAGCTCTACACCGGTGAGGCACACAGGTGGGGCATGGGGGTACACGGTCTTTAAAGCCCACCGCCACCTCCATGGCATACATGGACTATTAATTGAGAATGCCTACATCCACGTGTTGATTGACCATGTGTAAATGCATAATAGTATGGTTAGAGCTATAGAATAACTTACCTGCCCATTGTAAGAACACCAGGCTATTGACTGGATAATTAGTCCATTACACATTACAGTGTACTAGATTATGTGTTTATTCACAGGTTACAATGCTAGTATATACAACAACTATGTAGGATAACGTACACACGTATGTTATTAAATCTAAACCCTTTCAAATGTTAGCAAAATAAACGCTTTCAAAAAGAATGTTTGCAGGTTATCATACCTTAAAGGAGGACACTTCCATCCAAGGGATACTTTACAATACAATAAGGGCTACTTTACAATACAAAAATGTACAATAAATGTATGTACCGACATATGATTAACGGCTGACGTCTGTCACATTCTCCGTTTCGGCTCTCATCTAATCCCAGGGATCTAATCACCTGTCACCAGAACCTTATCACTAATTACACACCTTACAGATTATAAACGTACACATATCGTAAATATGCCAATTCTGATGTAGCCATCATATAGTAATTAACATATGAAAAGGAAATACAAACCTCTCCGTCGATATACTGTACAAGAAGGTAGATAGTTATTTCTGATATTCGTCATACTACATGTACCAGGTATGTAATATTTAACCGTTATGGTCTTGCACTCGCAAAATTATACCTAAATAAATTTGGATACTACAAACACAATATGCTTCATAACATACACAAACATCGTACATGGTATTTACACATCGTGTATATTTTCCCGCCCGGACAGCATAAGTATGCTGTATCACGTAATAAGCCGAATGGCAAGACATGCCTAGGTAGGGCATGTTCTATTTTATACGATGTACCCATTGGTTTATGATTGTGTGTGTGGGGGGGGGGGGGGGGAGGGGGGGGTGTAGAAGCGGTTCTCCTCTAACACCCCTCATCATCATCTCTATGAAATACTTAACTGTATTGTCATCTCATCCACTTTAATTAATTTGTGGTGTTGATTGTGAGACTCTACGTGAACTGATTATATGAAACTCATCAACCATTGATATATCTAATATACCAGCTCTGTATCGTCTCAAAAATTGTTCATTGAAAAACTCCTCATCGAGGAGATGTGATCAATAAAATTTTCAATACTTCAATACTTCAATACTCTCTAGCTGTTGTATATGTGGTGGGTGTAGAGGTGGCTGTCTCTGTTGTGTATGTGGTGGTTGCAGAGGTGGCTGTCTCTGTTGTGTATGTGGTGGGTGTAGAGGCGGCTGTCTCTGTTGTGTATGTGGTGGGTGTAGGCTAGAGGTGGCTGTCTCTGTTGTGCATGTGGGGGTATAGAGGCGGATGTCTCTGTTGTGTATGTAGTGGGTGTAGAGGTGGCTGTCTCTGTTGTGTATGTGGTGGGTGTAGAGGTGGCTGTCTCTGTGGTGTATGTGGTGGGTGTAGAGGTGACTGTCTCTGTGGTGTATGTGGTGGGTGTAGAGGCGGCTGTCTCTGTGGTGTATGTGGGGGATGTAGAGGTGGCTGCCCAGCCAGCATTGGTCCCTGGGGCCCATAATTATGTGTTTTACTTGGGCCACCTTGGCTTGCCCATATCTGGGTTATGGTCCTTTTTGCCAGTGGGAGCCCGGATGGGCCAGCCCAGGAAAACTTTTTTTTTCTATAAATACATTGTAAATATTTCAAACCATGCTAACATCTGATTTTCCTCCAGAAATCACCATTCATTGTACATTTTTATAGTTTATATTTAATCTGGGCTCAAGCTGGGTACTTTGAATCTGGGCTGGCCTATCTGGATTCCCACTGGTAGCCCTGGACAAAAATGACCATAACCCAGATATGGGCAAAGCAGCTTGTAAAAACACATGTGGGACCAGGGTCCCACTAAGCAATGTTGGCTAGGTGTCCCTGTTGTGTATGTGGGGGGAGCCGAGAGGTGTAGAGGTGGCTGCCGGGGGTGGCTGTCTCTATGGTGTATTAGGGGTGGGTGTAGAGGCGGCTGCCTTTGCTGTGTATGTGGGGGTGAAGAGGTGGCTCTCTCTGTTGTGTATATGGGGGATGTAGAAGTGGCTGTCTCTGTTGTGTATGTGGGGGTGTAGAGACGGTTGTCTCTGTTTGTTTTTTTGGGGTGGGGGTGTAGAGGCAGCTGTCTCTGCTGTGTATGTGGAGGTGTAGAGGTAGCTGTCTCTGTTCTGTATGTGGGGGTGTAGGGGTGGCTGTCTCTGTTCTGTATGTGGGGGTGTAGAGGTGGTTGTCTCTGTTGTGTATATGGGGGGTGTAGAAGTGGCTGTCTCTGTTTTGTATGTGGGGGTGTAGAGGTGGCTCTCTCTGTTGTGTATATGGGGGGTGTAGAAGTGGCTGTCTCTGTTGTGTATGAAGGGGTGTAGAGGTGGTTGTCTCTGTTGTGTATGTGGGGTGTAGAGGTAGCTGTCTCTATGGTGTATTGGGGGTGGGTGTAGAGGCGGCTGCCTTTGCTGTGTATGTGAGGGTGTAGAGGTGGCTTTCTCTGTTGTGTATATGGGGGTGTAGAAGTGGCTGTCTCTGTTGTGTATGTGGGGGGTGTAGAGGTGGCTGTCTCTGTTGTGTATGTGAGGGGTGTAGAGGCGGCTGTCTCTGTTGTGTATGTGGGGGATGTAGAAGTGGCTGCCCAGCCAGCATTGGTCCCTGGGGTCTATAATTATGTGTTTTACTTGGGCCACCTTGGCTGGCCCATCTGGATTCCCACTGGTAGCCCTGGACAAAAATGACCATAACCCAGATATGGGCAAATCAGCTTGTAAAAACACATATGGGTCCCACTAAGCAATGTTGGCTGGGTGTCTCTGTTGTGTATGTGGGGGGAGCCGAGACGTGTAGAGGTGGCTGTCTCTGTTGTGTATTGGGGGTGGGTGTAGAGGCGGCTGCCTTTGCTGTGTATGTGGGGGTGTAGAGGTGGCTCTCTCTGTTGTGTATATGGGGGATGTAGAAGTGGCTGTCTCTGTTGTGTATGTGGGGGTGTAGAGACGGTTATCTCTGTGTTTTTTTTGGGTGGGGGTGTAGAGGCAGCTGTCTCTGCTGTGTATGTGGAGGTGTAGAGGTAGCTGTCTCTGTTCTGTATGTGGGGGTGTAGGGGTGGCTGTCTCTGTTCTGTATGTGGGGGTGTAGGGGTGGCTGTCTCTGTTCTGTATGTGGGGGTGGCTGTCTCTGTTCTGTATGTGGGGGTGTAGGGGTGGCTGTCTCTGTTCTGTATGTGGGGGTGGCTGTCTCTGTTCTGTATGTGGGGGTGGAGGGGTGGCTGTCTCTGTTCTGTATGTGGGGTGTATAGGTGCCTGTCTCTGTTCTGTGTGTGGGTGTGTGGAGGTGGCTGTCTCTGTTCTGTATTTGGGAGGTGTAAAGCAGAATGTCTTTGCTGTGTATGTGTGTGTGTGTTGGAGGAGGGTCTAGGGAGAGTTCTACTCCCTGTGTGGGTGTGTGGGTGTCTCCCCCTGCCTCTTCCATGGCGTATTGTCTGTAGACACACACGCTGGGATGCTTGACCCAGTTGGGACCTAGGACTCTCTCCTAACCAAGTGATCCACTCATGTCTCTCTATCTAACATGTCCACACGCTCCCTTACTCAGCTCGTTTAATTAATGAACTGCTGGTACATTTGTATATGACCTGATGTGGGCAGATGACATCCTCTGACCCATCACTCTAGTATTTCAAATCTTCCCATAAATGATTTCTTCCACTAGCTATATTTTATATGTTTCAATATGTTTGTATAGGTAATATTTTTTTATTATATTTCTCAGTTGATAGAATGGGTGTGGTTGGTGACACCCATTACAGTTTTTTTGCAGTTCATAGATTATATCTATCAGCACCGAAAATCGTTTTATCTATGTTACTGCCAGGACCCCAATGGACCAGGCGACACTGGCCTGATATATCATGATGTATGACACCATTCCGCATGGCGGGCAGAAGGTGGACTTGACGTTGTTGGCCAATGGTACTGTTAGCCATAATAATGGTCAGTCGGCCCAGTTATAACACTTCAGCCTCTGGGGCGCCATGGCGGATATCTCTGATCTGTGTCACTCACATACACAGAGGAGGTCATATACCTAATGTGTCTATGACTTGAGTATAACGTGGAATGGAACATATATGTGGTATAATATGTGGGATAATTGGCAGACCAACCGGGTTTCCATATTACACAAAAATTGGAATAGCTGCAGTTTGGGCTGAGGCCTTTTGTCTGTCTGGGGTCAGTAGGTGCCTTTATGTGGGTTGTATGAGTATATATATAATACACATTTGCTTTCATGATGGTATACCCTATAAGAATTCCGCAGTGTGTAGAGGAACTTATTTCATTTCTTCGACTCTAAGATGTATATGTATATAATTATATAAATATCACCCCCTATACTTGAACGTGTAATATATACCGGCATTGAGTTAGTTGTGTATCATTCCTCTACGTATGGAAACTCTGTCCTCACGCCTATCTGTACGTTACTTACTATACACCTGTATAGTAAGGGACAAAGCAAGGAGACTCGCTGTCAGAGTGTTCATAAATTCAATACAAGTCATGTTCGTGCATTTTGAAACTGCCAACTGTCTTATCATTATTATTATCTTATTAAGCCCACAGGGAAATTCTACACTCACCAAGGCTGTGGATGAATTTTGTACACACAAAAGCCACATCCCCCACGGCCGCAAGGGGTAGACTGTATGTGTATACACCCAGCCCCGGGGTGGATGTCGACGACTGCATGGGGGCTGGGCCGTCCTGATCGCCGATCACCCGGCATGAGCACACAAATCATAACACTCGCCGTGCCCGCTTTTGTTTTACCATCGCAATCCCCGCCACCCAGCTTCTGAGAAAATATTGGATCAGCAAATTCTGCCAGATAAATATTGTCACTGCGAGTGGGCCAGCAGGGCGAGTGGTAGACAGCAGAGAGGGAGGCATACGTATATATATATATATATATATATATATATGGTGTGTATGTGGTACAGGCAGGGGTCGTGTGATATGTTTTGTGTACTTGCAATGATTTACCGGTTAATGAGAGAAGAGTGGAGAGGTTGGGGTTACTGCACACATGGCGCAGAGGACGGCCAGACCCAGCCCCAGGCCACCACCGCCCGCCGCCATCCCCGGCCTCGATCTTCCCGCCCGGGAAACATTTGGCGGGCGTTGTGGAAGCGTGCTACATTTTAGCACTATTGTATCATTGCCTGAGGCCAATAACTCAAAAGATTGCCTGGGCATGATTCAAGTTTTATCACAGAATATCATGACATATACAATCTTTAATGTGACTATAGCAGAAACGGTTATAAGCTCTACACAATGCAGGATCCCATATTGTATGAAGAATATGGGATGCTGCCTGATATTTGGTTTACACATTCTCCAAGGGTTTATCAACTTAGCCTGGGTCAACATTTACAGATAAAGGAATTGGTTCTAAGCTTATACTCCATATGAGAGGTGTTTGTGCTGTTATCCATAAATGGTTCCTCCATAACAAACAGATGCGTATTTTTTTTGACTTATACAAATATAAGATCTGCTGACTCATTTGAAAGCTCAGTTTCTATAGATATATTCATTATTAAATATCGAATATTATAGAGCTGAATCCTATATATTACATTCCCCTGGTCTCTTCTGTGTCTTACTATGAATGCCTGCTATACATGGCTCTGGATCAGCTCGTGTCAGTTAAGGACACGTGTATATGTACAAAGTACATGTACAATTGTGGATGAGGTGGGGCCGCGGGAGCCTCGCTCGGGGTGGGTCTGTAAAGTAGGCGCTGCCTCATTTTCAAATTCGGGCTAGAACATTGTTATCATTGGCCTGTTTCAGAACTCGGTTCAGTTCAAAGTGGCAAATAAAAAATGGGTCCGCTCCTATAGTTTGTAAATCCTAGATCCACCAGGGGTACAGCATGTGTATAAGGTAAATTCACCTTGAATCGGACAGATACCTTGTCATGAGACGTACACTTGAATTTGTGTTTATTCAAGTTTTTTAAACTATTTATTTGTGAATAATGGTAACGTTTAAGTGGTATTTTCTTCAATAAACCACCAATACAAGTCTTATCATAGATGAATAATTACAAATGTCAGTGTCCGCCTCAGGGTATGTGTCCGACTCATGGTGAATCTACCCTACATTTCTGATTCACTCATCTGTCTTGTGCTGTTTTTTTACTGTCCCCATATCATTCTATAAACCTATAGCTTTCACATGGTGGGATAGCATTATGCGTTTAACATCTAAACTTGTTTACGTCCTGTGTTTAGACATCCGATTAAATGTCTTTTAAGGCTACACATTTAACACACTTAATACCAGGCTAATGTTATGTTAAGACTTTTTACATGTTCAGGTTGTTTTGGATTTTAATCCTAATCCCCTTCTGTATGTGTTATACATGTAAATCCATTCGTATACTACACAGAATCGGGTGCACTATATATAGCAACGGATTCCTTATTGCACATGTATCCACGTTGCCAGTTAGATGAACCTAGTACCGTCTTGTGATAATGTTAACCTGGCAGGTCTCAATTTCTTTCTAGTGGTTGTCACTACACTAGTCTTCTCAGAACACTACCTCATGGACTACCTACCGTGTGTAGACCTGACCTACATGATGTAATATGTCCCTCAGTCGTCAACATTCACATAAAAGACAACACTAGAAGGTATACGCCCGGGGGAGGGGTAACGTCCTTCAATGATGCTAGTTTGATGGTAGGTGGCCGTACAGGTCCCACGGAAACTCAAGCCGCGTGTGTAGGTGGGCGGCCGGCGGGGATGTGTGCCGAGAGGCGGGCGGGCCGTGCTAAACACGCCGCCCCGCTCAGGCCCCGCTTACACCATAGGCCGTCAAACATTTGCTGATATCTGCCTTGTCTATAGACACAGCCGGCACCATGATGGCCGCCATCCTTGGCGCCCAGTTTACTTACAAGTGTCTTCTTGTAAAGAAAGCGATCAATGGGTGGTACTAAGTGACCAGAGTGGTGTTAGCCGCTGCTATCCGCCCCACGTAACTACTGGCCACAGGACACAACACCCAGGCACACGTTTACAGGCACCATTTGTCGTCTGCCAGCAGATAACCGTTACCTCCCGCCGCTCCGCACCGATATAGTACAATCTAGTACAATCAGCAGCGTGAGCACTGTGATATGAGTGTATATACATTTGCGTATACTGGGGATATATAGGTAATGCAAGTGTATGTGGTTTAATATGTACGCGTGGATTTGATAAGGTAGCACATACCTGATACGCAGATGACGATATGTACACAGATAAATAGTGCTCTACACAATGTCATCATCTCAATATCGTCATGTTCTTACATATACGGTACCTAATATAGGAATCATGTGCGAGGTACATCATTGGTATAAACTCCTAAATGGTAATATTAGATTCGGACACCCCGGGTCGGACACTCTCCTTTGTATATAGACACGGTGAGAGAAATAGGCCAGTAAAGAGAAACTAGCCCTATCACAAAGTAGGCTGCGTGTGTAGACGCTATAACACGGTACTGAATTGTTATCACAAAGGTATACATACTATAGTCAGTCCCGGAGACAGTAATTCCCAGTGTGCTCTCTCTTCTTCATGTCTTTATGAATTAACCTTTACTCTCTAGCCTATGTATGTCAATTTTTCAACTATTAAGTTCGCCCACTTTCCTCATGCCACTATCTGAGGGGAACTGTGAGGATGATCCCGAGTCTTAACAACAAGGCAGTTAAAGCACCTTGGTCATATCCCGCTACAGTCCCCCATGTCCTTATACTACTTACAGGCGCTCGGGAAATCTGCTCGCGTAGCGTGTTTTGAAATGCCGCCGCGACTGCAGTAATAACGCTGCCCATCATATCTTCCAAAATATCGATATAGAGTTGATGCTATAATTATGATGTATACATCTATATATAGGCGATTATATTTCTGAACATGCAACGTGGAGAGTATAGTCCACTGTCCGCCCGATGTGGATATGTGTCATATAATAGAAGGCCCTCCATAATGCACTCTATAGCTCTCAGGCAGCCCTGCTGTAGAGCTCATCAAGGACCGCTGATGAGGCAGCAGGTACATGCATATGGGACTCAGGTGTAAGCAGGCCGCCATGTTCCCATTGTGACGTCACATGGTACTGTTTAGGCAGTAACCATGGCATCTGGAACAAGGATCGATCACGAACAGGAACATACTGTATACCATATTGCCAAGAACTTAACAGACTCCACTATGCCATCCCGGGTATGCCATGCAGTAACGTGCATGCATGGCCGTATATACATTGTAGATAATATATATGTATACCGTAAATTGTTCACTAGGACTATAAAATTGTACAAAATTATAGGGAGGTTTATGGAGTCACTATTATTGGAAGATATTGGATACACTTGTCAGTTAATTCTCTTTAAGTTACAGATACCATGTCAATCGGCAGATTCTGTCTCATAAATGAAGAGGACGAAGTAGGACAAGTATACTTTACCACTTTAGATACCTATAGCACGTGTTTGAGTTAACCGCCATGGATATAGAATATGGAAATTACAGCAAAATACAACTAATTAAATGTGCGTACGTCAGAGGCACATAGGAAGCAAATTCTAGCGGGGGGGGGGGGGGGGTTCGACTACATGGTAATATATGGGACCCCTTTCGTATGCCACTGTGCATGTAGGCTAAATCCCCCCCCCCCCCCCACCTTCTTCTCCCATTGCTGGTGGGAATGTAAAGGGTCAGTTACCAACTGACCACGTCTATTTCAACCTCCATCAACTGCTACACCGCGGCGACCACAGGGCCCTGCAGCCCGGATAGCAACCGGGAAATTGTGCATCTCCGCCCAGCGACATCCCCCCCCCCCCCCCCCCTCAATGTGCTGGTTGCCCTCGGGTTTAAATCCCGCCTGTCGCGGCGCGCGGCGGTGCGCTTACCCGGTAGTGGCTGCGGCAGGCGTCGGACGCCGCTCGGGTTCTCCCTGGGGTCGGCCACAGGAAATTACCCGGCGACCTCCAGGCCCCCAATGGTCAATGTTAAACCCCGCCAACTTAGAGGCGGAGATTTCACTAAGTGAGAAAGTTAGTTTGCCTGGAGAAAACTGGAGAGGTGGCAATGGGGTGTTTGTGGGTGAGGGTGGGCGCCGTAGGCCGTGGGCCGAGCTGGCCAGGGCCACGCCAGGACGACCCGAGTACATGTCCGCAGGATAACCACGTAACCCCAGATCACCCAGCTCTCCTCAAAGTTTGTCTTCTCAGCAACTTCCAGACTACTTTTCCAGAAGCACGACGCCATCTAGACGCTGTATTTTATTCTTAACGCTGTCAACACCATACTCGGGTCTCCATCCAGATAAATATTACGGCCACGAAAAGACGTACCACTGTGCGTTGAAGTACCATGTCACACGGTAAATAGTGAAACTCAAAACACGTCCCTTTATACTGTAATCCAACAGTATATTCTGCTACCCATATACACTAACACCATAGCTTACATTGTACAATTACAGTAGATTCTACTGCTCAGCTATACGTGTACAGTGCAGGAACACACCCAGCCCCTAATTCTGACACTACTAGTACATTATAACTGTATGCTGTCGTCACCGCTTCTCGGAACCTACTTCTAATGTCTTATACACTCATATAACTGACATAAATACCCATATTGAACAGATAACGTTTCAAGTGGTTAGAGCGGTTTATTATTTCCTCGTGCAAACGGGTCAACGTTCGACGCGCCATCTGCAGTGATTTCCAGAACTAGAGTGGTTTACTACTAAGCATATAGTATACAAATACCAGTACATGTACGGTATACAATAGAGACTAACCTGGAGATCTGTTACCTCTTATTGGTTTAACCAATACATGCATATTTCTGATCATGCTCTCGTCGTCAATAATAGCTATTATAATATGAATAAAAACGTCAACGTCACGTCATCTATGTTGGGACCCATTTTCAAACCAACCCACCCCTTGTCACTACCTTGGGTACAGTGGCCTATGCACACAGGGATGTGGCAAGCAGTCTTAAAGTGGGGGGACAAGGGGAGGTGGGTTCTGACCCTTTTTTACCCAAAGACCCCCCCCCCCAACTCCCTATTAAAGTGACGTCATTTGTAAACGTTCTATATAGAGGTCAATCTTTTTTGCTTAGTGGGCGCACTCATTACAGAATTTGATACTGGCGAGATATTAAAGGATATTTCTTTCAAAATGGGTACGAGTTGCATCCTAAGAATTTCGTGTGTTGAGGGAGTTCTTTCATTGAAATGTATGACGCTAGTGGTCTTGTGATTACAATGTACCCAGTGGTGCTATAAGGATGACTCTGGATTCTTGGGTTGTGGACGGCCATATTGGTTCTGACCTTGGAATACCTTACGATATGTACACTGTAAAATGTTGCTTATCAATTTTCTAGGTGTACAGTAGATTCTACTGTGGGTGTACAGTTTATTGTAGGTAAACAATATAATCTACTGTAAACCTACAGTATAGTCTACTGTAGCGCCATTCTACAGTAGATTCTACTGCATGTTGATATACAGTAGATTCTACTGTGTACCTACACTAACTATTTACAGTGTATGCCTCACACACCATGTAGAACATGCCAGAAGAAGCTGCGTTCCGAGACCCGAACCAACCTTTCACGAGGGTTGTTCCTGCCAGTGTACATGGTGGTGGCGGGAGCCAGTAGCATCCCATTTTATCCTTTAATATTGAGGCGGGCTACACACGGACTCCATTCAAGCAGAGGGATAGAGAGGATCTCTCTGCTTCAGGTTGATACTGGATGTATGTCGGTAATCTATCCCCCTTCCCACACACGCACTGTAAATAGTTAGATAAAACATATTGTAGTTTCTACTATATGTACTCACATATACATGGTAACTATTTACAGTGCATACATGTATGACATAGTCCGTTAAGCAGAAGAGAAGCTGGACAATTATATTTGTTTTGTATGTGTCCGGGGTATATACTAATATACAGGCAGGGCGTATCTCTATATATACCTATATGGTGGTTTTAGAGAACATTTTCACACAGGCTATGTGGCAGAGGCACTGCTGTGCCTCTACATGGGTCCCCAGAAGTTTGATTGTGTCGCCGTGTCGATTTTTGGCAAAAGGGCCGTGTCGCCGTGTCGATTTTTAGCCCATAACATACTAGGGCCTTATAAAAACGGCTGTGTCCGTCGATTTTTAAAAGGGCCGTGTCACCCGTGTCGATTTTTAAAAGGGCCGTGTCGCCGTGTCGCCCGTGTCGATTTTTACCCCATGTAGAGGCACACTGCTGTTCACCTCAAGATCAACCGTTATAGTCCAACTTGGATTTCTTGCGACCCTCCTGACGAAGTCCTTGTCTCACAATGGTATCTGAAATTATATAATTAAAGACGTGTTGTATAGGATAAATTATTTTGCAACGGTATATAGCGGTGTGGTTTCGGGCGGGAGTATTATGGCGTACACATCTGCCTGTAAAGAAAGACACAGTTAAATATTTTGTATACACGAATGTCTATGTGAGGTCATGATGTGTGATGCTTGCATGCCTTGTGCTATCTTGTGCCACCCACATGTTATCGCGTCATCCCTCAACATTGTCCTTTTAGTCATGCATGGTGTCTGGGTATATACATGTAACAGTTACACGCATACATACACGTAGCAGAACTGTAACAAATGAGTATCATCCTAGTATGCAGTGTCCCATTTGTCATAACGGAGGTAAGAGACAAGAGGACAGCATAAGTTATTCCGTGAAACAGCTACACGGAAACTTACCAACACGCAGGACGACGGAGTGGGCCGTATCATGTAGGTCATGTAACTCGTATCTCCGTGCACTGGACTCGTCCCACGGAGAGAGTAGTAAATCTCACTTGAGCTGTAGTTGAAAGAAGGAATGGACACCGTAGAACTGAACTGTATGAAAAGAATATGTATGGCGGTGGCTGGCAGCGTATGTCCTGTCCTCACGGCGCTCTCTGTCAGACTGAGAGGCCGGCCCTCCACTGCCTTACGCCGGGTGGGGTGGGCGCGGCCGCCGCCAGTGTACACTGCCCCGCCCGGCCCCTCTCAGCCCAGCGCCACTCGGTAAATTTGAACGCTCCAGCTGTGAAAGCGGAGCTTATTTTTCGAAGGATCACCTAATTTGCTGAGGTAACCGCCTTGAGATGGGCAAACAGGAGGCGGGATGCAGCGTCCCCTCCCCCTCCTGCATGGCAGGCTAGACGCTGAAGGCTCCCGCCATGGGCCCATATCGCGTCATCAGGCATAAAACACACTGCGCAAATGACAACTGTTTGTGCTCGAATAATATTGAATGTTCCACTTAAAGCAGGGCGGGAGGAGGGCAGGCTGGCGGGCTGGATGCAGGGCTGGATGGGCGCTATATTCACTATCAGCATCCTATAGTGGAGAGTCCACATACACCCAACACCACTCAGCGCCGTGTGGACGCGGTAAATCAAGGAGGGTCAGTCTTGTTAGCTCATCCCCTACAAGTCTGTGTCCCCCTACACACCCTACTGGAGCTGCCGGGCCCACATTGGGATGCGGCCGGACACCTCCCGTCCTCCTCCCGATGGTAGCGGACACCGGAGGCACGTCCCCCCGCTGTTGACTCCCCCACTACATGTTTGTATGTCGCCAGTTCAAATTTGCCCTCGGCGAGCAGATATTTTTGATCGTCATATAGACAAACAGCGCAGTATTTCTCCGGCAAATAGACATTTGAAATAAGAGCTTGCTCTAGGGCGATCTGCCTTTGTTTCCATCAGGTAAACGTCACATTGACGTGCTAAAGACCCTAATAAAAACACAGCTTTTCCAAATAGCCACGAACGGAAGGGATTTTCTCGGCTCAGCATTTCAACAACAGTCAAGGGGAGGGACAATGGTGGCACTCTCGATTGGCGTGAAAGTGTCAACGATAAAATATTTCTCTGGTCGTCTGCAAAAAGGGTCAGGCGACTCTAGTGGGGCGTGGAATCTTTATCCCACTATCGAGAGGAATTATGACAGTGCGCGCGCATACCGGACGCACGTGATGGCCTCGTGTCGAGTAAAGTCGTCTGCCTCAGGAGGCGGTAAACTCCCATTAACTGGCAGGGCGGGAGCGGTGAGGGGAGGGGGGGGGGGGGTGTCTCCAACTCATCGTGGGTTAGTTGACGGTGTGCAAAAACTAAAACAACAAAAACAACTGTGGTTTATGAAAATCAACAAATGAAACCCTTTTAGAAAGTTACTGTGAGAACAAGCTGCAATGAACAGAATTATATATATACATAGATCAAAATAATATACACTGATAAATAGATACGTGATAGGTACATTGGTTAGTAGAAATCTAGATATAATATCATGGTATAGTGCTGAATAGCATTCTATAAAACGTCCTTTCAGCTCAGCCTGTACTTCTGAATTTGTACACACGTCTGCTGGACAAAATGGCCGCCAGGACCCTGCGCTGCCGCCTGGCGTGTTGGCCGGCAGACTACAGCCCCGCAGGGAGCCAGCGCGCCCGCACCGGAAGCTATCCATGCGGATGCAGTCGTCTGCGCACGCACCACCGGAAATTGACGTCTTGGCCGGGGTGGGCGGCGGCCATCTCTGGAGGCAGGATATTAGACGCGGACGGCGCGCGCTCTGAGCGGGCGAGCGGCTCGCAGCTGCTCCTGACCCGGGCAAGTAATTAAATGGCGGGCGGGCGAGTACCTAGCCCGTGTTGACACAGCAATGGTTAATTGCCGGGCCCAATCCCCGCTGCCAGCAATATTCTTTGTCTCCCCCCTCCCCAACTCCACCTGACGTTCGGCCAACTTCATTTGCTCGGCAGTTGCTGCTTTCAAAACTTAACAACAAAATGAACTTAGCCTACTGACAAAATGAAGTTTATAATTTTGGTGTTGCTGGCGGCGTTGGTAGGGGGATGTGATGACAGCAGTGCTGTGGGGTCTGCTGCTGCTGCAGCGGGTAGGACAGGGCGCCATGACAGGAGGCAGGCGGGCAGACCAGCAGGCGGCGCGGGCACACACTGTGAAATTAATATTTGTCCCCCAGCCATGATTAAACGGTCAGCGTTCAGCAACCCCCCAGCCAGCACCAGGCAACCGACACTCGGCATCCAGGGACACATAAAAACAAGATAAACTGGCAGAAACCTGAAACAAAATAAGGCCTGCCTCTTCATGCACTCAATATGTAGCCTCATAGTTGGTACACCATATAGCTGTGGATGCAACAGCATATTGTATAATGGTGCCGATAGCTGTTTGTCAGACCACAGCTGCACTCAAATGTGAATTATAACCAATTATGCACGTAACCGAAATTAATGGTGGAACTCGCAGCAACAGTGACACATGCATCCATGAGCCATGCAGGACCTTTATCACAATCAAATAATATTTTTATTCCTACATACATGTGTACAAGCAAGTAGAGATCATTTACCGAAAGCATGACCAACCCAATCATCAGGTGTATATGTGTCTGTCATTTGATAATCAAAATATCCCCTGCCGATTTTAAGGAATGCCCATTTCCCGTGCCGATTTTACGAATCGATCATGTCACCATAATTTAGTGGCTCAGATCCATTACAACAGTTCCCGAATCATACACATTGCACGTGATGTATACACAATGAAAATATCAACACTTGAGGGCTAATAGTGGAAATACATCAGCATGATATCAGACGGTATGCAGGATATGCATGAGTATAGGCCTACACCTCCGGGAGTTTTTTTCTGACCATGTGTCAAACTGCCCCCCCCCCCCCGCGCCCGGTCGCATCTCGTGAGTTCACGCCTGGTCTGGCCCGTGCGCGTGACCCTGCCCTGATGCCCTGAGCATACATGCACAACAGCTAAAATAACACCACCCCGACCAGATTAGGTCGCTCCCTGCTCCAGGATGGTCAGAACTGCCAAGCTAAAGTGGGACCGGCTCCTCTGCCTTTCCCCTGCTCATCATAGGTGGGAGGGTTGAGGAGGGGTCCGGGGGCAATGTAGGGTGGTGGACAGTGTGTTGGCCAACCAGATTACCAAGCATAGCTATAACCCTCAGCCCCTGGACAAGCAAGGGCCGTACGACTCATGGCTAAGATAACAGGCGCCTGCAGTCTCCTTGATGACCTAAACTGTTTATATACATGTGTGTGATAGTGCACTGGTATGTGTCAACACTCCACAGCCTTGGGCCTATAGGGAGATGATGGGTAGGCGGATGGGTGGGGATGGGGGTCGACATACGTAGTGGGCCTTGAATGCCAGAGAACGGGGTGCTTAAAGACTCTACCCTCGGGATATGAAATATACAGTGGTATACTGATATTGAACAGTGATTTCAAATAAATCCCCAATCATTGTATCAGGGAGTGTACATAGCAGTGTGAGTAATAGTGTATATAGCAGCGTGAGTAGTATAATGATGTGTGTATAGTCTACATAGCAGTGTGAGTAGTATAGTAATGTGTGTATAATCTACATAGCAGTGTGAGTAGTATAGTAATGTGTGTATAGTCTACATAGCAGTGTGAGTAGTATAGTAATGTGTGTGTAGTCTGCATAGCAGTGTGAGTAGTATAGTAATGTGTGTGTAGTCTGCATAGCAGTGTGAGTAGTATAGTAATGTGTGTATAGTCTACATAGCAGTGTGAGTAGTATAGTAATGTGTGTGTAGTCTGCATAGCAGTGTGAGTAGTATAGTGATGTGTGTATAGTGTACATAGCCGTGTGAGTAGTATAGTATGTGATGTGTGTATCGTGTACATAGCGGTGTGAGTAGTATAATGGTATGGGTATAGTGTACATAGCAGTGTGAGTAGTATAGTAGCAGTGTGAGTAGTACAATAGTGTGTATAGTATACATGGCAGTGTGAGTTGTATAGTGATGTGTGTATAGTCTACATAGCAGTGTGAGTAGTATAGTAATGTGTGTATAGTTTATATATCAGTGTGAGTAGTATAGTAATGTGTGTGTAGTCTGCATAGCAGTGTGAGTAGTATAGTAATGTGTGTATAGTCTACATAGCAGTGTGAGTAGTATAGTGACATGTGTACTGTATAGTCTACATAGCAGTGTGAGTAGTATAGTGACCTGTGCATAGTTTACATAGCAGTGCGAGTAGTATAGTACAAAAATCTATAGTGATGCATGAAAAGTATACATAGCAGTATGAGTAATATAGTGATGTGTGTATAGTACACATAGCATTGCGAGTAGTATAGAGATGTGTGTATAGTACAGTCAACTCCCTCCTAAGTTAACGATCACCCCTCTATAACGACCACCTGGCCATTGCGACCAGTTTTGGAAAGTCCCTACCATTTTTCTCGTTGTTTTAATGTATTCAACATCCCCTATTGCAAACAACCCTCTAATCTGACCACCCCACCCACTGAAATTCCAGTATCTAAGTACGTTTTTCTCCCTCTAATGCGACCACTGTCAAAGAGTGAATTTCTTTTAAACTTTATTCGGAGATCAGAGGGCAAGAAGCCCCCCTGCCCTCGCTTGTTCACCTGAGAAGTGGTCGGAGATCAGAGGGCCAGTAGCCCCCCCCCCCTCCCCACTGACTAGTGGTCGCACATCTGAGGGGCAGAAGGCCGCCACCACTCCCTCACCTGACTAGTGGTCGCACATCAGAGGGAGGGTCAGACGCCCCCCCCCCCCCCACTAACCTTACTAGGGGTCGCACATCTGAGAGAGGGCCACCCTGCCCTACTTTCAAAAAATTAAACATTAAATTTTCAATTATATTTTCAAAAGTTATATTTTACTTAACTCATTATGACTCACTCCTGCAACTAAAAAAAAGACTTGTTGCCATTCGGACCATATTGTCTGAAACACACCTATTTTATGACTTAATTTTCAAATAGGCTCATGTGGCCCAATCCCCCCCCCCCCCTACTGCGATCACCTCGCTATTGTGACCACTTTTAGATAGTCCAAAGGGTGGTCGCAATAGAGGGGGTTGACTGTAAACATGGCCTACTGGACCCAGCAGTGTAAGTAGTATAGTGATGTACATGTATATATATTATACATGGCCTACCCTGACAGCGTGAGTAGTATAGTGATGTGTGTATAATGTAGTTGACCTACTGTACCCGGCAGTGCGAGTAGTTTAGTGATGTGTGTATAATCTACATAGCAGTGCGAGTAGTATAGTGATGCATGAAAAGCATACATAGCAGTGTGAGTAGTATAGTGATGTGTGTAAAGTCTAAATAGCGTGCGTGTAGTACAATGGTGTGTATAGTATACCTGGCAGTGTGAGTAGTATATAGTGATGTGCGTATATTATACATAGCAGTGTGAGTGGCATAGTGATGTATGTATAGTAAACATAGCCTTAGGGACCCAGCAGTGTCAGTAGTATAGTGATGTGTATAGTATACATAGCATACTGTACCCTGACAGTGTGACTAGTATAGTGATGTGTGTTACGCCTAGGGGTTAGGTGTTATTATTGCATTAACCTCAGACACCATCACTTAACACCATATAAACAAACCATTTATTTACCATTTGGGAACAGCTCACCCTCTTTTGACGTCAGCACTCGCAGACATTTCAGATTTACAGTGCTCATTCATGACGGGTAAACCATGAGCGCAGATGTAAATCAGACCACAGAACATTTAGGTTTGCTCCCTCTGAGAGATTCTATCTGGTATTAACTACAAGTTGCATTGCCTTTAAGAAAAGACATTATGCTGCACTAAGCACACGGTGGTAGATGCAGTACTGGGGGCATGCACACTGTAGGTGTCATGCTGCACTACTCACACGATGGTAGACGCAGGGGACATGTACACTGTAGGCGTCATGCTGCACTACTTACTTGGTGGTAGACGCAGGGGCCCAGCTGACGAAAATACGTTTTACATCAAAATAACGTTTCAAACGTTATATAACGTTTTACCACACTTAGGAGCCATAAAGAAACGTTCTATAATGATGTATAACTTTCTTTTTGTTTATTGGGGGCATGTACACTGTATACGTAGGCATCATGCTGCACTACTCACACAGTGGTATACGCAGGGCATAAACATTGTATGATAATGCCTACAGTGTACATGTCCCTTGCACTACCTCTTGCCACAGTGATGCCCCTGACACTGTACTGCGTCTACCACGGTGTGAGTAGTGCAGCATGAGGCCTACAGTGTACATGTCCCCTGACACTGTACTGCGTCTACCACGGTGTGAGTAGTGCAGCATGAGGCCTACAGTGTACATGTCCCCTGACACTGTACTGCGTCTACCACGGTGTGAGTAGTGCAGCATGATGCCTACAGTGTACATGTCCCCTGACACTGTACTGCGTCTACCACGGTGTGAGTAATGCAGCATGAGGCCTACAGTGTACATGTCCCCTGACACTGTACTGCGTCTACCACGGTGTGAGTAGTGCAGCATGAGGCCTACAGTGTACATGCCCCCTGACACTGTACTGCGTCTACCACGGTGTGAGTAGTGCAGCATGAGGCCTACAGTGTACATGCCCCCTGACACTGTACTGCGTCTTCTACGGTGTGAGTAGTGCAGCATGAGGCCTACAGTGTACATGCCCCCTGACACTGTACTGCGTCTACCACGGTGTGAGTAATGCAGCATGAGGCCTACAGTGTACATGCCCCCTGACACTGTACTGCGTCTACCACGGTGTGAGTAGTGCAGCATGAGGCCTACAGTGTACATGCCCCCTGACACTGTACTGCGTCTACCACGGTGTGAGTAGTGCAGCATGAGGCCTACAGTGTACATGCCCCCTGACACTGTACTGCGTCTACCACGGTGTGAGTAGTGCAGCATGAGGCCTACAGTGTACATGTCCCCTGACACTGTACTGCGTCTACCACGGTGTGAGTAGTGCAGCATGAGGCCTACAGTGTACATGCCCCCTGACACTGTACTGCGTCTACCACGGTGTGAGTAGTGCAGCATGAGGCCTACAGTGTACATGCCCCCTGACACTGTACTGCGTCTACCACAGTGTGAGTAGTGCAGCATGATGCCTACAGTGTACATGCCCCCTGACACTGTACTGCGTCTACCACAGTGTGAGTAGTGCAGCATGATGCCTACAGTGTACATGCCCCCTGACACTGTACTGCGTCTACCACGGTGTGAGTAGTGCAGCATGATGCCTACAGTGTACATGCCCCCTGACACTGTACTGCGTCTACCACAGTGTGAGTAGTGCAGCATGATGCCTACAGTGTACATGCCCCCTGACACTGTACTGCGTCTACCACAGTGTGAGTAGTGCAGCATGATGCCTACAGTGTACATGCCCCCTGACACTGTACTGCATCTACCACGGTGTGAGTAGTGCAGCATGATGCCTACAGTGTACATGCCCCCTGACACTGTACTGCGTCTACCACAGTGTGAGTAGTGCAGCATGATGCCTACAGTGTACATGCCCCCTGACACTGTACTGCGTCTACCACGGTGTGAGTAGTGCAGCATAGTGCCTACAGTGTACATGCCCCCTGACACTGTACTGCGTCTACCACGGTGTGAGTAGTGCAGCATGATGCCTACAGTGTACATGCCCCCTGACACTGTACTGCGTCTACCACAGTGTGAGTAGTGCAGCATGATGCCTACAGTGTACATGCCCCCTGACACTGTACTGCGTCTACCACGGTGTGAGTAGTGCAGCATAGTGCCTACAGTGTACATGCCCCCTGACACTGTACTGCGTCTACCACAGTGTGAGTAGTGCAGCATGATGCCTACAGTGTACATGCCCCCTGACACTGTACTGCGTCTACCACGGTGTGAGTAGTGCAGCATAGTGCCTACAGTGTACATGCCCCCTGACACTGTACTGCGTCTACCACAGTGTGAGTAGTGCAGCATGAGGCCTACAGTGTACATGCCCCCTGACACTGTACTGCGTCTACCACGGTGTGAGTAGTGCAGCATAGTGCCTACAGTGTACATGCCCCCTGACACTGTACTGCGTCTACCACAGTGTGAGTAGTGCAAGGAGTTGGGGGTGTTGCAGCGAGACGGTAGAAGTAGGTCACTGCTGCGCGCCTCGTGTTTGCCCTGTTCTTGAGGCGATGGGTGGAGTTTACCTAAGGCTCTATAGAGTCGTGTCGGTTAGAGCTCCGCGAGGCAACCCAACAACGGGTTATAGGCAATGTGTACACGGCCTCCAGCTAGTCTATTTATCCAAAGGTAAAGTAGGGTAGTTGGTTTTTGTTAGCTCAATTTTCTGTTGGATGTATAGGTATACTGTATCCTCGACCCGACCTAACAATCGTTCAGCTCATACGGAAAGCTTTGGATGGTAAATGTATGCTGGAGATGGCATTTCCTTGAATATTTCTTGTTCGGAGGTACATATTTTTGCGTGGTGTTAAATATTTAATTTCGCACACAGACACATATAAGTCACTTGCATATCTTTCATATGAATCCATTAGAATAAAAGCAAATAGTTCTCAGTTATGCATGTAACTGACAGCCCAATAGATATATTAATTGCATGAATATATTATCCCTTTTCCAAGACCTACCTGAATGGCCGGCTTGCTTCATAGTGATGTTCTCTTTCCAATGACATACCGTATACATACCATGATATATACATGCAGCAATACCGGTAGGCCCGTGTCCACTAGAATATACAACACTGTTTTGTCGCCGAAAAACTGTTTTGTCGCCGAAAGACTGTTTTGGCGCCGATAATACCTTTTTGTCGGCGCTAAAACCTGCTTTTCGGCGAGAAAACGGTGTTATATGTATCCTAGTGGACACAGGCCTAATGAAGATTTATATTCTCCGAGACGTCCAGTAAATTCTTGAGAAAACTGCGCACCCACAATGATGGGACATTGGTCCCCCGGCCGACGTCAGCGTTTCTAAGCCTGATCTAGTGTAGACATATACATTCAAGTACATCACAATACCAGGTATTTGTGGACCTCTGTATGTGACGTGTATTTGTGCATATCCGACTGGTCTAATATTCAATATATGCATGTAGTCTAGAACATGCCTCTCTAGAACAATATGAAGGATAGGTTGATCTCCAATCTCATGAGAAACTGATCCTGTTTAAAAATCCGTCAAGCCACATTCCTTTCCTTCATCTCTGGCTCGACCCCCCCCCCCCCCTCCTACCCCAACCCCAACCGCGCCGTGCCCAATTCTCCAATCCTGTGTCTTCACATCTGCCATCCTCGCTGCCATGCAGAAGGCCAGCGTCGGAGCCAGGCTCGGGGCACTCGGCAGGAAAATCAGTCGCATGCGAATGAAATAGATTAAAACGACAAATAGTGGCTGAATTAAATTGCGTCCGATTGTGGCGGGCAGGGAGTGGCGCGGGGGGGGGGGGGTGCAGGATCATCTGCCCGGGGGCTGTTTGCCAACGGTCCGGGTGCTGAGTTGTCGGCATGAGGGTGGGGGGGGGGGGGGGGGTCGGTCAGGAGGAGGCTGGAGCTGCAGCCCTACAGATGGGGGGGGGGGGGGAAGAGCAGCTCACCAGGGCCTTGAACAATGTCATTGGCAACACTGAATTCACGAGAAGTCATTCTGTGAATATCATCCCCTCAGTGTCAAAAACTCGTATCACCGCACGTAAATGCAGCGTATCTAGAGAGATCTAAGCTCAAGGAGACAACTACGACCAAAGTCTATACGCAAAGACCATGATATGTTTGAATAGTAGTATTCGGCCTAATCTTATCTCACCTCGTCCTGGTGAGACGAACATGGAGAGTCCTTGTAGTGATATCAAAGACCCTCACCGATTGCACGTACATGTAAACAGCCAAAAATAATCATCTCTTTTCAATAAAACAAGATAAATAAACTCATCTTGCGGATAAATGACTGGTTTTAGGCGAGTTTATTTATCTTATTTCCTTGAAATGAGATAATTATTTTTGACTGTGTATATATACTTATGGAGGCATAATGCATTAAGAATGTAAATATAAATAGTATTAGTGGACTAGTGGCTTATACAGGATTTTGAAAGGGGAGCTCCCTATTGGAAAATATTTTTAGCCATCAGACTTTTGGCCAAAATTTTTGCCCAGAAACAGGGGGGGGGGCTCCATTTATCAACCACTGAGAACAACCAGTGTATACTCTAGAGTGTGGAGACCTATTAAAGGTAGGGTTCTAGATGTGTGTCAGTATATATACAGACGTAATATTTACACACTGTGACGGTATGCGGACACTATGTGTACACACACCGTGTCGAGTATATCACCTTCAGCAAACATATCTGAAACATGCCAAAGAGTGGCCTATGTGATAACATTGTGAACACCTATTTTTTGGTTATCAGTGGGCACTCTATCGGTAGTCCTCCTATATATCAGGGATGGCACATAATAGAACAAATACTCGGCCCTCCAGTAGAGCCTCCCGTCAATAGACACAGGCGCTCAGCGTTTATGTTGTGATGTGTGGGGTGTTTGTTGTGTAAAGTGTCTTATCGTCATTGGGAGCTATTGCACCGAGTGGTGTCTATTTGGTTATTCCGATTAATCTGGGTGTATGTCAACATAAATATTAACACGGCCCATACTTCCGTGCAGGCGTCCCCTCAGACAAGGTCATGTTGGTATAATGTATATTTGTATCGACACGTTACCTCACCAGTCGGAGGTGTGTCTGGGAATGAGGCAGGCAATATAAATGTATTCTGGGTCATATTTTTCACATAAGGTGGAAACACTGGTAGATTATGGATTTATACATTTAATTCGAAACGCAATCAGCACCTTTTATTTTCCAGGCCAGTATCCCATTAATCTGAACTGTAGTATATCTAGTCTGAAATAATGATTTTAAGTATAATACGCGTCCAGCAAATGTCGTTGCATCTTTGACCTGTATACCCTAATCGCGACACTATCAAATTAAACGTCCAACTTTCCCTGATATGGGGGTCTAGGTGGACATCTGTATGTAGATTATCAGGATCAGCGGCCAAACCGTCCTACACAACGAGTAAGTATGCAAACTGGGTCATAGTGTATGGCGGGGAGGGGGGTGGAGGTAGACATGGGGTACTGGGGATGCTATCGTCATATACGTGTCAGTCGGACAGTGATTAGACCTGTTGTTGTTCCAATTGGCTAGCTGTTATTATTACAAAGTCACCCTCATTAAATTGCCCATGAACTAATTGAGATTTGTCACCGGGGTTTGTCAATCACAACTTGCCACGCCCCCAATGCAATAAACGGACAGTAATGGACCGATATGGCGGCGGGAGGTCCTTGTTAACTACCCTAGTCCATTTAGTCGCCTCGATCCCTGACCGCTTTACAGGCCCCGGTTACAGGCCCGTCAATTTTATGTTCAGGGCTGTTGCCGTGAATATTTATCTTCTACTGATGAGTCGGAGTTACGGATTTGGCGCATTGGTACCGAATACCGAATTCTCTATCATCTGGGGACTATCAGGGATGAAAATGGTTGTCACGCGACCTTTTTATATCAGAACTCATTTGCATGATTAGGTTCCTTGTTATAGAAAGGACTGATTTCCCAAACCGACCGTCAGTTTTATGTCTCTACCCCACCCCTTTCAATTCTCCTCTTCCTTCTACAGCCCATCGCACACACCGCCTATGAGGTTCTCTCCCAGAGTATCCTCACATTGTTTTATGTCTTCTCCTATCCAGTATTGCTTTTAATTTTACTGCTTCTAATTAGGAGGCGGGCGGGACTGCTGGTAATGGGAAATTACGGCCGTGTTGACATAGCCCGGGTAATGCGCGCCGAGTAAACAGACTACGCGCGCACCCGCCTATTGTTTTCATCCTGAAACTCGCGGTGGCGGGAATCGGGAACGAGGCTGGCGACGTGGCTGCAATGTCGTCTGCGCGCTTGGGACGCTGTGACGACGTAACATGACCTGCGGAGCGGCACTGAGGAGGCTCTGACTCCATAGTCTCTGAGCATGGACGAACCTGGGGCGAACCCTAGATCTAGATCCACCCCCTCCCCCACCCCCGACACAACCACCACACACTTCTTGGATCTGCTCTCAAATGACGTGGTGACGGTACGAGGACGCCATGTTGGCTCGACATGAAAGCACGCTCGCGGCTGTTCTCCAGCCGCCAGATAAAATATGCAATTAACTTCACAGCGGCTGTGTGATTAAACGCCGCGCGGGTAGCGGCTGTAGTGGGACTTGGTCCATCTTCTGCGCCTGTCCCTGGTCCTTCCCCTATGTCTGTCTGTGCATGCCAACATACGGTATAGAAATAAAAGCGCTGTATCCTCCATAGAATATATGGTAGGTATAATATCCCCATGTCATCCTAAAATGCAAGAAGAAAACAATATGCAATGTAGATATAAGGGAACCCCATACTCCCGCCCCTACTCTATAAAGGAAAACCAAAGGCATATTATCATTCACCTATGTAAGCCTTAAATGACCAAATGATCATGCACCTCTGTTCTCTTAAAATCAGTTCAACTATATTAAAGAAGAAGTGCCCTTTGAGGCAGCTGGGGACAGCTAATAGGTAGGCTTTACTCGGTTAACAGTACCTTATCAGCTCTTGACCCACATCCCCAGCTATGATCCCAGTACCCCCACCCATGCCCACATCCTCCATGTCAGCCATACGTCTGATAGCCTTTGATCCCGATATATGCCCATTGTAGATCCCTCTGAACATACCATATCATCTATGTGGGTCAGGTTGATAATGCAGGACGCGGTTTTCACCACAGATAAGGGGAATAGGGAGAGGGATACAGACATCAGGGACAGGGGCGCGGACTGTCCAGTATACATGTGGTACACCATCAGCCCATCTGTGCACAGGGTAGACCTATCTGAATACTTGATGAATGCTAGACCATGCAATAACCATAGCCATGCCCAATGCGCAACAGTGTATAATCTACCCCCTACCAATACATTGTGTATATGAGAATAGTGCACAACAAGATTAAATATATACATCCTCATCTATTGACCGTTTATTATTTTTTCATACATCATTATTCACACATGAGATAGAAAATGTGTCGGTGGCAGCGGAAATAAAATATTTTAAAGAGATAAAGACATAAACAAAAACATAGATGATATGTAAACCGTTATCATACCCATGCAGAAAGGTTCTTCCCTCTGTTTATACAAAAACGTAATAGGGTGGTTGCAGCAGTCGCAAAGTGGAAAATTCACATCGTTATCACAGCCAATTAACTTAAATGTTGATTAACGGCAAACTATAGGTCTTTGAAGACCTATAGTAAGACCATCTATACTCATAATTTGTCAAGCAAAAACAAGGGCATGATTCAAGGGAGTGGTCATTTATTAACAACAGGAGAGGGTTGGTGGATTATCCCATGAGCGCACTTTTTTTGGGTTCCCCTGCAAGAGGCGTATACATTTAAGCCACACATGAAGCCACATGTGAACCCTTGCATGAAGCCACATGTGAAGCCATGCATGAAGCCATGCATGAAGCCATGCATGAAGCCATGCATGAAGCCATGCATGAAGCCAGGCATGAAGCCATGCATGAAGCCAGGCATGAAGCCATGCATGAAGCCAGGCATGAAGCCAGGCATGAAGCCAGGCATGAAGCCAGGCATGAAGCCAGGCATGAAGCCAGGCATGAAGCCATGCTTGAAGCCATGCATGAAGCCATGCATGAAGACATGCATGAAGCCAGGCATGAAGCCATTCATGAAGCCATGTCTAAAGCCATTCATGAAGCCATGCATAAAGCCATGCATGAAGCCAGGCAGGAAGCCAGGCATGAAGCCAGGCATAAAGCCATGTCTGAAGCCATGCTTGACATCATGCATGAAGCCACATGTGAAGCCATGCATGAAGCCATGCATGCAGCCACGTATTAATCCATAGTTCAGCTGAAGCTACATGCATCACACTACCTAATACAACTGGCTAATCTGGAACTTATCACGTTTGTCATTCCAACTATCCACGTAGAAACAGGCTAAAACATTTTGAAAAAAGTGTAACCGATATGAGTAAAGTAATTCATTCATAAGGTACATGTACCAGGTATGTGTAAGCAGGGACGGACCCATGAGCAATGGTTTGGGTCTACATAAATATGCTTTACGAAATACCAAGACCATTATATTAACTTTATGATATTGTGATTGCTTTTTTTACATCATCGTAATTTATATGATAAATTTTCATGAGGAGATGCTTAAGCCCTTTTACCATATATGGCAAAGCGTATTTATAATAACAACCTATAGGGAGAGCTCATGACAGCAAAGTTTGGACCATTGGATATGAGCACACACTTTAAGGGATCGTAAATCCCCCTCATCAAAGATACCACCCTGAAAAGAAGTCTCAATCATAACGATGTGTAATTCCCTGAAAGGTGTTACACCGGTGTTACATCAGGAAGTCGATATGGGGGCTTTGACGACAGCCGCGGGAAAAACTGGCCTGCATACAATCATATAATATACGTTTATGGTGACCACAAAACTGGCACTGGCCTCGTTCATATTGAAGTGCACAGTATATAAGTCAAGTGGCAATAGAGGAGAGAGAGAGAGGGCTTGGGGATGTGTCGGGAGGCAGGCAAAACACGGCGTGGATGAGATGGCGCATTGTGGGTCAACATGGACGCCGCCGGGACGCCGCCCCGTCTCGGCACCGCGAGAACACGCGAGACAATGCGAGACTGCAGATCATAGAGGAAGAATACCATGTTCAATAGCATGTATATATCATCCCCTCAGAGTAAAAGGGTTGATGTAACTGTAGGTCTTAAGAGTATGGGTTGCAGTAGTTTCATTCTGATGTAGACCAGTAGACGCAGCATACCAAAGGGGTATGCACTAATATGGGCGCAGCCAATGTACCGCTCGTGCCTGCAGCCACGAGAGTCGGGAGGACACCAAGCAATCATTGCCTCTAGGCTGACCTATTTCTCTACAGAATATTCCCCGTCACGAGGGATGCTCACTATACCCTGTGTTCACCCTGCAGAGTGCATTCGGGAACGTCTTATATAGACTGGTTCTGTCCCCATTTCACATCGCATTTGCATCACTGAAATCCTACTAAGGCTCATAATGAGAGATATCCTGCAGTATATGAAATGACAGCTTGTCGCAGGTATATATCAGCACTTTATGATTCGCTGAATTGCTGACTTGCTAGCTCGCATACTGCTGGTGAAATAAGAAAGAGACTATGGAGTAGTCATTTGACCATCGTCCTTACACCCGTCCCTACACCCCCTCACCCCTGCCTACCTCTTCACTTCACCCCACCCACCCCGCCCCTCCATGCCCGTCATCAATAGCGCCCTCCAGTGGCAGCCATGTCGCCGCCTGCCAATATCCGCCCATCGGATTAGTGGGAATTAGGCGATCGTGTCGGCGACTTTAAATGTAATTACGCTGAGCGTCCGACGTATCGAAGCCCGTGTCGCCGATTGAGCCCGGCCTGTGCCCAGCGCCCGTTTTGTGAGAGCAAATTGGATTCTCAGTGAGCAGGAAAGGCGAGCTGCTCGGAGACCCCCCACAGCCAAGCTGCTCCTGGTGGACAAGGCAGTGGCCATACGTGGCAGCAGGAACCATGCTAGCAGCAGCAGGACACAATGCTAACTCCTGGCTCAAGTCAACATTGAATAAGGAATTCTGAGTTAGATTCGATTTGTTCTTCCTTGACCTTTGATAGGTGTAGAATGTATACTAAAGGATAAAAGGCGATAACAAAAATAAATTATATAAATCTGATGCCAGCCCAAATAGCAACATGAGGGTAGACTATTTATTTGTCCATCCATCAGTATGTTCATCCATTTATCCCTCTGTATTCTATTTGCTGTAAATTCCGTTGTATGCCTGTTTGAATCTGTAATGGTCTGAGCTTAAAAATATGATAACAACACACTCTATGTTCAACCATCTTGTAACACAGGGAACGCATAAACCATTCATACAAGATCCATACGATAAAGATGTTTTACGTTTTGCAAAGCATCAAAGTACTTCAAATTAATGCCAATTCATACATTGTATTCCTATAAATGTAAAATACAAAGAACGGCATATGAAGTATCTAATATACTATATGGGTATACACAATCCAATAATTCACATGTCTCGTGTCAGGACAATCTGTCTGTGGGGCATTATCAGACATTCATGTTTGGGTTTGGCCTGTTCTCCCACATTAACACAATATGGTGTGGTAGTGCCCCCCCCCTTGGAAAAGAGGGGGAGGGGGAGAGGAGAAGAGGGAAGAAGAACAAAGGGGAAAGGAAACTATGAGCCTTTGAGGAAGCCAAAGCTAGCCCTTTTAACCAAAGTCCGGCCCTTTCTGAGCCCAAAACCTGGCCCTTCTGATCCCCAAACAGAGCCCTATCTGATACCCTAGCCTGACCCATCTTTGAATCCAAATTTCCTGACCTCCAAATCGGGCCCTTTCTGATACCCAAATCGGAGCCATTCTGAGGTCCAAACTTGGCCCATTGTGAATTCAAAACCTGGCTCATTCTGACCTGGCACTTTCATCCGCAACCCTGGCCCTCCCTGACCCCCAAACTGGGCCCTTTGAGATGCCAAACCTGACCCTTTCTGAAATCAAAAACTCACTCTTCCTGATAACCAAGCCCTGGCCCTTACTGACATCTTGACTAGGCTTATTCTGATGTCTAAACCTCCAGAGCATCTGTCTGTTCCTCCAAAAATAATTGCCCACACCCAATTAATAGTTGAGGATGATTTCAGAGCTAAGCCTTCATACATTGTATTGTACCTAAATCCGGGACCTACACTTTAAGAATAGTGTTTACACACTTATCAACACGCTTTTCTGCAGCGACTTTTAACACACATTTTGGTGTAACACACTACACACTACACACTCTTTACCAAAAGTGTGTTGATCTCAAAGATGTGCTGCAAGTCTGTGTGTGTAACTCCTTATGCATGTTCCCGCAACACACTGTTCTTAGAGTGTATATACACCAGATTGCACCATTTCAAGCCTAGACTTTCTAAACATTTTTGTAGAGGATAAATAAAAATCTGAGCCATAGTATTCAACATGTACCAGAAGGCACCATTTCAATTCTAGAGATCCAATATTTTATTAGGGGAACATGCCGCCACCCCCTACTTTCTCCAATGTGCTTTACTTGCGGTTCTCGGGACATTCGGCCCATGCAGTTTGATTAGATCTTACCCTATATGATGTGGGGTGTGATTGGTCAGCCTGTTACTTACTGTATGTGGTGTTGGTTGTGATTGGTCAGCCTGTACACTTATTCTTTGTGGTGTGTAGAGTTAGTTATATTGGTCCGGCTGCACGTTAACTCTATGTGGTATGTAGAGTTATATTGGTCAGCCTGTACACTTATGTAGTGTAACTCAATGATTCTGCACATCACTCTAATGGAGGTCAACTAAGAAGATGTCATTATCCAAGGAATAGCCATGGACAAAATGGGCTAGGAGTGTCAATTGATTAGCCTTCGATCCAAGTGGTGTCTATCATACTCTGCATGAGTATGTTTGGTGAACACTTCCAAAGAAATAATGATCCCCACATTGGCTTTAGAGGAGAATGTTTTCGTGAATTACAATACAATTTTTACTCTTCTAAGTGGTCTGCGAAATACCCATATTTGTTACCCATCTAGGGATTTTTAGCTCTGGTTTTGGCCACCAGGGGGCACCATAGGGCAAAATAGTGTTAAATACAAGATAAGATGTTCTTGGACCAATTTTTATGTAGAATGTAATAATCATAAAATTATTCCATCTTTGATGCTAATACTCTATATTTGGTATGCAAAAAGATAATTTGCACATATGATACTTTCTGATTGCCATAAAACCATCTCAGAAGCCGAAATTGAAGGTTTTAATCCTGATTTCCCCTATTTCTAAATAAAACTTATTTTTCATAATTATCATTATTTACTATGGGATACAATGCATTTAGAGCTTCTTTACAGTTTTCAGTTATTGATATGAACTAATGTTTGAAAGGCAATTCCCACACTGTAAAAAAAATGTCGTCAAAATGACGGTGAATCACTGGCAACTTTTGGGACATAACTTTCACCGTTTTTTTAACGGTGACGGTCACCGTCAATTTGACATAGATTCACTGTTAATTTGACGTAGAATCACCATCAATTTTACGTTGAATCACCATCAATAGAATAAGAGTATTCAAATATACAGAGACTCAGCGTTATTGCTAGTGCTATTACAGACTTTGGGAATATTCTATTAGCCTCACAGGGAGTCTGAATATGGTGACTTTGGTTTTTGTAGTATACATCTAAAAACTTACAGATAAGCCATACTTTGCCTTTGTCCTGATCCTATATGCCACATTGACGATCTGACTTGCATACTAGCTGTGGCCTATATACGAGGTTTTACTTTATATGATTGATACAAGGCAGAGTTTCCAGAGGTGGGGATATATGCATAGTATGTTACCACAATATAGGTGTATAGATCGATACAGCTACTTTCCTCTGAATATTATCAAGTGATCATGGTATTTTGTTAAACGTATCACAAGATTGAATTGTTAGATTGTCAAACATATAGATTAATTGAAAATTACCATTATTTCAACATGTATACTCCACTTCAAGGGCTCACACTCTCCAGAAAAATCTTCTTACAAACCAGGCCACCTATCTATGAAAGGGCCCACTATATGTGGCTCCCTCTGGGAATTGACATTAGAAGATGAATTTACGTTGAATCATTGTAATCTAAACCAGGTTAGCACCTAACAAGGATCCACTGTGAAATGGCTGATATATATGATGCTTCATTGTTTTCCAAATAACGGTGAATCAGCGTTAAATTTAACAAAGCAAATCTGTAAAAAGTACATCTATTTTTTACAGTGCACAAAACTACCAGGATTTTCTTTAGCTCATGATATCTCATTTCAAAGATTATGAGACTAACTTTGCTTACTAATTTTCTCTCCGGAGGGGGCTTTCACCTTGCCTGGTTACACTCATCTGAAAACTTTATGAATAAGCCCCCAGTACACTTACTCTATGTGGTGTGTAGAGTTATATTGGTCAGCCTGTACACTTACTCTATGTGGTGTGTAGAGTTATACATGTATTGGTCAGCCTGTACACTTACTCTATGTGGTGTGTAGAGTTATATTGGTCAGCCTGTACACTTACTCTATGTGGTGTGTAGAGTTATATTGGTCAGCCTGTACCACGTGCAGGAACTACTCTCCCAGATCGTTGCAGCACAGCCTACCCGCCATCTTGTTTCCGGTGCCATGTCCCCGGCATGCCTCATTCCTTTGGCCGTGCCAATTCTCCTGTCGTTTTCCCGCCCCTCCAGGCAGTGGGGCCGACATCTCCACTTCCCCTGGAAGGCTTGTCGGCCTTTCCTCCCGTCGGTGCCGGACCGTAGACGCCGTCCGCCAAGGGTACTGATGCAGTCCAAGCTCCCACCAGGCGACTGTCGCTGAACGCCACCCGCCTGCAAAAGAAGCGCAGGCCGCATGTGGCAGTCAGCAGCTCGGCCGCCACTGATACCTTAGGCAAACGGCCGTCCTCGGTCTGACCAGTAATATATGAGATTTTTATTTGAATTCCGCCGTGTTTACTTAGGACGCCGTAGGAAAATAAAATGCGCCAAAGCGAGCGTATTTACCAGGGCACTCAAGTTATCGATCGACGCCGCGTGACGGGCCGCGGGCGACATGACGCGGTAAGGACGCGTGATATAGCCCCAACCTCTTTCCCTACGCCCAAATTCGCGCATCTCTCTTCCTGAAACAATACATAGTAATAACTATAATAGCAAGCTCCACACCATTCAATTGTTAACCGTCAGTGGACATTATTCCCACCTGTACAATGACAGTGAGGGGGGGGGGGGGGGGGCGCTCGGTAGTGGAAGCTGCTGGGACTGGGTTGTATGGAGGAGAGTCGTGTTTGAGATGGCCGCGCCGCGTCTGTTTGTTCAGACCACTCGGCCCCGTTTGTCGGGTGGGGGCGGCCCCGGTGTGTGGGACATGCTGTATTGACACAGCTCCACGACTCATCGTCTATTATACACACACAACACACACCTCGCCGAAAGCTGTATCATAGAAATGAGGACAGCCATGCCCATCATTAAAATAGACGCGCCTTTAGGAGTGTAACAGATCAGTATACTGTTGATGAACTTCTCTGCATATTACAAGACTATTACTGTGTATATATATACTTATTATTATACAACATCACACTGTGCATTTATAATATTCTAGTGTCCTACATTGTCATTCAAGACAAAGGGGGTTGGGGGTACAGGTATTCTGTGTGTGAACTGTTCACTGACCGGTGGTGATAAATAAACGAACCCATGGACCCCCACCCCCCCTCCCCTTCCCCAACGGGTCTAAGCACCTCTGAACCATATCTTGGAGTAATGTTATGCCCTCATGTACTGCACTCAGTTCTTCTTGTACATTATCATATAATGTTTATACATGCTATTTCCATTTAATATCAGTATAAACACATATACCCAATGTTGCCACAGACACCTATAGATGCATATTAGGCAATTCTTAAATATGTCTTTATTCCAAAAATGTTTTATAAGAAATAAGACATCTAATATATCATAATTTATATAGGCCCTACACATGTAAATGGTAATGGAACACTCGGAAAAGGGAATGTAGGAACCCTATGATCAGAAATCCGGATATCAGGTTGATGTCATATGCCTCTCAATTGATAGGCCTATCTAGTATTATGTGGTAGATATAGTACAAGCGAGTAGCTGTTTAAGTGTCATAAGCCAATGATAGGGTAATTGTCCAAGACGCCACCTCTTACAAGAAAGTTATTAAGAAAATAAACTCAGGTGTGGATTTACGAATGCCAGTGTTATGAAGGACTTCCTGTCATTATTATTGTTATCCCCTCATATGACCACAACTGAAAATATTAACTGATAACCATCTCGATAAGGGTATTTTCCTTGATAAATGGGCTAAAGGTACCCAAAATAGGTGATTTGCAGAATCTCAGTAATTGGAGGCCGATTGCTTTACCCCGCATAATGAGTAAAATAATGGAAAGGGTGGTACATGGTCAGCTCATGGACTATTTACTTTAGAATGATCTTTTGTCTAAAGTCCAATTTGGTTTCAATCCAGGACGTTCAACAGCTGATGATGTCTATGAACTATTAACACATAATATAATGCCATGAACAGGGGTAAGGTTTCTTGATGTCTATATACATAGACATGAAGAAAGCCTTTGACAAGCTCCACCACGCTAGAGTGGTGTGTGTCATGGCCGAGGAGTAAACACGCAGGCATTGGGAGCTCCGCAAACTTCCCTCGTGTACTACATGAAATTACCAGAATCGGACTATTTAATGTGACAATCAACTGTATAAATGGTCCGCCCAGCCCTGGGAGAATAGTGAGTACCTGGTTTGACTTGATATTACTTGTTTATGGGTGTTTTGTGTTGACCGTGACGGTTATGCCGGCCAAATCCCAAACGGCCATTACAAAGACCGGCCCTCCCACCACCACTGTTACACGTTCTAGAAGCAGACAAAGAAAGCGCCTACTCAGCTCCCCTACCGCAGTTGTTGAGCCCACTAAACGCCCTAAATCAGCTGCTAACTCAAATCAGTCTAATTTAGATAAAAATCCACCGTCTAGTTTAAACAAGGCCGCGCTAAACATGAATCAACACGAAAACCCCGCACAGGCTGCCTCAGCCCTGGGAGGACCTGTCACGCTTGACTGCTCCGCCATTCAAACGCAAGGCCAACCAAATGCACATGTTTATGGTTACGCACAAAACCAGAACACCAACATGATGTCCCAAATTGGCGCCACTGGCGGTAATCAGAACCTAACACACCCAAATCAATGGCACAACCAATATATACAACATTTCCCATTGATACAGTCAACACACATGCCAAATACTACCAACCAGCAGACTGTCCCCGGAAATGACCCAAACGATATTGCGTCCATTTTGAGAAACATGCAGTCAACTCTCAACGGCCTAGCCACCAAACAACAATTAGACAGCATGCAATCTACCCTAGATAACAAATTTAGCACCCTTCACAACAGCATTGTCTCTGATGTGGGCAAACTTAGAGATGACTTTAATGAAAGGTCGGCTGCTGACGATAGCAAGCAGTTAGCGGCTGAAGAATTCATGACCGAAGTTCGAGACACTTTAAAAAGTCATAAAGCTCTAATTGACTCTAACACCACAATCACCTCTAGTGAATGGCCTCGACTACCGACCGGTTCGCCGTCAGGTGGTGCCACCCCCACTACTGCTGAAACCCCGACCGATCCCAAGCTTGTATGCCACGCCGTTGCTGCCAAATCACGAAACTTGGTTGTGACTGGTTTAAAGGAAGGCAACAGTGAAGACACAAAGGCTCGAATTCTTGAAGTAATTAGAGGCCTAGGCACTGAAATCAAGGACAGCGACATTATAAGCGCGCATAGACTTAGAGCCAAAGGCAGCGCGCCCCCGACTGATCGTGTCACCAAAGTGCTAATCTGCTACAGCACTGAAGCTGCCTATGATGCCTGCGTAGAAATAAGACAAGGTCTGAGACCAATTGGCCAATCAGAACCAATATGGTTCAACCGGGACGAGACTGCTGGGAAGAGGAATTTAAGGTGGAAATTCAGGGAAATCGCAAAGTACCATAAAGAACAAAACATGCTACCAATCCTACTGAATGAACAGGGACTGAGCGTCTTTGGCACCCAATACGACCACAGTGACTGGAGTGACATCCCTGATACCATCCTTACCACCCAACTACGAGACTGGTTCAGAGCAAAGGAGAAGGAATCAAGAGCCTCATCAATGCGCCGACAAGACGGGAGTGAACGAATGAAGATGACAAAGTGTGGGCTAGTATTCAACGGCCCAAAGGCACCTTTCTCAAATATGTTCCCGGCATCAGTCAAACACTCGCCCCTCCTACCAGATGGAACCTACGACCGGGAATATGAATACACGTGCAATGAGCAGGCATTTGTGCATAACATGTGCTTATATGTAGGCAATCAACAAGTGGCCGACAGTGTGATGGCAGAAACTGACCCGTTTGTCATTAAAGGAAAGATGCGTGAACTGCACTGCCCCTCTGGACACTCGTGGTGGACGATACGTGACCTTGTACTGGAAAGAATCATTGACTGCAAATTCACTCAGAATGAGTACCTAGCTGAGAGACTGATGAGCTATGACTGCCCTCTAGTGGAATCGACGAAAGATTTTTATTGGGGGGGGGGTCTCTTGTATGATGATGACGCACAATGGGATAAAGGAGTTTTCTTTGGCTTAAATAATTGTGGCCGACTTTTGTCTGAACGGCGCTCCATACTGCAGGCCCGAAAGTCCCAGGCAGCAAGCCGGTCCGCTATCAAGGACATTATGCAACAAAGCAAACAGCCCTGTGTTAACACTACCCCTGCACCCTCCACTGAAACTCCACCCCCGGCTGGACCAAGCACCAGTCAGGCACCGACAGACCCTACATACACTTTGTCAGAGCTAATAATAGAATGTACTCAACAAAACACGATCTACGAAAACACCGGTGCCTCGTCCGCCTGCAGCATGGTAGGAATCGGTCACTCTGCCACAACCATTGACGGGGGAAAGTCATACACAGAACTGACCACTGTGGATTACATACAGCCTGCTAGCAGTGAACACCGACAGGATGAGACCATTCACCCCCCAGAGCACACGACCAAGACGTAACTATGATCCAAATAACATTACATACAGCGCAGTAGTTGGTGACTCCAGGGTCAAGTACATGTTTAATCGTGTTAGCGAGAGGTACAGCAATGTCTGTGACATAGTTCCCATCAGCGGGGGCACTATAAATGAAGTGACAAATGCTGCCCTTGACTACCTGTATGCAAATACACACGTAACCAGTATGTATTTATCGGTCGGTATCTGTGACATTACGCGCATAAACAGTAAGAGACATGTATCCATGCGCCCAGATTCTATGTCAATCCCGGACACTGTGCATCGGCTAATGAATGGCTACCACCTGGCGGTGGACAGACTTAATATGCTTTTTCCCGAGGTACAGGTTGTTATCTCCACTGTCTATGGAGTCGATTTGAACCGGAAGCACCATGGGTTTGGGCAGCACCGACACCAGGGTCTGTTAAATGCGATAATACACCGAGTGAACCGTGGAATAATTGCACTAAATACACATCTATGCGTGATCTGTCCAAGGGCAGATCATTATGTACATATGTGGATCAGCACTCAGGGACGTGTTCAACACACCTACAGGCGTTTGACCGATGGCACTCACCCAACCAGACAGACTAGGATCTCTATAGCCTACAACCTTGGAAACTCCATGATCAAGAATGAGAGACGCCCAAAATCTGCTGCTGACCGGGCTGTCTACTGGCACTATTGATACCCCCTTCCTAGGAGGTATTCAACATGGTCCCGCATAAACTCTTAAAGGTAACCGCTCACGCAATGCTATATGCCCATGTACAAGTGTTTATCATATTATAGTCAAATTAAAGGTGTAAATTCTCATACAGGTGCTTAACCAGATATACTGTCACACATGTCCAGTTAAAACTATATCCTTGCAAAATACTGCCTGACACTCACCTCTTTGATAATAATACCTTATTAGGTATCTTACATGATCTAACCACATGTATATTGTCTACCCACTACCAGCGATAACTGACTAGAAGGTGCCTCTACTACTCAGCGACCATGTAGACTCCCGTGATGAACCACTGATCAGCCGATCATCGCCTCTCCACGCCTGTGACTGCCTGACCTGTCAGCCGCTACCAAGCCTCTCTCCTCGTGCAACCCTGTCTGAGTTAATCTGGTCATGAACTTAAGGTAGGATCCACCCTCACTCACTCGCAAAAAGATGAAGAGATGCTCGTGTCCCACCCCTTACTAGGGTATGAAAACAAGCATACTATCCACTGCCTGGAGGGAAATGGGCCCTAGTGGCATTGATGTCACACTATTGCCACCAAGAACACTTATGAACACTTCATATTAATCATCTCATACCAGACACACTCTATCGCTGTCAATATATCACAGTTACTAGCCAGTCAGTATTCACAGGGAAAACTCAGAGTGCCTATTTCACAGAAGATAGCTTTGAACAAAATGACTATTATTACAATAAATTCAATATACCAATACATCTTCCTCTAACTAGTCATATCACTATACTGAAACGCTATCTCTAAACTCAACCGGTACCATCAACTTGCAATATATGATAGTGTGTACGTCATATACCCAGGCTCATAAAACCCACTTCAACATTTAAGCCATAATTAAGAGGTACTTCAAGACGCGTTGCGAGGTCTGCGGAGCCCTCCCTCCCGCTCTTGAGTCAATTTCACCCACCCCCAAGCTACTCCACCCCCTATAAGGGCATTAGCTTAGGTGAGACCACTCCCTAGCGTTGCCTGTATTATTCCTGGAAAGGCATCCCGGGATATTACACACACCCCCCCCCTCCCCCTCCCTCTCCCCCCCCCCACCCCAATCCACACCCCGTCAGTAATTAAACATGGCAAGACAGGCTCGCATAGCGTCAATGACGACCACACAAAATTTCCTGAACAGCCAAAAGGGTGTAACCTTTGTCAGCTGTAACGCAAGAAGCCTGAATAGTGAGAAACTCAGCGACGTAAAGCTAAGTCTGGATAGTGACATCACATGTATCTGTGAATCATGGGCCACCAGCCCAGACAATGCTTTCTTACACTGGGATAATAAGGCTATTTATAGGAATGACAGGCTAAATAGAACCGGTGGGGGACTCATCACATATGTCAGTGACTATTTCAGCCCTTATTGTGTTGAACAGACGGAGCTACAATTAATGGAGGCCTCAATAGAGCTGCAAGTGCTCTTCATTGAAAAGCCTAATTACAAAAACCTGTGTATTATGCATGCTTACAAACCCCCTAGTGGAGATGACGACACCTTTTTTGAGTCACTAGAAAGACAGTTATCTAATGTTAACCGTGATAAATATGAGGTATGGGTATTAGGTGATTTAAATGCAAATACAAGGGACCGTAACTGCCACGCGGCAAAAGGCTTGTTTGATATGTGTAGGGAGACTAGTGTCCGCAGGCTCATAGAGGACATTACTCGTCCTAATGATAGAGGGAATGGCGGCTCATGCCTCGACCATATTCTTACCGACTGTGATGTCGTGAGCAGCAGTGGTGTACTGAACTGTATGATAGCAGATCATTATGCTGTCTTTGCTTGTAGAAAAAAGTCCAAGGAACCGCGCACGTCATTGTCTTTCACAGGTCGATCATATAAATCCTACAACAAAGATGACATGCTTGAGTACCTGACTGATCTGGACTGGACCGGTTTCCATGCCAGCTCTGACCCGGACTTTCAGTGGCTGTTTATATATGATGCTATAGTTGCATATCTTGATATCTGTTGTCCCATCAGGGACTTCACTATTAAGAAAATAAGTGACCCGTGGGTCCCTGCTGAGACAATAGAACTAATCAATGATAGACAGGAGGTTATTCGTGAGCAACGAGCTACTAATAATGTGGCCCTCCAAAAGGTTGTAAATAGGCTTAAAAATAATGTACATAGACAGCTACGAAATGCAAAAGGGGCATACGCCCTACAGGTTCTGGAACGTGCAGAGGGGGACCCTAAACGCTTTTGGAAGGAGATTGCCTGCCTTTTAAATCCAGTCACTAAAAACCTGACAGTACAATTGGTAAATGAATTGACTGGTGAAACCATTCCCATTGACAAAACAGCAGAGTATATAAACCATTACTTTGCTAACGTGGGCAATGACCTCTTCAGTAAAATGCCACCAGCCGGTGTTGACCTGCCTGATCCTAACCTGGTCGACAACGCTGATGATCTGGACCTGAGTGAGCTAATTAATCATGATGATGTACTAACCCTAATTAAGAAAATAAACACAGACAAGTCCAGCGGCTTGCAGGGTGTTAATAGCAGAGTTTTAAAAGATGCTCTCCTGTTTCTCAGCAAGGAGCTAACAGTAATCTTTCAAAACTCAGTAAGAGAAGGTGTTTTTCCAGTTTCTTGGTCGAAGGGAACTCTTGTACCCATTCCCAAGAAAGGCAATCTTAGCAATATCAAGAATTGGAGACCCATAACACTACTCCCCTTACCAGGGAAGTTACTAGAAAAGCTCATTCATAAAATGCTATCGGCACATCTAGAGGCTGAGTCTGTCCTTTGCAAAACCCAGTTTGGTTTTCGACCAGCTCGTAGTACTGGAGACGCTGTCTTCAATGTTCTAAAGGATCTATATGCTGCACGGGATGATGGCAAAATCACAGCCTGTTGCTACATCGATTTCTGCAAAGCATTTGATTGTGTCCACCACCCTACCCTGATAAATAAAATCTGTAGCCTGAACATCCATGTGAAGCTCAAGAAGTGGCTGATGGAGTATCTGGCCCATCGATCGCATTGCACGATAGCTAATAACACCAGATCTGCTCAGTCAGATGTCAAATTCGGCGTCCCACAGGGCTCAATTTTGGGTCCCTTATTATTTGTCTTATTCATAAATGATCTTGGAAACAGCATTCAAAATTGTCAATATACCATGTATGCCGACGACATAGTGCTTTATTACTCCCATAAGGATAAACAGGAAGCTGACAGAATGCTACAAAGCGATCTAAGTAGGGTAGGAGACTGGTGCCTTCAAAATTATATGACCATTAACACACTAAAAAGCATGTGTATGTACTTTGGCTCAGGTTCTAGATTGGCAGACATAGGAAATCCAGCTATGACCCTAAACGGAGTCCAGCTACCCACATGCTCGACTTATAGTTACCTGGGTGTAGAACTGGACAGTAAGCTAAGCCTAACACCACACATGAACAAATCGAAGAGGAACCTTGGTAACAAGCTTTATAAGCTTAATCACTTGCGGAAGGCCACTTCCAAAGAAGTGTGTCTTGAGGTATACAAGGTTATGACGGTTCCCTGCATAGAATATTGTTCTTTCTACACTGGTAGTGCACATGTCCCGGAACTAGCCAAACTCCAACGCATGCAGAACCATGCACTTCGTATCTGTTTACGGACTGGTGTGCGCTCTGTCAGTGTCATTAACCTGCACAAAGAATGTAAGATAGAATTCCTTGCTAGGAAACGTAAACTCCAACTTCTAATGCTCATGTGGAAAAAGGCACACAATGGTGAGGCACTAGAGCAAGGCAATGTTAGGACCAGGGGTGACCTAAAGATTAAGTTTGCTAAACGCCGTGCTAAAACAAGCTTTTATCAAAAGTCACCATATTATAGGGGCGTGTCCCTCTGGGACAAACTAGACACCAAAACCCAGCGCCTGCCTACCAAAAGACGGTTTAAGCATGCAATAGAAAGACTACCTTTACTAGACTAGATTAAATCTGCTATGTGGTTACCCTACCACTAAAACGTGCCTCTCTCTCGTCCCTCCACCACCGTTAATGCATATAGTATACAACTTATCTATCATATCATCTCTAATACACGTGTAAATATGTAAGCTGTCATGTGGCACCTTTCTGAGTTTAGAAAAGTTTAGTTGAAATTTTTAAGCACCGTATGGTGAACCATGGATAATTGTCAATCCCATACGTGTGCGACGAAAACAGTCCCCTAGGGACTATTCGCACAATAAACAACTTCAACTTCAACTTCAGACTTCTTCACAAACTAGATGCAATTGGAACCAACATATCTGTCCTAAGATGGTTTGCTATAGCTATCTAGAAGACAGAATACAATGTCATAGTACATGTACATAAGCCAATAATAAAATCTCAGATCCAACAAGGGTTACTTTTGGAGTGCCTTAGGGCTCTATCCTGGGGTCCCACATTTCTCTGTATACATAAACGATATGCCTGATGTAGTTGAAAATTCAAAAGTCAACTTATACACAGAATTGTATGGAATCTTTGATTCTATTTATAAACATTGTACATTACCCACACTTGAATATTGCAGTTTCATGATAGACAGTGCCATTTATCTGGACCCAGACTATACAAAATAGGGATCTAAGATAGTGTCTAATGACTAGGGATCCCAGAGACATTACACAGGAGGAACTACACACACAGTGGACAGTCTTCTTGAAATCCTGTCGGACATAGGAAATATCCGGCAAAAATGTCACAGGTCGGACAGAATGTCCGGGGTAGCAGGACCGAATGTCCAGCTGGATCCCCAGGACAATTACCTATATTTTGTTTTTTGTTGTGTGTAAAACGGATCATTATCAATGGAACTGTATCAGGACAAAGATGAATATAATTATTGGTATCATAATAATATAATTCCCATTTTTAAAAATAATTATTGATCTATTTAGCCAGTCCCTTTAGGATGTAGTATAAGCTATAGCCCGGCCTCCTACTTCCCTTGCATAAGTTAAGCCCCCCCCCCCTCAAAAAAAGAAGTTGTGTACCGGTAACATGGCCAAAAATGAATAGGGTCTATAGGTCAATTTCTTTTAAACATAGATTTTCTCAAAATAATAAAGAATTCTAAAAAAATTAGGGTCGGCCCCTAAAACGTAGGGTTGGTCAGGATACCAAAACAAAACCTTTTTTTTTTCTTAGGCCTAATGGGTTTCGTGTGTCAGTTTGCATTAAAGTAATTGTATACTGTCAAGGTTGCTTATTATTTTAATAAATTGTTATCAATTACTCTATGCAACTTTGGAGAAAAGTGTTCGGTCATGCAAAAACCTGACCAGTCCTGCAGATTTTCAATACCGCAGAACCGAATGTCCTGCGGGATTAAAAAGATTTCATAAAGACTGAGTGCAGCCTCCCAACTCTAGTCAAAAGAAAAATTATCCAATTCCTCATTTTCCTGTATGAATTGGCTCCTAACAATGTGATGATCACTGAAAACCGTAGAACCCGGGAGGAAACCAAAGTAAAATTGGACGAGGTGAGCTCCACTTTTCAGAGGCGTCTGAAAATTCATGTTGATGACCCAAAGTCATCATGTTGATGACAAAATCTGTCACCAGGTGTCCCTACTAGACAACAACGTAATATTCAGTACCTACTCAAGGCACTCTAATGATTGATATACATATTAGCCTTGATCATGGAAACTTAAAGTAAAATATATGAATAATATTATATTATGAACCCATGTAATTCACAAATAATTTCTGGGCAAACTCATCAAAGCCAACATATGTGCACACCCGATGCACCATAAACACAATATGTGGGTATTGGGCTTAGGGAGAGGGTTCTGGGGAAAAGGCAACAAGCAACAGAATTCGCAATTGGAAAGTGTACATTCAGCCAAGGATTCAACTGCACAGGTGAAGTGAAATAGGGGAGGATGTCCATAATGCCAAATCTGATGAGCATATGCCTGACCTGGGGTTGACCACAGCGCCACCCTTCCTTTCACGCAGCCCACATAACGCTGGGATTACCTGTGTACACCTGGCAAACAGAGAAATGATAACAGCACCAGTGAAGAAGCCCACATCCACTCTATCTCCTTCCCCTTGGTGTTCCTGTGGCAGAGGTGACAGGGTTATAGCTCTTCTAGCCCAGCGGCAGACTTCACACATGTGAGCCTGTAAGTAATAATAACACCTCTCAATGCCCTCCACACCTGTGTATATCTGGGGTTGATAGGCCTGCATGGAAGGGAGAGGAACCGAGGATTATTCTTTGATTACCACAGAGAGAGGGATTAGGAGGGAGAATGGCACTAGTGAACCAGTATAGTCCAGCAGATATTTTTGTGCCTAAAACTGGATGGATTGAAAACCCAACGTATCAAAGGGTGTGGGTTGGAGAGAAAGAGAGATGTTAAGGTAGCGGTGGAGAGAATAAAAAATAGCTTAACATAAGATGGTTATTGCGATGGAAACAGATAAATGTATCAGATTTCACTAGAAATAATGCCTCTGTTATTGAATGATAAACGCCGGGGGGGGGGCGCACTGATTCTATGAAAGTACCCCCTGACTACCAAGCTACCCCCTCTAAAATCAGGAGCCGCCAAAGCTCCTCCTAAATGCAGTTGACGGCCCTAGATTCCTTACAGATAAGTCACCTCCCATGGTGTTTTTTTCAGGAATCATTGTACCGGTATTTGTACCTTTCCTGATTTAAATAGTAAAGCAGACATGGATGATAGTTTTTATGTCTCCCCTTAAATACTGAGAACCAGTTACGTACATGTTACTGCTCCCTCCTCTAGCGCTCCCCCCTTTTTTGAGGGGTCCAGAGAGTCATCGACCCCTAATCTTTGACCAACTGCCTCCAAGTTCGTGGGCCGTTTGGCAGTGGGTAGCCATTACAGACCTGAGTACCCCCCCCCCCCCCTCCAGAATGACCGTGTATGTTGCACAGTTGTGAACACAACTATATCTTACTGTTAGGCAACTCAAAAAATAACAAATCGTCTCTCATCAGCAGGAACCGAAAAAGTAGCACAATGAAATATAGGGTCTTTGCGAACTTTCACATTGCAATAGTTAAGATGTCATTTCTAGCATCACTGACCCCATAAACTAAAATTTGATACTAGACTAACTAGGCAGTGATGAGAAACCCATACATGTTCTGAGTGGCCTTATAAAAAAGGTACAGACAATAACCCACACATAAATACATGGACATGTCTACAAATACACCAAAGTAACACATACATGCATGTGCATGTGCATATGTAGACAGCACACATTGATACATTTCTTACCTTGATGTGAACGATGTGTTGATACAACAGTCATTCTAGCACACTCCCATCTTAAATGTTTCTTCAAGAGTCCATAACAACGTCCATAACCAACCTTTGACATACACAGGGGAAGACCGACTTGAGACAGGTGCTGGGTACAATGAGGCCTGCCGTGTGTGTTATTGTTCCCATCCTGTGGGTAGCTTTGATGGGGAGTGGGTCCTCTGAGGGCGGGCTTGTCACCTGGTCAGCTCCTGTACCTGTGTACCTAACCATCAGCCAGCCTCAAACAGCAGCGTGTTTGCTGCAGATAAAGGCCCTTGTTACATTATACACATACCCACAAACAGATAGTGCTACACTCCTACTGCCCCCACAACAACACACACGCGCTCTAGTACACAGCTCAATGTTGTTTTCCTATCTCAGATTGCAATTATTGTACACCTACATATGGGTGCCCATGATTACATGGAGTTTGGGATTGAACCATGCCTAAATGTGTCAGCCCTGTCGGGTTAACCTGTAAAATTAAAATGGTCATTTCAACACTGTTATTATCTAAATTCACAGAGCCTACGGCTCTTTGATGTGCACGGGGTATTTTATATTATCACTGTCTTGTCCCCGTTTCCGCTTCCTACACATCCGGCTAGACAAAAAGAATGGCTATGGTTCTGAAGGGGCTCACATCCCGGGTCGCACCACTGCTACTCAGAAGAGTGTACGATATTATGTAACAGTGTATACCCAAACGGCTTTCTCTGTATACAGCCTGGAAACACTGTCCATTTCCCATCTCTACATCAGACTGAGGACCAGTGTTATATGTGCTAAGGATAGGATTTCACATCAATGCTTCAGCCACGGCCGAGGTCTAGATGACCTCTTATGGACCGCTGCCCGCGAACGCTGTGTGCCGGGGCTGTGTGCATACTGTCCTGAGATAATGTTTAACGTGTAAGTAGTATATGGAAATTTCATTTTGAGACCGTTGCTCCTTTGATGTGTAAATATAAATGTACATGTATTCTGGTAGCCTATACATAACCCCTGCGTGGCCTTAATGAGTCTCCTTATGTTATATAGTGTGCTATAGTAATAAAACCCCTCATATGACCGGCACCCTATAAGCATCTTTGGTATCAAATTAAAACTGGGTTTGGTTCGAAGGTTGTACACGGGGATTTACAATACACCGTAAATTCCCGCGTATAACCCGCGGATTATATGCGAACCAAACCTTAAGTGCGGGTTAAACAATTTTCCAAAACTCTAGGTGCGGGTAATACGAGGTTTTTTGGCAGTATAGCACAGTACTAAAATGACATTTTCATACTCCATGTGCGGGTTATATGATTCTCCCAAAGTCAGGTGTGGGTTATATGCGAGGTGCAGGTTATACGCGGGAATTACCGGTACATGTAAAGGGTAGGTAACAAAAAGTATAAGCTTAGGGAATATCTTCAGAGAGATGCAACTAAATTATGCAGGTTCAAATTATTGGCCCTATGATCAAATTTCATTCTGATTATTTAGCTGGCTTATTTCCTATGTTCACGGATGTTCTATATATTTGTCGAAATACGTCTACAATATAAGAATGACCATAGTATTCCATGTTGTGTCACCTTTACCACTGCAGCGTACCCCCACCCCATCCCAACCCCATACGGCCCGCGGGCGTCTCACATTCCACGTTTCCCGCGCTTTTCGGTGTAAATGTCGTCTGCTGCTCGCCTGGCGCCAAATGTCGTCTGCAGAAAGTGGGACGTGCACATAATGCGCGTTTGTTGATTCAGTCCGCCTCGCGACGCCATATATTATGTTTATCCCCCCCCCCCCCCCCCCCACTCCCCCACATCCACCCACAACGACCTGTCCTCGGCCAGCAGGGACGCACAATATGGATCCTTCCCAGTGTCCCGTGGCGCCACCACACTTCCGGTGAGTTCAGCGTTCCTGACAGACGCAGGGTTGGCAGTGGAGCAATAATGGATGAAGGCTAAATGTGCCTCTACATGGGTAAAAATCGACACGGGCGACACGGCGACACGGCCGTTTTGGGCCATTTTAAAAATCGACGGACACAGGAAAATCGGGGATAAAAATCGACCCACAGGGTATTTTCTCTAAGCTCTTGTATACCTAAAAATCGACACGATGCCACTGCCCTCCTGCTAAAATTCGACACGGCGACATGGTCAAAATTGTGGGTACCCATGTAGAGGCACCTAAATGGCATGTAGTCCGGGGAAAGATCGACTGTTGAACCAGATGAGTCACTAGGGCCGGTGTCCCATGTCGATTTTAAGAAAATACCATGTCGCCATGTCGAATTTAGTGGTCCACATCCGGGGTCCACATCCACATGTTAACGTGTAGGACATACATTATAATATTACGCGATAGTAAAATAAAAGGGTACTTTTAAAGAAGCAAAAGTCGGGAGCAAAATTCCACATGTCCACAGAGGCAGAGCTGATTTTGAGCGTAGTGTTATGGCATAAAGCTTAAAATCATCATAGCATGGTTTGGACAAACCTCTCACTTCACTACAGGGTTCTACGTACCTGACGTCCACAGCTTGTCCACCATAGGTCGAGAGAGAACGAGAATGGGAATGAGAGACATTATACAGAGGGGCATAGGGTCCGAGACAGAGGGATGGACAAGTACACAGACAAAGGTAGACAATCTGAGACGTTTTCAAAGTGACAGACAGATAATATAAGGCAAAAAAGGGTTGGTTTCCAGTAACATGGTCTTTCAAGCTAGACCCGGCAGGTCGGATTGTTTTTTTGTTTTTTTTGGAAAGGACCCCGCAAAACATCAAATTCCCAAAAAGTGTTGCGACGGATCAAAATATCACTTAAAAATTAACCAAAATTACGAAAATTGGGATCGTGGTGGACTACCCTATCCAGACGGTGAGTGAGTCTGACCTGCCTGATGTATTAGATATTCTGGTCGGTCATTTTTAAAATTCAAGAATTTTTCTTTTTACAATTTTCACTAGAATCCTTAATAATTGTCCAATGTACAAACCGTAAAAACTGACATCTCCAAAAAGAATGTCACCATTCTGTTTTGGTTGACCCGGTCGGGTGACTGGAAACCAACCTTCTTCTTTTTGGCCCAATTAAGAAATGAGACAGTGTCGCGGTTCGGCCCTGTTTATATGAGGACGGTAAGGGGGCAGTATCCATGGTAACCATCAGTGTGCAACATCGTACCCACCTGGACTTCTTATCAGTCCCCGATTAGTGCTATCAGCTCACTCCGTGTCGCCATGCTGACCGGATAATGAATCACGGCCCTTATGTCGCTGCATCGCGCACTTCCCTACCCCCAATGTGAATTGAAAATACCGCTAACGTTTATTGAAATCAATTAGCAATTTCAATACTACTATCGTAAATGCTTGCATCTACAGTTATTAAGCGCGGGTTTATTCACGTCATACCCAGCTTTAATTTGATATCAAACATGGCTATAAGCCGCTAACGTATGGTTGCGTGTTAAATGAGGGTTTTGGGGAGTTCTGTACAGTACACCGGTAAAATTCAATGTCCAGACTCTCTATGCAGTGTGGGTTATACAATGTTCACAAAGTCTCTAGATTATACGTGAGATACAAGTTTTTGGTCTGGTGGGGGTTATTTTACGAGTTGACCCTCGGGCCGTATATTTCACCAAGCCGTAGGGCGAGTGAAATACGGCCCGAGGGACCCTCGGTCAACAAGTGAAATAGCCCTTCAACAAATCAAGGGTGTTCCTCTGTTTTTATTTTTTTACATTTTTCGATTCAGTTTAAAAGGTAGCACCCCCCCCCCCCATTTGCATTTTATCGACCCGTTCAAATGTAAACAAAGCACAAAGACGTCACATGGCCGTGAAATACGGGGGAGTGAAATACGACCTTCTTTGGTTAAATCAATGAGGCAGCTGTACTCGATAAAAAATAAAATCTGTGGATATCGTCTCCACAACGTACACACTCTCTGTATATTGATTGAATATATGGAACACATGCTAGTCGTACCTGGTTACTGCCTTGAGGTTCTGGATAGAGTGTAATAGCTAGTTGGCAGGTAAGATAACACTCTAATCTCGGGATTCCCTGTGGACCATAAGAGATTGAAATAACCATATCACACTCATAGTATATGTCAACCCATGGGTTGGAATCAGGTATGATGTGTATTCGGAAACTCCGTGACAGTATTACTAAAACACATCGTCATAGGCCTATAAAACACGAGAAATCATTATTGGGATCATTATTTGGATAAAAACTGCACCGCAATGTGCAAATTATGGGTAACACAAAATGCATGACTAAAAAAGTATGCTTTTACTCGGTATATTCTATAGAAAACTAGAGCCTATAGATTCCATTGTGAGTAGACGTGTATAGAGTTGTCAACACACATGTATATTTTACACACCTGGCCGTGTATAGAGGTGAATGGAGAGTGTTACCACAGCCCTGCTACACATACAAGGCAGTGTTGTGGATGCATGCTCAGACAGTAAATCACCAAGAAAACAACGCTGGCCTAGACTGCTGGCCACACACTGTGGGCACACCTCTAGACCTGCACGCTGCCCACACCTTACACCATCCACACAGCACCTCACACTGCCCAGCCCCGCTCACCTCACCTGTCCCTTATCTACCTACATGCACACTGTCTTATCAGTGTCAGGCGTTAATTACTAACTCTCCTCGCTGCCTTATCACCATATCTGGCCCTACCCCCTCCCCTCTAGATCGCCATTATGTTTGTTAGTTTATCATTGTGGTCTGCCTCTTTTCCCTTTGTCAAGAACACTACGCAAGTGAAAAATGTATAATGTATACATGTACAGAAGTGTGCACATATTTGCCGTCATCAGACCAGGTTTCTGTGGATATGAGTCTGCATTGTCTTTGCACTACAATTGTACGTTTTTTCTTGATTGCAAAACTGACACATTTTGTCAAAGGTTATGGGCTTGAAGTGACCAATCACCAAGAAAACATACACTGTTATGAAATTGACGATGTGGTCAATCTATGTCCGATGTGGACACTGAATATGGCCACAATTACTAAGAGTAGACAATGTGGCCAATGTATTTTTTATAGCTGGGACTCTACGAGAGGATCTCTGATAGAATCGGAGCAAAACGTAGCCATTATCACAACATCTCAAAAATGAGATTCTCATACAAACAACATTTACATTGTGTAGTGGAGCTGCAGCTTAAGATATCACTTGTAGCTTTTGTGAGAATAACTCAGATTGCGAAAAGAATCGCGTCCAATCTACGATGGCGTGGCAGCCTACGGGCGATTTGGCCAAATTATTTCCCGCCCAAATTCCCTAAATTCTCGGTCGCCTAAAGCATGCTGGACCAGCAATGCTTTGAGCTCCGGTTTCCCAAGATATAACTGCGATATCTGTATAATCTATGGTATCGTTCATATAGTCGCATAGAGCTATCCCAGTCCGGCTTTATTACGGTTCCCTAGACTATAGGGTATCACATTGATTACTGTTTATGACAGCACCATTCAACCAGTGTTTATCCTACACAATCAATCTCCTCAACATTTTCCTAGGATTTAATCGATTTCGCGTCTAATCTTGCACGGGTGCGAATTAATTCTGGGCTGCACTATGGGTTTGTGGTTCTTACCCAGTGAATGGAGCCCCAAAACAAACGGCTGCTTGGCGGCCAGCGTGTACAGGGTGTAAGGGGCATGCCCTGCTCTGTGTGTGAATAATGCAATCCGGGTATGGCTTACCACTCGCCATCGTGTTGACATTGCGAATTCAGGTCAGCTGACCGGGGAGTGAGGGGGGGGGGGGGGGTTATGGTCAGTATGGCACATTGCCGAGAGGGGCTGCTAGCTGACCGATAGGTCACCACCACTAAACATTCATACCCACACCTCCAGGTCTCCTCCCCACGCCCAACACTTTCGCCACTGCAGGTACAACTTATCAAGTCCATTTCTGGCTGCACTGATATCATGGAATTCTCTGAGCGATTCTCTATCTATATTGTACAATAATTAACATCGACTGTCCCGACCCCTCCCCCCCGGTCTATTACATTATTTCAGTCCGGGGCCAGTCTATATTATAATTAGAAACATTATTTGGAATCGTATAACAATCCAAATAACAAAGCTATATGTCTACATGTTGAATAATGCAGTTCATGAGTAGCTGTTCTCCTCTTTTGTTCGATGGTGATATAGCGCCCGTTTTAAATAAGCGCCAGTGTCATATAAGCGCCAGAGGCGGAGTGGTCTTGATATATCTTGTAAGCGCTAAAATCTGATGTTCAGCGCCTGTCTTGGAAGCAAAGATCCCATGCCAAATTGAAAAACCCATAGTGAGATGCCCATAGTGCAGCCCAGAATTAATTCGCACCCGACGCCGCACAAGATAGACGCATTTTCCGGATGAATATTAAAGTGGTCCAGAACTTACCGGTATGGAGATAACTCAGAATCATTGCCCTCGCGCACACCGAAAATGGACGATTCGCACTACTGTCTGTTCGCACTACTGTCTGTTCGCACTACTAGATGATTCGCCCTAGTCGATTCGCACTACTTTCTGGATGATTCGCACTAGTGCCAGTCTTAAACTATTTATGTTGGAAGAGTAGAAAAAAAGGGAAAAAGAACGGGGGTTGGGGGGCAGAGCCCCCCATGACAACATTAACAAAGCTATTCTTTAAAAAAAAAAAAAGGGGGTTCGGGGGCAAAGCCCCTGATGTTACAATATACGGTAGACCAAATCTAATAAATAAAGAATATTTAGTGAAATGAATACTGGCACTAGTGGCAGAATTAGAATATATTCTTTTTTGAAGCATATTCTAGACGGAATTTTGACACATTTTTTGCAGGTTTAGAAATGTAGGTTTCTGTGTTATAAATGATGTATTGATGACATCCCTACTCCCGGGGAGTAGGGGCCGACACCCCGGGGAGCATTAGGGCGAATCATCCAACTTCATACTCCTGCCCTGGGGTAGTGCGAATGGTCCAGCAAGTAGTGCGAATCGTCCAGGAGGTGTAGTGCGAATCATCTAGGGCGAACTGACAATGGTGCGAATCGTCCATAATCGGTCCACACTACCCATGCTCTCAACAACCGCACTAGAACTTCTTATCAACTTGACCAAGAAACCCAGAGCTCCAAATCTCATATTTGGTGAAGATTAGTATTTCATAGATATCATGCACTAGAAAGATACCGCGTTTATTCTATATACCCGTTAATATATATATATGTATATATATATATATTTATATATATACAGATGTATACATGTGTATATATACATATGTGTATGTATATAATATATATATATATATATATACAAAATATATTATGTGTGTGTATATACATCATATATATACACGATATATATTATACATGTGTATATATATATACATCATATATACATACATATATAGATATTATTGTCGGTTTAGATAATGACCATGAAAGACAAAACAGTTATTTTCTTATGAAAAATGAAGTTTATATATGTCACGATGGGCACTGACTGTACATGACAATGATATATAACTTGCGATAGTCATTATTATTTCCATAGAATCTTGATTTTCTACACAAAATAAACCCCATCCTTTGATACAAAAGGGCATGTATTATTGCCCTTATCTCTATACCCAAACATATACATGTGTACACGTCATTTCATCAATATACACAAAGAGACGGCAGCGATGCATACCATTACTTATCTATATACATATTCAGCATCGATGCCTTTACATCAGATCCACACTTAAAATAGTTTTCATGAGACAACGAGTCAGTAAGGTAAAATTTCCCAGTCATTGCCGCATTTTAGAACACACTATTGTGTGCAGGTGCATTCGTGAATATAGGATCGGAATCAAGGTTGAGAACATCTCACATCCGTCACAGTGATTCCAATAGCACTACCGTCCTTTTCTAGTCGCTCTCAGACCATATAACATCCATTCAACGCACATCTTTATACAATACATGCTCAACAATATAACATTTCTGGTGAAAAGGAGAATACCCAAAACATGGCTACACACATAAGTACAAATCCTCCCTGGTACACATGGAATGATAAAAACATATAGCAGAAGACAGAAGGAAACACAATTGGTCAAAAATAGAACAACAATAATATATTAATAGACAAAATAATTCCATATATAACTTAATGACCACAAACAAAACTGTGCAAGGCCCCATATATACGCGGAGTTTTGTGAATGTCAGGATCGGACGTCTGTTGGGTCGGAATATGTGTTCGGTGTGTTTGTTTAATAACACGCGTCGATTGTTGGAGTTATTATTATCATTACAGTGATAACAAAACAGTGGTGACGCCTGCACCCACACATCGCAGCCCTGCGGTGTGGGTCACCTAGATACTAGCCCTACGTATGCTTTTGATCGTTCCTCTTTGTAAAACCTTTACACTATGTACAGTCTCTAGGTGTGGCACACCATGGCAGAAAGGGTCTACATTATTCGTTCCCTATTTACGTATATATGCTCTGCACATAAGGGAGAAAATTATATTGATCTAAAGACAAATGTTATTTGTAAACACTGGTATGTTCGCACATGCCAGATTTAGATTGTGGTGTAAAATAAGATAAACAGATACTCTGATTCTTGTGAAAGGCAGTTTGATTGTCATGAGAGAGCACTGACATTACCGTTGTCATGTAAGAGAGAGATTTTAAACCTATACATAAATGACACTGTGAAACTGTTATTATACCTCATACCCCCTCCCATTTCTCCCTGATATTCACATAGTATGTTACCCTCACAATTAATAGTTCATTGATTGTCTCATTCAATAAGTACGAATAGTCACTAGCCATCCTGCACTGCAGGAGAAGCATGAGTCTCTCGACCAGTATATATCAAATAGTCATACATCTACCATCCATACACTCATACACCAGTCCAGTCAGAAAAGATACATTCATTCATATACTACTTAGAGGTGTATTATATATATACTCATCGTCCACACAGTCTGGACCGTGTGTATGGAGGTAAGTATTGGAGTTGTATTAGTCCGCACAAAGCAAGCTGATAAAGCTGAGAGACTTGCCTATATTGTGTGTATACGAGCTTCATGTATGAACATATTCTACCAGGTAGCACTGACTTTGGTCGTCAGGTCGGCAGTGCCCTGTCACAATGAGCAGGTCCAGGGGAGCTGTGGTGTATAGTCCTAAAGACATATCACAGGCAGTTAGCCACCTGGTCGTGTTCTTCATTGACCCTGTGTTCAGGCAGCCCCAGGGGCTTGTTTCACAACTCTGTTAATTAACATCATTGTGAAATACCCCCTGTTGTCTTAACGTGACTGTTCGTGAACCCGCATGCCCAGTGGAGACCTATACGAACAACAGGTCTCCAGTTTGCTGCCCCACAACCGGAAGTGTCAGCTGTAAGGGGTGTGGGTGGTGGTATTCAGTATATAAACAATATGAAATGTTGTGGTTTTCAATGAGAATGTTCATTGATAAAAGGCTCAAACTTAACACAGCACCTGGACTCCGGCAACACGTGTGCCGGGGTGCGTCAGAAGAGTCCAAAGAAGGAGGAGCAGCAGGAGGCGGGGACGCTGAGCAGCTCGCCGAGCGCCGCCAGAGGGCAGCTCGGGAGGTAGCCGACACCGGGGAGGCTGAGGACGTACAGGAAGCACGTCATCAGCCGCTCCAGGTAGGCTGTTCCGTCTGTCACAAGGCCGCCGTATGGGTGTTGTACGTCTTGTAGTAACCACCGTCAGCAGCCGCCATCGTCGGCGGACTTGAGTCTTTGGGCAGGTGGGGCACGGGCGACATCTGGCCGTAGGTCGGGTACGCATTCTGCATGGTCTCATACATCTTCACGTCCATCTTGGAGCCATCCGACATGAGGTTGGTGATGGAGAAGGGATGGTTGAAGTGCGGCCCGCCCATGCCGCCCGACATCATAGCCATGTGGTGAGCTGTTGCCGCGTCATGCATGAACGGTCGTGACGCCAGAGCTAACATGTCGGCTGTTGAGCTGTTGAGCGAGTTGCTCTGCATGACGCTGTGCGAACTGACGGGGACGTTGGACATGGGCTCGGGTTTGGGCTGCAGACCTAGGGGCGGCATGGGCGGCGTGTGGCCTCCTCCCGTGTGGTGATGCGGCGTGTGCTGACCCCCGTGACCCCCGTGCGTGTGCTGCGTGTTGTGGTGACCGCCGTGCGTGCCGTGAGGCCCGGCGTGTTGGGACGACATGCCGGGACTGGAGGCTGCCTGCAGGTGGTTGACGCTGCTTGGAGGGGGGCTGTGGGTGTGACCCGGGTGTTGTTCCTGCTGTTGTTGCTGCTGCTGCTGCTGCGACGCCTGCCCCACGCCGCCGTCTCCGCCGTTGCCGGCACCGCCACCGCCTCCCGCGCCGCCGCTACCAGCGCCGACCGTGTGGCCGTCGAACGAGTCGTCGTCGTCGGCGCCGTCAGGGTGGTGCTGGTGGGGGTCGCGGTGGTGGTCGTGGTGCGAGCTGGCGTCGTCAGAGACAGACCCTGGGGCCTTAGACTCAGATGCCTGGGCACGCTGTGTCTGCCTCAATACTTCCTTCTTTACACACTTGAAACGCTTCTGACGCCGGAGATAACAACCGTTCTCGAACATGTTGCCGGAGTCCGGGTGCAGTGTCCAGTAGGAGCCTTTTCCTGGTTTGTCCGGGGAGCGCGGCACTTTAACGAAACAATCGTTAAAGGAGAGCGAGTGTCGGATGGAGTTCTGCCAGCGCTGCTGGTTCTGTCGGTAGAACGGGAAGAGATCCATGATAAACTGATAGATCTCAGACAGAGTACACATCTTGGTGGGGGACTGCTGAATGGCCATGGTGATGAGCGAGATATACGAGTAGGGCGGTTTGGCGTGCGTGTAGGAGCGGCGGTAGGTCTTAGTGTCCTGGGGTCGGGCGCCGCGCATCGCCGCCATGGAATTAGCCATGCCCATCGGCGACACGGGGCCATTCATACCATTCATGGATCCCATGCTGCCGCCCATCATCTGCGTCCCGGTCATGCCGTTCATCGTCCCGGCCATAGGGGAGGCCCCCATCGAGTTCATACTGCTCATGCCCGTCACTCCGGCCATGCCCATGCTGGCCATGCCCATGGCGCTTCCCATGGCGCTGCCCATGGCGCCGCTCATGCCCGACGCGCCCATGGCCTGCATGCTGCCCATGCCCATACCCATGGTCTGTGGGCTGTAGCTGCCCAGCCCCGGTTGGCCGCCAGTCATGGTGCTGTGCATGGGCCCCATGGCAGACATGGTGGACATGGTGTTCATATTCATGCCCGACATGCTGCCCATGGACGACATGCTCGCCATGCTGTAGCCGCTCGTCGTGCACGACGTGTCGTACGGAGATTTGGACGACAACATCTTACGGTCGGCACCGCCGGGGGCCTCCTGGGGAAGGTAGGGAGACCACACCGACGGCGCCAACGTTGACTGGGTCGCGGCCACGGTCGCCGTGGCGGCCCACTCTGATTCCGTTTTGGTGGTAATGATGGCGATTTACACAAAACACATCCAACGTAGAGGTCAGTTCAGTTGCCAGGTGTTTGAAGGGCGGACGGCGGCTTGGTATAGAGACCTGCTGATGCTAGTTGTATTTTTTCTGCAGCCGCTTTAAGGTAGAGAAGCTTACCGAGTGTAATTAGCGTGTTGTTGGCGGTAGCTCACCTCGTCCCCTGGTGCTGCAGCTGGTGGTGTGGACTGCTGTCTTGGTGCTGATTGTTGTGGCTGCTGAGGACACAGTGGGTGTGGACGGACGGCAGCAGGAATCTGTCAGCAGCCCATGTCATGTACCAAAACAGCACATGGAGGTGGTGTGGAACCACACCTGTCTGCCTGTCAGCGTGAGATCCTCCTGTAGGGCCTGGGGCTGGGTCCTTCCTCCTGCACACAGGGCTGCTTGGTGCTGGTGTCGGTATTAAACAACCTGTACGGGGTAAGAAGGCTGGTCGGCCTCACCCTCTGTCGGCGCGGCCCGCTCGGCCTGCCTGGTGTGGAGGAGAGTGTGTGGCCGGGATCCTGGAGGCGCGTTCACTCACGGCCGCTGTGTACACATTCAAAGTCCACCTTCACTATGGGCGGTCGTAAACACAGCCGGAATATGGACACTCTCCATCCACTGTCGAGCGCCAAATACAATCGGGTCCGGGTTGACCCACAGTAAATATCACCTCCAGTGGCCCCGCCCCCTTCCCTCTGTCTATGCAGATGAGTTAGCCTGGGGCGGTGGCGGTTGGCTGGCGGCGCGATAAGCCCCGCCCCACTGCTTGCCCCATGTGCTGAGCTGGCTGTCTATTATACAGCGCCTACCTCGCTATTGGAGCAAATAAATAGGCAGAAAGCCACACCAAAAGGTGGTAGGGGTGCGCGCAGGGGCCCCCTGGTGGGGAGGAGCGCCATTGAAGCCTTATCTGACGCCATGGAGGATAATAGAGGCCAGGTGATCTGGCACGGTGCGTTATGGGTGCTACATGCTGGGGATGTATGGGGCTGTGATGGCCTCCCGTGGCGGGGAAATCAACACCAATGAAGACATTTCTCTTGTATGGTATCTCTTCCCTTATCTGCAGGCGTGTATACCTCGTAGACTTAATTTTGTGAACTGTCCAAGGTTTAAACCTCCATCATTTGACGGGGTCTACACCTACATGCCCCTTGTCCCGCCCACCTGAAATGTGAATGTCGATTTGACGTATGAAGATGTTAGGCCAGATGTAAACATGTACATGTATCACCTAGGCTAGATGTACGCGGTGTAAATGTTATCGTGGTACATGAACCAACTGTTGATCTACTGAGAGCATATGAAAGTGGGATGGGCATTTAACTATTATGTGCTAATCTACCCACACTCATCCTACTTATAGGCCTACATATGCATATATCAGTGATGAATCCAGCATTCTGAAATGTGTGTGTGTGTGGGGGGGGGGCTTTCCCTAACAACCTTTTGACTACAAAAAAACACGTAAATCTTACTATTAAACCTCTATATGCTAAATCACCTATTTCCGAGTCAAACACCTAAGAGCTTCTATACTATAGAGGTTTTCCCACGTTTATATCTATCAGGCATGTCTATAACGACCGCCCTATATTGTAAAAGGGTAGTTAACCAGCCTCTGAGTCATATGGTTTATTGGTGGGACAAATACTGGAGAACGATATCCTTCATTTGACGCTTTATGGCCTGGTTGTCGCCGCACCTCCAACACCTATAATACCTCCCCCGGGCAGCACCTTGCTGCGGCCATGACGCGGACAGTTAACACCTCCGCGGACACCTGTAACTGGGGGCCACATTTTCCGCCTCATTTCACTGCCCACAAACCGCCCGCCCCGCTTTATTACAGCCTCATAATTACCCGTTTTGTCGACAGGGGGCGGCACGGACACGTGTGGTGGGGCTGCGTTGTCACGCTCCGTGGCCAGGTGAGTGACAGCGGTGCCCCCCCCCCCCCCCGCACCCTCACCCCCACACCGTACGCCCCACCACCCACCGGCTGTGGAGAGAGCAGGAGGGTGGATTCAGGAAGCACCGCCCAGTCATCATGTAGGTCTACACACGGCCTTCCGGAAGGTACAACCCACCGTCACATGCTTCCTGACTTGCAATATTTTCTTGGAATTCCCCGGGTGGAATTCCCATGTCACGTGGACGGAATGGTCTCTACAATCCATTCTCTTCCAATCTTTTTTTTCGTGTAGTATGATATACTTTTAGAAGGTAGAGAATGGTTAGATTTTAAAAGCATCAACATTCTACACTATCTTCCCAGTATAATAGAGATGCCATTTTTTATTCGACTACAGCACTAAATACTATTAGACGAAGTACAGACCCTTGGCAAGAATGCCGCGTTTATAATTACATTGCATATGTCATGCATCATCAGTGTACATCAGTATTTAAAGCTCATTTTAACCGGGACAGGCACCCCGATGTAGACATGTACATCCTTAACTGGCATTTATTGGGATCGGGTGCATTGGGGGGCTTCCATAAAGTATGTACGCACATTTTCTCCAGAAATTGACCCCCACCAGCTTAAAGGTCTTGTAAGCATTAAAATAAAAGGGTTTATATACGCAAAGATTTGCAGAAAATAGACCACTCCCCAACCCCCTGCGTGTGTACATACTTTATGGAAGCCCCTTGGGAACTGCACGGAGCCGGAGGATCAGTGTGTTTTACCACTCCCAGTGAAATATAGATATAAAATGGCATAGCCGTACTAAAGCGTCGACGAAGCTGAGCTACCCCCCAATACCCCCTCCCACATTCATCCACAACGCGGCGCTGTGGGCCATCACCATTACCTGCACCCCAGGTGAGAGGGCCGCCACCTGGTGGGCAGGTACGTCACTGACGTGACGTAAGGGCCGACGGACCATAATGCACCGGGTCGCCATTAGTCCCGTACAGGTGCCTTTAGCCTTTGTCCAAACAAATGGGTCTTGGTTGTGTTTTGGTCTACTCAGGGCCACCCCACCACAAAGCAGACCTTTCTGAAGGTGTGAAAGACCTCCCGGCGGTCGGTGGATCCGGCGGTCGGTGGATAGGGCAGGGATCTTAAAGCCTCTCATGTAAGTGATCCCACTCGGGTAGTAGAGGGGGTGGCACCCATATAGAATGCGGCTGATCAGATTGAATATAGGATAGAACTTCTTGAGACGCAGTTTACCGGGTATAGTCTGTGAATAATATAATACATTAAGACTAATAAAAATAGTACCCGCTGGTATCATGCCATGTACATGTAGCGGAGGGAGGCTCTAAACATGGTTATCATGTATAAGAAGGCTCCAAATATATCTGTGTAAAAAGTAAATGGTACCTGTTTAGAAGAAGTCTATCAACTTCAGCAGCATGCACGTTATAGGGACAATATAAGATACATGTCATTATGATTATGGTACATTATAACAAATAGTTGATGCAGTATATGGCATGTACACCATATGACATATATATGCTGGTATTCCTGACCCAACACTGCCTTAATATAAATATACCTATATAAATAGACGTTGACGCTGGCCGCATACCATCTGATTAAACCCTAAATCGAACCATACAAGAGAAACGTTTACAGACATGGGATATTTGGCCAGCAGGTTGCCAAGTATAAGAAACCACGCGGTTCCCTCTTATACAAATACCAAGCAAATATACTGTTTTATTTTCTCTACAAATATATAGAAGTGCAATGAGCTTTTTGTTTAGAAGCTTTACCCTCCACAGGAAAGAGAAACACTGTCTCGGCGTCCAAGCCCAACGTAGCAGTATATACATGTATAAAGTGGACTGCCTAGAGGGCTGGTACAGAGTGAACAAATGGGGGCAAATACGTTTTACTAGAAGACAAACACACCGAGTATGTGTTATCATTCGAATTAGGTGCATAACGAAGTCGTGTGCACCGTACCAACACGACCCCACAACACAGCGCCCATTTGTTAGATCACTCAGCCTTGTTGGCTCTCCGCATTTGATGCAGTGCCATACAACTCATCACATCTTGACCGAGTCCACTTTTCACATTTATTGTCCCTCTCTAACAACCGCCATGTTTACCCGTGCAAACAGCGACCTGCCAGGCTTGTCTAAGCAGTTTACGTGTAAACTAAAGAATCAGCAAACAGCGTTTGTCAATCACCTCCATATACCAGAAGGCACCCAGTCTATATGGGTACTTCTATACATCCCGCCATACAAAGGGCAGGCTATTCACAGCAGGTATGCAGTGTGATTACGTGCTTGGAGAAGTGGGGCGTTTTCTGGACCTTCTGATCCCATTTAGAACTAGTCCACTGCCTGATAGATGTTGTACCACGAACCAAACCTCTATGGTATCATTTATATACTATATACTATTGTTTTTTTTTCTACATTTGTTATTAACACATAAAACTGCTACCTGTCACATTGTATGGCAGCAGCACTGGTCTCAATTCTGCACAGTATGTACAAATAAAACAATCATAACTCAACTCAAAAGCGGTCGCAACAGTTGGCATAGAACCTTAGAAATTGATCCCTGTTTTCCAACGCCGTGCCACACATATGGGATTGGAACTCTATGTTAATTGTTTTGTGAACTGGGAACCTACAGGTATAATATTATAGGAGAGGGCGTCTTATACATGTATAACTCGGGACATACACAGGGTGCATACATAGTTATTATGTTAAATGTATACAAATTACATTTATGAGTGATATAGCTTGTAACCCTGCATCTAGATGGCAAACCATACGAGGGTTCCTCCTTTGTCTAACTTTAATTAACACGTCCCTGTGAAGGTCCACGGCCACGACCACCGGCCTTGTTCGGGAGGTAGGGCAAGGAGCACGCGTCCCAGAGACCCACGTGTTGTTGTAAAAGTAATGAGTCAGCGGTGCGACTCACCCCTGTCCCAACTTGCCCCATCGTGTTGCCGCTACCCCCAGAAGCATGTGTCACAGGCGCTGCTGCTACTAAGGAGTAGCACCAAAGTGCTCAAACTCATTGATCACATCTCGAGAATTCTCTGTAATAAACACTGTCTAATTATATACCATATGCTTGCGTTCCCTTACTCTAAAAGTAACAGTGATGTTGCGTGTTGTTCAAACGCTGTGCTAGAGTAGAAGTTTCAAACATGTACTTTGTGAACGAGGTGTACACGAGTAGAAAAACACAGTAGGCTAACTGAGCGGTGGCGTAGTAAGTAGTATATGGAAACGCTCGTTTAAAGCGGGTATCGCCACGGAGATAACCCTACTCGTCATTCCACGCTAGGGTTATTTTATGTGATATACGTAGGATAAACGTACATGACATAATTATATTACTATATATGTGTTATTTACCTAGTAGGCATACACCTCATGTGACTATGCTGAAGGCTCTTAATTCAGTGTGAACTTCGTGAACTTCCCACAAACCTGATGTGTAATGGCCACCGTCCACAGAGTATAAATATGCTGTATACGACAGTGGGATCAGAAATGCCTGAACATGAATGTCTGCTGACCTCCATGATAAAAACATTTGGTTGGCGTACACATGTAGTGGATTGTAGTGGACGCGGTTATTACAAAATGTACTTGGGCTGGGACTGGCGAGTCGGTGTAATACTCGTGTAACCACCGACTGTGCTATTGGAGGTTAATCAATACTACCTACAGCAGTAAGAGCCATGTGAACCTCCTGTACATGAGGCCACGTGTCGGTAGTGTTTAATGTTTGATGAGTGTATTACTTTATACCTGCCTAATGAGTTCCCATGCGGTTCTAAGGTCGCCCTAAACGTGCCATGATCGCACACAACATAGATCAGGGCCCACTGGCCACACTGCTAACATGTGGTGTGGTAACAATAACATCACCTGGCCGGGTGAGCTCATATGTGCTCTTACCTGGGCCGTGTGGGCACCCTGGTGTTGCTTTGTGGGTGTAATGATAAGAAAATAACCCTGTTTAACCTCAGTTCACCTTAAACTGGAAGGTGTGAGGTTCGGATTGGTGTGTACTCGGCTAGGTGAGAGTCTACATAATCTATAGACGTAATGAGGAGACTGTATAGTGGAAGAGTGACTGGTAAGAGTAAAGGTGTGCCACTGTAAATTTTGTCCCACATGTGATGCATGATTGTGAGGGGGCCAGCATATCTGCCCCAGCAGGCCCAAATGAGGCCCGAATAAAGATGGTATGAAGCCATACATTTATGGAAATTACTATAGATATTTGCACATACTATACTGTACAACCCAATTTACCATGATATGTGCTCTTAATTCAGCGCGATCTTCCCATGTATGTGCAAGAATGGTATTCTCTCGACGTCTAGCACAGCTGTATGCAATCAATCACATACAAATGTACATAGAATTATCATGTATGTGTATTAAATGATGATACAATTCCACATGTACAGCAGAAACATGTGGTCATGCAATAATGCCAATTGGACCACAGTCCTGCAATTTCTACAATCGCCCACATGAAACAAAAAAGAACAACTCTGCTCTTCATGTTGCACTATTCTTAGAACCACTTCATACAAAGGATGATAATCTGCGTTTCAAAGTCACCTTAACATAAGTTGTCTTTGTGTGTTTGGGCACACGTCTGAGGTTGTGTTTGACAACATGCGGTCTACTCAATGCTAAATCACAGTCTGTGTTTACTGTATCATCATTTTGGTGAAGTGTGTTGCTTCGGGGGCTCTACAGTAGTGGTTCTATGGAGGTAAATCATCCTGTCTGGCCGCCTGTTCATATTTGTACAACTATCACAACTCAGCGGACAACATCCACAGTGGTGGAGGACCGCGCTATAAAGCTCATTGTCTCTAAGCCAATATTTGGCACTTCAAAGGCATGGGAATCAACTCATATATTTGGATTTAAGCCTCTTCTGAAATACTAATAGGTTTGTAGCGACCTGGAACCTGGGAAGCCTTCTGTACATAAACACGGCAGTGTACTATGTGGCCTTACACGACCCGGACATGTGTTAGTAAAGCATATAAAATTCAATATCAAGTTTTGTAGATGGGGCAACTCGATTTATATGTAATTATCCCCCGCCCCCGTAAAGAATGGGAAAACATGGAAGACCACGAATCTATTTGATATAAAGAATGTAGGCATCATGATTATCTTAGATATGCGATTATAGGAGTGGATTGAAATATTTCTACTCTCAATAACGTTGATGCCATATATATATTGCAGTAAGCCATTTCAAATGAGTGAAATGTAGGTCTTACCAAAGTGTATTGGTTATTTGGAACAGAGAACGATGACACAGTGTATGCAGTAAATGTGTGTGGCTATACCTTGGTCGGGTTCACGTCTGCTCCTCAGCTCAGTGGCGACCCCTGGTATGGGGAAAGGGAACTAAATCCATTTTGTTATTAATACCAGTAATGGATATTGCAACAACGATGCTCAAACGATATTTTCCAGAAAATAGTATAAACCATATACAATATCCTCACATTACCTGATGGCCACCGTCCACTGGGGAACTTCCGCCGTTTAAGGCTATACATTTCCTACATAACCTCGGCCAATTAGAGCGCAGTGCATGGTGGCCATAAACCCTCCATGTTTGAATGTGTATCCGCAAAGTAATACAACATGTACTTACCTATCAGCCCACACAGGTCGTAACTGAAAATGTTTCAAACTCAGTGGAGAAAGGTCGTAACTGCTTTGTCTTGATCATTTTTAGTTTGAAAAGAATTTATTCATTTTCATGTTATTCGATAAATTCTCGCTGGAGTTACAATTTATATTCCGTGGCTGTGTCATGACTTAAATAATGTTATCATATATAATAGATAGGGCTGCTTACATTACAGCATATTAATGAAAACATAAATGTCAGGTGTAGAGACCATACGGAGTAATTAGGCTTTTGCCTTAGCCTATTTACAGTCCGGCGTATCTACTGATACTATAGGGTTTGGTGATTGGATATGATGATGAAAATGAATATGAGTGTATGGTGAAACTTAGCATTCAGTACAGATTGGTGTAATGGGCCTAGCAGCAGCCGTGAGCTCTGGCGAGATCCCTCCAGTAACCATGGATACCATCTAATATGCTTATTTTAATATGACATTTGGCTAGATATGATGATAAAAACACATTGTACATAAAGACAAAATTCCACTCCATGTTTTATGTATGACAGCATTCTAAATATGACTATGTTTCTCAAAATGGAAATATCTAAAACAAAAAAGATTTTCAGTTACGACCTTTTCCACTGAGGTATATATATATTTATGTATACATGTGTACGTGTGTGTGTGGCTGATACATACAAACAGAGGTGAGGTATGCTCGTGTGGACAATCTATCACATTAATTTTATGCATTTATATAAGATAAAGCTGAAGTGAACTGGCTTCCTTAAATATGAGAGACCAATGTCATTTGCAAGGCGTCATTGTGGTACTTTGTCACTGTGCACTTTAAAATTGATAATTATCCATTTTTGTATATCTGATATCTGATTATATGTGTACAGAATCTGACACAAACAAATATGCAAACAACAGGTTCAATCTGGTGGTACTTGTGATGTGTGTATTTTAGAAATTACATATGTTTGTGGTCAAATTGGTAATTAAATATGAGCTAACATGTGTTGGTTTGTCCACACGAGCATACTTCACCAAAGACAATAATAAAAAGGTGTAAACAGTTACAGCTTTATTTGTGCAAAACATCAATTAACAATATCCATGTTTGCAACGTCAATTATGTCATATCCCCCAGTGCATTCACCTCGTGCTTATTTAACATTAACAGCTAAGTACCACCTTTTGGAATTTATGCAACACACTGCCATCAAAAAGCAAACACAAACAGTACACAGAGTTGTAAACGTGTGGCCATTCCCGCACCGATTGTATCCATATGCATTCATGTTAGTGGCTACAAATGGCCGTCGACCGTTTCGTCATATTATGATATGGCCATCGTTCTCAGCATCCACCGCACCCCAGCAGGCAGTAACAAAGGGCCCTGGGCGGCTATTGTGTGGGCTGTGGAGTAGCTTTTCCTGTGTTTAGCAGTGCTTTACTGCCCCGTTAAGTGGCCGTCTGTTTCAAGTCGCCCACCTGAAGGATACCGGGCCGCGGGACACGCAGAATGGCGTATCAATTCATACTCTAAACATCAAAGAGCACTGCCGCGTGGATTACGTATAACCCTTTATCCTGTTAACGTTACTACTATACACAACAAATCACCGCCAACACAGGACAGCATCACCTCCACAACGTCCCCAGTACTTTACAACATTAGCTGATATTAAATCATGTCGTCTCTCCATGTTCGGTTTGGATACGGAAGATGACATCTGTATTATTCATGGCGGGCAAAAAGGTGCATATATACAGGCTGCTATAGTCTCAGTATGATGCGTGAAGTGGGAAGGTGCTGGGTATAGGGGGCAGGGTGGGGTCGGGGTAGGAGGCAGGGGGAGGAGCAGGGGCGGACCCAGGAATTTGAAAAGGGGGGGTCCACCAAACACCAAAGTACCGAAAAGTGACGCGCCGCGACTCGCGGCGGATCAAATTATCATTAAAAAAATTTAAATTTTTTTCCAAAAGGGGGGGGTCCTGACCCCCAGAACCCCCCCTCTGGATCCGCCCCTGAGGAGGCAGGGGTAGGAGGCAGGGGGAGGAGCGGGTGGGAGGAGGAGCTGTTCGTCCAGGTGAGAACCAGCACTCACCGAGTCAACAACCTGACGACATTCAGCCACCTTTGATGTCGGCCACAGAGAGGGTGCTCCTCCTAACTGGGGGAGATGAGTGGGCATTCAGCAGAACGCTACAATGGCGTCTCTGGAGTATCTGCTGATGCCCTCTACCGACGGGAGGTCAAACCTTCAAACCCCGAGACACTTTGTGTTTTACGTGGGTCAGGTGTGGGAGGGCTTAGCTGCTGTATTGAGATATATTACTGTAGTTAGATGTGACAAGGGGACGCGTCTCCTGTATGATATATCAATCTGGGCTTCTATGGAATCCTCCAACACTGCAAGTCCATGTAGCAGAGGAGCCCTCTGACACCTGGTTGACATCAACACACAAAGCCTGGCTCAGGTAGCCGGCTTCCGCCTCAGATAAGGGATTTCCTTCTCTTTCTTTTTTTTTTGGGGGGTGGGGTGTTTTTCCAGAAAGGTTGTTGATAACGTTTTTGAACGTGTCTGAATCATGACTCACAAATAAATAAACATAACCTCAACATCCTGCATTCCAATATATATTGTTTGAAGGACACTTGCCCTGTGAATCTGCTGATAAGAGATGTTTGCAAACATAGCCATTACAGACATTGTTATGAGGATTCTGCTTAAACCAACGCAAACATAATTCTAAAATGAAATTGTCACCATTTCTTGCTCTGCTGCATTGCTCTATAACTACCACATGGCTCTGGTAAGCCAACACAGAGAAAAGAAGTAGAATCACGGTGACTTAAATGGGAGTCTGGACTGAATCACTGAGGTTACTCTCACCACGACCCCCAGTCATTAGGGAGTCTTAGAATAGAAGTCACTATAGAGTTATTATAGAGTCCTGCTAATGTTAGGGAGTCACTTTAGAGTCATGGGGAGAGTTACCTCAGTGATCAAGTCAGGAGTCACAGTGATTCTACTTCTTTTCTCTGTGAATCTGATGCAGAGATGGCAGGAGAGCGAGAACAGTAGCCAAACAGAGAGTGAGAAACCACTCTCCTCTCCGTCACCACCATACAGACCATCTGAAGACATGTTGTGATATGCTGGAGCAAAGATAAACTGTCTCAGGGGTTTTGTGGGTATGTTGCTTTAATAAAAAATTTTAAAAGCTGCTGTTACATTGCTGTGTGCTGAGGGGTTTAGGGGCTTAATTATTGCTGTGGGAAGGCTATTGAAACAGGCCTATGAGTTTGGTTATGATTGGAATATTTACTAAATTCTTTCAGATTTAGAAAACCCACAGTATTCCTAATGTTACTGTCGCATTTTCCAAGGCCTCTGTCGCACATTTTTTGCGACATTGCGACAGCTGCCCAGCCCTGTGAAGTTAGTGACTGTGTATGTACTCTATTTCTATAGTCATGTGAGTGTAGCCTGATATGAGGGCAGGAAGGGTAGATCAAAGCAAAGCTGTATAGAGCAAGGCAGGATAGGTGATCAACTAAGTACATGTACAGTAATGTACATCAAGACAGGGTAGGGCAGAGCAGGGCAAGTGCGGTCAGGGCATGGTAGCCCAAACATAGGACAGATAAAGGCAGGGTTGTTAGGCTAGATAGTCTCAAAATTGCAAGATACTCTCAAAATACTATAGTTTTGTGACAACCTTGCAACTCTCAGGCTAGATAGTCTCAAAATGTTGAGACTATCTTGCAACCCTCAGGCTAGATAGTCTCAAAATTGCAAGATAGTCTCAAAATACTATAGTTTTGTCAGGCTTTTGGGACTATCTCACAATTTTGAGACTATCTAGCCTGAGGGTTACGAGACTAATAAAACTATAGTATTTTGAGACTATTTCGCAGTTTTGAGACTATCTACTAACGTTACAAGGGTGAGTCTCAGTCCCAGACTTCGCTCCAAACAGAATTCAAGAATGACATACACAAGTTAGAATTGTGTGTATTTCTTGGGAAAAGCACAATCTGTATATGCAGGACATTTTGAGAATAGTGAACGTTCCTAGTGACAATGTTCAATAGTGATGTGTATTTGCCAAGTTTTACTCAGGCAAATTACAAGTGATTCCACAAGTAGAATGATGACATGAAATTTCTCAAGTTTCACTCGTTCAAGAAATTGTCCAGAAAATCTTCACGACACGTTCTGAAATTCTAATAGGGATCACGAGTCATGACTCAAGAATGGCACGAGTTCCACTTGAGATGTTATTTGCAGGGTTAGGTAAAGGCAGGGCAGCACTATATACAGGAAGGGCATTGTATGCCAATGTAGGACACGGCATGGTATGGTTATGGTTCCTGTGTAGGTCTGCTATGGTCTGTTTGGCTACACCTACGTGAGTGCATTTCTGTTTAATAAAATAGGAACAAAAGATCATGATTCTTCTATCTAACTTGAGAATGTATGCCCTCTCTAATATGTGAAGTAATCATGCTCAACGAAAGGAGAACAGGTGCCTACCTGAAGTCAATTGATTATTGAATTTTGAATCCTAACTATTTCCCGGGCACATATTCCTGCATGTGACATAATCCATTTGTGTGCTCCACCTAAAATCACTTCTGACTATCTTTATGACTTATACCTTATGTGACTATGGGGGTCAACATATGCTGGTATATTCAGCATTGACTATGTGTATGTAATGTCAGTGCAGTTTATGAATCACAAGGAAGTACTCACTAAAACAGTCTATATTGATGAATATATATCCGGGGGGGGGGGGGCACTCACTCTTTGTCAGTATCCGCCAACTGCCAAACTACCGCCTGCCTAAAAACAGGGGCCGCCAAACCACTGCCCCTAAAAAATACAAAGGACCGCCCCTGTTATTTTAGTTTCCCCTGTAACACTACCTTATTTCCTGATGCAAACAGTGCAGTAGACGTGGATAATAATTGTTTTCTTTAAATTTTATCATTTATATGTAACTGAGACCCAATGACTGGCCTCTGCTCTAGAGTTACCGCCCCCTATTTTTAAGGGTATAAAGAGTCACCGCCCCCTAATTTTTAGATCCACCGCTACCGCTTCCGTGGGGGCGTTTGGAGGTAGTCATTTCAGATCCGAGTGCCCCCCCCCCGGATATATATGTATCAGTAGCACTACTCAGTAAACAGTGATTTATCTTATGTCTGGGAGAGGTGTTTTTACCTTATATTTTTACTGATGAAAGCGCGCCACTCACCCCAAACATATATGTTTCGGATTTTGAACTATCAATTAGATAGTAATTGATAGTATTTGGCTGAATCTAATTGTGTTACCCATATAAAAGCCATATGAAAACGTCAATTTGAATTAAATCACAGGATAGCACATCTCAAACAATGAGTACATCTACTACATTTAGACATTAGATGTGGGTACTTGAAGGGATCAGAATCACAAATCCCCATCCAGGACACGTGTCGCGCCCATCTCCCGTCTGCCAGCAGCCTTCACAGCCCACTAGGCACTCGCCTGGGAGAGGGGGGGGGGGGAGCTGGGTGGGGGTTGAGAAACCATTTCACCAATAAACACACAATAACCCCTCGTCCGTGCTCAGGGGGTGCCCGACCGGAAAAGTGAGTCCCGGAAATTTGTTTTAAAAGGGGGCATGTGTAGAATTGGGCACGTGCTCCTGCGGGCGGCTGAATTATTTAATGTCAGGGGGACGTGTTTGGGCAGGGATGTGCTCCACGTCTCCTGCCCCTGGGCCTGCCCGGTTCTTTCTCCATCCTACCCCTATCTAGCTCTGCATAGGTGGGCACGTGTCGAGTGAGGGATGATGTGGTGATCAGAAAGGAACGCCTGCAGGACGGGGTGAAGGGGTTGTAGCAATGCATGGGCTATATGGTTTGTATATGCATTGTGTCAATTTATATGTGCATAAAAATATATTTCCAATAATTGCACGCATCTAATTTGTACGTATACATGTAACCAAAATATGTTTAATTATTGAATATTTCCTCATCCTTGTTAAATTGCATTTTGAAGTGAAAATTATCTACCCGTGTTTCACATGATGGGGTTTGTTATTGTTCTTTATCTAAAGGGCTTACATTTAGGTCTTGAATATCATGTGTATACGGTAAATAACATGCACCTGCTGATGACAGTGGTCAATAATGTAGTAACTGCAGTGACTGTGGGTCAGAATATGATGCTCGAATAAGTATGGTGGAACCCTGTTTTGTTAAACAGCGAGTGGAATAGAGCACCAGCCACGTAGTGCAGTGTATTCAAACTACCCTCTAATATATAGAGAGAGAAACGCCAAATGAACTTTTCCAGGCTTTAGAGTTGGGCCAGGGAGTACACGTAACTGAATCTATAAATGTGCAGAATTAATAATAACGCCAGCCGTAGGCTAAAAACTGCCACTCCTGCTGACACCATCATCCCGCCCGGAAATGGACCCCTCAGTGGGTAACTTCCGGTTGGAGAAGCTGGGATCAAGTAGTTGTACGCGTGCGCAGTGGTTGGCGATCAATAACTGTGGATTACCATTGAGTAATCATGGCCTTTGTTCACCATGGGTCAACTGTAGTGCATGTGTAATGTACCAGCAACGCCCACTGTCATAAAGTCAGCTTTGTTTATGCATTTCCATGGGTGTTTAGCCTCATGTATCATCTTCTTACCTGTATATAGTTACATCCAAAAATTGGAATGACTGGGCTAGTGCCACTTGTCATGTTCATAACCATAATGGAAGGCACATCTAATGGCAGTCTGTGGTGAGAGGACTCAATCAGTTTGAGATAAATGACACCACTTTGTATCAGTGACGTGTGACATCGACCTCTACGCCTCCCGCCACCCCGCGCCCCATAGTTCACCAGCAGACGACACGGGGCAGCCATGAACCTGCCCTCAGAGGGGAACCACAAAGCCTGCCTGCAGCGCTACTACCTAAAGGTAAACCCCAGCCACCCCCACATTGTCAACCCTCTATTCAGGACGCTGACCCCGGCGTCTTTGTAGCAACCACCGTTGCGCTGCTTGGCGGCATTCGGGTCCAATTTGTCGTCTGTCAAAGCCCGCCATTCAGTGGCGCGCGGTGGCGCTGCGGGCGCACGCTGGTAATGGCTAATGTGAGTTGTGCTGATCGGGTGCAATAATTCCGCTTTAATTTGCAGCTAATTTGGGCAGGTTTGCTGGCTGGCGGGGCTCTGTAGTGGAGCAGGGGTTGACAATGGCTAATGGCCCCCCGGGGCTGCGAGTAGGCCGGCTAGGGCTCTCATTTCAATCAACCAGGCATGAGTTCAGCTATAGACAAGCCCCTATGGACGACAGGCTCTAAGCTCGCCATACTCCTTACACCATCAGGTTAAAGGCAAACACTTGCTGCCCCTCCAGTAATAGTCGGTGCTGACCGGGGACCGGCATTCTGGGCCTTTTTACAGGAGGTGGGGCTTTAGAATTAAAGCAGTCTGGGGCCATACAGAGTGGGTCCATGGTTTTACATTTCGCTGGTCGAGGAGAAGACCACTGATAACACTTGCCAATGATGGGTACAATGGGAGGCTTGTACGGGTCTTATTCATTGATTGAAAAATGTTTAGGATGTGCATAACCCACTTACAATGGGGTCTTCTCTGCCCTGTAGGAACCTCAGCTCCTATTAATGCATGTCGCCGTAACCAGCGCTCCCTCATTTACACCCACATCCACTCTTTTTCTGTGATACAACTGAACTCAAATCAATGTGACCCGGGCAATGTGACTCTAGTTGGTATTTGCGTTACTCCGTTATACCAACCATATCTTGCAAGTGATGAAATGATTGATAACAATTGATTTCGTATCTCATTGTCTTGCTGCTAATGCCATAATGCCAACATGGATACATGTATGATATATGTATTGTAGTATGCGAGATGTCTAATTGAGGTAGGATTTCCTTGATCGTATTACCACTGGTGAGTCTAACTTTAGACAGTGGCACGTGCCATCTCCCCAGGCAGAGCAACACTTCACGGTACACAGGATCTGCCAATATTGTGATACAATCTGTCAATATGTCACACTGCTCGACCCCAGCACCCAACATATCGTCTCTTTCACGCGACTTCATGGGCAACCATTTTCAAATATTTGGTCTGGTTGTGGGTGAAGGTTTTTACAATGTGAGTTGTGGTATCCAGGCAACCGTGGTGCTACAGCATGGGAATGCTGCAGTTGTCTGGGCTGAATGGGGGAGGTGGCCTTATAGTGTGGTGTGCTAAAAGGGTAAACACGGCGGCCACAGAGGTGATTAATGAGTTAATGAGGACTGTCACCTGGCCGCTCACCTGGGACAGGCTAATTGGGCCCCTAACCCGCCAAAGGTGCACAGGTTGTGGGTGGGTGGTGAATCGGTTCCAGGCCCTAGGGCCCTCTGGAATAGGGGCCCTCTGAACTGGGGCCCTCAGAACTGGGGCCCTCTGAACTTGGGCCCTCTGAACTGGGGCCCCCATGAACTAGGGCCCCCATGAACTGAGGCCCCCAGGAACTAGGGCCATCAGAAACTTGGGCCCTCAGAACAGGGGCCATCATTCCAATTCAGTGACCGTCAGATTGCTAGATCTTATTCAGCACCCGTCAGGTTGCTAGGTTTAAGAGCCCGCTAGATTTTCTCAGGTATCAGAGCCCGCTAGATTTTCTCAGGTATAAGAGCCCGCTAGATTTCTTACGTTTCAGAGCCCGCTAGATTTTATCAGGTATCAGAGCCCGCTAGATTTTTTCAGGTATCAGAGCCCGCTAGATCTTATGGATTTCAGAGCCCGCTAGATTTCTTAGGTTTTAGAGCCCGCTAGATTTTGTCAGGTATCAGAGCCCGCTAGATTTTATGGATTTCAGAGCCCGCTAGATTTCCTCAGGTTTCAGGGCCCGCTAGATCTTATGGATTTCAGAGCCCGCTAGAATTTCTTTAGGTTTCAGAGCCCGCTAAACTTTCTCAGGTTTCAGAGCCCGCTAGATTTCCTCAGGTTTCAGAGCCCGCTAGATCTTATGGATTTCAGAGCCCGCTAGAATTTCTTTAGGTTTCAGAGCCCGCTAAACTTTCTCAGGTTTCAGAGCCCGCTAGATTTTCTCAGGTATAAGAGCCCGCTAGATTTCTTAGGTTTCAGAGCCCGCTAAACTTTCTCAGGTTTCAGAGCCCGCTAGATTTTCTCAGGTTTCAGAGCCCGCTAGATCTTATGGATTTCAGAGCCCGCTAGAATTTCTCAGGTATCAGAGCCCGCTTGATTTTCTCAGGTTTCAGAGCCCGCTAGATTTCTTAGGTTTCAGAGCCCGCTAAACTTTCTCAGGTTTCAGAGCCCGCTAGATTTTCTCAGGTTTCAGAGCCCGCTAGATCTTATGGATTTCAGAGCCCGCTAGAATTTCTCAGGTATCAGAGCCCGCTTGATTTTCTCAGGTTTCAGAGCCCGCTAGATTTCTTAGGTTTCAGAGCCCGCTAGATTTTTTCAGGTGTCAGAGCCCGCTAGATTTTCTCAGGTTTCAGAGCCCGCTAGATCTTATGGATTTCAGAGCCCGCTAGAATTTCTCAGGTTTCAGAGCCCGCTAGATTTTCTCAGGTTTCAGAGCCCGCTAGATTTCTTAGGTTTAAGAGCCCGCTAGATTTTCTCAGGTTTCAGAGCCCGCTAGATTTTCTCAGGTTTCAGAGTCCGCTAGATTTCTTAGGTTTCAGAGCCTGCTAGATTTTTTCAGGTGTCAGAGCCCGCTAGATTTTTTCAGGTATCAGAGCCCGCTAGATTTCTTAGGTTTCAGAGCCCGCTAGATTTTCTCAGGTTTCAGAGTCCGCTAGATTTCTTAGGTTTCAGAGCTCGCTAGATTTCTTTAGGTTTCAGAGCCCGCTAGATTTATTAGGGTTACAGAGTTGGCTAGAGGTATATACTTTTTTTTTCTGGTGAAATGCAATAAACTCATATGTCTAAGCACAAGTCAACACAGTGCATTATAGTTTGGGTGAGTACACATATTTTTTATTGACCATGTTCCATGAGTATGTAATAGCAACCACAATCAATCATCATCATAGTCAATGACAAACAAAAAGATACACAATTTCTGTCCTATGATCAGTTTTGACACAAAATCTGTGATACCCATATGGAAAACGAAAGAAAGAGCTTACTCAAGTGTTGATCCAACTACACTTTGGTCTCCAGCATTCTCATCAAGTACAGTAAAAAATCTTTATTGATCAGCAACTTTTGAGATTGTGAATGTTCAAAAATCGTTACTCATTCTCAGTCAACAAACCTGGCCAGCATCCTGTCATACCAGTGCAATCAATATCTGACTAGAATCTGTACAGTAGTGCCAACTGCTTTAGCCAGTCCTTCAGGACCTGGCCATTCATCTGCTGACGGGCTACGTTGGCTTGACCATTGGCCACCAGCAGCTGAGTTTCCTCTTGCACAAAGGCATAGGCAGGCCTCTGCCGGGGAGGCATCCTCCCAGCTTCTGCATGCACTTGCTGAAGGTGGGACAACCCCTCTTCCTTCTGTAGCGCGGTGATGAAGGCCCACAGGCTTGAGTAATGGTGACCAATGAGGGTGGCAAAGCTGTGGTGCCATCCCTCAACACTGTTATTGGTTTTCGGGAGGTGTTCCTCGACTCTGTCTTCCACGCTCCACATTTCAGGTGAGAATAGCCGACGCACCTGCACACCAAGCTGGACTGCTCCTAAAAGCATTGTGAATATCAAAAGCATTGAGAACAGGGCAAAAATAGATATACAAAAATATTTCAAATACCCTTAGAATAATCTAGCAATGTTAGATATCAAAGCAATCACCAATTTAGGAGGTCTTCTCTTATCCCATTCTGATAAACAATAAACGACCATACTGGGTGTTATATACCCCTAAACTAGCAGGAACTGCAGCTGAGCACAAGAAACTCGCAGAGAAGGTGTTACATGATATTAGAATAACATCATTCAACCATAACAGTACGACCTAATCAAGAGGCATAATATCAGGTAGATACCCCACTATATTTGTCATTTTGGAAAACAGGAATCACTGAAATTATCACACATTAAAAAGAACAGGCTCTGAAACCTGATAACATCTAGCGGGCTCTGAAACCTGAGAAAATCTAGCGGGCTCTGAAACCTAATAAACTCTAGCGGGCTCTGAAACCTAAAGAAATCTAGCGGTCTGAAAACTTAAGAAATCTAGCTCTGAAACCTAAAATATTCTAGCAGGCTCTGATACCTTAGAAAATCTAGCAGGGTCTGAAACTTTAAAAAATCTAGCGGGCTCTGATACCTTAGAAAATCTAGCGGGCTCTGAAACCTAACGAAATCTTGCAGGCTCTAAAACCTGAGAAAATCTAGTGGGCTCTAAAACCAGAAGATATCTAGCGGGCTCTGAAACTTAAAAAAATCTAGCGGGCTCTGAAACCTAAAGAATTCTAGCGGGCTCTGAAACTTAAAGAAATCTAGCGGGCTCTGATACCTGAGAAAATCTAGCGGGCTCTGAAACCAAAAGAAATCTAGTGGGCTCTGAAACCTAAAGAAATCTAGTGGGCTCTGATACCTGAGAAAATCTAGCGGGCTCTGAAACTAGAAGAAATCTAGCGGGCTCTGAAACCTGAGAAAATCTAGCGGGCTCTGAAACCTGAGAAAATCTAGCGGACTCTGAAACCTTAAAAAATCTAGCGGGCTCTGAAACCTAAAGAAATCTAGCGGGCTCTGAAACCTCAAAAAATCTAGCGGGCTCTGAATCCTAATGAAATCTAGCGGGCTCTGAAACCTGAGAAAATCTAGCGGACTCTGAAACCTTAGAAAATCTAGCGGGCTCTGAAACCTAATGAAATATAGCAAGCTCTGAAACTTATAAAATCTAGCGGGCTCTGAAACCTAAAGAAATCTAGCGGGCTCTGAAACTTAAAGAATCTAGCGGGCTCTGATACCTGAGAAAATCTAGCGGGCTCTGAAACCAGAAGAAATCTAGCGGGCTCTGAAACCTGAGAAAATCTAGCGGGCTCTGAAACCTAATGAAATCTAGCGGGCTCTGAAACTTATAAAATCTAGCGGGCTCTGAAACCTAATGAAATATAGCGGGCTCTGAAACTTATAAAACTAGCGGGCTCTGAAACCTGAGAAAATCTAGCGGACTCTGAAACCTAATGAAATATAGCGGGCTCTGAAACTTATAAAATCTAGCGGGCTCTGAAACCTAATGAAATATAGCGGGCTCTGAAACTTATAAAATCTAGCGGGCTCTGAAACCTAAAGAAATCTAGCGGGCTCTGAAACTTTAAAAAATCTAGCGGGCTCTGAAACCTGAGAAAATCTAGCGGACTCTGAAACCTAAAGAAATCTAGCGGGCTCTGAAACCTGAGAAAATCTAGCGGGCTCTGAAACCTAAAGAAATCTAGCGGGCTCTGAAACTTAAAGAATCTAGCGGGCTCTGATACCTGAGAAAATCTAGCGGGCTCTGAAACCAGAAGAAATCTAGCGGGCTCTGAAACCTGAGAAATTCTAGCGGGCTCTGAAACCTAATGAAATCTAGCGGGCTCTGAAACTTATAAAATCTAGCGGGCTCTGAAACCTAAAGAAACCTAGCGGGCTCTGAAACCTAAAGAAATCTAGCGGGCTCTGAAACCTAAAGAAATCTAGCGGGCTCTGAAACCTAATGAAATCTAGCGGGCTCTGAAACTTATAAAATCTAGCGGGCTCTGAAACCTAAAGAAACCTAGCGGGCTCTGAAACCTAAAGAAATCTAGCGGGCTCTGAAACCTAAAGAAATCTAGCGGGCTCTGAAACCTAAAGAAATCTAGCGGGCTCTGAAACCTAAAGAAATCTAGCGGGCTCTGACACAAACCTAGCAACCTGACGGGTGCTGAATAAGATCTAGCAATCCGACGGGTGCTTAATTGAAATGATGGCCCCAGTTCCGAGGGCCCAAGTCCCTGGGGGCCCAAGTTCCTGGGGGCCTAAGTTCATGGGGGCCCTAGTTCATGGGGGCCCCAGTTCAGAGGGCCCAAGTTCAGAGGGCCCCAGTTCTGAGGGCCCCAGTTCAGGGGGCCCCAATTCCAGAGGGCCTAAAGGCCTGATACCGGTGAATCAGTGCAAACTAAAGATAAACTGACGGAGATGGTCGGTGATGGTTAATCCGTCTTGCCTGTAATACTAGTACCGTGACACTAAGAGGATGGAGAGATCCGTCATATATGACGTTACAGGGTGTTGACAGTGTTTACAGATTCTGACAGGGATATAGTGAATTAAGCTTATGAGGTGTCAATGGGAAATGGATGTTTATGTAGGAGTGTATGTACCCTCGCGTAAGGATCCTTGTCGCGGTTTGTATATGGTTCCTTGAAGCTATTTCAGAGTTTTAAATTACACAATATGGGGTAGCCTTTACAGCAGCCACTAGCCAGAGACCAGCACCCATTACTTATGGCTATACTGGCTATTGCATTATCACAGGTGGTTCCAGAAGGGGTGGTGGTGTAGGGGGAGGCGCACAGCCAAGACAATTCAGTGTAAGGGGCACAACTACTTGCTTTGAACGTTATTTGGTATATTGATATATGAGAACATTATTTTTGATGAGGTTGTTTTCAATGTGAAATGAATATGGATATGAATTATATGGATTTATGTACACCACTGGTGTGAGTCTAAAGGCTCTACTTGCAGAGGATTTGTTGCCAATAAATTTCTAAACTCAAAACTCAAACAAGCAAGGTGCTGTACCACATTTCCTATCGAGTCACACCAACGGTCATTTTCAGAGGGGGGTTCGTAGGAGGAGGGGTACGTGCCCACAGGTCACCCCCTGGATCCGCTACTGAGTGTAGGATACTAGTAGGCCTATATGATGCAGTTAATGTAGCACTGGCTTAAAGACGTGTACAGTTTTACCTAGAAAGGTTGATGACACTGGAGTTGGCAGAAAGGGATAGGGAGGGAGGGTTGCAGTCTATAATATAAGGTTCATTTTATAAGGGCCACCTGGGGGAGAAATTGCGGGAGGGACACCCTTTAACCACTGAACCGTGAGCTAATAATGGGTAAACACGGCCAATATTTGTTTTCTAACCGTATCGACATTTCAATTATTAGCGTCAACAGGGCGCCCAAGTCCCGTGGCCGCGGTTTCCCCGGCCATGGTGGGTACGGCCTGTGGAATGCCAGCCCACCCCGCCCCACCCCGCCCCGTCAGCCAGGGCCCCTCTCGTTAAGTCTCTGATGAATCGTGTCCGTATTCCGCCAATTTGTCGCGTTAAGTCGCCGACAAAGCTCGCTGTTTCCGCCCCGACCCTCCTATCACATTGAGCCTCTACCACCGTCGGCGCTGCCGACACGCATGCTTGCTGTGTTGCCTGGCGACGTGCAATGACGCCTACAAGCCGCCATTTTACTTGTAAGGGCCTGGGTGTCAGACACTGAGTGTCCTCCCCATCGTGCAGGTCCTCTCGGCCTCTGATGTAAAGTCATGTGGTTAAGACCTACTCCAGCTTCAAAGTGCGTAGAATATCGGCATGCTACGATCTGACAGTCACCAAGGGGCTACTTAGCACAGAATCAGGGAACACACCAATGTCTCAATTGTAAACCGACCAGGAAAAGAGCTCATATGCAAGTGCTGAGTTGTGATGCAAAGGTATTTTTACTGAATTCTCATAGCCTGGTTGAGAAAATAAGGTTAAGTACACAAATGTACCTCATTCCAATCAATGCTGATTGACTGCTGAAGTAATCAAACTGGACTTGGAATCAGCCCCCCCCCCTCAATAAACAGCTCATGATTATACCCCCACCTCCTCCATAAAGTCTAGTCATAGGTTGCGGTGCAGTAACTCTTGCCATTGTGAATTGTGGGATTGGCTTATAATCTGATCAATTTTGCCATCCACATTTTACAGTTAGTGCTTCCTAGCATTACCTTGATATTGTTAAATCCTCGTTAGGCTACTCAATACCACCCTATTGTAATGTTCGCTGCGCTCATGTTCACTGCACGAATTTTCACTTTGCTCAAATACACCTCGTTCTATTTCACCTGACTCACAGCTAACACATGTCTGTAACATGTGTATATAATTATATAGATGGTATAGATGTAAACCTGTGCACTACGCATTATCTACTAGATGCCTGCTCGACGATTCTGTCAAGTACCTACCCGTATATATATATATAATGCCAATATGACTAATTTGGTATACATGACAGATGTGGTGACAGATCTGCAACATTCAAGCACCACGGATGGAGCAAGATGCCTTGGCATTAAGGATACCTAGGTACTATGGCCTGATGATAAATCATCTTCAATAGACATGTAGCACCTGTATTGTGATAGATCAACTGGTTCGATAGTAGCCTGATGGAAATTAGCATTTCCGTATACTACTTCTTATACACCAGAGGCACAATACTGTACCCAGGCAATGACACATATCTCCATGTACTACTTACATACCATGTACTCGGTAGGGCTAATGGGATGATGGGACCAGCTAGAAAGGAACCTTAATCGCTAAGCTATTACTTCAGAGGGCCTCGTAGTCTAGTCCTCGTACCCGGCTCATACTATGACATAACTCTCCATATACTACTTACAGACCGCACATATACGCAGATAGCAGTTGTACATACCTATACTGTCACCGCAGGGGAATGGTCCAATGGCCTGACCTGGGCCTCATGATGTTACACTGCCCCCCCCCCACGCCCCCCCCCACACACCCCCCCCACCCCCCCCCCCCCACCCCCCCCCCACCCCCCCCCCCCCACCCCCCCCCCCACCCCCCCCCCCCCCACACACACACAAAGCCCCCGGCTCCCGATTCCTACCCTGTAGATGACCCCAGTCAGTCATCCTAAGTAACATGTCCGTCACACCGAGTACTGAACACCAAAAACTGTTTCCTCTCTCTTCCAGCTTTGTGCGGACCCAAGACCCCATCCAAACGGGCTTCAGAAGGCCCTGGAACCCTTACTTCCTCGGCACTAGACAGTGGAGAGAATACTTGTAATACGCTGTAATGCTTAAGATGTACGTACATTACGGATAAGTTGTTGAGGATTATATGCCCGTTGGTGATATGCGTGTTTAGGATAACGATATATTGCGTGGCCTTATGAACATAATTTGATGACCTCTACGGTCCACTAAAGAAGTAAACTTGTCTCCAGACTCTTCCAAGTGACTGTCATGAAATAAATGAGTTACAACTCTTCTAAGTGACAAGGAAACGGGTCTTCTAGCTGGAGTTTTAGCTGGAGATAGAAGACCCACTTGGCATGTGCCAGCCCAAAGCCTGACATTTGCCAGCTCCAGATTCTATTTGTGGGATGGTAACCTGATAGGTTAGACAATCTTTGACTCGTTTATTTTATGACAGGCACTTAGACGAGTCTAGAGACAAGTTTTTTCGGTACTCACCTTGAAAACAGGTCTGACAAGTCCGCATGTACCCCCACGTATTGAGCCGTGAAGAACAACGATGTAGATTAGCATGCATGAGCGATTCTTAGGCATTATGATCACTCAATGTTTCAATATCCCAGCCGTAATATTCCATGTCTATGGAAGTGATGTCTCACTTCAGTGACTGCAATGTTTTATTGCATGCAATGATCCTAATATCCAAATGAAATAGGCATAATATCCCAATGAAATACTAGAAATGTCCCACTGGAATTGCGCCGCCCCCCCCTCCATGGGAAAATCCAGGGTGGGAGAATTCCAGGGTGAAATTTCGGGGGGGGGGGATTCCAAGGAAGAGAACGCGTAGAACCCACTGATATCATTGTAATGTCCTATGTATAATGAGCTAACAGCATAATTGGGCACAACTCAAGTTGTTAATCATCAGGGATTATCATCAACATGTTTGATATTTGATAAATGATGGGGCATGGGACGGGTATGGGGACAAGTATACACATCAGTAGCCTAGGTCCATCTGGTCAGAAAGATACCTGCTTTTGGTACCTGGTAACTGCTTCCATATAAAATAAACATATTGATGTACACAGTATTGTTTTTCATCTCTATGAAAAAGAGAGGTTATTTCGAATCAGTTCTCAGTTCACTGGTGTTTCTTGAACTACAAATGTAGTTTGTACTCAAATAACTTGTACCTATTTCTATCTATTTATTACAAAAAGATATCATTTATTTCCCCCATACAGATAAATAATTGAAGTATCAAAGATGTCTTGGAAAGAGACGTAGCACATATAGACCGTGCCTATACTGTGCCCCTGTATGTTGTCATGTATGTATCCTGTGGTGACGCGGGAAATTGACCGGGTAACGCTAGCTGGTGAATAAACGTGGGAACAAGTTTCGGGAGTCGACTTCCGGGCGGTGAACGATCTACATCGTATTCTGTGCTCTTCCTTCAATAACTACACTTTGTACATGTTCTATACATACAAGATACATCAAATGGCGACGAGATAGACGAATCTACGTTAGTGCTTTGCTGGGAAGTGTAATTCAGTGCTGGTCAGCGTTCTACAGTGCCGGATTCGCATGTTTACAAGTGTTGGTTACAATACACAACTCTACACGATGCTACTGCCTACGGCTACACCTACAATACACAGTGCCTCCTACATTTGCCATAGACTAGGGTACTGTGCTACACACGTTTTTTTTACACCTTCAAAGGCATAAACTGTGAGTGTTGGGTACGATTATGCTGGTTCACCCTGGGTTTCTACACCTTCAAAGGCATAAACTGTGAGTGTTGGGTACGATTATGCTGGTTCACCCTGGGTTTCTACACCTTCAAAGGCATAAACTGTGAGTGTTGGGCACGATTATGCTGGTTCACCCTGGGTTTCTACACCTTCAAAGGCATAAACTGTGAGTGTTGGGCACGATTATGCTGGTTCACCCTGGGTTTCTACACCTTCAAAGGCATAAACTGTGAGTGTTGGGTACAATTGTGCTGGTTCACCCTGGGTTTCTACACCTTCAAAGACATAGACTTACGTCTACAGTGCTCAATACGACTTCAGTGTGCAGGTGGTAGATCTACGGTTCTCTATACGACTACAGTGTGCAGGTGGTAGATCTACAGTTCTCTATACGACTTCAGTGTGCAGGTGGTAGATCTACAGTTCTCTATACGACTTCAGTGTGCAGGTGGTAGATCTACAGTTCTCTATACGACTACAGTGTGCAGGTGGTAGATCTACAGTTCTCTATACGACTACAGTGTGCAGGTGGTAGATCTACAGTGCTACAGAGTTTGAGGAGTCACAGTATTGTTGTCATACAACTACATTTGCTGTAAAGTTCTACAATTACAATGGCAGCTGTTTACATCCCTCTAGACCCAATTCCAAAATTCCTGGATTCACCAGGGAGACCACCTATTCCATGGGAAGAGTGGGTGGGATTATTTGACAATTTTCTGGATGCGTCCCCTGATATTAACAAAGTGCCCATGAAGCGGAAAATATGCATCCTCCTACATTATTTGGGTGTTGAAGGTCAGAGGAGATATGCTAAGTTGAAGGAACTTACAAATTACCCCGCAGGAACTTCTGGCTTGGCTAAGGCCAAATTAAAGCTGGAAAAGGAGTTTAAAGCTTCAAAGCATAAAAGGTCAGAGAGGGCTATTTTTCGAGACAGACGACAATTGCCAGATGAGACAATCAGTGAGTATGTTGCTGCCCTCAGAGACCTAGCATCTACTTGTGACTTTGGTGCTTTTCTGGATGAGGCTGTGTGTGATCAGCTCATTGAGAAGATCAGTAGTCATACAATTAGGGAGAGACTCTATTCGGAAGAAGACCTAGATCTAGAGCAAGCCATTCAGATTGCCAGGAGACTAGAGAGTGCTTCTCTACATGCAAGTAGGGTCGACAGCAAGATTACAGATGCAGGAGTCCATCCAGAGAAAACAAAGTACAGTAAACCTACAGGGTTAAATGAAAAAGTGAATCAAATTGATGATGACTTTCAGGAGATGGTGTATAGTGTGAGTTCTATGGGTACAACTCTGATGCCAAGGTGCACTACACTCATACAAGGTATTTCCGTGCGTGTCCTCGTGGATTCTGGTTCCATGTTTACAATCATTCCAGAGCCGTTGTACTTGGGCCTATATTCGCACCACGAACTGCATGAAAGCGATATTTGCCCAAGTGGGTACGGAGGCGCACCAATTCCGATGCTAGGCTACTTCACGGCTACCATAGAGCATAATGGGCGGTTCGCCTTAGAGAAGGTGTACGTGTCAGAGAGAGGAACTGCCATTCTAGGTTGGCCGACACAAGGGAAACTATCTGTTCTACTTGACTCTACACAGATGCAGCCAGTCCTTCAGACTCCTTCACGGGTCAGTGATCAGTGTACAAGTGTACCTGGTGGAGGAGCGAGTAATACGGTGGCATGCTCTGAACCACATGTGCGGCACAGGGACAATACATCTTCGGCTCAGCGCAAAGTGCGAAAAGCACCAGTCCCAGTGGGGCACCTACAAAATACAGTTCCGGGCATTGTTCAGAGCACTTTGAGCGCGGAGGAAAACGCAACCAAGGCTAAAAGTGTAGGACATACACAGGGTGGCACTGGCGGCATCTACACTCGTACAGTGAACAAACTACAGGAGACAACGAGACATGACTTTGCCAGTCAGACATTTCAGAAAGACAAAGTTCAAGGTTATCAAACTGCATACAGGCCTAACGTACAGGCCCACAATATTTGTGTTGGGGATCATGTCAAAATCAGTAATCCGCTTTTAAAAGGGGATATGGGTTGTTTGGTACCAAGAAGGGTTACTGACATTCAAGGTAATTGTGTTATTATAGATGGGGAGAAATGGAACTATACAAGAGTTTCTAAGGTACAGTGTGATTACAGTGACACTGGTGCACGCCGTGCACAACAGGTACAGCAGTGCAGAGTTCGCCCGGCTGCTCCAGACGAATATACTCAGAGGAGAGGAGGTACACAAAATAAGCTCCTCAGAGACTGAATAACTATGGGCTATAAATCATGTACTACAAACTACACAGACTAAATGACAAAGGACACTAAGTAATCGATTGTTTACTGTATTTCATGTTTGTCTAACATCAACAAAGATTGTTGTATTTGATTTTATTTCAGACTTCTACTACATGTTTATATCTGTATTACGATACTGCGTATCGTGTTTTACGAAGGGAGATATGTGGTGACGCGGGAAATGGACCGGGTAACGCTAGCTGGTGAATAAACGTGGGAACAAGTTTCGGGAGTCGACATCCGGCCGGTGAACGATCTACATCGTATTCTGTGTTCTTCCTTCAATAACTACACTTTGTACATGTTCTATACATACAAGATACATCATATCCCTTGGTAGATTTAAAGGCTCATTCACGATATGTTCCCCTGGTATAGCATCCCGTCACAGATTAGTGTGCGACTGAAGGTTGAACCAATAAACCAATTTCAAGCTGACTACCACCACCCACAATACCTCACCCCCTTCCCACCCCATTCTACCCCTCCCCCCCCCCCCCCCCCACCCTTCTATCGGCTGAGCTGGCCGTCCCCAGTCCCCAGTCCCCTACTTGAGTGGAGGCTGTCTATTTGTGAGCAGGGTCCACCTGAAACCCCCTCCCTCATGGCGGATAGTAAGGCGGGTATTGAGGACGGGGGTTGGAGAGGATGGATGCCATGCATTATTCGGTACTTGAGCTGATAGGCGGCAGTAATCCTTTGTACCAACAACCCCGTCTGAGCCAGATAACCCGGCGGATAACGGCAAATCTCGACGATCCATTAGGTAGCAACGACCGTCATTAACCTGGACTCCACCAGCCCAGAGCTGAGCACCCAGCCACCACTCACCAATATTGCACGCTGCAATTAAACTTGTAGACGTCCAGGGTCGCTAAAATATACCCATTAGCCGACCATGACGCACATTAGGGCCTGCCATAAAGCCCTACACAAAAGAGAACTTAGCAACAGGTCGGGTATTTGGAGAGCAGGTATCGGACGAGGTAATTCCTCGGTTGAATAATCTTAGATTCATTACACTCCTAAACCTTAGTATGTCCAGTATTGAAGGGACAGGTATATTGTAATACAGAGAGGAAGTCATATATTTATATTGGAAATGTATAGTAATTGAATTGTAATACTAATACAGTAAATGAACAAAATGGGAAATTGATATGAACTGTTAGCACACTCTCCAATAAAATTAGAATGTGAAATAAAGAAATAACCTGTTGGATAATGGGCACTGTGACATTGCGTTCAGCTATTGACGTTTGTAATGTTGCACTAAATAAGCCATGGTTTAGAGTACCTCACCTCCCGCTATCTAAGTGTGTATCAATATTGACGGAGCTCACAGCTCAGCCCCGTCAGCAGGGCTACAATATACGCCTGTGGTGATGTGGTCATCTGTGGTCACCTCACGCGGCGGTGGTCAGTGTGCATGCTGGACATTAGCCGAGGCTGCAGGAGGAGGATGGCTAGCTGCTGAGGCTGTGGGGGCGGGCTGCTGGTCACGTTTTGTCCACCGTAAGTCAGCAGCTAATCAGCTTAGTCAGCACGGCCCTGATCCTCTCAGGGAGCCCGGCAATCAGAATGCCTCCTGGTCCGGGTCAATGATGCCCCCCCCCCCACTCACACACCATCATGAGCCCCTCCTCCCTTACAGGCACCTTGTAGCGCGGCCAGCCTCCGCCAAGGCAAACAGGGCGGCGCCAAAAGTACACACGGCGCCTCAATGCAAAGTACATAGAAGGCAAGTACTCATGCACGCAAATAACGCATTTGACGAGAGGTATCTGGCGTAAATGGTATTTGGTGGGTAAACAGTGTTGGTGATACAGGTATAAATAGGCGTGCGGGCGGCTTCCATAACGCTAGTGGTGAGACGTCGACGTGAGAGGAGGACGCAGTATCTGCTGCCTACCGATATAGCAGGGACAAGGCCTCTTCATGCAGACATCTTACTGGGTATGTCCAGACATACAGTGGGATAGAGTCTGACCATGTACATGTGCATCTATACACCGGGAGCAATGGGCTATATCGTGTGTTATGATATCAGGAGCAGGGGAGATCAGGATAGTCAACCTCCAAATATAGAGTCTATCATCCAAACAGCCTTGAGATATTTCTCACAAATGACGTCCGGGATTTTGGGATCTACTTCACTACCGTTACTTCAATCCGCTGTCGTTGTGTCCATCATGTCTATAGTCTTATACCAATGTATGGACCTTGTAACCACTGTTCACCACCACACTAGACAAGGACGTTATTTATGGATGCTGTTCGGTTCTTTTTAAAAAAAATAAAACCCTGTACGTCATTCTTGGAATATGGACATTAAGGGTGGGATTCGGAGTCAACGCTCTAGGAGGACCGGCTGGGAATGTAGCCTGACGGTGTAAAATGGAGCGCAATAATATAATCAGAAACTCACTAGGTTTTGATTGCAAATGTCACCCTCCTAATAAATGTAGGGTAGAGCGCCCATGAGATGACTAGCTCGTCTGTTTCTACCTTAAGTAGACCGGAACACTGATCGGGAGCCCTGTGCACAATAGGCCCTATGGTGATTGGTCGTGAGGAGGATCACCCCTATACAGCTATAATATCCCTGTGGAAAATTGTCCCCATGAGTAATGGTACAATGTACCCTGATTGAGACATACCGGTCTACTCATGGTACTAACAGACCAGCTAGTCATCTCATGGCGGTCTACCCTCTACTTCTGGATAAGAGCGTTTTCCAAAGAAATTCACTGCCTGCCACATGATAGTAACCGTATGTATATACTAGTATGTGTTGATAGTGTTTTAAATGATAGGTTAAAAGCGATTCATCCCAATGACCCCAACAGAGGTCCTGAAAACAACTAACAAAGTAGCATCTTGGAGATGTCAATTCCGCTCACAGCATTGGGTGTCTTAAAAACAGGATATCAAATGTAGCTTTCTCATTGATGGGTTGACAGGAGGAGGTTGAAATGGGCGTGAAATAAAGCCTGAATGTGCCAAGTAGAAGCGGCCAGTATTTTGTGGGTGGTGGTGTGGGGGAAGCATAGAGGCACCCGGCAGACGGCATCATGGGATGCAGCAGGGTGATAGCATTGTGCTGGTAGCTGGCCCTTCTCTGTGCCCCCAATACCGACCTGCTGGGTGCCTGCGATAAGCAGACGGAGGCAGGTCCTGACTTCAACCCCTCCCGTCCACCGGGCTGTACACTGTGTGATATGTAAATGAGGTGAGGCGTTAATAATGAGGAGGGTGGGCGTGCAGACGTGTCGGGAGATAGGCCTCACCGTGTGCAAGAGAATGGAGACTGACGTGGTTTATGGTCATGTCGGCAAACATGTGGCTGCCCATAAGCACCTGCATGGTATCGGGGTTACTCTCTGCAGGAGGGACGGACAGGCTGCTAACCTAAAATGATAGAATTTTATTTTCACATTTTATTTTCACATCAGTGGATTATGTACACGTGTAGTTTCCATCTCCTAATGTTTCGACGTTGGTTCAATTTCAGTTTCTACAGAGAGTGGACCAACTTTTCAAAAACAAAACAAAAATATACACCATTCAGGTATTCTTGGTAGTTAAGCATAAGCGGCCCATTGCGAATTTGTGATTGAAAACGAATAACCAACAGGCCATAGATTGTACAAATGTGCAAAACGATGATCATGAAATTTAATATGCTTACTCCTCAGCGGGTCATCTTTCCTATCTTGTTTCCTTCATAGAAATGGATGTAGTTGGTCAATCAGCTTAATCTTGGTGTCAAATTCTATGTTTTCAGACCTGCGGAAGCTGCTTTTAACACTTACACTTAGAGCAGTTATAAAGCAGGAAAAGGTGTATTTTAATCATATCTATAGTTTACTTGCGTGTAGAAAAAGAGTCTTCCCATAAAAAAAGAATTCATACTCAGCTTCCGACTCTTAACCTCACTCAGCACTGACACTAGCAAGACCATGGATAGCCTCCAGCCCCAGCTCCCCATCCCTCACCATCCTATACCCTTCCATGGACTGACTATCATCAATGCCTGATTACACCCCCACCTACACTACTGCCACCTGTTACTAGAAGTATGAGTAGAGAGGTATCTTCTTAGATCCAAAACAGCAGGCAGGGTTATAGTTGGAAAAGCTATGAAAAGGGTATCATGATGGCCCACAAATACACTTCAATCCTGGTGGAATCTACTTATGCACCAATTTATAGAATACCTAGAGGGAAGAACTAATTCAAAACAGATGACATTGTTCTTCTCAACTTGTTGCTGTGAAAAAATATATTGAATTCTTAGGACATATTCCACTTTGTCTAGTGGTTTACCTACATGGAAGCTGTATGTATCCATCTCTTCTTAACAAAAATTACGTAGAGGTCAATGGCTTGGTCAAGAAAGACTTTTTACATTCCTGTAGAGCTTTGTCATTGACTGGATTGCTACCAAGGCCAGACAGAAGCATCTTGTTTTGAATGAGGATTGTCTCTTTGAGTGACCTGCCAAGGAAGAAGTGCCATCACTATAGTCTACAAAGAGTCACAACAAGCACCTGGCAATCAGCAATCAAAGTGAAGTTTTTTCTTAGCACTTTATAAGACTTTTATCAGACATTTTAGGGCCACTACATAAGGTTCAATCAGTCTCTACCCATGATGAAGGAATAGGGAGGATCTCACGTAGAACTTTCCCATCTGTCACTGAGATCTCCCTTGTAGCAACATAAAATAGAACAAGTCTCTGCAGAACAGAACAATCTACCTTGTTCAGTGAGGCCTTTTGCGGTATGCTGGCAAATGTTGGTGGATAGACCCTTTAACAGTGTTAAATTGGAACTGCCTATATATGCTCTTCACCTCCATGTTGCTGGAGTAGCCTTTCCTGAACAAAGTGCTGCCACGTCTTCTGTAGCTTGTGGCACTGGTGAGCCCCTGGACTGTGAGGGCATTAGGACCCCCGGGGGGGGGGGCACTGACTATATGTAGGTCAGTGGCAACTGCCGCGGTACCGCCCCACATCCTCTTACTGGGGGGAGCTGAGGGGGTCACTGACCGCCCCTCCTTTTCCATACTGAGGAAAATTGTAGTAGTGACCGCCCCCCTAAACGGGCCAAATTGAATCTTAGCCTCCTGCTTTCATCCCATTTGAGCATCAGGTGCTAGACATAACAATGGTAAACTTACCAATTAGCACATTAGAAGCCATTAGAAGCATGTTTCTGCCCCAATATTGCTGTATATACACAAGAAACCTTTATCCAGAAAGCAGGGGAGGGGGGGTCACCACCCCTCCTTTTAAAGGGACGGTCATCCTGCCGTGGATCCGAACCTCTAGGCCAGCCTTGTTAGGTTTATATAACACCTTAGTTATATTTAGAATCCCCCAAACATAAACCTCGAACATGCAGACATATCCTAGCCCTGTGAGCCTGTATTCCCCAGCACCAGTACCCCATGTATAAAGGCTCAGGCAACCAACAAATAGTTTGCTGGTTGTTCCTTCCCAGCAATGCTCTGGCCTAGATAAGTTGCATTGGTGTGACCAGCAGTTGGACTGTGCCAGTGGTATAGTATTGAGTACTAGTAATACCCACCAGTGTACTAACTGCCACCAGTGTGCCCAACGAAAACGGTATACTCCCCCTTGAATAGGCCACATGCTATTATTTTGGGTAAAAGAAGAACATCTATACACAATGGTACCATTACACCATGTCTATACCTAGAAGCCAATGTGTAATCATCAAATCTAATAGGGTGCTATAGTTTCATTATGCTTTTATAGACTATTTAATTCCAAGGAAAGCCTGATTCATGGTCCCCCTACTGAAGTCACCTGGCCAGGACAGCATGATTACCTGGTCTCACTGCTCACTGCACCCTTCACCCATACACTGTAAAAAATGTGAATATAATTTAAACACTTTCACCCAAACATATTGATGGCAAGCTTTTTTCTAGCTATGTGTAAGGATATGGCTGCCAGTGAGGGGTGAGCTACAACAATGAAAAACTGTGGGAGAGGGTAGTTTAACTAGCCCACTGGTATTATTCTCCTATTCCTTGTACAGGCTTTTGCCCATGTACAGGCTCTCCTTAGTCAAATATAGTACCCATTGTATTTGTTGACATCAATGACAATTTAGACAATGTCAACAATAATAAGTAGGCCTACATAGTGCTATCCAAAATATTCCAGTGGACCAGCCAAACTGGCCTTGTCCACCAATATTTCACTTTTGTAGGCTCAACCACCACCAGCAGCCATATCCCTGCACTTGCTGTAAGAAGAAAGTGCTGAGATTCTGAGATTCAGTGAAAGTGTCTAACTTTAATATGTTTGGGTAAATGTGTTTAAAAATTAGAAACACTTTTTTACAGTGTATGTTTGAAGGCTGTCAGCACACTCAAGACTGACTGCAGTCTACTAAGTGGCCTTTGGTGGCTTGGGGTCTTGTTTACAGACACATCTGAAAGGTCACTTGGTTATGAACGACATGCTCGCCTCTAAGCTGTTGGATCTACGGCAGGAGAACGGCCCCTTTAACATTAAGAAGGGCTGACCGCCCCCCTTTTCATCCCCCCTGTAAACCCACCGCCACCGCTCCTGGGAGAGGTGCGGCAGTGGTTATCCAAAACATACTTCAGTGCCCCCCCCCCGGGTTAGGACCTCTATTAGTTGTGACCAGTCCTACTGGGCTGGTGGACGAGGAGTGGGTTGAACCCTTGCTTGAACAAATGTGACAAAAACAAATTGCGGAAAAACACTCCCCTCCCGCTTAGGGCTCTATGTATAGCTCCCTCGGTGACTCTGCTGCCATAGTAGAGAGTTATACATCTGGCTGGTTGAGGTGAGAAAATTTCACCAAGAAAATGTACCCAGGACCCCTATTAGTAGCAATGTTAGTGGCACCTACAGGAGGAGGCCAGCTTCATCCCGTTGGTAGTGTCATTATAGGCCATAAAACTTTGGGTCTAAGAGAGTGCAACATAGACCATGGAAACTGAGACCATACTGAATGTGGTATAAGCTAATAGGAGTGTCAATAGCCCCATTGAGGTATGTTTCTCTATATTAAGTCATTAATAGGTTTAATCATTCATTTTATGGAAGAAAAATCAACTAAATGGGCTCACATACATTAACGGTTAACTGGATTTGTATGGTTAAAATGAAGTATCAAACTTACTAAAATAGCATTGTTATGGTCACGTGGAAGTAAATGGCGCCATCTATCGAGTCATATGGTATTCTGGTCTGCATTGAAGGGTGTTCTGGCTGCTGATTGGGTTATATTTCAGATCAAATAAAAATGGCTAAAATTGTGAAAATATTCACAGGTGTTCCCAAATACCCTTTGTATAGAATACATGTAGCACATGTAGTTTTATGCTATGTAAAGGATTGGGGAATTTCTGAGGCATGCAAAAACTGATGTGGCCAGAAGTCGATTTTAGGCCCAAAACAGGGCAAAATGGGACTACCTGTGGATAAAAGTGACTTTTTGAGATTTTCATGGTCAATCCGTTTATTGAGGCTGAAACATTGTGTGTGAGGGATTGTTTAATCAGACTAGGGCTAAGACTACGGTCAACAAATTTTGTGTGTGGCTAATTTTGTGCATTATGCTATATAAAAACATAGAGGAATAATAATTACTTCCTCGTGACCTAATGCTGTGAGAAAGATATAATCATCAAATTGGATAGTGCTGCCACCTAGTATCAGAACCAGTTCTCAAGGTGAGATCTCCATATAATCATTATGAGGTTCTAGATGGGGGTCGACCCCTAATATCGACATGGCGACATGGGCATTTTGAGCCTTAGTGACATGGGACATGAGGCATCTGGCCCCAGACACACATGGCCCCAGGGCACATGGCCCCAGGGTACGTGACCCCAAGGATACTTGGCCTCATAATTAATCATGTTTGCCATATGTTTGTCATATGCATGTTTGTCATATGCATATACAAACATATGACAAACATATGAACATATATATGTTCGTCATAAGTATGTTCGTCATAATTGTGGCATGGACTGGAGGGGCTTTAGTGCACCCTGTATGTTCGTCATATGTTCGTCATATATGTTCATCATCTTTGCCCAAAAAGGCATTTCAATGAGCTGAACACATGGGAGTTTTCTTCCCTGCGTGGCTCCATGTTGGTATATGTGTGTCTAATTGAAAGGTGATGTTATCTCCTCACGTCCACTACCATCTCCTCTATACCCCATTCTAGTGTCCTTCATGTGAACGGTCACAACACAAGTTTTACACCAAATATACACAAGTCAAAGTGGTGGAAATCACGTGTATTGTTTCCTGGAAATGAGTAGTTGCAACCACGGAACTATTTACCTAATGTTTTCATCATGAATCTAAAAGCAACTGCATTTGAAACCAGGCAATCATGTGAACATGAGTGCTCAAACTTGGGAAGTTTTCAGAAAAGAATTAATTTTAGAAATACCCCTTTGCAATAACTCCATCAACCAAAGTGGGTCAAAAACTACAATTCATGAGCTTTCTAACGCATATTGAACGAAACTGATGTGACCATTTTAAGTCTTCCAAAAGAATTATCTCCTGTAAACGTATTAATTTTCGCTCAGTACACATTTTCGCGTTTTTCGCGCACATGCTTAGGTGCGTGAAATTATGATGTGTGCGGAAATTATGCCCATGAAATTAGCTTTCCAATGATGTGTAGCACTATATATTGCTACTAGTATTCATAATGGTAATGGATGCCGGAATAATCTTCATTAGTGAATGAATAAACACATTTTTTTCTTTTCCTTCCTTGCTGATTAACACCTAGGCTGTAGAGTTTGCGTAGTCATGGAGCATTTAAAAACAAATAGTCAAGTAGATATGTAACATATAGCAACCAACATTGGCACCTTTGGCAGAAAGCATGAAAATTTGCATATAGGGGTTTTTCAATGTGCTGAATCCGAATCCAAGTGGACACATCATTTTTGAAAAATGTTTCCACTCCAAAAACGACTTTGAAAATAAAAAGTTTTAAATAATTTATTAATTCCAGAGAAAATCTGATATTTAGTTCTATAGTTACTGGTAAAGGATTGCTATGTGAATAGACACTTAAATTGATTTGTGGCTATGTTAAACTATTCCACATATCAGAATCAACTATATTTATATTCAATATTTGCATACTAAGCCCCTAATTTGCATATCATAATCAATTATAATGCATAGGCAAGGAAATGTTGAAATATCAAGAAGCAGACACATATTCTTCCTAATGTCCATCTATTTCAGTTTATACATGGGCCTACACCTTGAACATTATCAAATCAAGATCTATTATTGGTGGACAAAGTATTCCTTATCAGCATAATTAGCATAATTTATGCAAAAATGACAGATTACTGTATCTGCTGTTAATAAAAGAAGAACGATGTAATACCATTGTCCAGGGTAATATGAGGATGCTAAACATAAAAACCACCCTCTCCAAGTTGAGAAATAAAATTGTCTATGTCAAAAAACTAGAGCCAAAGATTTTACCAGTTATTTCTGTGAAAAATGATTGTTCTTAATGGATCATATCAACTATGCGAGGTGGATGACAATTCACGTCCAAGACTTGACAGACCTGCCCTACAGATGTACAGAAAACTGGGATGCAATCTGCAATGGGCTGTTTGTAACACAGAAGTCAACCCACAAGTTCTCCATGTTGGCACATGACCAGGTAAACAATAAATATTAACATATATGAAGATTTCTAAGATTGATATGGTTTCATCTGTGGCCTAATCAATATCTAAAGCCATACTTTCAGAGGGGATTGAAAATGTAGAACTAAAGGATTTAGCATCATCACATTCATGGCTTGCAGTCTTTATATACTTAATAAACATTTCTGAACCCCTCACTATTTCAGATACATGAGCAGCTGAATGCTGTGATCAAAGGTGATGGGGGAATCATCGGCATCATAGAGAAAGATGCAGCTCTTCGTAAATGGACAACGGCAGGCCTAGAAATACATTATGGGGAGGGAGGGGGTGTTCAGGATATGGTATCAGAGTAGTGGGCACAGTAGTAATACCGACCACAGTACATTTTTTTGGAATGTACCTATACAGGTAACCCAGCTAACAAAAACACATTATTTTACGTCAAAATAACGTTTTAAATCTTTGTATAACGTTATGCCATAGTAAGGAGCCTTAGAGAAACGTTATATAACGTTATAAAATGTTTTATAACGTTTTTTGTTTGATGGCAAGCCCCTAGTCTTTGGGCTCTAATATCCTTAATAATTGTCCGATTTACAAACCGTAAAAAAATGACATGTAACTAAAGATGTGGTGCTTACAGGTGCGCGAACACGCCCTATATGCAGATGCGCGAAAATTTAGCTGCGCGAAAATATATACGTTTAGTAGTCACCCTGAAGGCCAATTTTATAGTTCATATTTTACTCACAAGGGGACCCATGTCAGAGCTATCAGACTGCAATGTTACAGGTAATATGATAATGGTAATACATAAAGTAACTTTCTATAATGGTCATGATACATGATGACGGCCGGCCGATGATTTTGCCCGGGGGGGCCACTCCCTATGTCATCTATAGTAACTATGTGCGTACACAAAATCCCGGGAAAGGGGTCCTTTTTGGGGCCCACTGGCGGGTCCGGCCGGACCCGCCATTAGGGGTCCTTTTTAGGCCATTTTTGGGTCAAAGGGGTATGTTTTTAGGTCAAGAATATCTAATGAAAAAGTCCCAAAGTTTCTGTTAAAAAAGGTATACTTTTCTCAGAATTTAGCCCAAATTTAGGGTGGTATCCCGCCAAAAGGGGGCCAATTTCGGCCAATTTAAGTGGGTATTCCGCTAAAAGGGGCCCAATTCTGGCCAATTTAGAGTACCCCGCTAAAAGGGGGGTTGATTTTGGCCAATTAAGGGTGGTATCCCACGAAAAGGGGGCTGATTTTTTCCCAATTTTGGAGGTTATCCCGCCAAAAGGGGGGTGTTTTGGTGGAATTTTGTCCCGGTGAAAGGGGTCTAAATTCAGGGTGATGTACGCACATGGTATCCATAAATGTGAGAGTGGCCCCCCGGGGTGATTTTGACAATGCATTGTCACTCTATAATGTAACCATTTGGTTTAAACCCCCACCCACCCTAAATATAGGGCTGAGTACAATGTAGCTAACACCCTGCCAGAAGTCTGCTAGGTTATTATGTTGGTTGGTATTCGTTTATTTATCCTGCATGTACATAGAGCCAGGCCCTGTTTCTGACATGCAGCTCATGTGCATATTTATCAGGATGTTGTTCATAATAAATATACAATAATGTCCTTATGGGATAGTTAAATGTCTTTACATAGAATATAACATGCAATAAATGAATATAAATCATATTTATCCAGCTCCAAGATGTTTATGGAACTAGAATATACTTCAGTTACCTTGATGCTATTAAACCTGTATTAGGGAGTGCTCATTTTTTAACAACAAGGGGGGGGGTGGTGGATTTGGGGGGGGGGGGGAAATTTGGACCCCTTGACCGGGGGGAGGGTAAAAAATTTAGACCCCTCTTGGGGGGGTGAAAAAAATTCAACCTGTTTTGAGGGAAAAAGCCCGCACGTTACTATGCTACAAAGGGGCGCGAACGCGCGCGATTTTCGGCCTGCCGGGGGGGGGGGTAAAAAATTTCGACCCCTCTAGAGGGGGGGGGCGAAATCTCACCGCCCCCCCCCCCCTTGAGCACTCCCTTATAGGTTATAAAGATGATAGATATCTAGGCATATGATCAGACACCATCAGCATGCGTGAGCATACTGGTGCCGTCAGTCATTTGCCTTTAGGCTGGTGTTTTTGCCTTAAGATGCCGAGGTTGTTCCATCATATGTTGATGCATATCAAACCATGGTGGTTCATTATGCCTACTGCAACACAGCGGAGATCATTTGGAAATAACACCATGTATTAAAGATATCTCGGTTCCTCTCTGATATTTTGATTTAGCAATTTTTCCTCACTGCATTTCTTGCACACAGATACACTGTACCCTACATTTCAACCGGGCTAGGAGGTAAATGGGAGACAAAGGCGATATCAGTATGATAATGCATTGTGCTGCTCCCTTCTCTAGTCGATGAGGCACTACACACGCCTCACTGCACACACACTAAGCACCAACTTGTCTGCGGTAAGCACAGGTTTGTGCAGAATGCCGTGTCCCAATACGCCTCCCTGTGGGACGCTGCAGTACTAATACTCGAGTGGTGCCGCTTCAATGGGCACACTTTCCGCTCCACTAATCCGGCCCACTCTCCACAGGACATCCCCCGCCCGCCGTATGAAGTCAAGCAGGAAGCAAAGGGTTCCCATACCTATGGGGGAGGAGACAACTTAGCCATCCGACACGGTCCGCCGGCCACTGGACTGAGTTCTGTATGGGAATGGAGAGGTGTTTTTGTTTGGATTTACAATACATCCCCATGGAGGCCAGAGTGAGTGCTGCTAATCCGGCAGTGTGTGCAGCCACTCACCTCCACCTGCAGGTCCACCATTACACCCCCTATATCCGCCTTCTACCTCCATAATACACGTTGAGTACTGCTCTGTTCAGCAAGGGGTATAGTAGAGTGTGGATTTATGGGGGTACTATACTTTCCATATATCTGCTTTTGTCCAAAAATATTTCGCCCATTTTTAGAGAAAAAAACCTGCACGCTAGCGCAGTCCAAAGGGGGGAGGGGGGGTCAGAAAAATTTCGAGGGGCACTGAGGGGGCTCTTTTGGACGCTTGCTAATGCTGCATGAGTAACCAAGAGAGATCTGTGTTACGGTTTTCCTAATACACTCAATGGTAATATCATATTTCAATTCGGCTTCAATTCTTCATAAAGATACTACAAAACTTTTACATTTTCTTTATTTAGACATTCTAATAGTATTATCAGGGTTATCAGGGTAAATGTTCCAAAAGTTAAAGGGACATTTAAGGGAGTGGTCATTTTTTAACAACAGGGGGGGGGGGCAAAAAAATTGGACCCTCTTGAGAGGGGGGGTAAAAAATGGACCTGTTTTGAGCAAACAAAAACCCACCACCGCCCTGTTCACTCCCTAAAGGCCCCACCCAATCTTACTCTCTAGTAACAGTTGAAGTGGGGCGATGACCGGTACTCTGTGCCTTCATAGGGGAGGTCGAGGTTGATATTTAGGTGATTTACTTTTGTCCAGGCCAAAAAAAGGGTGTGTTTCAGATTACATAGTCTGAAAATCGAGGTAGGGTAGGTCGGATTTCTTTTTCTACTTCAGCCTGAAAAGTAGCCAAAAATTGACTCGCAAACTTCAGCGTTGACTCGCCAACAACAGCGTGGACTTGTAGACCATCAAATTGACCCTGAAATAGCCCAGAAATTACTTGAAATCTAATTTCTTTTTTACAGAAATTGGATAAAAATGTCTAGGGTCGGCCCTGTTTTGCTAGGTAGGGTAGGGTGATCTGAAACACACCATTTTTTGGTCCCATGAAACCTGGTTGTCAACAGCAGTTTGTAATTTTGCTGTAACCTCTCATGGTTTGCTATTCCTAACTCCACATGTTATGTAACCATAGCTTCAACAATCAAAGACCCTTGACATCGAGGAAACTTTATTACATATAAACTACCTCAGTTGTAAAAATACCACTTTTAATTAATGTCAACGAAACGTTGTAAATCACCCACATGACCCTTCCACCATCTACTGTACCAAAATGTCCCCAATAAAAAGTCTTGGATTACACTTTCTTCTTGTCTGTTTTTTTGTGAGATCTTCAACATTAAAATCCAATCCCATGTATCTTAATTCGTACAATAATATGATGTTATTAACAGTACGGGTCATGTTGTTGTATCAAACAAAGCTAAAGTTGTTTTTCCTTGTCTATAATATCCCTAAGAATGGTGTCTCAGAATTTTGTTAAAGTAGTGGCGGTAGAGTGAACCTTGGGATTCACTTAGGAATTCATTTTCTTCTAGACATGTGAGCAGGCAAGCAGAAAGGATACTCCCCGCAGGATTAGTTACGATTTTAGCCACCAGGGGGCGCCACCATGGACCCTAAATTGCAGAATTGGGCTCAAAACTGCTCTAAGATACTTATTTCTGTAGAATACAATGAGATAAAACATTCTATTTTTGGTGAAAAGCACTTATACATGTACATGTATTTGAAATGCAAAAAGAACATTTTAAAGCCTAATTGGGTGTTTTGTTGATATCTGTTGCCATGGAAACATGGTTTTCATTCAAAATAAAAGACATAAAAAGGGCCTTTGATAGAATGATTCATGAGGATTACTATAAGAATGAAACTACCACTTTGGATAGGGCGATGCCCACACATTTTCATTTTTCAAAAAAATGTAATGATATCTTCTAGTGTAATATAGCACTGGAAAGCTTATGACATCAATTTTAAATTTAGGGGTTTCCTTGGAGTACCATTTTCTCTTGCCTGTACACACATTTTAAAATCTCCCGGCTTGCTAAGGTCACCCAATCTTGGAAGTGTTACAATGAAATTTTTCAATTTTCTAGCAAACCCTTGGTAGTAGTATAGTATGTATCGGAACGGGACTATAGTTAAGTACTGTTTATTACTCAATCGACCTGCAGCCAATCAGAGGCCTCCATTTGGTCACGTGACCGGAAGTGACCTACTTAGGGGATTAGTGGTGAGGTCACGTGACCTAGTTAGCCAATCAGAGGCCGCCATTTGGTCACGTGACCGGAAGTGAGGTCATATGACCTACTTATGGACCGGAAGTGACGTCATATGACCTACTTAGGGGACCGGAAGTGACCTACTTTAGGATCACGTGACCGGAAGTGACCTGATGAGTCACGTGACCGGAAGTGACGTCACATGACCTAATGGCCAACCGGAAGTGAGTGACCTGATTGAGGATCACGTGACCGAAAGTGACCTGATTGATCACGTGACCGGAAGAAGAAGAAGAAGAAGAAGTGACGTCACGCGACTTAATGAAGAGATGAGCGTCTTTAAGGGGTCACGCGCTTTAAAATGTGATATCTTTTTTTTTGGAGGAGGAGGAGGAGGAGGAGGAGGAGAAGGAGGCGAGTCTCTTATTTTTTTCGGTAAACTAATAAAAAACACTACGATATAAGTTTTTTTGTTTTTTTTCATTTTTTATTGTTTTACGAGCGACTGGAAGTGACTTATTGAACTAGGTAGAAGCGTTCTTTAGAGTGTATAAAGGGGGGGGAGGGGGGGGGAGGGGAGGGGAGGGGAGGGGAGGGAAGGGGAGGGGAGCCCCTTTAAGATGCATGGGGAGGGGGGCGCTTTTAGGATGCATGGGGCGAGTGGTGGGGGGGGGGGAGGGGGGGAGGGGGGAGGGGGGCACTCTAGGGGGGTGGGGGGGCACTCTAAGGGGCGTTTGTCTCTTTTAAGAAAAAAAGAAAAGAAAAAGATTTCAATCGAGAGACACGTTTCTTCCTCTCGAGAGGAAGAAGCGTGTCTCTTCGTTTTTTTTTGTTTATCACGTGCTTCGATGAGGCGATCAGCTGCGACTGGAGGAAGTGACACTTTAAGAGGGCGCGCGTCTTAATTGTTATGATTTTTTTTTTTTTACTTACTAATAAAGAAGACGTATGAAAATAAAACACAACAATTCACATGTCCGTCGTTCTCGTTGTTTCTTGCTTGATAAAGTCAAGTAATATCGCGATGCCGAGGTCAAACTTTCCCATGTCCTCAGTCAACACTCGAAGGAGTTCAAAAGGTGTACCGCCGGCACCGTCAGCTTCATCTTGCCACATTTTCAACACTCGGAAGGCCCACTCAGCGGGACTTCCTCCGTATTCGCATTCTTCAGCGATCTTATCTAACTTCTCAGGCGACAATTTTAAATGGTCCCCCACCTCTTTCCACCTGCTACCTAGACGTCTGCCGAGGGTGCCCAAGTGCTTATGCATCGCGCGCGAGTCGGGGTTTTCGAAATCCAACCCCTGTCTGTGGAGAAGGGACATCCACTGAGCCAACAGTTCCACGCGTCTAATGCGGGTGAAGACGCGACCGAGCTCTCCCCATCTATGACGATGCGGGGTTTCACCCCACCAGACTCGGAACATCGCCGTACACAGCTCCTCCGGTGTCTTGACACTGCGCTCTACTAGAGCATCCATACGGGCGGCGGTAACTTTTAAGCTACTGCCCAACTCTCTCCAACAGCCGCTCAACTCTTTACCTAGTTGACGAAGCAAGGCGTCGCTATAGGCTAACCGCCGCTGTCCTACCTCTCTGTTCTCCCCATCGGTCTGCCTCGTGCGTCTCACGTCGTCAAGCTGCATTAACTTTTTTTCAGGTGGACAAGGCGGTGAAGGCGAGCTTGAAAGTGGAATAGCTTGAGCCATCTCGTCTCGTCTTGGCGGTGGCGGCGGCGGCGGCGGCGGTGGCGGCGGTGGCGGCGGCGGCGGCGGCGGTGGTGGCGGCGGTGGTGGTAGTAGACGTTACTGTGGTCAGAGGCGATATGTTTTTTTTCCAACAGAAATCAGAGCTTTTTATACAGAGGGAGTTTAATCCCATTTCCAACAGCACTCCAGCTGTGTAGCGACCTGTCCGCATGACGCTTTTTCAACCGCTCCGCTCCTTAAGAGCTTAGATGACGAGGGGTGTGTCATCGCTATCCGTGGAGACCAGCTGAAAACGGTGTTTCTTCCTCATCCATAGCCTTACCTCCTACCCCCTACCTGAGGACGTCTCCCTCCCTCTGACATTCATTGTAACAAACGTCAGAGGTCAGGTGAAAATCGGATTTTTTTCATGCACAGCCTTAGTCAGCTGTCACCCCTCCCTATTGAACTAGCCGGCCGCCGCCTGGCCGGCCCGGTCTACTCACCACGGCAGGAGGTGGTGATTTTTTTTTTGTCTTACACTTAAGTCGCTCACCACATGCACACGCCTCTACTCACAGACAGACACGTTCGTCTTAGGGGGGTCCTGCTTTTTTTTTGTATACACACTCTAAGCTCATCACCGTTAATCCTTTATACAGCTAACGCGCGCTGAATGGCTGAACAGGGTGGTAAGTGGCTTAGCTCATGACAGTGGATCCCTCAAAAAAAAAAGAGGGGAAAGGGATCCAGCTGAAAACGTCATACCTTATGTCTTTGTGAATGGCCGCCGGTCAGTCGACGGCAGCAACCGGTTAATCCTTTATACAGCTAATGCGCGTTGAATTGCTGAACAGGGTGGTAAGCGGCTTAGCTCATGACAGTCGATCTCTCAAAAGGGGGGAAAGGGATCCAGCTGAAAACGTCATACCTTATGTCTTTTGTTTCTCTTTGTGAATGGCCGCCGGCCAGCCGGCGGCAGCTGAACAGGGTCAGTAAGTAGCTTAGCTCTAGAAGCGAGAAGGCGTATATAAGGGGTCTGGAAACCTCCATTCACTCACTCATTCTTTTGCTGCTCTCTACAGTCACCACCATGAGCAAAAGACAACACCTAGCGCCGTCCAAGAACAAGAAGACTACGCGGAACAGCGCTCGTTTAGCGTCAGTGCCTCCTCTTGCTACTGAAAATGAGACTACCGCCGCAGCCGCTTGGTCTTATCACCCTCCCGCTGTAGCGAGCGCTCGCGGCAGTACTAGTAGTAGTAGCAGTAGTAGTAGCAGTAGTAGTACTAGTAGTAGTAGTAGTAGTAGTAGTACTACTGGTAGTAGTCGTCGTGCTAGCGACGTTGTTACACTCGCGACAGTACACGTTGCTGCTAAGCACGCTGCCGCTGCTACTGCCGCCCCGCCTGCTGCGGCTGCTGCTGCTGCTGCTGCACCTGCTACCGCTGCGCCTGCTACTGCTGCGCCTGCTGAGGCTGCTGCGCCTGCTACTGTTGCGTCTGCTGCTGCTGCTGCTGCTGCTGCTGCTGCTTCTGCTGCACCTGCTGCTACCGCTACTACTACTGACGACAACGCTCCTGGCACAGCGCAGTACTGGCAACCGGGTTTTTACCTCCCCACTACTGTTGATGACTTTGATGACCTGCCGCACGTTGCACAGCCCCTCTCCTCCACCACTACATCGACCGACGCCCTCGACGCCGCTCGCGCTGAGAGTGACAGCTATTCGGACACTCAGCCCCTAAACCGAGAAGAAGAGGAGGAGGAGGAGGAGGAGCAGCAGCAACAGGGTGAGACAGAGAACGACGCTGACGACGAGGCGTACGAACAACCCGAAGGGAAAGGGGTGGGCGGTTCGTTTTTCGGCTTCCCTCTTCGACCTTTCGACCTCACTTCCTCCACTAGTAGCGTCCCGTCCGGTCCGTGGCGACTGCCCTCACCGCCACCTTACGAGGGCGGCGGCGCTTCATCTTCTACCGCTACACTCAGCACCGACGGCGTGTGGCTGCGCTGTTCCAACAACGAGGCCTCGGATACCACCAGCGCTGACGCTGCTCCTGCTATCGGTTCTGCTGCTGATTCAGCTCACGCTGATGGTGTTACTCATCCTGCGGGTGTGAAACGTTCTAAGGTGAGTTCCAGAACAACAAGGCCTAGTAAGAAGAGAAAAATACAAGAAAAAGAACGAGATGGACGAGAAGAAGCAGAGAAAACCTTCTCCCGTCTTCTCGGGTTAGAGTTCTGCTTAGACGGAGCTTTGACGCTGGAGATCTGGGAGGACGTGGCTAGACTGTCTAGGAGGCCGCGCTACACAAAAGACGGCCAGGTGAAAGAGGCGTCTCTGACCAGAAGCAAGCGAGTGCACGTCACGGCCGACGCGCTGCGCGAGCTAATAGCACGCATCGCCGATATCCGCGCAGTGGTGCGCATACGCGACACAGCGGCCGCGCAAGGAAAACCTAATCACACCCCCTGGTTCGCAGTGCTGGATGATGAGGGCGAAGTGTACGCAGCTGTGAGCTACTACAGCGGTAAGAACCTCGTCCACGTGCGCAAGTACGAAGGTCCTGACAAAAAACCCACACAGCAGGGAGTGACGCTGTCCGCCAGAGCGCTCAAAGAGTTGGATGACAAAACAGAGATCATTCTGAAATATCTCGGCATAGATTCGGAATGAGAGACGCTCAACGCTCACGCGCGCACACACACACACACAGCGTTTGACGTACGCTGTATGAGACAGACAGACGGATACACAGACAGCAGACAGAAAGATAAATAGATAGATAGATAGACAGATAGATTGATAGATAGATAGATAGTTAGACGGCTAAGTAGTTGGTAACTGAGTGAAAAAAAACATGACACAGTACGTATGCGAAAAGTGTTTCAAAATGTTTAAAAGACCGTACAACCACGAGAGACACGTAGAAAATTGTAGAGTAGTACCTAAGTTTTGCCCTCTATGCGGCGAAGGCGATTGCCGAAAGATCGCCTGTCGACGCGAATCTCTGGACGGGGTGACCGTCCCTCCGCGCATATGTGCTGTACCGAAAGGGGAGGAAACGTTCACGGCGAATTGGCCTGCGATACAAACGGGCGTCAGGATGCACGGGACTCGCGTGAGTGTAACAAACTTCAGGCTACCAACCGGCGAGTTGAGTGACGCTGTAGATACTATGCGTCGCATTCACTTGACACAAAGATTCAGATACAAAGTGGGTTTCTCGGTAGGCTTACTCTTACAACACAGAGAAGACAAGAGCAAACTGCGCTACTTTCACGCCTCCCAGAACAACGCAACTCTCATACAACCGCTCCCTACTATAACTAATTCAGAAACTTTGGAAGAGCTCCTCTCAAAGATGGAAAACACCGTCGCTTGCGAGGAAGTACGGAAACTTTGCGACGCTGACACCAAGTGGCACGTTCTTTTTCCTACCAATTTGAACATTTGCGTTTACATGGGACCGGGGGAATTCCCCATAGGCGGTAGGATCACTCAGGCTGGTCGAGTTGGAAAGAGAAGCGGCGTGTTAGATTTTCCCAACAAGGACAACCTCTGCATCTTCCGCTGCATTTCCTTTCACTTATACAACACCAGCAAGCGCGCTTCAGATTTGTTACGTCAGTTCTGTCCCGCTGCCACACCTGAATCCTTTCCGGGTCTGAACATCCGCGACTTACCCGCGTTAGAGAACTTGTTTGACGTACAGATAGCGGTTTACACCGCGTCGCGTCAAGTGCCGGGGCGGAAGTTGAGAAGACGCGTTACTCTGATCAGACCGCCTTCCAGAACTCTGGCCGCCCGAGGTAAAGTCAACCTACACCTGACGGCGAAAGGCGGTTTGCACGTCTCTCTCGTCACGGACTTCAACGCGTACGCGGGCATATACGAATGTTGCAAGTGTAAGGCGGCGTTCACCACCGAGTTCTTGCTGAAGAGACACAGGAACCAGCTTTCCTCTTGCCGACAAGTCAAGTTGCGCTACGTAGGTGGCATCTACCAAAATTCGAGAACGATTTTCGAAGCGCTAGCAGACTTCTCCATTTTTCCCCCCGACGGACATTCCGGAATCTACCCTTACAAGATCGCCTTCGATTTCGAGGCTTTCTTCAGACCGTGCAAAGAACCGTCGACGGAACACGTGTCCCTGCTGTGGGATCACGTCCCTTTGTCGGCTAGCGTCGCATCCGACTTTCCGGGGTGGGAGGGGCCCGTCTGCTTCGTCAGAGAATCCGACGCAGATTCCGACCCCTTGTTGGACCGAGTTTTAAATCACATAAACGAGAACGCCAAAGTCATCGGGGAAGCTGTGCTAGAACTTTACCGACCGACCTTAGCGAAGTTAGATGCGGCGATAGGTGAAGCTCTCCTGCTGGAGGAGGCGACGTTCACCCCTTCTCCAGGCGGCTTCGCTGCGGCTCAGACCAGACACCCGTTAGTTCAACTGAAGAAGCGTCTTCTGAGATACATCCGTCAAGCTCCAGTCGTGGGCTTCAACTCGGGGCGTTACGACTTGAACCTGATCAAAATACGCCTTCACTCGTTCTTCGCCTCCGGAGACCGAAGAAACCAAGAATTCAGCGTCATAAAGAGAAGCAATCAATACTTGGCGGTTTACACACAGCACACGGTTTTCTTGGACGTAGTCAACTATTTGGCACCCGGTTACAACTACGCGACCTATTTGCGAGCTTTCACCAGGAACGAAGAGAAAGGTCACTTTCCTTACGAATGGATGACGTCTACCAGGAAACTGGCAAACAGAACGCTGCCACCGAGATCGGCTTTCGACAGCGAGCTGACGGGCGTCAAAATGTCCGAATCCGACTACGCCGCATGTCAGAAAGTTTGGTCCGACGAGAAGATGCAAACTATGGAAGACTACTTGATCCACTACAACAACAAAGACGTCAAACCTTTCATAGAAGCTCTGAAAAATCACGCTAAATTTTTCCAAGATCGCGGCATTGACATGTTGAAAGACGGAGTTTCTCTCGCCGGTTTGACTTTACGGTTCCTCTTCCAAAACCTAGAAGACGCGTTCACAACGTTCCCCCAGTTCGACACCGTCCTCCACGCTCTGATCAAAGAAAATCTAGTCGGCGGTCCTTCCATCATCTTCCATAGATTTCACGAGAAGGGCACCACGCGGATAAGGGAGCACAAGTACGGCGAAGAAGCGAGACCGTGCCAACACATCCTAGGACTAGACGCTAACTCTCTGTACTTGCGCTGCATGAGCGAAGCGCACTGCACGGGCTATTACGCGGTGAGACGGCCCGAGACCGAGTTCAAGCCTGAAATTAGGCAAAGAAACTCTCACAGCGCTTTGGAGTGGTTACGCTTCGTAGAGCACGACCGCGACGTGAAACTGCGCCACGCTTTGAACGGCGGCGAGATGGTTGTAGGCTGTCGGAGAATTCGCGTGGACGGGTTTCACGCGGCCTCTAATACGGTTTTCCAGTTTCACGGGTGTTGGTTCCACGCTCACGAGTGCATACCGTCGCACCGATATCAGTGCGCTTCACTGAGAGAGGAGAGACGCGACAGAACGACCAGAGTAAGCGCTTACTTGAAAGCGCTAGGTCACAAGCTGGTCGTCGTGTGTGAGTGCGAATGGCGAGAGATGAAGCGTCGAGATGAGCGGGTCAAGGCCTCCCAACAACGCTGGAAGGTTGACGCTTTGAAAGTGTCTCGAAACGCGATGAGCGAGAGCGACATCCTTTCCGCTGTGAAAGAGGAGAAAATGTTCGGTTTAGTTCAAGTGGACATCACTACGCCGCCTCACCTACGAGACTACTTCGAAGAAATGACCCCCGTTTTCAAGAACGCGACCGTTTCAAAATCGGACATAGGACCTCACATGTCAGACTTTGCGCAGGAAGAAAAGCTGTTGAACACGCCTCAGAGATGTCTGATAGGGAGTTACCACGGAAAAAATATTCTCTTGGGAACGCCGCTTCTCAAGTGGTATTTAGAGCACGGTTTGATAGTCACCAAAGTGCAGCTGGTGGTAGAATACCTACCTAAACGCTCCTTTGCCGGTTTCGCGGACGAAGTAACGGCGGCGCGAAGACGTGGCGACGTGAACGAGAACGAGAAAATTCTGTCAGACTGTTACAAGTTAATGGGAAACGCTACGTACGGTAAAACAATCTGCAACAAAGAAAAACACACGGCGGTGAGATACACTGACAGTCGGAAGTTCGAACTATTGGCCAATTCGTGGCGCTTCAAAAAGGCGTCCGAGTTGAGTTCCGATCTGTTTGAAGTCGAACTACAACCGAAAACAGTCAACAACAACCTCCCTATTCAAATAGGGTTCATGGTATACCAGTACGCGAAGTTGAAAATGTTAGAGTTCACATACGACTTCTTGGATAGATTCGTCGATCGGCGCGATTATGCCCTTTGTCAAATGGACACCGACAGTCTTTACATGGCTCTCAGCGGTGACACGTTGGATGACCTAGTCAAACCTCGCCTGAGAGAGACGTACTTCAGAGAGAAACGAAAGTGGCTTCCGACAGCGGTGTGCGACGATCACTTAGAGCTTTTCGTGAAGACAAAAACGGAAAGAGTGCGAGAATGGTGTCCGCCGCCCGGCGGATGTTGTGAGAGACGGTACCTTCACGATCTGAGAACTTCGGGGCTTATGAAAGCGGAGTGGGAAGGTGACGGGATCCTAAGTCTCAACCCTAAGACTTACATTTGCTACGATCGAGTCAGCGACACCGGTGAAAGAAAATCCAAAAAATGGAGTGCAAAAGGCGTACAGAAGAAACAAAACCCTCAGGAACCAGACGACTTCTTGGATGTTCTTCGCCAACGAAAAACTCTCATTGCTGTAAATAGAAACTTCAAAGTGGTGCGAAACAAAATGGTCACCTACACCATAGAGAAAGACGGCGTGCGCTACTTGTATTATAAGCGTCGCGTGCATTCTGACGGTGTGACAACGAGTCCTTTAGAGATATGAAAAAAAAAAAAATAAGCGTGTGCATCTTTTCAAAAATAGAGTGTTTATCAAGATTGAAAAAAAATAAATAAAAAAAATAAAATAAAATATTGTTGTGTTTTTATTTTCATACGTCTTCTTTTACTAGTAAGTCGCGCAGTCTCTTAAAGCGTCACTCATGTGACGACGTCGCTTCCAGTCACGTGATCCTAAAGACCCTCACTTCCTAAACAAAAAACTTCTTCTTCCGCTCACGTGATCAATCAAGTCACTTCCGGTCACGTGATCCTCAATGAGGTCACTCACTTCCGGTCGGCCATTAGGTCATGTGACGTCACTTCCGCTCACGTGACTCATCAGGTCACTTCCGGTCACGTGATCCTAAATTAGGTCATATGACGTCACTTCCGGTCCCCTAAGTAGGTCAGTAAGTTACCCAGAATGCACCACTAATCCCCTAAGTAGGTCACTTCCGGTCACGTGACCAAATGGTGGCCTCTGATTGGCTGCAGGGTTACCCAGAATGCACCACTAATCCCCTAAGTAGGTCACTTCCGGTCACGTGACCAAATGGAGGCCTCTGATTGGCTGCATGTCGATTGAGTAATAAACAGTACTTAACTATAGTCCCGTTCCGATACATACTATACTACTCTTGGTGACATAAGAAGAATTTAGGAGATAAGTTAACTGAGGAATTAATGCTATAAAGGCACCATTAAGGATTGAAGACAGATTGTCAATGGAGGAGGCATTATTGAATCTATCCCTTACATATTATTTACCGAGTATTAATTCTCTGTGGTGGTAATATCATTCATAATAGATTACCTTAGCCCAAAGACGTAACCAATATGTAGAAATACATTTTGATTACTTCCTACCATTGCTCCAGTTACTCAATGTATGTATGGGAATAGATTGGAGTGTGCATGGGCTTATATTCCCAGACACCAGATGTCACTGCAAATGTGATGAGGTATTAGTTCTAGGATTTGCCACCCCAAGTGTGGGAGCCACTGTAGAGAAGTAGGTTCTTTCGTTTGGCCATCCCCGACCATTTGTCTGGCCCTGCCTTGCTCTCCCTGCCTATCTCTGTCCCTGCTTATCTCTCTCCTTGCATACATTTCCCCCTGCCCACCGCTATCCCTGCCTATCTCTCCCAACCTATTTCTGCCCCTGCACCCCCCCCCCCCATTCTTCCCACTACCTATATCACTTCAAGCATCTTCCCCTGCTCATACTCCTTTCTCCCCAAATCTCTACTCATCTCCCCCTGCATGTCTGTGTGTCAATCGCTCCTCTGGCTATTTCTTCCCCTTCTGATTCCTGCTCTTATCCACCTCTCTCACTGCCTATACATGTCGCACGTCTGCTTATCCATGGACATCCATGCGTATACATCCCTCTGCCCATACATCTCCCTCTCCTGCTTACCTCTACCCACTTATACCCCTTGATTATCCCTTGACATCTATCTCTGCTACCGGGTAATTGTCTAGTGCTATTTAGGTGATGAAGTTTTAGCACATGTCAGAAAGAGTTCATATGGTGTTCCTGTTTAACAGGTACACGATTTCCAGACCCTTTCTTTTAATTCCATCTGAAGGTAAACCTGATATGAATTCGATTACACAAACATAATTTAAATCAAATACTATAGATCTCAGGTCTTGGAACCACTTTCACAGCTAGTACATTTTGTATACATCCCTTGGAAAAGCGCCTTATTACTTACACAATTTAGCATTACTCTCCCCTATCCATTGTCATTCAATAAGAACACCTGTATTCATGATAGAAAGAGTCCCTCGTCCACAGATTACATGTATACACGACATTGCTTGATTAAGGTGCAAATTTGAATATATTATATATGTAGTTCCGTTTTAATGGTGATGCAGTAATATATAAATTTTGAACAATACTATTTGGGCAACCTACATTCACACATTTACAAGTACAAATGTAGGTCACTAAGATACTACATAACTTTTTGGTAATCAACACTCATAACCCATATCTGAATATCGCATGAATGCGGTACTAAATACAGACTTGTATTATAGAAGACATGACTGAAATGAACTCCTATGCAGATGACCAATGATGCAAGGTTATGAGTACAGTCAGTTATGTAAATGACTGATTGTTCTTATTTATAATCTATATTATGTATTTTACTACATCGTCTGATTGATGATTATATCTGAAAGTCATGTTATATACACATATTTAATGCAAGAAGTTGCATATCTGAATAGTATAAGAAAAAGCTAAATAATAGAGATGAGATATGAAATGTGTAAACATAACTATCCAACTTTATTATAAACTATACATATCATATATATATCTTGTATGATAGATTGAGGGTATGTCGGCCCATATTGACCTTGAATAACATTTTATGATTGTGTTCAATAAAAACTTTTGAAATTGAAATTGAATTGATTGAATGGAGGAGACTTTATCAATATATATATTCCCTTATAAATATCATTCATAATAGACATCCTTACTGGTTTAGCTCCAATAACTGATACATATAGAAATTAAGGTCAACCTTAATTACTTCCTATCAGATTGTTCCAGTTACTAAACCTGTGTAAGGAATAGACTGGAGTATGGGTTTTTATCCCAAGACACCAGAGGTCACCACTGTCACCACCTGCAAGGGTGATGAGCTGTTAGCTCTAGGTTTCGCCACCCCAACTGTGGGAGCCACTGTAGACACATAGGGTGCCAATATTAGTCATCCCCTTGGCAATTTCTAGCCCTGCCTCTTTCTGTGTACCTATTTGTGCGTCATGGTATGAGCGTGTGCTAAGGATATGGGTATGGGAGAGTACTAGAGGAATAAGGGAGTACTATACAGTATGAGAGAGTACTACTGATATTAAAAACTAAAGCTAAAAAGGCCAGAAGCCCTCCCAATAGAACAATCTTACCATGGAAACTATCGTTACAATCCAAACAAGTCCCTTTAACCACACACGGATCAGCCTTCATCACCCTTCATCTGTGTAACTGACCTCAGTCCCTTGCAATCACTGTAGAAGGTAACACAAGATCCTGTCACTCTCCAAGCAGAAGGACACATGAAGGAAAAATATTGTACCCGTGAAGCTCATGATCATGCGATCAAAGAATGATGAACCCTCACTGCATCCAGACAGTGACACTTGTAAAGCTAGTATTGTATCCATATATGCATTATCACAAAGTGGCATCATAATTTCATGTGTGCTACTGGAAATATGAACCAAGAAGAACTGCAGTGGACAGAGGAAGAGTATCTGAATACCAAACATCTTCCAACACCAGAGGAGAAAATTACAGTGCCCATTGGTGGTATATTTGTATATTTTGTACATACATGAGTGGCTGGCAAGGTTACATTTTCAGCAAAATCACCCTTACCTAGGGTCTGCTTTTCACCAAAATCCCCCTCACCAAGCGTCACTTTTCGGGGATTTTAACAACACCTGTGAAGACAATGGTCACTTTGACATTTCTCACCAGAATACTTGGCTAAAACCCTTTTCACCAAGGGTCACTCATCAGAGAATCTGCTTAAATCTCGACACTTTTGACAAAATCTCCGTCACTAAGGGTCACTTTTCACAAAATCCCCTACACCAATGGAGAGGGTTGCCAGGAGGTCAGCTGCACGCCCATGTTGAAATAAAATTTAGGTGCCCTCTCCCCCAGTGGCAGTACCACCACACTTTTTATTCCTGTGACCACCAACAAGAGGCGTAGGAAGTTGGGGGGGGGGACTCAAACGTTAAGTGTTGGCTTTTATGCGTGAAGGCACTTAAACATGCTTCTGTTGAAATTGCATATAATTGTATATAAGTGTTTTAGCTCCCTTAAAATTGGATATGCAAAGTTTTCCCTATGTTGGAGAGGTAAGGTTTGGTAATTATAAGCCCAACCCGCAAAAAAGACTCACCTTGACTTTGAGCTGATACTATACGGAGGACAGCCTACATGGCATGGGAGCCGCCATTTTCTAACTGTCCCCTGACTCAGAGCAGTGCATTGTGGGTAAACCTGTTATCAGCTACTGTTCACACCTAGGAGCAATGGCCACAGATAACACTGATAGGACTGATGGGTGGCATCCCACCCCTATCTTAATCACCATAATCACCTCCCCATTGTCTCAGGTGTTAAATAAGGGACTTATTGGGAGACAATACATTGATTACCGTAAAACCTCACTCACAAGCCTAACTCATGTAAAAGCTGCAGCAGCCATCTGATTATGGTGACTTTAGTACTGTACCATAGTGGCAAAAACTTGCGTATAAGCCGCATCCCAACCCTGGGCCGACCCTATAAGCCGCACTGCCGATCTGACTCACGTACTAGCCGTGGCTTGTACACAAGGTTTTACGGTACACTCTGACTGACTGACATGTGGTCAACCACAGAGGTGTTAATGCTCTATTTCTCTGAGATTAGGATATTCACATTGCTGCAAGCTTATCTAATTAAAGACAATTTAATTGAAAAGGATTGATCTAATTTACAAAGAAGATAAACATATAGTAAATGAGAGGGAACCCTCCAAAGTAAACTAGAGGGAAGAGGGAAAATGGAAGCTTGACACACGACTACCTGAGCCCCTAGGTACATGCCTTTAGAACCTGCATAGGCTTTTCCCCGTATAAGCCGCACTGGCCATCTGATTATGGTGACTTTAGAACTGTACCAAGTAGCAAAAACTCGGGTACAAGTTGCATCCTCTCCTCTGTGATGGGGGGGGGGGGTCCCCCTGCCCCCTTCTCCTACGCCACTGTATGATATCTTCCGCATGTGTAGACTACTAAATTACTTTCAGAGGCATTAGATTATAATTTGAGCGTCTCTATAGTTCCTAAGTCAGCAGTGTCTTGCAATGACACAGGAACAAAAGCAAAAATTCTATTTTGAGGATACAAATCATTCAAAGTTGTCTGGTTTGTACCGAAACACGATACATCTCATGGATGTTTTACTTTTACTCTTTGCAACACCTCAGCACGTGGCATCATAATAGGTTACTATAATAAAATGTGTTTAGTTGTGTGTGATAAACACACTACTGACTATGCTCACCACGTTTAGGTCACCTGATATCAAGCATCTCCCGCCTACCCTATACTAAGGGGTCAATCTGCATATGGGTCCTGTGGGTGCGGCCATTACTGGTACTTAAAGTGACATGGTCCGATTTTTTTCATTTTTTTAAATCCTGCTTAAATGTGTTTCAAATGTTAGTACTATGTCATATTTGGAGGAGATTGCCCAATAAAATGTCATCTATGGGCAATAAGAGCCAAATTAGATGTTCCGATGTGGCCCAAGTATAGCATTTTACAGTGTATTTTCAATCGGGGAATTATAGCGTGCACTCCAAAATTAGTAAATTGAGCCATAATGTGATAATTATCCGAATTCTAAGCTGAATTATAGGGAATAAGATTAAATAAAATAGTTAGCACATGAAATATGGCCATAGGGAACATTCTGGTTCATTTTTAATGAAACTGATTTTTGAGCCCTAATCATCGGACCATGTCACTTTAAGCTGGTACTGGCGAGATGAGCACTTATAACAGCTGTCACAATGCGTACCTGTTGTTACATGACGAACCCCACGAATTTTGCAATGATTGGAGGGAATTATTTCATTGGTCCATAATGTTTTCGCTAGTGGCATAAAGAGTAGGTGACCCTATTATCAACCCCTCTGCCACTATTACACCTACTGGATCCATCCAACTAATGTTTCCTACACTATACTACTTGCTAATAGGGTAGATGGACCTAAAGGTAACCATGTACCTTGATATGTCCACCTTGATCATGCAGTTATTCATGTATGGTATTGTCTTTATGTGTCCTTTGCTGGAAAGAGTATCACTTGGAGTGTACTGTCATACACAAAAACAGGGCTTGTCATGCATGCATGACTACAAAATTGAGCTGGACATCTCATGGTACGTGGTTACCTTTAGGGTAGGTTCACCCTGAGTCAAACTCATACCTTGAGTCAACCACTTTTGACATGAAATTACAAGGTCAATATGCATCTGGTGACAATAAACTCCCACTGATTTAAGAATTCAAGTGTTTTTCAAATATATACTGCACATTGCATCCACATCAGCACTCTTTTTCATACTGTAAAATCAGTCAGAAGTACTCCTGTTTGACCTGTTTTGGCAAACAGAGAATGAAAATCTCCCCACTGTTCATACTCTTTGATAGTTGATTTGAAGTGTTTGTCCCTTTCATACACAGTGTCAATCAGTTTTGTGAGCTGCATATATATCTAAATCACACAAATCATGTCTTTATTGAGCAAAATTAATTTCCTAAATTATATTTAGGACTGATTTCGTAAGGTATACCCATTTCACCATGAATTCACCCTAAGTCAGCCACATCATACCTTAAGTCAACCATGCGGTTTTCTTCTCAGGAATCTCCCCTGGAATTCTCTCACCTTGAATTTCTGTCCAAGAACATTCCCCCTACCCTTGTGAATACCTCCTCCTTCCAGAATACCCTCTTCTACTACAGGGTTAAGGATAGCAGGCCTACTTGTGTATTGTATAGAGGGCAAGGGTGAAACGCAAAAAAAGAGGGGGGGAAAGGGGGTGAGAAGGCAGAGCCCCCGATATATTCAATAGAACTCCATACTGCATGTCTATAATGTTATATTTGGTCCTCATTGCTCATGCAAGTAATATTTACTTGTATTGATAGCTCATAATGCAATTGTGTTCACCTAAGGTACAGTACTGACTTTGTCTTGATTATTCCATATTCAATGAAATCATTTTCTTCTCTATTGTTAGTTGTAACATATTGATATATGATGCATGCATTCATCCATTTATGAAAATCAGAAAATTACTGGTTTATTCCACATATTTCTGGTGGTTGAAATATGGCTGACTCAAGGTGCATTTTGGCTGACTTAGGGTGAAAAGGGGCAATTCTGAATACTCTGATAAATCATGGAATTAAATACTATAAACTGATATATGGCATTGTAAGACATCATGAAAGTTACTCTCCAGAGCAATACCTAAAGTTTGGTTCAATTCTAAAGGATATGCACAAAAAACTCCAGGAGCAGTTAGACCTGAAAGGTAGCTCATATAAAAACATGAATTAGACCGGTTGAAAGTGGTGAACCTACCCTAGGTCCATCTACCCTATACCACTGGTACCACTGTTAAGGCCAAAAAAATAAAAGGTGTGTTTCAGGCAACCCGACCCTAGTTTAAAAAAAGGGCCGACCCTAGCTTTTTTTCGATTTAGGAGAATTTTTTTGTTTTTTTGGCAAAATATTAATATTTTTTCGAAAATTTTAGCAATTTCATGATATTCCTAGTTATAGTAAGAATCGGTGAGTCGTCTTGATGACCCGCGATTCGATATGGCAGTCCACGACACATTCCAGGTACCTCCAACATTTTAAAAAAAAAAAAAAAAAATCCGACCTACCTACCCTAAACTTTTGGATCATGTTGCCTGAAACACACCTTCTTTTTTTTGGCCTAAGTCTGCGTCTGCATGGAGTCGCATCATTGCAAACTGGGGGGTCATTTGTACGCAATGTTGGATTGGTGTAGGTGAGCTTTGTGACGGTTTGTGACTGTGCCGGGCATTGCTCCAGGGGCCGAGGTTTGCTTCAGGGGCAGGACTGCTCCCGGGGCCGGGGCTTGCCCTAGGGGCTGGGGGCTGCTCCAGGGGAATGGGGTCCCTGCAGGGGCCGGGGATTGCAGCAGGGGCTGGGGAAACGTTACCCCAGAGATCGGGGGTTATTCCAGGAGCCAGGGGTTACTCCAGGGGCAGGGAGTTGATCCAGGGGGCGGGGGTTACTGCAAGGGCCGGGCTGCTCTAAGGGCCAGGGATTGATTCAGGGGCTGAATTGCTCCGCGGGCCAGGGGCTGCTCCAGGGGCTGCTCCTGGGGCAGAAGAAAAACACGTTTAACAACAATTTGACTTTCTGGACCTTTTAAGAACAATTTTGATGAAGAATATTTGAGACGTAATTCAAACAACTTTTTCTGAGGGGTAAAACTGATAGGCCTCAGAAAATAGGGTAGGTCTTACCTGAATGTACCTGAATGCAACTTCTTAAATTTGCTGGCCTAAATTTCCCTCAGCTTCCAGGCACCTTGTCCTTGGTCGTCCATCCTCCCACTTTCCCACGGTCGGCACGCGGTGTACCGTGACCGTCGCGAGGCCAACATTTGGCGCGCGTTGTCTGCACGGGCCAACCTGTCGACGTTTATCAACTCTTTCATTTAACCAAAGAAAACAACTATCTTTATTTCTACAATAATCTTTTAAAATGAAAGGGCAACACACGCAAACCAGCATAATGGTGATGCTATTGAAGTTTCTTCCTTTGTGATTTAGCACGAACACATTATGACTATGCAGGTAATACTTTAAAATAAACATGACACGATTGTATCGTTGTGGTGCTTAAATATATGACGCGAATGGTTAAATCTCAGGTGGCCGCGAGCGGTGTGCAGCCGCCTATTTCAGCAGCAGCAAACAAAGAGGTTCTGTCCGGACGTGGATGTTCATTCACGGTGAGTGATGGTGTGCGGCCTCAGCAGAGCATATCCGACTGTAGAAGAGACACTTTCCCGTCACCAGGAGGCGGTCCTAATGGTACACAGGTGTTGTGGGCTCATAGTAAGGGGGCCAACGAAGCCAAATATCAATATTTAAATTTAGGTTGGACTGGAATGCTATAGTTAGTTTGAAGGTTTATCTAGACTAATTTGGGTATGCTGAATTCGAATCTGGTGTGTGTAGAGTGCTGCAGGTGTCGGAACAAGGTCAAAAACGAGGTCAAAGGTCAAGGTCACCCTCAAATAGGTCAAATTATAAGAATTCACTTAAAGGGGCAGTACTCGCTTAATATAAATAGCACAGGTCTGATATTTGGTGGGATGATAGAACCATATGAGATCAACATCCAGAAAAAAGGAACATGACCTTGGCCAAGGTCAAGGTCATATTTTTCAAGGTCAAACTTTGAAAAATTGGAAAAAATGACATATATACCATCTTTCAATACTTTGTACTTGGGGGAATAGCATCTCAGATATGATTTTTCATGTTTACATGATGCTGACATAGCTCAGGGTAAGAACTGACTTGAAATTTGTCAGAAATATGTAATATTGCCATGGCAACTGCCAGCAAGGCACCAAGGTCAAATAAAATGATTGCACCAGATCAAGTCAGAAAATCTACTAATAGGGGCAGTACTCGGTTAATATAAATAGCACAGGTCTGATATTTGGTGGGATGATAGAACTATATGAGATCAACATCCTAAAAAAAGGAACATGACCTTGGCCAAGGTCAAGGTCATATTTCTCAAGGTCAAACTTTGAAAAATTGGAAAAAATGACATATATACCATCTTTCAATACTTTGTACTTGGGGGAATAGCATCTCAGATATGATTCTTCATGTTTACATGATGCTGACATAGCTCAGGGTAAGAACTGACTTGAAATTTGTCAGAAATATGTAATATTGCCATGGCAACTGCCAGCAAGGCACCAAGGTCAAATAAAATGATTGCACCAGATCAAGTCAGAAAATCTACTAATAGGGGCAGTACTCAGATAATATAAATAGCACAGGTCTGATATTTGGTTGGATGATAGAACTATATGAGATCAACATCCTAAGAAACGTAACATGACCTTGGCCAAGGTCAAGGTCATATTTCTCAAGGTCAAACATGGAAAAATTGACAAAAATGTCATATATACCTACTTTTGATACGTAGTACTCATAGGAATAACATCTCAGATATGATTTTCCACTTTTACATTATCCTGACATAGCCTAGGGACAGTATTGTCTTGGAATTTGTCAGAAATATGTTATATTGCCATGGGTACAACCAGGCAATCACCAAGGTCAAACATTAAGATCCCTAGTAGCAAGAATTTCATCTCCAATGACCTAGATATGGCTTAAAATACTTTTTTAACACTGCCTACCCCCACTAATTTGGACCCAAGGAATTCAATGGTTCTATTGGTTTGTTTCTAAGACAGCTGGTTGCTTAGCAACAACTGTTCTTATTGTTTATCTGCCTAGAAACACAGTTTTCCATGGTCCTGAGGTTGATTACAACCATACCTACCCCCCCCCCCCCCTAAATTAGACCAAAGGAATTCAATGGTTCTATGGCTTTGTTTCCAAGCCTAGCAACACATATTTTCATGGTCCTAAGGTTGATTATAATCATACCTAACCCTTTAAACTGGACCCAAAGAATTCAATGGTTCAATTGGTTTGTTGCTAACATAGCTAATTGCTAACACAGCTAATAACAATGACTGTTATTATTGTTTATCTCACAACACATATTTCCATGGTCCTGAGGTTCATTATCAACAAGCATGGCAACAACTAAACAACCTTGATCAAGGCTATTCTATGGTTCGAGGTTGATAAAGAAACAAGCTCTGTGGACCATTCAAGTAGCTCTTGGGACCCCTTCAGCAGCTCCTGGGACCCTGCAAGCAGTTCTCTAAGAGGCTTTGTTGGACCTTCCAGTTGCTCTGGGACCCCTTTAGTGACTCTGCGGACCCCTCCGGCTTCTCTGTGGACATGTTTATTAGCTAGGAGGTATACATAACAGCTAGCTACATGTGGATGTTCTCTAAGAGTCCTTGAGCTTCTTACAGTGGGGGGTAGGTATTGTAATAAAACTTGGTTGATTAGGGACCCTTCCAGTGGTTCCCATCAGCTCTGTGGACCCATTCAGCAGCACTGTGAACCCTTCCAGCGGCTCTGTGGACCCTTTTGGAGGCTCTGTTGACAGCTTCTGTAACTCTTGGGACCCTTCAGCTGCAACCCGGATACTGGGGGAGGTGGTACAGTCGTCTGGTACTGGCGAAGATGATCTAGTCATCCCTGATATAGGGGAAGATGATAATAGTCATCCCTGGTATAGGGGAAGACAATAGTCATCCCTGGTATAGGGGAAGATGATATAGCCATCTCTGGTATAACTATAAGGGAAGATGATCTAGCCATCCCTGGTATAGGGGAAGATGATCCAGTCATCTCTGGTATAGAGTCTTCCTTGGTACCAGCAAAAAGATTTTCAGAGCTAGTAGACATCTACTAATGCCAGGGTATGCATACCCAGAGCCCACCTGGGTGTTTCCAGGGCTAGAGGTGGTCATAGAGTCAGCAGAGGTGTTCACAGAATCAGCAAAGATGCACCCACAGCCACCTGAGGTGCCACTACAGTGTACAGAGGTCCTCCTTGAGCCACTGAAGGGGTTCCCGGACCCACTGGAATGGTCCACAGAGCCACTGAAGGGGTCCCCAGAGCCACTGGAATGGTCCACAGAGTCACTGAAGGGGTCCCCAGTGTCACTGAAGGGGTCCAAAGAGTCACTGAAGGGGTCCCAAGAGCCACTGAAGGGGTCCCCAGACCCACTGGAACGGTCCACAGAGTCACTGAAGGGGTCCCCAGTGTCACTGAAGGGGTCCAAAGAGTCACTGAAGGGGTCGCAAGAGCCACTGAAGGGGTCCCCAGACCCACTGGAGCCACTGAAGGGGTCCATAGAGTCACTGAAGGGGTTCCCGGACCCACTGGAATGGTCCAAAGAGCCACTGAAGGGGTCCCCAGAGCCACTGGAACGGTCCACAGAGTCACTGAAGGGGTCCCCAGTGTCACTGAAGGGGTCCAAAGAGTCACTGAAGGGGTCGCAAGAGCCACTGAAGGGGTCCCCAGACCCACTGGAGCAACTGAAGGGGTCCACAGAGTCACTGAAGGGGTTCCTGGACCCACTGGAATGGTCCAAAGAGCCACTGAAGGGGTCCCCAGAGCCACTGGAACGGTCCACAGAGTCACTGAAGGGGTCCCCAGTGTCACTGAAGGGGTCCAAAGAGTCACTGAAGGGGTCCCAAGAGCCACTGAAGGGGTCCCCAGACCCACTGGAACGGTCCACAGAGTCACTGAAGGGGTCCCCAGTGTCACTGAAGGGGTCCAAAGAGTCACTGAAGGGGTCGCAAGAGCCACTGAAGGGGTCCCCAGACCCACTGGAACGTTCGACAGAGTCACTAAAGGGGTCCGCAGTGTCACTAAAGGGGTCCCCAGAGCTACTGGAAGCGTCATCAAAGGGGTCCCCAGTTTCACCGAAGGGGTCCACAGGGTCACTGAACAGGTCCCTAGAGCAACTGGAAGGGCCTCCAAAGCCTCTGGGAAGGTCCCCAGAGCTGCTTGGAGGGTCTACAGAGTCACTGGACCCAAGGAATTAATGGTTCAATTTTGCTGCTAACACAGCTGGTTGCCTAGCAACGACTGTTCTCATTGTTTATCTCCCTAACAACATAATTCAATGGTTCAATTGGTTTGTTGCTAACATAGCTAATTGCTAACACAGCTAATAACAATGACTGTTATTATTGTTTATCTCACAACACATATTTCCATGGTCCTGAGGTTAATTATCAACAAGCATGGCAAGAACTAAGCAGCCTTGGATCCAGGTTATTCTGTGGTGTGAGATTTATAAAGAAACAACCTCTGTGGACTCTTCAAGTAGCACTGGGGACCCCTTTAACGGCTCATGGGACTCTGCAAGAAGTTCTGGGGACCCTCTCAGAGGCTTTATGGGACCTTCCAGTTGCTCTGGGACCCCTTCAGCTGCTCTGGGGACCCTACAAGCGGCTCTGTGGACCCTTCCAGCTTCTCTGTAGACCCCTTCAGTGACACTCTGGACCCCCTCAGTGACTCTGTGGACCCTCCAAGCAGCTCTGGTGACCTTCCCAGAGGCTTTGGAGGCCCTTCCAGTGACTCTGTGAACCCCTTCAATGACTCTGTGGACTCCATCAGTGGCTCAGGGGACCTCTGCAGTGACACTCTGTACCCTTTCAGTGACTATGGGCACCCCTTCAGTGACTCTGTGGACCCCTTCCAGCTGCTCTGTGGACTCCTTCAGTGATGCTGGGCACCCGTTCAGTGACTCTGTAGACCCTCCAAGCAGCTCTGGGGACCTTCCCAGAGACTTTGGAGGCCCTTCCAGTTGCTCTAGGGACCTGTTCAGTGACTCTGTGGACACCTTCGGTGAAACTGGGGACCCCTTTGATAACTCTAGGGACACTTCCAGTAGCTTTGGGGACCCCTTTAGTGACACTGGGCACCCCTTCAGTGACTCTGTGGACCGTTCCAGTGGGTCTGGGGACCCCTTCAGTGGCTCTTGGGACCCCTTCAGTGACTCTTTGGACCCCTTTAGTGACACTGGGGACCCCTTCAGTGACTCTGTGGACCGTTCCAGTGGGTCTGGGGACCCACTCAGTGGCTCTTTGGACCATTCCAGTGGGTCCGGGGACCCCTTCAGTGGCTCTTGGGACCCCTTCAGTGACTCTTTGGACCCCTTCAGTGACACTAGGGACCCCTTCAGTGACTCTGTGGACCGTTCCAGTGGGTCTGGGGACCCCTTCAGTGACTCTGTGGACCCCTGTGGCTCAAGGAGGACCTCTGTACACTGTAAGAAGCTCAAGGACTCTTAGGGAACATCCACATGTAGCTAGCTGTTATTTATACCTCCTAGCTAATGAACATGTCCACAGAGAAGCCGGAGGGGTCCGCAGAGTCACTAAAGGGGTCCCAGAGCAACTGGAAGGTCCAACAAAGCCTCTTAGAGAACTGTTTGTAGGGTCCCAGGAGCTGCTGAAGGGGTCCCAAGAGCTATTTGAATGGTCCACAGAGCTTTTTCTTTATCAACCTCGAACCATAGAATAGCCTTGATCAAGGTTGTTTAGTTGTTGCCATGCTTGTTGATAATGAACCTCAGGACCATGGAAATATGTGTTGTGAGATAAACAATAATAACAGTCATTGTTTTAAGCTGTGTTAGCAATTAGCTATGTTAGCAACAAACCAATTGAACCATTGAATTCTTTGGGTCCAATTTAAAGGGGTAAGTATAATTATAATCAACCTTAGGACCATGAAAATATGTGTTGCTAGGCTTAGAAACAAAGCCGTAGAACCATTGAATTCCTTTGGTCTAGTTTAGGGGGGGGGGGTAAGTATGGTTGTAATCAACCTCAGGACCATGGAAAACTGTGTTGCTAGGCAGATAAACAATTAGAACAGTTGTTGCTAAGCAACCAGCTGTCTTAGAAACAAACCAATAGAACCATTGAATTCCTTAGGTCCAAATTAGTGGGGGTAGGCAGTGTTAAAAAAGTATTTTAAGCCATATCTAGGTCATTGGAGATGTAATTCTTGCTACTAAGGATCTTAATGTTTGACCTTGGTGATTGCCTGGTTGTTGCCATGGCAATATAACATATTTCTGACAAATTCCAAGACAATACTGTCCCTAGGCTATGTCAGGATAATGTAAAAGTGGAAAATCATATCTGAGATGTTATTCCTATGAGTACAAAGTATCAAAAGTAGGTATATACGACGTTTTTGTCAATTTTTCCATGTTTGACCTTGAGAAATATGACCTTGACCTTGGCCAAGGTCATGTTACGTTTCTTAGGATGTTGATCTCATATAGTTCTATCATCCAACCAAATATCAGACCTGTGCTATTTATATTATCTGAGTACTGCCCCTATTAGTAGATTTTCTGACTTGATCTGGTGCAATCATTTTATTTGACCTTGGTGCCTTGGTGGCAGTTGCCATGGCAATATTACATATTTCTCACAAATTTCAAGTCAGTTCTTACCCTGAGCTATGTCAGCATCATGTAAACATGAAAAATCATATCTGAGATGCTATTCCCCCAAGTACAAAGTATTGAAAGATGGTATATATGTAATTTTTTCCATTTTTTCAAAGTTTGACCTTGGAAAATATGACCTTGACCTTGGCCAAGGTCATGTTACGTTTCTTAGGATGTTGATCTCATATAGTTCTATCATCCCACCAAATATCAGACCTGTGCTATTTATATTAACCGAGTACTGCCCCTATTAGTAGATTTTCTGACTTGATCTGGTGCAATCATTTTATTTGACCTTGGTGCCTTGCTGGCAGTTGCCATGGCAATATTACATATTTCTGACAAATTTCAAGTCAGTTCTTACCCTCAGCTATGTCAGCATCATGTAAACATGAAAAATCATATCTGAGATGCTATTCCCCCAAGTACAAAGTATTGAAAGATGGTATATATGTCATTTTTTCCAATTTTTCAAAGTTTGACCTTGAAAAATATGACCTTGACCTTGGCCAAGGTCATGTTCCTTTTTTCTGGATGTTGATCTCATATAGCTCTGTCATCCCACCAAATATCAGACCTGTGCTATTTATATTAACCGAGTACTGCCCCTATTAGTAGATTTTCTGGATTGACCTATTTTTTGGGTGACCTTGACCTTTGACCTCATATTTGACCTTGTTCCGACACCTGTATGACTCTACACACACCAGATTCGAATTCCTCAGCCCAAAAATAGGGGGATAAGCCCTTCATACCAACTATAGCAGCCCAGTCCAACCTATTTCAAATCTGACACCCTGGCCCCCCTATTATCAGGGACAATAGGCCGGTGCAGAATATCCCTGGGAGGGCCGTCCAGGAGGTGGTGGGCAGGGTTGTACTGCTCCATCATATAGCTGGGATTAAACCTCCCCACACACTAGTCTTGTGGATTTCATGAATGAAGTTGCTATAATAAAATATCACATTTATTCAAACACCACAAAACCCCAACCATTTTAGGGAGTTGTTATTATTTAGCATTAGGGGGTGGGATGGGGTATTTTCACACATACGTTCAGTAAAATAACTGTCAAGCCCCTTCCTCTCCAGTTTTTCTACCCTCTGTACAGGTATATATTTATAATCATTATTTAACACAGTGGGGTGGGATGGGGTATTTTCAAACATACGTGCAGTAAAATAACTGTCAGGCTCCTCCTCCCTCCCAAGCTTTTCTACCCCCTGTACAGTAGGGCCTAATGCTTTGGGATATATATTTTAAAGCAGGTGTAGATTGTGGATTCATTGACATTATTGAAATCATTGATGTTACAACTTACCTGCCTGCTACAATGTGTGATAAGTTTCCTGCTACTAAGAACATCACATCTAAAATGTTTATTGTACACACTGCTCCTCTATCAATGAAATGCTCACAAAAACAACTACTCTATATTATGAAGCAAATAAAAAAAACTCCCCTAGCATAAAACATAGGACGAGGGCGTTCCCCGCCCACTTTTCTTCCTAGGGGACTAAAAGGTCGAGAGCTATAATTCAGATTCTAGTATTTTAGAGCTTATGGACTTTAATTTACACTTGGCTCTTTTCTAAACACTTTCTTGTCTTACATTTCTAAACGTTTTGACTTCTAAACATGTTTAGATAAAAACAAGTTTCAATTCCATACATATCTATACATGTATAGGACGTGTTTAGATATATATTCACTGTGTTTGAGTCTGGAAAATGTCTAGTCGGAGTGGTATGCTGTTTGGTTCTATAATGTCATGTGTATATGTATGTTATATTAGAATGATACTTATGGTAGGGAGTATAGGACTTTGTAACACACAAAAATGTTGTTATCTCATAATTTACATATCATGACCAAGGGAAAGTAACCAATATCCTATAGTCATGTACAGCATGATGACTGAGAAAATATGGTTATATCTGTTTTCATATTCCACCGAATATCTAGCAGCTAATTCCCTTCTACACATCCTTTGCTCATAATGTAAATGTTAAATTATCAGCTGCCTCTGATGTTAATATTAATTGTTGATATGAGGCCCCGGGTATGAGGCCCTTAGTTAATTTTATGTATTATGACTATCATCATGTTAAAAGTGTTTCACCATCAAGTGTGTGGGAAAAGAACTCAGTTATATGAACCTGACTGCCACCTGATGAGCTAAACTACAAGTGTTTAGTGTTATATCTAAGTTTGATCAGTACGCACCTAAACATGTCATATTTAGATTGAACGTGTTTCAAGTTAAAATCTACTCTTTAAACATGTTTAGAATGAATATACGCTTAGAGCCTAAACATGTTTAGGTTATTTAGTGATTATTTTTTAACACAGTTTATACAGTGTAAGTTCTTTTTTTTCTATTCTCTATCGCTGTAAATAAGTGAGCAACAACCTCATATTCAAAAGAATCCAAAATACATTGACTAACTGAACTTTCATCCTAGGGAAATGATTGAATACAAGTTTTATTGTAGCATTATGTATGTCCCCTCTGGGCAAAGATGGGGTCAGAACTGCCGCTCAGACCTGTGACATATATCTACCAGCCGATCTCATTTAGAGCTAACAGCAGCAGAAACGAGTCTTCAGGTGGAGAAAAGCCCTACTCTGGCAGGATTCGGTGGGCAGCGACCTCCCTATAATAATACTCCCTTGTTCATTGGGGCTTGGAGAAAGGGGGGGCAGTGTTTATTTGGGTGTAACTGCAGCGACGGGTGGAGAGAAGACTATTGGGAGAAGACGGCACACTATTGGTGCGTGCACGTCGTGTGCCAGAAGCAGACTGCTGGGAGGGGGCACACGAGTGAGTCACAGTGTCTGGCTGCACATCAGCGGGCCTGTCCCAATCACGGCCAGCACTGTCCCCTACTCTACCAACAGGTGGCGCGCCCGTGGTGAGGGGTACACCACCACGCCCTGCCCCATCTATAAGACGGCACCACATGATTGCCCTGCATCATATTGATCACACATACCGCCAGACTCCCTACTCAATACGACAAGTAGCATCCCACAGCGGACTGAGGTGATCCATCAGGATGGGGGCAAATGAAAAACTACTGCCAAGCCTGGTGCCCCCACAAAGACAGTGAGTAACTTTTTGTCGTACGTTCACACAGTGCGTGTTGGTAGGTGTTTAGGAATAATTTGTGTATCTGTGAGGTACATACATAATATTTGCATTTCTATCTCCCTCTGGCCTCATATATTATATGCTGTATATACAGTACCCGGTACAGGATTAGTCACCCCGGATTCGTCATTACTATCCAGCGCTATTGTTGGGCCAGGACAATTCCAGAAACACCTTCCGCGGAACCTCACACTCAAAAAGTAAACTCGTCTGCAGACTCTTCTAAGTGACAAGAAAGTGGGTCCTCTAGCTGTAGTCGTCAGATAGAAGATACACTTGGTATGTGCCAGCCCAAAACCTGACTCATGCCAGCCCTAGACTCATCAACCAGGGTCTGATTCAGGATTTTCCCTGTAGGTGGCATCAGTATAACATGCATTCTGTATAAAGTTGGGGAATGAATTGCATAATTTCTATGTTGATTTTAATCATTTTTATGGGAATACACATTCATGTTATGGACAATCCTGAGATTTATCTATTGGGGATGCTAGAAAAGGTAAAGGAATCAATGTTTTGATATAATTGAGACAAAACAAATATGTGTAGGGCACAGACACCTCTTTTGTGGTTATTTCTATGGTACAATAGCTGCAAGGAAACTCCCATTGGTATGACATCCACATATGTGTTGGCAGTCTGTAACTAAAGGGTAGAAATACTCTCAATATAGACTTGGGGATATGGCAGGAATTCCCCTAACCTACATACCTCTATGTTTGTATGAATTAGCTATCATAAACCTCAGAAATATAGACAGACATGGACAACAATTATTCCTAGGCAGAACCCAGTTAGCTCCACCTGCAGTGAAGTAGAGGTTATAGTGCACAGGTTAACCCTCTAAGGGGTGCATAGTGCTTTCAGGTGCTATGCTCTATGTGATCATAATACATGAATTCAGCCTTGGCAAGTATACTCGCCCAACTGTTGATTCATTTCCAAAAGTGCATGAATGCAGGCTTGGCGAATAGACTCACCAGGGCTACATTCATGCATCATGCTGACAAAGGGATTCAAGCACATTTAAAGCAGTTTGTAGCCAATAAAGGGTTAACTATTCTGGGTTGTCAATTTGACGACCTTAGACTAGTCACTTGGAGTGGGCCACTGCCTGGGCTAACATTGTCAGTTAGATGACCCTAGTCTTGTCTTGTGGGATGGTAACCGGACAGTTCATCAAATAGACAACCTTTAACTCGTTTATTTTATGACCGTCACTTTAAAGACCCTAAACTCTTCTTATAAGACAACCTTTTGACAAGTTTGGATCCCTTCATTTTATCAGTGCACATCAATTAGGGCTTACCCTCATAGAAAAATCAGCTTGGCATAGAACGTGTTCTTCTGTACTTAAAGTTAAACTGAATCGTTCGTGTTAAGATTACCAGGACGAATCATAATGCGAATTTCTTTTGTAGAATTACAGATTTTAACACAGGACTTTTGCTTGTCTAAGATTAACAGCTGAACAGCGTCTGTGTCCTTATTTCCGTAAGCCCAAGTAAATAGCTATTATTCGGGGAAGAGGGGGGGCAGAGGGCCTCCACGGTTGGGAGACAAATTTCCCTTACATGTCCTGGGGCATAAACATTGGCCCAAACCAGTTCAGTACACAGCCAAGTCGGTGGATGTCCCTGGACATGATAGGAGGGACACCGCTTATTTCAATACAAATGCCAAATTCACAAGCATGCATGCATATCTATATACACATCAGTGTATATAAGCCCAGGGGTAGTCACTAACGTTTTTAGTATGGACCACCTGTACCCATAGCTCCAGAAATATATTGGCCTGCACCTGAAACTGCAGGCCAAGAATAAATAGCTGCCCTCTCTTACAGAGAAAGTCATACATATTAACGTTCAAGCTATGTCAAGGCCTAACCATAACCACAAGCTTCCTAGTGATTTTCCCTTTTCAACGACACATAACATCAATACATTGATATAGGTATGTTCTCCTAGATTCCACTCCTGTGGGTCATCCGGGTCCATAGGTAGGTAATTCTTGAGAAAAACTACAGGCCCAGACCCAAAACTACGGACCATTGGGTCTCGGGCCAGCATTAGTGTCGAACCCTGCATGCCGATGCTTAAAGTTAGTGTTGGTATATATTCCCAATAGAAAAGATAGAACATTGGTCTCTTTATCTTTTTCACAGTCATCGGGCTTTTTGGCTTGTGCATGGCCCATCTGATATTGACATGTGGAGAGTGATTATCTGGGAAAGTGGGAAGGGTAAGGTGGCAACTTGAATGAATGTCAATGCCAAATATCTGGTTGCTTAAAAGCAAATGTTGTAAGTCGTCATCCATCGCCTGTAAATTTGTTGTCCAAACCTGTGTTCATGTGTTTGGTGTTGTTCCATTGGGTATGCCACATCAAGTTGCTGTCACGGTGGGGGCTCGTGCTTGCTTGTGCTTGTGCTTGCGCGACGAAGCCCTTCAGGCTTTAAATCTTCATCAGCGTTGCTAGTTTTGGTGCCCTCCCCCTCGCTTCATGCTCCCCTGGCAATGGGTTCACATGCTAATAACTGCTGATGGGTTTAATTGACGTGTCAATATTATATTGATTAGATCCATAAAATAAAGTGGTAGGGTAATTTCACACTTACGCCAAGTCTAAATGTGGCCATGTTAGACCCTAAAGTGGACTTTGGTAAACATTTTTGTACATGTATGTCAAAGGCATGAATTGAAGGCCACTGAGAACCATTTCTCAGAATGATGCATTGATGGTGAACCTAACCTGTTGGGTTGTTTGTCGTGCATATAGAACATGTGTGTTACTGTATTTTATGAATGGGGACATGAGCCTCCTGCTGCAGCGTGTATGACATCATGCTCAACATGTTACCGTGCACCCCCCCCCCCCCTCAAGCCGTCTCTATGTCACATGTGGAAATATGGCTATGGGAAGGTGTCATACGGCAAAACATCTCCAAGATACGTTAATATACCAATTATTTCTATTGGAAGTTAATACAAGCTAATATGCACATTGCCTGTAGCACATGTCAACAAATAATTTTTTTTTGCATTATCATTCGTGACAGAGCTGTTGACTATATACATGTATAAACATGGTCATCAACTGTCCTTATTAGAACAGGAGTATGGAGACAGGCCATGAATTATTTATAACCATCCCTTAAGCCCAGACAGGCTCCGAGACGGGCCTGGGAAGGGGTGTGACGGGGGAAGGTGGCTTGTGGCCGTGGTGCATGACGTGCAGGTGTCGGTTGTGGGGTCATGACGAGGTCAGCATGTGAGAACACCTGTGGGAAGTAGGTGGCGAAATTTATACTTACGGTCCTCAAGTAGGCACTCTGCACGTAGATCCCAGGGTGGAGCAACCCCCCCCCCCCCATCCCCCGCTCCCCGGGAGGCCTCAACCCGGAAGGCAGAGAGAAAAAGGAGGAGGGAAGAGTAAATTGGGAAAAGGGGGGGAGGGTAGAGAGAATAGGAGAGAACAGAGGGGAGAAGGGATGGATAAGGGAAGAGGGAAGAAGGTGGTGGGGAAGGGGGAAGAAAGGAAGGGAGACGGGGTGGAAGAGGTGGTGGGGAGCCGGCATGGCGGAGGGGGGCCACAAGGGAGGGACAGGAGAGAAAAGTGGGAGAACGAGAAAAGGGAGAAAGAGAAGAGGGGTGGGGAGAGGGACAGGGGCAAGGGCACATGGGACATGGGGGGAGAGAGGGAAGGAAGAGTTGAAAGGGATGAGGGGACGGGGACGGAGAGGGAAGGGAGAGGGGATGGATGCCAAAAGAAGGAAGGGGTAAAAGGGGAGGGGGGAGAGACACAGGACTACGGCAGAATGTGAGGGACATGGGGATGGGTAGGGGAAAGGGGAAGGGGAGGGGGAAGACGAAACAGTTGGGAAGGGGGCTGGAAGGAGGAGGGGAGATGGGGTGGAGGAGGTATGAGGGGAGAGGGGTGAAGGGAGAGAGGAACGTACAGGAACGGGGGAGAAGGGAGAGGGGAAGCGTGAAGGGAGAGGCAAGAGGAGATAGGCAAGAGGGGAAGGGGAAAGGAGAGGGATGAGGGAAAAGGAAGGGAGAAGTGAAAGGAGAGAGTGGAGAGGATAAACTGGACTGGGGGAGGAGAGAGGGAAGAGGTTATACGGTTATGGCAGAGAGAAGGGGCTAGAAGGAATGGGGAAGGGAGAGGGGAGGGGTGGAACAGGGGAAAAACATAGAGCAAAGAGGGAACAGGGGACGAGAATAAGAGAACAGGGGACCAGGGACGGGGAAGACAAACGGATGGAAGAGGGGATATGGAAGGGCAGATGGGACATGGAGGAAAAGGTAGAGAAAGAGTGAAGAAAGAAGGGAGGGGCGAACAGGGGACAGGGAACAAGGGACAGGGGAGGGAAAAGGGCAAGGTGAGGGAAGAGGAATATGAGAGAAGAGGAAAGAGGGGAAAGGAACGAGGTGAGAAGGAAGAGGTGAGAGAAGGGGCGGGAAGGAGGAAGGGAGATGGGATGGAGGAGGGGAAAGTGAAAATGAAGGGGGGGAAAGGTTAGAGGAGATGGATTTGGAAAAAAGGAATGGAAAAGAGGGGACAGGGGAGAAAATAGCAAAGAGGAGCAGGGAAGAGAATAGGGAACATGAAGAGGGGAGAGGAGAAAGGGATGAGGGAAGAGACATTGCTGATTGCTGATCACCCAGTCCTTGGCTTATGCCTTGTACATAGCTCCTTAAACCATATGCCATTTTTGTAGGTGTACAGTAGAGTCTGCTGTAGGTGTACAGTCTATTGTAGGTAAGCAGTAGAATCTACTGTAAATCTACAGTAGATTCAACTGTAAATCCATTCTACAGTACATTCTACTGTAGATTTACAGTAGGTTCTACTATTTACCTACACCAACTATTTACAGTGTATGCATTTAGTTTTGTGTCATCATTACCTAGTGGAAGGTTGACTATTCGTTATGATCCTTTCCTGATTACTTTAGTCATGTTCTCATTGACACAACATTGTTGTTTTATAATTGAAATACAAATATTCGAGTGTCAAGCAGTCGTTGCAGTGATTCATCTGCGCGCGAATGCCCATGGTGTTATAGCCTCTGGTGCACACGCCACCACTCCAACACTGTAATGTCTGCATGTGATAAGTGTGCACCTCTATACCTGGATGTTGTCCCCCTCACCACTAGCTGAGTTGACACCCGTGCACGCTGGCACCAAGCACGACCCCTGCCTCCTGATCCCTCAGCCCCCTGGCGGACACCTCATCCAGCCACAGGCCACTGTCCACTACCGTCACGGCCAAGTGATTCACCACCACTAAGTGATTCACCCCCACCAAGCCGCGCTGCCCTGCTAGCCTACAGTCACACGGACCGCCCCGGGCACTAGACTGGACCAGGGCGCTCGTGTTGCGCTGATATTACCTCAGCCTCTCTCACAGACAGGCAGGTAGGACATGAATTGATGCCGGGACCGTGACACGTCCCATATAGCACTGTGTCTTAAACGGTTGCTGCATCCGGGGTTTATACAGGGCTGCAGACAAAAACAGCCGCGGATCACATGCTGGTGATTAATGCACACAACGGTTGGTGCCAAACCGCTCCATATAAACTAGATGGTAATGTGACCACCAGCTTGCAGCTCTAGGTCATATGCACCAAGACTTCAGCTCACCCCATGTAACAAAGGTAACCAAAGCACAGCAAGCTGCGGAATATGAAAAGTCTACCAATTCTACAATAAGAAATTCTACAGTAAGGAAATACGACAGAAGAAATGTGTTCATATACATACTGATAAGGCAAGAAAGCATGTTCAGCAAAACGCAAAATAAAATCGTTGTTCAATCTCATTGTTTCCTATACAGTGTATACTTTGGATTATTGGCCAGTTTAAATGTCCTGTTGCACCATGGCTTAATTCCTACTTATTTCGTAACGCAACAAGTCTTTGCAATTCGTCTACCACTTTCCGGGGATTATTCATGATGACATGATGGTCGCAAAACGCATTTGTCATTATGGTAAACTATGCTACACGTGTACAACATGTAGTGCGCATCATCTAGTACCGAACAAAGACCCCCGTGGTGGTGACTTGGTCCTGCCTAATTATCCCCCTATGCTGCCTTGGTGGGTTAGCCATGTACATTTTGTATCGGCTCCTGCCAGTGAGGCCCACGCATACACGAATATAGACCTCGGGGATCAGACATAAAGACACAAAGAAACTAACTTGCAGGCTCATCTGGACAGCGGATCCCGGAGAGTTGGCTTGACGTGCGAGGGTCAGTGGCACTGACGTCGTGACTAGTGGCGTGGGGGCAACTGAGGGAGGGATCCATGATCCAGGTTCTTCACACTGCCCACACACTGTCCTCAACTAATGTAGTGCAGGACCTGTAACTGCTTTGATTATAGTACTGCCAACCTTGACCCATTACTTGGCACATATACACATATAGGGAAGGTTATATATACAAGTATGCTACGTCACAGTGTGGGCAAACAAATGCTACACGTGGTTAGGTAGCCCCACCATGATATACCCACACCCGGGGCCATTAGTCTAAAGTTTATTTTTAACTGTGTGTAGCTTTTCTGAATATCCTTATATCACAACACAACATATATGACACATATGTGATAGTATTGGACTCATTCAGGACACATTTGACTACTCATATCCACTCATATATGACATAATCGACTGATTCATGGTGTATATACCTAGGGGTCACAGTCCAATGGTTTGTTTGCCCACTGCACCTGCCATATAAATAGAAACAATCAAGTATATGTAACCTTCCCTATAATTGATAGCCACTTCATCCCATCTCACCCTATTCTCTAAGTGGGCTCGATCACTGCCAAGTCCTACTCTAAAACTAAAGGTCAAGCTTCATTGCTTTCTGTCACATACCCCCCCTCCCCCAATACCCTCTCCTTACCTATCCAAGTGCCTATTTAAATCCAATGCACCATGTATTGGTCACGTTATCAGTGCGTATTTTATGTATGGCATTCCCTCTACCTTATCATTTTGGTAAGAATAACACTTAAGCTGTACTGTTGTACTGCATAATGCTTGAAAAACTACGAATTTTAAAGCCCCAGCGCCCCCATGACTAGGACTGAGTACCTGTCCCGACTCCACGCCGACTGTCGCTGGAGGGGTACCGAGATTTGCGCCTATAAATGAAAACCGGCACTCTGTCCCATCGATAAGATAGTCTATATGTATGGTACCTATGTGCTGGTTTATACTATGATTCATATTGTTTGTGTATTTTTATGCATCTTTTTTCCCATTGCATCTACTTCTGGCAGTGAAGGGTCCCTGAATATATTAGTGCATGAGGTCCGAGGGGCATTTCGTATCTGCATGAGTTATCTAATTAAGGTACATCCGGGTCCCCCGTCCCCATCCCATGTGATGGATCGTTAATTGTTATTGCTTTATAACATTTGTATTTATTCATACAGCTTCCTAACAATGCTTACATAGGTTGAGCTTTTACATGCAGTTGTACCCAACGGTTGCACAGTGGTTACCAGACTGTTATAGGAAAAAGGGAAAAATGAGAGGGGGGGAGTCAATGATGTCTCTAAATGAGTACTGCATGTACACCGAATCTCGCAAGCGGTAACTGGCTTTTGATATGATCAGTAATCAATAATGCTCTAACCTCACCATCATTGTAAGGGGCAGATCATGAAATTATTTCAGTTTTTGCTGTACCTAGTCTTGTCCCTGTGTGTATGCTGCATCCCTGTGTGTATAGTTACCTCCATATGACAGCACTGAGGGCCTGACGTGTGGGTGAGACGTAACGAGACGGGGCATGGAGGGGGCGGCACAGAGGAGCGGGCATCCAGGATGCCGGGAAGCTCGCTCATATAACATGACGGTTACCTGGTCTGAGGCCTCACATCACCTGGGAACACCCAGACAGACAAGTGCGGCAACACAGACACTTTGATTTCTGAATGTAACAGGGATACACACACAACTTAGCATAGCAGATGGACTGTTACTAACACGGAGTACACACATATACTGTGGAACTTATCACATATGAGTCGTCATGGTCTTCTGAGCTTCCAGGGTCCTCAGTTTCAATGGATGACTGGTACTCATGATTTTTTATGTGTTCGCAATGGTTTATGGATAATAAGGAACTTAAAGGAAATATAAACTGATAACAAAAATGACAACCTCCATTGGATATCATGCATATCGAAGGTGAGTACATGTATCAGCTGCCTCATCGGTTTAAAGGCCTATACAGGTTTCATGTGTGAACGCAAATAGTGGCATAGTCAAGAGTTTACATGTGAAGCATTATATATACAATATCCCAGTGGGCATATTATCCGTGGAGCTTAATACACATACACGCTATATAATGCTCTTTATTGAATTCTGATTTGCTCCTGTCTTTGCAGGTGCCTCCCTGTGATGTCGGAGCTGGTGGCGGGTGGTGAGATCCTGGACGCGCTCAGTGTGCTAGAAGACATCCCGGACTACCTGTCCGACATCCTGAACGGCCATGACGGCATGGACACTGCCTCTACCTGGACATCATCACATACCTCCATCAGCAGCGCCGACCAGAGCACTGCTGCCTGCTCCTGCCACCTACAGACTGCAGTTACCGCTATGGGTGCTGGGCACAGGGAGGGTGGCTGGCACATGGCTACATGCCTACAGCACAATAGGTTGTCTGCTGCAGGGATGGCACCTAAGTGTGGGGCGCTGGACACAGAGAGGACCCACCAACACAGTCTGGGCCCCAGCCTCCCGCCCCTGCTGCTCTACCCGGGCGGCACAGCTCACAACCAACACCACAACTCATCAGGACAGGACCGTGGAGGCCAGTCCTCCATGGAGACGGATCATACCGCCATGTACAGTGCTGACCTGTCCTACTACTGGAGCGGTGGGAGTGACTCCTGCAGCCCTGGTCACACCACTCCAGACACATACCCCAACCCGGCCCTGCCCACCCCAGGCCATCTCACAGACTTCACCAACACTCCCTACATTAAACAGGAGATGCCCAAACTGTGTGGCTATTCCACAAAGGTACCCGCGTATATGGAGATCAACAGTAGTTTCTCCAAGGATGGGAACGTTATTGGACCCCATTATCACCAACTACAGCCTAACACTGCCCTCCCTGTGGCTACCACCCAGGTGGTTACCAGTTACATGGACCCTAGCAGCCCACAATCTGCCGCCAGTTCTATGGACAGCAGTGGGGGAGAGGAGGAGAACACTGCCACTGATGGGGACACATCACCTAGACCTGAGGACTACGTGAAGGTAAATTTAGTATTTCATGGTAGTGATATATAGTTTACTCTTTCTTGACAATTTTGCCAATACGCTAGAGATACATATTCGACATGCGAATTTCGCTTTGCATTGAACAAATCTATAGTGTTCACAACTCCGCTATCTATTCCAGAAATGTTGTTCTCGATTCCAAAGATTTTCATATATTATAACCTAGAAATTTGAATGGACAAATTTCCTTGCCATAGACCTAATGATATTATTCCTAGTGGGTCAAATCTTCCAGTGCTCAATATTTAAGCAATTGCATTGATGTGGTTGTGTGTACTCACATCTTACATGTATGTACTATGTGGGAAATAAAATGATCTTATCAAACATTCTATGTATAATTGCATACACGGTACATACAATTTGTAATAAAAAACTAGGTAGAAATATAAGATGTGTGTTGGTTTTTCCAGGTTCCAGGCATTAAATCTGACCGTCGACTGAGACGACGTGAACAAAACCGCCAGGCAGCCCGAAGGTGTCGGCAGAGGAAGAAGGAGCAGAGTCAGGAGCTGGTCAAGGTGAGCAGCTAAGTTACTGCCTGGTGTTGTACATCTCAGCCACTGCCTGTTGCTGTACATCTCAGTCACTGCCTGTTATCGTGCATCTCAGTCACTGCCTGTTGTTGTGCATCTCAGTCACTGTATGTTGTTGTACATCTCAGTCATTGTCTGTTGTTGTACATCTCAGTCATTGTCTGTTGCTGTACATCTCAGTCACCACTGCCTGTTGTTGTACATCTCAGTCACTGTACGTTGTAGTACATCTCAGTCACTGTATGTTGTTGTACATCTCAGTCACTACCTATTGTTATGCATCTCAGTCACCGCCTGTTACTGTACATTTTCAGCCACTGCCTGTTGCTGTACATTTCAGTACTACACTGTCTGTTGTTGTGCATCACAGTCACTGTCTGTTGTTTTGCATCTCAGTCACTGCCTGTTGTTGTGCATCTCAGTCACTGCCTGTTGTTGTACATCTCAGTCACTGCCTGTTGTTGTACATCTCAGCCACTGCCTGTTGTTGTGCATCTCAGTCACTGCCTGTTGGTGTATATCTCAGTCATTGTGTGTTGTTGTATATCTCAGTCACTGTATGTTGGTGTACATCTCAGTCACTGCCTGTTGTTGCACATATCAGTCATCGCATGTTGTTGTACATCTCAGTCACTGCCTGTTGGTGTACATCTCAGTTACTGTCTGTTGTTGTACATCTCAGTCACTGTACGTTGTTGTACATCTCAGTCACTGTATGTTGTTGTACATCTCAGTCACTACCTGTTGTTATGCATCTCAGTCACCGCCTGTTGCTGTACATTTTCAGCCACTGCCTGTTGTTGTATGTAGATTAGATGATTTAGATTAGATTATTTTATTTGGCAAAGTACTATCACATATGTGCACCTGTACATCTCAGTCACTGTCTGTTCTACCTCTCAGTCACTACCTGTCATTGTACTTGATGTTACTCATGTGAATCTCAGTCAATGCTCGTTGTTTTGCATGTCACTGGCATTATTTATGTTTGTAAAACAACATATTTCTTTTCTTTCGAATTAAAAATAATTTGTTTTCTATTTGTATTTCAGGAATACTACCAGCTTTTAACAGCGAACTCAGAGATGCAGTCTAAATTAAAGTCCCTGGAGACAGAGAAGCAGCGGCTTATGGATGTCTACGAAAAGCATCTTGTACGATGCTCTGCGCATTTAGCGAACACTACTTCATGTAAATGAGTCAACATTTCTCTAAACTGTGTATAACTTGCCATATGCGCATTGTACATAGCCTGTATATAATTAATACAACCGTCATACCTCAAGGTTTCCATTATCATTATGTATAATGCATTATGCATTATACAGAAATGATACTTTGTCAATGAGTCAAACATAGATTATCGTTAATGATGCCCTTCATGAACCTAATGAATGGAATAACTCCTGGTCACAAAAAAATGTAAACTGTTGTAAGTAGAAATAATCATATACACCCCTGTTTCCTAATTTATTCATTCATTTTGACATTCAGTCTGATCTCAAGATATATTTTGTAATAGGTGATCTCGTTTTATATTTGTCTATTATTATCATTGCTGTAATATTCCTTTTATTAGCATCTCTTGCTTTAATGATCTTTTTAAAATTTGTATGTGTATTATTGGGTCTAATTGACCAAGAAGTTTCTATTGGCGCTTGAAAGATCTTAATGATGTATCTTTTCTAACGTGCCAATATAGGTATTACAGTGTAGCTAGTTGTTAGATGAGTTGAATATTAGGCTAGCAGACTCTCTACAGCACGTTTATAGACAGCTGATGACCTTCTACTACGCCTGTTGTCAGTGTCGCATACACAAAACGTTGTTCAAGGACGATGTTATATGCACCTGGATCTCACTGGACGTCATTGCACTTCGTGCCTTAACACTCCTAACAGGTTTGATTTAATCAGTGCAGCACCTCATAATGTACCATAATGCCATGTCGATGATGCCATGTCGATTAGAATATAGATATAGGGTCCACGAGAGCCACTGAAAACCTCAGGGTCGTTATTTTGACAATACCAAATCTGACAACTTTAGGCCGTCAAGGTGACGACCTTAGGTCATCATTCTGACGACCTGAGGTAGTCATATCTGATCCATATAGACCAAAGTTGTCATAATGACAGCCTTAGGTAGTCACATGGATTGGGTAGTCAGAATGACTACCTTAAGGTTATCCATTGTTTTAGGTATTGTAAATTTGAAGACCTAAAGTCATCAGTAATGACAAGTCTCAACACCGTTGGGTAGTCATTGGGACAACCTAGGGTATATCTGAGTTTGAACATGGAACATTCCCTGTCATGTGCTGCCACCCATTGTAAATTGATTGAAGTAAATTTTTTATTATGAGATATGAACTGGTGACAGGGAGCAGAGTAGTCTCTATACCTTCAAGGCCATCATTGTCACCCATATACAAATTATTTATAACAAGTAAAGCTACTTAGTTTAATCAAGAGTAAACCAAATATGTGAAAGGGATGCCTCTCGTTAGGGGGTGAACTAGTTAGAGACTTTATTCATACACCATTCTCCAGAGCACTTTCTATTAGTCATTATGACAACATAGGTCGTCATAATGACTAGGAACCTTCCTCTGGGGTTTCAGTGGCACTGTCTGTATGTATAATGTTCTTCACGACCCTGAGTCAAGCGAGTTAATTATATGTGAAAATAGTCTTGAAATATGTTAAAATTTGATTTACCATAACCCATATACCATCGGGTGTAATGTAATACGGCGATTCCAGTATTTAAGCATAGTAGCTCTCGTCTTCGCCTGTACAAAAGGCATCTCTCATGAATACTGAATATCTTAATTGACAATGGTGTTATAAAGGGATATCAATAAGTCAATGCGATACACATAAAGAACATGGAGTTTATTATTTCCTACATGTCATTTCCATCCATGCTCAATTGATTCTGTTTTTCAAGTGTTACTGGATACGTATCTGGTTGATAAAGATGTCCATTACACTGTATCACGATGATGTACATATGTAACCCACGAATATGCAACATCCAATACTATCAATATGCAAATATTGTTTTTGATTAATTCGACAGCGATTTCATACGGTCCCCTACCAACCATACACTGATGCAACCTTCTCTCTCGGCCACTGATTATGTTAAATTTGGCATGTCAACTAGTGTTGGGTGACTTTCTCATTTTAGTCTGATTAAATGGCCCCTAGTCATCATTTTACTAAAGCTTAACTGGTTATACACACAACATAAGGCAAGGACTGCAGAGCCATCAGCTCCTACATTCAAGTCACAATGAAAGCACTTTTATTTAATTTAAATTGCATCTTTAAGGTAACACACACGTTTCCTATACACGTTCGCCTGATTAAAGCAGCCTTGTAACATAAGATGATAGGCTGTCTGACGTGGGCAGAGGGAGACAAAGTTAGGCATCTGAGGTCGGTGGGTCATTTGCTTCCAGTCAAAAGTACAAAATTATACTTTAAAGAAACGAGGTCAGCCTTTTAGGTTTGACATAATCTGGTATAAAGCTGAACCAGTCCTTTACCCTAGGGTGAGTGTGCGCTCATGAATATAAAAGTGTGATTGGGACAGAGGGACAAGACTAATATGTTGTCATAGTACATTACATAATGAGTTATCTTATGCCACCACTAGTCACCACAAGAGGGTGCCACCAGTAGTCTCCCTTTTAAACTCTTGAGTCTGAGATCCAATGCCAACTGCAGACAGAAAATGCTATAGTTTTCTGCTTTAATATCACTGAAGCCCATGTTTCATATTGTTTTGGGGTTCAGACGATACCCCCACACCTCATTGCGTGGAACATTGGTCACATGGTTGTTGACCTTTAAGTCGATCCTATGGATACCCTTAGCTGCTGGCATATTATTGTTACAGCAGTCCGAACCATGATGTTTATAATTTGAACCTTACAACTTTTCCACCTCATATAACGATTCCAATCAATAAAAGCATCGAAAAAATGTCATATCCCTTCTCCCTGTTTAATTCCTGTTGTCTAGTTGAACATTATATCTGTCATTCAGTGTCCCTTGACATAAGAGGGATCCACTTTATGAATAGTTTGGAATAGTATGCGCATATATTTTAATATATTTGTATACAGCCCCCCCCCCCCCATCAAATCGGACCTAAAGTCAAGGTAACATACACGACTAAAGATAAGTTGTATTTAGTAAATGACAGTGAGCAATACGTTAAAATGGTTATTTATTATGTCAGTGACTATGCAGGTATCTGTGGCTACTGCAGACTGTCTGTCTATTAAGGGCGGATCCAGGATTTTGAATAAGGCGGCCTTCTTATGGGGGGTGGGGCGGGGGCGGGTCTTTCAGCCCTAAGTTGCAGAGACTGATGTATCTTCAGTGTAGGTACCAATGACCTCATGTGCTATACGTGACAGGGTCAATGTATATAACAAATATAATTATTCCGTTCTTTAAATTGAATTGGTACATTACTTCTATATCGAGTTCGATTAAAGATGTAAGTTGAGGCAGCGCTTGATAAACATTATATTACTGTGAATTAAACATGTGACTTTATAATATAAATATTATATTAAAAGAGGCACCAGGTTTTTAGGTGCTATGGTTTACACCTTCCCGGGACATAGACGGGGACCAGGAGCTGCTACTTTTGGCAAGTCAAACTCTAGGTTGGCAGTGAGTCAAGGTGTCCATGTTTGCCTTGGGATCTAACACATAATTTGGGGAGCTATAAAGAGTCCACGAGAGACGTGTGCGTCATGTCTGTATGTCTGTATATGTCTGGGTATTGCTATAGGGCAATGGACAGGCGTTTATCATGAATACATAAACGTTTGAAGTTTATTTGTAGGATAGTTGAAAGCAATAATAATATACACTCCTATATACAGACGATGATGTTTAGAATATTGCATATTCACAGGAAATAATGAAATATGGACAATTAAGTCATCCTCTATAGAGATGAGTTGTTAATAGTGAGTGAATCAAGGCACCCTGATCGAGCCCTGATGCTTATGATGAAGATATAAACGATATCAACGAGTGGTGTAAGGAAAATAGGGACTCGATAAAATCATGTTGTTCGCCGCAAACACAAAGCTAGCAGGTTGACATGACTTGAACGTGCCATATACATGTATAAACAGTGAATTCATGCACACATTATTCAATTCAAATCCCTGGATATGTGGTTGTAAATCAACTTAAATTGAAGCTCTTCAAGTCTTGACAGTTGTTTGGGCCACCATTTTTGGCTAGGCCCTACTTCTTTCCAAGAAACTCTGGAAATTGGTCCAGAGATGCCTGGGGGCTCCATTGACAGCCAGACATCGTGAGGCCACGACTCAGTTCTGCCCCCTAGTGTTGTTGCTGGGATCTCAGCTCATCTCGCCCCTGCCTCTTATTCCGCATTAGCTAGATGATCACTGCACAGCGCCATCTTGTCTGGTACCAGTGCTGTTTCCTCTGCTAACTATAGAAGCCTCCTGATTAGCTGAAGCTGGTTTCTGTCATGACCGAAATTTGATGTTTTAGGGGTCGTGAACCTTTCAAGTATAGGCCTCTATTGTGGCTCCTTAGTTCATCTGTTCAGATTGGGGGAGTGGTTAGGACTCTGACCTAGCAATCCATGCATCATGGGTTCAAATCCATGTCGATGCTGTTTTGTTCACACACAATTTTAAAATGTATTTTGGTAGGTCAAAAATTGTGATAGTATACAACTTGGTTGTAAAGATCCTTAACACCAGATAGATATTTATAGTGTAATCTAAAATGGTTTTGTATTGTTGCATTGGGTTTTTGTTGTAAATAATAAAACTATTTCTTACCAACTATAAAAAAAAGATATGTTGCCTTGGCATGGATTTGAACTTATTACCCCTGATATTGATTGACCAGTGTCCTAACCACTCCCCCAATCCAAACAGGTGACATAAGAAATATTCAAATACAACTGATTCAAAACCATTTTAGATTATACTATAAATATTTATCTTATGTAAAGGATCTTTAAAACCGAATTGTATACTCTCACAATTTTTGACCTACCAAAAATACATGTTAAAATTATGTGTAAACAAAAAGGCCTATACATGGATTTGAACTCATGACCCATTGATTGGTAGGCCAGAGTCCTAACCACTCCCCCAGTCTGAACGGATGACCTAAGGACCCACAACAGAGGGCTATAACTGAAAGGTTTATGACCCCTAAAACTCCGGTTTTTGACATGTCAGGAACCAGCTTCAGCTAAAGGTCTCACAAGGTAGAATTACTACATCCTGCTAATGCCCTATAGGTTCCCATGCATGTATGAACTTTGCCTCGTTATAAAGTCTTGGTATGGAGTCTACTTTCAATGGACTTATCAGAATCCAAGGATGCCCCGAGAGTGGCTCTTGCTGCTGATATATTTCAGATACGAATCAGCATTATTGATTAAAGCTGCTATATCACTTGGCACACTCAAACCTACATTTTCTTCATTTGTATCTCACATAAATGCAAAACCCTTTCCCTATTATAATCTGACATTTATTTTTTATGAAATACAGCAGTCCCATTGACTTAACCAAAGAATGCCGTATTGCACACCCCCTGTGAAATAACCCATGGCCGTATTTCACGGCCCTATGACGTCATCAAAAATGGCGGTTTGTTTACATTTGAACGACATAGAAAGTGTCTTTTTAGGCTTCCCCCTCCCATTATTTAGAAAATTTGAATCGAAAAGGATAAAAAATAAACACAAAGGCATACTCGCTTTAGTCTGTTGACAGGGTTATTTCACTTGTTGAAGGGGGTGCCGCATTTCACTCGGCCTACGGCCTTGTGAAATACGGCCCCCCTTCAACTCGTGAAATAACCCTGTCAACAGACTAAAACTCGTGAACCTTTGTCTATTTATTTTGGCAAGAGATTCTTAATGTGTGCAATACAAGACTCCAATTCCAACTACTACTTATATTCTGGTGGGTTTTGATAATTTAGTGTTGAAAAAGGACATCAGGTGGCAGCACTGAATGGCCTGCTGCCTGAAAGTCTTTCATTGCTGATCTTACCAACAGAGTCTACTATTTCCTGGTGTAACACTGCAGATGGCGCTACCCTTTTTGATGTTATTAAGTGCTGATTAGAATGCTGGAAGCATTCTATATTTTCTGATCTATACCTTTGAATTTAGCACAGTTAAAAGCCGCAAATTAGATTGAAATCTTACCAGTACACTGCACTAAGGAGACCCTTTATAAAGACATGCAGAACGTAAACTATCTATATATCTGAGGTAGTATGCCAGCTTTTAACTCTAGTGGTTTTTCTTTTTTCAACAGTGTAAAATAGTTACCATACCTCTTTCTTTAGCTATTTTATAAAATCATGTAGAAGACTTATGAATTTAGTCAAAACGTCGAAACATTTTTTTTCTCAAACATTACCCACCACTGCTCTGTACATATTCTCAGCAATAAGATTCCACATAATTGTACTCGACTGTGTCTGGTTTTGTGTGTATACAACCCACCCTATTATAAAAAGCTCATTTCTAGATGCATACCTCTAACCTAAACCTAACGTTTTTGTGTGCCATCTGGTCATTATGCATATGATGATAACATTTATCAACTGCCCCACGGTCTATAGGATCATATAATAAAGGAATGACGAATCTATTTGGTAAATTCATAGCCACTTCACGTCAATCTACTTTCTTTCTTCTTGTTTGAGCTGCTTGCAAAGTTTGGTTCATATCTTGAAATGATTCCTATAGTCATAAAGGAACACTTTTCTCGAAGTGCCAATACCACATGAGTAAGCACCATGATATGGGAATTTTCAAATTGATAATGTATCAAACTATTACAAATTGAGTTATTTGTAGGCTATACAGGACATTATCATTGTCGTCATCGTCGTAGCCGAGCAAGGTTCCTCCAGATCCATGAAACACACGTCCTTTTTACTTGGCCTTATTTAGTATTATGTTACTGCTATCGGCAGATAACGTCTGGGTGTAAGGTCTGAGTGAATCGTGATCCGCAAAGGTGTAAATGAGCCACATTACCTGCAGTCCCACGGTCCCACTCCGCCGGATATGAACCCCCCTCCCTCCCCTGTAAACACATATACGTAGCTCAGACGTAGATCTACGTTGATTTAGAGTGTAAACTACGTAATTTTACAAGGTTTATGAACGTCAAAACGTGAAGGTTTACTTACGTTCAAAGAACGTTTATCTCTGAATTACGTTTTTCTACGTCAGTTGGACCTAAATATTCATTAAGATCAAACGTAAAATGAACCTATATTCTTCGTCAAATAGTTGTATTTAGCTATAGATCTGTGTCATTGATGTATATTTTGATTTAAAAACGTGACTCATATAGATAATTATTGTAATTCAAATACCCCATTAAATGTTATATTAGATTTGTTATTGCCCTCTTGGTATAGCTTGAAAGACACAGTGTTCCCCACATTAGGTACACATGCTGTACTCAGGCTTTGTAATATTTTCATTACCACAAATGTGGTTTTAAATCAGTTAAGTACCTTATTACATACATTACATGCAGCATTTTTCATCTATTCTCCTATAGTATGAATGTTCAATGATATATGGCTAATTTCACAAATATTAAATTCATGGTCATAAAGAGATTTCTATGTATAATATGGTAAATTCCCCCTACTGTTGTTGTAGATTCTCTCGATACTTGATAGTGCTGGCACCTAGTGTGATACCAGGAAAATACATAATAAGTCTTATCAAGAACATTACCTCATTCCAACGTAAATAAACGTAGAATAATTACGTTTATTTACGTCTGAATGAGGTAGAAAAACGTAAATCAAACATAAACGTCAGTTGAACGTAAGTAAACCTTCACGTTTTGACGTCCACAAACCTTGCAAAAAATCGTAATTCAAACCTGTGGTTGGAGGCAAACCTGTACAAACTTCTGGGGTACGTTGGAATTACGTAGTGTGTTTACAGGGTCGGCCCTCCCACGCATGCGCCGCTCTCTTGATTGATGAAGATGCCTCATGGATAAGAAGCACTTCCGGAATCAAACGGAGCAACCAAGAACATGCAGCCCCGTTTGATAACCATACACTGTAAAATACGTACACTGATGGGCGTTTACACCCAACTGCTCAAGTCATAGGCCTACGTGTACTATGTAGTGCCTGCAATAGGAGGAGGCAGGAACGTACTCATGTGCCTCAAACACACGCACCAGCTGCTGAAAGGGCCACAGATAATTCTCTTATGGAGGTCGGGAGGTGGGGGGGGGGGGGTGATAAATTTAAAAAACGGTATGGGCGGGACACATATTTGTGGAGTTTATAAACCACGTCGCTATATGTTTCTCCGACCACTAATGCGTGTCATGATACATGTACTGTGCTAGGAGGTATAGCTTATTACACCATCAGACAGACTTATATTATGTTTGACTGCTTCCCAAAAAAATTGTACCTCAACTAATAGCCACTAAAAGTCTAGCTGCGGGTAATATGAGGGGTTTTGGCAGCATAGGAATCTGGAGTTATACCCAGTGGGTACGTCAATTTAAATTTCACTGGTTGCAGTTAAACCTACTGATAAGGCAACAAATAGGGACAAACAGGGGACAGGTGGTGGTTATAGTACCAGTGGAAGCCCATATTATAGGGTTGCCCAGATTTGAAGTGCCCAGATCCAGCCCACATCTAACCCACTTTGACAAAACACCATAGAAAGTGAACTTTAGATTGTCTTTCTGAGAATAATCACAGATCAGTTTGTTTTGAAGTACCGTACCATTGTGATTTAGCACTGGGGCGCTCTTCAATTTGGTGGAGCATTTAAACCCAAGACAGGCGCTTATACGAGATCCTATTTTAGTGCTTAAAGAACATTTTCAAGTGTCCTATAGCGCCGGCTCTTATACAATACCGGCGTTCTTTCGAAACCGGCGCTTTATCGCGATGGTACGGTATGTGCAATGTATCTTAAATAATGGGGTTTATTGGCTAAGCTCCCACTGGTAGCCCTGGACAGTAATGGGGGAAAACAGATATGGGCAAACCCAGCTTGCCCAATTAAGGTGGGTCAATATGATGCCATTTTCGTTCACTGCGCAGATCTCTGCGCAGGTACATTCTCTAGTTTGACCGTAGATCACCAGGGGACCTTTGTCTTATATTGGAACAAGTCATATCAAATTGTCCTAAAGACAGAGGTGTTGCCTGACCGGGGCGAGAACTATCAACCTTTGGATTTGAAGGCATGCATTCTGCCACTGTGCTATGGGGTCTGTGGTGGTGGCTCTCATTCAGAAGTCATACATAACCAGCCCTAAGTATATTTCTATTGCCTTTCAACTTTTTTTTTCAATGGACAAAAACTTTAGAAATATGCCTGGGACCATGTGTTCAAAAGGGATTCTCTAGAGAAAGAACATTAAAACCTATATTCTGAGAGAGTTGTATAGCTATTTAGCTACTTTTCAATACTATTTTATGTACATATGTGGCAAAACACTATATACTCCTATTATATGAAACACTGGCTTAAGGCTTGAATATCTCAGAAAACAGCTCGAGACCCTCCTATTTTCTCAGCTTTGTTGGAAAGTGTATGCTATAAGGGTCTTATGGCAAAAACCTTATGAAAATCTAGCTACTTTTACACCAAGGCATTGACCCACCTTAAAACGCACATGGGACCAATGTTGTCTGGGTGGATTAGATTGGATATGTTTATTGTAGAATCGCTCCTGTAGAGGTGCCTTGGTATGAAAGAGAGATGAAAGGAATTGTAGACGGGTATACTATATCACATGGGGTGTATTTCAGTACATTTGGAAAAAGACAAATAGCATAATTCAGGGATGTTTAAAGTGTTCGTTGACTCCAGTTCATCTTAGCACGACAGTTCAAGACTGATCAATCAGCTGCTCCCTACTAAGGCCACTCAAAAAAATAAAATGGTTTCTCATCGCGCACATCATAAAAATCTGGTTTTGAAGAAAACTTTTTTTTGTCAATTTTTTTAATGAAAAACCTTATGAAAATGGACAAGAACGGTAATACTTGGTATCAAATTAAATCTAAGAATGCCAGTAATTTAATGGTATAGAAATAACTTACATTTTCTCCACTTTTAAAGAGCAATTAATTCTTAACTGATAAAACATGAATTTTGGTCACGGAAAACGCAAATTATCCTATATATTTTACCTTGTGAGTTAAAAAAAAAGAAAAAAGGCCTCCCTCGTCAGATTTCTCAGACCTAGGTGACGAGAAACCACTTTTTTTGAGTGGCCTAATGGCTGCTGCCCTTACTGAACATGGCTCTGCCTCTTAAAGCTGCTGTTCCAAGCTGGTCCCGATAGCTACTGCCCTTTATACTGAATAGGGCTCTGTTTCTTAAAGCTGTTGCTCCGACTGTTCCAGAAGTTGGTCCCGATAGCTACTGCCCCTTTATATTGAACAGGGTTAGAAAAGCCACTGCCAGTAGCTGCTCCCAGTAGTTACTGTTCCAATTGGAACCAGGAGCTTTTCTCAATAGCTACCACAATAGCTGGGTTCCTAGCATAACAGCCCGAACTGATCCAGCAGTTTCTACCAGGAGCTACTGCGCGTCTACTTCCCTGACTGATCAGGGAGCTGCTCCCAGCCCATAGCCGTCCCGAGCTGCTCAGCTGACAGAATGCAGGCAGTAGGCTAGCCCCTTCAGAGGGCCTCAGCAGGCCAGCCCCGTGCGCCTGTCAGACCTCCCCAGTCATTGCACCCTGCCTCTCTGGGCAGCGGCTCCACATAGCCTTGGAGGATGGCAGTGGGTAGCAGCAGGAGCAGGAGCAGCAGCAGTGGAGGCTGATCTAACTCCGGGACGAGTGCGTGTTGGTGCGGCAATACCTGCCTCATCAGGCCATGTACAGGTAAGTCAACCAATCTGTGGCACGAGGCCATCATTGAGTGCTTAACTGGATAACTGAGGTTGGGCTTGCTATCAAACTTAACATTGGATACACGTTCTGGTATAATATATGATTTTAATTAATTAGTGTCCCTGTACCTCAAATCACCTTCCGTTCTAAACACGCTTTCACAACATCCTCTTTTCTGTTCGGCATTACGCTATTAGGATCCGATAACCCCTTTGCCTTTAATCTGATTGAGTTCCTACAGACAGGGTGTGCCAATTATCCATCTGGAGACGGGGTGCCAGCCTTTGGTATGGGGCACGCACCGTGAGAGTCAAGTGATAGGACGGGCCAAGAAGTCATGTTGGGACTAGAATAGCTGCGGCAAATCACTGAAGTCAAGAAATACATCAGGCACGAAGACGGACTATGTAGTTGTAGCACATGTAGGAACACATCAGGCACAGGGACAGACTATGCAGCTATAGTAGTAACACATTAAGCATAGGGACGGAATATGTATCTGCAGTACATATTACTTACTACACATCTGTGGTGTTTTGCACAGCGGTGGTGAAATCTTTATTAAAGATTAGCAAAATTGAAGACCACTCTTGCAAATTGGTTTGATGATATCTAGAAGGTTGTATGTCTTAAACAGTTATCTTCGAAGGCTCTTGTATTTCATGTTTGATGGTGTTTGATCAGGACACAATATCATGTAATCTTCGAATGGTCATCTCCTCTTCAAATGGCCATAGTCTTTAATTACCCTCCGACTTTAATGCTGATAGGTGATGGCAATCCTTAGTTGGGAAGAGGGATGAGTCTTACATGTATACATAGTGGGGATGGGAATGGAGGAGCTTGGTTGATTATTCGCACAACATGTTTTTCTACTGCCTCCCTGTACCAATAGGACGTTTTGTCCCTCATCAGATGTTCAGCTCAAAATGAGCATTTGGCCGCAACTGGAGCTTATTGGGCCCCAATGTGACATTTGACTCCATGTGGATAGTTGCCCCTCAATAGGAATGTTGGGCTTTGAACTCTTGGGCCTAATCGGGGACATTTGGTGACAATATGAAGTTTGGTCCCACTTTTGGTCCTCAGCCTCTCCTTTTCTCAGTCTCCTGCTCACCACAGACGCTCTATCGTCCTGGCTCAAGACGGTCCCTGAGAGGTAATGGGTTATACTGAATGAAGATCTAGCATGCCTTCCTCCCCTTTTAAACATCTTGAATATATATATATATGTATATATATGTATACCATCATGGTATCATGGTGCACACACAATTCACCCCCACACTGTTGTAATTGTAGATAGTGCCAATGACAATTGGTACTATATTGTGCATATATAATCAGAGGTAGGGGACCCTAAATTTGTCACTGAATCATAATCTGCAGCCCAAATTGTTGCCAAAGGCCTTGGTAAAAACAACACAAGACGTTAGTTGTTGCCATGGTGACCTGGGGTGCCAGGTGACATATCAGATATGTGTTAAACCCCCAGCTCTCATATAAATAGCATTCACATTGGGTAATATGTAAATGACCTGTCAGACCATGGTTTGTCAGAGGGAGATGACATATTTGTATATTGACTAGACTATAGCTACTTACCGCCTTTATATTTTGCCATGGTAGCTTATGAATGTTTGCCAGACCAAGCTATACAACATAATTGTACACATGACACTTGAATCAGTAGAATAATGGGATACAATTCCAAGTGTATGTGCTGAGTGGGTAGGTGGGCCTGTGTGATTGGCCGGTGCCCTGTGTTGTTTGTGTATACCTGGGGCACAGAGAGCATGGGGCTGATGTCTGAGTACACCTGAACAGGTCTTATGACCTGTAGGCTACTGATATGGTCAATGTACAGGTCTGCCCTCTGGGGAGAAAATTATGGCACTAAAGACCTGTAGGCATGACTTAGTGTGTGTAGGACCTCCCCTCCTACTGCCCCACTGTGGCTAGTTGCACACAGTACCTGTCCGTCATGTAACTATAGCCACTCCCCCAGACCTCGGTATAGGGGTACCGAGACCTTCGGGTTTAAACCCGCAGTTCTTACTGCACGTCCAGTAACAGTCAGAGCGCAGTCGGGACAGGTACTCAGCCGTATATATATGTATATATACATGTATTTGTACCGTGATGCCTCATGTCTTTTATACATGACTAATTTGCCAACAATTGAGAGTTGTAGATGTAGAAATCAATTAAAATAGGTGATTCCCAGGGGATGCATGCTTCATATTTTCATTGAGTTGATTATTTAGAAAAGAATTTGATCTAAATGTGCATTTATCTCACCAGACTAACATGTGGCAATGCCATTTTTAACCACTAATGATGCTGTCTTCATAGACTTCATAGAAAGGTCTAATTGCACATGGCAAACATGATTTGAAGACTGTAAAGATCGGTAATAAGAAGAAAAAACATCTTTTGTTCTGATATTTGAAGATTTCCTTGAGTCAGTTGGGAAAGTAGTAGTAACACATCAGGCACGGGGACGGACTATGAAGCTGTAATAGTAACATATCAGGCATGACGCAGGAGTGTGCCAAACAATTTCAAAGTAAGGGGTGCCTGACCCTTCTTTTTATCCCGTTTCTCTGGACCTGGCCAAAAGTTGAGAGTGGGAGGATATACATGCACGAGGAGGGACTATGTGGTGTGTAGCTGTAATAGTACATGTACAGTATCACATACACTGTAAAAAACGTGTTTAAATATCAACACTAAATATTAACCATGCTTAAACTCTACACATACATTATCTTAAACAATGCTTAAGGATAACAGTTTAGACTTTAAACACATCGAATCTAAATGTCTAAACATGTTTTGGTGTTTACTTATAAAACATACTTGTTTAGATATCTAACACTTGCTGTTTAACTCACTAGGTGGCAGTCTTTTTTTTATGGCTGTGGAATCTAAAAACAGATACTTTAGTATAGCAATTATTCTCAGAGTCATCACAGTATGATGTAAGCATAATATATATAGAACTATAAAACCTGAACACCATACCACATCATAGAATTAAACATGTTCACGAATTAAAACACAATAAATATATCTAAACATGTCATATATCTAAACATATTCGAATTTGAACATGCTCAAATTCCTAAGCATGCTCATTAACTATCTAAACACTGTTTTTAGAGTCTAGAGACCTCATCATTTCAGCACTGTGTATATGTGTAGATACATTTAGTACGTCGCACCACTATAGTCGACGTACGCTGTAATTGTACCTATTTATTCAAGTGTGTGGTTATGTTGGTAGGTTAAACATAGAGTTTGCTGTCAGTCCGAGGCGGGAACATAATCACCAGCATGGCTACAGAAGGGATGCGTATATTGGCTCATGCATATTGGTTCCGCTATTTCCGCGACCATGCCTTGGTATTATTCTATTGCCCTCTGTGGCCTTTTATTGGTCCCTATAGCGAGCGCCTGGTCGATGTAGATCTACACAAACTAACTTTGTGCACTGCAAAAAGGCCAGCAAACAAACCAATGTAAAATGCATATTGACCATTGCGGGAATGATGAGTTTACATTTTTTGCCATCCCTGCCGCCCCGCCTGATGGGCAAACGGGCTTGTCCTTTCTCACATGCACATCCCGGTAGAATATAACCTCCCACCTCCTCGGTATAAGGATCAGGGCGGGGATAGACACTAACGTTTTCAGTTAGCCCGCACCTGAAACTGCGGGCCCAGAATAAATATCTTATTTCTCTTACAGAGATAGTCATAGGTATTAGCGTTCATGCTATAGCAAAACCCGACCATAACCACAGGCTTCCTAGTAATATTCCCTTTCCAACGACATATAATATCAATATATTGATATCGATATATTCCCCCAGAATTTTCCTTATCATATCAATATAACGATATAGATATTATTCTCCCAGAGTTTTCCTCATCCACCCCTGTGAGTCATCCGGGCCCGTAGATAGGTAATCCTTGCGAAAATTGCGGGTCCAGACCCAAACTATGGCCAGCGTTAGTGTCGACCCCTGCAGAATACAAGTCCACGCTTCTCTCTAACTCGTGCTGTGGGGTCAGCACGTACTGGGCTTCCAGAAAATGTTGTTGTTTGTCTGATAGGCAATCATAGATCACTAATCATATACCATCAATGGTGCTATAGGGTTTCTGAATGATAAGGTATAATAATGTTATAGAAGTAATATTATGAGGGTTAAACACGATAGGCTATATGCATACGTTTTTCTTTGCAATAATGAATTTAAACATGCAGTGCACGTTCATATCTTCCAAATTGTACATTACACTTCACAGAAGCGGGAGTCTCTCTGTAGGTCTCTGCTGAGACACAACACACCACCCATGGTATTTGGGAAGGGAATCAAGGAGGACATCATCCTTGATTGCCGGTCCTGCAGGTTAACATCTCTGTGTCGACCCTGCAGCTATAGCCCTGCTCGTGTTTAACAATGCCGGGGACTGTGTTATCTCTCTTGGTGGACAGCTACTGTGTAGGCCTACTTGTTTAGCTATCCAGGTATAACGTGTTAAAGATATTTAGATCACACAGAATAATGGAACTCTTACTATCTACTTTTGCTGAGTCTAACTCCTGGGGTCTAACTGGCTTCAGGGTTAGTTAGACCCTCCCCTCCCTCAGAGCTCATTTGGTGATATACATGTGTGATATGCATGTGTAGCATAATCCCATCCAGGGACCTCCTGTCCGACAGTCTGGACACCATGTGTAGGGTGTTTACGTAACAATAGACGAGGAATAGGCCAGCCTACCTGCCCATCAGAGTAGCTTCACCTGCTCTTGACCCGTATCTCACCATGGCCTCTTCTGGTTATGGTAGATGGTGCTGCACGTGCGGAAAATAGGGTTGGGGCCAGGTGAAGGGTGTGGGAGGAGGAAGGGGAGGGGCCGTGTGAACTATGTCAGACATCTCAGCGCCCCACCGCAGGTATACTGCTGATGCTGCTCATCCCTAAACAGTTACCCCCCTCGAGTCGTGTCTTTCAATAAGCGCCGACCTTGAATAAGCGCTGGGGTACAAGGGGTATTGAAATAAGTGCTGAGCACTGAAACATTCATATTGAAGAAGCGCCTGTCCTGTACAAGCGTCCGGTCGTTTAGACGAAACACTACGGTATATTAAAAGGGTGATGGCTGAAGCTAAGGTTCAACTACATCTATATGTGTGTTTACATTCCCCGTGTTTTGAGGAATACCCTTATACCGCTGCTGGTCTGTGCGAAGCTATTTTTTGTAGCCTCTGCCCTATATCGCCAAAGAAAATGGTGTGTTTCAGATTACGTGGTCGGAAAATGTTGGTATGTTGGTTGGGTTTTTATCAAATAAATTGTTTACTCATGCCTCGAAAGAACCCGACAATTGACTCGCGATCAGCGGTGCCTCCCATGTTGCGTGTCTAATCCTGTAGTATAAACCCCTGTGTCGATAATACTTGTAAGCCATGTGTTAGAAATCAGACCATCTACCTAAGAACATACAGATAGCACATTTATCTTTTTATGGAATATTGCCTTGAAACAAGGGATCCTGTAATTTTCCGACCCATTGAATAACCCATACCTCTCACGAAAAAGGGTGCTCCGGCATGATTATTTCTAAATTGATACAAAAGATAAAACATCCTATAAACTGCTGTGTTGAGTACACCTATATACATTTGCCGGGCGTGGCTCTGATCAAGACCAGGGATCAAGACTTGAGCGGCAAGCCGCACCTGAGGGGGTACGATGTACCAACACATCTGGTGTGGTGCATGGGGGCTTCTTCATTGCCCCTATATCCCCAACCTGGAGTAACTTCCCACCGACAGGTCCGCCTGAAAAAAGGAATATAAAAACAATTACATACCTCCCAACAGAGAAGCAGCATGTACTCGCTGCTGAGAACGAGGTCACGTGAGCAGGATTCCCGGGGTGCACCTGGCGCCCCTAGCTGATGGGGGGCAGATGACTCAACATGGAGAAGGATATATGTGGGAATTGTCAAATATGGTTTTCCTGTTTATATACTTCAATACTTGTAATAATTGGTGTAACACAAAAGCTAAATTGACTATATATATATATGGGTATGTCAAAAGAAATATGTTGGTGTTTGGTGAGAGGTTACGTAATTACGGCAAATGAGATCATCAATATATAAGTGTGAATATTATGGGTTGAGACAGACAAGCTGGTATAAAAGTGAACATACTTCATATTAAATTAGTTCATAAAGGTCCATGATGATGTAAGATGGTGCAGTCGCCACCCAGGGGTGTGCTGAGGGATGACTTAGGGTGTTACCACATAAACACCAACTGCTCCGTCTCTCCCAGTTTCCAATTAACAACACATTTCCGCTTAGAGCCATATAGCTCCTTATGAGGTGGGCCCGGTAATTGCGTGGGGACGTGCAAATTAGTTCATTTCCGACGGAAAGGGAGTTTCTTTGAATAGCGCCAAGAAGCGTTTTATGTGTGTATAATTTGATGACCGGACCCTTGTAACTGTTTTATGCTCTTATCCACTTTCTAGCCCATCAGCTACTGTAACTATTTAGTACAGTTACAGAAGCTATAAAAACCTTGTGGACTACGTGAAGTCGTGAGGTGACCCATTCTTTAAAAATTCAACCACGTGAACTATTATCTGCCAGCATCTGGCTCGTTTCAGGCTTCCATCTGTTTTAAGCTTCCAATCTATGGTCCAGTCCACCAGCTTCTGCCATTATTCCAGATTCCAATACACTGTCTAGCACCTCAGCTTCTGTCATTTTTTCAGGTTCTGATCTATACTACCCTTCCCTTCAGCTTCCGTCATTATGGAAGTCACAGCCCATCCTTGTAGCATACAAATGTATGTATATCTGTAGGCTGACATGACTTCAGCCATATAGCTTGTGTTCTCTTTTCATTTTCTTCTTTCCATCTCAGCTATTTGGACGTATGTACGTGTCCCTGGCCTAGCCGATACTAGATTACACGTTCTCTACCTTCTCTATGACACGTGTTATTTGTCATGTTAGCTAGTACTTTTTTAGACCTGACCTACGGAGAGAGTCAATATATGTGGCTAAAGAGGAGCCGATCATTTTATCTACAGCTCTCCGCTGAAGGTCATTTCCATCAGCCGATTTGGAGGTGCTATCGGCAGGTAAACTACACCACACAATCACAATTTATCAGTGGTATTATGTTGTCGGTCTACCTGCGGAATGGACGTTCTACCTGCCCATATAGCACCATAAAATCGGCCGATGGAAAATGTCGTCAGCCTATAAATAGGTATAATCGATCCCTGTTCACTTTGCTACGGACAACAACCATGTCCTTCTAATAGAATCGTGCAGCCCCCCTCCCGTTAGCCCCGCCCCAAGAGCCACTCATGGCTACCTGCAATAATGGATGGGACCAACTTGAGCCCTGACCCGGACGTCAATGTGCCACACTGCCCACCCCACGTCCCTGTTTCCAGACGCAGCTTCACTCTATGTCCTTCTGCACATGCGCGTCGCCGCCCTTAGCGAGGATGGTCACGTGATGTGTCATGTGGTCATTTGGCGGCGCCGGTCTGTCCTTGACCTTGGCGAGCAGCTCCGCACACCGGGAGGAATTGATATCAGATACACGAGTCGCACGGCAACCAGACCCACATTCGTCTTTATTAGCCGGGAACACATCGAGCGGGACCCTGGGGTCAGTTCGACCAGGGCAATTCTATTCATCATCTTCATGTGATGGGTCGAGACTCCTAAAATCGACATAGGGTCATTTCTTAAATGTGACAGGCAACACAGGGGCGTGGCAGCCGGAGGGACACTTTTGGCCAACCCTATAAAAGGTCAAACCTAAAAGGTCAAGCCAAAAAAGGTCAAAATTGGCCAGAAACCCTCCTTGCCCCCCACCCCCAGCACACACACCTTGAAACTGCTTGCCACGCCCTGCAACGTAGGCCTCGTATGGTAAGAGATATCTGCTATTTAGATATTGCTTCAAATCGACATGCGACATGGAACTTCGGGATACACAAATGGAAGAAAAAAATGTCCCAATATATGTCATGAGCATTTCTTTAAAATCCACAGGCAACATGGTGACCCCCATTTATATACAAAAAAAACAACAATAAAAGGCGGAAAATAGAAAAGAAAAAAGAGGGGGGTTGGTAGCCTGGTGTGTTGGGAAGTACTACTCCAGACTTTAATATGGCACACAGTGGTACAAGCTTAATTGGAGTCGTTTTTGCTTCGTGACTTCACCTATGCCTGTCTTCTCCCATGCTGTGGTAGACTTACACAGAGAAAAGAAACAGGGGAGTCCAGGTTGCCTCCAGAATGACTCCCCGCCCTGAGGCAAAAGACCCGCTTTCGACAGATACTTTTAATACATGTACTGTAAGACTGACAAATTATTGCACAACATTGCACAAGTAAACATTTTGAACCCCTTTAAAGTTGAAATAGAAATAATCAGAAACTATGAAAACTTTTCCTAGTATTTACACAAATATGAATTAGTGGTCCTCTTACCTGTAAATCAATGCTCTTTGGCCACAGCTCGTCTGACGCGCCATGAATCAAATACTAACCAAACCATCACAAATATAGACTGTTGGTTAGACTGTTGCTATGCAACATCTTTAACCCTTTTATTATATAAGGACTATCCTTTAATCGATACCCTCCTACTTTAAACATGTTCCGCCGCCCGGATGTGACAATGGTAACCTGACAATGGTGAGGAATGAGTGGCAGGTGAAAGATTCGTGCTGGTAAGGCTACTCAAAAAAAGCGGTGAAAAATGTGACGAGGGCGCTTTTTATTTTATCTTTTTCATTTTTACTTGGGGCTTAGATGTATAAGGAAATTCAGACTTTTCGCGATCAATTTTCACATTTTAGTAATTCAGAGTTGATTGATCAGCGAAAGTTGGTATAATGCAAGTTCTTCCTAGCTGACTGCATTATGAACAACATGAGCTTTAATTTGATACTAGATTTGCTGATATTCTTCCAATTCTAACCCTTTTTTTTCATCAGAAATGTTTAAAAAAAAGTTTTCCCCAAATCACCATTTTTATGATGCGCGCGGTGATGAGAAAACCAGTTTAATTTTTTTTGATTGGCCTAAAGCTTAGTACGGCAGGATGACTCCGGCAGAGTAGCTGTCTTCACTGACAAGCTGCATGGCAGCCCCTTCCGCAGAGTTAGTGCAGCCTGGTTGAGATGTGAGACGGGTGACGAGGCCTGGCAGCTCCGACACAGCCAGCCTATTAGCTTTCTTTATAACGTTGTGTTTATGGGTTCTATGTGTCCGGGGCCGCGACCGGGGCTGCCCTATAAAAACAGTCTTTATACAGTAAATGCGAATGTTTAGGAGCTCAACACCTTTCATGACACTTTTTTGCCCCACATTTCCAAAGACTTTTTTTCTTCTAAACAAATTTAATTTCCAAACATGTTTAGATAAAATATGTTTAAATTCCAACATGTGTTTTGAGTCTGGAAAATGTTTACTTCTATGACGTGGTATGGTGTTTAAGTGGTTTTACAGTGCTGCAGTACTTATGGTAGGGAGTAGGTATAACTTCGTAACACTCACAATGAGTGTCATCACATTATTTTACTTATCATAACCAACAGAAAGTAACAAATGGGTATGTGCAACATGATGACTGAGATTATTGCTATATCACTTTTGATATTCCACAGAATGGGTGTTTCTAGCAAGCTTCTAGAAAAGTACGCTCATGAACCAAACTGCCATATAGTGGACTAAACTACAAGAATACAATGTATCTAAATCAGCATTTTGATACAATGTCATGCTCAACATACCTGCCTTCCATCTGTTTCATGCCACTTCATTTTATACCCTAACTTATGCAATATAAATATGCTATATTAGACATGCCAAACCTTCCCATGTATTTACAGATACCTGAAGTATGAGGTGACGTCCCGCGTCCGTCAGAAGGAGCTATGTGCGGTACAGCTGTGTGAACGTGAGAAGATACCTGCTGTAGACAACAAGTAAAAACCGTAAAAACCCACCTATTAGAATCACCATGTCCGTCTACACAGCCGGGAGATATGACGTGGTGTTCGTCTTCACAGTACTAGCCTTAGTACAACCTACAGCACATGTACGGATTTGGAAAACGTGTAAGTCTTTATTCCCAACAAGAGATATGGGAGGGGGCTGCAGTTTGGGGATGTTAATTGGCCCTCAAGGGGAGGGGGCACTTCTGATTGAAACCCCTCTAGCCCTTTATACCCTTGGCTAGAGGGATTTTGGTCAAAATTTCCCATTTTCTAAAAATGTTGGTCAAAGTGCTTATGCAGATTTTGCTGAAAATTGACCCTCAATTAGGGGGATTCTAGTGGGAAGTAGTTTTAGCAGGTAGTTTCATGAAAATTCTGAAAAGTGACCCTCGGCTAGAGGGATTTTGTGAAAACTGACCCTTGGCTACAGGAACTTTTGCTCAAAAACAACCCTTGCCAGCAGCACACCAGTCTTTACAAAAGTATACCCCCACCCCCCACCCAGCCCGGGAAACTGACGCTCTAAGCAGAGAGTACATGTGAGAGAGGGGCGGCGGCCGCTGCATGCTAGGCTTCATAAACGATTCATGCTGGTGGTTTGGCATTTGCCTTGGCGGCCGGCTCCTCAGAGACTGCCACACAGCGCGTCTTCACGCTGCGTCTGCCCAGCCTGGTCACGTCCCATCCTAACGTCCGGCAACAACGTCACCCATGCCTCACTATGCCTGCAGGGAGGGGGCATCCCTTTGGAATGATGCCCCATTAGTATGGAATATTGATGTCGGGGCGGTAGTGCGGGGCCCAGCAACCAAATCACGTTTAAATATCTCTCGACTCGCTGGTCAGCAACGAGAGGTTCCAGGGCGACGGGCATGCGTCTTGAAGAGGGACTAGTCTGCCATCAATCATAGCAGAGCGATCTACTGCTGCCGGTCCGCCTACTACTCAGCTTCCATCTGGATGCTCAGGGGCTATTCTGCCAGCTACATCGAATTGTTACTCATTCCAATCCCAGGCTCAGACCCGGGCTCAGACCATACTGACACTGTTTCAAGTCCTGGATTCTAAACACTGACGATTCACTCCTTGCATTCTGGTATAGCTATAACCATAAGCCCTCCAACTCACCCCTCAGCTCATTGCCTGCTGTCCAAAATACTTCCCTCCTCTCCTATCCAATTGACTGTTACACTTCAATATACTACTTTCAGGAACTTACCTATGATGCAAAGACTGAATTGTCAGTGATGGTATACATCCGTAATGACCACGGTGCAGTGTGGCGTCTGACCAGTCTGTTTGCTCTCAGAAGTCCAGTCCAGTTTCCTTTAAGTTGTTCAGGGAGATACATCATGAAAACCGCCCGACCGGAAGTATAAGACGGGGATACAGATAGGCAGAGAGACAGAGAGAGGGAAACCGAGAGACAGAGAGAGATAGAGAAACAGAGAGAGAGTTATTCACTACAAAATATACTATTGAAAATAGGATACAATACTTTCCTTTATACAATACATATTACCACCATTATGATAGATCAGTAGACGATATTGCTGATGTAATAGCCTCTTTTTTAAAAGTATCTAGATCCTAGTCCTGTAGCAAAACCACATAATATGCATGACGCTAAACTCCAAATATACAGCCAAAAGGGCTTTCCCCTATGTATACTATCTCACTGTGCCTCACTCACCATTACTATGGGTAATACAGTTGAATGGTCCTGACCTTCTACTTCCCCACTAGTCAGGCTGCCCAAGGTGCTTGGTCTCACTCAAACTGGGCCGTGTGATTGAGTCGTCGTCTCTGCTAATGAGCTGTGGTCGCTGACTGCCCCCACACCTGGTGAATACACGATAGAGGGACGTGACAGAAAGTGACACTCCCCTCCCCCACACACACTACCCTTAAGGTGAAACCCTGCCACAGAGCCATCACACTGCCTTAAATGTGAACATCTCCCACAAAGGCCTCATGCTACCATTAAGGTGAACCTCTCCACAGAGCCTCCATTGGGCCTCCCCGCTGCCATTAAGGTGAACCACTCCCACAGAGCTCTCACAGTACCATTAAGGTGAACCACTCCCATAGATCCCTCACAATACCATTAAGGTGAACCACTCCCATAGATCCCTCACAATACCATTAAGTTGGCCCTTCCCACAGAGCCGTCATACTGCCATTAAGGTGAACCTTTCTCACAGAGGCCTTATGTTACCATTAGTACGGTTAACCTCTCCCACAGAGCCCTCATGCTACCACTAACTTGACGCCCTCCCACAAAGTCCTCATGCTACCATTAAGGTGAAGCCCTCCTACAGAGGCCTCATGATACCATTACCATTACGGTGAACTCCTCCCACAAAGTCCTCATACTACCATTAAAGCCGAACCACTCCCACAGAGGTCTCATGCTACCATTAAGGTGAACCTCTCCCACAGAGGCATCGTGCTACTAGCCATTGCAATTGCCATCAGGAAAAGTGTTAATTGATTTACCTGGTATATGAGTGTTAACTGATTCACCATGCTATATCAATTATTACCATAATATTATTTCATCAGAACTAAAAAGAGGTTGTTTTTATACATATGACAATATAAAACTGTAGTATTCATAATATCATGGTATTTCAATCATGGACAATACAATATATTGTACCGCGGTAGGCCTATATGAATGATTATTAAAGGTCCCAGCGGAAGTAGAGCAATGCGCCCGTGCTAGCTTTTAGTACTTTTGCATTTCATCATGTAATTGTATAAAATTTAACATTAAAGATACACCATAGGGCATTACAACATTTTTGTGAGCTTCTAAACACTTTCGACATAACATTGTATCACCATCGAGTCTCCAGAGGTTACCCTATAGGACATAAATGGTATAAAAATATATCGTGACGCAGCGTTTTCTTATACTCTGGTTCACTTTCTAGGCATATGCTTTAATACCGCAACTGTAGATGGACGGAGGAGGGATTATTTGGATGTCCGTATACCCCAGACGTCACGAGTGTGGTGTGTGTTTGCATAGATATATACATGTATCCTTCACCTTACTAAGGGAACACACCAACCGTTTGCTACGCCAAATATGGACATGCACGTGGATATGCACACGACAGGCATTGCCCAGGACCATTACAGGGTTCTTCTGACTGAAGTAAAACGCGCAGACAGTTATCGTTTTGAAATCAGCTGCGTATATCGCAGCAAGGGCTGCGCCAAAAAAGCGCGGGCAGTCATAAGGTGTGTGGCCTGCTAAAAACGCCAATTTCCTTCTACTACTACTATGTACGACGACACTATGTAAGTAGTATAGAGAAAGTAGGATTTTAAGTGGGTTATAATTATGACTGCACAGTAGACTGCTGGTATATATCACGTGTTTGCTCTTCTGGGTCTGTTCGTCTGAGCTGTATTGGTTTATTTAGAATACGAGGTGCTCATGCATTATGTACGCAGTAATAACCTTGGGAGGTGTCTTTACGGGGTTGCTTTTGAGTAGACCTATACCCTCCTCAGTGCCAAGCACTCCTGGCATAAATCCAGGTAGATTATGGGATCCCTAATCCAGTGTCATCGCCAGGGGAGTAGCAGGGAAATGTGAATATATACACAGACCCGGGACCCCTCCCAACACGCGTCTCCCAGGGGGAGCCGTAAAGCCACATGGAACCCCGCTCGTGTCCAGTTGGTGACCATAAAGACCTATAGTAGACCCTTTCATGTGGCCGCGTTATCAACACCCAGCTCCCCCCCTCACCCTACCCGTCTGCCGCCATCTCCTCCCGGCCCATCAAGCCCCCCTCTGCGGCCCACACGTGGCTGAGCACCGCGCCGCTATTGTGACAGACATGCCATAATCCAGATATCTTAAACATTTATGGACGCTAGCGTAGGCACAGGCCGGCGCAGCTAATGCCACCTGAATGGCCAGGCGGACCACCTTGATGGGCACGGGTGATGGCCGTGATGGCCGTGGTTAGTGTGCTGAGGGTGTGGTAGGGAGAAGGAGGAGGAGAGAGGGGTGGGCGGCAGGACCCTACAGGTCGCCAGATTGAGAGTCCCGCATATGAAAGAGATCTGATATGAAAGCAACTCGTCTAAGGGAGTTAGACAGCACGATAAGAAGGAGGGCGCTTATCGCTCTGCATAGTCCGGGGGAAGGTGGCAGCATGATGGAGGGTGGCAGGGGTGATGGGGAACGGGTCGACCTGCTGATAGACTTTAACCGACACACACCTCCCAGCCCCGAGTACACATTCAACAGGTCCCCAAGGGCATAACCCCAACCCTCCTGTTCTTCACCCAAAGCTTATTGATTTCACACAATTGGTTTTCCATGCTGCCAAATTGAGAAGCATCTTGCTAGTCGTGTTTTATAAGGGTGGTCTCTAACGCTTCAGTATGGTGCGACTTGCTAGGTGTTGCAGGTAACGGGAAGATGCTGAAACACTGCTGCTATGGATTCCTTCAGAGGCCCTAAAGCCTGAGGCTATGCGTGGTTATAAGCCGTTAAATAGATAGTGTTCTCCATTGATTAACTTTGTAGCTAGTTGGATACTTTATGTGACCTGACCCTCTTCCAAATTGAATTGTTGCATGCTGACAGGTATTTCCTACCATGTGACCAAGGCAGAGTTACACAGTGGAGTTTAGTAGGGCTCCAGACGGGTAAACTCGACAAATCGACAAGAGCATATTTAATCATTATGACAAGGGACAAGACCTATTTCTTGAAATCAACAATTAAGGGACACAGCATGTCTCCACATGTGCGGCCATTTTCCTTTTGAACTAGGAACTTTAATTAATTTTAGGGTTCACACTGTGGCTGAATAGTACTTTCATGTTTTAAAAAGATTAATGAAATAAAATAAATATCCCACCTTGCGACCTCCCGGAGTTCCTTCCTATTTAACGTGAAATATTCCTTTGGTGTCTTTTGGCCCTCATTTACATGGGCTAACAGATAGACATGTGAGTATTTCGATACTGGTGCCATGCACCTATAAATTCCAAATTGTTTCTTAATTCGTCTGCATATAAGCAGGCACACTCCACCCCCATTGATATCACTCCATTGATTGATGTAGGCCAGACGTTATAAAACAATACACATCCAATCAGACCCCTCTTGATTGGACTAGGTACACCTATAAATATACCTTTGCTTGGTCGGGGTGGAGCGCGATATCGGTTCATTCTCAGGCACATGGAGGTCATGGCGGACAGATTGGGGAAATGGTCGGCAGTTGGCTGCGGGTCTACCAAAGTAGGCTGAATAACCAGGGTGAATACCCAGGGCGTGTGAGTGAAGGAGACACGCTCGTCTATAATGCAGACTACAATATTAATGCACTTGTTACTTTAACACTGGTGATTATTCTTCATAAACTGTGTCCTAAACAGCAAGCATCCAGAACTCTTGCATAATTATGCACATTTAGGAAGTATGGCCTTAGACGTTTCTTAGATGACCCCAGCAGTGGCGGATACAGACTTCAAAAAATATTTCCTACACGACTTTGGGTAGTATATGGGTCAATCTGGACGCCCCATGACCGGATCCATTACCTACGCATATGCTGCCGAGATAAGCACTGATAACAGCGGTCACATGGGTACAAGCTCTTACATAATGCACCCTAAAAACTCTGCAGTGAATGCAGGGTTTTATCTGACAGATCAATGCAGGTCGTACTACAAACTGCCTGGATTTAGTGACCAACCTTTATACTACTTACACATATCTGATGTAGCAATGTCCCATTTCTTATACTACTTACAACCTCATTATGCAGACACGCCTCAACACAACTGTCCAAGTTACATGTGGTGCCCCCTACGCCGCCCCCTGGATCAGCCCATAGAGTGTGTATAATAATTATTATGTGTACCCCATGCATTGACACAGAGTGTTCTGTTCGCAGTGTACATGGACGAGGAGGCGGGCTGTGAGGTGTTTATCCGTAATGACGACCTGGAGGAGGGCGACATGTACCTCATCAAGTCCGACAGCTGGCAGGGCCAGTACCCCTGGGTGCGGCGCCCTGCAGAGTGCACCGTCAACATTAACCTGGGGGACCGCCTTGTTGCACTCAATCTGGTGGAGTGGTGGTGTGACAAAGTGTTCCGCGACCCCTTCCTGGCGGTATATGACACGTGTCTTGGCGACAGGACCAACTTGTTGGTGAGGCTGATATCCACTTATACTCGGTTCATTTTGTCTTAGTGCGTTGAGAAGAGCTGGACGCTGCGTGCCGTCTGCTGTTCTGGTTCTTTTCAAGGTTGGGGTGCAGAATACCCCTCTAAAGTATACAGCTAAGGTTGTGTTCCATGCCTACCATCATAGGCTAGACATGGGGACTTTAATTTCTCTTTTCTTTTTAAGTTCTTTAAGACCTTGAAGGTTATTATCATTGTTTATTTTGCATCCAAAACGTCCCTGCTTCATGTATCTTATTCATACAAAGCAAGTACCACCGTTATCAAATCAGAATATACAACATACATTTCGGCACTGTTTTTGAAATATCAAACTATTATATATACATTTTATCATGCGTGCTCTGCTTACCCGGCAGGCCAACTACAACTGCACCAGCGTGACCCCGCGCACGGTGTACAGTACAAGTACGTGCATCTCTCTCTACCACTTCAGAGGCCACACTAGATATGGCTACTTCTTCTCATTGGAACTGGTTGGCAGATATGGTAAGCAAATGTTGGACCAAGATGGACATCACTGACGGACGTGATGGATATGTTTACATTGATAAACCGCAATTTTATATATTCCAAAAGTGGCAGTGCATTGCAATATACCCAACTAACAAAAGTATGTAATTTTATGTCAAAATAGCGTTGTCAACGTTTGGTTCAGGAGACCCTAGGGAACACAAAACAGTTGGGCTGTTTGGGGGGGGGGGGTATGTGGGCCCCAGTATAACCATGAACTATATCACATTATTACATTATAAATATATGTCTCATTAATATTTGCCATATTGTGGTTTGTAGAGGTGATCGCCTTCCCTGCAGGTGGTATAGCGGCGCTCATCGTCATGTGTATCGTGGTAGTGATGGTTATCGTCAAGGTGGTGTGCGTCATTACCGGCTACGACAGCAGACTGCCCGTTATACGGGTGGACCCCGAGGATCCCAAACAGACCCTCCTGAATCTGGACTTGGGTGGGTCTCCCGATGGAGGAACTCAGGAGACGTCCACCACACCAGGTAGCTAGGGTTGGCACACTTAAAACCATTTGTCTAAAGGATAATTAGATATGCCACCGTACCGTGGCGATAAAGCGCCTGTTTCAGAAGAGCACCGGTCTTATTTAAGCGCCGGGGTACATGGGTCTTGAAACGTGGCTTAAAATATAAGCGCCTGCCTTGGGTGTGAGGGCCCGCCAAATTGAGGAGCTCCCTGGCGCTAAATCGCGACAGTACGGTACCCATTATGGTGGGGTGTGATCATGCAGTGATAGTTATTTAGTTATATTTTCCCTACGTGACATCATTAGACAACACTTCATTATGGGCATTAATTGTGTGGATCAATGTCTAGGCCAATGATGATTCCTCTGCATTGATTAGAGAAGGTAACAATAGTATTACATTTACGTATATGGCCTTTCCGATAACCTGAATAGACCTATAGCAAAACACAGCAGGTCCATTTTTGTTATTGGGGGTGGGGGAGGGGCTTTACGTGTTTGCTGGCCTTGGTTATTTGTGCTTCTACTATGAGCAATCTAAATCTGGGTATAACTGCAACATCGATGTACATAGTATATTCATGTCTGTCTGTGTATTTTCAGGTGAGGGCAGCTCCTCCGGCCGGCCCCCTACTGCCCCGCCTGCCCCCAGCAGACTACACACCTCACATTCCTCGGGCACCGTGACTGGGGCCCACCTCTCCCCGGACACACACGAGTGCTGGGACTCGGACGGCATAGAGAGTTACTCGCCGCCACGTCTGAAGCGTTACGTCAGCGTGCGTGCCTCCAGGATACTTAAACTCTGAGGGCCCTTAAGTCCTGCCAACAGCCCCCTATCTTTCCGGAGACTAATGAGTGCTTTGTGGCCGGACTTGTCTCCTCACACTGACCGATATGATAAATGGTGGCTGTGCCTCCACTTTTGGAAGATGAAATGTAAACGGCGTCTAGATTCCATCTGACCTGAGGTCACAAAAGACCCCTCCTACCATTATATTATTGTGAGTCAGATAAAGAGCATGGTGATCAAAACACGCCGACCTACCATGCCTGTTATAATCATGATAACATTGATAAGGGATGTGGGAGATCCAGGGGCGGATGGGGAGTACAGAGCAAGGTAGGAAGCCAGGGCGACACTGTAATACCAATAGGAGTGCACATCCTTTTGTTTGGTAATGTGCTCAGTCGTGTCACACTAGTTGTGGTTATTGCGTTATAGCATGCAATGTGATCGTTTTGGACTGTGAAGGCTATTTATAACAATGCTATGCTGATACTTCATGCATGCCAAATCAACCAACCCGGGATCTTGAAAGCTATTCGCTGCCATTCATTCTTCATCGGGGAAGTGAGTAAAACCAAATATCTGTGGTAAAACCTATAGCTTCTACCAGTGTATACGTATAATGGCATCATAATGGCCTGACCACATTATCATTACGGTTTGTGAATGGTTTTCTGGTTTTGGTAGATCGTCATACATACAAAAGATCCCCTCTGCTGTACAATATTTTCATACTACAAGGTATTATTAGTGTAGACCACTAAAATACTTCTTTAAATATATACCATAGTTGGCTGGCAACAGTTCTAAACAGCTTATGTATCGTTTACGATAGTGACTAAAGTGGTATAACTCAGACAAAGTACAGCATCAGCCGGGCCCTTGTATGAATTATGTTATCCCCAGTCACGGCTAAGTTTACTCGTCTGCGACTCGTGATGAGCTTTGACTGATACCAATATGACTGTGGCTGTAATATACATATATATACTACTTAGACACCGGTAAGGCTAGAGATATGCATGTCAGTAAGCCCTGCTACCGCTGTGTGCTTGGGCGTCTATGTAGATTGTGTAGATTATGTAGGTGACGGACAGCTGGCCTAGTCGTCCCTGTTTTCATGAGGATATATTGGCATACATCTGAAATTATGCCATGTGATTATTGTGAAACTAACAACATGGCGAAACATGTAGAAAGGGATTGATGGAATCCAAGAATGATATCCATTTCCATGCATAGTTCTTTTCTTCGAGCTGTCCTAAAGTGCTAATTGCAAATGTTGCAATATGCTAAATAGCGGTAACCATTTTGAAATAAAGACAAGTTTTATCAAAACTCTGACGTAGCCTGTTTTGTATGAAGGGATCCGCAATACTAGATTTGTACATCAAGCAGTGTAGAAAAGTTCCCATTCGACCACTTAGAACTATGCTGCCATATACTGAGCAGTACCACTCCACCTCCTCCAAACATGTATATAATAATATTTTGACCAACTCTAGTTGATCCTAATTAAAATCTATATGCAAAGAAATGTAACTATTGTCCTCTATTGAAATATACTTTTATTATATAAAACCAAATACGACAATTTATTATTTACAAATACGACAACAATGTATTTACTAAAATATTTAAAATAAAATTCATTTTGTATACTACCGAGGAGTACATGAAGTAATGTTTACATATATACATATTTCTGAAGATAACAAGTAACACGTACACATGTGTGTACGAATGTATGAATATAATTATCTCACCTGACCAGTCAATAACCACAAGGTGGATGTAACAAGATGTAGATTTACACGGCCCTACACTAGGGGGTAATGGACATTCTGTAACTAGCGACCTCTTTCTACAAGTCGTAAATAACATAGGGAAGTATATATAATTTAAGATTACATTCATATTTCTATATATACAAATACATTATACCTATATAATTATAATTCATACGTACATACTTGTTTATCACAGTGCTATTCGTGCTAACAATGTGAATTTTCTAAATGTCGAGGCCTACATATCATATCAAATGATTAGACCACTCTTTGAAAGCATCCGATTATACATTTCTTTCTATAATAACTGTTAATAAATAACTATATATTCGTTTGCACATTGAAGAATCTTATTCTCTCACAAAACGTTTAAAATAAGTAACCTATCGGTAATTATATTGAACAAGGTACAGTTTAATTCGTTTGCAACTTGTTGTTACCACTCAAAACGCTCGCTGTTTATCATTATTATTGCACTAAATCTCAACCAATCACCAAGGTAATACTTAGGCCGATCATCATGTCTCATACAAGTACCAATAGTGTTGGTCTACTGCGTAACAGACGCCCATCTCGTGATTGTCATCGATATCACATGTTGATAACATGCTCTCTTGACTATACATATATTATTGACAATATACTACAGGCATAACAATTTTTGCCTAGAATACAGATATCAAATGCTGGAAAGTGGTCACTGACCAATAGAAGGCAACTGTGAACGTGTCCATGAGAGGTATTCCGACATTTTTCCAGATTTGAAATTATATATTTTCTATACAAAACACCCTAGGAAGTCCCGATTCATGTATGCGCCATATCCCAACTCACTAGTTCGCTAACTTTCATGCATAATATGTTCTGACATGTATACAATTTCGTCTCGATTAATTGATGCCAATAGTACCTGATGATGATGTGGTTATGATGGGGATGGTAGGAGTCAGGACACCGGCCCCCCCTCCGCCAAGGGTAAAGGTTAGTGTTAGGGTTAAGGTTGGGTGTTGGGGTATAATCTCTGGGATGGTAGGCATCAATATGGGCTCCCAATATCCGGAATTGTGGACCTCTTACTCGCCAGGGATTATGGAATCCTTTTGGTGGACGAGAGCGGGAGATTCCGGGGAGGGGGGATCTTCTAGAACCATGATAGAAAGTTGATCCTGTGCGGCGCCTATCCATAAAGGAGGAACGCATTAAAGGCCAACATGTTGGTACCCCTACAGTACTAAACAGTCGGAGTGGAGCCGGGACAGGTACTCAATCCTGTTTATAGGATGGGTGGGTGTTTGAGGGGAGGAGGACAGAGGTCTCCGGCATTTTCTACTTCTCGGAAGTATTTCGAACAGACCTGAATAATGTTTTTGTGTGTTTAAATAAGGGTTGATGTGTTTTGTCAAATCAGAAATCTGTGGTCTATGTTATGACAGTAAATGATTACTTGGTTACAAGAAGGAGTCCAGGGTAAGCATAGCATCTTACGGCCTAACTCCGCCCTTGCAGATTACATAGTACACCTAGCCGGTATTAGGGGTGGTGCCACAATCATTTTGTCTAACAAATCGCTTCGCCTGAACGCGAAGAGGTTGAGTGGTGAAATCTAGTTAATTCCTGAGAAAAAGTTACCCACGGTTTAACCCACACCGCATTAGAAGAAATTTTCAGCCTCTGCTGAATAAAAGACCCTCCCATATTCAAATTAATCCTGCCGATTCGGCAAACAACAACAATAGGCTACGAACGGTGTCCTCTTCAATGTTTGCCGCAGCAAACGTATTTGTCGCGGCGACGAAGAACAAGTATGCAAAGTAGGTTGAATACGGTACATATCTATGAGGTAAGAACGTCCGCATAATTAGTAAACAATATATATAAGCCAACCAGGTGGCAATTACAACGGTGACTGCATGGATTGTCTTGATTTGGACCAACATCCGCCGTTCTACATAACACAAATAAGACTAAAAAATACATCTTTTCTGGCTCATACGTGTGGCTTACCGTAAAACCTTGCGTATAAGCCTAACTCGCGTATAAGCCGCACCCCGAGTTTGTGCCGATACTATAAGCCGAACCAGAGATCTGAGTATGGTGACATTTAGTACTGTACCATAGTAACAAAAACTCGCGTATAAGCCGCACCCTGACCCTGGGCCGATGCTATAAGCCGCACCGCCGATCTGACTCGCGTACTAGCCGCGGCTTATACGCAAGGTTTTACGGTACTTTAAATGGAGAATACCATGAAGTAGAGATATGTACAATGCACATTTGTGCTCATTATTTACATCCCACTTCCACCCATTGGTTTACATTCACACTATTATGTACGCAGGGATCAGATCACTGGAGGTCAACAAGCAGACCGATTCCTGGTCACGTCTGCTGATACTGTACAGACCAGTTCCTGGTCACGTGTGCCGAGACTCTACAGACCGGTTCCTTGTCATGTCTGCTGATACTGTACAGACCGGTTCCTGGTCACGTCTGCCGCGACTGTACAGACCGGTTCCTGGTCACGTGTGCCGAGACTCTACAGACCGGTTCCTCATCACGTCTGAGACTACATTAGCTAACACCAGTAATAAACCCGCAACCACCCACCCCCCGGACATGTGTTAAACTTCACTCTATTATAATAGTGTTGGCTCGAGGCCGCTTTGAGTTATTGTTGTTAGAACTCCCCGTGTGGACTATGGTTTGTTGCTGGGTCCCTGGATGCTCCTCGATGATCAAACAGTCATCATCGTCATCTTCATCTAGGGGTCGTTTCACGCCACTTAACACAGTGGTGGGTTTTTCTACTGCTACCTTTTCCTGATGTCCACTAATACTGGCCATTGGCATCAATTGCTTGATGCGTGACTCTTTAAAACTAAAGTAGCCTGAGCTCTCCAGGCTGGATGTGGACGACACATTCAGCCCTCCGCTGGGGACACCCAGAGGAGTAAAGCCTGTGCTGTGTGTCGATGACTGTGAATTATTACTGAGGTTGCGTACCGGTGAGTTCCGCGCCGGCGAGTTCCGTGCGGGCGAGTTCCGTGCCGGTGAGTTCCTAACAGGTGAGTTCCGCATGGGGGAGTTACTGAGTCCTTTTGTAGGTGTGTTGGAGCCATGGCTGTGACAGCTCTCACTTGAGCTGCTCCGCTCTGAGCTCTTCTTTTTGCGACGGCGCTGGGCCAAGGGTGCCTTGGTGACATCCTGGAGCCGGAAACCTTCCCGGTAAGCTGTGTGGAACGAGTCCATTGTTACTTTAAGTTGTCGCTGGACGGCGGTCATGGAGGCAGGGTTGAGGCTGAGCACGTCCGGGGTAACCAGAGGTGTGGACATGTGCACGTGCTGCTTGGACAGCTGCAGCCAGCTGTTGGCCAGTAAGTCCGACATCACAAGACGGGATTTGGGATCAACTGTTAACAGACCTAGTAAACAGAAGACAAAAATAGGAACCGTATCAAATATTTGATTAAATAGACACTATCATTAATTATTGGTTTTAGTTATACCATGCACTGACATTATTACAAGCAGTTCGCTGCTCAAATTGTTGTTGGCATATATCATGGTATACAATGCATACCGTAGTCGATGTGACAAGCGCACAGTACGCTCAAAAAATTGTTTTAAATAAAAAATTCCCACACAAGTATTATTCATGTAGTCGGTAGTTACTACTGAGACAAGTGTAGGGTATGGTATATTATGAGTTGTTACTTTACATCCAGGAGACCGAGGTAACTCTAAAAGATCCTCGGATTGCTGCCTGGAGTTAAGTGTACACTGCACTCTAGAGGGAGCCATCTCCTCTCTCGGGCCCAGTATGCCCCTCTACTTATGTCGATTTCACACGGAACCACGGTATATACAACCCACAGCTCCCCTTAATTAAGTCTTCAGTCAGTGCTGGCCCTAGGCTGACATAACTTCCACCATCCATACTGTGTGGACACTGATACATACGCTAGATGCTGAGTTAGTTTCCTGATTAGGAAACGGGTTTATTCTTGGTGAATAAATATTTATTTTAGCACTTGCAAACTGCCGTTTTGCCTTCTTATTTACATAGAGCCTAAATATACAGTTACCCGAAGGACTTCATAAGTCCTGACGGTTAAACTGTTGTTCTAACGAAGCCTAGGCACCGGTTTAGTGCCTAGGGGGTACATGGGAGATGCATACCCGGATGTAGGTCAGTAGGTCAGAGCAAGGCACCGCAGCTATTTATCTGAAAAACTAAATAGTAATTAGTGTACCATTAACCACATATTACTAATTACACGTTGCAGAACAATTAACCAACTATTTAATATTTGTTCTGGGGAAGGCAGGGTGGGCCCATGTACCCCCTAGGCACTAAACCGGTGCCTAGGCTTCGTTAGAACAACAGTTTAACCGTCAGGACTTATGAAGTCCTTCGGGTAACTGTATATTCCAACTCACCCGGCACCAGTTTAGTGCCGGGGGACCTGGGAGATCTTCAAAGCCTTCAAGATAAATAGCTGAATGTACTAATAGTCATTACATAACTTACATAATAAACTACTAGCACTGCTAATACTGAAAATTAGACATTTTATTCAATATCCATTTCCAGCTGGCTCAACAAACAACCGAGCAACAATTTTTTCATAACACAGAAAAAATATCACAATTAATTCATGGCAGTGAATAAATGAATCACAATTAATTCATTACAGTGAATGAGTAGACATATCAAAACTGAACTTCCTGCACAGCTTCACGTAGCATAGCATCTGCTACTGTGACCCTTGGTATTTCTTTTACCTTTTTCTTGTAGTGGGCAGCCATCGTCCTTTCATGTTTCCATGAACCATAGGACATGATTTCCGTCGTGGCAACACCTAGTCTAGCCCCCGCTGATGCACCAGCGCCCCTAGTTGAATGGGCACCATACAATTTGATGTCAATCCCTGCTTGTCTCAACAGAGATAACACCCACCTTTTTGCTGTGTCGGGAGAAATGAACTTAAACTTACTAATGTAAGACAGGAACAACTGTGAATACTTCCTTACATGTCTAGTTCTGTGTATGTATGCTTTCAACGCAGCGACCACACACAACCTTGGTTCTTGAGTACATGGTTCTAATACAATCGTACTCAATGGTGTACCTGTTTTTGCTACTTTCAAGGTTTTAGTCAACACAAACCTTGCTGCCCCAGAGTCCGTCCACGTGAGTCTGTTCAGGTGCAAATCAGCCAATACCTGACTGCGTTGCCCTGAGATCAACAAAATGAGCACAATCAATTTTTCAGACAATTGTTTCAACGTAAGGCCTTCATTTGGACCCCAGATTTTAAACAAGTCAAACACTTGACGTACATCCCAAAACTCTGAATACCTTGGTGAAGGTGGATTTTTCAAGTACGCCGATCTCACCGCCTTACAAACCCAGAATTGCTTTCCCACAGAGCTGCCATCCTGTAGTCTTGGTAACAATGCTGAAAGAGCACAACGAGCACAATTAATAGCACTAAACGACAACTTTGCTTCAGACAACAACCTTATGTACTTACAGATCTGAAATTCTCTAGGTTGCTTCTTATCAACCTTATTAACCACACAAAATGTATTCCACTTATTCATATAAGTATTATACACTTTCCTGGTAGCTGGCTTCCAACTTTCAATGAGAAACACTGCAGTTTGTTTATCACACCCATGACATTGTACTAGTTCTCTTTCTAGAGCAAGGAAATGATCAGTGGAATTCGGTTTAGAAACCCGTCTTGACGCTTTCTCAGATCTGATCTGCTCCACAGATTTCCATTTTTGGAACCTATCTTCATTTGTCGTTTTGCCAGTCTCTTTAGCCTTGGATACCATGGTTTTGTTGGCCAATCTGGAGCTACCAACACTGTCATTGTTGGTTTGTCGTGTTCTACCTTGTTGATCACCCGTTGCAGCATACTGAAAGGTGGAAATGCATAGGCTTTTAAGTCAGTCCATGATAACGAAAAAGCATCAATCCACATTGCATATGGATCTGGCTTCCAGGCACAGTAGTCAAGGCACTTAGAATTAATTCTAGAAGCAAACAAGTCCACCTCCGGTTTACCAAACCTAGCGCAGGCTTTTCCAAAAACCTTTTGACTCAACTCCCATTCCAAGTTATCGTTGAACTTCCTGGAAGCCTTATCCGCCACAATATTCTTGATACCTGGCAGATGAGAGATGGTGATCCAATTTCCAGCACCTTCCGCCCACGTCCAGATTTTTTGGGCCTCATGGTTACAAGTGGGTGATCTTACTCCACCCATCTTCCTCACATAGTTGATAGCAGTGGTGTTATCAGTCTGAACATGCACATGAGAATCTTTCAGGTCACCCAAACACCTTAACGCGAAGTAAATGGCCTTCAATTCCAACACATTAATGTGAGTGACTTCCTCGGGTAACCATCGACCCCCCACCACTTCATTCGGAATGTCAGCCCCCCATCCTAGCATACTAGCATCTGTAGCAATTGATAGATCTGGTGAGTCTGGTCTAATCAATCTAACAGCACAGTCCACATGTTGAATCCACCATTCAATGTCCCAAACTGCTTTCTTAGACAACCACATAACGTTACCGAAGTCACCCCCAGTTCTAGCCAGAGCTGCATTCCTGTCAGATTCCAATGCTTTGATATGTGCTTGTCCGTAATCCACCGCTGGTGTGAAGGAAGTGAGTAACCCCACCATACATGCACACTCTCTAATTTTGATTTGCTCTTTATCCAAAATATCTTTAGCAGCTAAAAAGAATTTATCAACTTTTGAGTCTGGAAGAGAAACCTGAAGTTTCACTGAATCTATCCAAAATCCCAGAAACTTCAACTGCTGACTCGGCTGTAGAGCAGACTTTTTTGGATGTATCACAAGTCCTAGAGTGTCCATGAGAAGAGCTAACTTCATTGTTGTTTCAAAACATTCCTGTGGCGAGTTTGCAATGATAAATGAATCATCAATATACGGGAAACATTCTCCTCCAGATTTCCTAATTTGTGCAAACACGGGTGTGAGTATCTTAGTGAAAACTCTAGGAGCACACGCTAAGCCATTTGGTAACACTGTATACTGGTATAAGACCCCCTGCCAACAGAATTTTAGAAACTTCCTATCCTGTTTCCTGATAGAAAATGAATAATAGGCGTCTTTCAGGTCAATGGAAGACATGAATGCTGATTGGGTCACCATCTCGACTGCCGTTTGTAGAGAAAACATTTTAAAATGTTGGTATTCTACTTTCTTATTCAGGTTCGTTAAGTCCAGAATAATTCTGACATGCCCGTCCGGTTTTGGCCTAGCAAAAATGTTAGAGATCCATTCCCCTGATTCATGATGAGTTTCCTCAATTACACCTTTACCCAACATTTCTTGAATTTCAATGTTGACCCCTTTTTGTTCTGAGACAGACAATTTATAAGGAAAAGGCACTTTATCCTGTAAAGGAATTTCAGTAAAAGGTATAGCTATGCCTTTAACATTATCTAAGATCCAGGGATCTGAAGTAACCTTCCTCCATGCATTAACATAATGCCGAGTTTGACCTGCCTCAAACGAGTCTGGAGTGTGTGTAAATACCGGTACATCAAATTGTGTTGAAGTACCACCCACCTCAGCACTCGAGTCAGAGTCAGAAGCATCTACTTCTTGCCTCCTCGGTGTGATTGGCGGTTCTCTTTGTAGTCTCGCTGTTGGTAGTATTCCTTGTCCTTGTACTTGTCTTTCTTGTAGCTGGCCTTGTACTTGTTCTTGTTCTTGTTGTAGTTGTATCCTCCGCCTTGGTTGTTCCCGCTGTTGTAGGGAAACCCCGATTTCTTAGTTTTCTTCTTGGGATCAGGTTTCTGGGGCGGCTTGCCGAGCATGTCATTGGCAAATTGAATGTCTTCTTTAGACTGAGTAAGTGCCTCCTTAGCACTCGGACCAAACAACCACTTTCCACCAATAGGAGCAATGATAACGTCGTCTGCCACCGGTTTAAGCAGCTTAGGCCTAAGCGCTTCTCGACGTCTTCTTAGAAGATTGTTGTTTGCAAAAGCCAAGAGCTTTAACCCATCCATCATCTTTTCACCCGCTTTATTGATCTTATCATCAGTGTCACCTCTTTCTAAGATCTCAGTGCACATAGGCATGAACGCTGTCATAGCTGCCAGTATCATGGTTTGTGATGCTTTAACATGAGTATCAGCTGACTTGTAGCTGTAATCAACATCTTTCCTGGCTGCCAATGCTGGTTCCAATGTTGGTACCAACATCGCGGGAATATTCTCAGGAGGAGGGTAAGACTCGGCTAGAGTCAAAGCTACTTTCTCCTCAATACTTGTAGTTACCAGCTTAGTTGTCAGCACCGCCAACACTTTAAGCACAGCAGGAGATTTAGGATCCTCTGAAGACGTCTCCACAATCTCCTTGGCAAGATTCTTAAAGACACCGTCTTTAATGCCATCAAAAGCGTTTTCCTCCTTCTTCTCAGGGTTAGGGTCAGGTTCATCACCCCCTCCCCCACCCCCACCCCCACCAGCACCACCGGCACCGATGTTGGGGTCCGGAGTTTTACTACGTGAGCGATGTGGCGACTTGTCAGGCGACCTCCTATGTGGGGACCTCCTTTGTGGGGACCTCCTATGTATAGGCCTCCCCCTATCCTGCTGTGAATCCTCAGATTGTTCACTTTCTTCATCATACTCATGCCTATAATCCTCATCATATCTATGCAGGCGGGGAATCTGTCTCCCTGTGTTATGGTACCGATGATAGTACCTGTCATACCCCGAGTCAGTGTCACGATGTCCAAAGCGCCGCTTTAGCCTGTAATACTGCTCCTCTTCATCCTCACTATCATATTTACGTTTCCTCTTCTTCTTCTTTCCCTTTCTACCTTGCCTATCATTAACAGACTCATTCGCCGAATGACTGTTCTCCTTATCCTCAGCGGACTTGGATCTGGAGCGTGAGCGTGACACCTCGTGGGCTCCAGCTGTCACATTACCAGAGCCACTAGCCGTAACAACAGCATTCCCTGCTGTGTTAACTTTGGACAAAACAGCAGACTGCTGTTTTAATGTCCTGACAGAATCCCCTCCTGTCTTTGTCACTTCACTAGTTTTAGTAGTGCCCGGCATGGTTCCACCGGCAACCAATTCGGTCAAAACAACCAAGATGGCGGCTGTTGTTTTGCTCCGCTTTCAGTCACCCCGTGCCTGAAACGCAGAAAAACCATGGTTAGTTTTCCTCCAAACTAAATTTTTCTGCCATCCACCGGACTAGCATACTAAACTTATACCATGTCAGCAAGGAAGGGAACAATAATGGTGAAATAACCTGTAAAGAAGAGAAAATACTCACCTCGCTCCGCCGACGTCAACCCTCTCTCGGTGTCATGCGGCTACTGACCTACATCCGGGTATGCATCTCCCAGGTCCCCCGGCACTAAACTGGTGCCGGGTGAGTTGGAATAAGAACCATTACACAAGCAATGAGTAAATAAAATTGATTAATCTGTGATCTTACCCTTTACTGCGTTCTATAATATCTCCCAATCTCTTTCAGTTTTAGAAAAGAAGAAAATATTACCTTTGATAACAGATTTTGCCTCATTAGACACTACGTCCCAGCTCGCACCAGTCAGTTTGAATTCGCCGCCTCGAATCCTGTCCATAACCTCTTGAGCACCTGTAGCTCGAGTGCGGTGACTGTTTTGGAATGGCGCCTTTCCGCAGAGCATGGTATACTAAAACAAAAGAGTATACAGTAGGATGATATAGTTGACTTATATAGCTATAGAGCTTCAGATATTTACACTGGCGGCCCCCCCTATTGACACTATTGTTAAAACATTCAATGTACAAGTACAAATATGTAATTACATGTAAAAATGTACACTTAACACAATATTCTGCAACATCAATCGCAATTATCAATTGTGAATTCAGTGCGTGGACTAAAGAAAGCATTACTTTCCTAATAATTTCTAGACGTTGTTTACCGGTACTCACCAAAATTACTCCTAAACTCCACAAGTCGCATGACTCGTCATACTGGCCACCATTGGTGATGGCACGTTTCAACACTTCAGGTGCGGCATAATGAAGCGTGAAGCAAGGTGTCGTCAGTCCCTCGGAACCTTGCTTTTGTCGTGCAAACCCGAAGTCAACTATCTTTATTGTTGGATGTTCCTCGTCTACGTTTACAAAGAGTATATTCTGAAAAGGGGACAAATCGTACTTTACAAGAACGTTTGGAAAAAACAACATGGATCTGTGTACGAAATGATTACAATGCTAAGGTGGTATATTTTCTCACAGAGAGCAATATGATCTCATCCTGCCCTCCGGTTTAATGAATATTAACAATTAGATTTGCCAATGAACAGTGATAATGTTCGTATCTTTGTAACTTTCTATCCAGTGGACTTTTTATTGGGGAATATACTAACTGATCTAAGGCCTGGACAGCATAACGGCATTGCCGAGTCCAGTGGCAGATTATGTATTTACATAATAAATGTATACCTTAATAAAAACACTTTAAAAAAATCTTGACTTCAACCAACTTGAGGGTTTAGGTGCCTGTGTACAATACCAGATCTTCTAACTGATCTGGATTTCGACCTACTTGAGAGTTTAGGTGCCTGTGTACAATACCAGATCTTCTAGCTGATCTGGATGTCGACCTACTTGAGGGTTTAGGTGCCTGTGTACAACAACACATGTATACTGATACTTACCTCAGGCTTTAGGTCTCTGTGCACAACACCGTGGTTGTGCATGTAGTTGACGGCTGACACGATTTGCTGGAATATCTGACTCGCCTCTGTCTCGGTGAAACACTTCTTTTTGCGGATCCTGTTCAGCAGCTCACCCCCTCTTAAGTAGTCCAGGATGATGTATGTATGGAACTGGAAAATAGTCAACGTTGTACAAAGCTGTAGTCGAAACATGTAGGCTTCAAAAGTTTATTCTACATCTTGGGGAAATTTTATTTTGTTTCCCGTCAAATCTATAGGCTGAAATACCGACAGATTGAATACTCTGAAGGAGACAAAAGTTCCCACTCTGATAGAAAAGCGACTCTCATCTGCCATGTCTGCTATGATTCTACATCTTAACAAAGAGTGGGCTTAACAAAGACGTTGGTGATAACCTCAAGGTGCTTACCAGAAGAGGGTCCATTCATGTACATTCTTTATTAAACTGCAAATTTAGCGTTTTCTATTGTTATCATGACAGACTTTAGCAAGTCTACTACCCACTGAACCCTGTTCACTTACCTCATCGTGAAACACGTCCTGAAACTGCACAATACAAGTCTACTACCCCATCTGCACCCTGTCCACTTACCCTATCCTGAAACACATCCTGAAGCTGCACTATACAAGTCTACTACCCACTGAACCCTGTTCACTTACCTCATCGTGAAACACGTCCTGAAGCTGCACTATACAAGTCTACTACCCCATCTGCACCCTGTCCACTTACCTCACCTTGAAACACGTCCTGAAGCTGCACTATACAAGTCTACTACCCCATCTGCACCCTATACACTTACCTCATCGTGAAACACGTCTTGAAGCTGCACTTTACAAGTCTGCTACCCCATCTGCATCCTATACACTTACCTCATTTTGAAACACGTCCTGAAGCTGCACTATACAAGTCTACTACCCCATCTGCACCCTATACACTTACCTCATCGTGAAACACGTCCTGAAGCTGCACTATACAAGTCTACTACCCCATCTGCACCCTGTACACTTACCTCATCATGAAACACGTCCTGAAGCTGCACTATACAAGTCTACTACCCCATCTGCACCCTGTCCACTTACCTCATCGTGAAACACGTCCTGAAGCTGCACTATACAAGTCTACTACCCCATCTGCACCCTGTCCACTTACCTCATCGTGAAACACGTCCTGAAGCTGCACAATGTGCTGATGACCTTGACACTGTCTAAGGAGATGGATCTCACGGGAACAGTCGATTCGTCGAGTGACGATTTTCACAGCATACTCCTGCCCGGTCCGTTTATGCTTACATTTTCTAAAAAATACCAGTAAAATTATACTTTTGAAATCGGGACTGTACTAGTAATTCGTCTAAAAGGTCTATTTTTGATGTAAATAATAGAAGATATATTTGACAAAATCCACATGCAGCGTCATGATTGACATCCATTTGGGTGATTCAATCTCCAATCTGTTGATTATATCCTAATGGATGTGAAACTCAAACTATGGCTTGAAATATAGCATATGCATACAAATGTCACAACCACTGTAGTACATTTGAATAGTCATCTGTTAATCTCACCTGCAAACTGAAAACGTCCCATCACCTAGAATATCTTCTCGCATATTTATGTAGTAGTTCTGAAAAAATGATGAGTTCTGAAAAATGGAATAGAACATTATCAAATTAATTTATTAGTTAGCAAGGACGGTGCACTCTCTTATTGGTAGAGTGATCTCTAGCGTTTTTGAAATTTTGGCACCATTGTACATGTATAAGATGCAGTAGTGGCATTTACCTAATTCATTCGAAACGTATTAGTGTATTAGATTAGTTGTAATACCATATCAAATATAAAATGTAGTAAAATCATGAGTAGGCGTCCATGGAGTTCAACGCCTACATGCAACTGGTCGTAACAGATGTCCCCGGTATACATCTACACTACCACCGCGGTATATGATCTCTTGGTGGATTAACCATACCTGGAACTGACTCTGCATGAAGATGTCGTCTCTGGGCCTGTGCTCTTGTGAAGGGTTGAGGAGGTCGGCCGTGATATGGTTCTCTGAGAACAGTATGGACGGTGCTATGTAGGAATAGCCCTGCAATAACAAGCAGTTTTTCTGTCATTTCATAGCCATCAATCTGATTTTTCGTCAAAAATGTGTACGAGTAGAATTTCTCTCTGTGTCAATTTTTAAATTGATCACATTCTGATAACCTGCCGACTATACTATGCTAACTTGGTCCAAACTGCTTCTGTTGTAGGCCTGTACAGTGTGGTATAGTGCAAGTCTGCAAAAGAAGCATCTGCAAAAGAAGCAGTGCCTGCGAAATAACAGTATAAGAGGGATTACACAAGGATAGTTTATGTACATGAATATTCATTGACCAGAAACAACATACCTTGAATATTTCACTCTGCATTGGGACGATGGCGGGTGAGTCAGCAGGAATCATGCTGGTGAATTCGTCGCTGAAGTTACTTGTGTCCAGTGGGTTCTTAATGGCAGGCTGGAATGGTGGTGCTGTTTTTCGCAATTCCAGATCATCCCAGTTCAATGCCTACCAGGAAACAAAATTGTCAATAATAAGTTAAACTATCCTCACTGAATTGCGTTTGCATGTACTTGATGTGTTTTTTTTTGTCAGTTTTAAAAATAGTTTTGTCGTTCTTCTCACAATATATGTAATATTGAAATGAAAAACTATAGCATTTTCTTTTCGCGTCAGAGGAAGGCAGCTCCCAGCTTTCATCTTACAAGGAACTATAGTTTCAGAGGTTCTCCTTCCAACCAAACGTTATCGAATGATAGGCATCGACAGTGTACATTGGCGCATGAAAAGGTACAACAGAATGGAAAACATTAAAGACCCGAAAGTATACCTACAGGACAAAATATATAACGAGACAAGAATGAATCAAATGGAGTAACAAGCCAAAAGAGACATAAATAGTTGGTTAACATTAACGATATAACATTCGACTATCTTCAAATAGGTCATTTTATTACGAAGGTACGAGGTTTCGATTGGATATTTCCATGTGGAATATACTCGTCAACTATATCTTTGTCTTTGCTTGGGGGGGGAGAGGGGGCATGTCTATAAAGACTCTACACACTTACCTTGAAGAAGGGGTGACTTTTAATGCCTTCAGAGCCTAAAGCACCGAGGCGCTTCTTGGGGTCTTTAGTGAGAAGGCTCAGTATGAAGTCTCGCACCTCGTTAGAAAAACTTTTTGGCATTGGTGGATTCGACTTCATGATTCGTCTGTATTGAGAAACGGGAATTTTGTTTAGTTATGGCAAACCTAATCTAAAGTTGATAGCTGTAACAGTTTCTACCTCAAGACGCCTCCTCATTATATAAATGATTATCCAAGCAGGTTTAAAAAAGATTAACCATTTACCCCGGATTAAAACACAGTACAAGTAGTAGACCTGTGTTGAAGTATTTCAAAACATCTTTCACTTAATGATCCAGCATATAAAACTTTACCGGTACATATATCCTACACATGTGTTCCGATGGTATGCCAACCAAATATGTCACTATACCTAGAGTCTAGTAATATTATATATGAGGCGGATAACCAGCCACAATTACTTACTTTGAGATTTCCGATTGTGAATTCTTCTCTCCATCTACTGTAAACGGTGAGGCGCCAGTGAGCAGCTCATATGTGAGTACTCCCAGTGACCACCAGTCGACGGCCTGTGGTCAAACAACCCAGAATATATTAATATTTGGGCGGGGGGGGGGGGGAGGGGTATTAATAAAACTGCAAAACGAATACGGTACTTGGAGCACTTCTTTGACAACGTACCATTCTAACAAACTTTTTTTCAACTTTTTTGTTCAACTTTGCTTTATATTACGCCTGCATAATTACTATATGAATATCATTATTCGTCATCAATGTGAACCTTTAGCACTTAATTTCTTTGATTACTGTTACCAAATACTTACAATAACAGTCTGCAGATCACCAGCTGTCATTCTTTAAACATGTATATAAAACATTGACTCAACCCCTATCTCTACCCCTACCTCCGCACCCCCTTTCCAACCAGTGACCCAAATGAATCCGGAGTTAAAGAACAATCATTATAGATTCTCAAATAAATCAGTTTCATACAAAGCAGAACCTAGACTTACAAAGTCGTGTCCGATATTGGTACCCTTGACAACCTCAGGCGCCATGTACTCGATAGTTCCACAGAAGGAGTACGCTCGTTGGGTCTAATAAAGTGGAAAGTCATAGATGTAATTGTTACAGCATATGAAATTATGAACGACAAACATTTTATCAGTGTGGCTGTACAAGAACAGGGTTTAAATGTGATTGACTGTCCACAGCGACACATATTCAGCCAATATAATCCTACACAGACTACTTTGTGATCGAGACATAATTGCTAGCCACATCATAGCGGGTCAGTGCATATTTCGATATCAATGAAGAATATTCTGTTTTATGTATAAAAAATACCTAAATGATGATGCTATGTTTGCCCCCTGTGTCCTACAGCCTACAACTCACCTTATCATGCGGTAGGAATTCTTTGCTGAGTCCAAAGTCGGTGAGGATGACGTGGCCATCGTGGTCAAGCAGGATGTTCTCTAACTTAATATCTCTATAAATAATTCCAAGCTGAAAAGACAGAACGGTATACAATGTGAACTCTTTAAGGCTACATCATGGCTTAATTAATGTTTTACCTCCTTTGTTTTCATGATGCCTGAACACGTAAATGCATGAGGCATGTCTACTCGTTACGGCTGCACTCATGCATCATGTCATCTCTATGGGGTTGTGTGTAAATTCGTTTATTTAAACTGTGAATCCTGTAGGTTTGATCGATCGATTTTCGTTTATTTAGACTGACCATGTATACGGTAGGCAAGAATTGTGCATGTAATTATTTCCTTTCCAGTTGCTTGCAAACAAATGTTTTCTGAAATCCACATGTTGCTACGCAGTCGAGGAGTCGACATGACTGTATGACCCTTAGACGAGTAATGTTAGAAGGAACTTTGTTTAACAATTACTGGCATATCAAACTACATGTATAAACACGGTGTGATTATGTGCACGCATAGTATGTCATAGTATCAGCAGTCAAGACACATACCTTGTGCAATGTATCCAAGGCAAGCACCACTTCGCCAATGTATATGCGCACTTCGTCTTCAGAGAACTGTTCACGTTGGTACAGATGAGTGAAGAGCTCTCCTCCGCTCACATAGTCTGACAGAGAATAGGCAAAGGTGTAATAAAAGTTCATGGTTGATCGCTACAGGATGGGCCCAATGCTCCCGTTTCTGAACATTTGGCATAAATATGTCCAAAATATGTACATGTATATATTACACAACTACACAGCTGTATGACACAATCAATTCAAATGAAGGATGTCTTTTGAGAAAATATTAGTTAATGCTGTATTTGGATTTCCAGTCTCGTTTCTTTATGATTTATTCCAATACTCGTTAAAGGCATAGCTTTGTCTGGACTCGCTAGAATGGGCCACTGGATAATAAACTTCCCAAAAATGACTCATACAATGCAGGGTTTCAATAAAGAGCATCTATCTTCCGACAACTGGTACAAGATGGTTGTACTAAGGGTTTTACATTTTGTACATTTTCAGAAGAATCATTAAAAACATGCTCCTACCTAAGATCAAATGAAGTTTGGCCTCTGTCTGGAAAGCGTAGTGGAGTGTAACAAGAAAAGGTGATTGTCGAATAACCTCCAGGACTTGGCGTTCCGTTTTTGTGTGTTCTGTTGTCTTCGTTTTCTGGACTATGCTTGCTTTCTTCAGGACCTTCATAGCATACAACTTGCCATGGTCTGAACCACCTGATTTTCGCACCAGGAACACCTTGCCGTATGCTGAAATAATTAAATGCAAACTTAAGATCATGAACTTGGAGATCAGTGAGTGAGCCATACAGAACACCGAAAAATGTTTATGCACACAGACCAAGGTGGCCAAGGCAGGGGCCATATGAACCATAATTTAATGAGAACCTACAAAGTTCATTAAAAAATGTAAATTCATTGAATAATACTTCCAGAACTACAACTTTGCTTCTAATAGGAATATCATAAATTCTTTTCACTGTTGGAACGCTGAGATCATGGCGGCCATTATGGCCGATGTCTGATGAGCCCACATCAGACATTACGATTCTACAAAAGCCGATGTGCCGATGTAATTTCGGCGACACTGGAGCAGTCATCCCAAATACACATCAGTCACCCCAAATACACACCATCCATCCCTAATACACATCAGGCACCCCAAATACACACCAGGCACCCCAAATACACACCATCCATCCCTAATACACATCAGGCACCCCAAATACACCTAATACATGTACCTTAAATATACAGCAGTCAGAATCGGGGGCGAATTCAAGAGGTAGGGAACGCTGGACTCCCCCCCCCCCCCCCGATTACACATCGGGCAGCCGGTTACACATCGGGCAGCGGTTACACATCAGGCAGCCAGATACACATCAGGTGACCTGCGTATACACTGAGTGCCCAGTATACATCTATGTGTTTGACTAATAGCATGGGAGTGCATGTTCACATCGGACATTCTATCCCCAAACAACACTAAAAACACCTGCCACACCATCCGGTTTATATCGGTTTTGTAAAATGAAGCAATTTTAAAGAGAAAGAATTAAAGGATGGGAACGCATGTGATAATGCATTTCTCCTCTTACCTCCTGTGCCTAACACCTTGAGCAGTTCGAAGTCCTTCATGCTCACTTTACTTTTGTCTTGCATATTAACTGAAATATATGAAATATAAGGCATGTTTATATGTTGCATGTCCAGTCACATCTATCCAAAACGGGTGCTTAGGTATGGCACTTACTGTAATCTGACCAGTGCAAAAGTTATTTCAGTTTACAATCGTGTACTCCTGGTATTCATGGATTCTGAGTTAATAAATATATGTAAGGCCAGAAACAAGAGGTGTGTTTCAGGCAACATGGTCCAAAATATTTGGTTAGGTAGGTCAGATTTTTTTTTTTCTAATGTTGGAGATACCTGGAATGAGTCGCAAACCACCACATTGACTCGCGTGTCGGGTCATCACGATGACTCACCAATTCTTACAATAACTAGGAATATCATGATAATATATATATTGTTGGGTATATTTGTTAAAAAGCAATTTCCTGAGGTCGGACAATTAATTAGGCATGGGATCTGTTCTTCTTGATAAAAATGTTGCTAAAATGTCCGAAAAAATATGAATATTTTGCCAAAAAAAATAATATATATATTTCCAAAATAGGAAAGAAATGCTAGGGTCGGCCCTTTTTTGAAACTAGGGTCGGGTTGCCTGAAACACACCTTTTATTTATTTTTGGCCTGAGTAAACATGTCATTGGTGTGACCTGAAAATTACCATGTCCATGGTATAACGGTCACACTATTGCTTTTTGTCCAAAATGTGTATTACTTTATTATAAGGGCTCCCAAGTTCATATAACCTTGTGTCTCAATAAAATCACTAGTCCTGATGAAGATCTGCAAAGATCGAAACGTTGACTCTGAATAGTAACCAGCCGTTTTGTTATCACTTGAAAGCAAGTTTAAACCCGAGGAGGGTTTTGGGAATATTTTCCACTCTTCAATACTTTATTATATGTATAGGCCTACGTGTATATTTGACATAGGCCTACAGATGAACTCTACTATTGTTATCATTATTACAAATATAAGCCTTCTCTAAAGCTGCTTGTATACGTTCACTATATGGAAACACGATTTGATGAGATCACCTGTATGTCATACATTGTAAACCAGCATGCAAGTTCTATGGACAATAAAGCCAAATATTATTCTTTTAAAAAAAAACGGGGAAAAAACAACATAACTTCAAGTCATAAGTAAATGTGTTCGTCGTTTAAAACTGAAATGATGTGTCACACAACTTCACCAGACACAAATTTGCCTGACATACACATCTTCAGACTTCACCCAATGTCCAGCCAGAGTAGGAGTAGGACTGGTAATTTGAAGCGTCCATTTGAAGTCCCATATATTGTGGACATCAGTCCCAGGTGGTGCCATATCAATGACGTCCCCGGGCAGATGGGGTCATGCACCAGTCCTACAATCCGTGAGTAGGCGGCCCTATAGGGGAGACCGGGGCAAAACGGACCCCTTAAGGGAAGATGGCATATAACTCAGAGGTAAACCCCTGAATTGAAACATTTATTTTTTCATAACAAAGCATAGAAGTATACCATCCATGAAAATAATTAATATTGTGCTAGTATCATTAATAGCATTGTGGGATAGCGTAACATATTCTGACCTAAGAAGGTCATGGGCTAAAAGTCCCGGGGCAAAAGGGTTTTTGAGGCGGGGCAAAAGGGACCCTGGAAATTTCTTAATTTTGAATTATTATCTTTTTTCATAATTTTCTTGCTCCCATCTTTTAGCTATGTTATTACTCAGTTCTTTAGGTATTTCTTTGTTGTCATGCATGACCATTATCTACCATTTTTCAATTTTAATTGATTTTTGTGACCATTGAATGTCATGCATTTCAATAAAATTTCCCCCGAATTCAGGAAAAATTCTCCAAAACCCCAAAAATACCCCCCAAAAATACAAATTGGCTAAGAAGTAATTTTATATTGAAATAACCATGTCTCATCATTATTTTCATTTTGTAGGCCAAGCATGGTTATTTTTTCATGTTTTGACCATTTTTATGGGGTTTCACCATAGGAATTCTGATTGTAAGGGGGGGGGGGTCCGTTTTGCCCCAGCTTCATGAAAAATATGTGAAAAAATGATCTTGCCAAAATAAATGATTGTAGGGTAATATTTTTTTCCAATGACTTTGCAAATATGCTACACAATATTTTAGCTATGAAATATTATTGTTTTAGCCATAAAACATTAACATATACCTCTTTTTTAATTCTCAGAAGCTTATAAACTGATTTTTGCAAAATTAGATCAAGATCTCTAGTTTCAGTTTTTTCTTTATGGAATCCAGAATACCATAGGTAGCATCGAATTTCTTTTTTTAAACATGTTATTTCTAGCAATTATATGAGCCAATTTGAAAAAAATATGGAATTTATAACTGAGAACTGAGTTAGGGGTCGGGTCCGTTTTGCCCCGGGGGTCCGTTTTGCCCCGGTCTCCCCTACCTGGTCCTGAGGCTGTACGCAGTACAGTTACTGTTAGTGTTAAAGCGAGTGCACTCAGCCAGTGGCAGTGCAGTGTGTATTTGAAATAAAGGACAGTCTAGTCGTTTACCCACTGACCCCGCCCAGTCTGGAGGGGTTTATCAAACCCCTTCTCTCTCCCGATGGCCTGTCTTAAGTTGTGCTACTCTCCTCTAAAAAAGTAAAGGACTCAAAAAAATTTAAATAGTAAAAACAATCTGTCTTGAAAACAAAGCCCTTGAAATAGTGTTGTCACTGATGCCAGAGTTAGCTAGGCTGCGCCTATTTTGAGCTTTGTCTGCACCGAGTGCATGCGGAAATACAGTCAACAACGTACCATTTTTCAGCTCAATTGTTACCAACTCTGCATGAGAATCTGATGTATTCGGAGATTTCCCCGGAGAATCCATTGTGCTAGCATGAATAAAGCAATCCTTGATTGAGTTTCTCCTAGTTTCTCCTGACCGAGATTCGCAGGACCACAAACCGGAAGTTGATTTGGTAAACAGGAAGCACGTGTCTGCTAAGCCTGCAATCGGTACCGTTGTCTCCGAAGCAGACGCGAAAGAGACGCAAAGCGGACGCTCGGCTTGCAGTACTGCATTTCAAGAGTATAGGCAGGATGGTATAGGCCTACGGTACAAAAGTTGATACCATTTTTTATAGAGGGCCCCATATGCCTCAATTCGCATTTAGGTAATAGGAGATAGGGCCTATTGACAACAAATAGAAGGGAGTTGATTTAGCCTACCCAATTTATATATGAGCTGTTATTGTACACATATACTTATAGGAGATATATATTGCCATAGGTATGATATTTTAGAGGCCAAAGCAAATGGCATGGTTTGTGTGTGACAGGATTGAGAAGTTTTTACATGTAGGCTATAAATACCATGATTCAGTTTGGAAAGATTATAAGCATGTGAGTGGCCTCACAGATGACTCAGGGTTAGCTGGGTATGTAGCTTATCATGTACTTAGGGGCCGTCCATAAATGATGTCATGCTTTTTTGGACCATTTTTGACCCCCCCTCCCCCCCTTGTCATGTTTCGTCATGCAACCCTTGACCCCCCTAAAAAAATGACGTCATGCAGAGAGTGGCTGTCCTAGGTTTTCTGGGCGGATTAGTACCATGATACCATAAATGTATACATTTAAAGAGATAAGTCCTCTATTACTAGCTGGGGGGGGGGGGGGGGGCTGCAGGCTAGGTGGATTTTCCCACACCTGTAATGGAGTGAGTTTGTCTCACCCTCCTCCCCCCCACTGCCTTTCAAAAATGGCCCGAGTACCGTAATCAGATGGATCATATTTAATTTTGACACCCCTGCCCAGCATGGAGGCTTTAAGTCCCCCCCCCCCCCCCTACCGAAGGCTGTTTTTCATTATGACCCCCCCCTATCCACCAAGCCCCCTACCCCAACTGGCAACTGACTTGGCCCAAACATTTGTTGAAGGGAGCAGACTTGAGTCGATTTATTGCCCTGGGGGTGGTCATTGGGGGGCATCCCAAGGACTTTTGATTTCTTTTCATTATCTTACATCATTGGAACCTTGATTTATTTGATGGTGAATACGGCAGCCCCGTTGGTTTAAGGAAAGAACGCCATATTTCACACACACCCCTGCAATATGAAACCCTCAGTCATATTTCACGGCCTGTCAAAAAAAGGTCTGTCATTCTTGTGACCCAACCCTTAAAATCCCCCAAACTTCCCTAAGAGACCACTTGTGGTACCTGGGAGGAATGGACTGTCTTAGTTTTCCTCAACTTTGGTTAGATCTTAATTCCTCCCCCTTCATACAATCTTGATATGCTACAGAATCCCCCCCCCCCCCCGCCATGTCAAATCTACTGCCCCTGAGAGGATTGGGGAATGAAATGCGGGATTGGGCAATTATTGGGAAGGGGCAACCGGAGCAGGGGTGCACCCCTGACTGGTTGCAGCAAATGGAAGGCAAAGCATAGGGGGATCTTTAGAGTATGAATCTACAGTTTTAGCCACAGTTTTAGGCTAAATTTACTACTTTTGGAAATACCACACACCCTCAGAAAAGTGAGAGTCATTGTCGCTAAAACTACCATCACCTGAGAGTCAGGCAGTGCCTGACCCTCAGGTGAGGGCAGTTTTAGCGACAATGACTCTCACTTTTCTGTGTGTGCATGGGACCCTCTAATATATTGCCCACATATAGAGGAAATTGTATTGTTGAAAATTCAGAAATTCAAGAAGTAACCGTAAATGGTGCCCACCACCCCCCTGCTGCAGACAATTTTGAAAATACATAATGCCAAATTCTCCACTGATATTTCCTGTTTTCCTGACTTTCTTTTCCTTGCTTTCTGTCGTTTCCTTTCCAATCACTTTTTTTCTCAAACATGACATCATGCACCACATGACCCCCCCTCCCCCCTTGTCATGTTTGGAGATGGTACATGGTACCCCCCTCCCCCCCTCCTGCATGACGTCATTTATGGACAGCCCCTTAGGGAGTGTTCATTTTTTAACAACAGGGGGGGCTGGTGAGTTTTCATTTTGACACGCAAGTTATTTTGCCCCCCCCCCTTTCAATTTTTCTGCATAAATTTGCATTGCATCGCTGTGTTGCATCAGTGCTACCTAGAAATGAATCTATACTTGATATATAGGATAGGTGTAAGCTTTATTTACAATACCTATCCCTATGTTTTTTCATGGCATGTACCATAAAACCCCTCCTTTAGCTAAGACAGACTTATTTTGTGGTATATTTTTCCTAACTAGGGGGTCATCTTAAAGGTGGGGTTTTCTGAAGGGAGTAAATGTACTCCTAGAAATGGCCATTAAATATTCAAATTGCAAGTTTTGATTTTGATCTCTGTGTGAATATTAGGGACACAATACCTAGCCAGCTTCCAGTAAATCCCAGCCATACATACTCAATCAGTGCTTCAGATGGGGGTCAGAGCGGCATATCCGTCTCCTAACTGGAACATTTCAGAATCTAGAAGCATAGGCGGCGGAACCGTGGGGGATGTGGGGGTTGCAACCCCCACAATATTTCAAGTGTGGGGGATGGAAAATGTTTCAACCCCCACATTTTTTGGGAAGGGGTTTACTTTTTTTTGAATAAACAGAGAAGTTTTTAATTCTATACCTCTTTACTTTATTGAGCAAAGGTAAAATGACTACCCCATTTCTGCTGAGATTTAAATAATATAGTATGTGGGCCCTTGTAACTTGTACAGGGGTCCCTTAGTAGTTTTGACCCCCCCCCCCCCACCCTCCGATTCCACCTCCACCCCCATCTCTTCATCACTTCCTCACCATTCCCACCCTCTGGGTAGTTGGTCTGCTCAACCCCCACACTTTTCTGACCGCTCCGCCGCCTATGAGAAGTCAAATGGTGTATTCATGTGCACTTTGAAAGCTTTATAGGAAGGGTTGGTGGAATCGTAAATGGATTGTATACCCATGAGTTGACAATTTTGAATAACCTTTATGTTACTCTAATCTAATCTGCTGGTGGAATCCTGAATGGATTGTATACACACACGTTGACATTTTTGAATACTGGTAACCTTTATGTTTCTCTAATCTAATCTGTTGGTGGAATCCTGAATTGATTGTATACCCACAAGTTGACAATTTTGAATAACCTTTATGTTACTCTAATCTAATCTATTAATGTCCAGTATCATGTTCCATAAATGTCAACATTACAGCTGAATCATTCCTTCTAGGTATTGCTCTCAAGGTCAAGTTAAAAATGAATGGCCTTGATCCAAGCCGGTGGCCTGGTCAATCAACAGGGCAGTCTAGTCCTAGTTTGAAACAAACAGCTGGTAACAACCTATCTGGAATGATGAAGCATCCTAGGTAGATCACTATTTTAGTCTCTATTATTGTTTTTTCGACTCGGTCATTTTATTGCAACTATATAGCAGCAGATGAAATCTGCCAAAAAAGAAATGTGTAAAAAGATGAACAGTTGGTAGTCGTTTGGGCACAACTGCATAGATCCATGTACTGAATGACAGAAATGTGATGCAAACCACACTAGCATTTCATCAAACATGTAATAGGCCTACAACCGGTTCCCTTTTTTACACTGAATAATCTGTTCGGTTTTAGTTGGAATTACTACAAACCTTTTTCAACATTAGATAAGCAAATCGTTCCTCTACCTGCCATACAACGGGTGCATTGATACATTGTAAAACAATTTTGTTGATGCAATAATGGGAATTCTGTAAATTTTGGAATATCAATTTGGGGGGTGCCAAACCATGTCCGATTTTGGTTCAAACTCCACGAACTTTTCTTTTTTGCAGTCTGGTCTTACTGTTATACCAGCAAAAACAATCAACCAGTAGACTGGCCTGTTGAAAACACACATCTTACTGGCAAATGTGGGACTACAGTGCACACCAGACATGCAAACTCCGAAGAGGAAAAAGGTTTTTGGGGGGAAATGCCACCGCAAGAAAATTTGAAAGCCTAGCTATGACTAGCAACGCTGCAATCTGATGTATTTTGGCATACAATATATTAGGCCAAAAAAATAAATTGTGTGTTTAAGTAGCCTTTATGTTGGGTCCAATGTTCACAAAATATGCAAAATTTGCATATATATTTTTTTTTTCCCTACAAGACAGATTTTTATCTGAAAGAAGGGGGTCGTCTTAAAGGTGGGGTTTTATTACATAGGATCAAAGAGGAAATACATATCAAGTCTTTTTCATACAAGACGAATTTTATTCTCAAAGTAGGGGGTCGTCCCAAAGGCGGGGTCGTCTTAAAGGAGGGGTTTTACGGTAAGCCTTGATTTGATACCAAATATGCCTATATTTGTTTATTTCACTCACATTTTTCATTTTAAAAAAACATTAAAAAATTATTTTTTTTCTTTTGAGTCAAAAAAAAATTAGGGTCGGCCTTGTTTAGCTAGGTAGGGTCCGGTGACCGGAAACACAACTTTTTTTTAATTTGGCCTTAAGGCTCAGCTCTGAATTATTTATGATTTGGGGCTGGAAACTTGGTAATTTTTTAGGAAAGGTTTTTAGGAAAATTGGAAATCTAGACTTCAAATAGTGCATTCTGCTGCATTTTGGCCAAAAATATATTGCAACTTGGATCTGTATTATTCAGCCTCTATAATTGGGGCCTTATCTTTTTTGAGGAAAGGTTTTGGGAAGATTTGAAAATCTAGACCTGAAATGCTGCATTCTGGTGCATTTCTGCCAGAAATGTATCAAGGCTAAGACCTGTACTAGCCAGCCTTTATGATTGGGGATGGAACTTTTTCGGATGCAGGCATGGGATTGAGTTTTGAAGGAAAATCCAAAAAGCAGCCAAAAGATGTGATCTGCGGGAAATTTTGTATGATTTGCATGGCATAAATCCCTCTAGAAACTAAGACCCCCCCCCCTATTAATGTTAAAATATTTTTTCATTGGATCTGCACAAATCACAGGGATGACTTTTTTGGCCTTAAAAATCTGGAAATCCGGAAGAATATTTATATGCTGCTTGCCCAATACAGCGACCGCATCTATGGATGATCGAATCTATGAAATGAATGACCGCATCTAGAGGTGAGGGAGAAAACCACTACCGGGCACGTCCCCTACTCTTTTCGAAGGATAGCAAGTCTTCTTTTATTTGCCTGGTCCTAGCTACCTGGGCTAGTACCACAGTAGGCAGGGCCAGGCAAACCACGGCCTTTGATATCTCAGACGTGGTTCACTGAGGAGGGATCCCATGCCAGACCACCAGCAAGAAGGCCCGGGCCCGTGCATATGGGCAGCGGTTGCCAAACAGCTTACGTGACTGATCACAGCAGTAAGGCACGAGACCCCTCTAGTTTTGTCGCCTTTTACGAATCCGGTATGCCCATTGGTATTATGGAAGGCTCCCGATGAAGTTATTCTACTCCTTCATGCCCCATCATGAAAGTCCCCACTAACACCAATCACATGCCACAGCGGTACTAGAGGGGTTTGGGAGCATCCCCCCCCCCCCTCCCAAGAGAATTTTGAAAATCAAGAATCTTCTTGTCTGACACATAAAGGTAAATAGAGTTTTCATTGGATCAGGACAAATCACAAGAATGACCAATTTGATAAAGAAATCTGAGGAGTTTGCCTGCCCTCCAATGAAAATTTTGAAAATTCACAGAGTAAAATTGTTAGATTTAATGGGCAAGACACAAAGTGTCGCAAGAAAATTTTATGATTTTAGAGGTAATTTGCTGCATTTTAAGGCATTTCTACAGAAAAAGTGAAGAGTTAAAGTATTCAGCGTTGTGTCAAATCGCGCCCCCTCTAAAGATGTTGAGTTATTTTATGCCCCCGTCAAGAGGGTCAAGTTATTTTACGCCCCCCCCTAAACTCACCAACCCACCACCTGTTATTAAAAAATGAACACTCCCTTAGATATAGTAGTCCCTTATCCCATTTAGGGCGACTGTCCTACATGTAAGACGTTTTTGACATAGGGTAAACGTGGGTAATATCGCGCATGTGGTAATTCGAAACCCAAATCTACTTTGTTAATTCATCGCACACAAACCCCACGGCCGTAAATTTGCAAGGTCCGCCCCGGCTTGGGCCCGTTTTGCCTGGCCCTAATGTGGTTGGCAAGGTTACAATAGTCTGACCCGGCGTAGTTAATATTTCAGTGGGGGAATGTACGCTCTTATGGGCCCAGATATTAATCAAGACCTGGCTAGCGAGCCCCCAACCCCTTCCAAACCAACCAACCTCGCACACACCCCACCTAAAAGGCACAATTTTCAACTTTTTTTTATTTTGTCACGTTTTATTAAGTATCAATTAAATGTATTTTATTTACCTGTGCTATACATGTATGTCAGGAACTAGACATGAACAAAATCACCTAATACCGTAAAACCTCGCGTATAAGCCTAACTCGCGTATAAGCCGCACCCCTAACTTTGACAGATAATATAAGCCACAGAGGGGATCTGAAAATTGTTAATTTGGTACTGTAGTATACTTATAAAAACTCTTGTATAAGCCGCACCCTATATAGGCATGTTTGGTATCAAAAGTAAGCTGAGTCTGACTCGCGTACTAGCCGCGGCTTATACGTGAGGTTTTACTGTAATACAGTAAATGTAGATATTTTCGCGAATTTGCTAAAAAGGACATTTTCGCTGGTACTAAAATTCGCGAATTTCGGAGATTTGGCTATTTAATTCAATACTGTATAAATATTCGCTCTGTACATATTTTCGCGCATATTTAAAAATTGCGAAAATATGTAAGTTTACAGTATGTCAACTGGAACCAACTACCGTAAAACCTCGTGTAGAAGCCGCAGCTAGTACACGAATCAGATCGCTCGTGCGGCTTATAGGATCGGCCCAAAGTCGGGGTGCAGCTTATACGCGAGTTTTTCCAAATAGTCATTTGAAAAATCATGATTACTCAGGAACCGCATGGAGGCTGTGTGTGTGTGGGGGGGGGGGGGGGGGGGGTGGTGTCAGGCCACGGCATTCACCCGGGCACTACATTGTGCTCTTTGTATCAGACATGCAAACTCTGAAGAGGAAAAAATCTGAGCCCAGGATTTTTGGAAGTGGGGGAATGGATGTCCTGATGAGCACCGCAAGCCAAGCGCAGCGGTCCAACTAGGGGGGTTTGGGGGCATGCCCCCCCCAAGAAAATTTGAAATTCTAGACTTGAAATGGTGCATTCTGATGCATTTTGGCACAAAATATATCAAGTCTCAGCTCTGAATTATTTTCTATGATTGAGACTGGAAATTTGTTTATCTTTTTAGGAAAGGTTTTTTTTTAGGAAAAGTCTTGACTTGAAATAGTGCATCCTGCTGCACTTTGGCCAAAAATATATTACAACTCAGATCAGTATTATCCAGCCTCTATGATTGGGGTCTTATCTTTTTTGAGGAAAGGTTTTGGGAAGATTAGACAATCAGACCTGACCAGAATTGTATCAAAGCTAAGATCTGTATTAGCTAGTCTTTTCTTATGATTGGGGTTGGAACCTTGCTTTTTGGATGGAAAGGTCTTGGAAAATTTTGAAATTCTTGACTTCAAATGGTGCAATCTGATGCATTTTGGCACATCTGGCATGTCTACCCCCATCTTAAACCAGCACTAAAATAGTTATGTATTGATTTGCCACTCACATGTCACAGCAGTACTAGGGGGGTTTCGGGGCATGTCCCCCAAGAAAATTTTGAAAATCAAGAAGGCAAATGGTGATATTTAATGTATTTTGATCTTCTTGTCTGATGAAATTACAAGTCCCCCCCCCCCCCCCCCCCCACATAAAGGTAAACTGAGTTCTCGTTGGATCTGGACGAATCACAAGAATGACCAATTTGGAGGGGAAAAAAATCTGAGAAATCTGAGAAATCTGAGGAGTTTGCATGCCTGTTGTATGTACAGCCTGTCGGCCGGGGAGAAGGCATAACAACGCTGAGTTGGCAGTGTCAATGCCTCTTATTCGCACCTATGATGTAGCCCTACCCTGCCCCCCGCACACACAAGCCTCGTACACGGGAGGCAGCTGGGAAGGGGATGGGTGCCATCCATCGTGGGCATTTTGTCAGCTTTCTCAAGGTGGTTACACAGTGTGTGTATAGTCGGGGGCGCGAGTTTTTCCCAAGGACCACTCAGAGGGTAGGATCTGCCCAAAGTCAGGTTGCGGCTTCTACGCAAGTTAGGCTTATACGCGAGGTTTTACGGTACCAAAAGTTAAGCAATGATTGTGCATTTGGAAAGAAAATTCACAAATTATATGAACAAAGGATAATACCAGTTAGATATTTATTGAATTTCAGTGTAAATAACACATGATTGACATATACATGCGTGTTCTCAAGAACAAGTAATGCATCAAGCTGTTCGGTACTAAGGATGCGGCTTCAAGTAGAGCTACAGGCAGTCCTTGAGCTACAGGCAGTCCTTAAGTACTGAGGGGGTACATTTCAGGTAGCATTCTACAGTAATAGGATGATAAAGTCTCTCCAAACTGCTATAATATGGCTTCAAGTTTAGTTGCCAACTGTCCTCACGTACTGAAGTGTACGTTTTAGATATAATTGTATCAGCAATAGGTGGTTGATATTCTAACTCCATGTTAGTGAGGCAGTGATTCTCTGTGATTGTTGCGGTGAATAGGACATTTACTTCAGACGGAACAACATTTTCCTCTGCATCCGATGTTGAATTTCACCTCGGCGCAACATGAAATGCAGTACTTTCTGGATGGTTCGTTCCGGGTATTTCTGAAATAAGAGAAAGGAAACATGATTATCAGTTTCACAATCCCAAAGCAATAAGTTCATACATTCATAAGTTCATATACCTGAGTATATAGGGTAATATACACAGATATATGAAAAAGAGAAATTTCAGGAGAGTCAAGGCCATTTCTCTTGATTATACCTTCAAAGGTCACAAGGATAAGGCTCTTGCATAAAAATCATCATCTTTACCATCTCATTAATTTACAATTTAATAAAACAAACCATATATAATTAAGTAGCTTAAGTCATATGACCCATATGCTAATCAACACCACTAGCATATTATATATACCTACCTCCATCAGGTATAAAAGGAATCACTGAGCACCCTGTCCCATAAGAGTTGAGGATGGTCAGTGGACCTTAACTATATACTGTTCTTTATAATATTACAGGCTATAAAGCCTATTTATAGATAATAATAGAGCAGTCTAAATAAACAAATACAAACACAAACAAACATCAAATAACGAACTTCTAATAAATCAATATTTTAACATGAACTAATCATTTTCGTGTCCTAGACCAGTTTTCTTACCTGCAAGAAACCACACGTATATACATCAAGCATGTAGCTTAATTCATCAGATTTCTTTTCAGAGGGAAGGCTGCACAAAGCTCCCTCAGAAAAAAAGAGAATATGATCGTTAAAACGCACCTGTTTAACAAAGTCCTGTACGATAGCATGCTCCGATACCTGAGAGCCCACAACGAAACGCCGCTTAATCTGCTTCTCGACTCTGTTCATCACCTCCTGGTCATCATCAGTGGTGAAGCCCTCAGCCCCGGCCAGGCTGCCTGACATGGCGGCATCCAAAGTAGACACTTGGAACAAGCGCAGCGCCTCGTCAACATCAGCCTCTGTGGCAAACGGTGCCAGCCTCATCTTTGCAAGAGATTCTGATATGCGCACGATGGCCTCCAGTTGCCTAAAAGCACAGTGTCGGAGGTGTTATTTTATGTCTTTTATTGCTGTGAAGACTGGTGATTGTAGCTCGAACAAGGCAACAGTGGTCTGCTTCTTGTCAGAGAGAGCCGTCTAATCTGTAATTTTTTTGTATACACAACTTTTGAAACTTAATTCTAATAAATAATTTATCAATTACAATGGTTGAACTTTTTATTTTATAATGTAATTGGTGCATGCCCTGTGCATTTGGTTGTCCGATAGAGCTGTCACTGTGGTTGACAAGTTTCTGAAAATATGGGGGAAAAAGTCCCTTTGTAAAAGTACTTGAAACAGATCGCTTACCTCACGGTTATTGGTATGGAGATCCGCTTCCCGGTCTCCTTCTCATATTCTTGTGCCCCATTTCTCATCAGCACATAGCGGTTTTTCAGCTTGTCAGCAGCCTGGTTGCTAATCCTGGGGCCACACTTCCTAAAATTCAAAAAAAACAAAAACATATAAGCAGGGGTGTGAAATGAAAAAAATGGTTTCCGCTGAAGATGCTGCTTGAAGTGATGATGTGACTCCAAAACCTTACAAAATATAAACCTTAACATTATTAGGGGGTTTGGGGGCATGCCCCCCAAGAACATTTTGAAAATCTAGAAGCAGAATGGTGAAATGTCATGTATTTTGGTGTTCTGGTTTGACAATGTCCCCCCCCCCCCCTACATAAAGGGAAATAAATTTCTCATTGGATCTGGACAAATCTCAGGAACTATCCCTGCGGAGACAAAAACCGCAGATTTCCGCGTTTCCGCGGAGATTTCACACCCCTGATAAGGAAACATCCGAGTGCATCATTCATCAATAAGACATTGTGGCCAAGCTTACTAAGCAGTGAATATAAGACTTATTCTGGATCCCCCATTTGAAGGGACAAAGTTGGGGTTAGTGCTCGTTAATAGATTTTCACTCAGGATTACACTAGTTTGTCAGTACCTAATACCGCTAGAAACACAAACTTAGTAGTCCTTCGGAAAGATTTCTCTTATTCGTGATATCTAATTCTATGTAACAATAAATTAAGTCCCCCGGTATCTTTATTGAAAACCTGATAGAAAATGTGCTTACTGTCTGCAGTACGAGATGAACTTTTTGAGGGTATTAAGGTCCAGCTCCCCGCGCCGCTCCTCCTCTGTGGTCTGCTGGGCATTGGTGTGAAGGTTCATCACGTGCTTGGCCAAAGTCTACAATCAAAACAAAGCATTAGTCAATGTGTGATTTAACTCAATTGATATGCTGCCTCTTAGACGATGACATTTTCTGTAGTAGTTCTATTACATACTGTCTCAATATCATGCACAGCAGCCGTTTAATAATACATGTATGTTCATGTTGCTTTGATGATTATCAATTAAGTCAACACATAATGCATGCTTTACAGTAAATTACAAATAATAATGACCATAAATTTATCTTTAACTGAGCACGCGAAACTGATCACACTATGGGTTGCCAATGGTTCACATGTAGTTTAGCAACAACTTTCCTACTCTAGAAGCAGGCGTACTTGTGACCAAGGACTACTTACGATATCTCTCGCCTCATCATGTTCATCCTTCACAATGAAGATCATGTCAAAACGAGACAGAATGGTGGGCATGAAGTCGATGTTCTCCTCTCCCTTACTGTCGTCCCATCTGCCGAACACGCTGTTTGCTGCTGCTAGTACCGAGCACCGCGAGTTGAGTGTTGTAGTGATGCCAGCCTGTCAATATTTATAAAGGGTGGTCTTATTATTAAATGCATCACATGAGGACCTTTAAACGTGCAGTATATATCTCAATATATTAAAGACAATCTTTAGCACTATATAACAATATTATTAAGGACAATATTTAGCACTATATAACAAATGCCTACTTCCTCTCACCCAAACCCAAGATCTCTCATTAAGAATCGAGCTTCGCTGTTAGCCATGAGAAGCAGCAAACAACTCAGTCAGAAACGATAAAAAAAATACCCAGTCAATGTGTATGCATTTTCTTGTATGTTAAAAAGACTGACCTTAGCAATAGAGATGGTCTGTTGTTCCATGGCTTCATGGATAGCCACCCGGTCGTCTTCCCTCATCTTGTCGAATTCGTCGATGCAGACGACACCCCCATCAGCCAACACCATAGCGCCCCCCTCCATCACAAAGTTACGTGTCTGTGGGTCACGCGACACAGACGCCGTGAGTCCAGCAGCGCTGCTGCCTTTGCCGGATGTGTAGACGCCGACTGGAGCACAATTCTCTACAAACTTGAGCAGCTGTGACTTAGCTGTACCTGGGTCTCCCAACATGAGCACGTTCACATCCCCACGCCGACACAATCCATCGGGCATCCTGTAATTGTATTGTACATCAGTTAACTCATGCGGCGAAAAGTTGAGGTTTCGTGAATTATAGATCAAGTACTTCCTAAACAGTTGATACAACTGTATACTGAAAGTCTGGATTTGTAAACGCAACGTTATTTAGCATTAAAAGTACCGGAAATGCCATTCCCCGATTGATAACATATAATAATCTTAAAATATTGGTTAAAATCGTACAGATTGTCAAAATGATTTAATATTGAAATTTGAACTAAAGAGCAGGAGTTCTTACAAGTACGGGAAACAAGGCATCTCTGGTCTACATGTCTGTATTCATGTTTACTTTGTTTAACATTACTATAAATGTGCGTATAATCATGATGGAATATAGTCCTACGTAAAATATTACACATTGAAAACATGCACACTTTACCATGGGTATTGGTCATGTAATGTGAAACTCACCGTTTCCTTGAACCACCGAAAAGGAGGCATGCAATGGACCTCTTCAGCTCCTTGCAACCAAAAATGGAAGGTGCAACACTGTTTGTGATCATCTCATAGATGTTTGGGTTAGCTGCCAGATGGCGGAACTCGTCTTCCTCCTGGGGAGTGAGGGGCGCCCCAGTGCTACGACCCGGGCCGTCTGTGTCCACCTTAATACCCACGATGCGCAGATAGGGGGCACGGATTCCAACGTTCACTTTGTCACGGCCTCCACGCTGAATCATGGGGATAAAAGGTACAACATGTAGTTACCGTATATTTTGGAATACAATGTATACTTTATTCACCTGAATGAGCACAACACACTACCTTTCGTGCCCCCACCCCGACTACACATGTCCCAGACGAAAACCTTTGAAGTTTGTTTCTTTGTCAGAATGTAAATGCTATGCTGCTAATACAAGATAATTATAATCCTGGTCAAGTCTCCTAAAACAGGAAACATCTATAACCCCATACATTGGTTCAACACGTATGTGTGCCCCCTGGAAACTATACCATTACTGACAGGCTTTTAATGATCAGGCCAGGTACAGCTACAAGCACCCCATACCTCGGGCAGTTTACAATGAATATTTGTCTCACCTGTGATGTCTGGCCACCTTTCTTGATGCAGTAGATTCCGATGACGGTGACCCGGTTGCCAGGCACCACTCGCTCACACAGGTAGCGGTCGGCGTACATCTGCAGGTGACGCGGCATCTCACCGTTAGGGACAGAATCTGGTGCCTCTTGCAGCTTCAGAACTTGGAAGTCGACGCACTTGCACTTGTCAGGCACTATGAAGAACGGGTCGACTGGGCATCCTGGCCGTCCAGCCTGCTCACTAAAAGGGAAAAGTAAAGTTGCTATAGTCAATAACGTGCAGCTAAATCAGTTGAACAAGGCTGGGATCTAAGAACTTAGATCATCTAAGAAGGATCAAGAATGATCAGACCGGTTAGGGTTTTAAAGAAAACTAAAATTATTGCAGACTTTAATCAAACAGGTCGAAAACCTAGAAAACCAGATGTGCTTAGTTCTTGGATTTACTTACGTGGGGCATTTCCTTGGTAGAGCATAGCCTTCTAGACCAGGCTTCACGGGAATGTTGTTGATAAAGTTCTTACAACTCCTGCACTGGATACTCATCAGGATTGCCTTTGAGCGGATTGCCGAAGCTGCTATAACAATACCAGGTATCTTGACCAGCTTGGACATCTGTTCTGACTGTAAGGAGAAAATGAAGAGATATTTAAAGTAGGACCATATGGGAGGATGATGTTAACATGATTATTTTAAATGTATTGAAGATGGAAAATCCATGAAAACGAAAATACATACAACACAAATATGCAAATCCATGAGAGAAGCGTTACAAAGATAAACTCACAAAGGGGACTCAATAGTGTTCAGTAGTAGTCAATTGGGCGAACTGATCGTGTTTAAAAAACACACAAAAAAACACAAAAAGAAAACACGAGACAAGTCAGGTTCCCTAACTATGGAAATTTAATCAGGACTTTTTGTATTGACAGAAATCAAAGTAAACTTACTTTCATGTCCCTTAGACCACATGGATTTGAATTCCAGTTTATCATGACTTGAATTTCTTGGACGGTGTCTTCTCCCTCTGGCCTTGGTTGGGTAACCTCATCTGCCACTTCTTTAGCTGCATCTTCGAACTGTAAGTGACGGTACAAATATGAGAAACTTGATTTCAGGGAAAAACTTCCATCTCTGAATTATATCATCATTGAACCACATTCGACATTTCTTAACATGCATATATACAACTAGTACAAATACACATGAAATGAGAGCCATGTTTTGGAAACTGAAAGTGTGACGGGATAAACCTAGTCTTCAAAAGGCATAGTGAGGCAAAGATAGGTACATGGTAGGACATGGTATTATTATTTGGCCTTTCTAATTAATAGCACAGTTCCAGTGGAAACACATTTGACAACTGCATCGAGCGTGGTATGCCAGGTGATCGGGGACCGAAAATAAATAAGGAGGTAATAACAAAGTACATGTAAAATGCAATGAACGGTATAAACATAATCAAAGGTACAGAAAAAAATAAGTTGTAGTTAAGACTCTAGCGCATGTATAACCTGCAGCTAGGAGAACTAAACCTCCAGTGTGGTTTAAGAAATAGGGTTTGTCCAAGGGCGAGGTGCGGGTTATACATATTGTTTGAAAATTCAAGGTTCGTTGGAAAAAGCAACAGGGAATTTATACATACCAGGGGAAGGATGTCCGTTGGATTTAATTGAATTTTCTCTGCCAGTGTTTCATCGAAGCTTGCAACATCTTCCAAGTCAACTTCTAGCCAGTATTGGCCAAGATTGTAATGGCGTTTCAGTTGATCACTGGAAGGCAAAATAAAGCATACATGTACTATAATAATATGAAAAGACACATGAAATATCATACCGTAAAACCTCACGTAGAAGCTGCGGCGAGTACGCGAGTCAGATCACCAGTGCAGCTTATTATAGGATTGGTCCAAAGTCTGGGTGCGGGTTATAAGAGTTTTTCCAAATTTAAATTTCAAAAAGCACCTCAAGTTGGCCTTAACTTAACCCAGGAGCTGCAGGGAGCCGCCTAAGGCCACCTTTTTTTAATATATCAAGCATTCAAGGGGGGAAGGGGTCCGACCCCTCCTGGCTAGCCTATAGTCTATAGTTAAACCGAAGGTCTCGGTACCCCTATACCGAGGTCTGGGGGAGTGGCTACAGTTACATGACGGACAGGTACTGTGTGTAACTAGCCACAGTGGGGCAGTAGGAGTCACACACGAAGTCAGGCCTACAGGTCTTTAGTGCCATAATTTTCTCCCCAGAGGGCAGACCTGTACATTGACCATATCAGTAGCCTACAGGTCATAAGACCTGTCCAGGTGTACTCAGACCTCAGCCCCATGCTCTCTGTGCCCCAGGTAAACACAAACAACACAGTGCCTCTACATGGGTCCCATCAGTTTTGACCGTGTCACCGTGACCATGTCGATCTTTAGCCAAAGGGCCATGCCACTGTGTTGATTTTTATGTATATATAAACATACTACCGTAAAACCTCGCTTATAGGTCGATTTTTATTTGGAATTTATTTTTGCTATAGGTCGAATTTTCACCTCTTAAGTCCAATTCGACCTATAGGTGAGGTTTTGGAAAAAAGTAAAATTATTTAGGGACCCAAAATAGGTTAATTTTAATGCTGTAAAATACACACTTTTAGGGCATTGTTTTTCCATGTTAGGCTGATTTCATCACACCACATGTTGGGGGTCATCTTTAGGACAAAATGTCATGACTATTACTCACTTTGGCTATAGGAAAAGGGTGGTCATGGGGGGTCTGGGTTTGGGTGTGACCCCCTCAGAAAATCTCAAACTCCAATTCGACCTATAAGTGAGGTTTTCCAAAAAGTGAAAGCTTTTTCCTATAAGTCGATTTTTTCCCTCAAAATTCCAAATCGACCTATAAGTGAGGTCGACTTATAAGCGAGGTTTTACGGTAGGGACTTATAAAGATATCTGTGTCCGTCGATTTTTAAAGGGGCCGTGTCGCCCGTGTCCATTTTTAACCCATATAGAGCCACAACACAGGGCACCTGTCAATCACACAGGCCCAACTACCCACTCAGCACATACACTTGGAATTGTATCCCATTATTCTACTGATTCAAGTGTCATATGTACAATTATGTTGGTATAGCTTGGTCTGGCAAACATTCCTAAGCTACCATGGCAAAATATAGAGGTGGTAAGTAGCTATATTCTAGTCAATATACAAATATGTCATCTCCCTCTGAGTCTGACGAACCATGGTCTGACAGGTCATTTACATTTTACCCAATGTGAATGCTATTTATATGAGAGCTGGGGGTTTAAGAATAAGAGGGGGGGGGCACATTTTGATGCGTCTGAAGAGAACCCCCCCCCCCCCCCAGCCCAGGCCCCACCCCTGCTGTTGTCAAATATTGACAACTAAGTCTAAGAACATCAAATATGATCAAATCCGTGGGAAACACTGCATTCCATCCTTACAGATCTGACAATATAGACGTGAAAGTTCTGACTTGTGCTGTATGTGTTACTATTTTATTTAATCTGTGTGCTTTTTTAAAATCGTTATTGTATGCCTACTTACCGATAACGATAGCTGAAGTTGTCCTCGTGGAATTGGCGAATAAAGTCTCTAAATCGATTCTTGGTTTGCTGTCTTTTGGTAGTATTTTCATCTGTCTGGTCTTCAGAACCAAAGTTGTCACTGAAGAAAACTCCCGCATCGTCAAATCCAGCCATGGTGAGTACAGGTTCAAAACAGGGGGTGAAAATTAACGCGAAAATTAAATGCCCTGTGTGCTCCCTATCAGCGGTCAACAAAGCCCCAGCACTAAATTCGCGGGAAAATCTCCCGCCGATTTCGCTGGTACGCAGCAACTTTCTGTAAATGTAGATCAAGCCATCTGAAAACCAGCAAAGCTAGCCGGACATTCGCATCACGAATACTTCTAACTTCGCCACTAAACGGGTTGTTTATTTCTTCAAAGTAACTATAACAATTTTAGATACACAACATACATCTATTACTCTAATAGACCTCTAATTGTTTAGTACGAAAAAAGAGAATGAACGCAAGTTGAACTGTCCGCCATTTTCCCCTTGAACTGCGTTCGACTGACAAATATGGTGATCATATGGCTGGATTACACGTTATAATTCGGACGCAAGTTAGAATTATTGCTTTCAGATCTACAGAAAAAATGTATTTTAATGAATGTCACATGTTTAATTCCAAAGAGATCTGCTTGTCCTTGTGTTCGTCTATTTTTTAATGTCTCTCCAGGACTAGATGTAGGCCTGTCCCCACTCATCGATCACGGCCAAGGTAGTCTGCAGTGTGCATGGCGATTTTGTAAATTGTGGATGTTCGCTTGAAGATTCCACATCGATCATGCTTTCCAAGGCCTCTGTAGGATGGGCAGCTGCCAGTGCCGGCATTTGTTTCATTGGATATTGTATTTATTTTGACCACAAGCGAAGAAGCCACCCTGAATTTAAAAAGAACCTCAGAGAAAGTAAGTGCTTGAGACGAAACCAGCATGCCATGCCCATGTCTGCATCATATAATCATACCCGGTATCTAGACCCATGACTTTTGAGTCTACATACATGTAGGCCTACTAGGCTTACCTACTCTACTACCTGGTGCCCCCCCCAAGCCTACAGAACATGTAGGGAGTCCCCCCCCCCCCCATAGCCTACAGAACATGTGGGGGGCATAGGGAGTGCCCCCCCCCCAAGTAGCCTAAAGAAAATGTAGGGAGTGCCCCCCCCCAGTAGCCTACAGAACATGTAGGGAGTGCCCCCCCCCCCAGTAGCCTACAGAACATATAGGGAGTGCCCCCCCCCAGTAGCCTACAGAAAATGTAGGGAGTGCCCCCCCCGTAGCCTACAGAAAATGTAAGGAGTGCCCCCCCAGTAGCCTACAGAAAATGTAGGGAGTGCCCCCCCGTTGCCTACAGAAAATGTAGGGAGTGCCCCCCCCCCCAAGTAGCTACAGAAAATGTAGGGAGTGCCCCACTACTAGGAGCTGCTTGTTCCATATAACTACCATATTAAAACATTCTTAAATAATCTATAATGGGCGGAGGGGGAAGGTTGCGCATTACTTAAGTATCAAAACCAGCAGATTGTCCCAGCCCAAAATATAATCGACCCTTCCCCCTCCCCCCCAAGAGCAGTCGGTATATGTTCACACCGCCCCCTGTCAAGGGGTCGAAATTTGTTGTTACAAAATGATCACTCTCTATTAAATATCAATACTTGTTGTTATCATTCCTGACATTAAATCCACATGTGTTTCATTATCAGAAAGAAGAAGAACCAAGCACATCGAGACTTTGGGAATGGGAGGAGGAACCACACAGGTAATAATTTGTTTCCAGACACTTCAAGTGCCCTGAATTGGTCAACTCCAAGTAGCTAGGCCTACATGTATACAAGTGATATCTATAATATCCTTCACCAGTTTCCTAAAAGCTTCAAGGAAGATACATACATTGTGTCAAAAATCGTATGATATGTGTACACGAACCAAGCCCTCAGTGCGGGCATAGCATTTCCTCAAAGTTAGAGTAAAAAGACAGGACGGCTCTGGGTTCGAGTCAACCCGGACCAGGAGCCGTTCTGAGTTCTCTGGTAATGCGGCAGATGCGGGTTGTATGCAAGACATTATGGTAGAACCCAGTAGTTTTGTTTTCTTTGTTGAAATAATGTGCACGTCGGGAATATTTGAGTTCGGGCATGATGCGTTACAGGGCCTAATACCGTAAATCCCCCCGCGGGCAACCCGCATCTCGCATATATTATAACCTGCACCCTATGTTTGGGGGAATCCTATAGTAACATTTATTATGTCATTTGTGAAGCTTGCCTATGGTGCCCTACATGAGCATACTAATTGAGGTTACAGTGATAACTCAGTAATCGTTGAAACTGGTCTGGCTCCCACAGATACCGGACCTCAAAGACACAGAAGCCATGCAGCAATTCTTCCTGCAAGAAGTTCAACTTGGAGAGGAGCTTCTTGGAACAGGTAAGTCAGTTTAACTATTCTCGAGAGCAGAACCTACGTCACACAGAACAGTGTGGCCCTTATCAGGCTGGTCTCAATTTATATACCCGGTTAAATATATTTATAGATCTATGTATTAATTTATTCGTGTTAATTATTAGGTTAAGTATGAGGTGAAAATGTAATTTTTTTTAAAGTTTATTCCGGGAAAGTAGCGGATGAAGATACCTCACTTCTATCCCTATAGTACAGGCAACGCAGCTCATTCATAGGCACTACCTCAAACTAATTGCAACATAAAATTTTATACCACAATGCATTTCTTTGAAGTCCCTGGAATGACATACTGAAAGATTTTATCTTAATAACGAGGGGAAATATGCTTAATTAGTATAAGTTCATTAGCGCCTTATTTAGACAGTCCATATATATGGAGTGTGTGATAACCTTACTTTAGCTGAATATTTTTGCATGATTTCAAAGGCTAACATACTCATCTATTTATAGGTTATAACCATATCTTGAGAATTTATTGATTCAATATTTTTCTAATTAGCATAATGACAATTAAAGTCAGAAAATAAATACTTTCTTAAATGAATGTAATGACCATTGAAATATGCTCAGTTCAAATGTATTTCAAATGTGAGCAGGCAAGCAGAAAGGATAGTCCCAATGTGACCAGTTCCAATTTTAGCCACCATGGGGTGCCACCATGATCAAAAATGGAAGAAAAATGGCTAAAAAAAAGTCATATGGTATTTTTTTCCGTAGAATGCAAAAGGATTACACAAAACATTCCACTATAGGTGAAAAGCTTCTATGTTTAAAATCACATACTATACCTACAATCACATAGCGTCCTGAAATCACTGTGAAGGGTTGGTGATATGGATGGTTGAGTTACCTGTGAGATGGTCTGGTGGGGTCAAAGCTTTGGACCTCTATAGAGGGCGGGACAATTACAATTATTGAGTACAGATTTTACTTGGTCTCATAACATGTAACAATCAATTATCTGCAATACATCTTTATTCTTTTACCAAGGTGCTTCTTCCTTTTAAGATTCCTGACATAATGTTGATGGTGTAACTGATTGACTACAAAGGTACTGATGTGATCTGGGTGTGTGTTTCTTTGATCAGCTGGGTTCAAGATTTCTCTGCTACAAAAATGCATAAGCTAGAGGGGTGAATGGGCACAGAAAGAAGAGGGCCAAATAGAAAGTGCTAATGTAGAAAGTTGTAATAGTCTTATATCAACTTTCAAACAGGCAAGGACGTGCCTGCTGCTCAGACCAATAAAGCCAAAAAGCAGAAAACTGGTAGTCTAGAGGTAGTTGAAAAGGTTGATGCATTTATAAAGGTTGCTACATACTTAATAGAACATAAGGATGAACAAACAACAGTAAGTGAGTTTGTTTCAAAGGTGCAAGAATATGTTGGTATTCGGCCAACAATGCTTACCCTACTGCAGAAGAAATGTCTGCTGATGCCCCACTCAAGTACATCCCAGAACTGTTACAAATCTCTCTTAAGACTATGTTTGTTGGCAGCAAAGTTATAAGAAAGGTTGCATCTAACGGGCAGGCAATGATGCACGCCACAAGGCTGAAAGTTGCCCCTTTACAACTTGAGCTTGGTGTGCAGATGCATCATCATTTTGGATCAAGGTGTCTTGATGGACACTCTCAACAGATGCATGGATTCACATGTACATATTCTGAAGTGATGAGGAACCAAAATAATGCAGCAGTCGCTGAAGGTACAGACATTTCTGATTGTTCCTCCATTCAGAGACTTCAGTATGTTGACCATAATGTTGGAAATAATGTAGCAACTGTAGTAATGTAGGAATGGTTATTTTATTCTATTTTGAACATGATAATCCGTATGAGTCATTCTATCTATTAGCATCTTTATTCTTCCTATTTGGAATGAAAATTGTCTTTTAATGCCAACACAAATGAACAAGGACACTCATTTAGGCATTTAAAGTGTCTTAATAGATTCTAAATATAGAAGCTTTTCACCAATGATGGAATGTTCTGTGTCATCCTGTTGTATTATACAAAGAAAATTGCCATATGACATTATTTTTGACATTTTTCTTCCATTTGTGGCCATGGTTGGTACCCCTGGTGGTTAAAATTGTAACTTATACCACTTGGACTATCCTTTCTGCTTACCTGCTCACATTTGATATATGAACTAAATTTGAACTGAGGAAATATGAATGGTCATTACATTCATTTAAGAAAGTATTTATATTCTGACTTAATTGGTATTATGCTAATTAGAAAAATGTTAAATTCGTGAATTCTCAAGATATGGTTATAACCTATAAATAGACGGGTATGTTAGCCTTTGAAATCAGGCAAAAATATTCAGCCAAACTAAGGTTATCACACACTCCATATATATGGACTGTCTGAATAAGATGCTAATGAACTTATGCTAATTAAGCATATTTCCCCTCGTTATTAAGAAAAGATCTTTCAGCATGTCATGCTAGAGACTTCAAAGAAATGCATTGTGGTATAGAATTTCATGTTGCAATTAGTTTGAGGTCAAACTGTACATTGCCTGTACTACTAGGTTACTTTGTGGACGACCAAAGCATATATTGAAAACTCGTAACCTAGATCATATAAAAATGTATTTAAAAAAAAATCTCCCTTAAACCCCCAGCTCCCATATAAATAGCATTCAGCTTGGGAATATGCAAATGACCTGTCAGGCCATGGTTTGTCAGAGGGAGATGACATATTTGTGTATTGACTAGAATATAGCTACTTACCACCTCTATATTTTGTCATGGTAACTTATGAATGTTTCCCAGAGCAAGCTATACCAAAATAATTTTACACATGACAATTGAATCAGTAGAATAATGGGATACAATTCCAAGTGTATGTGCTGAGTGGGTGGTTGGGGCTATGTGATTGGCAGGTGCCCTGTGTTGTTTGTGTATACCTGGGGCACAGAAAGCATGGGGCTGAGGTCTGAGTACACCTCACAGGCCAGGACCCACACCTGGGCAGGCCTTATGACCTGTAAGTTACTGATGTGGTCACTGTACAGGTCTGCCCTCTGTGGAGAATTATGGCACTAAAGACCTTACTTTAGTACTGGGTGCCTGACCTAGTTTGTGTAGGACCTCCCCTCCCACTGCCCCACTGTGGCTACTTACACACAGCACCTGTCCGTCACCTTACAAGCCACTCCCCTGGACCTTACTGGACGTGCAGTAAGATCTGCGGGTTTAAGATAACACATCCCCAAAGGGGTCTAGAAAAAGATGCTAAAATCCTAATCGTAAGAGATCCAGTTTACCTACAACGAAAAGGATCGCAAAATCTGAAAGATATTCAGAATATAGCAAAAAGGTGAATTTCCTAGTACATTGCAGACGTAGCTAGACTCTTTACCGGCCCCTCTTTACCTCTCCCTAGCAACCAGAGTCCTTCTCCGCCCGAGAATATATGTCTCAATATCCCTTTGTGATGTTTTTTGGTTTTTTTTGAAATTCACAAAACCTGCTGTAAAAATTTAATAGGACTTTAATTATCGTTTAAAATTATTTTCAGTGATGTAACTAATGAAGAGGAGTTATTCCTATCACAATGGTTACCAGTTGATAGATAATACACCCTTAGAATTCTGTAGTAAATGCAGGAAATCATCTCATTGGTCGATAATTCCTCTTGCTACACGCATATATAGGCCTTGATGAGGTTATGGTGGTTTTGTTTTGCAGGTGACATTGAGCTTGGCGTGGAGCATCTAAGTAATGCTGTAGCCGTGTGTGGACAACCCCAACAGTTGCTGCAGGTGCTGCGGCAGACCCTACCACCACAGGTGTTCCAGATGTTGCTGCAACGACTCCCCGCTGTCAGCCAGGTACGCCTTACCGCACCAACCCACTGCTTGAACCCTTTGAATCCTTACCAATAAATACTTGGCTTCCTATGGCTTGCTATGAGGATGGCCTCTGAAAACTAAGTTCCCATGAAGACGGACCATACATCAATTCATATAGTATTCCTATGTAAATGGCGTTGACTATAGTCAACACTAGGCCTGCCATAGTGTCGATTATAGTCAATGCTAAGCATACAATGGCATCGGCTATAGTCGATGCTCGGTCCTAAAGATGCATATTAGCATAATTTGATGTGCATTGGTACGATATAAGCTGTAAGAGTATTCAGTTAGAGTATTTGCCAATTTACACTGATTAAAGATGTGCATCGACGTTGGCAAACCTCAACTACAGTAGGGTAGAATGCATTTCAGGTACACGTGGCGTACTTGTGGAGGAATTATTTTAACACACATTTCATCGTTTTTCAGAGGATTTCCAGTGCAGCAGCGTCGCCGTCAGTAATGGAGTCGTCTCTGGTCATGGACGACCTGGAGTAAGCAGCTCTTGCTACAAACAGAACATTGACATTTCACCAGCAGAGGTCTTCTGCTAACATCACAGTTTGGGTACACGGGGATGTCTTTTGTGATGTATCTAAGATTTTCCCGTGATCATTCAATCGACATTCTAGGAAATAATGGTGAAGATTGTATACGTTTATATTAACATTCACTGTATATAGTATGAGTAAGATATGGGGCGAGCGTCCAGATTCCAGCTTGTTAAGAAACCTATTGTTTTGAGTGAATGAACGTTATTGGAAAGATGACTTTGACATGCACCTTCTGAATGAACTTTATTGGAAAGATTACTTTGACGTGTACCTTCTGTCACGGTCACCAAATGTAGTCATGAGAACTAGAGCTGACTATTGTATAATAATGGTCTGAATATTACTTGTTTTGTATGAATTTGGAAAGTACGTGTAAGTACAATCATTCAACGTCTCCCCTTACCAACTCGTCGCCATTTATATTCTTCATGGTATGTGTTTATCTAATTATCGGCGCTGGACATGTCATGCTTTAATGTAAAACAAAAATAAAGTTGTTGACTTAAAAGGAATGTTTTATTTATTTTATTGAGTCAAAACCCTGCCTACGTTTTCAAAAAATGTCAAATGGAATCCTACTATTGAGCTCTATAAAATGGCTGGACGTGTTATTAAGCGATTCTATGGTGTTAAGATAGCATGAGATATTCCCTTGGGCGGTTGTTAAAGAGCAACAGTGTGCAACTTTATTAAAAGCCGCCATTTAGGATCTGGTCAAAAGATGACAAGCTTCAGAGATGTGCATGTTAATATGCTACAGATTGATACCCGCCGTGTTTACAAATTACTGCTGCATGCAAATGACTTTCTGTCGAAGATGAAATGTATAGGGCCTAGGCCCGCACTAATTCTTCATTGAAAGCTCTCCGTCTACTGAATGCAGTTGTAAAGGTGTTCGGCATTTCCTTATAGTTTTGCCTTCACTACTGTCCTCAGCGGGTACAGCTTTTTTTTTACACCCCCAACCCCTTAATTTACCATAAGAAACTTCAAAAATACCCATTTTGACTAAATCATTTCACCCATAAGGAAATATGGAATGAATTTGTAACTATATTAAAAGGGTCATGAAGAGATCTTCCACGGAAAAATTATTGCAAGTCTGAAGAAATGAGGCCACATGCCACAAGTCATTTTAATGAATTGCACAACTTTAACTGTTCTATAAAGGATCAAGTATCAAACCTTGACATCATATATCTAGCTCAAGATTAAGTTGCTCGGGATAGGGTTCTAGTTTTGACAATATTATGGATTATTTAAGTTATGTTACTTTCCACTGATTTGTATTCTACTTCCGAGCCTCTGTGACATAAGACACATTTGGGGAGCACAAAGGATACATAGGGCAATCAGAAGAAAAAATATCATGATATTGGAGATGGTCACCTGGGAAGATTTTGGTTGAGTCTGACACATAATCAGTCATAAGTGTTATGTACCTGTTGCATCGGTGAATACACACCTTCCAGCGGGAACTACCACAGCGAACATGTTTGTTATTCTCAGATTCCATCTCAAATGATATAAATAGCTGATACTAGTCTAAGACTAGACATGGTGCAGAAGTATGTGGTGAACCGAACTGGATGGAATATCAGTGAGAATTGAGTGGAAGTCATAAACTGTAAGTATATCTAGACTGTTCAATGAGTGGATGCCGGCTGCTGAAAAGACAGATGGATCCTTTCTGACTGGGGAGGAGAAGAAATTACACCCTGTCCTGCTTAAATTTGACGCTAAGCCAAAAATGTTGAAGGGCTACATCACACAATTCCAGCAGCGGGTGCAGAAAAATGAGACGGTCCCAGAGTATATCGCATCTGTTAGAGAGCTGGAACCACAGTGTGAGTTTAGGACATCCGAGGAGCAGCAAGTCTGTGTCCAACTCTTGAATGGTGTCAGTGACAGGAAGTTAAAAGACAAATTATGGGAGGATGACTTGACACTCGATCAGCTGATTCAAGCTTGTAACTTCCACATGTAGAAAATGATGACAAGGAAGATCATGGGTGGTCCTCCTGTGAAAACTGTGGTTATGTGCATTGACCAAGCCAGTGCCCAGCTTACAACCAGTCTTGCAATTACTGCCACAAAGTTGGTAATTTTGCTCAGCATTGCCACTCTCAGAAGTCTGTACATTATGCGGCGAATGAGTATGGCGGTCAAGGTTATGAATATGATGAGTACAGTGCAGTGGGTGGTGTAGTGTGTGAATAAGAGTCAGGGAACATTGCTATGGAGACGCTCAACATCCACATGGTTACACAGGATGTACATCTTGCCAACAGACAAAAGAGTATATGTTCAGTGGACCTTAGCACAAAATGTGATGGTTACATTTCCTTTAAAATTGACACAGGTGCAGAATTTTCACCCATAATGGACAGCAATAATCCCAGCAGCATGGACAGTGTCAAGAATTTTCCTTGATATCAAAAGTGACATATGAATCTATGTTTGAGAAGCCAGTTCTGTTTCAGTCAAACATTGCAGTACGTGGACTGCTGGGGCAACCGTCGAAGTCAATTGGGACAGTATTATTACACTAAATATAGGAGAAAATCAAGACCTTGAGAATTTGTCTGTTATAAACAAAATTCGTTATAACAGAGTTTGTAATAACAAAGTTTTACTGTATCGGTAGAGTATAGGCGAGTAGAATATGACATAAAGTGTGAGGTTCTTGATGGCCCAAATGTGCCAAACATTCTCTCCGAGACAGTATGCGGAGGAACTTGGTAAAAAGGGTTAATGTGGTTCTGTCGCAAAATCTGCAAGTGATGTGTATGGTCAGTTCAAAGATGTGTTTCAGGGTGTTGGTAAGATTGAAGAGTTTGAGTCTTTTGGTATCATAGAGAAAGTGCCTGTGGGTGAACCAACGGCATGGTGCAGTGGGCTTTGTGTGGTCGAAAAGAAGTCATTAGGTCCAAGGAAGGATATACGAATAACAATTGATCCGAGAGACTTAAACAAGGTGCTGCTGCATGAGTATCATCTAATGTGTACCATTGACGAGGTGACGACAAGGACGGATAAGTCAAAAAAATCCTGGAAGCAAATATGGGCTACTTCCAGATAGAACTGACAAAGGAGTCGAAGCATCTAACGGCTTTCAATACACCGTTTGGCTGTCAGCGCCAGAAATATATCAGCGAGCAATGAGTGAGACGTTCTGTGATATCGAGGGTGTTTTGATCAAAATGGATGATATCACGCCCCAGCCCTAGATCGACATAATGAGAGACTGGCTCTAGTGTTGCAGCAGTGTCGTGACCGCAACCAGAAGCTAAACCCAAGGAAGACAAAGCTATGTATGGATGAAGTTGAAAACATCGGTCACAAGTTGTAGAGATGCCAGAGCCCAAGTCCATAGCGAATGGGCAGAGTCTTTTTGGGATGGTCACATATACTTGTAAGTTCCTCCCAAACCTGTCATTGGTCACAGAGCTGCTACGGCAACTGATAAAGGAGAGCAACGCCAGAGACTTTGTATGTCATTGGGATGAAGTACACTGGCAGGCTTTTGAGAAGCTAAAATGGATGATGACAAGTGCTCCAGTCCCGGTAGCTGATGCTCTCAGTCGAGCGTATTTACCAGAGACATGTGACAGTATGATGAAAGAGGTAAACTACTTCAGTGTTTACACTTCAGAAGTAGAGAGGTACAGCAGCATTTAGCGAGAGTAAGCAAAAGGAACTAGAGGAGGCCTCGAGGATGGATCCAGAACTAGAGAAAGTGAGACAGATTGTGCAATATGGGTGACCTCAGCATCGTAACTCGCTGGATCCAGAGATAAGGAAGTATTTTGACTCGAGAGATGAACTTACAGTGCTGGATGGTATTGTATTCAAAGGAGATAGAGTGGTAATACTGATATCAATGCGAAATGACATGCTGAAAGTGATACATGAAGTGCATAGTGCGTTCCAAGCAGCTGGCCCTTGATGTTTTATATTGGCCAGGTATGAACGCGCAGATTGTAGATACTGTGAGCAAGTGTGCAGCTTGCCAGGAAAACCACAAAATGTGTACGCGCATCTGTGACGTCATCACTTTGTGTGAGGACCGCACGGGCGACCTCAAGGACATGATAAGATCTATCTACATATTGCATTTGTATCATCAAAGATTACAGTAAAGACATATATGTTCTACAAGTCACAGACTTCATCACATTCTTTACATGGTGTCAGAAGATGTGGATGTTTGAAATGACCCTGGTAGATGAATTCTCCAAACTGTGAGTAGACATTCAATATTTGGGTAGCAGGAGTGCCACAGACAGTGAAGCCTACAGGCCATTCCAACCCATCAAATTGACATTGCCCACACTGTAATATCGATACAAAGTAACTATAGATCTATAGTCATGGACCCAATGGCAGTATCACAAGCAGACCTGCCGAGAATGGACTCGGACTCCCCAGTGCTGAGGGAGGCATGGAAGAAATTTGAAGATCATGCAGATCTATTTTTCTCTGGCCCCCTTCGTAAGACTGAGCAAAACCAGCGCGTTAGTTTCATCTTGATATGGCCCGGAGAGCGGGGCAGGGAGATATTCTCCACTTTTCACTTTGCCCCTGCTGTTGCAGCTGTGCCTGCTGCAAATGGACAAGCCGCTATCGCTGTGGTAGCAGGGGAGGACAAGATTGACCTCCAGACTGTATATAAAAAGTTCCGGATGTACGTAGCGCCAAGGTCGACTATGTTTGTTTCGCGCAACAAGTTCTACACTAGGGTGCACGGGCCGACTAAGTCAGTTTCCTCATGGGACTAAGGCTCCTTGTCAAGGACTGTGCTTTCCCAGCAGCATTTGTGGATGAAATGCTACGTGACCGACTGGTGCTCGGCCCCAACAGCGATGAGACAAAGAAACAGTACCTGGATAGCAGAGATGACGTTGACTTGTTTGCAGCTCTGAACATTGCTTGTGCTCTGGAGAGCGCTCAACGGCACCTGAAGTGCATGGGTGGCTCAGAGGCTGCAGGAGTCCAGGCCGTGGGAATATGGGAGAAGAAAGCGGTTCCCAACAGGCAGAAGTATGGCGGCCATGGCAACGTTAGTGGTGGCAAACGGGCCCCGCAGAGAAGCACAGCTGATTTGTGCCCTAAGTGCAACCAGGACTCTCTTCCCAGCATGAAGAGTTGCCCTGCCAGAGGGAAGAGATGCGGTAACTGCAAGAGGTACAACCATTTTGCAGCGGTCTGTCAGGCACAGGCAGTCCACACAGTGCAACCATCCCCAGATGACAGTGCTAGCTATGCAGGTGGGGATTTCTTCATAGATGTGGTCAACTCAGCGGTGTGCACCATAGACCAGGCTTTTGTCCACATCCAATGCCATGGCGTGACCATCAAGTTTAAGGTAGACACCGGGGCACAGGTCAACGTGCTACCCAAATCCATGTTTGACAAACTGTATGTCCAGCAGCCGCTCATGTTGAGTAAGACCACGCTTCATGTATATGGAGGGCAGTCCCTAAATACATTGGGAGTCTGTGATCTAGAATGCACACACTAGGGGGATAGGCAGCGTTTACAGTTCCATGTTGTCGACGCACAAGCACCCCCACTCCTTGAACTAAGGATGTGTGTGGACATGAATCTGGTACAGCTTTTACTGTCCATCGATGAACAGGAAGCTGGGATACGAGAGTATGATACGAGTGGCTATTAATGCCCTGATTTCAGAATACGCTGACATTTTTGAGGGGATAGGAGAGTTTCCTGGTGAGCATAACATCAGTTTGCAGCCAGGAGCTGAGCCAGTCATACATGCATCCCGCACGGTTGCTGTATCCATCCGTGACAAAGTTAAGGCTGAGCTGGATCATATGGAGAGTCATGGAATAGTTACGAAGGTCACCAAAACCACAGACTGGGTTAGCTCCATGGTGGTGGTTCACAAAAGAAATGGTGACTTAAGGGTATGCTTGGATTCCAAAGATCTGAACAAGGCAATAAAACGGCTACCACTACCCAGTTCCAACCCTGGATGATGTCACTAGCCGACTGTCAGGATGCAAATATTTCTCTACGTTCGATGCCCGCAGCGGTTACTGGCAGATTCACGCTGGACGATGTATCATCCTGGCTGACAACGTTCAACTCGCCGTTTGGTCGGTTCAGGTACCTACGTATGCCTTTCGGTATCAACTGTGCCCAGGACATATTCCAGAGGCGTGTGGATGAGACCTATGAGGGGCTGGCCAGAGTAAAGGGCATCAGTGACGATGTACTCGTGGCCGGAACAACTCGGGAAGAACACTTGGAAATACTTCATGCAACATTCCAACATGCTCGTGAGCACGGCCAAAGGTACAACCTGGATAAATACCATTTCAATGTGTCACAAGTGAAATACTATGGCCACGTCATATCTGACAACAGTATCCAGGCTGATCCCAAGAAGGTCTAGGCCATCACTCATATGGCAGCTCCCACCTCGAAGGCAGAACTCCAAACCATACTCGGGATGGTGAATTACCTTGCAAAGTTTGCACTCAATCTGAGCAGCATTACTGCCCCGATGCGAGAGCTCCTGAGAAAGGACATAGAGTTTGTGTGGGATGCCAAGCAGAACATAGCATTCGCCAAGATGAAAGAGATCATCACAAAGGCCCCGGTCCTGGCATTATATGACCCCAACAAGCCACTAACACGGCAGGTAGACGCCTCTGAGAAGGCCACAGGAGCGACACTTATGCAGGATGGCCGACCGATTGAATATGCATCCCGAGCATTAGATGCGTCCAAGGCCCCGATTGAGCGTGAGATGCTAGCTATTGTGCACAGATGCTCCCGGTTCCACCAGTACGTTTATGGCAGCGGAAGGAATGTCCCGGAGCAGTTCTGGATTACCAGTCTTTGCCAAATCGTGCTGGACAGTGGCAATGTCCGCCTAAAATGGCTCTGGTCCGGCACAATGACTGGTGCTGCAGGACCAGATGTCCTGCACATTCTGGGCTTTCCAAAACTGAAAGAATATTTCAAATATTCCAACTAGAACTGAAGTTACAAATTCTAGAGTGCACTCTAATATTCTAGGCAAATTATAGCAAGCTTTTGTTATCATTTTCTTTTATAAATCCTATTCTATTCTAAATGTTATGCAAAACTTTGATTTTGGTATCCGGCCCTGCAGAAATCTATCCGGTCCTGCAAAATTGGCTAGCTTCAGGACTGATTGTCCTGCATGCCGAAAAAGTTTTCGCAAAGACTGGATTACTGGAACTATAGAGACGAACTCGCATTTGCTGATGGTATCATATTCATGGGTGATCGCATGGTTATTCAAAAGGCACTACGTACAGAGATGACGGAGAACATACATGAAGGCCATTTTGGCATCGAAAAGTGTCGAGCTCGGGCACGATCTGCTATATTCTGGCTGGGAATGAATGCTGATATAGACACTATGGTCAGTAGCTGTGGGACATGCCAGCAACACCGTAATGCCAATCAGAAGGAGACACTCATCAGCCACCAAGCCCCTAGTCTGCCATGGCAAGTGGTTGCTACAGATCTCTTCACCCTTCATGGTCCAGACTATGTACTCGTGGTGGACTACTACAGTAACTTTCAACTTGTGGAAGTTGAACACCTAACAGACACTACCTCCAAATCAGTGATAGCAAAAATCAGGATGATCAGTGACAATGGCCCGCAGTACTCCAGTGGTGAATTTGCAGAGTTTGCTACGCTGGGGGGTTTTGAACACGTCACATCAAGCCCAACATATCCACAGTCAAATGATCTGGCTGGGTGTACGGTGCAAACTGTGAAGAACTTGCTAAAGAAAGCACAACAGGACAAAAAAGATCCATACCTGGCCCTTCTAGAGCTGAGGACCACCTCTGTACATGGATTTGCCTCTCCAGCGCAGCTGCTCTACTCCAGGAGACTGCGGTCCATGGTTCCTAACACTGAAAGACAGCTGAGACCAGTGGTTGTGAGCCCGGCAGCAGTGGAGATGTTTGAGGCAAAGCATGCCTCTCAGGAACATCAGTATAACAATGCTGCAAAGGATCTTCCACCCTTACACAGTGGGGAGCAGATACAGATGCGCACCACTGGCCAAAAAACCCTGTTGGGATAATGCCACCGTGATGGTGACACCCGCCCCAGCATCACCCCGTTCATATGTTGTAAGGACCGAGGATGGTCACACATACCGACGCAATCGGAGGCACCTATTGAAGCAGTCGAATGAGACACCACGGGTCGGCGACCCCGCCAGTGAGATCGATGATCAGGCGGCATTGGGACCAGTGCCCGAGCCAGAACCTGTAGATAGAGGCCCTGAAGGAGCGAAGGCAGATGAACCACAGACACCAGCATCATATATGTCACTAGAGCCGGAAGGATCTCCAGGCCCAGGGACAGAATGGATTTATAGACACAGTTCTCAGGACTGAAATCCATATTTAATCTTAGTAACACTGTAGAGACAACAAACTTTTATCTTGTTAGATGACTATGTTCTTATTGCTATGATAACCAGTTTTCCTCCAGTGACATAATATCCACAGTGAACTATATATCATAGACTTTCGAACTTCTTATAAAGAAAGGGGGATGTTGTGTACGCGCATCTGTGACGTCATCACTTTGTGTGAGGATCGCATGGGCGACGTCGAGGAGATGATAAGATCTATCTACATATTGTATTTGTATCATCTAAGATTACAATAAAGACATACATGTTCTACAAGTCACAGACTTCATCACATTCTTTACAGGCAACAGAAGGAACCACTGTATCCGAGTGAGGTACCCACTGAACCGTGAAAGGTGATAGCCGCTGATTTTCTCAGTTGTGTGGGTTTGATGTTCCTTGTGGTTATTGACTATTATTCTGGGTTCATCGAGGTGGAGGAGCTGAGAGAAAATATGCACAGTTCAACAGTCCAGGAGAAACTGGCTAGAATACTAGCAGTGCATGGGAAGCCAGACAAACTCCTGACGGACGGACGGATCCCACTCCTCCTCGTCCAGACCCACCTGGATCTCCCTTTGCACCTAATCCACCCAGTCCACCCTTATACTCCCACCTAGTCCCATCAGGCCTTGCTTCACCCCACCTGCTAGTCAGGGCCCTGATGTACCATATGTCACACGTTCAGGTTGAGCTACTACCCTGCCCAAGAGATTCGGAGGCTATGACATGGCCCAACACTGGGACATGGTATTCTCAGACATGAACAGTGGATGATTTATACCTAGTATGAGTGTAAGGTGTTCTAACTGACATATGTGACCCGTTTTAACGAAATGGGTCGGAAGTTGCACTTTAAAGAGCCTAGATACGGGCCCTTAAAGTAGTATAGGGTGGAAAAAATGTAATTTTTGAAAAATGAGTTTTTGACAGTTTTCAAACATGTGAATAGTCATCTTCTGGTACACTAAGTTGCATACCAGATTTCAACTCCCATTGTTTCCAAAATGATGGCCATGGTATTTATTATTATATAATATACCGTAAAACCTAAAGTGGCCATAATCAGATCGCTGGTGCGGCTTATAGGATCGGGCCAAAGTCGGGGTGTGGCTTATACGCAAGGTTATAGGGTACTCTAGTTCTGTACAGGTTCCTTTTGTGTCTGGATCCTTATAGCTAAGGCAATGGGTTTACCAGACCCAGCCCAGGGATCTGCGATATCTGCAGCAGGCAGTTATGACAGGGTTGGGTGAGGAGACGTATCTTGAAGCCGACAAGTAGTATTTTACTACTAAACATGATAATCGGAAATTATATATGATATAAAGAGAAAATTGCAATTTGTAAAAAAAAAAGAATGTCTTAAAGAGTTAGTGCCGTGAGGAGAGACGTGACATAATTGACACATAATGGACAAGTTGCATTGTACTTGGACACAATCTATTTTATTAACAATTCCATGGTCATACAATACACAAAAGGTACTAGTAATCGATACATCACCCCAAAATAATAGCATTCAACATAAAACAAGGGTATATCAGTAAAAAAATACATGGCAATCTTCCCACTATCCCTTCTTATGATTATTTATAGCAACATTATAATAGGTTGCAATGAACTATATGCCCCTATGCACCTCTCAGCATGAGCAAATCTATCAGATAATCTACCTACATATCAAATATAGAAACTGGAGGTGGCAATCCTCCCAGCACCTCCCGTTGATACACATAAGGTGGCAATTTGCTCAGCACCTTTCTTCCAAATGTACAAAATGAGTAGGTGTCGACCATTCCTCATAATAAGCATAAGAAGTGGCAATTTACACAGCACCTCCTTCAAAAAGTGAAGTAAGTAATACACATATACCTCAAATAAAGGTATGGGGGGAAGAGGTGGCAATTAACACTGCACCCCTTATGGAATAAAGAATATAAGTATATGAGATGGCAATTTACACAGCACCTCCTTCAAAGTAAGAAATGGACATAATAATACCTCAAATAAAGGTATGGGACAAAGAGGTGGCAATTAACACTGCACCCTTTACGGAATAAAGAACATAATGAGTTGGCAATCTACACAGCACCTCCTTCAATAAAAAGTAAGAAATGGACATATATACCTCAAATAAAGGTATGGGGCAAAGAGGTGGCAATTAACACTGCACCCTTTACGAAATAAAGAATATAAGTATATGAGGTGGCAATCTACACAGCACCTCCTTCAAAAAAGCGAAGGATTAAAAGACCTCAAATAAAGGTTTGCAATATAAAAAAAGGTGGCAATTTTCTCTGCACCTCTTACGAGATATACAATGTAGTACATTATGAAGAAGTGGCAATCTACACAGCACCTCATGAGAAAGAAAATGAGATTGGGGGAGTTGATCTTGCTTTAAAGCTAAATGAGATGTATAGAAAAATTGATACACACATTAGGCAAATATCGTGTAAATAAATGGTATTCTTTACACATCATAGCCATGAGAAATGCATTGGTGTTACATTTCTGGGTCGCAGGAAAAATCGCCTGAGATATCTCCTGGGTGGTGTTTCATAAGATGTGCACGTCAAGGTGCGGCCCACCACCACTACAACTAGCTCTAATTGTACAGGGTGATAATAATCTAGGCTCATTTAAAAATTATTTACATGTGACATGTCCCACTATTTCCTGTACTACAATTTACTCACTACTACCAGGTGAAACTGGTTATTTTACTAGAAAGTTCATTTAATGATAGTACAGCTAGTAGTAGCTCGTCGTTGGCCATTATGAAATGACCGCCAGATCTGGGGTGCAGAGGGGTCCCTCCCTGAGGTCGGAAAGTCGTCGAAATCAAGGCCCCCAGGCCGCAAGGTCGTTTTTTAGACCCCTTTAATAACCTATCCTCAATATTGGGCAAAAGTCGCCAGGTCGCTCTTATTGTTGTACCAGGTCGCCAGGTCGCTCTTCACCCCTCTGGAGCCACAGATCTGTAAGGCCACTCAAAAAAAAAATTGTTTCTCATCACCAAGCAATGAAAAATATGACATGGGCGTTTTTTATTAAATTTTTTTTTTTTTTACTCGGGGCAATTTACACATTTTTGGAAATTTGGACATTTCGCGATCAATTTTCACATTTTAGTAATTTGGAGTTTATTGATCAGCAAAAGTTGTAACAATGCAAGCTACACCTAGCTGATTGCATTGCTGACAGCATAAGCTTTAATTTGATACCAAATTTGACAATATTTTGGCAATTTTAGCATATTTTTCATCAAAAATGTATAAAAAAAAGAAAAAAAGTTTTCCCCAAATCATGATTTTTATGATGCGCGCGGTGATGAGAAACAACTTTTTTTTTTTGAGTGGCCTAATGTGTGCTCCTGTGGCCGGCAGCCTACTCCTTGACGCTGTCCATGCTCGGACGCTGCAGACGAAAGTCGTCTGGCACCGCCCCACGACGCCGTTTACCAAAGCACGCTGATGTCAGCTCAGTGGCGGCAAAGACGGTCTTCTGTAGGTCCTCCTCTGATCCTAGATCGGGATTCACCTCTACCAGGTCCATACAGGCCAGCTTGTCTGTTTGTTCAAAAAGCATATCATCTTCAGTTACGGGCATAGAGCTCACAGAATTATGATGAGTTGAGTTTGAAAATGTTATTCGGTTAAATACTAATCACATACATGGATACAGTGAGTGTCAAACTTTTTACATTAGGCCACTTTTTTTTTTACTTCTTGGGATAAAATGTATAGGATAATATACATTTTTCGTGGCCAAATTTCACATTTTGGTTGTTGGGAATTCATTGACCTTTAAAAGTGGGAAAATGTAAGTAATTTCTATCCCGTCGCAATGCTGGCAATATTAGCTTTAATTTCATACCAAAGATGCCAATATTGGACCACTTTTTATCACATTTTTCAATAAAAATCTTTAAAAAAAAGAAGTTTTCTCCAAATTACGATTTTTATGGTGTGCGCAGTGATGAGAAACAACTTTTTCTTTAGTGGCCTTAGTTGGAAGTTGGGAGAAAGTTAGGCCACTCAAAAGAAGAAGTTGTTTCTCATCACCGACCGCATCATAAAAATCGTGATTTGGAGAAAACTTTTTTTTTTTTAGATTTTTGATGAAAAACATGTTAAAATTGGAAAAAGAATATTGGCAAATTTGGTATCAAATTAAAGCGTATACATTCTTCCAGTAATGCCGTCAGATAGGAATATCTTGCATTAAAACAACTTTTGGGGATCAATAGACACTGAATTACTAAAATGTAAAATTTGATAGCGAAAAGTCTAAATGTTCCTATATAAAAAGCCCCAACTTTAAAAAAAACACAAAAAAAAACACAACGCCCTCGTCATATTTTTCACTGCTTGGTGGTGAGAAACAACTTTTTTAGCGGCCTTTCAGCTCGCGATGTAGGTGCTGCCTAGTTGCTATATTAGTGCACTTACCAGTCATAGCTATTTCTTCCGCGATGTACATTCCCTCTCGAATTGTCAATCCTCCAGCAACTGCATTTAAAATACACATGTCCACATTAGTGATAACCGTGTACAATATTCGTGTATTTGTTAATATCCACCGTTTTGTTATTTGTAATCCCTACCATCGATATTAACTTAGTTCCGTATAATATGATACTATGGTATTTTAGAAATAGTCTAAATTAAGAAACCTACACACATATATTTACACACACTTGACAGGTACGTCTGTAGACCTACCTTTCGTTCCTGTACTGGGTGCAACTGAAGGATCTATGGAATCAATATCGAAGCTCAGGTGGATTGGTCTCTTCATGCCCGGGTTGACGGCATCCATGGCGTGTTCCAGGACGTAGTCTATCCCATGACGGTCTATATCGTGCATTGTGTAAGCATGGATGCCCAGTTTCTCAATTATATAGCGTTCTGCTGAGTCAATGTCTCGCAGGCCGATGTAGACAATGTCCTTTGCTGACAGACTGTATTGGATAAAAAAAAAGGGATAAACATGAGATGTTTCCGGTAACCCAACCTAACCTAGAAAAACAGGGCTGATTCTTAACGCTTTATGATACATTAATGCATCGCCCAATACTAGGATTTCTTCTACTTGTCCTCATGTAGCAGAGGTGTAGGAAACGACGTTTTAATAATGGGCGGGGTGGAGGGCAAGGATCTCGGTTGGGGATGTGGGGAGGGGGTGACTTTGCATATGGTGTTGGGGGGAGGGGGAGGGGCTGTCCACACGACCCTCTGACCCTCGTAGACGCGGTGAATCAGAGGCTGGGGCTGCTCTATGAGATAATATAATATAATATGTATTTAGTACATGTACAGTATATGTGTCTATAGGTAGGCCTACATGCACCGTGATTGTACATGATTGTACACATGGCTTATGATAATGAAATCTAATTTTAGTATTTTCCTTGTTGTTTATAGATGATATTATTGTAATCTGACTGGTTAATAGGGACTGACCATGATTTAATCCAACGGAAAGCGTCGTTGTTTGGGATGTACTTCTGCGTTTCGTGTAGCAGGAAGGACAGCACCATGCCGTGCAGATTGCCGCTGCTAGAAGACAGAGGTGGGTTGAGGTCGGCGTGAGCGTCCACCCAGACCAGCGTCAGGTCCGGGTTCACCTGCGCGTGCCCGTGTACTGTGCCGATAGCCATGCTGTGATCACCACCAAGGTTCAAACATGTCTTACCAGATGAGACGATCTTCTGAACCCAGCGAGAAATCTGCGAGCGAAAAGGTTTTTACATCATAATCAGGGGCGTGGCAACCGGGGTGAGGGGAGGGGCAGAGGGGACATCCTCCTCCCCCTGTACAACCGCTATCTGTATCATAACCGCTATCTGTATCAACTACATTTAGCGGTTGACCATCCAACCGCTATCTGTATAAAAAAACACGCTATGTGTATGTGTATCAACAAGGTGTTATCTGTATCAATCATATCTGGTGTTCCTCTCAACGCTAAGTGTATCAAAATTAGTTTGACAGCGACTTTGTTTCAAACATCATTATAATCTGAAAAAAAAGCTTTTTATTTGAAAATGTTATGTTTTTGGAAAATTGCCGATTTGTTAAGAAAAAGAAAAAAATCTCGGACATTTATTTCCCCTGAAATTTGGCCGGAAAAGTGTCAAAAATGATACAAAAGTCAAATCAACTAAAAATGGCCACTCTGGCAAGAAAAGTGACAAAACTTGCTTTAAAGTCAAATTTTCCTTAAAAATGGCCAATTTGGCGAGAACAGTGTAAAAAATCATGAAAATGTCAAGTTTCCAAAATCTGGTTAATTTGGCGAGAAACTGGTAAAAAAACATAAAGAAGTCAAATTTCTTGAACATGGCCAATTGGGCAAGAAAGAAAAATCATGAAAATTGGAAGTTCCTGGTAATTAAAAAAAAAATTGTTTATTCATATCATCAGTTTGATTTTCAGTTACAAATATGCTGTATGTTGGTACACGTGATCATATCAGCTTCAGAATGGCCGCCAAGTTGGTCATTTTTTTTGTTCCGAAACAATAAAGGCAGTTTTTTGCCATGAATAAGTTGACAGCACCTATTTCGATGGTGGAATGTTGCCAGTGACACTTTTTGTTGTCAATTTTTTCAGGCGCCTTGATACAGATAGTGGTTAGCTTGACAACCACTATCTGTAGTAATAACGCTATCTGAATCAACCATCCCATCGTGTATGTCAATTGTAGGGCAGGGCATCAAGGTAGGACACCCTACTCCCTTAAGAAGCATTTAAGCACTTTTATACAGATAGTGGTTTGTCTAACAACCGCTATCTGTAGTAACACCATTATCTGTATCAACCATACCATTTTGGACCCAGGCAATTTTGGAAAGGTCAAGTGAGGTCAAGATATAATCGGGGAACATGTGTAGGTTAATTGTAGGGCAGGACATTAGGGTAGGACAGTGTTGTGGACATTGTACTCCCTTTGAAAACATTTAGGCACCTTGATACAGATAGTGGTTGGCCTGACAACCGATATGTGTAGTAACACCATTATCTGTATCAACCATAGCACTCCTTAACCGTTTAAGGATGGCATGATGCCTTAATACATCATGCCCTTGGTCATATTGATGCATATATGTGCCTCTACATGGGTGCCTACGATTTTGACCGTGTCGGCGTGTAAATTTTTAGCAAAAGAGCTGTGTCGCCGTGTCGATTTTTATGCATATAGAATATACTAGGGCCTAATAAAAATGTTTGAGTCCATCGATTTTTAAAACCCCCTTGTCGCACGTGTCGGATTTTAAAAAAACGTGTCGCTGTGTCGCACATGTCGGATTTTACCCATGTAGAGGCACATAATATATGCAGCCCTGGTGAGTAACTCACCAGGCTGCACTCAAGCATCATGCTGACCCTAGGGGTCCTAGCGGGGTCCTAGGGACCCTTTAGCCACTCCCGGAGGGTTGGCATGATGCACCAATGCAGCACCAGTGAGTTACTCGCCAGGGCTGCATTGGTGCATCATGACGACAAATATCATCTTTTAATTACAGCTGTCATTCTAGTATGATACAGATAGCATTATTGATACAGATAGCGTTTGGATGTGCCTATATCCTCAATGACTAGAAATTTGTAACAGATAGCGTTGGTTACTACAGATAGCGGTTGGATGGTTACTACAGGTAGCGCTTTTTTTTTATACAGATAGCGTTTGGATGGTCAAGCTTTTTATGTAGTTGATACACGTAGTGGTCATGATACATATAGCGGTTGTGCATCTCCCCTCCCGTCTTTAGACCAACCCTAAAAAAGGTCAAACCTAATAGATCAAGCCAAAAAAAATGTCAAAGTTGCTCAGAATCCCTGTTGGAAACATTATCCACAAGAGCATCGTTTCCCATCCCAATCATCTAAACTTATTGGGCGAGCTCTCGACGAGGGTTATATATTTGGGTAGATTGTATATGTTCTAGCCATACACCCCTTAATTGTCGATAAAGGAAATTGTACAGAAATTGCCATGGAGATTGGGACATTCCTTGTCCTACACATGGTATCCTACCTGTTCGTTTGCGGCACCCACAGTTTGTGGGTTATGCATGTTGGACACTTGCGGGTCATTCTCATACTGCTCAAAGCACAGATCTCCATAGTCCGTCACCGACTTCCCTGAGGTATAAACAAGAATACATAACTGGACATTTCTGCACACTGTGTATATATATATGTATCTTTTAGTAAACATTTATTCAAATATCTTTTTACGAACCTTGTATATCAAATACATTTTGTATGATAATCAAGTACATGTATATATGTTGCATTGCCATGTATAAACCAATAAACTGTACATAATGATGGATTTTTCACAAATAGGTATGGATCATCATTAGTTTGCCATGAGTGAAACTCGTTGAAATGATTACATACCGGCTAGGTCCTATTTCAATCCAACTAAAAACTAGATGGGTTCATTGTGCACAACATATATCTCTGTTATGAACGATGCGACACAGATAACAATTATCTTTGCTGAATTCCCCCTACAAAGCCACAATGAGTGCATTGTAGGTTCGCAGTTAACCTATTAAAGTGATGTGCGATACGTCGGGAATATATACGGCCAGTGTCATCATAATATCATGGATTTATTGATTCGTATAGGTTACTGGCAGTCGTTTCATTTCCATTGTGTAGATAAACCATGATGGGAGCCCATCCACATCGTATCTTATCGTATGTTACAGTAGAAGGATACATAAACATTTGAAGGACCCTTAAACCGATTATCCACTCATCAGGACATAAATTGGTTGACATTTCGACCTTGCATCAGATACATGCAGATCACAAAACGTGGCCGAAAACGCATATCAGACGGGAATCTCAACAGGTAATGCTGATACAATGTACTTAATTTCTCATCATAACAGTCTTGGTTACTGCTGGTCTAGAGATATAAACACACACATATATATACATATGAAGTTTTAATTTTTTCCTCAATATATAGGCATGCATACTGACCAGTTGACTCTAGTTTTTCTAGGATTCCTCCCTGACGCAAGGAGGAAGGACCTTTATCCACACCGCGCTTCCCCTGAAAGAACAGTTCCACACAGGTCTCATTGAAAGTAATGCACTGGGCGTAATATCTTCACATTGAAATGGAAGATAGTCATATAGACCACGGGGTGATTGCTGGTCACATTTTTGGCGGGAACTCGCGGCCATGTATACATCATTCCACCTGAGTAGCCTGTTGGATTTATCTATTCATTATAGCCATTAATTTATAAGGCCAGACCAAAAGAAAAAGTTGGTCAATGGATTTTGCGCACCTTATTTTCGGAAATGGAAATGGATTTCGCTCGCCTCATTTTTTGGAAAATTGAAAAAAATAATTATTTGTTTTCTTTTACGCCTTTTTTCTTCTATTGATTCTCCTAAATGAACCAATGTCATTATGGGTTCTCTGAGAACTTTTGCTGGAAGCTGGGTTAGAAAAAAGAAAAATTGTCGCTCGCTCCATTCTACAAAATCCATTGACTCAAGGTATGTCGTCAACTCTATATGTGAATCCATGCAGCCTCTGCCTTATGCGCATACTATAAGTTAATAAGTGTCTTACCTGCCCATTCCGTAGGGGTACACCGAGAACGCCAATTTGATTACCACTGGACGAGGTGCATTGGAACCGTCGCAGTCCTACCTGACCATTCCATATACGCTGTAAAATTGTTCTATATGCCATCGTGATCTGTGTCTTTGTTTTTCAGTTGTGTGTGTTTGTGGATCCAACCTGCCGTTTTATTATACGAGGTATGGATGGTGTGGTAACAAGGCATCTGATCTGACCAATCAGAATTATGCTAGTAGTGACACTCCTCTAATATGTGGTCGGCTATCAGGCACAACCCCTTATCATTGTGTATGGGATTTACTCTAATCTACATCTCACGTGCTCTGTGTCCTCTTAGGCCTCCTCACCCCGGAACAACAAGGGCGTACTGTTGCCCAATACAGAAACATGTGTGTGCGCTTACCGCAATGTCACAACTCGCGCAGCTACGACATATAGTATAGACTAGAACAGTACTAGAATTTTGAATGGGACACGCTCGGTGATTATACCTTGCTAGTTTAGGCTAATGTACTACTAGTATTCAAGTGCTTCCCATGAAGTGTTTTCAAATCACTATATCTAAAAAAACACCATAGTTTTTCCGTAATGGATATTGATATGGTCTTGGTATTGATAACATTATTCTGACATACGATATAGTCGTTGTACTATATTGATAACATTATTTTGACATACACATAGTAAATTATTACAAGGTAGAACAACATTCTTATCTCGTGTAGTGTATCATGTTGATCAAATACATCCCAGTAGTATCCCCAGAGCAGTGTTAATCTACATGCAGAGATACCTTGTTCAGATTTCTTTTGACACCAAATGACCCCAGCGAGGTATAGGGGCCTACCTTATACAATAGGCTGGAAAATGTGGTTATTTTGTGCGTATTTACAAGGTTTCTTACGATTTTATGTAATTGCAATCATACAACTAGTTATTAAGGGTTCTAGAGTTGAAATTGTAAAAAGAAAAAGAAATATATATATATATATATATATATATATATATATATATATATATATATGTATATATATGTATATATATATATATATATATATATATATATATATATATATATATATATATATATATATATATATATATATATAAAATGATGGCCAACCAAATTGAATACTTATTACTTAAGGTAGGGCCACACTGTGTTTGCTACTAGGATCACTACGACCCGCAGTGGAACAACATTTAATACAAAAATAGAAAAACATTATTCCAAAAAGGATGTGGTCCAGACCCCCCCCCCCCCGCCCCCCGATTCCTCCCCATCTGTATAATATGTATAATCACAACTTGCGTAGATTTTTTTATCTCTTAATTACTAGAAAATTAAGTTTGTCGAGCGTCTATAGGTTTCCCCATCAATTTAGCCCTCAGCAAAAAAATAGAAAGAAGCGCTATCGTGAAGAGAAAAGGGTATATAATGGGTGGCCTTAGAGCTGCGCTTAATCCGGCGCTTATTGTGATTGGAGTGGGATAAATTGTAGACATTTATCCTTTTCTGTTTTTGTTCACTGTATTTTCGGAATGAATATAAATGTATTTTCTGCTCAATGTATCAACTACCCACAAACTAGAGCTTGTACCTTTGTACGTAAATATTAGAAGTATTCTTGTATCATCATCTTTATATCATGCTCATCTGAATACCATCCGATTACGTGAAAACAAAACTGTCGTACAACGATTGAAGGTGTCATCATTCATAGTCATAATCTCTACATATACATTTTCAAACCAAAAAATATACACCCCCAAAAAAATCATACCTAATACGGATCATTCCCTGGAATGGTGTTACGCCATATATACATATGTAAGATGTCCTCGCACATGGTATATAACCATGTACAATGCTACTGTTTGTGAGTATCATATACTCAGACTAACCCCCACCACATCCCAAACCTGCCCAAAAACACTCCCATATACCCGACAAGTTCTCTTTGAGGAGAGGTGCTGACCTCTGGCTGACACTATTTTTATGGATTAATGACCTGTGTTATTAATATCATAGTAGAATGGAGATAGTCCATAAGGACTAACTGCATGAGGCTAGACTCAATGGAGGCATTTTGAAGAGATGCTCACTCTGAGAGAGAGAGATATCTCTCTGCTCTGAGCAAGGTGCATGCTGACGTCTGGCTGCCACGTTTTTACGACCTATAGACTATACTAGTTGTAGGTATCCCAGGTGATTTTCAGATATTGTCGTGGCATATTGGGAAACCGGTTAGATTGATAAACCATGTTAAAAGATGGACACAGTTTCAATATCATAACAATCGGCTGAGCGGTTTGGATTTGACAGCAATTTGAAACTGTTGCAATTTGATTTGGACATAACTAATTTCACACCTCTGTCTCAACTAGATTATGCAGGCATATGGTAATCACTATGAAATGGCTGAAAGAAGGAATACATTGTTTAATCCACTCGATTCCTGATAACAGTATATATCTTCATTCCTCAATGAAGAGTCAATAAGTTCAACCTTCATCTTTCATTTTCACAGACCCTAGAAATTGCAGTATATTACAGTATACATCAGAGGTATTGCACAGAAATGGTTAGATAGTATGGCCCTAGACCCCCTAAATTCGACATAGTGACATGGCCATTTCTTAAATCCGACATGGTGACATGGCAATTTCAATCGACATGGGACATGGCCATGTAAGTGACATGGGACATGGGCTGTTTCTTAAATTCGACATGAGACATTAGCCTTAGTGACATGAGAAAAATTATTGGAGAGTGCATCAGAATGCACTATTTCAAGTCTAGATATTCAACATTTTCTTGGAGGGTGTTCCCTTGTTCTCTGCAGGAAGTGCAAGTAGCTTGGGCTCTAAAAATGCATCATAATGCACCATTTTGCTGCTAGAAATGTCAAAATTCTCTTGCTGTGGGGCCTAATAAACAATATCACTTAGTGACACTAGTGACATAGGTTTTTCCTTAGTGACATGCGACATGGGCCTTTCTTAAAATCGACATGTGACATGGGGACCCCCCATCAAGGGCCCCAATATTGGAAGTTTGGTAGGATCTGATTTCAGCAATATTTTGGATATCCCCTTGTCTTTCTGGGAATAGTTTGTACAAGTTGTAAAGACCGGGCCTATTTTTTCCCAGATCTGCATAAGGAAGGTTGACTTCAGAATTTTCATTCCGCATCAAGGAAAACAGCAATTTTCCTAATGTCCTCAAACTATGAAAATGGTCAGACTTCAAACCAATGGCATACGACAGTGGCTTCATAATTATATCAAGTTGATTTCTCATTGGCGCAGATAGATATGTGTTCCCCACACGTTTTATCATTTACACATATTGCATAAAACTCACTGAAAATTGTGAAATTCTCTCAAGTTGCTGAAAAGTAGCTGATATTGGACTAAGTTATGGCATCTTAGAACAAAATTTCTTCATGACATTTGAATCCAACTTTCAATATCAACTCATTTATACTATTCCTATGACATGAAAACACAATTATGTAACCATTAGGCCTATTACATAATTATTTACAGATCTTAATGTTGTGGTTTTCTATGCTTGGCACGCACTTGATACATACAAATCTCTAATCAATCTATCTTGTATGCAAATTCAACTATGAGTGTTCTGTGGGGTGTATTTATTGATTCAGCATGTTATGTTTACTATTATAGGCAATATGTGAGGGCATATGCCTTCAGACCTGGACCGGGTTCAGGGGGTTATGCATTTAATTGACATAATTTGATAGAATATAACACAGGCTGTTACCCGGTACCAAAATTCACGACACGTGGGTAATTGCGCACATGGGGGTGGTATCGGCCTTTTTTCCCCCCGAATTTTTTTCTTCAGTAATGTCATATCATTTCAATACATTCCGTGTTTCTGGTCCATATATCCCAGTGGGCACAAAACTCAGTTTAATGTTGAATCAATGTTGCATCAATATTGAATCAACATTGTCAACCAGTTTTCAATGTTGATTCAATGTTCTGTGCCCACTGGAATGTGGATCAACAAGGGAAAAGGGACCTCCACGGGGGATTTTTAGTACCAACTTTGGCCACCAGGGGGCTCCATATAGCCAATAATGTTCAAAATATCATAAAAATTGTTATATATACTACATTTTGATGGAGAATACAATAAGCTACTTTAGAAAATTCCAACTTTAGTGAAAACCTTCCATATTTGGAATGTAAAAAGAACGTTTTTGGGCCTAAATTGATGTTTTTGCACTTCTTGGTTGCCATGGAAACATAATTTTCATTCTAAATTGAGTTTTTCAATAAATTAATGATTACAGGCCCCACGAAGATTTTTATGCGGAAAACGGAATGTAAATCCCATTTTAAGATCAAAAGCTGTGACCAAATGTTTGAAAAAGTTTGGATATTTGGGAATTTTCATAATTATGCTAATTAGATAGAGATATCTCTAAAACAAAGTAAGATAGAGCTTATTGGCATTTGAGATTGGACAGTGCCCACACATATTCAAGGAGCCAGTTCTCAAAAACTAGAAGTGGTACCTGCTAATGAAATATATCACTGGAAAGCTGATGACCTCAATTTTATTATTGAGTTTGACATTTGGAGGACCCTTTTCCCTCGACTGTCCACATATGTATGTTATGAGCTAGATATGAACAAAAACGCTTGAAAATCGAAATTTCCAGCAATGGCTGTAATAGGCCTATATTATCCATAGAGCTAATTATGTGCATGCATGCTGCTTATATATCGCACACTTGTTTATAGAATAAAAACTAATATATTAAATAACAATGAAATGAGTGGACTAGTGTTACAGGGTAGCCGTGTACGTTGTCCAACACTGGTGTAAATTTGGGGATGCTGCTAATTACCATAGAGGTGCTTGAGCATTTGGAGCGAACCACCCTGTTTGGGTTCAAATGCACTGTATATCAATGAGCGATATAACACAGTGGTGTGAGCGATATAACAACAATTATAACGAGATATAACTCAAACATTTAACCAGACTTTTAGGCTCCTGCTTACCATACAGGTTCATCTTAATTTAAAAAATGAAAAAGTGCATATACAAATGGTTGTTAATGACAGTGAACAAGAGTGGTGAGGAATATTGGGGTAGACCATAGATATGGCCCCTCTCAATAGCTCCATGAAAAGATTGGGCGTGTGAGTGGCCTCACAGATGACTCAGGGTAAGCTGGAGCTGGAGCTTATCATGTACTTAGATATAGTACTCCCTTATAATCATTCATTGGTCAATTCTGGCATCAGAAATGAATTCCTTGTTAAAAAGTACCCTCAAATCATGTGTCATACATGTATGTTATACCATTTCAGGCCAGCAGGTGGGTGTAGGTGAGCAGGTGGGTGTGGGAGAGCAGGTGGGTGTTGGTGTGCAGGCGGGTGTGGGGGACAGTTGCAGGCTGCGGGCATGTACCGCCTTTTGTCCCTATCAAAAAGCGAGTCAATCTGACGATAAACGGCGGAGATACGGGTGGTACAATTTTGTCTGCACACATTGACATCTCGCGCAGTACAAGAAGTACCAGTGGCACCACTCTTTGATGTGTGGCATGCGCTAGCTTCGCTTCCACCTCTCCTGGTTCATTTAAATTAAATTTAAATTAAAGAACCTAGATGGTTTTTTCTGTGTATATGAGGGTATTTCTACTGTAGTAGATGGTATTCCTGTATGTAAAGAGAGAAATATCAGGCAGTGTAGGCTAGAACCTGATTTCTATCTTTGGTTTAATATTGAAGTCTATGTAGCTTTTATTTAGAGGGTAGCAAATTAACAGTAGTTAAGAGTTAACTGAAAAGAGAGAAATTAGTACCCGAAGATTGCAGCTCAATATCACATGGAAGGAAAGACATTTTAATTTCTTTTCGAATGAAACATTTGTCCCCCGACCTTGCCTATCTGTCCCTTTTGTCATCTCATGTCTATGTCCCACACACACTGAATGGCATAGATTCTCCCATGTCCCAAAACGTGGTTCAGTCGTCGTATATTACTCAGTTACCCTGAGTCAAATATCAAAGAGAGGGCCGCATATTATATGCCATATGGTCTAAATATTGGGGTAATGTCGTCACTGGGTGTGCGATATTACCCATTTCATGGGGGTGGATGGCTGAAAACGACACAGCGATGTGGCCATTTATTAAAATTGACATGCGACATAGAGCTTAGTGACATGAGGGAAAAAAAGTGACATGACATAGGATGTTTCTTAAAATCGACATTGGACAGGACATGTTCTTAAAGGCTGCATTGGATATGGGGATTTAAAGGGGCATTCTCACCACTCGCACTTACCACATAGTAGACTAAAACAGTACTAGAACTGTGAGTGGGATACACTCGGTGATTATGCCACTTTAAGTGACATATGCGACATATGGGCCTTTATTTCATGGTGAATACTGCGCTCCCATTGACTTAACCAAGAAAGGCCGTATTTAACACCCCCGTGAAATAACCCTTGCCCGTATTTCACGGCCTGGCAAATCATTAAAATTGTTGATTTAACCACTATAAATTAGCTTGTTGAGAGCAATTAAGTGGAATTCTGACGAATATTGTTAATTATCACATGAAATAAACACAAGGGAACACTCGTAGAGTTCCTCACTGAGGGTTATTTCACTCGGCTTTGCCTCGTGAAATAACCCTCAGTGAGGTGTAAAGTGTGCCATGATCCCAGATCCTTTCCTTTCCTCGGCGTCTTCCCTGATTGGTCAGGGAGCTCAGTCACGTGGTGTCGTGACGGGTTACGCTTCGAAGTAGTATTTTCAGTACTGCTTCTTTGTTTTTTGTTTTTTTTTGTTTTTTAGGTTTTTATTTCTGTTGTTGCTCTTTCCATTGTTTGATGGTCTTCGTTATCCTTTTAATATTTTTTGCTGTTGCATCTATTTCTTCTTTGTCCTCTGTGTAGAGTTGTTTTGGTGTTATTTTTGTGTCTTCGTTGGTGTGTAGTCCTTCGCATTCCTGTAGTATATGTTCCTGTGTTTCTTCTTTTTGGCCACACCCCCTGCATATTTTAGGGAGTGTTCACTTATTAATTACAGGGGGGGTGGTGAGATTTCGCGCGGAGGGGCGAAAATTTTTTACGCCCCCCCCCTCGAGAGCGCGTGTACTGTTTCGCGCCCCTCTTGCCGCAGGCGGTGAAAAGTTTTCGCCCCCCCCCTTTGAACTATAGTAACGCGCGGGCTTTTTGGCTAAAAATGGGCTTAAATTTTTACGCCCCCCCCCTCAAGAGGGGTCAGAATTTTTTACGCCCCCCCCTCAGAAGGGGTCGGAAATTTTTACGCCCCCCCCAAACCCACCACCCCCCCCCCCCCCTGTAAATAAATAGACAAAGGTGCACGAGTTTCAGTCTGTTGACTGGGTTATTTCACGAGTTGACCTCGGGTCGAGGGTCAACAAGTGAAATAACCCACTCAACACACTTAAATGAGTGTACCTTTGTGTTTATTTTTTTATCTTTTTCGATTAAAAATACCCAAATTATGGTAGGGGGGAGCCTAAATAGGCTAATATGACGTATTTCTACGCCGTTCAAATGTAAACAAACCGCCGTTTTGATGACGTCACAGGGTCGTGAAATACGGACATGGGTTATTTCATGGGGGAGTGAAATACGGACCCCTTTGGTTAAGTCAATGGGACTGCTGTATTCCATAAAAAATAATAAATGAACACTCCCTTATCATGGAACATATTTCTAAAGTTTCCTTTTATTTCCAGCATTCTCGTCCTAGCCTTAAATGTGTTGCTGGTATTGATTCTTGTTTGGGTGGTCAGGTACTTTGCTGCTCCCTTGTTGTTATCTTCTGTGTTAGCGCTAGTAGGTGTTGGTATTTGCTTTTGTCCCTTCCACTTTCTTTCATTTTCCGTTCTTGCTCCTCTTTCACTTTCGTCTTGATTTTTTTCTTCCACTGTTTCTTTGTTGTATTTATGGAATTTGTATCCTCTTCTTCTCCTATATCTCTTCGAGCATCTTTTTTGTTATAGACCACCATGAGGTTGGTGATGTATCTTCCTTAATGCCTCTCTGGAATTCCTCTGATCCTTTGTAGATCTTGTGCATGTAGTTTAGCCTCCTTTCTAGGATTCTGTGTATGCTTTCTCTTGGTGTGCTTTGGGGGATTTGTATTATCCTCTTGATTATGTTGTCCAGGATTCTGTTTATTTTGGCATTCTGTTGTTTATTGTGCGCCCAGGTTTCGCACCTGTATAGTATAATTGGTACTATGCATGTTTCCATGAGTTTCCACATTGTTTCCATTTCAACTCCCCTAAAGTTGTCGTCCTTTGCTATGTACAGTATTGTCTGGACCAGATGAAGAGCGCGGGAAAGCAGCGAACGCGGACTTGTAAACCCGATGCAACTCAGACATGCGCACGTTTTCTACTGTTTCCTGCTTACCGGAAGTCAGTCTATCGTGCACGAAAACCACTTACGAATGGATTTACAAACGGTAAATACTATCATTGTCGATGGATATCCCCTCTCCGGAGCAGGTAATACCCTATTTAATATGTTCACATGCACTGTATCGCAACAAATGTCAGTTCTTAAAATGCAACTAAAACTGTCTCTCCACCAGTGGAACAACAAAGTTCTATTATTGCACTCAGACTGTCACTCTGTCTCACTCTGCCACTGCCAGTCTGTGTAGTGTGTAGTCACTTAGAACAGCTGCTTAGACTAACAAGTAACATCAACTGTTTTAGACTAAGTACAGTACTAGTCAGTAGGCTACCGTAGCACACACTACTGCTGTCATACACTATTAAACACAGTCTACAGAATATATGCACCACTCTGTGCGTCTGTTTCTGTACTGTGACTTTAGTTTAGGGAGTGATCATTTTTTAACAACGGGGGGGGGGGAGGTGGTTTTCCGCGCGGAGCATGCGAAAAGAATTTCACACTCCCCCCGTCAAAATTGTTGACACCCCCCCCCCCCCCCATGGGTCGAAAATTGGCGCGCGTGCGGGCCCTTTGAAGCATAGTATCGTGTGAGCTTTTTGGCCCAAAACATGTTACATTTTTTTGCCCCCCCCCCCCCCCAAGAGGGGGCCAACATTTTTACACCCCCCTCCTCCGGGTCAAGGGGTACAGATTTTTCTGATGATATTTAGAGCCACCGTGAGTCGCAACAAGATGCTTCCCAACCATCTCATGTTTGGTAGACCCCCTTTTCAAATCCCCCTGATCAGATAGGCTGTCTGGTTTTCATATTCAATAATACAACCAGTACATAAATGACTCAGATAATATTGACAAGTGTGATAGATCTATTATCAAAACGTGTCAGAACGATTTGAACTATCCATTTTGGGAGCGGGAGTATCTAGGTCACACACACTCCCTATTATATCAGGGCTGTGAAAGCTCAGATTAAAATCTGATTTCAGATCTTTTGTTCTTCAAATTGGTCATTCTTGTGATTCTTTCAGATTCAAGGAGAAATCTGTTTATCTTTATGTAGGAGGAGGGACTTCGAAATTTCAACAGACAAGATCACCAAAATACATCAAATAGCCCAATTTGCTCTCTTGATTTCAAAATGTTCACGGGGGCATGTCCCCCAAACCCCCTATAGATAACTAGTACTGCTGTTTTTCCATGATGAATTTGCAAAGTGTAGATAAATATAGTTGTTTCGTCTCACAAATCCTCTTCTGCGCAAACCCTCGGATCTTTTACTTTTTCCCAGTTCACACCCTGCTATATTAAAAGTACATTGTATTATAACAAAGCTGCGCAAAGATCCTAATTGTACTCAGGACAGCTGATCAAGAAAGTATAGAGGTAAGAAGCCTTTAAGTGATATGTCCACCCACTGTAACTCAACACAAAAGATTAGACATGTTCTACTATATAGTAGTCTGCTGGAAATTCAAAGTGCTTGGAAAAAATGACATTAAGTTTGCTACTGCTTATAACAATAACATGCATGGTGATAATAGAAAGGTTTCTCAAATAATAGCTGTCGAGCCTTATTGTATATCATCAAACAGGCCTGGTGCCATCAACTGTGTGCCCCTACATGGGTAAAATTCGACACGGGCCACACGGCGACACGGCCCTTTTAAAAAACGACACGGGCGCCACAGACCTTTTAAAAAACGACGGACATAGCAAAATAAAGGATAAAAATCGACCTGCAGATACCTTTCTCTAAGTTGTTATATACTTAAAAATCGACACAACGACACGGCCCTTTTGCTAAAAATCGACACGGCGACATGGTCAAAATTGTCGGGACCCATGTAGAGGCACAACTGTATATATTCCTATATAAAATCTGTATACAATGCCATCAACTCCAACTTGGTGCTGACATAAATGTATCCTACAATAGCCAATAAAGCGTTCTTGAACCCAATCCATTGAATCCTTGAATACATATACAAATAGCGTTAAGTCCAACCTCCAATAGCTAAAGTTTCCCCCATTGAAGTAATTGTGCCAAAGTTAAGCTACATCTGAAACTGAATCGCCTGAGGAGCTAGTTACAGCTCTTCCTTGGGAGAAAGTGAAAAAAATCTACGAAAAAACGACCTTCCGGGTCTGGGTTAATGATAACGCTGTGTTACAGTAGAAAACGACATAAGAACAAGAACACATAGAAGGCAAATTTATTGATTAAAAGCCATACATGGTATATAGGCCATATGGGTAAGGGGGGGGCAGTATATATATATATATATATTGTATGGGTATAATGGAAAGAAATAAGTAGATAATGGGAAGCAATATGAACAATATTACAGTCCAGATAGACCAAAATATAACAAGAGAAGGGATATAGGAGTGGTCTGTGGAACAGCATACACGCAGGGTAATCGGATTGACACTGGTACACAGGCTACATGAGCAGAAATGAGTATACAATAGGAGCCATTAAACGCCAAAAAGGAATACAAGCCAATCAAGAATATAATATAAAATACTGTAAACGTATATATTTTCGCGCAGCTAAATTTTCGCGCACCTAGCACATAAAGGCATTTTCGCGCAATCAAATTTTCGCGCACCTGTAAGCATCACATCTTTAGCTACATGTCATTTTTTACGGTTTGTAAATCGGACAATTATTAAGGATATTAGAGCCCAAAAGGTCATCCATTAGCATTATAGATATGAGTAGCAATATATAGTCCTACATATCATTGGAAAGCTAATTTTCTAGGCATAATTTTCGCGCACATAATAATTTCGCGCACCTAAGCATGTGCGCGAAAAACGCGAAAATATGTACTGAGCGAAAATTAATACGTTTACAGTAGGCATGACTCAAGACAGAAGATCAAATAAGTAAATAAACTAATTATGGCTATAAGTGAACGAACTAATTATAGCAAGAGTCAAAGTTCACGAGGCCAGGATCGGATATATTCATAGTGTAGCCAGGGCTCAAGACCCAAACAGGGGAGGAACGCATAGAATAAGAACCAGGCTAAACAGCTGGTAGTGAAGATAACATCGGGCGAAAATCCAGGTCAGTAGATACACGTAAATAGCAGGGGAAGAGTTGGCGGTAAGAGCCATGCGCATGAAGCCCAGCCAATAGCAGCGCAGTTGACGGGGATACACTGAGGCGAACAAGTCTGAGAGTGAGCATCCAGTGGATGCTGTTTACATTTCACCCCCAGACATCTGAGGTGGTGTGGGGCTCTACACTAGGGGGATGGTGGTTTAATTGATAGGGTTACTAATATGGGGTAGGCTGACAAACTGGGTCAGAGGGCAGATTGGGGGGAAGGATGTGTGAGGGGTAGACATGGGGAGCCCCACCACCATCTTATCTAAACATCCAATTAGTGGCCGGTCGCCGAGGGTCGCCAGACCCCCGGACTTGTGCGCCTCACTGGATAGGAGGCATCACGGGCAGGCAGACCGAGTGGCAAGCAGGGTGGAAGGTCGACAGGCGGTAAGATCTGGAAGTAGCAAACAGGGAATATAAGCAGGGGCGAGGGAGAAGGCAGGCAGTTACAAGTGGGCGTTTGGTATACGATCAAGAGAACCAGATATCATTTAGTAACTCCTGAGGAGTATGTGTGTGGAGATTGAATCAAATGTGATTACCTATATCAAGTGAAGGATTATACGTGTACTGGAGCAGTGGAGTTTACATTGACACATGAAAGTGTCTATTATACCTAGAGTTCCTTAAGATATTGTGTTATTGTAACATAAGGATATCATTGGGGAAGTGTATTCATTGTCATTTATCCGGAGTTGACATGTAGGACCACAGTGGACGATATAGAACACAATGTACGGGTTTACACGATGTTTATTGGTCTTATGGACGTCGACTAGTCTTACCCGGTTCATGTAGAAGGACCATGCTAGACAGCCATATGAATACTCTGCCTGATATAAGGTCGTCCCATATGATTGTCGGTGCAAGCCGAGAGCAAACTGAACTTGACTGAAATACATATCGTTATATATATATGAAGAACACTGTGATGAGGGATAATGCCTGTGTATCTGCTCTGTGTCGACTATAACCTTAACATCTACACAATAAACTGGATCTCATTACCCTTGCGTTATTCTTGGGCTGGTAGGCCTACCTCCGACTAGTTGACCCCATATAGTGACACAACATTAAAGGTGAGTTTGGAACCCTGAGAAAACACGGTAAAACACTATATATCAAGAGGACATTTACTATAGCCCAACCCTTCTGAACGGTTTAAGATGATAGACCTAGTCAATGTACCTCAGTCTAGACTCAATAAACAAATTTGAAACTTGAACGAAAAATTGCCATGTTGGGAAAATCAGCTAAAATCCACCAAGCCCCCACCCCCGCCACCGAGTAGTAAATGACTCGTCCCTTTCGTTACACAGGTGAGTAAAACACTTATCTGGCTTATCCCATACCCGATAAGCCTAAGGGACCTGACAAACGGTAACTTTACATAGGCAATGTAGGTGGGGAAAGGCTATTAAAATCCTAAGCGCAGGATATCTAGTTTTAGTACCTACAACAAAAATCAATGCAAAATCTAGAAGATATTAAAAATATGATTTGGACATGAGATGCACCACGTTCTAGTCCCATTAGTCTAGGAGAAAACAGTTGAAAGGTGACCTTTCTAAAGTACATTGCCCACCTATCTAGACCATTTCGGCTTTGTAACGAGAACTGTTCCCAAGAATACATGCTAGATGGACACACACCAGGTAGGCTACATGTGCTATCTCTTTGATAGGATTTAGGGGCGTGGCAACTGGGTAGTTGGGGCTATATAATATTAAAGGGAAGATTCTTTTAGTCACCTAATATTTCTACCATGCTGATCGAGCTTCTCCCATCATGACCTCATATTATGTTCTTTGTGTTGATTAGTGTCTGACATGCCATATCATGTGATGTGCAGCGAAGTCTGACCAGGGATTAAAATGGTGAAGGGGGTGGGCATCTATAAGATTCAGTTTTACTGGGAAGATCCAAATGTATGTTGGGTATAAAGCACTGACACTTGTTCAACAACATATGGGTAGTGTCTGGTGATAGTGGTCTGCCAACCCAGCATAATGCGTTAGCTCATCATCACTGGTAGCATACATATCAACATAGCACACATTGACAATGTCATGCATTATAACAAATAGGTAACTTGACAACCAAAATATGTCATACTGGTATTTGTAATGGATAATCCATCTCTAAAGCTAGTAGCGCTGGGTGGCGCGGTATGCTCATCTCTACAAGGAAGCAGAGCGGAACAAGCCTGCATCTACTTGTAGCACCTGTCAGAGCAGTCGGCATCGAGTGGTAACTACACATTGCTTGTGTCTCTTGTATCCTCTGAGCTATAGCCAGTGGCGTAGGAAAAGGGGGGGGGGGCAGGGGGGCCTGCCCTCCCCCCCCCCCCCCAATCACTGAGGAGGGGTAGCCTGAATATGTTTGAGCCCCCCCCCCCCCCAAATTGTCAAGACCTGTAATAAAATGCACACAATTTTCAAACCTTCCCTTTCCTGCATAGGAAAAAGTGGGGACAGAGGGGGCCGGGACCCCAAATCAGAACTAGAGGGGGCTCAAATACTTCTTTTCCATACAATCTAACATAAGTGTGTATATGATACATCATGCATACAAATCGATACTTAAAGTTGGTTGGAGTGCCCCCCCCCCCCCTGGGCCCCACAATGAAGAGTTGCTTCCTACGCCTCTGCTAGCCTACGGCAGAAGGTGCCTGGGTACATGTGCAATGTATACACCCTTTCTTGCTGTGGTATGCGCGGCGATTTTTTTAGGGCAGAAGCCTACATTGGAAAGCTGCTTGTGCATCTTGTGTGAGGACGGGGTGACACACTTTGTGGCCGCATCTCCATCCTGATCCTGATCCTGATGTAGTGCAAATATACCCCACCATAACCCCGCCTCACACAACAGCAGCCACCCCCCCCCCCCCCCCTCCCCCCCTCCATGCTCCTGCTGAGGCCTACCTAGCTTACCCTGGGCTGATCAGTACATAGTACAAGCCCCAACACACAACAGGATACGTATGCATTTAGAGCACGTAGGGTGCTCACCACAACTCACCGGCTCCCACCTACAGGACACCATTAGTCATGCCATATATATATTGTCATTAGAGCATGTAGGATGAGGTCGGATTGACATCAAACGGCCTCACTGACCTGTACATCCCCGCCACCACCCAGGAGGACTAACCTGTACTAGGGCACCTAGTGTACCTTAACATGGAGAAGGGATACACCATCCAGGCTCATATAAAGAGCTACAGTCTACATGCTATATAGATTGACATTAACGTTAACGAGAGTGAGTTTATGTGCATTTTGACTGACCCATGCTCACATAATACATGTATTCAAGTAATCAATGATAGGGCATACATGGCAGTCATGCCTGTAAGAGGACGGATGTTGTAAACCATACAATGGTATACTAAGAGAATACAACACCGGTGAGATCATCTAGGTACCTCTTTTCAGCGCCTAGAGAATTCACGAAACGATTGGAGATACTAGTACTTAAATTGCAGTAATAGCAGATGTGACGTCGTAGGTATACCGAACAATTGGAGCCACTACATGAGGGGTGGGTGAGGAGGACACTTCCCTCAGGCCGTCCCCTGCAAGACGAGGTTTGTGGTGTTGAAACCTGAAAGTGGTTTAATGTATGGGTGGTGACGGGGGTGGATCCGCCCCGCTGCGGTCCCAGATCCCCAGGTGAGGAGGATGAGTGAGGGTGACAGCGTCTCCCCCCTGGAGGAGCAGCCATCTGTGTACGCGCGGACCGAGCTAACCAAGTACTCAGGGCGCCAGTCTCCTCCCTGTGGCACATACTTCGCCGTCAGTGGTGCTGTAAGTGACAGCTCCACAGTTCTACTCTTATTGTGCTATTCAACATTTTAGTAACTCACTTTCATGTATATACCATACAGTTGCGATACATTTGAAAAAAAGAGCTCCGCCCCTGTATAAGTGCTGGGGGAATGTGGGGGTTTAAATATGAACTTGTAAGTTGTACTGTATGAGCGCCTCTCTTGGGAGTACCAATAAAGAGTTCCCGGTGCTATATTGCGGTGGTACGATACATGTATTAATGAATTAGCCACTCACTCATTTATTGTGGTTTAATATGCATGCATCCGCGGTTGGTTAACTTCATGTTCTATTGACCATTAATTATTAACTCTGTTTTATTGGGGGAGGGGGTATATACTTGTTCACATCGACACCTCTTGTGGCTGGCACAGACATTAAGATTACCATGGGTTACACAGTCTTAGCTCAATGTCCAAGATGAAACTTATCTACAAGTATTTATGCTCAGTTTGACTCACGGCGGGTGGTTTCTGATCCCATGTGAGCAGCTAAGACCTGCTCTGATGTGGTGTCAAAGGGAGTGGTAATGGCTAATGTGGTGTCAAAGGGAGTGGTAATGGCTGATGTGGTGTCAAAGGGAGTGGTACTGGAGGGATGGGTTACATCTACAACGAGATTGAGAGATACTCGTGTGTTCATATTATGTAGTATTTTAAGGTTTAACAAATTTGGGCAATAAAGCAGCCAAAATATGGTGGATGGAGCCAGGGAGCAATCCTCGGGCAGGGAGATGACTCAACCGGACCTGAAGGGGGGTTATTATTAATAATAAATCTTATTAACAACAAAAGGGAAGTCATTACTGACCCATATATTTCTTGATTATATAAAGCCTGCTAGTGGACCGCTAAAATAGCCAAAATATGGTGGATGGGGCTAGGGAGCAACCCCACAGCAGGGGGATGCCTCAACTGGACCTGGGGGATGGGGGGGGGGGGGGGCAACCCCACAGCAGGGGGATGCCTCAACTGGACCTGGGGGGGGGGGCAACCCCACAGCAGGGGGATGCCTCAACTGGACCTGGGGGGGGGGCAACCCCACAGCAGGGGGATGCCTCAACTGGACCTGGGGGGGGGGGGGGGGGGGGGGCAACCCCACAGCAGGGGGATGCCTCAACTGGACCTGGGGGGGGGGGGGGGCAACCCCACAGCAGGGGGATGCCTCAACTGGACCTGGGGGGGGGCAGCCCCACAGCAGGGGGATGCCTCAACTGATAATTGGTAATAACTTTTATTGACTACAAAAGGGAAGTCATTACTGACCCATGTATTTCTTGATTATATAAAGCCTGCTAGTGGCGGAGCTGTTGGCAGCAGTATTAAGTTCGTGCCAGATCGTTACCTGTTACATGTACATAAAATATCGTAGAGCGTGAAAACTCAGATAAACTGAAACCAAAAGCCCTGAAAAGGCTTGAATAGTAACGAACCATGGATGTCATTCATCCTATGCGGCACTAGCCTTGGACGTGTTATCGGCCATGTCCTGAGAGAGTGATGTACAGCCCTGTGCTGAGTGCAGTCTGTAATTAAGGAGATTGTGTGTGGCAGTGTTGACCACAGTGTGCCTATTGTTGGAGATGAGGAATGGGGCGGTCAGGTACCTTAGCTACCTCAGGTACCTCAGGTGCCAGGCCACTGGCATGTCATCAATGCGGCCCTGTGTCAGGGGTACTTGGCGCAGTGCCAACATCGTACCTGGCCTGATAACAAGAGTGAGGACGAGTGGATAACAGGATGGTCAAGGGTGTTTACTGTGAGGAATACCGGTACGTCACTACATACGGTATCGCTGGACAAGTGGCCTTAGCGGTGACCTTGGGTCGGACATGAACTGGTAGCTTGTCTATCTGCCACATGACTCATAACGAGTATGGGGTTGTAATTGGCAGAATACGATGGTCAGCTGAAGGTCATGCTTTTATAACGCTCCTGTCGCACATTTATTGCGACACTTGACCATCCCTGGCCTGAGTTATGCTAGAGCAGTACCAGAAGAATATACTACATGGATGTGTATGATCAGAACGTGGAACATACAAACGCCACATACTCTGTACGATCTTTATACACATGTATACGTTGGGCAATTATTATTGGGGCCATTTACAACAATACAACAGAGATCATACTCTTTTCGAGTTCCACGTGTATATACATTAAACATATTTTAATTGTTCAGAAGTACTTTACCGATTAGACTGGATTTTCATTCTAATTATCAGATATCTTTATTCTACTTGAGGAGACGTCGTTTACATTAATCTTTATGCACTGATCCATTTAATACCGTAGTATGGGTTTCATCGTTGTAGCTTTACAGGTCATATTCATATGAACGATGATTACGATATCTGGAATTTGGTTTGACACAATCAAATGAGGTCTAGCGACATACCCTTATTCGCAGCAAATAGTGCTGGATTGTATTAAAACATACAACAAGCCGCATACATGTATGATGAAATTCAAGTTAAAAGGGAATGGCATACCAATGGCGAGACCATCGGCAATCAAACGATCGAGGTTATCTGTTGTGTGCAATATCATAGTTCATACATGTATGTTATTGCATATCCCGTTACGTCTACACATGTCACGCAGGCCTACTTCGTACCTTGTAGTAATCCTGACAACCGTGAACATGTCCCCTTCACCACCCGATAATCCCTATGTACCCTCCGTTCCTATAGTATCACTGGGAACCGATATACACGTACATGTCCAATGTATGCCTGTCTGTCTACTGCAGTTTGTACAGGTACGACGCTGGTACATGGACACATATATAATTTGTATTACACATCATATAATGGACTTATGTATTACACATGTACTACACGCGACAATTAGCCAGTGGCTTCTGTCTGAGATGACGTGATACCTCCTGCATCCTGGGACATACTGGCTAGGACAAATACATGTTGTATGTACATGTGCTTTGGACTACCACTTGCTGTTTAAAGTGAACACTGTGGTAGATAGACTTGTATTTCTACACACCTAGATCTGTGGATACTCCTGATGTCGGGATGACGGGAACAGTGTATAAACTGCAAAGTATATCATAATACTGTCTGCATGGTGATTGTTGTGATGTTGAAAGTAAATAGTTTAACCGGATAGTATAAAGTTCCGGGATAAAGTTACACCTTTGTAACTCCAAAACTCATGGGATTACAATAGTACCATTAGTCAACTGGGCAAGTTTCCCGTTTCTTTACAGCCCAGAATAACATAATATTTGATAGTCACGCACCAGATTCAATTAAAAGAAATGGCAGGCAAGCATAATCCAGACAAACATATATCACCATTCCAACGTTTGAAGAGGAACGCCAGTATGATGCGGAAGAAGAAGGGCGTCAAACAGCGCCGTGTGGTCGGCGCGGCACACGCTAACAACGGTGCTGCCCCCTGGAGTACACGGGCCACACCACCAGAGGTTGTCTCCCAGGGGCGGCCACAGAGTAGGATACCCTTACAGTCCTCTATGGTGCGGCACCATGAGACGCAGGCCGCCTGTAGACGTACCCATCACCAGCATAGTGGGGTTCCTTAGCAATATGATCGTTCATTTTGTGATAGAAGCTTTTAATTTGGTCTAGACATACTTTACATGATATTCTTTCATATTACGATGGGAGGCACCTGGAATTTTGATTTATTTTATCAGCCATTTGAAAATCTGTGAATTTTTCAATTGTTTTTTAAAATGGACCATCCTCTGTCAAATGATATTAACTTCTGAACCAGAACAGAGCCCCATAGAGGCTCTAAGTACTCCATTAATCTAATATAGACATACTAACCTATTTAAACCTCATTTGCATAATTTGCATATTTGAGCTCCAAATCGGTATCACAAGTTTAAATTTGTTAAAAATGCACAAAAGCTAGTCAACATATACCTTGATAAATCCCTTTTTGGTAAAATAGTGAGAGGTACCTGGAATTTTGAATCGTAAGGTCACTTTGGACCGTCCAAATCTAGGTCGAATTCAAATGCTCTAAAATTTATATTGCAGACTCTCCTAGGTTGATTACATTGAATTTCCTATTTGAATGCAGCCCTATGTATGTGCCCTAAGGCCTCAAAATGTTTAATTTAAATATACTGACCTACTTGAACCTCATTTGCATAATTTGAATATTCATGCTCCAAATATAGATCACAGGTTTAAATCTAGTTTAAATGCATACTATCAAGGCAACATTACATAATAACAATATATCATAGGTGCGTTTTGTGGGGGAAATGGGAGGACCTGGAATTTTGAACATTAAGTCACTTTGGACCATCTGAATCTAGGTCAAATATAAAAGTCCTAATATCTGTTTTGCTTTTTAAGGCAGATTCTCCTATCTTTAATACATTGACTCTTCACTTAGAATGAAGCCCTTTACATAATATACTGACCTACTTTAACATCATTTGCATAATTTGCATATGTGTGCTCTAAACTAGGCCCGTAAACTAAATTTCAACTTGTAATCTAGAAACACAATTATGCAAATTATGCAAATCATCAAATCAGGTAAAAATAGGTCCATATTTTCATATTAGAATATATAGGGGCTGCATTTCAATTGAATGTTAAATGTATTTAGAATATGGGGGTCTGCTGTAAAATTCAATACAGAATTCAGAGCTTTTCAACTTGACCTAGTTTTTATATAGTCTAAAATGGCCTTAGAGTTAAAAATTCCAAGTGCCTCCCATTTTTTGCTGAAAAGGCACCTATCAAAGTATATGGTGACTGGGTGTTATGCCTTTTAAACAAGTCAAACTTGTAATGTAGATTTGGAGCAAAAATATGCAAATTATGCAAATGAGGTTGAAATAAGTTAGTTTATCTAACTTAGACAATCTGGGGACTTCAGTCATATATGGGGCTACATTCAAATTCAAAATCCAATGTTTTTCAACATAGCTTAGTCAGCTTTAAGAATTGATATAGAATTCATAGCTCTCCATTCTGACCTAGATTTAGATGATCAAAAGTGACCTAATAATTCAAAATTCCAGGTGCCTCCCATCCTGAAATGAAAGAGTACCCTACAAACTATGTTGGGACCAAATTATATGCTTCTATCACAAAATGAACGATCATCCACATACTGGGACCTAAGGTACCCCACTAGCATGGACAGTGGGTAAGGAGGCACGGAGACGGGGCATATTAAGAATGAACAGCATAAGCATGTTACAAAGAGTTCCCCACTGGGGGGGTATTCAGTATACGAATGGGTACCAACTGCGGTAACGACCCCGAAGAGCTGTCGCTGTGCGCGCGTCGGAGAAAGAAAAAAGGGGGGCTGTTAATTATATAAAAGTACAACATTAGGGGCTGTCAATGACTGGAAAGTACAAAATCAGGGGCTGTCACAATTGAAATAAAAATAATAAACCTTAAATCTCATACATGACTTGAGTAATCTATATAATTCCAAAATAACCTCACATTAAATGGAAGAGGCCTCTTAACAGTGGGCTGTCATCTGATTTCTCAGAAAAAAGGGGGCTGTAAAAATAATACACATTTTCAAGGGGCTGTCAAATGACCAAATAGGGGAGGGGGGGCTGTAGTTTCTCCCGGGGGTGGGAACCTTCATGATAGGGGCATAAACGAGTAGAATAGCTTCATCTGGAGCCTTCCATGCCCGGCTTCCATGGCTTTCATAATACCATCGGATATAACAGAATCGTAAAAAGCCAAAGCTTGAGGGATTTTGTGGCTGGCTGCTGTATTGGCAGCAGGTGCCCATTTGTGCCCATTTGTGCCCATTTGTACCCATATGTGCAGACTGGGCCATCACGCTGGTCTGAGATATCAAAGGCAGTGCCCTGTCTGCTATGGTACTATTTCACGTACACGTATATAGGATCAGGCAAATAAAAGAACACTTGCTATCCTTCAAGAAATAAAAGAGATGTGCCAGATAGTGTTTTTTTCTCCCTCATCCTATAGACTCGATCAATCATCTCATAGATTCCATCCCCCATAGATGTGATTATTGTATTGGCCAAGCAGTATTTAATATTAAGTACCTGTCCTAACTTTATGAAAGTAACGGCTAGATAAGCATCGGTAACTGCTGAACTGCTGTCACAATGGGTACCCTAGTTGTACCCTAGGAATTCCGTTACTTCATTAGTTTAAAATGTATTCCGCCACTGAATTGGTCAGCATGTGTTGGTGTCGCTGCAGCAATACGCGGCAATGGTCCGTGGCCTGCCCTCCCCTGTGGTCAGCACCCCCCCCCCCCCCCCCCCCCCCCCCGCCTCCTCCAGGGCGGTCCAGGTGACCAGTCCAGGTTGAGGCCTGCGTCAACATGGAGCCTCCCACCTGCACCTTCACGACACGCCCCCTCCCCCAGCCTACACTGCCGGACTGAGGATCTCCCTCTACAACACGTTACCTACACTGTCATACATGGACACTTACAAACAGAGGCGTGTGTCTGTGAACAACCCCTGAACCCTTCCCTTGCCGCCTATCTATCGGACACACAGGCAGCTAGATCCCGCGGGGCAGGAGGAGGAGGGGGGGGGGGGCATGTTGCAGGTTTGTGAGTTGGCAGGGATCCAATATCAGTGTGTTTGATATCCACCACTACAGTGTGCTTGCACCACAGGCCACATAGTGTGTGGACACACCCCGACCTCTGCCGTCTTGTCCATGCCATGTCCAGCAAAGAAAGCAGGACACTACCACAGGGCATTAGCTGATTATGCTGCTGGTGAAGGCCTCTTCTTCTATAGTGCAAGTCTGCTGTTGTTAATTGTGACAGGACATCCCCAGCTCTATGGCTCATACAGCTGGCATCCTTAAAGTACTACAGGTGTTTCTGTAACAACACGTAACACGAGTTGTAGCAGATTACAGGCATGGTTAATACCCTATACACCTAGTTAATACCTCAGTGCATTATTGAACGTGAGAATTATACCAGGTCGAATAGGGAAAGTTAACAAAGTGTGCACCCAGCAGGCAGTGTTATTGTTTGGACACTCCAGCCATGGTGTACCGTGTACTGCAGGATAACACGGCTGTGGCTGCGGAGGACCCCGGTGCTGCGGGATAACACAGAAGTAGCCCCTGGAGTGGCCCCTGGTACTGCGGGATAACACGGTAGCACTTGGCTGCGGAGGCCCCCCGGTGCTGTGGGATAACACGGAAGTGGCCCCTGGAGTGGCCCCCGGTACTGCGGGATAACACGGTAGCACTTGGCTGCGGAGGCCCCCCGGTGCTGCGGGATAACACCAGTCTCGGACTGCCAGCCCAATGCTAAAGTATGGGCTGGGAGCAGGAGTGCATTTGACTTTTGCGCCAGTTTGGTGGCGCAAATCAGTCCCTAGTGGCAATACACATCCAACAACAAACAGATCATTATCTGAATCAAAGGGGTAATTAAAATATGTGTATTGGGCAGCATAGCAGCGTGCTCCCAGGCTATCCACCTGGTAGGATAGACGCTGGCCGAGGCTGGGATAACACGGAAGTGGCTGCGGAGGCCCTCAGTGCTACGGGATAAAACAGCCCTGACCCGGTGCGGAATAACACGGCTGTAGCTGTGCATGCCCCCGGTGTTGTGGGATAACACGAAGTGGCTGCGGATATGAATGCCCCCGATGCTGTGGGATAACGCGGCTGTGGCTACATATCCCTCCGGTGCTGCGGGATAACGCGGCTGTGGCTACAGATGCCTCCGGTGCTGCGGGATAACACGGCTGTGGCTGCGGATACAAGATACCCTGTGTGGAGCTGGCCATGATACAGCACAGGAGGTGATGGATGGGATACCTCATACCTGCACACACGCAGGAGGTGTCAACCATAACCCGCGGGCAGCATCAATCTACATACAATACTCCTAGTTGGCAGCATCATAATCCACATGATACATGAGCCCAGATACCATAATGACCGTCCCATTATAACACTAACGTTTATAAAACATACTACCAACACATAGCACACAATTTATGGAACAACTACCAGGAAATTACATACCGTTTCTGACTTTCTTGAACGCGCTGCTAACACATATCATACTATATGTGGATAGCATAAGGCATACCTAATACATGTACAGCATTTAGCATGACGTTTGTGGAAGGCTGTGTTTGTGTGTGAGGCGCACCATGGAGGAGGGAGCCCACCTCACGGGCAGGGCCTTCGTGGTCGGCACGTCCATGCTGCTGCCTACTGCTCCAGTACGTATTGATGTAGATATAGACAGCGGTCCACGAGATTCTGTCAAAGGAACCGTTTCTTTACAAACTTGGCATGGGGCATACTGTAATCGTCTAATTGCCTGTTTAAAGGGGTTTTCTCAGTGTTCAATATATTTTGATCTACCAATAATGTCTTGAAATCAGTTGGCATTATGTTAGTTTGATATATGATGATGTAATAGAAGCAAAATAATAATGGTTCATAGGCTAGATTTTGAAATATTAACATTTGAGAACAGAGCACCTCTTATAATGTGCATCATTTTGTCAGGATCTTCCTACTTTGTTGGAAATTGACCAACAATGTCCTAACCGATGTTCTCTGATGTATTATAGATGTAATCATCTGTAACATGTCTAAACAATACAAAAACAGGCATAGGAAAGCCTAAGGGCCATGGCAGGTTTAGAAAGAAATACTTAATATAATCCCACCCATTCCAGTAGTCCTTTAGGTGGTTACCAAAATGCAAAGAAGGAACCCAATTTGATATACATGTACCATGTAGGGTAACCGCCCACAATCAACCATAAGTACCCCCTGATAGTCCTAGGTGGCAGCACTATTCTTAAACTAGCTGTGACTGAATGATGGTGTGTCTTTGCAGTTGTAGATCATGGTGAAGGTGTGTGACTGATGGTGTGTCTTTACTGTTGTAGATCATGGTGAAGGTGTGTGACTGATGGTGTGTCTTTACTGTTGTAGATCATGGTGAAGGTGTGTGACTGATGGTGTGTCTTTACTGTTGTAGATCATGGTGAAGGTGTGTGACTGATGGTGTGTCTTTACTGTTGTAGATCATGGTGAAGGTGTGTGACTGATGGTGTGTCTTTACTGTTGTAGATCATGGTGAAGGTGTGTGACTGATGGTGTGCCTTTACTGTTGTAGATCATGGTGAAGGTGTGTAACTGATGGTGTGTCTTTACTGTTGTAGATCATGGTGAAGGTGTGTGACTGATGGTGTGTCTTTGCTGGTGTAGATCATGGTGAAGGTGTGTAACTGATGGTGTGTCTTTACTGTTGTAGATCATGGTGAAGGTGTGTGACTGATGGTGTGCCTTTACTGTTGTAGATCATGGTGAAGGTGTGTGACTGATGGTGTGTCTTTGCTGGTGTAGATCATGGTGAAGGTGTGTAACTGATGGTGTGTCTTTACTGTTGTAGATCATGGTGAAGGTGTGTGACTGATGGTGTGCCTTTACTGTTGTAGATCATGGTGAAGGTGTGTGACTGATGGTGTGTCTTTACTGTTGTAGATCATGGTGAAGGTGTGTGACTGATGGTGTGTCTTTACTGTTGTAGATCATCGTAAAGGTGTACCTGGACGCGGCGGCGCAGCATGTGACGGAGGTGCCCATCACGCCGCACAGCACGGTGGCCGACATGCTGGACTGCTGCAGGCAGCCCGGAGAGCTGCACGTCCACCTCGCAGAACTATGGCGCGGCATAGGTGAGACATGATGTGCCCGGTTTACAGTCAGTGTTGACAATTAAGGTTCATAAACTATAGAGTCAATACAACATATCTAATTGTTATTTCATTCATGGTGAGTTAACTGCTCAATTGTATATGATTATTGTTGCGATAAGGCCACTTAAAATTGATTATCAGCTTTGCGGACACCGCGCGCATCCTCTAAAAAGAGCAGCATTGGTCCTTTTTTTCATATTTTGAGAAAAAAAAGGCCAAAAAAGGCCGCATCTAAAAAAATTCAGATGACAAGTTGCAAAAATGTCAATACCTCAACTGTTAACAGGGGTAGAAACGATAAGGTGGTGTGTATGTGCCTGTGTGCTGATTGTTGGTTGTGTTTGTGCAGAGCGTCCTGTGTTGGAGACGGAGAGGCCATATGACATCCTGCAGCAGTGGGGCATACACAGGGACGAGGTGTGTTTCTACCTCCGCCACCAACCCGCCGCTATGCCACCAGCCTCCAACACTGACCGTACGTATACAACAATGAGTACATGTATGTACAATCAGAGTCATGTATGTATGTGCTAATGCTGTTTAATGTAGATAAGCAGAGGCCCCAGCAAAGGCAGTACATGTTACTGCTCAGTGCTGTCTGACCATTGTATGCTGCTGTATGCAGGCAGCTGTTGACAGGGTTTGTGTGCTGCTGTATGTAACTATAGACATGTGTGTGCTATTGTATGTAGCTGTAGAGGTGTGTGCTGCTGTATGTAGCTACATGATGTAAGTGCTGCTGTATGCAAATGTAGACAGGATTTGGGGCTACTGTATGCAGCTGTAGACAGGATGTGGGGCTATTTATGCAGCTGTGGACAGGGTGTTCATGCAGTTCTCTGCAACTGTAGACATGGTGTATGGGCTACTGTATGCAGCTGTAGACAGGATGTGGGGCTACTGTATGCAGCTGTAGACAGGATGTTGGGCTACTGTATGCAGCTGTAGACAGGATGTTGGGCTACTGTATGCAGCTGTGAACATGATGTGGGGGCTGCTGTATGCAGCTGTAGACAGGATGTTGGGCTACTGTATGCAGCTGTAGACAGGATGTGGGGCTACTGTATGCAGCTGTGAACATGATGTGGGGCTACTGTATGCAGCTGTAGACAGGATGTTGGGCTGCTGTATGCAGCTGTAGACAGCATGTTGGACTACTGTATTCAGCTGTAGACAGGATGTTGGGCTACTGTATGCAGCTGTAGACAGGATGTGGGGCTACTGTATGCAACTGTAGACAGGATGTTGGGGCTGCTGTATGCAGTTGTGGACATAATGTGGGGGCTGCTGTAGACATTATGTAGGGGCTGCTGTATGCAGCTGTGGACAGGGTGTTCATGCAGTTGTCTGCAACTGTAGACATGGTGTATGGGCTGCTCTGTGCAGCTGTAGACATGATATGTGCTGCTGTATGCAGCTGTAGACAGGATGTGTGTGTTGCTGTATGCAGCGGTAGACAGGCTGTGTATGCAGCTATTGCTGCATTATGCAGTTGTAGATAAGCCATTGGTCTGTTCTGTGGGGGGATGCAGCCTTTAAATGTTCAGTTAGTTTATTCTACCGTGTCCATTGTATCTTGGGGGTACATAAGTACGTTGATGTATGTATGCATGTTAGATATGTGTATGGTAAGCAGGTCACGCCCACCACCTCTCAGAGAGTCTGACATGCACACTCGCTGATGGCCGTTCGTGGCCTGCCGTCCAGGGTCACACTTTGAAATAGTGACATGTAAAGACACTCAATATACACACCGCGATCTAGGTCATTGTGTAAAAAAAATAGTCGGAAGCGGAAGAAAACAAGATAGAATTAAAATTGAAGTTGACACCCGATATCGTGAAGATCTACCGATGAAGTGGCAACCTGCTGTAACTGTTATGCAGTTTGAATCTCAGATCGACTGGTAAGAGATAAAAACAAGTTCTAGACGGCTGGATGTAGAGTATAAAACGTGAAATCGTTAAAGTAAAATGTCAATTTTACAGCTTTTTCTCCCTGCAACCTTTTCTCCATGGTGGAGAGTGTAGCGGAGAAAACAACGACAACAAAACTTTATCACGTCATTTCAATGCATTGCCATGGAATTAGATAATTTGGAGGAGGCCTTTGTTGTTTATTCTATGAATGTGACTTAGATAAGATCTGACATTTTAACGGTACGGTATGTGAGAAGGAGGGACCAAGGAAGATGCGGACAGGTGGCATAGAGGTGTTAATGCCCTATTTCTCTGGGGTTTAAGATATTCTCCCTTCTCATTTTCTAAGAGTATGAATCTTCCAATTAGTTTATGGGGGAGGAGGGGTTGGGGTTTATCACATTAGTTCTGGCCTTGCATATGTGGCATATGTAAACTATATTTAGAGGATGTTGATCAGTATATATTGATCAGGTACAGAGATCATAATATATAGGCTAACTGAGCATTTATTACATTGATAGGGTATTCCTTATATAGCAAAATCTAATTTTACTTTTTCATTGTTCTTCATTCTTGTGCCTCTACATGGGTAAAATTCGACACGTGTGACACGGCGATACGGCCCTTTTAAAAATCGACACGTGCGACACGGCCCTTTTAAAAATCGACGGACACAGGCATAATTATAAGGCCCTGTACATTCTACATACTTAAAAATCGACACGATGACTCGGCAGTTCTTGTTAAAAATCGACACGGCGACATGGTCAAATCTGAGGGTACCCATGTAGAGGCACATTCTTCAACCCACCCTGCTCTTGCTCATAGAATAAGTCTAAATCTTAAGATTTTAGAGACATTATTTTGATACATCATTAAAGTAATCGTATGTATAATGTCCAGGTTGATTATTAGTGTAACATATTGTTATCAATTACTACACAGTTTTGGTGAAATTATTCGGTCATGCAAAAACCTGACCGGTCCTGCAGATTTCCGCAGGACCGAATTTCCTGCAGGGTGAAAAAGATTTCATAAAGACTGCACAAAGAGGCAAAATGGAGGCTTGATACCCGACTACCTGAGCTTCCTGTTACATGCATCTGGAACCAACATAGGCTCTCCCCCGTATAGTGCCAAAGGCCTACATCTGTGATCATCATGATGGTGTACATCTATTGCTGACCAGAGGGTGTATGAGTAGGAGAAGTGGGCGGGCGGGAGAGGGGGGGATTGATGGGATCGGGTGGGTGGGTATTGTCCCCGGTATTGTCTGCTGTGTGAGGGTCACGTCAGGTGTACCTGGCGGGGATGTGAGGGGTAGGTCAAGCGTGCAAATTGACTACTATCGGAATACACTACTACATGTGTCCGAATACACACCCCCAATGTTGGTGGTCTCTGTGGTGAAACCCCGTATACACGTAGGTTCCACATCCACCGGGAATAGTGCTTATTGGTATACATGTAGTTTATGGGCAGTACGGATATAAAAGGTCACTCATATTGAAACAGTGATAAAATAGTTTAACCACCTGATGGGTTTGTGGCTGTAGGGTGCGTGACTGTAATTGAGGTATAAGTACCACGTGGATAGTGGGGAGGATGGTGGAGGCTGACCCCAGGTGGAAGCTGCTCCACCCCCCCCCCCCTGCACACCTGAACACTTAGATCTGCCGCCGTCCTGCACACCCTCCCACCAGCCGCCAGCTAACCAATGGGCGCGCAGAGCCCAGAGCGGGCTCAGCTGTTGGATTCAAACTGACAGGGAGGCAGGAGGGCGGTGCCCCCGGTAAGGCCCCATCTGACACCAACATCCCCTACACAAGGGCCATATGGACACACTGAGGGCTTGCAGACAGACAGTATATGCTGACATGTGCTGTGTGCGCTGAGAGGCTGTATACAGGAGGACATAACAGTAGCAGGAGCAGGAGGAGCAGTGTATACCTGGCAGCAGGATGGTCACCTGTCATGGACCTGCTGTGGTGTGGGGCTGATATGGTCACCTGGATACACACCACCCCTCCCAGTCCACTGGCATGCTTATTGTATAGTGAGATACAACTATTTATTGTCGGTGCTACATCATAATGGTGTTGTGGATGGACAAGCTGCCACTGACCCCCCAGTTGGCACCAAAAGGACGACCCTAAAGCCGTCATATTGTGTCCTACATGCTCCCACTTGGTCGTTAAACATTGAGGCTGCTATGTGGCTGCTATACGTCGAGCAGGAAGCATCCCTTATGTCGGCGTGGATTGTCATTGTTTACTGGTACCAAGCACCACGACCATATCATATGTCACAGGGAGGCAGGTATGATGGGGGCTGTGTAGGTTACTATGACAGCTCTGCTCTGAGACGGGGCCACACATGACGATGTGCTACACCAGGTACCGTATTGGCTGAAATAAGCACACCTGCAAACACCTATACATGTCAATGGTACCATATTATACCCTGCACTCATACAAGACTGGAGCTTTAATTTTTGAGGTACAAAAATGGCCTAAATTTCCATTTTAATACCGTCATTTACCCAACGCTTGTACAATACCTGCGCCTATTTGAGACCCCTGTGCTTATTGAAGGGCTGGTCAGGTGGGGTAGTGCAGCATGGAGGCGGCGTCTGACCTGGACGTGCGGTGCCCGCGGACAGGGTTCGGTGTGACGGGCCTGCTGACTGCCCGCCTGCTGAGGTCCCTGCCCCGGGGACGTGCACGCAGCAGCACAGGTAGCAGCAGCACAGGTAGCAGCAGCACAGGGGGTCAGGTGTATAAGGGGCAGGCAGGGGAGACAGAGGATGATGGGGGCTTCCTGTCCGTCCTCAGAAAGAAGGCCCTACTCCTGGACACTGAGTGTGCTGATGGTGAGGCAGGTATACCTGACCCGTGCTCCTACTGTACACAGCACGGCCTGGCCACCTTCTGCCACCACACCTGCAGCCCCCACACAGCAGCACACACCGAGGACTCCTCCAGTGGGGTCTCCTCCATGACCTCCTCCAGTAGTGGCACTGCCTCCCCGAGCAGCTCCTCCAGCCACTCACCCCCGAGCCACTCACCCCCGAGTCACTCACCCCCCGTTGGCTATGAGCACCTAGATGCAGCAAGCACATTCTGTGAGAGTGTGGTAGATGTCAATACAGAATTCTTACCACAGAACTACCCTTCTGCAGCGAACCCCATCTGTGATATTACTAACGAGCAGAAAGATTACCTCAGTATATCAAAACCCATTAGTCACGATGTTTGCCGCTCAGTACCGGCAAACGAGAAACCAAAGATTAGTGAGAGAAGCAGCGAGCCGTGTAGGAAGGCCAGTAGGGACCTCGCTCTGGGCATCGTCAGGGATCTCAAACAGTCACAGACTGTTAGGATAGAGACTTATCTTGAAGATAACATTGAGTTGGCTATAGACGACCTTGTAATCATTGATAAGAAACCAAAGAAGTCAAAACTGAGGAAAATTAAGTCCTCCAAAAGAGGAAAAAACTGGTATTTAAAAGCCAAAGGGCACACATGTAAAAATATGACCTGCTCACAATCAACTGTCAAGTTCGAGGGTCGGAGACTGATAGACGACCTGTTGTTGTATGGTAGAGGTGGTTGTCATGGTGACAGAGGTGTTGTTGGTGCCCGTGGTACGGCACGAGTTGGTGGTGACATTCCGTCTTCTTCTTCTGCAGAACGAGGAGCCCAGGTACGGCAGGCGGCACGTAACGGCATGACTACCGACAGTATCTATGACAATGGCAATGTGAGTACACCTTTTTATATCATATTTTCAGACTGAATAAAATACCATCTATGTAGCTGTGTGATCCTATGTACACCTTTCTAGCTCTTTCTGAGTTTATAGGACCTGGCGCCAAATGTATGGGTGGGACCTGCGATGGTGGCACTAAAAGCAGCTAGCATGGTACACCGCAGTGCATTACATATACATGTACATGAAGTTGATCATTTTTTACAGCCGTTTGAGTTGAGCTTTGAGTTGAGGTTGAACAAGTTTTATTGCTGAAAAATCACGTCAGTGGTCTCCCTGGTACATGTACTTACAATGTGACTTGACCTGAGAAAGTTAGCTACAACAGGTCTGAGGACACATCAGTCAGTGCAAAATGTAGTAAGATTTAAAGCAGCGACCTATTCAATATTGATATTAAATTGATATGAAAAGGCCCCTTCTACAACGAGGATAGTCCAGGATATATACCGGTATGTTGCGATTCAATATGTGTGTTTGGCCAGGATGGCACTGCCGTGTAGATGGGGACTGGGCCCTTGTTGGACTGATTTAATAGACTGATAGTACCTTACCCTTGGTGTAGCCGTCAGGTGGGTGGGGTGGTTGAAGTGGACAGGTACAGGTACATGGAGTAGGTGATGCTGTAGTACTGACAGCGATGAGGGGCAGTCGGCCAGCACTAACTGGTAGAAGCGCCGACAGGTCAATAACCGCCGCCCAACTATACCCTAATCACGCCCACCATGCCCACTAGGGGGCTCCCAGCACGGCAGGGCTCGGAGAGGGCAGCCCCCGCTGAACCCAGCACATTGTCGTTCCACAAGACAAATAACGCCGCCTAATGTGGTCGTTATAACCCCCAATAAGCAGGTAGCGTGGTGTCGGCGACCAGGGGGCGTGGTAGCTGCCTGCGGCTGCGGAAGCTGACCGTAGGGTACTGGTGCATCCAGCACAGGACACCCCTGGCCGCTATTACAGTAGAGTCCATCGTACTCCCCTCACAGGTGTACTCATGCACAGGTTCTCACGCTTGGTGACCAACCCTGAAAAAAGTGGAAAGGTCATAACCCCCCCCCCCCCCCCCCGCCTCCAACATACATTGACACAGAGAGTTTGAAACAAGTTGCCACGCCCCTGAGGGCAGTTGGTGATGCCCGCCTGTGGGTGGGGTGCGCTTAATATATATATATACAAGGTACAAGCACACTTTGCTGGTAGTTACTGCCCCGCCCCAAAAGAAAGTTCCACCCTCCGCTCCATCGTATTACAGTTTGATATAAACACCGAACACAATGGCCTTGCATTGAATACATGTACTACTAGATGGTTTCCATTATATGACATAAATAGAGAAGCTGTAAATCATGTAGTGTGGGGAATCACATAGATGTGTTCCAGACCCGATTCCACCTTTGTCACGGGTGTGTATGTGTGCTGGATAAAACAGCTAGAACCCACTTGAACCCAACAATCGAATAACTATAACGGTATATGCATATAATGTCGCGGAGGAATGCCACCCAAACCTGTCCCACTCCGGGTTCCGCCCTCGATCCAGTCACACAACATAGTCCATAGAAACAGGCTGTTGGTGAAGTACATGTGACTCGACTATCAGAAGAACTGTTATAGCAGGGTTCCCAGCCGTCAGTTAGAATGTCAGTTATAAAACTGAATCTCCTTGAAAGTCGGGTATATTGAGATTTGGGGGAAATTAAAAATCGATCTTGTACATCCCAATAGACCTAGTTAAATTTGAATTCGATTAGTAGAGTTAATTGACTCAGGGCACAGTTACAGCATGGCAAACGCCCATGGCCCTATATTCAGTACATTTTTGAAGTCAACATGTTCAAATGTTTCTTGGGAGGGGGTGGGGGCACACGCATAAGCTCCTATAGACAATCATTGGTTATAAGAGCCCTGAGTTACATGTGATGTAAATCACGCAATCAATCGTTTTGATATGGGAGTCGAATGGTAAGTTAGTGATAGTGATACCATTGACTGTGTGAGTGGTGGCTTATGCCGCCAGTGGGTGGACAGGTTGCACCCCGGGGGCGGCACGGGATGTACATACCACGTATTGTGCAGCTCACTGGGTGAAATTGGCCGGATTGTGCACCATGGAGGACCGTTAAGTCGTTATGTACGGGTCACCGCCCACATCCACATGATCCACAACCCTATTACCACACTCACCAACCTCCCATCACCCATATGTTAGGGGGAGGCGAGAAATATGGATTTTGCTTCTCAAATCTACACCAACCGGGCAGCTAGAGCCAGCCTCTCCGGTTCTCAAACATGTGGATCCTTCCCTGAACAGTCACATCTGCACTCATATAATTGTTTTCTATCCATCTCTGTGCAGGTGTGAGGGTAATTGTCATGACCTTCATCATGACATATTCATAAAGCAACTGATTTATGTCTCCTAAACGTACGTCAGTCTCTGTAATATAGGCCGCAGTTACAAGGGACACCTAGCAGGTGCCCTATGCAACATCCTCAAACAGGAACTCGCAAATCTGTTTTCCCCAGATCATCCCCGGGGAACCATCCCACATTTTAATAGCGTCGGGTTATGAACAAGAAACGGGCTTTATGTAAGCGCCGAATTGTCTTAAAATGCTTCTTAAGCGCTAAAAATACACTAATAGGCGCTGGGAGTACTCACCCCCCCCCCCCCCCCCACCCCCGCGCAAAATCTAAAAGCGCCGGGCGTTTGTTAATGATAGCTGTACTTGTGAACTGATGGTGCAGTCACAGTACAGCCGCGCCACCTGCTGTTATTGAGGAGAGTTGCACACATGATGACGGTGCCGCCTCCCTAGAGGCTTGGGGTCTTGAGAAACAAGTATATGATGTACAATATAATATGTTTGTGGAGTTTTCAGTTGATTTCCAATTTGTCACGATGCTATTGCTATCTATGTAATTCTATTGGTGCCTATGTCATTCTATTGGTACCAATTCAATGTGGAATCTATTGGTATCTATGGCATTGCTATGTGATTCTGTTGGTACATGTCTGATTCTATTAGTACCTCTGGGATTTCTATTGGTAACTATGGCATTCTATTGGCACTGATAGAATTGTATTGGCGCCAAATGAATTACATAGGCATTAATAGAATTGCGTAGGCACCAATGAAATTGCGTGACACCAATGGAATTGTGTCAGGCAAGCACATAACGCTTAGTCTTTATGAAACGGTTATTAACGGTACTCTATATAGATTCATATGAATCTGTATATCATGATATTGTAGATATGTACAAAAAAGCTATAACGATAAACATGAATGGGACAACTAATTAGCACATACATAGTCGTCTACACTCCAAGTAGCCTATGATTGGCCTTTTATTGACATTTAATTGACTATGGAGTGGTACTCATAATGCTGTACATCACCGACAAAACAATTAAGTAGTTATCATAATTGTGACTAGACCAATCAATGTGCCTCTACATGGGTCGCCACAATTTTGACCGTGTCGCCGTGTCGAATTTTAGCAAAAGGGCAGTGTCATTGTGTCAATCTTTAGGAATATAAGAACTCAGAGAAAAATCCCTGTGGGTCGATTTTTATCTCTAAATTTCCTGTGGCCGTCGATTTTTAAAATGACCTAAAAGGGCCGTGTCGCCCCTGTCGATTTTCACCCATGTAGAGGCACATCAATGATCCGCCACCGTGCACTTTACACCATAACGAACGGCAGGACACTACTCTGAGGCTAAAATCTTAAATCTTATTTTTAAGCCTGTGTGTAGGTTTTCCCCCTAAAATCCTTAGTAATAGTCCGATTTACAAACCGTAAAAACCGGAGAGTAGCAAAAAAAAATAGCAAAAAAAAAAAAGAGGCGGGAGACCCGGCACTGTTTGCTAGACCCGGTCGGGTTACCGGAAACAAACTTGGCCTTATATACTGTGGCAGTAGCTGGGGAGCAAAGTCTATGGTATAGTTGAACCGGTAGATTTCAATTATACCCTATATATTCAGAAATGTACTAAAATGATCGCCATGGGCTAACTGTACAGAAACGCAACAGGCGGTTAGCCTTGGACGTTGTACATTCCACTCCTGTACTCAAACTTTAACAGGCAGCGTTTGACAGCTAAGGCAGCATTTAGAACCAAATATCGTACAACTATGTATCATGACCTACAATTACATAACGGACGGCAATATACAACGTTAAACTATTCAGGTTAATGTAACGCTATTATAAGTCTATACGTTGTTTATCGTTTTATAAATCGGCATGTATTTACAGTATTAGCCTAGTGAGAGGGAAGGGCTTGAGTGAGGAGGAGGCCGTGTTTAGATTAAGGTCTGTTAACATGCCGATGTGACGCCAAGGTATGCAGCAATGAAAAAGCATTGGAAAGTGACGTCAAGTATGACTTATATCCCTGACAGCCGTCCTCATCCGACACGCCTCAGGGACCCGGCCAGGGGAGGATAGAGCCGACCACGTATTTATCGTGGGCCGACTGGGGCTTAACTCAACATTTAATAGATTTAACAAAAAATGGTATGGGGTGCACTCCTTGGTCCGATCAGATATTGGTATAAAAGGTGTGTGATCTGTGGTGGTGCCGCCTCCCAGGGTTACCACGACCTGGGGGGAGTGACGACCTTAGGTTCCCACGGTGTGGCACCTGTGAGAGGATCAGGGGGTTGGGGGGGGGGGGGGGGGGGGTGAGAGTGGAGAGACAGGTAGACAGGAGCAGGGTGCCAAGTGTAGCCTGGTGTAGAGCTAGTAGAGGCGGCGATGGGTGACCGGCTGGTGGGGCTGCCTGCTGCTGGTGTGCCTGCTGCAGGTGGACTTGGCACCACTAACAAGGGGCATGGACAAGTATCTCTACCATGGATATAACATCCTCATCAAGCCCACACACCAGGTAGGCACATCTCCTTACACAACGATAGCTTATTTCACTTGTTAGCAATCACCATGCACTAACAGTAACACACATATCACCATGACGGACATGTACATGGGATTCACTACTTTAGGTGCCACATCTAGCCCATCTAGGTGCCTCTTCCACCCGGGTGATCACCATTAGGCAGTTACGCCGCTACATTGCCCCCGGGATTTATGCCCTTAGTCCACGGAGAAAGCATTACAACCAAAGCTTGTTTTCACATTGTATACAGGTAGTCTGGTGGAAATTCTACTATCTAGGGGAGTGATTCAGGGATCCAAAGTAGTGTGATAAGATTTGAGGTAAGGGTCGATTGTGTCCATTCGTTGAGTTTTGGACCAATGTACAGAGCACCCTGGACAATTTGCAAATTACTCTCAATATTTATAAGTTTCTGGCTGCATTCGATAATAGTTCATAACTACATTGTATACGGCCTCCTACACTTGGCTGTGATAAGGCTATACATGTATTCATGATTTAAGCGCCCCAGCGCTTATGTATTTAGAATCCTAGATACCCAATGGCGTTTATGCAGCACAGGCGCTTATTCTAGATCCCATCTCAGTGATTAAGAGCGATTTCAAGAACCCTGTATCCCCGGCGCTTATACAATACAGGCGCTTGCTACTAGTAGTAGTATTTAAAACCTGGCGCCTAAATACAATGTTCGGTAAAGAGGATATCCTTGAGGGGTGAGGACTGGGTAGATTGCACCATACACATACTATATATACGTATACTCCATGTCATGACAAATGTTACAGGTAACCAGATAGCATGTACATCATAATGTTGTAGTCATGTGTCAACCCACTACATGTACTGTATATCATGTAAGTCTAAGTGTCACTAGGCATGCTTCAGTCTCTGAGTTGTCACCCTATATACCGGGTATAAATGTACCCCCTTAAAGGCCTTTGGTACAACAGAACATGGTGTTTAACCAGAATATATTCACGGGTCTTACAACTGAGTGACAACTCTGATACCCGTTTAATGCAATCTAGCCTTTCTTATCCTGATCTCATGATAACTCTATGACTGCGTATATAATGATGTATATCTGATATCACAGCTCCTCAACGTGAAGATACATAGTCTATATGTCTATCCCTGTAGTCTGTGACTATCCTTTGCTGACATAACCAATTGTAATGGAACGTCTCTCTAATTGATATGAGATGTCTACCATACACTGATGACCACCTAGAACCCTAGCTCCCACACAGAACAGATGTAAAAAGGCGACCATTTACATGGGGTATAGGAGCTGCATAACTCTCCTTTACATGTCTGTGCGTGGGTGGAGGGCAGAGGGGGAAATAACTTATTTCGGATCAGTCCCTTTATACCCCATGAAGAAAGAAATTCAATTACCGCTAAGTTGAGTCCTTACCCTATGATAATGGGGCACAGAGAAAACACTTTTGTCGTGTCCTTTCGAGGGAGAGAGAAACCGTTCGCATTCAATCACTCTGACGTGGGTGAACATAAAGACGTTCTGGTTAAAGGAGGCCGCGCGTCGGCTACCTGATCTCCCTGCTCTCCTTGACCTCCCACTGGACGCGCCCATTGATATGTCACTCTCTGACCACGCCTCCAACAGCCTCATGTGGCATAGGGGAAAAAAAGGGGGGGGGGGGGCAGGGGACCCAGGCCCTGGAAATCCCAGAAGAGGGTGGGGGGGGGGGGGGGTGAATATGTTTGGGCCCCCCAAAATTTGCCAAGATTGGAAAAAACAATACACAAAACTCTCGAACTTACCTCTCGTACATAGGAAAAAATTTGGGCAGAGAGGCATAGCCCAATCAGGCCAAATAGAAAAAAGTGTTTTTCAGGTTACCCGACCCTACCTAGCAAAACAGGGCCGACCCTAGAAATTTGTATCCAATATTGAAAAATGAAGATTTGCTTCCTAGCCCTCTGTGTCTGCTATAGTACAACATGTTACTATATACGACATTTCTCGGCCATATCTATGTTTAAGTCGCTATGTGGAAAACATAGAAAACTGGATTTAAAAGAAACCAACAGGAAAACAAAGTAGCGACTTAAACCTACAGCATTGCTATAGCGACTTAAACCTTCAGCTCTCCTATAGCGACTTAAACCTTCAGCCCTCCTATAGCAACTTAAACCTTCAGCCCTCCTATAGCGACTTAAACCTTCAGCCCTCCTATAGCGACTTAAACCTTCAGCCCTCCTATAGCGACTTAAACCTTCAGCCCTCCTATAGCGACTTAAACCTTCAGCCCTCCTATAGCAACTTAAACCTTCAACCCTTGTTGAGCTAGATAGTTTAACCTTGTAGGGAGGAGGATTGAATATATAATAATGCTGCAGTAGTAGGGAAGGAGACCACACCCCCAGGCCAAAAAAATAATACAATTTTATCTTAGCTCCTATACTATAGGATGTAATTTAAAATAGCGACTTAAACTGGAGCGACCTAAAGCAGGAGTATATATAAGGGGGCCAACACCTCCAGAAAACCTCAAAATGCATGTAACACAATTTTATCTTAGTTTCTATGCTAAAGGATAGAATCTAAAATAGCGACTTAAACTGGAGCGACCTAAAGCAGGAGTATATATATGGGAAGGATGTGATTATATCAAATCAAATTGTGTATTACAAGGGGAAGTTTTCCCGGGAAAGAGGGTTTCTTTGAAGGGGCCTATATAAAAAAAAGGGGCTTGGATTTTTTTGGGGGGAAGTAGAAGGTAGGTGGCGCAGCCCTATTCATAAAACATTGTCTGAAGGATTAGGTCGCTATGTGGCCTTCATTTGACTTTTTTTAAAGTCTAGAAGGATTAAGTCGCTATGGTAGTGTATCACATTCATTTCTGTATGCTGGAAGGATTAGGTCGCTATTGGCCACTCAGAACGGATTAGGTCGCTATTGGGCACCACCAACAGAGAACCATTCATTAGAAGTGGGAGGGAGGAGTGTGCCAAGACTGAATGGTTGTCCTTCACTGAATAAGGGTATCCCTCCCAGCATTAGCTAACACATTTCCCTTCTCCCTCCTACTGAATGGTTGTCTTTTACTGAATAAGGGTCTCCCTCCCTACATTGACATATCCCCTTGAAAGGGTATCGGTGTAGCTGTTATTCAGTGAAAGACAACCATTCAGTAGGAGGGAGGAGGGATATGTGCTAGCTATTGCAGGGAGGGATACCCTTATTCAGTGAAAGACAACCATTCAGTAGGAGGGAGGAGGGATATGTGTTAGCTATTGCAGGGAGGGATACCCTTATTCAGTGAAAGACAACCATTCAGTAGGAGGGAGGAGGGTGAGTGTGTTAGCTAATGCAGGGAGGGATACCCTTATTCAGTGAAAGACAACCATTCAGTAGGAGGGAGGAGGGATATGTGTTAGCTATTGCAGGGAGGGATACCCTTATTCAGTGAAAGACACCCAAAATGGATTAGGTCGCTATAGAACACCCCCAACTGATTAAGTCGCTATGTTAGCCCCTTCCATTTCCCATCTGCATATGTCACCTTTTCCTGCTAACCTGTGCCCTCTCATACTTAGCTGTCTGGCTATAGCGACTTAATCATTCTGGCCCTCTGAATAGCGACTTAATCCAGGACATTGCCCATTTCTCATGTGCCTCTCATTGTCATGAGAAGTAGAAGATTATGGAATCCGTTTACGCCTCTCCCCTTCCAGGTATGCCCTCCATATATGTACAATAATATGAACAAAACAAGAATTGTGTACACATGTAAGCCAGTCGGAGACCCAGTCCTTATCGTGCCCACTTACTCTGAACTGATTGGACGTGACTATGACTGTATTACTGTGTGAAATGAAGTTATACATGGTATATCCTGTCTACAGCGGGCCCCTGGTGGTGGGTTGGAGTGACGTGTTGGGTCAGGGCCTTGGCAGTTTACGAGGGACGCCACACCGACCTCTTCTTTACACGCTTCACTCACCATCTCGGCCATTTGGATAAATTTACAAGTACAATTCGAATTGCAGATTTTAAAAAGCTCTCCAGGACAACAACCAAAAGAAAAATTCGTTTTTGCCACTGGCCATAAACACTACATTCCTGGGGTGTTCTGTTTAGTGAGATAAATCAAACATGACAAGTATCCCAACAGCCAAATGGGATGCTAATATGTACGCATATGTAGTATTATGGTCAGTAGTATGTAGTATTTAGCACACCAGGCTAATAATGATATACTGTAGTATATATTTTGTTGTTAACATAGGAATGTAACGTTTGTTAGCATCGTGCATCACTTTTGAATGCATATTTAACAGGTTATTACATAAGAAAGAGGCATGTCAACAATGGGGTGAATGTGTACATGTTGATCTCCAATAAGTCTAGTACACATGTAATCCGGGCAGACCCTGGGCCAGACCACTGTACATGGCTGAGGCTCATGTGACTGTGATGAATTCAATGACCTATACTTTAGGCTATAAATCCATTATAGTAATAGCTGGGGGTGGTACTACTGGTAGACACATAGTACCCCCAGGACCCCCCCCACACTCACACACTCTGGATTCGCCCCTGCCCCATGCTGTAAGAGGGATGCTGTACATAATACATTTTATTGTGATGTTATGCTGTTGGGGGGATGCTGGAAATAGTGCCATGCTGTAAGAGGGATGCTAGAAATAGTGCCATGCTGTAAGAGGGATGCTAGTAATAGTGCCATGCTGTAAGAGGGATGCTAGAAATAGTGCCATGCTGTAAGAGGGATGCTAGAAATAGTGCCATGCTGTAAGAGGGATGCTGGAAATAGTGCCATGCTATAGGAGTGATACTGGACAACTGACATCGTTTTTGAGGAATCGTGGACATATAGCGTCATGCTGTAGGGGCGATGGAGGACATATAGTGCCATGCTATAGGCCTATAGGGGTATATATCATCTATCTGTAACTGACATAGAACCCGTGGGTAGCTACTCCCCCTCCTCCCCACTGCGCCAGATTGTGGCACCGATCCCTAGTAATAGTACTAGACCGACTAGGGTTTGATGAGATGTGCTTTGTTGCTACTCTTTTACAGCTTTATAATGAGTGGTTCTGATGGGGATAGTATTACATCATTGTGCAGATAATTGAAAAATGCTATTTTTAGATTGTAATGTGGTATGTTGTGTTTTAGTATTAAACGCTGCATACACTACTTCTGTGATTGATATAGGAGATTAGTAATCAGCCAAAGTAAGTAGAAATATGGCCCCTGCATCCAAGGGAAGAAGCCTATCCAGCCAGGCCCTGAGGTAGTTGAATCCGTCAGCCAGGCTGTTGAATCCGGCAATCAGGGCGTTGAATCTGTCGTGAGATGTTAACTATTTACTGCGACAGATTCTATGAAAAATGTTATAACCATGATTGTATCCTTCAAGATCCATTATAACTACAAAAATAACAACCCTAAGGATACTGCCCCTACGCCGTATTACTATGAAATGCAAGAAAAATGTCATAATTTTTTTTATTAATTTCAATGTTATTAGCGGCCTCCATTTGGCCAGATTACGGATAGCATCTTCGACTTCGGTTGAATCCGTTGTCAGTGGCGCCCTAAGCGAGAAAACTGTAAAACTATGCAGCCGACAATCCTCCCCCAAACCTCCCGTCTTCCCGCCCGTCCTACGTCGTCGATATGTTGCATCCATGCATCATGCCATCCTGTGGGCTTGATAGACTTGTGCAGCAGCAGACATGATAGAGACGGTATGTAATAAGGAGAGGGATTAGTCTAACTTAAGCTGCTTCTGACTGGTAGAAAGGGCTTCCTTAGACCATTTTAAAAGGGTCTATAAATTTTACATGGATCTCCTTTTTTCTGTCAGCTGTGTGTAAAATTGATGTCCAATATAGTTTTCTCGCCATGAATATGGCTTTAGCTGTCGAAATGGTCTTTAACAACCATTACTCACTTACTGACTGGAAAACGGATCAATCTGCAATAATTGATTGATGGATCTCGAAGACTTCATATTAATAAATTAAGAACATTTGGCACGTTCTGTGGACAATATAGATGGGCCCACAAGAGAAATGCCTTTAATTATCCTATTTAACACATTAAGATTGCTAAATTGGTGAGGTGACGTTGGAGGAGGTCTCAAATGGCACATCTGAGACTAGCTTCAGGCAGGCGGAAACATGGTCTACTTGCTCGTACCGGCCTCACTGTGCCAAATTGTAGCGGTATTTCACGCACCCATGAACAGTACAGTAACCGCTGTATACTGTCAGATGAGAACTAACCTGTCTGAGAGTTATGGACAGAAGTGTCAGTATTCTTCTGATGTTGTGAAATTGCAATGCATTGACCCCAAGCCTCTTACTACATATACATGTATATGATTACTTTATGAAAAGGGAGTGCACAACTTTTTCCCTCCCATTTCCATCAATTACTTAATAGCTCACTTAATGAAGTGAATGGCCAAGTAAAAAAGATTTCCATCCACTGGTCGGTTTGGGGAGGGGGTGGGGTCGACCCCCTCGGTGGCACTACTAGTATGTCTATGAAGCCACTCTGATATTGGGTTATGCTGCTCCCTGTCAGAGGGTCAGTATGTGCAATACTGGGTAAGTACCGGTAGTCCTTGATTATGTCATTTCGACAGGTGGGTGTCTGACCCATATAGCAGAGGTTAGAGTTTCCTCGGGTGCTACGTCACAGGGTCTGGACTGGGGGGCAAACAGAGGCCTCCACGTGGTTGGGTAGATCTACCATGATACAGGCATTAGATTGACCTTTATCATAGTCACTGCATATTGGTGGTATTACCCTGCAATTTTCAGCATACGGATACACAGGACACTTACTGCACATGTATGGACAACTATCAATCTTTAACATAATTTGCAATGTGTTACTGTGAATAAATGGTTGAGATATGGTTCATATACCGTATGAAGTATCACCCACGTGGCTTTTGTTTGCCCCCCACTGTTCTATTATTGGGTGCAATCTACAACCCTAACCTCTGCTATATACTGGAGGTGTGATTGGTATTGATGACTTTAAGTTAAAGGCCCAGCACCCCTATATATAGAGCTGAGTACCTGTCCCGACTGGACTCTTGACTGTTACTGGACGTGCAGTAAGAACTGCGGGTTTAAGTACTTCGATGTTGTGGTACATTATGTACCCCATAGGCATAGCCTGGATTCTCGGGAGCAGAGGCCTTGTCGCTATGAACAGGGCAAAGGATTTACAGTACTACACAGATAGGCAATATACTAGGAAGTTGTTTTTTTTGTTTTTTTTTTGCTATTTTCTCTTCAAATAATAATACAAATGTATTAGAACATAGTGCATCCCATTTCTACACCACATTTTGAATATCTTTTACATTTTGGAATGCATTTTGCTGTAGGTAAACTAGATCTCTTGTAATAATGCTTTAAACACCTTTTCCCCATACCCCTTTCTATTGCTCTTATCAGGTGTGAAATCAGCCAGATAAGGGGTACGCTTCTCTGTGTGCCGTAGGTGCTGCTCCCCAGAATTCTATGCAAAGACAAAGTAGCCATATGTTTTGAGTCCTGCAGTTTGACATACAGGAGGTGGTTGACAAATCCAAAAAAATGGATATCTTAATAATAATAAAAACAACATGTCTGGTTCTTACATGCTCAGGGTATTATCTATTAAAATATGATAAAACAAGAGCTGTCATATTTGGCATTGGCCAAGTTACCCATCTGCACAGGAGATGCTACATCTACATCTAGTTATCTACACTGTTTATAATATTGGCTACACATGTGCTTGGGACTTGTATTGACCGGGTTGTATAGCACTATCAGAACGAAACCATCAGAACACACTGGTTACCTGTGCATTCCTCTTTATATGTCTGTAGGCTCCCAGGCAGCCGGGTTTTGCCATGTATAAATGTATACCATTGCCACTGGCCGCTGGCGTTCAGTATGTGGAACGCACACTGGTTACCTGTACATTCCTCGGCCTCCAGTGGGAGGGAGCTCGCTATACCACAGGCGTTCAGCTTTAGTCCATGTATGTGGGCCGGGAGGTGTATGTGTGTGAGTGTGTGAGTGTGTGGGGGGGGGGGACTGGAGGAGCGCCGCCTGGTGTAGCCGTGCGGCATTACAGTGAGTCAGGCGTGGTGCAGGAGTAGCTGGCTAGTACACCACCATACACCACAGAGGTGCCTTCGTTTCGCCTGTACAGGACAGGATACCTTGCTGCCTCCTCCTCCGTGGTGTTTGCTGCCCACTATGAGGTACGACAACGGAGGTAACACCAACATGATGGTAAGTACGACAGGAGTGTGGAAGCTGTGTCCAGGTGGACACCCACCACTACCTGGTAATGCTGCTCACCTAACTGTGTTGACAAAGTGAACTACTTCCCGACTGGAGCCTGCCAGTGTAGGTCGGCCTACTTCCAAGGTTGGCCTCCACTTGGTATAATACCAGTGGGGATCGGGTGGGTGTAGAGGTCTGTATGGACTTTGGTAGAAAGACCCGTCAACTGAGGTTGCTGTATGTAAAACCCATTCACTGCCTCAGTCTGTACATACCATGTAGACACATAGAGATGTGTATTGGAGGCAGGTTCCTCCGGCGGAATGTGTTCACTTGTTGTTGGCAGATACCATGAGAGTGCCCTGACCTACAGGGGAGGCGCCCCGAACCAGCCTCTGCTTGTTTAGACTAAAAATAGTGGCTGCCCACATAAAGTCCTGCGTTACATTAAAGACTCGCTGACCAGGCTTTACATGATGTGACACTCCTGATACACACGGGAGTGTAGTCTATATTTTATAAAGTAATATTATTACTATTAACTTAAACTCCATAGGTAACTGCAGCAACTGCTGCCATTCACTTCAACTAAAGTAAAGACCCGTAAAGTCAGTGCTATCACATGCACGTACAATGTAATATGGTAACGGTCTTGAACACAATCAGTGAGTTTAATAAACTCAAGATAACGTATCTCTAAGATACACGTGACCTAAAATTTAAACCCGGGCCTTGAGATGATAACCATAGCAGAGTGTAGGTGCCATCTGTGACCAGGGCAAGACTTGTTGATAAGGGGACGGTCTCAAATGACGTCAGCGGCTCAGGTGTGGGGTGGCCTTTGGGTTTTAGCTTCCTACCATAATACTAGTATTCAACCTGACCCGGGCCACACACCGATTTGTCCAAAGTAGGGGCAGGGAGCGGGGGGGGGGGGGGCGTTCTTGAAATCGGTCCCAAATAAGGTGACGTATATTTGTGATTGTTCCCTAATAAACAGGTACATCACAATTTGTGTAACAGTGAACGATAAACGACCACTACATAGTCTAGTCTTGACACAATCACATTGACCCTTAATTGCATGGCTGATTGTTCATCACTACTCAGTGCTCAAAAGTGACAACAGTCAATCAGGATCTTGTCAAAGGTCTACTGTAGTCTGTACGAGAACAGGTACAATTTGTGTGGCGTTCTCAGACCTACTGAGGCTAGTATCCTTCATACAGGAAACGTGAAATAGCCCGGGGAAATAAGTCAAGGCGATGATCGAATGCCCTCATACTGTGAAAGGCAAGAGTGGGGAGTTGTTTCTGCATTTATAATTCAGTTTAACTATGATCGGTTTATATGATAGCATCTGCCTGCATTCAAACACATCTGTTGACGCCGCAGGCAGTCTGTGACCTGTCCATGTAGCCCACCAGGCAATAAACCAGCGGCTTTGAAGTCCCAGGGGACACCATTCACACTGCTTTATATCACGGTATGGAATAAAACAAAGGGCGTGTTTTATATAAAGAGGCGGCAGTCACACGGTGTGGATACAGAGTGCACCCCACAGGGCAGTATGGCGGCCTTCTCGCCGCCTTCCACCCCACGCTGACCTGCGTCTACGTAACCTACTTGTAGATCAGGCCGCGAGGAGGGGGGTGGGGGGGGGGGATACACTCCAGCTACACACTCAGCACGTAGGTTTGAAACCAGAACTTGTAGCGAAGTCCAGAAGAGGTCTCCTTTGAATAGGCAAAAAAAACCATGAAAGGATCGGCTTCCAGTCACCCTACCGGCCCGGATCACTCATTTTTAAAAATTATTTTTATGCTATTCCTTTTCGCCAGTTTTACGGATTATGGATCAGACAATTATCAAAGATTTAGAGCGAAAATTCGAAGAACAGGCCCCAGGGAGGGGGAGGGGGGAAGCAAAAAACAAATTCGGCCTCGTCGTCTAGAATAAAGGCATAGAGTACCTATAATTATTCGCTGCATATTATTGGCTTCTTATCTACAGATACATGTAATACATTTACTATTCAAACTGGTAAAGATCCTAATTTTAATAATGTAGTATTGGTCATATTGTTAAGTAGCCCCCCCCCCCAACTATACCCTTTAACCAGACACTTCCATAATAAGTGGCAGACTGACTGACACTCGGGCCATATTCCACGAGGCTGTAGGCTAAGTGGAATACGGCCCGAGGGTCAACAGACCAAAACTCATGGACTTTTTTGTCTATTTACTGCCTCGGGGAGCATCCCCGGGTGCCTTAAATCACAACCTACCCACTCATTTACCAGTCTCGGACACCCAGCCCAATATCAAACTGTTAGGATAGAAGTCAGACATCAGAACTGCGGTATTACGGTAAACGGCCGAAGGTGTTGATGTCATCACCTGCCACACCCACACTACTAAGTATGCACACCTACTTCCAGACATGTCTGTGGAAACATGTGAAATAAATGGCCAGTATTGCACGATGGTAAGGGATAGGGAGATAAAAACATGCGGGCGTATCAGAATCGCCTAAAATATTGGAATAATCATGTACATATCGTAGTGGCTCGTTTAAGGTGTCTATAACATTAGTCCTGACGCCTTTATGAAGACAAACGCTTATTCAATATACAGCCATTTACAGGTTTTAGTGTTTAATAGAGATTTCAATAACACTGTATTATGTGACCGTCCTTGGCCAGTCACCTCATAACTGTCAGTCGTGTTACCATGGTAACCAGGTACCACTCGACACGCGCCCTGTGTACCCCATGTCACCCACCACCATTGTTACCAGGTCCCCCCCCCCCCGCCCACACACACACCCTAATGTGTGACTAGTGGTGTGTGCCACACCTGATGAAAGAAATGATGGGGACGCTGCAACATGTACTGACAGTTTGGTGTGCTTCCCCAATGTGGCTGGCTCCATGTAACCAGCGAACCCTCGGTATCGTAGGCGATATATGTGACATATATCGTCATCCTGGAAGTGGCCATCCCCCACAGGTAGAATCGGCCATATCCACAATGGGAACGTATTTGGTTTAGAACCAGATGCGGCAGATGTTTGAGGTCTCATACCTATAGCCCACATAGATGCCCCGCCCCAATGCCAACATTTAGAGATCACCTGCAGGTTTCACCTGCTGTCGGAGCACCCATGACACTCTTTGAAGCCTCATACCTCTAATACCCCTCTAACTACCTCTGTCTACACAAAACAATGTACATAGTACATGTAATAGACTGTCATAGTATTACATATACTCTGGTTGGGTTGGGTTGGTACGTGTTTAAAGTAGCTAGTTTAAAGCCTCTCACCGACAGGCTACTATATGGGTTTCACTATATGCAGGTATCATGTTCAATATAGGCCGAATATGTGACGTGCCACAATGTCAATGATTTAAATTGATGACGTCATCACACTCTACACATATAGTTTGTGACAATTGTATTACGGCAAGAAAACTTCTAAGAAGGAGACTACACCCGGATTACCAGCGCCTTACTGAGTCACAAAGTGGGATTTCCCCACCCGATACTGTGTCTGTCGTCTGACTCGCTCCCTCTGACTCCCCTCCAGTAGGTTACCCCGGGTAGTATCGATCATGGTTTATAGGGTGAGGGTGGGGGTGTCTGACACACCACCCACCTGAGCCAGCTACCCACCTGAGTCAGCACTAAAACACAGGACAGGGCCGTGTCACTAATGCCATCTTACAGTAAAACGTCGTCATAGGGAGGTCCTTGGAACTGGACATGGTGATAAAAAGAAGAGTCCCTTGTAGAACCAAATGTTAAAGATGCATGCGCAGGATGTAGGTAGAAGCACGTGAGTGTAGGTCGGGGGGCATTAGTGTGATGTGACGTGACCAATGAATTTTAAGATATTAGAGGAGTATTTCCAGAGGTTCGAACTTCCAGACTTAATATGTTGGTATTGTACCATGGATTGTAGCGGCTGCGGCATTGACCTGTATACATAGACCTGACCACGGACCTGACCAGTCAGCTTGTCATTATGAAGTGTAGGTCTGTATTATAGATAGGGTGGCACCTCAGTGGGGTGTTTTACATAGGGGCGCATCTCGGGGCTGTCGGCGGGTGCGTCATCAGGTACAGAGATGTACCTGTACCTGGGGTGAGCACCTCAGTAGGCACCAGACGCCCGTCACGTCTGAGCTGCTCGGCAACAGTGGACTGTGCGGCACACTGGGGCATAACGTGTAACGTCAGCCACTGTAGACGTCTCAGGACCTGGATAATATCTAAACAGCGCCATACAGCATTATACAGGTCAGAGCTTTTCGCCGCCAACCACCGGCCCACTGGAGCAGCTCGCATCAACTCAGGCATCTCTAGAGGTAACTCCCTGTTATATTATACTAGGCAGTTCGGCGACCGGCCTGTTTGGCCATTCCCTATCTGTCACAGTGCTAAAGAAGGTTGTATTGTATTGCATTAGTTTACCTGTTACCCTATGTTCATCATTACACGTGTTAGCTTGTTGGAAACATCCATTCTTCTTCTTTCCACCATGTTAATATATATGTTTGATAAGCATTTTAAAAATTGTTTTAGCACATTTTACATTTTGGTACTGCTGAGAATATTGACATAGTGGGCTGGGCAATGCAACCAACAGGGCAGACATGGTACTTGCCTTCAGGGGAAAAGAAGGTCTAATTTCAATATAGATACACCATTTCTTGGGAGGATATAGTAGACACAATATACCTTCCATATATATAACTTTTATAGGGTAATTGTAAGTCATTGAGTCACAAATATAGCGTGAATTTACCCAACTTCCAACAACCACTGTTCCTTAAATAATTGCTAGAAAAGTCTGGAAGAGTGGCAACATATTCTATATGGATTACTCTTACAATAAAAAATAATACTTTAGCTATATCTATTCCTCCATTTTCCTCCAAAGGGCATGAACATAGGTCCCCACAGAAAAACAGACTGGGGGAAGGTAAGACCAGGCCCTGTCCAGCCTGTCTGACGGCCCTCCCTGCTCCCTGTGGCCGGGGGTGGTCAGTTAGGACCCCTGCTGTGTTGATTACCTCTACTGGGGTCATTCCTCTTAAAGGGTCTTAAAGGGGCAATTGACAGAAACTGTGTGGTACTAAATTGTTAAATTATGTCTCATAAACCCCATAATTCTCATTTAATTATTATCATATTAGAGCATATGCATTATCTGCATGATATCTTATGTCCAATACAAATTTTACATATTCAATCCGGATATTTGTATTTTTGGCCGAACTACCTAATTATACGGGCACGATGTGGGAACTGTGGTACCAGGTTAGGCGGAGATGCTACTTTTCCTACTTTTGTAGGAGCTCCTACTCTTTTATTGCTGGGTGTGTTCTGCATTAAATTATGTTAATTTCCTACAGAAAGATTTCGTACATTTTGTTGACTTCTGAGTGGCATCTCTGCGTACGACTTCGGCAGTGCCTTTCTTATCGCCGTGACCGCGGCAGTTCCATCCACCCTTCTATCGATGGCCGACCGTGCCCGACAAGAGAGTTGGTCTCTATAAAATAATCAGGGACTTTTCAAGAATTCATAGCTTGATATTAAATACGATCATTTTGAATATCCAAGTCACTCACCATGGACGCGATATTGGTTTGGAGTTTACGTCAAACCAACGGAGGTCATTGGTCAAACATACAAACAAACTGCAATGTATACATACCTGTGAAAATACAGTAATTACTGCAGGGATCCACTAGCTATAAAGCCTTGATGTCTTCATCAAGTTGGAACCCCTGTAGTGCGCATAGCGTGACCTTACCCGGGTATGACACAAGCACAGTCCCCCCCCCTCGGGTAACCAGGGTAACGTACCCTAGTATGGGTTGGGGGTGGGGGGGGGGGGGCATGTAGACACGTACGGGAGGCTGCAGGGTGAAGATGGTGAGGGGCAGACAGGTGACTGACGTGGCCCGGATCTGGGAGTTGGGGTGGGGGTGGTATCCAGTGATCCAGGTTCGCAGCACAGGTCGACATTTCAGGTTACTGGGGGCATCAGCTATTACATGCATTGTTCTCAACCCCGCAGCAGAACGAACCGTTAGCCTTCAAGTCCCGTTGGTTTTAGCACTGCAATGACAGGAAGTAGGTTGTGTAGGTATCTGAAGAGGATATATACTGAGCCTAAAAATAGGGGATTCAGGGCCAAACAACAGATGCTGAGAATCTAATGGAGGTTTATCGTGGGACAGGATTATAAACCCCTTAGTAGTAGGAGACCCCCAATTACACACTTTACCTTGAACCCTAATTTTGGACTATCATTAGATCTAACTCTAACAATAATCTAAACCTCATTGAAGGAGTGGCGAGACGTGAATTGTTCACCGGTCGGATTTGATAACCAAACCAATTAAAGTAAAACCTATGATGGACGCTATGCGTCATCGAATACAGGGCGGTAACTAGCCTTCTTCGCGGGGCGGTTCGTTTTTGGATATGGTGGAACTTGACACAATTATTTCAATGGTGGAACTGGACTTTTCTAATATGAGGTGGAACTTTGCATGTTATATCTAAAGAGAAGGCTAAGTTTCATGTATCTAATCAATCATAATTTTCTCTCGAGAATCCTTAATAATTGTCCGATTAACAAGCCGTAAAAAATTAGATGTAGACAAATATATCCTCTTTTCAGTCAGCTAGGGTGGAACACATTTCCTGCTTCAGGGAGGTGGGGTGGTTCGTTCGAAACGACGAACCCCCCCTAGTTACGGGCCTGGAATATCTGTATTGGGTGATACCAGGTTGAATGAATTATAAACAATTGCTTCATATTTCTAACAGTTTTTGGGTGGGGCCCCGTGAGGCCCGTGATCATCTGCCCTGTCTCGGAATGACAGACATCCCCCCCCCCCCACTCCTCTGCTCCGATTTGAATTGACCTAGTGACTCACAATGTCACAGCCCCATAGCCAAAATGGGAACAGAAAATGTTCACAGAATGAGAACTTGTGGTATCATAGAACGTGTATTTCACCCACGTCTGCTTCCAGATATGTGTTCATGTAGTATAGCACGCGCACAATAGTCACCACAAGAACCCGCTCATACTACCCATTGTCTTGTCCTGTGGTCACTGACTCGGATGCAGACAGTCGGCCTACTTGTTGCCATTCTGAGTGGCGAGCTCAAGTGTTATGTTGTCCTGGATTTGTTGCCACTTTATCCACCCGCAGTTACATGTCCTACCCATAAGACAAGGATGCACTGTAATAGGAATGTTGGTTTTATCACAAGTCGGTCACCACCCTCCCCTGCTAATCATTTAAGGACGGTATTATGCCTTAATGCATCATGCCCTTGGTCTTCATGACGCATGAATGCATCCCTGGCGAGTAACTCACCAGGGCTGCATTCAAGCATCATCCCGATCCTCCCGGGTTGAGACACTCCTAGAGGGTCGGCATCATGCATCAATGTAGCACCAGCGAGTTACTCACCGGATTTGCATTGGTGTATCATGATGACAAATGTCATCTCTTAGCGACATTCATCATTAAAGGGTTAACCCTGTTACAGAGTGGTACCTAAAATAGCCGCCGGGAGCTGCTCACACACTGCCCACCGACCACACACCGCACGGTGACCACAGCATGCACAGACACGGTCCACCCACTCTGTTACACCCTGTGTATAAAACTGTAGTACCAATACACTACACCTCTCACTACTGGGAGGAGCATCTACTATAGGATACATCTTACTAAGGATACAAGCATCACTATGGGTTCCCCCGAGATAAACCCATTGTACACCCCTAGCTGAGAACCTAATACCGGTACCCGCACCACGTCTGTAACTTACACACGTACCGAGAGAAGGGAGTGCATGTATTTGAAGGTGAGTTAGTCTATGTGTTACCGGTAGTAGGACTCTACGGGGACTCTACCTATGACACCCACTCCAGATTGACAGAGGAAGGTCTGGGCTGACTATCAAAGCAGCAGCCTTCTGTCAGAGTATTATCAGGACATAGTTTCTGTGTTGGACACTCATCGTCTAATCGCTCCCAACGTATTAGGGTGCGGTATTACTTCTTGGCCTCCTGGCGGCTTTTGACTAAGGGGAGACTATGCCTATGGAACATGCTATACAGCCTTTGTAATATAAGGTTTATCTAAATACCTTTCGACACTTAGAGATAGTAAGCCGTTAGGCGTCTAAGTCACCGATTGCTTATGTAGACGTGTGTGTCACATACCTCCAGTTGACACCTGACATACCTGTGGTTACCTGGTGTCGGCGGCACACACAGGTGGGCGGCCATGGAGGTCCGACCCCAGGTAGGTCCGTCCTACCTCACCAGGTAGGTCTGTCCTACCTTACCTGGGGCCGGCTGATGTAGACATGGACTCACTCACCAGGTCACGTCGTGTTCAATATCTCAACTACAAAACACATGTACAACAAAGAGTCCATCATCATGCTACTGATTTATGCTTTATATGGCGCTCGACGTGAATACCATTCCTGCAAGTAATAAATCTCCTATATTATATAAGGGCTGACCACTTGACGGGAGGTATTTGTGACGTCCCCCATGAGCTGCCCACGTCCACTGATGGCCTTTTAATGTTGGCCGGGTGCCGCCCCCTTGATGTCATCACCGTGTGGGCCCCTCTCAGCTGTATGTGATTAAAGTCCCCTAAAGACGTGATGGGCCAGGGGAGGTGCCCCTCAGGGCCACATTAGTAACAGGCACATTGTGATGTCCAGACGCCCAGCTGAGAATATGTATGCAATGAGTTGCCATTGCCCTCCTTAGATCATAGATGGAGGTCACTGGTAGAGCCAACTGGATGATAACTGGGCAACAAACTGGGTAACATCTATTCAACGCCAAAGTAAACGGGGCAGAGAACGCTTATGTCTTCCTATATGACCTTATATACAGACAAACGGTTCAGACACGAACGACAGAGCCCCGTTTGCAGTGCCTGTTGTACATGCATGTTTGTGATATCAGCGGTCCATGATAATATAAGTACAGCTCCTCCAGTCCCAGCCCAATAAACGTATGCCGTAACCCTGTAGGCTGTATACTGCACGTAGTTATGATCCAGCCGCCCTACAGCGAGTATGACGAGTCAACACTCCCCACATTCCCTCTCTGTCACATTTATAATGTACACAGTTTATGTAAAGGTTAACCTACAAGCACCTGAGTGTATATAATAGTAATCATCAGTTATGTGAGGGTGAAGGGCCTTTGTGTGGGGTCCTTTGTCTTAGTCCTCCACCGTGGTTCAGAAATATATAAACTGAATTCCGAAGGCTATTGGTTCATATATAACAATCTAGGTTATGAAATGAGAAGCATGTACTTGACAAGGAGCGAATGCTGACCCCAGATAATACGGAGTAAATTCGGTGATGAATGTATTGTATGATTGAGGTATGTATACAGGTATATTTGCGTATTATGAGGTAGGTGTGACTGTGGGTGGTAGGCATGTCTATATGGATGTCACGCCGTGTTTGCTGTATATGTTTGTGGTTGGTACACACATTGAGCCTACACAGACTGTAGAGTCAATGGTACACACAGGATGTAGGTATGTGCAGTGTGTGGGTAAGAAGGGGTGAGCTGCTCCTGCTGCCGTGCTGCAGGCGAGCCGCTCCCACTCCTACACGCTGTAGCAGCTACAGCATAGAACGGTCAGTCGTGCTGCAGGGTGGGGAGGGGTGTAATCATTCACTGCTGCACCACCAACATTGTAACCTACTATCGGGAGGTAAGGTTCATGATATTATCACCACCTACATCATACCGGCTTCATTATCTCCGGTTGATTAAATGCAAGACCTCGATATCAATGTCATTGAGTTCGTATACAGGTAATCAGCTGAACAAGTTGATGTCATATATTAACTTGTTCTGCTGATAAAACGTTTACCTGACCGTCATTTGCTTGCTGCTGTAGACCTTTATATGTCAGACCAGCTGGCGTGGCCAACAAAGGAAGTTCTCATTCCCATCAGATATATAACAACCCCAGCTTTGTATGCATTGTATTCGTGACAGTACAGGCTGATAACGGGTAGAGACTGTAGTACAGTGAAATAGCGTTTTAGGGAGGGCATTTTGGCAAAGAAAATTTGCTCCTTATATTAAAGCAACCTTAATCTTAACCAATACTAAATATAGAGAGAATGGGTGATTTTGGCATTGAATTGAAACCTGTTCCTTGTAACAGGAAGTTCATTATATCAGTTCTCCTCATAACGAGATGTCTGTGTCGACCTCACAGTCAGGGGCCTCGCCAGGTCGCCTGACCTATGGTATCGTGTCAGATGTCAGAACCGGTATCGGAGTGTCATTTCGTTTTAACACGGTATTAGATCTGGTGTGAACATATGACATGGCAGCGCGTTATCAGTGTTAGAACAGGTGCTAGAAGCATATCTGGTTTTGACTGTACATAGGGTACAGCCCCATACACCACACCACACAGTTACATGTGTATAATCTACAAAGTGATCCTACCTGGATCCTGCCTGCTACCTACAGTACAGGGCTGACCTATATACCCCCCCCTCCCCCGCCCCAGGTAGCCAGGTGTCCGGCCGGTGTAGCTGCAGGTGTGTACGGCAGGTGAGGGCAGTGAGACACACCTGGAGGCTGACCTGTCACACACATCTTACTTACTCACTCCAGGGTCCCACTGGAGGATATCAAGAGTTTGTGGAGGTTTAGTAGCCGTCGGGCTGAGGCAAATTGGTTTACCTTTCAGCTCGTACACCAATCCACCACGTTATCATACGTGTGCACCCATGTAATTGATGGTTGAAGTTACGTTTGAACTTTTCAAATGGCTGTTCAATTAAGCATAATAAAGGGCCAGGTTAAGGCATGAGAAGGACCCAGCTTTGGGCATTAGGACGGGCCAGGTTTGGACATGATACAGGTTTAGACATGAGAAAGGTGCTTGGGTATCGGACAGCACAAGGTTTGAGCGTTAGGATGGGCCAGCTTTCGCCAAACAAAGGGCTAGGTTTGACTTCCAGGAATAGTCAGATTCCCACTCCCCTCTCTTTGCCCTCTCTTTCAGTCTTTCTTTTTTTTCTTTCTTCTTTCTCCTTCTCTCTATTATGTACGGCATACACTATTCTTTTCATTTGTAGATTGTAAGGTGATACATGCGCGGCGTTGAGAAACTGTTCTTTATGATAAATATACGTGGTTGATAACCATGTAAGTGCCACACCATTTATGTGTCATATAGTGATATAAAAGTGTGCTATGCTCTTGGTCGTCATGGTGCATGGAAGCAGCCCTGGATGGTAAACCCGCCACCCTACATGCATGCATCATACCGACCCTTCGGGGGTGTATCAACCCCATGATGATTGAATGACGATAAAGGGCATAATGCATCAAATTAGTATGCCGCCCTAAATACTAGAATCTCTAAATTGCAAATCTCTTTAGACTAGGAAAGAATAGATACCCACGATTTTGGAACTACATTGCACTTCAATGTCATTAAAATCATCGTTTATCCGTCCTGGGCTCTAATTGCGTGTATGTGGCGTGGTGTTGTCAGCATGCTGTATAACTAACTGATGGCTCAGCGCCACTGTATGAGTGTGTTGCAGTATAATTGATGGCTGTATAATGTGTCATTATGTGTGTTTCAGTTGCCGCACGGGGTGGACCTGACGCTGTCGGAGCTGCAGGAGATGGCGGCGCGGCAGCAGCAGCAGATAGAGGCGCAGCAGCAGCAGCTGGTGGCCAAGGAGCAGCGCCTCCGCTTCCTCAAGCAGCAGGAGCTCAGACACGAGCAGATCGCTGCAGAGAACGAGCGACTCAGGAAGCTACGCGAGAAGGTAGAATCACAGGAACTCAAACTCAAGAAACTACGTGCACTCCGAGGTCAAGTCAGCGAGCACAAGGGAAACAACAATAACCTGAGTAAGTCCGCAAAGGGACATGGGTAGGGGATTGGAGTGGGCTTGGGGAGTAACAGCTAACATAAATTATGTACGTAGTGTCCTAAAGGAGGTCCTAAGGCCTGGATAACCAGCATCTAATACATGGGCCCTTCAGTACAGCAGAGACGCAGTAGTCTCCCGGTCGTACCAGTCTCAGTATAACAGGAATATAGAATTGCAATTGCATCGGTAATTACATGCATGCTAAATGTGCATGCATATAAATATTAATACACACAGTCACAGGCTGTATAATGATGTCCTATTAAAGCCCCAACACGTTCCGGGATATGACCCCCGCACTTTCTGATAAAGAAAATTCTCTTGATATTTCGATCCTACCCAGGGTCCAATTTCCGGCCCCGGTGATGTGTGATATGACTTATCTTTGTAATGGCAATACAGAATAGTGCCCGATTTATACCCTAAAAAGGAAGAAAAATAATTCAGTGTCTAGTCCCGCGGTCTTGCTTAGAGTGAACTTACGGAAAAAGAATTACTACATAAAGACCTAAGAATAAACTACATGAAGACCTCAGCATAAACTGCTGCCATGATTTGTATTAATCAATTAGAAACAAACTATGTACATGGCATTAAATTGATTAAACCTTTCTGATTAAAAATCAAAATTGATGAATATTTTAACCGTATGGTATTATCTGTCTCACAGCTGCGGAGTTGGAAATGATCAAGAGCCTTTTCAATGAAAAGGAGAAGGAGCTGTCAATGGCTGTCACCAAGGTAGAGGAACTCACCAAACAGCTGGAGGAGCTCCGCAATGGGCGCATCAATGGTCTACCGCCGGGCGACAACAGAAACAACTCGCCTGCCTTTCTCGAACTGGACAAGTTGCGCAAGGAACTTATGGTATGGATTGACTCTTTACATTACCATATAATTCACACGTATAGCAAGAACTACAGATCAAACCTTTGCTTGTGTCACTAAGCAGGTTACATTTGTATCATTCTAAGAACGGGATAGCATTCATCACTCTTTGGACCATAAGTCGTATCGCACATGGCCCACATACGTGTGTCCATGTAATACGAGCCAGGTCTAACGTGTGAAGAACAATGCAAATACATCCTACTGTATTGGTAATCTTTCTATGTCTTTGATATTACAGTTTTCAGACTAAGAAGTATATCTACATCTTTGTGTATTGTTCTAGGTGAAATGATTAACTAACCAGTATCCATGAGCTTACTTTTGGTATTTTATCAATAATCCCTCGTAAACTCTTTATTAAAAGCATATATGTTTTCATTGCAGGTGCGTAACAAATTAAACGAGGCTCAGAACTCGAAGCTGGCCGCGCATCGGGAGGTGATGGTACAACGGAAGGAAGAGATGTCGAGTATGGATGTACGCATTGCCGAACTCCAACAACGCCTGCGGAAGAATCGCAACCTGCAGCAGCAACAACAGCAGCAGCAGCATGACGAGCAGCACAACCAGCAGGCCGGCATCGGGGGCCACAGGGGCGGCAGTCTGAACGCCAAGATCGGGCTCAGCAGGCCGCTCAGTGCTAATATAGCGGCAGTGGAGCCTTACATGAAGCATGGCTTGTCTAGAGACGTGGTGGCTGACCAGCAGGGCTACAGCAGCATCAGTAAGCAGGACCCCAAGTACCAGACCCTGCCGCCCAACATCAAGCTGCTCGGTCTGGACGGGAAGCGGCTGGACGCAGAGCCTAACGGTAACTTGGAGCAGCAGATGGACAATGAGCACTTTGAGAAGAACAACAATAACCAGCAATACCAGCAGCAGGCAGCTGGGCAGCAGGAGCTGGAGGTGGACACCAACCAGGGACTGCCCGACTACTCCAAACACAGTCAGGACTCCCCCGGCAGCAGGGCGGCCAAGGAGCTGCTCACTAAGGACACGGTGCACAAAGTGCCTGACTATAAGCCCTCCAAGGGCCACACCACCGCCTTCGCCGTCATGGAACAAGTTCTCAAGAAATCAGAGAAGATTGATGGCGGCAAGAGTGTGCCACCTCGAGGAGGGGTGTATGGACCTTCTGCGTACAAACCTCCCTCAAGTCTGAGTAACTTCACTGCGCGGCCGTTTGGGTCAACGTACAGCACTGCCATGTTGGCCAACAGAGGCAGCATTAGCGGCACGCCGTCCACACAGTCCAGTCCCAGCCTGACCAGCAGTGTGAGCTCCCCGGGGGCAGTGTTCCCCAAGACATCCACGCCAATAGCTGCTGGGTCTTACTCCAATCAGCAGGACGACATGCGGGAGATCTTCATCACTGGTGCCCCAGCCTCAGCCTCCACGTCCTTCAGTGGGCGTCCAGCCACCTACACGCCTGCCGCCCCAGGTCATACACAGACTCCTGCCACCATTTCGAGCCCCGTGCCACCTTCAGAACTCTCATCTAAGCCTGGCTCCATGCCCTACCAAATTGCAACCAGTCGCCCACAACAAGCAATGTACCCCCAACGGGCCGCCGACCTCCCCTCCCCTCAGGCCAGCCTACAAGACAACCTGAGTAAGCATTCACCCACATCTCCAGTTACGGGTAATAGTGGTAATGCAACTATATCATCAGGTAACTTCACCTCCACCGCTACAGGTGAAGGCCGCCCCAACACACCTGGACAAATAGGTATTTCACAGTCAACAAAGGTAACACTTTCGGAACGCCACGCCTTAGGCTCAAATGGAGACAGCAGTGCTAGTCTGGTGAACCAAAAATCAACCAGCTTAGGCAACCAAGGATCGAACAGCACAGCAAGTCCAAATGATGTGTTACAATATCCAGAACCGTCAATAGAGAGTAAAAGGGAGATATCTCCCAACTCTGTGAGTTCAGCACTGTCTGTGCTAATGAGTGGGCCCACCACTACAGTAGCAGCAACCCGTCCCTACAGGTATGCACCAAAGAGTGTCATCGCCAACACGTATATGCGTAAGCTGGGAAGTAACACATTAGACGAGTACAGAAAGACTATGAACCAGATTTACAAGGACTTCACCCCTGCTGTTGCATCGAGCACGCAGCCCGGTAGTCCTACGAGCGGCTCACCGGGGGCCATGACAGAGGCCGGTGAGCCGGATATGGGTCCCCGCTCGCCGCCCGGAGGTACTCAGCTACGGCCTACCTCTCCCACCAAGGTGCCTGATGGTGTGGGTGACGACAACAGGCCTCCCACTAGTCCCTCACACAGTGCCCTGCCACCCTACCAGCGCGCTGCTAACCATGAAATGGAGGCAGAGCGCATAAGGTATAAGGCTAACGCGCCCAAGACACTGCGCCGACGACTGTCGTCAGGTGAGAGTGACGACTTAGCACATCTAGCACCCAAAGCTCAATATATGTCTGATAAAGGTCATTCAGCGCCATCACAGGACAATGTGGTACGTGTGGATACTATACAGAACAGTTACAACAACGATACTGCCTTCTCTGAGGATCTAAAGGGACAAACAGCACCACCCATTTCCCCTTACAATACCCCACACGGTGACGGAGAGACGCTTTCACCCAATGTAAGCGCTGCCCCGGCCGTGGAATCTAAACCAGTAGTGATCAGACGCAAGAAGACCAATCTTAAAACGAAGGGGTCCTCTTCATCATCTAGACGGGTCAGTTTTGACCCACTTGCACTTTTACTAGATGCCTCGCTGGAGGGAGAGCTGGAACTGGTAAAGAGAACAGCAACAGAGGTAAGGCCGTCACTCCTGTATCTAGCAAATATCGCAAATACTCACCTATTACCTAGCACCTAGCCTTTGAGAAAGGCATATCACCCGAAAATAGGGTCTGCCTTGGGCTACTAAGGTAATGAAATAAACTTTGAGAAACATGTAGGTCTGTTTGGTTCGCCGCGGGTCACACCCGAGAATTTAAGGTACTCCCATGTCCTTTCTAGGTGTAGCATGTGCATGTAAATGTTTTAGTTTAAAGAATACTGTATTGGAATGAACCCCTGTTTCAACAGAGAGCCAAGTTGGGGGTAGAGGGGTCTTGAAATCTCCCTTAAAGGTGAAACGCTTGCTGCCCCTGGAGTAATATTCGTAGCTGAGCGAGGACCAGCACTCTGGGCTTATATAGAGCGGGTCTTGTATATAGAGCGGGTCTTGTATATAGAGCGGGTCTTGTATGAGGGTCTTGTATGAGCGCCTCTATTGGTAGTACAGGCTCCACCAAGTGGAGGCCAGCACGGCGCCATATGGCGACGGTACGCCACCTTACTGCTTTATCTGTCTAAATAAAGGATATAACAAACACCCCATATTGTTATTTGTAGGTGTCCGATCCCAGCGCAGCAAATGACGAAGGTATTACGGCACTGCACAATGCCATCTGTGCTGGTCACTACGACATTGTCAAGTTCCTGACTGAGTTTGGTTGTAATGTCAACGCACCTGACAGTGATGGATGGTAAGTCGGAAAGCACTCTTTCCTCACCATAATACACCTATCTGATATGTATACGGTTGTGCAACCAATAATATGTATGTATAAATATGGCCGATGTAAATGCCAAACAGGAAATTCAGTATAATAATGTAAAATAACCGGTGATAAAGTACCATATATCTAACATAGTAAGCTCACAGTGAGCTTGATATATACTAGTAGACACATTTCTAGTAATTAATAGTTTTATTGTGCCCCTCTCGGCCCCTGAAACGAAAATATCTGGTTATTTATAGTATGATATTGCACCATAAAGAGGTGTGTGCTGCAGGTGTGTGCGGCTGTTAATGTATGACACTGTATATAGCAGCTGTACTAAGTGGTGTTGTCTTGTGTCCAGGACCCCGCTGCACTGTGCTGCGTCGTGTAACAACCTGGCCATGGTGAAGCTGCTAGTGGAACATGGCGCCTGTATTTTCGCTACAACCATCTCAGACCAGGAGACAGCTGCCGAGAAGTGTGAGGAGGACGAGGACGGCTATGACGGCTGCTCAGAATACCTCTACAGTAAGTACAACGGCCTGGTTATTGTCTAGTTGACCCCACTATTGGGTTATAGTGGAAAACTAAAGAAGAGCAAAAAATGTTTGGAGGACATATTTATTGATTGATAAATAACGTATAATATAACATAAGGGAATGGGCGAAACTGTATATATATATGTATGAATATGTATGGGTATAGTAGATATACATTGAATAAATGGGGGGAAGTACCGTAAAACCTCGCGTATAAGCCTAACTCGCGTATAAGCCGCACCCCGACTTTGGACCGATCCTATAAGCCGCAGAGGCCTGCTGAATGACAATTGGAAAAACTCGCGTATTAGCCGCACCCCAAACTTCGGGAGGGGAAGGTGGAAAAGGGGAAGGGGTGGGGGTTACTCACGGTACCCTGACTGGGCTGTAGAAGGGTGGGAGGAGGGGGGGGGTTATGACAGCTTTTCATGACAATGCTACGATGTGTATGTGTGTAGGCAGGGGGCGGGTCACCCCCCCCCCCCTTGTCACACTGTTACATGGATTAGCGGTGCCCTGCATTGTCTTAGGGCTGAGGTGTAACTGCTAGTTTGGGCTCATCCTATAAGCCGCACTGCCGATCTGACTCGCGTACTAGCCGCGGCTTCTACGCGAGGTTTTACAATAGTACACATTAAGATACAGTTCAGTGAGACTAATATAGTAAGAGAAAAGAATGTCGTCGCATACATTAGGTCACATGCAAATCGGGCAAATCCAGTACGCGGGCCACGCAGTAAATAACGAATATAAGGAATATATATAAATAATGTTATAAGGTCCTATGATGGTAGACTTGGTCATAATAAGAGTCAAAGTTATTTGGATTGAATATATTCGGCTCGTGATCAGGGCCTAGAACCCGAACAGGAAAGCAGCAAATAAAATAGGATCCGGGCTAGAGCAGCTGGTAGGAAAGATAACGGCGGGATGAATCCAGGTCAGGAGATAGGCTAGAACCAACAAGGCTAACGGGGAGTAGAGAACGCGGCCCCAGCGATGGGAGTGAGTAGTGCAGGCAGATGGGGCTGTGCGTCGGGGCATGGATCCATGTGGACATGGCAGTCACGGCCAGGGCCTCCGAGAACAGCATGGGGGGTAGGTGGTAATGGAGGCTGGTAACCAGGGCTACGAGAACAGCATGGGGGGTAGATGGCGACGGAAGCTGAAGATCGGGCCACGAACACAGCATGGCTGTGGCAGGGCTCTGCCTGGTGAGGATGGTCATGGCTGGGCCCTGCCTAATGAGGGTGGTCGTTGCCGGGCCCTGACCCATTGCATCGGGATGATCTCAAGTAGGGCCGCTTAATTGTCGATCAATAAAGGATGAGAGATGACGCTGACGGGCAATCAATATATGCTGGGCGTGGTCATGAAGGGAGGCGGTCTAGAGATTGATCCACGGGAAGCTGAAATAAAGAGTAAAAGAAACGAGTATAAGCCAGGGGAGAAGGGAAAGCGCAGTCAGTTATCAGTGAGCGTTTGGGGAGTACGATCGGGAAGACCAGATGGCACTGTGTAACTCCTGAGGAGTATGTGTGTGGTTCTAAAGGTTTAACATCGGTTTAACATTGACTAACAACGGTTTCTTGTGATTCAAACATTGGGAAATATGGATCACTGGAATCTGTGCATTAAGGTGTAACGTTTCAATTGAAGATATTGCATAACAACACTGCCACCGGAGTTGTATATTGAGTATTTGATCCATGTGCTAATCTAGAGTCCTGTATTCCGGAGAGAACCATGGAGTTAGTGATACAGTATACCGGCTTTATCAGCATGGAGTTGGAAAGACAATTATTTAAACTAGCCGACCTGATGAATTGGAAACTGATTGTATGTGTATATCCCGGATCCATAGTGGTGACCGGAGAGTAACCAATAGATTGCACCTGTGTTCTCGTAGAACAGATATCAGACCATCCGGTATCATAGAGAAGCGTATAAGATCGGCCTCGGGGCATGTTGATGAGTATGATATGGACACATAATGACCTAACTGAGATTGGGTTGAAGGTATTTATTAGTTGAATGAACCGAGACTTATACATTGCGGATTCCCTAAAGGATTCCTGCTGGATATTTATATGTATACCTTGCCTTGACTAAGGCCGTCGCGTATAATTATCAATGCAAGCCCTGGAGCTAACTGACAATAACGAGGTACATATCTCTATATATATGGAGGGAAGGCTGTGATTATAATATAACCTGTGAGAGTGCTCTATGTATACTATAACATCCATAACATCAAATAAAGCTGGATCTCACTACCCTTGCGTTATCTTTGGGCGGAAGCCTACCTCTGACTAGTTCACCCCACAGAGTAGGAACGTAGAAGGCGAATGTTGGACCCCATTTAAGTATACTAAAACGCTATGTTTATATAGGACATTAACTATAGCCCACTATTAAGAACCATCGAGTACCTGTGGACTGGTTGGTATGCGGTCGTATAAATGTATTGTATTACAAGCAGGAGCCAAATGCAACTACATTTGTATCATTATTTCTTGCTAATAGAGTCTATGGACGTCAAACGATTATTCATGTTAGAGATCATTTGTGGACTTCCTATAGTATATAGGTCCACCCCAGTTGCACTTTGAATAATTGTTCAAATAAAAAATAAAATTCAAAAACTAAGTAAATCATAGAGGAAATATTTGTTGAAAAGTTGTCATGTTGTAAAAATGTATTACCGGTTCATTGACTCTTTAAACATTGGAGAGGTAGATGCATCACGGTCATGAATCAATTATTAACTAGTATTTATTGATATTTTTCAGGTATCCAAGAGAAGTTGGGGATAGTGAACAAAGGAGTGGTGTATGCAGTATTTGACTACAAAGCACAGAATCCTGATGAGCTGAGTTTCCGGGACGGTAATAATGTGATGGTGCTCCGTAAGGGTGACGACCAGGAGAAGGACTGGTGGTGGGCGCGGAGCGGTGACCGGGAGGGCTACATCCCCAGGAACCTACTCGGGGTAAGTGGTTGACATCTACTCTTCCCGAAGCACCATGTAAAAACAGGGATGCCACTTATTAGAATACACCATAAATACCCACATAGAACTCGTGGGTCATACGCGGATCTCCGCTGTTATAGGAACTAATTGTAACTAACAACCATAGTGAAAGTAGTTGAAATCAGTCAAACCTATTTATGAGTTATAGGATTTCCAGGTATGCGTTTTTATGATGGAATTTAAGGAAATGCCGGTAGTAATTTTCATGGACTTTGGCACCATAACGTATATACTTACGTGTGTTTCTACTTTGGTTGACAGTCTTTCCCCCGGGTACCGCTACAAAGTGCCTATGAGAGCCGCGTGAAGGAACGGTGAGGCCCGTCAACAACTACCTGCAACATGCATCTAGAATCATCTGGTGGGACGAGCTAGAACTAATAATATAATATCAGCAGAACTGATCGGCTCTCATTTATTTCGTTTGTTACTTTACATCTTTAAATGTTTGTAATAATTAGGCGTATGCATGTTTGATTTGTCACGAAATGCCTGTGTTAATACCAATTGCTTCTAAACATGTTTATTTATTTCAAATTAGTAGGTATAAGTACACGTATAATCGCTTGCTTGAATTGTAAAACGTGGCAATACAAAATGTATAGATCAAACAAGATTTCACTGTAATATAATGTTGCCAAAACCATGTTAAAAATGTTATAATTATTTTTAGAATCCGTTCTTGTTTATTGCCATCCATCATAATTCTATTTTGTACATCATACAAGTTTAGCTGTTAACATTTAGTATGTACGTGCAGGACCTGAGTTACTTCTGAATACACTGGGCCTAGTATTGTTATCAATAGTTGTTACATACTCATGTTTACAAATAAAATATGTCATTCAAATGGAATAGTGTTTTTGTGATCCATATATCATGGCAGACCGCTCAGAATGTTATCTATGTCATCAGGATTTCTCTTAGTTTTGATAAGTAAGAGAAACATTTAAATTTCTTTATTTGCTTATAATAAAAGTAATTTGCATATATAGAGATCCCAAGCATACTTTTAAAGTTTCTTGCCCGATATGCGAATGATCTATTTTGTGGGAAAATAACGCAGCCATACTGTTACAGTCAGCCTCCTTTTGATCAGATGTTATGAGTAGGTTCTACACATAGCTGTGTGGCTAGGCCTTAGCGGACGCCGAGGTTGAAAGCTCAATTAGTTCTACACAGTAGTATCATACGTATCAAGCAATGTTAGGCTATACCATATTCCATATGGTATAGCCTAAATGTCTATATTCTTTTAAGAACTTATGAATTAGGTTGAGACCTCTTTAAAGTATCTTAATCTTATCCTTACTTGTTTCCTTATAACATTTGATTAAATAGGCATTCAAAGAGGGTTTCTGGCATTTGGGATGGGTATTTAATGTCTTCGAAGGATAAAGCATTCAAATGATGGACCAGGGGGTTGACGTTCTTGGCCAGCCGCCTGATGTATTTACAAAGGTCAAGGTCGCACTTATCGTATTCCGGTTCCGTTTCCGGTTTCGGTTAGCGAACCCATTTACCTACCCTAACACCACCCTAATCTATGATAACTACAAAAAAAAGATTCAGTTATGGTTGGCGAACCCTTTTACCTACCCTAACGTCACCCTAATCTCTTTTAGAAATATTTACAAAGGTCAAGGTCACGGGTTCCGCTTCCGGTTCCGTTTCCGATTGCACACGAGGCGGATGGCCTAGTGACGCCAGGGGACCAGGGGAACACTGCGAGGACACCTAGTGGTGAAATTATGAACTAAATTGCACAAGCTCAGCATACCTTAGGGAGTGATTATTTTTTAACAACAATGGGGGGGGGGGGGGTGGATTTTTGCTCGAGCAGGTCGAAATCTTTTTGGTTCCCTCCACAGTAAGGGTCAACATTTTTTTGCCCCCCCCCCCTCAGACAAGTTGAAATTGAGCGCGGCCGACCCCTTTGAGCTATAGTAACGCGGGCTTTTTCGCTAAAATGGGGTGCAATTTTTTAGGAGGGGTCCAATTCTTTTTGGTCCCCCCTTCAAGGGGTCCAAATGTTTTTGTCCCCCCCCAAATCCACCAACCCCCCCATGTTGTTAAAAAGGGCCTAATAATAGAAAATTACAACATTGCAGCATAAGGCTGTGTCTCACGAACTTGGGCCAATGTTTTCGTCTCTGACCGGGTGCCAGCTTTGACCGGCCTGAATAAAAACGGGTTATTTAGGGCAGATGTAGATAGAATTTGGCTGAAAAGGTTAATGGATGTTATAACTCTTTAAACTACCGGTACCGGGTAGTAATTAGTTGCCCATATTCTCAGTGATTTTGCCACACCAAAAAAAAAAGTTGGTCAATGGATTTCACTTTTCAAAAAATGGTGCGAGCGAGCACTTTTTTTTTTGTCAATGGATTTTGGTCATGGAATTTTTTTTTTTTTTTACCAAGTCTCCGACGAAAGTTTTAAGGGAACTCATAGCCAAAAAAATTAAATTTGGTTGATCTGTGGGAATCATGAGAAAAAGTTTCATAAGAGAAAAAATTCTTGATTTTTGAAAAAATGAGGCGAGCGAAATCCATTGAGCAACTTTCTTTTTGGTCTAGCCAGTTAAAGGATAAAGCACCCAATAGTTTATAAAATTAAATATGGTTTGGTTATTTTCTGTGAAGTGTCTAGGAATTGACACCACTATTAGTGTGGTGTTCCGTATTACCCCAACCCCATTTTTATGTGGGGTAATTAAGGATGTTATTGGTATCATAGGTATCGATATATCCACATGTTGTAAGATAACCGATAATAGGTGTCGAAACCATGTGCATCGATACCCCCTGAATCTCAGATTTCTAACAGTGAAAGATTTTTTCAAATATCCCTATTAGAGGCTGAGCTATGGTCTTTTAACCAATATTAAACATAGTGGATGATGGTAAAGATTTAATGAACATTCTAGGGTCTGATACAAGAAATATAAAATATTTCTTTAAAAAAGAGTCAGAGGCAAACATTCTCCTTCCCAGCATATGTATTCTTATTCACTTTGTTAATGCAGTCATTTTGAGCCACAAATCAAATAAATAATAGACAAATAAATAAATCCACCCTGTGTTATTATACCTAATAACTGATATATCGATATATCAACACCAAATAGTGAATACCTGATAACCTATAAAATTCTATAGCAATGACATCCCTAGGGGTAATACGGGCCAAAGGCAATCCCTATGGCAATTTGAATATATGTTTTTTTCTACAAAATATTTAAGTCATTAATTAACCTTATTCAAACCTTCCACACAAAAGAAGGGATTTGCACACACTACTTCTTTCAACATATCTAAAGAAACTTAGTTTTTTTGTGATGTTTTTCATGTTTTCAATTGTACATGGTCATGGTTTGTGTGGGGGCCATTTTCCAAAATGGAGATATAAAAATGCATGAAATTTCAAGGTTAGTTTTAACATCATATTGTATCTTAGGGACTTTGAGGAAATTTTTCTTTGATACAATTACATTAAAAGAGGGTTTTACTTAAGGTGGGTCGCGGCCATTGCAGAATGGACTACTGAGCACCTTTCTGCGCATATAGCTGAAATAGGTTAGAATATTGCCATTTTTGGTACCGTAAACTGGGGTGACTTTGGCTTCCCGGGGTGACTTTGGCTCACTAGGAAAATAGTGTTGTTTTGATATCTAGACATGTTCCAGATGCCCCCCAACTGAAGGAAACTGTATCAAATGATTTTGTTAGTTCCTCATTGAGTATATTGTAATTTTTTATTCTTTCAAATTCAATATTTCACTAAAAAATATTTGAGGAAATTTTTTTTTTTTTTTTACCAAAATTATGAATATAGGGTAACTTTCATGTGGGCATTTGAGGCTATCACATATGACGAAAATATATCCCCCCAAAATTAAACATAATTACAATGGTACTTTGGATCCATTGAAAATTAGATAAAAAAAAAAGATTATCATTGTGAAAATGCACTTTGATGATTTTTTTGGGGTTTTCCTGTGAAAAATGGGGTGACTTTGGCTCTTACGGGGTGACTTTGGCTCAAACATAAAAATGTGCTGCCACAAGCCCTGGAGAATTCAAGTACACTTCAATAAGGAAGATTATTATTTTAAATTTATATTTATATCAATCCTTTGCCATAATGAGTGTTTTTCTAAATTTTGACAACGTAGGCATATCAAATTCATGGCAGAGAAAAAGTTTGCCATCAAAAAAAGTCAAAAAGTCAAAAATGAGCCAAAGACACCCCGCCTTTTTTGGACAAATTTTCAAAATTTCGCATTTTTTCACCCATTGAAGTGTTTTTACAGTGTAATCAAGTAGCAAATAATCAAGTTCTCTTTTAAAATTAGCATATATACTTGTGTCAAGATTTATATCCCATGTGGCTTCAATCCATAATATCCCTCATAGGCACATGGTAGGCCTTTGCCCCCATGCAAAGATATTTTGAGCCAAAGTCACCCCAAATCCGGCAGCGGGGCCGTTCCTTGCCTGACTGACTACTTGAAGTAGTCTTTGCCGTAGACTACTTCAAGTAGCCTTCTCGAATCATGCAATCAGATTGCAACGCGAAAGGTTAAAGTAGGACAAGGCAGAGATACTGTACAGTGAACTACTGGTCTAAGGACAAAGTAAGCACTGTCTGGCACAAGTACAGGGTGACAGAAAACGGTATAAATCGATTTTAAGAAAAGTAAGGAAAATCCCATATCACCTATTAGACTGTTGATAATGGCCTATATGGAGTGGTCATTAGGCCCTACTATAGGCCGAGTCATTTATCACCAGCCGGGGGGGGGGGGGCTTTTTTTTGTGAACTAATTTTTTACGCCCCCCCCCACCCCCCGACTCCCTTGGGAGGGATCGACATTTTTAAATGCCCACCAGCTCACCATGCGGCCTCCCTGGAATTAATCTAAATGAACATTTAATATAGACTACTGTAAACGTACATATTTTCGCTGGTACAAATTTTCGCGGATTTGCTCTAAAGTACAATTTCGCTGGGATTTAAATTCGCGGATTTTGAAAGAAGGTAGTTCTAGAGCTATATTGGATAAATTTTCGCTCTGTACATATTTTCGCGGATTTTAAATCCGCGAAATCCGCGAAAATATGTACAGCGCGAAATATAATACGTTTACAGTATCTAGTTAGGGTGATTTCTTTTTAACACATGCAGAATTTTTTGACCCCCCCCCCCCTCCAGTCAGCAGGCGACATCATGACCAGATGCGCAGGAGTTAATAGTAGATAGAAGCTATAGCTAGAAGCCTACTTGAAGTAGTCTTCGCAAAGGCTACTTCAAGTAGTCTTTGTAAAGGCTACTTCAAGTAGTCAGCCAGGCAAGCAACGGCCCCGCTGCCCAAATCCGGGGTGACTTTGGGTCACATTAAAATTGGAAATTTAAAAACCTTCCAATGGATCTTTTTTGGTTTCATATTTTTGAGCCCAGTGGATTAACGTATATGCATGATATAACAACCATAAATGTTATAAATCCTGGCATTTCACAAACTTATGGAATGAAATATAGCAAAAGTGAGCCAAAGTCACCCCAGTTTACGGTAGGCATATGCGCGAAACAATTTTCTATACTCAAACAAATTTTTGGACGATTTTGTGAAAAATTGAGCATTTTAGCTTGTTGGGAATAAACCCATAATGCAATGCTTCAAAGATTTGAATCAGTCCATTTTTCCATTACTTTATTATTTCAAAGAGCCAAAACCCTCAAATTTTGCATGGAAACCCATATCAAAATTACTTTCATTCATGGGCAAATGATCTGAGCAATTTATTGAGAAAGTTTAAGAAAAATCTGAACATTTTTACTACTATAGGCTATTTCTTTGATTATGTAAAGAAATAATGACGATTTATTCCTACTCTACTCTGAAAGATGAATTTTTTACCCAGAATGCAAAGTGATAAAACATTTTTAGAATAAAGGTATACATCCTTTTCTTCATTGTGTGAGATATCAGATTTCATTTTCCGTTTTCAAATGATTTAGGGTTGCTACAGAAAAAAAAATTGTGGAATTCTGAAAAGATGGTTCGACCCAAATTGCAGAAATAAAAGGTGTCACGTATTCCCCCATCTTCCCCATCTACGAGGGTCACCTGGGTGCCTCCCTTAGCAGTGACCACCAACTTCCCAATATCCAAATGTGGATTTTACTATTTTTAGGAACCAACGGCACCCCATAGCCTACATCCGAAACACTTTGCCCTGGTGCACCGGCCTTCCATAGTACTGCTGGTAGCCTGACCCTGACCCGGAAGGAGAAAAACTCCAAGGTGAAGGTCGGATTGTTGGGAGATTGTGGCTTTTGGTAAGTAAATTTTGCAGCTCTGTAGGGGCTCTCCTTCGTTTATGTCTGTATTTGAAAAGTTTATGATGTTCATATGTTATTTAGTTGGCTGTGTCATCTCTAGGTGTGTATATCGCTAACAACATATCGATATTATGCCACTGCCCGAATGACATCGCCCCTGGCTGCTACTGTGCTAGCATCTATGCCTAGCCCTAGCCTAGGCTAGGCTATGAGAATGATGCTATGTCTATGGCTATAGCCACTTTCGTACCCCTACTAACTAAGCCTCCCGATCCTCTCACGTCAGTAGGCTACCCCTTAGACAGGTACCCATTCTACTATGGCTATCACTGTAGGAACAGTGAATAGTTAGCTCATCACCTATGGTGGGCGGTTGTGTTTGTAAGCAAAACTACAGGGGGTGATTGCACAGTATTTATACTATAGGGAGTTAAACATTGTAAAGACATGTGTTGGTGGCTATGGCCATGTATTATATAGTGGACTAATGGTTTGGGGTATAGATCTAGTGGTCTGTAAGTTACTGGTGAAGGGGATAGGTGAACCTATGATGATATAAAATGACCACTCAGTGCCTGTTTAGGACCCTTATGCCATAGGATGTGCATTAGTAAATTACTTACCGGGTACCAAGGTAGTCATATTGGTATGGGGATATAACATAGTGCATGTAAAGTCTAACTGAAGAAGAGCCAGATGCATAATTGAGAAGGAATTAACCCATAACATAAAACATGTTTCATGGACTAGGCTAACTGTAAAGGACTAGGCTATTAAACTCAAAATACAAGGTTGTACAAAAAGAAGCCTATAATATACCATTTAGGCCTACATGGATTGCCCTTGGCTGTTTATGCATAGTTTTCAGTCAGTATTGACCTAGTATCCTTTGGGGTCTCGGTTGGTTTGTCCGTCTTTTCAACATCAGTGTCTGCCATTTCCTCATCGATAGGAGTCTTAGCTTTGTGACACAGCAGTCGCTGAGTGTCCCAATCAACATCATATGTGTAGCCATCTTGAGCCTTTTTTTTAATTTCTTGGATTTTGATAGAGAAATGGACGTTAGTGTATACAAGCTTTCCCGTTGAGGCTTGCAGCTTTAATCTTCTGATCGCCAAAGTGGCCTGCGTCACACGATGTGACGCAGGGAATTTTCTCCTCACGCAGGCCACATGTACATTCACATTTCATCGAAAATATCTTACTATATTATAAAGGTGGCTCTAACTTCAGTTCTAATAGGAGTTGGAAAGCTAAGATCATGGCCGGCCATAGTGGCCAGTGTCCAGAAGGCCTACGCCGGCCATTAAAGTTTTACGCCGGCAGCCGGCGTGATTTCGGCAACACTGATTCCAGAAACAGGCTAGCAAAGCTGCATGCAAGATGCAGCTCTACCTCTCATATCGATAGCTTAGGTGTACTCCACCAGTCAACGGTCTGATTACTGGAACACAATTAATCATGATACATACTTTACCTTGGAGTCTCTCGCATAGCTCCCTGCCTCTCATGAGTCTCAGTCTCACAGTTTTTAGGGTTATACAATCAGAAGACTCATAGAATAAATGTGATTATACCACTAGGTCTATAGCCTATAATCACTCCCTCAATTAGGCTAATGGTGAAGCACATGCTCTAATATGTTACAGTAGGCCTACCTATAGTACATATGTATGTAGACTTTAATAGTAGATCTATGTCGTTAATGCTTAAACGTCTATGGTGAAGTGGGGGTGGGCATTTTTCCCACCTATTCGGAGGGGGAGAGGGGTCTTTGCAGATCATGTATGATCTTATCACTATCAAGATTCAAGTATCATCACCAGGATCACATTGATCACATTGATCATGATGTTCTACAGTGATGTCAGGGAGCAAATAGTCCTGACTATAAGTTATAACTATACTGCGCTAGTCCAACCGCTGTTAGGGATCTTAGGGTTTCCGTAGTCTACAATAGGCTAGAATAGCCCATACTCCATAGCCACTGTAGGAACACTGGGCCTGGAATGTATAGTTAGCTGATCAATGATGGCCGACAGTGAGTAAGCAATGCTAACCGATTCTGTCTATTTGTGGTGTAAATACATTTAATATTCTTACATGATAGTTGGTAGAATCTTAGTTTAGGTGTATGTGGTCATGTAGGTGACTGCTAGCCTCATTAAATCAATGCAATAATAGAGAAATCAGCCTGAAATAAAGATTGAGGACTAGGCTAACTATATTGATGTGACTAGACTAACTCAGTCTGTTGTGAGAAGAAATGACTAGGTTAACTAAGTAAAAATGACTAGGCTAACTAATCTTTATAAACATGTATTATTGAGCCTATGAAGATTTGGCGATCAGAAGATTAAAGATTGTCTTAACCGCCCACCGTGGGTTAAGTGTCATTAGTCGGTAATACCTATGTGAATGTCTTTGTTGTAGGAAACAGTCCCATGATTGGGCGCCCCTGGGCTCGGCTCTCACTGCACACCACCTGCACCGTTCTGCTCTCCCTCCACTCTGCAGCCATGGCATGGCGATCTAGCGGAACCTCCAATGACAACTTGGTCGACAACCTTGAAAGTGAGTACATATGTACCAGCAGGCTAACATACTAGTATTAATGACCGATTTAAGAATATTGGAGGCGGAGGGGCCACAGCACATTCATGTATTGTGCTGCGTATAACCCGCACCCAGATTTTGGGAGAACCCTAAAATCCGCACCGGGGGTTTGAAAATTGCGGTCTCTACAGGTGTGACATAATTTTCATTTTTAGTCCTAAACCAGGGTGGCTGGAAGGTCTGGTTGACCCCAGTCAGTATCTGATCCTGTGTTAAACGACCCTTTTATGATCTCTTCTTATTGATCTCTTCCTACGGTATTTGGTTAGAGAGCAGATACAAACTTCTTGTAACTTGCTATCAGGAAGTATACAACGAATGTATCAAATACTTGCTGGGGTAAGCATATTGCATTGTATTACATAAAATAATTCACTGGCAAACTCTCCGTACATATCGATCCGGGTTTGAGTTCTATATTTGAGTACTCATTCTAAACGATCACCTGGGAGAATGGGAACTGGTTAATGGCAAATCCATATATCGACGAGAATTGTAACTTGGATGCAAGTAGCCCCTATAGGGGGTCTCACATTAAACCACTTAACAAACCAAAAGAAGCTCTCTAAAGAATGTAGAAATCTTACAAATAATACATTTGGAATGGAAATAAAACAGCCTAACGCCAAATAACGCCAGGCAATTTCCGAGGTGGGAGGGGGTGTGTGAGTCATATCGTGGCACCAGATGGTAGTATTGTATATCATATATGTTTATGGTAGCCAATAGCCATTGGGACATGGCAATAAGTCGTTAGTGTGGACATTTCATCCCAGAGGACATACGTGCTACATGGGCTATATGTGGACTATAATGATGCACATGGTACCATTTCAAAACATGTCAGAAGGTCTACCAGGGTGACGGAGTTTCAACCAACAATATCTCATTCTCTATTCACTCTATGAGCATTACAAATACATCACCTGATGAAGCCTAATTTTGGCGAAACGTTGTGATCATTGATTTATAAAATAAATTTGCCACCATGAACATTCACTTCAGTTGTTGTAGTTGTGTTGATCATCTTGAGATATAGAATGAGAAAATACATTACAAATACAGTTTCTCAAATGCAAAGAACAGGACTATAAGTAACTATATTCTGCTTTAATATATGTATTGTTACATATAAATGGCCCAGACACCCTACCTATTAAAATAAATACCCGGACGGTAAATCTATAATTACTAGTCCAAAGTGAAATTAAGCTTTCATCCTACTTTTGTGTTTCCTGTGGTGACTTGAACGTTTCATGCTTACAGCTAACAACATTGTGCGGAATCCACGTGTGGTTGAGGCCATGAAACAGGTGGATAGGTCACATTTCTGTTCTCACAACCCATATATGGACTCACCACAAGGCATCGGCTACTCCGTCACCATCAGTGCCCCTCACATGGTCAGTCTTAAAAAATTTAGACATTTCTCTATAATATATCATTACGTTTTTGTCTCTTGATGGATATGAGTAAACTGTAACTCCGAGTTATATATTTTTTTTTTTAATGTGTTTTATTGGGTAAAAGAAACAAATACAAAAGTAGATGATTCATCCTAGCTTAGGCGCATTGCCTTGCTTCCGCTAGGTCCCCTATCATTTCAATAAATAACTAGTATAATTCCATGTTTGTCGGTTATGGCGAGACAATAATTATGGGTATATCACAGTTAGGTAATCAGACATCACAGTTTTAAAATGACATACTACTTATGTAAAATCGAGCTGTAATGATGAGATGAGATGAGATGAGGGGGGGGGGGGTTGGTATGACATTGTAGGGGGGCATTCTTCAAGTGATAAGACATGTTAAGTTACATGAAACAGTGATCGTAGTCCTTCTTGATGGCTATCTTAAAATCCTCCATTCTTTCAATTAAGGTGTACAGGGGTTTCAATTGGTTCCAGCGAGCAATGGCTCTATAGAAACAGCTTTTGAGTACAATGGGTTTTAGTGACCTTGGAACCTTTAATCTAATACCTTGGTTTTGACGTGTGGGTAGATTCCTATTGTCAACCAATCTTAGTTGTGATTTTAATGTAAAGGCATAAAATAATAAATGTATATCGCGTCTAATAAAAAGATACATGCATTCACTTTTGACATGGAGTTGGGCAGTATTATATAGGGGGTGTGCCTCTAACTTAACCTTATACACGGTCCTGAGAGCCTTATTCTGAAGGTACTGTAGCTCTTTTGTTTCCCCTACATTGCCCCTATCCCAAATATAATCAACATAATCAATCGAGGGGAGTGTCATGGTCTTATACATTGTGAGTGCAGTTGGTATATCGACAAAAACTCTGGCTCGTGCAGCTTGTATTATCTTGTGCCTTATATTTCTAATGGTTTCTACACGGTGTTGTACAAAGGTCATCTCAGGATCTAGGGTAAGGCCTAGATATGTAAATTTGTATACTCTTTCGAGGACTGTACCATTGAAAGTAAAAACAGGATTTATACGCCTAAAATTGTTGAAAAACATCCATTTAGTCTTATTTTCATTTACAGTTAAACTATTGTTTATGCACCATTTTGATATACAGTTTATAGCAGCTTGCATTTCCAATGGACAACATAGTGAGACTACAGCGTCGTCAGCGTACAGTGTAATATTAAAATTATATATTTTTGGTAAAGAGTTAATATAAATAGAGAAAAGCACTGGACCGAGGACAGATCCTTGGGGAACACCATAGCTGATTGGTTTCTCAGTAGATAAATAATTATTAGCAATTGTTTTTTGTGTTCTAAGGTGGAGGTAGCTTTCGAACCATTTTACGGTATTTTTACTAAGTCCAAAAAGGGATAATTTTCTAATTAATTTTGAGTGTGAGACTGTATCAAAAGCCTTTTTATAATCGAGATATAGAGAGAGAGTAGGCTTGTTGTTAATAATATTTTCTATAATATTTTGTAGATGTTCCCTGATGGCAGTCTGTGTCGAGTGCTTCTCTCTGTATCCATGCTGCCTTGGCGACAAAAGTCCACATTCATTCATATAACATTGCAGTCTTGAACATATAATTTTTTCTAAGATTTTTCCTGGTAAGGGAAGTAGGCTAATAGGTCTTAAGTCATTGACCTCTAAAGAATTTGCTTTTTTAGGAAGGGGCACCACTGTACCGGCTTTCCACTTTGAGGGGAAGGTACTTGTCCCAAGACATTTATTATATAGGCAAAGTACCACATCAGGAATTGCCATAAAAGCATCTTTAATTATACACGTTTTTATATGCTTTATTGAGGAAGATTTCTTAATATTAATTTTTCTTATATATTTTATCATATCGTGAAGAGACAGAGGTGTTAAAAGGTCCTTATCCTGGTTGGGGGTGCCGTAAGGATTTTGTTCGTTCACATGCCCCTCACCAGGTGGCAGTGCTTTGGCTAGGGACTCACCTATGGTAGAGAAGTAATTATTGATATGCTCCGCGCACCGCTCAGGGGGTATCATGAGGCCATCTCTTTTATTCCTCAATTTGATTAAAGTGGCCGCCGTTTTTATAGGTAATAACTTTCTTATGGCCTGCCAGAATTTGGTAGGGTCATCCCTGCGGTGTATTAGAAGCATGTCAATCTCACTCTTTCTACTAAGAAAAATCATAGTTTCCACTCGATTTTTATGAAAATCGGCAATGTGCCAGTCATCAAGGTCCATACTACGTCTAGCTATGGTATAGAGTCTATCCCTTTCCCTCATGGCCTCTATAATAGGAGGGGTCAACCATGATGGTGTAAATTCCGGTACAATGATTTTTCTAATAGGACACATTCCATCCAAAATTGTTCTTATGACATCAATCAATCTGTCCCACATTAAATTTGCGTTATCAGCAGTAGTAACAGGAGTCCAATCAATTGCATTAAGAGAGTTTTTAAAAGTGAGGAAATCATAATTCTTATATGAGCGTGCAATGACTTGTTTTTTCTTGACCTTCGTCCTTTGACATTTAACTAACATATAAATAGGTACATGGTCAGATATTCTAAAACTCAAGGTGCCTGCCTCGGCAACATTATGTATATTAGTATAAAAATGATCTAACAGCGTACCTGATTGTGGTCTAGTAATCTCATTTATTTGCTGAGTTACATCGTTATTAGTGCAGAAATCATCAGCCTTTGAAACCTTAATGTCATCTTGCGAAAAGAGATTTATATTGAAATCTCCCATAATTACAATTTTTCTATTTTTTGAAACATTTCTTTTTAATTCTTCTAGTTTTTTATATAAAGCATTTTTGTCATTATCCTGGTCAGGAGGCCTATAACATACATAAATTTTATACTTGATGATTCCAATTAAAACATCCACACATAATATCTCGTATTCTTTATGTATACACGATGATTCAATATCAACAGTGGCTGTGTAGCTATCCTTCAGATAGAGCATTACACCTCCGGCAGCTTTGCTCCTATTTGGAAATCTATCGAGTCTCACATACTGATACCCTGGTACATATAGATCAATATCATTATGAGTCGGGTTTAGCCATGTTTCTACAATGCCAACCACTTCTGCACAGGTTATAATTTTAAAAGCATTACCCCTTTTTTTATAAAGTGAACGTGCATTGAAACATACAAATGTTAGGCCTTTTTTGGCCTTAAGTGCATCCAAACTAATCATTTTGTTGGAAAAGAAGGTAAATACCAAGCAATGAATGCAATGTGGTGGGATGATGGTGATTCCAAGTATGAGGTGATCGAATGAGGGAAGTCATTATACGCATACAACATTGTCTGGCTATGGCTGATAGCTGCGCGCTCCTATAATAATGATTTTCAATCTAACAAGTTATTACAGTCTTCCAAATTATAATGAAAAATACGTGATACATTTTATAAGGGTTCTGGGGAAGATTTGCAATTACTAATAGAGAAAAATATTCTGGAAACTGCTTATAGTGGTGGGTTATTTAAATGTACATACGTGCATACATATATTTATATTATGTTTATACTACAGCTGATCGCCTTACTTAGTGACCCCCAGGTGGAAAGGGTACTTCATGAGAGACACTAGAACCTCGTCGCCCACTCTATAGCATTGTGTAATACCGTAGTGGGACAGTCAGGGGTGAGTGCTCCCAGCTCAGAGCCTTCCACCGCTGGGTCAAAGTTCAAGCGTCTAGTCTAGATTTGACCTTGTTTTGTATATTAACATAGCACCTATAAGAATAGTGTAGTTATGACAGTAGTATTTTACACACATGCTTATTATTACAATTTATCATTACTTCAAAGGGGTACATATAAACATGTTATTACATACAAAAATATCATACACACAATAAAAAAAAATTAATTACAATTTTGGTTAGAATCTACTGTGAACCAGTCAGCTTTTTTGAAGCGGAGTTGATTAGACCCAACATTCTATCTTGAAGCCTTACAGAGTCACTGTTTCTTTTTGGATTAATCCCTTTTTCATTTTTCCCTTTTTTAGGCTGTTGTTTCTTCGAGGGAGTAATCATAATCGTAGCTTCTGCTATAATAGGGGAGGATTGCACTGTGGCGTTGCCATGTTTCTCCTGTAGGTCGGCCATTGTTATGGGTTTCCCCAGTCTCTTTTCTTGTGTGATGGGGCCAGCTTGGGCTGAGGGGGAGACAGTTGTGATGGCGACTTGGCTGTTGCTAGGGGATGATACGACAGTTTTTGTGATGGTTAGCACAGTGCTCGTCTCAGCAGTTGATACCATAGTGGTAGGTGTGACATCAGTTATTTCTGTTGGGGTAGCTGAAGATGTAGCTGTAGCTCGTGTAGCTGCAGGGGGGGGTGTAGCTGCAGTGATCTCTTCAGGTTCATCGTTCGTCTGAGGGAGCCTCAAGGGAGGGGGGTGCCCTTCTGGTGGTGCAGTGGGCGGCGCTGCCGTCATGGTAACCTCTACCACAGCCCTGTCTGGAGGGGGCGTGGCATTTTGAGCAGTAGTATCAGGAGTTGTCGGTGTGTCTCTGGCAATGACTGGGCTGGGAGGTGGCGGTATCAGTTCTGGGTACTTGGCTCTGAGCTGCCTCCTTACCTCCATGAGGACATGCCCCGCCCTATTTTTTCCTTTGAAATTGTTGTTTTGCACAGCTTTTGCTTTCAGTGGGGCCCCGGCCCCCCAGTGGGGGCAGGATGTGGCTTCCACCAAGTCACGTGATCCTGATGACAACAGGGTGATGAGCAGCTCTCTATTAGTCTCGAATTTTATTAAATTGAGTTCAGTAAGGTGCTCCTCGTCAATTTTTTGCCATTCTTCGCTGACCATCGTTTTGGCTATGCTTCTGGCTGCCATGGGTGTATAACAGTCTTTTATCCTCTGTCCCTTCTCCTCATAATATTCATGATATATTGTGTAACGAATCGGAGAGAAGCTATACCTGTAGAGTTTTACATCTAAAAAATGACACAGTGACACGCTGGCTGCTTTAAAAAGTGACACGCCCAAGAAGATGTACAAAAATGTACTTGTAATTGACTCATTGATGTTTCTTGCAGCACGCTCACGCTCTACAGCTGTTAACGGACCACCTGCATGAAGGGGCCCGGGCCCTGGACGTGGGGTCGGGTAGCGGATACCTCACAGCCTGTATGGCCCTAATGGTAGATTTACTCACCATTTATGTGTATCCGAGCTATAGCCCTATCTATAGGATTCTTTGAAAAGAAAACAGATAAGATAATTGTATAATTGGTTGGAGCTACGGTGAGGTAACCAGGTCTCATACCAGCGCTTTTATTAGTAAAACTGCTAACTTTTCAAAAAGAAAGAATATATTGAACATCCCGTAACTGGTGCTGTCATATTAGGGAGTAATGCCAGTAGTAATTACCGTAAATTCCCGCGTATAACCCGCGGGTTATACGCGAACCAAACCTCTAGTGCGGGTTATACAATTTTCTCAAAGTCTGGGGGCGGGTAATACGAGGGTTTTTGAAAGTAAAGAACAGTATTAAATTCGCAATTTTCATACCCCGAATGCGGGTTATAGGATTCTCCCAAAGTCGGGGTGCGGGTTATACGCGAGGTGCGGGTTATACGCGGGAATTTACGGTACTTTCGGCCTTCCAGTTGCCCTTTAATATCCATATTACCCAGATGAAAACAGATTGGCATTTTGTCCTGCAGGTGGGTGAGAGCGGTAAAGCTGTTGGCATTGAGCATATACCCGAACTGGTAACAACGTCTTTACGGAATCTAAATAAGGATACAGGCCTCGCTGCACTGTTGGAGAGTGGCCGGTTGAAGATTGTTACCGGAGATGGCCGGCTTGGTCATCCTGAAGATGGCCCCTACGATGCAATCCATGTCGGCGCTGCGGCCCCTGAAATACCTCCGGCTGTAAGTGTTCTTAGGCCATTTAGAAATGATTATCAGCTTTAGGGATACTGTCCGCATCCTTTGAAAAAGGCCGCATTGGTTCTTTTAGATTATTTTTTTTTTAGAAAAATATGACCAGGAAAAGCTGCATGCTATGCAGTTCAGCAATGCAAGTAGCAAAATGGTCAATTTCTCAGCTATTGACTAGGGTGGAAACGAGATTTAAAAGGTGTTTTATTCCACTTTCCTACGTGCAGACAGTAAGTGACTGGGGAAAGAAATGAAAATAAGTAATGTAACAAACAAACAAAAAGCCTTCCACCCTCTACCTTTTTTTTTCTTTTACAAAAAGTATCCACAAAGCTGATATTTATTTTTAAGCTGTAAAACGCATGTATTGATATTAATCAGCCAGAGTATTCTTTACTTGTTGGTCTTTTATTACGTTTCACTTCGTTAAATATCCTAACAAGACGATATTTGTGAAGCATATACACCTTAATACCCCTGAAACTATCGGTGTAACACATGCACCTTGACCCATCTGTCACAGCTCATCGAGCAGCTCAAGCCCGGCGGACGTCTGATTGTCCCTGTCGGACCAGAAGGCCGCGACCAGAGCCTCATCCAGATTGATAAGAAAGAAGATGGCTCAGTGGTCAAGAAGGAGCTCATGGGGGTCATCTACGTGCCATTGACCAGCAGGGAGAAACAGTGGCCAAGGTCCTGAAGGTTATCGTATATGTTTGTTTTGTTTTTTCTCTTTTTCTTGTTAATAATCGTCATAAATATGCCGTCATGGACTTTCTGATTAACATTGTCTGACAAGGGCGGAGGGATGAGTGTGTGGGGGTGTTGTTCGTTTTCTCATCATGTAAGGTTTGATAAACATTTAATATTCTATTGAGGAACTTTCTACTTGGACACTTTTTCGAAGAGAACATCTAGGAAATATGTAATATCCCCTAATATTGATATATATATATATTGTGTTCAACAGATCCAAAAGGCGAGATGACCTTTAAGCCTCCCTCCGCCCTGGCAGTAACTGGTCATGGCTATGTGGCTCTCAGCCTGCTGACGGAATGTTGTGTATGTGGCCATGGCGTCGGCTACCATGTCTCATAGAATGGCTACTCTGTACCACCGCTGCACGCACCTTTATGTTCTTAGTGTAGCAGGCTCTGTAGCGGGCCGGGCAACGTGTTCTCAACTCCCGCCGGATTGTTACAAAATCTGTGTTTCATCTATGTTAGTTTACTCGATTGTATAAGTATTTCTCGAGGAAAGCATGTAACTTGTGTGCAACTCAACGACAATGTCAATGTACGGGATACAGAAATCTCAATTTTCCTACTACCGGTACTGTAGGGATTCCTACTTTTTCCAGAGGATATCCATATTAAAGATTGAATTAATTTCCAATGAAAAATTGCCCAGGATGATAAGATGTCAATGCAGTCTCTACCTGCAGGTGTAAATTGTGACTACGGTCTTCAACTTCGGATGAACATACTACCGGGTAGGACTAGGGAAGATATTCTCTCTTCGTTCGTTATAGAACCATTATACTCCTGAAAAGTTTCATAAACACACCACAATTTATCTCTCGTCATTGACTTTCCAATATTGGAAGACATTTGGAATTTCTAATGTTTGTAAACGCGTGTAGTGTACTGATAAAATGTATAATTCAGGAATGTTGCCAGGTAGCTTGGATCTATATTTATAAGGGAGAAGTAATTTTTTAACGGGGGGCTTGGTCGGTTTTGTGGGGGGGGGGGGGGGGACCAACAAAATTAGGACCCCTTGAAGCTTGAAGGGGGAGGGGAGCAAAAAGATTTAGACCCCTCCTGAGGGGGCGACAATGGAGAGCTGTATTGCACATTTCTTTTGATAACACTTGATATTGTTATAGAGGGGGGGGGGGGGTATCAATATATTGCTGTGCGTGTATACTGCTACCATTGTTGTGTTCATTGAGAGCCAACACATAAATATATTGGTAGGCATGGGATGAGATTTGTAGTTTGAAGGACATCATGTACTTAATTTATAAGCAAAGCTAAAATCATGTTTAGAAACGAATTACAGAAGCTGATGTCTACTACTTTTCTTACAGGCCTTGGAGTTTGCCCGATTTCCTAAGGCTCCCCTGGGCAAAACCTTTTATGCAATATGGGCCTCTGTGGCCATGAAAGATCCTCATACAAATCCTTGGATTTCTGGCGATTTACCAGTCCCATGCACAGCTGTGTCACAATTTCTGCGCCAAATGGTTCCTAAAAATATATAGGGGGTGTATACATGTACATACCTATAGACATTTGTATAAACCAATATAAAGGGATCCTTGTGTGTAATGACCTAGTTAGATAAAGACTGAAAGAAAAAGTACATGACGTGTAGTGGTGCTAGAGAAAGGAGACCAGTGAATAGGAAGTTTCTATGATCCTGGTACATATACTATCAAACCTGCAGATATATGTGTTAATTGTTGTATAATATTATGCCTCTGGTTTATCTCATCATTTGCACATTATATAATATGTCACTGGTTTCGGAATTACAATGTTATTTTCCTCCGTTTAATAGATTATAAATATTAATCTATATTAAAGTTGAACCATTTTTGTCTAATTCATTCAAATGGATTCTGTTTTCGTCATCAATAGGTGTAGCATCTGTTAACATGGTCTATGTTTTGACAAGCTTCAACACTGTTACATTTGCCTAAGAGGCCTATGGTGATATTATAAACGTATATTAAACATGGTGTATTAATTGAGCTGCTGTTTTAATGCTCCATGTGTAGCTTCTTGCTGCCAGGACGTGTGTAGCTGGAGTGGCACATATCAGTGTCTTGTATAGCTGTTAGCAGCACTTACCGGTACTTGCTGCATGCAGTGAGGCAACACGTTCTAGTTGCACCACTATACGCTACCGGTCCTCATCGACTCTTCTTTACTGCGTTTTGCAACACTGGTGGTACATTTTTTCTAGATTTTGACTGCTTGCTTGAGCCCTCCATAAAATGGAATGGTAGCAATGTCGTCAAAGAATTCATGAACTGGGTAAGATTGAAAAGGGCATGCGGCTTTTCAATGGATAGGATGCACTTAGAACGTCTCACCAGAGATGCTGAATATGTCTTTATGATCTCACCCATGGTTTCCTATGAATCATTCATACATGATAGTCAAATCAAGCTCAACGGGAGAATGAGGTAGTAATACATAAATGCCTCAATCAAAGTATTTCTGTAAAAAATAGTGTACATTATTTGTAAAGTTGTCCGCGCAGCTATTTTTACATATTGAAAATAAGAGCTGTTGCTTGTATGCATGTAGTCCCCTCAGGGTGTCCAGCAGGACACCCATGTTGCAGAACGTGGTATCTGATTATTGACGATCCGCAGGGTCTCTCAGATATGCGCTGCATCCCCAGCACCTGTCACTCCCTCTTACAAAATCGAAGATTTTTCCAAACTGTTCGTCTTTGTCAATGCCAAATTAAGTCAAAGAGTCCTACAGATCCTATAAACTACTTTGAGGCGAGTTCATCGGACCTCTCTATGACATCTCACGGATTTGGATCATTACAATGGAGTGTTGGCCCTTCTTTTACTTGCTGGCTTTAAAACTTAAGGGTATTAAGGAGGCACTTGCTCGGTAAAAAGATTGTCAGCCCTACGTAATTATGGTGCTCTCCATCTGGGATATTCCTGAGTTTGTATTTAGCAGTAACGTACGAAACAAAGAAATCAATTACCCGGTATGAAAGACGTTATACTTTTTGTTAATAAATGATTTCACTGATTTGCCATTTGGCCCGTAAGAATGTTGTTGTAACCGCTCGAATTAAAGCGGTCTATTGCTTTGCTTGTTGAATAAAATCGCTTTGTGTCATCATCTTGTATATAGGTCTAGTGGTTTCCCTCTCAGGGCAGTTGTTTCACAATACCTATCGGTACCATGTAACTGTGTGAAGAGGGATTGTTCATTATGCTCTCACCATTTGTGCAACGAGAGAAATATGATTTGACAACATGGAAGTAAGAGGTGTGTGTACAAAGCAATAAAGCATTAAACGTTATTTCCCTGCACTTAAAGAGAGTTGTCGTTATTTTTCCGCCCCTCTCCCCAACCCGTCTAGAAGGATCAAAACTTTATCCCAACCCACAAATACAGGCCCTGGATTTTTTCGACCCATCTCCATCTGTAGCTAGTAAGGCGCTGGCTTTTTCGCTAAAAAAGGGGTTACATATTTTTGCCGCCCTCCCCACCTCTTGAGAGATTAAAATTTGGTCCACCCTCGCCCCCTTGCCGATGTTGTTAGATAATGCATACGGCGATATGTCTATCGTCAGTACATGGGGTATAGTACTTTATATCGCTGGTCAGTACAGCCGCTTGTACGCCAATCAGATACTAAACATGCCTATATAGTACATTGTACTACCGTTCCGTCGCGATTAAGCGGGGGGCGCTCTTCAATTTGGCTGGCTCTTACACAGGCGCTTATACAAGACAAGATTTTAGTAGCTTAAGAAACATTTGGGTGCCCCTATACCCCGGCGTTTATTCAAGACCGGCGCTCTTTCAAGACCAGGCGCTTTATCGCGACGCTAAAGGTATAATTATAGGTTGTGGCTTATATAGTCCTATATACGAGGGGCTTTTGGGTTTTGGTACCGTACTAAAGTAGCTATATAATCAAAACCCAGATTTGGCTTGTACGATTTCCCAAAGTTAGGGGTGTGGCTTATACGAGGATTCGGCTTCTACGCAAGACTTTAAGATTGTGATTTTCCCTTTTTTGGAGGCCAAAGGACGATTGAATACCGTGGGAGGAATAAAGGCGGCACTAATATATTCATAAACATTCACGATTTATTGACAAAGCTCTGCAGAAACTGATGCATTGTAATATCCACAACAAACATCCTTTCAACCGGTTCAACCCACTCTATAAAACACTACAGGTACTGCTACATCATGTGTATGTAAGGGTTACATCAAACTAGTCAAAGCATGTCATGAAAACTTATCTCGTCAAACACCTGGATTACATCACCTTGATTTCTGTCAATTTATAAAGTATTTGCTTAATCCTTGTTTTTATAGTCTTGATTATATAGTCGGATATGTCATTTGTACAAGCTTCTTTTACTGCAAGCGTTTCACAAACAAGTCTTAGACGTTTCGTCTAAACACCATCAATACGTACTATAACACATTTATATGCTTAACAACAGTCAAGCAGCAGTCACTCGCTACTTTAAATCTACCCAGTATTTCTTTATGTTGGACATGGTGTCATAGATGTCGGTGGTTGGCGTTTACCGATAAGGGGCACATGTCGGAGTGGTGCACCGTAAGCCAGGCACTCCCCCCGTATTGGTTGCCCACATCTCATCCCAACAACTGGAGATAATCACAATATGGATGTCACTTGAATTACGTCACTTTACAGCGGGGCATAGTCTGCTATTGTGTGCATACATACATATCAGGAACATCCAGGATTTCCTATCTTTCTTTTCCAATATGATTGTGAGAGTTAAGAAAATCAATTATCATGTATCAGCAAATACTCGGATAATTGGTAAGACCTAAATTATTATTGTATATATGAATAGGCCACACCAAAAAAAAAGTTGGTCAATGGATTTCACTTTTCAAAAAATGGTGCGAGCGAGTGATTTTTTTTTGTCAATGGATTTTGTCGGTGGAAAAATGGAGCGAGCGACAAATTTTTTTTTTTACTCAGCCTCCGACAAAAGTTCTTAGTGGACCCCTAACATAAAAAATGATTGGTTGATCTGGGGGATTACTGGAAGAAAAATTTGGGAAAAAAATTCATTCTCAATTTTGGAAAAAATGAGGCGAGTGAAATCCATTGACAATTTTTTTCAAAAAATAAATAATTTTCCATTTCCGAAAATAAGGTGCGCGAAATCCATTGACCCAACTTTTTTTTTGGTCTGGCCTTAAGGGGACACCCAAATGTACTCGTACGATTCTTTACAAATAAGCCATATATTTCTCAACATATCCAATATCCTTGACCTTTTATATCAAGCAATCATGTATCCGTACAATATATAATTTTTTATCTTTTGTTAAATCAAGACCATATTCGAGAAGTATTGCCTGCATATGGGTGAATATGGATAATTATCATGGATATGTGGTACATTTTGTACTTATATGTCAATCATGTAACACGTCTAGGCATTCATTGGCTAAATTAAATTGTCGTTCCATCGTTAAATACGTTAATTAACTTTTCATTCAGTGATCCATCTGCATTATATTGTGTATACATACCGATACCACATTATGACATTTATTGAAAGTCTGACACTACAAGTTCGGCTGAATTTACAGACATATAGTGCACTTAAGTGACCATCTACTTTCTGGACTAATCTAAGGCAAAGCACTGTGACTGAATCGCACGTGATGGTATAATGGGTTCAGTGAAATTTGAGCATACTTTCTTCATTGCAACCAACGCTACAACATGGATCTCCTGACGGTGGCCATATGGACAAATATGATTTTAATTAAAAGCGAATGGAATCATTGATCAAAACAGACCATAACAGCAATCAGTAATAGGAAACAGTATAACAGACAAATACTAACCTAATAGAGTAAATCAGATTTCTACCTATTAAACGTACTTCAGATAAATCCACATTTCAAGTGGAAATACCCAAAGTCTAATATAACACTTATATGTACTTTCATTGCCCACTATTTTCTAGTAAATCAATGCATGAAGAAAAGAGAACTTAGATTAGCAAAAGTAACAAAATATTGGCTATTACATCACTGTTTACCCCGAATGTGTTATCATGTACACTTTTACATTAGTATAGACTGCCTTCAGGCACGGTGATTGATGATTTGATTATATGCCAGGTCACAAACAAAATAGAGAAAATCTGACAAAATGCAATTTTCATGATGAAAATGATATAAATGTATGTATGACCAATGATTGATGAAGTAATGAATAATACCTGATGTTAAACCATGAGTAGAGGTGATGTAGCCCTACTTAATGCAGAGTGCTACCCTCCCAGCCCCCCCCCCCCTTTTCCAGACAATTCCTGCAACCTTGCACAGATCACAGACCATCGTTGAATGAACCCAGCCTCATTCAAAGTCAGTTCTCATTGGGTACATGCTCATCGAAGCCTTCTGACTCAGTCACTAGTGCGCGTTCCAAAATCACACGTCCCTCCTTGTAACGCTGGTTCTCCTCTGTGGCGAACTCATAAATCCAGCCAAGTTTGGCATCACAGTGTTTGCACGACACGTCCCTGACCATGTGTCGGCCGGTCAGCATGACCCTGTCCTGTACTTCACTGTAGTTGAGATTCACCACACGGTTGAAGAGAAATGCTCTGCCTGTGGCACCAGTGAAGCGTGTCGAGATGAGCTCAGAGCGATTCGTGAGAGGCGTGTCGCAGCTCGCACACGAGAAGAGGCGGGATCCTCCAAGATGGTTCAGGAAGATGCGACCCATCTTGAGGATATGTCTTTCACTGAAATGAGTAACATCGATTTTATGTTTCAGCGCTCTTAGATACTACCGTATTCAATATACTATTAGTAATAGTACCGGGTATTACTAGTCGATTCCAAAGTTCCACCTGTAGTTCATGCTGTATTACCATTAGTCAACCTTTATTTGGAATTTCGTCAGTGTAATCGCAATTCATGTAATTTTGCACCATATACAGGTTTACCACAATTGGTCGGGGAAGAACATTTTGTATCTCAATGAGGACCTAAGAAAGAAAATAGGAAAAAAATGAAAAGTGTAATCTTTCTATGTCTATGGTGTAATGGGAGTTGAACACAGAGAGGCAAACAAATAAACGAAAAGTTATTCTAGACACTATTTTGCTCTTTGATATGCGAGATTGATGTTATTCTAGGAGGGTGGTCTATTTTGACTAATGACCAGTCACCACTCTACTTCAGTGCGCTGGTTCTGTTACCAGGGCTGTGGTTCTAAAAATAGCTCACCTCGTGCATTCACGTGCTGGTACGTCAACAATGGCCTCACCATATGCGCCTACCAGCCAAAAATAGTGTACCGCAACGTGATGAGAGTACCCTCCTATAAAGTTACTTACCGCTGGGTTCAATAATACGTTAATGTGTAATTTATACCGTATATCAAAAACATTGTCCAATTGATGATGTCATTTGACTAAAGTAGTCAATATTGACTATTGTAAACAAACTGTCAAACTGGGGGAATTACCAAAACAACCCAGGAAGCTGGCACAACTAGAATTGTGAATGGTATGGGTGTGGTCAGATTCACTCTTTGTTTCAATCAATTTGTAGGAACGGTCCACTTTATACTCCTGCAAGACTGTAATTTAGAGGGGGAGTCCCCACGTCAGTGGATCCTCTGTCCGCGACCTTCGCTGCCCTGGCCTGGGCCTCGCCCTACCCAAATCAGCTGTCTAAACAGCCCACATTCAGGACCATCTAAATCATCTCTACACTTTGAAATAAGTTCATTTTTTCAGACCTTATATAAGATGAACATATAAGAAGAATGTTAGCGTTCCATAAAATTCGTAAAGATTTCTCAAATGCACTGAAAAAGAGTAGGAAAGTATAGAGTAGTCTGTCACTCAGTGCAAGATCCACTTGAGGAAGCCATTCTGACATTCCGAGGAACTGCGCTGTTCGTCGATGCGAAATACACACGTGAATAACTCACCCTTTGTGACGATTTCACAGGCGTATCCTAATTTTCGGGCACGACTAGATGGTATCAAAGCTACGTATTCGTAGCATGTGCGATAATGAGAACACAAGCTCTCAAATACACTAGATTTCCGCACCGTATTGTTGACAGTTTTCGTTTCTGTTTTGACAGTCCCCTCGATTTGGCGCAGAATCGGTCCACCTCATCAAAACATTGGTGACGTCACGGGCCACGTGTGATGAAATAGGTCACGGATACAAACTAGGTCAACCCACATGCGCTGTCCTTATCTATTCGTCACTTCCGGACGTCACCATTTTGCGGTGATTCACACGGAAGAGCCGGGCAGAGCACGTTAAAACTCTTTTCTATACTTCTGGAGTCGGATTCAAGATGTTTTCGTGGGTTTCGAGTGATGCGAACCGGAAGAGAGAACCGGAGGTCTTTGCCGATGTGGCACAAGGTCTGAAGAAACTGTACAAAACTAAGTTGCTGCCTTTGGAGGAACACCACAAGTTTCATGATTTCCACTCTCCTGCACTGGACGATCCTGACTTTGACGCCAAGCCGATGGTGTTACTGATAGGTCAATATTCAACAGGCAAGACCACATTCATTAGGTACCTTCTTGAACAAGACTTCCCTGGTATACGTATAGGACCAGAGCCAACAACAGATCGCTTCATAGTGGTAATGAATGGCGAGAAAGAGTCTGTGATACCAGGCAACGCGTTAGTCGTCGACCCCAAGAAACAGTTCAGGCCCCTCTCCAAGTTCGGGAACGCCTTCCTCAACAGATTCCAGTGTTCAGTCCTTCCCAATCCCGTCTTGGAGAGCATCACAATATGCGACACCCCCGGCATCCTTTCAGGGGAGAAACAGCGCGTGGACAGAGGCTACGACTTCAGCCAGGTCATAGAATGGCTTGCAGAAAGGGTAGACAGAATTGTTCTTCTCTTCGATGCACACAAACTTGATATCTCAGACGAATTTCGTAGAGTCATCCTGAGTTTACGTGGATACGATGAGAAGATCCGGATTGTCTTAAACAAAGCGGACATGGTCGACCACCAACAGCTGATGCGAGTGTATGGTGCCTTAATGTGGTCTCTTGGCAAAGTGTTGAGTACTCCAGAAGTATCTCGTGTGTACATTGGGTCTTTCTGGGATCGCCCTCTACACTATGACATGAATAGGAAATTGTTCGAGCTAGAAGAACTAGACCTCTTCAATGACATCCAGAGCTTGCCAAGAAATGCTGCTCTGCGGAAATTGAATGACCTCATCAAGAGAGCACGGTTAGCCAAGGTGTGTATTAGCCGATCCCTATTTAAGTCAATGATTCATGATATAAGAAACGATATTCTATGTATATATTTCTAAATTCTAGTATGTACATAATTGTTATTAGACTGTCATGTGATATCCCTGAAATAGAAATGTATCGGCCAGACTCAGCCATATTATATATCCATAGCATAGGCATATGGCATAGGCATAGCAACACACGTGTGCCACGCCCCCTTCACTCAGAACATCCCTGTTTTTCATACTAAAGTTATGCGTTTCTAAAACTGTTCAGACCCGGTTGTATCCTGAAGGCAGACAACGAAATGCATCTACATTTCATGGAATAATTTCGTTTTTAATAGTTTAACATGTTTGATACTTAGAATATCTGTCTTCAAAACCTATAGGGGTCAGTCTGGTCGCCCTGTGGGCGCATCCATTGCTTGATCTGGTAACCAGCGAGATAAGCACTGATACAGCAATCACAATGGGTCCAGGCTGTTACATAATGCACCCTAAAAATTCCGCAGTGAAGGCCAGGGAATTATCTCATTGGTTGATAATGCATCCAGCTAGACGCCTATACTTCAAGCATGAACACATACTGTGACATATCCATGTGCCTCTACATGGGTCCCCACAATTTTGACCGTGTCGCCATGTCGATTTTTAGCAAAATGGCCGTGTCACTGTGTCGAATTTTATGTATTTAGAACATACTAGGGCATTATAAAGATGTCTGTGTCCGTCGATTTTTAAAAGGGCCGTGTCGATTTTTAAAAGGGCCGTGTCGCCGTGTCAGCTTTTAACCCATGTAGAGGCACATCCATAGCTGCAGAATACAAAACACAATGAATGTGAACATGTGTAGTCACTACTGCCAGTAGTACTGGTAAACAATGTGTTTTCTGTTTCCTATTTATCGTGTGTTGCACATGTCCTTTAATATGTACATTTTTTACTTTGTGTAAATCTTCTTATTGATTTTACCCGGTGTTGTGTCTAGCTGCACGTAGTGTTAGACCACTACCCTTTTAATGGTGGCTGAACTACCGTGTGACATGTGAGAGTGTGCGGCATTCCATGTGGAGGATGGTCCCTCTCTGGGTCATACTAGATATTAGTGGCGTTCCTCTTGTGGTGGCATCCGCACATGTTCACATCCGTCTCCTGTTGTAGATGGTATAAAAACAGCCACCCGCATTCAGAACCGACCGTCTGTTAGTAGATCTTTGCTTAGTGCTTGATTTGAAGATCTTGATGAATAGTTTAGATAGGAAATTGATTATCATCGTGCATGTGGGTTTTATTCAACACATGCCATTTTTGCATCCCAGCTCAGATTTTCAATGAAATTGGTGTGGCATATTTAATACCAGTACTTCCGGCACTAAAATGCCATTACCCAGTTACTGAGTTAGATTTTTTAAATTACACAAACGCCTATTACTTCGAAAAGGGTGCACGTACTCGAAGTGGAACACTAAATTTGCAACCTTTAGTTTTGCTAGGCTCACGAGCTCTGGCATAGCAGTCACAATTTCAGTGATCGATGTTGGACACATGAGCCATATATTAATAGCTAAGAGTGCCATTAGGGAGCCGCCAAGTTAGTTTACTCTAGTACGGACGGGCTGTGTCCATTTGTAACGTAGACATACCAATACACAGGTTTGGTAAGGGGGTGCTTGTTTTGGGGTCAGCCTGACTTGAGTTGGCCAGGAGGTGTACTGTAAACAGGCAGTGGGGAATTGTGTGATGGAATGCTTCTGTCAAATCCTGAGACTGGGTCATGGGGAATACACGGGGGATACAATAGACTGACTGCAGTCCCCGACATTTGACATTATGGACACTGGGAGAGATGGGGGTATCGTGGCACCCTACACCTCCGTTGGGTGTCACATTAGACCGAAACCAACCCAACCCATCGGTGCCTTATGTCAGGATATACCTCAGACACACGTATATGCAGATATCAAACTGTATCAGCACGCGACGTTGTTTTATAATATGTTTAAATACGGTCTTATCTTATCCTGGTTAAGAGTGTCATTACATTTAGAACAGGAAGATGGCCTATGTGTATATATAGATACCAGTGAAAATAGAAGTGGACCGTGGTGAGGTTGAACTGTGTCATCTGTTTAGAAGTGGCCCATACATTGGGGTGGGTACCGTACCATCGCGTTTAAGCGCCGGGTTTTAGATAAGCGACATGTATAAGCGCCGGGGGTAGAGGGGTATTGAAATCTGTCTTAGGCACTATAATAGGATCTTGAATAATCGTATGTCTTGTATAATCGGCGGGTTATATAAACCTCCAAATATATAAGCGCCGGGGCGCTTAAAAAAGGCGGTAGGGTATATGAACTAGTGTAGATTGGGCTACATCCTCTATTTGTGTGTGTAGGTGTGTGTGTGTGTGTGTGTACACGCATGTATAGTATAGACACAGATACACCACCACATGGCGTATAGTCCTAAGGCAGCCTGGCTGATCATGTGACAGGTGGGTGGATCCCACCGACGTCACATTCATTCATCACTATCACGTGATTCATCCAGCAATCCCTCGCACCATAGCGTGACGTCACAGAACATTCATGCTTATTTCTGGCATTATTAGTCTCCTGTAGATTTAACCTTTTTGTCAGGGATTTGTATGAAGCAAATGTACTAAAGTAAATGAGGGCTGTGTATGGAACTAGGTACCAGATAGTAAAGGTGACAATGCAGGCCTTATCTTATCAACGTGCATTTGTAGAGCAGAGATTGGCAGATAAACTTTACATTGAGTTGCTATTGGAGTGTGATGGGACAGGTCTCGCCCACATGTGTAGCAGTGTCACAGCTGGTTGCATTCTTAAGCTTCCCGATGCAGCTCTCTAAATCTGTTTTATTATTGCTGTCACATCTGAGATATCTATCAGGAAAATGAGGAATTGGAGTCTGTACCATCATATTGTGTCGTTTGCCAATGTAAAGTATATGAGCAGAATGATTAATTCTCAGGCCCAGATAATGTGGATGGGTAGTCTCACCAAATTCAATTAATGTGTGCTATTGGGCCATAGGTCTTTTAAAGAGGACTATGACATGTCAATATAACTATGTGTATCATTCATCCATCCTTTATGTTGACATACTTGGTGTTGATACAACACCTTAACTACCAGACTGGTGAAAAGTCTAGCAGTGTTGCCGCAAAACTTTTTTTTATACAGCGAGATCTTACACAGGCCATTTGCCTTCTACACAGGCCAAATAGACCTAGCGAGTATGCATCGATGTCATAAAGGGGATTTCATGCTAATTTAAATTGATAAATATGGGTGTTCCTTTGATGAGAACTACCACAATTTATTGAGAAATGTGTAAATCGATAGAATATTAGTTACATGGCCATGTCTTTGCTTCTAGTAGGACTATCTGAAAAAGTCTTTCACTATTGAAAAGTTAAAAGTAATGGTCAAACATTGTGACCGATGTCAGATAGCCTCACATCGGCAATTGCGATTGTTCATTGGCAAAAGCTGATGTGCAGATGTCATTTTGGCAACACTGGTGTCGGGTAAGTCTTAGTAAGCCACACTCCGAGTTTGAGGAATTCCTATGTCCTGGCCCAGCTGTCCACCTAAAATTGGCAGAGTGCCACACCCACTGCAGTCTATACGAAAACCTGCCGGACACCGGCTATAGCCGTCTAAAGGCCTGCTGGTCCGGCAGAAAGTCTGTGTCTGCCGGCCACAATGGCTGGCTATGATCCTTGTCTACATGCCAGTTTTTTACGGCTTGTAAATCGGACCATTATTAAGGTTTCTAGAGAAAGCCTGGATATTTTGTAGAAAGTTACCCAAAATTATACAATTGTAATTATCAAAATTATTTGAATATACCAGTAACCTCTATTCATCATCACTTCCTTCAATACAATCATTTCCTCTGGGTATCTTGGCCTGCAAACATTCAGCCTGGCCTGCAGAATAACAAATCTGCAGGACCGAATGTCCTGCAAGGCAAAAAACTTTTCGTATAGACTGGGCAGTGCCACTGTGACATCCATGGTCAGTGAGTACTTATTGGGGTAGGGGTAAGGAGGGGGTCATCTTCACTGGTCCAGTGTCACGGGATGGGACCTGACTCACAGCCTGCAACCAGTCTATGGTCTACGGTGCCAACCTCTGACCCCAGACACCAGCCCCATCCTAAGTGTAGGGGTCACCCATGGGTTACTCCATGGGGTATGGGGGAGGGGGCATTGTTCACTGACCCTCCCGGGCGTGGTGACACTGACAGGGTGAATACTCGGGATGGGGACGAAATAGAATGACAGATTTCTTCTCGAAACGGCATAATGCCATAAAACCACTTCAGCCCATGAACTTTATTTATCATTTATGTAGTAACGTTACGATCGATGGTACATGTATTTTGGTAGATCAACTTGTGTTGATATAAACTGTGTTTGGAACAAGTTGGGGATTGGGTATTCCCAGACAGTGTGTAGAAATGGGTGGAGATTAGATATTATGTTAATGGTACTCGGTAATTGAAAGCCACTCCCATATTTTGCCCGTATTTAGTATCAGGGCATTAGTTTATGGACCTCAACCGCAGGAACACATTTATATTGTGAGTAATATATGCTATACTTGGCCTAAATCAATAGCCGTATTAGTGACTGACCTATCACCCCAGCCTTTGGCCATGCCACTATCTCCCCTGAGCATGACTGTACATGTACATACATAGCAGACTGACCCCTACGTTCTGCCCACACGTCCCCACCCACACCTACCCTGGTATGCATCACACCTATAACACCCATGTACATGTAACTATTACTAATAGTAACATAGGCCACGAGCGGAATACATTATTTTTAGATCAATGAAATAATCCCCTTGCTTTACTGCTAAGTTATTACTGTGCAACTGGTTCTTATGTGACAGTTGTTATCAGTGGGTTGCACCCTAGGAATAAAGAGTTCCACAGTGACTGGAAAGAAATTATTTCATAGTTCTAAACTGTATTCCACTGGTGGCCCATACCATTATAATGTACCATATACCGGTACGTATAACAATTACATGTAGATGAAGTGTTTCAAAGATGGAACTTTAATTCGAATGCATATAACAAAATTACTATATTCAGTATAGATTTCCATTATCAGTGCTTGCACACCATTCTCTAGGGGGCGGGGGGGGGGGGGTCGCTCCGTATATGAGGGGGGGTCCCAAGCAGCTTAGAACCAAGGATGGGTTCCCCTCTTAGCGTGTGTTCTGCAAGAGATAACAGACTTGGACGATGTATGGATGTGGTAACTTGTATATCGGCACCATGGAGATAAGGGTTGTTGTGTGGCGTCAACAAGAGCAACTGACATGAAGTGCCATGATGTACAACCTACTTTACGTGCACTTAGGCCTAGCAAAAAAGATTATTAGCTAAACAGGGCCGATTTCAAGATTTCTTAGTCAAGATTTCTTGACCAAATTAATTCCCTTTTTTTCACATATACAATCTACAGATTACCCTAAAACGAACATACGATATGACCAAAAATAATCGAATATGATGTAAAGTATCTGCATCTCTCCATTTATCATATTTCTGGACATGTAGATTGCCAATTCTGGTCTTTGTAAATTAAAAAAAAAAGCAGACCTACCCTACCTAATATTTTTCAGCAAGTTATCTGAAAAGAATAATTCTCTTTTTCTAGGCCTTAATGGGGTCGAACAGAGATAGCACAGATCCTGACCTCGGTATCATTAACTGCTGGTGTGTTTTAATTCTTCAAACGCCAATTTCAAGTGTGTTTGTCGTGGTATCATAAACATCCTGATCCTGAACAGCTGCATAAACAAACATCGTCTTTGGTCCCATTCACTATTATGGTGCTACACGTATATGTTTTAGGACAAAAGTTAAATAAGGACAGAAACGCCCTGAGGAGCTGGCCTGGCCTGGGTTTGTTATTCTATACCATATGTTGATACAACGAGTTGGTACCAGGTCTCTCAAGGCGCCATAGGCAGTAGGTTATACAACCAGTGCATCCTAGCACTGACTGCCCCATACACATGATAAAGGAACATGCCGATAGCATGATACATGCAGAGTAAAGGGGGGTTGGGCTGAGTGTTTTGACTTTGTAAGTAAGGAGGTGGATCGGTCAGACAGTCCCCGGTGCATGTTAGACACCGTGCTGTGCCATGTTTGACCTCCACAAGGAATAAATGTAGACGTCTGGTATTCATATCTCCTCATGCAGCCCGCCTCCATACGGACGTCGGCCAACACACAAATACTGAAATACATATTGTATTGTCTTTCGGGGTACACGTAACAATAGCCCGACCTATCTATTCATAATCTTACCAGTCGATAAAATATAAACCCTAGAATAATTCCGCATGGGATACTGGGTTGGGTGGGTGTCTGATAATATGTGAGCCGGGCCTTCAGCTATACTGCCTGGAGGCCAGGGGTTAATGGGATTAATCATACATCACAAGGTGAGACTGTACTGGAGGGACCAGCATGTAGCAGTGCACTGTGGTCGGTAGATAAGACGGCGTCAAAATGAGTTAGCAAGGATCGACAAATGTGACTCTCCCATGTTATCTATGCATGTACATTGTAGTTTAGTTAGTAGAAGACTATGGCAGTGTCGTCTTCCTGCCAGCCAAGACATGCTGTCAGGAACCATCATACCCACAGCTGTACAAATGGCTCCATATGCTTGGAAATGCATATATTCTAAGGTTTAAAATGGCATTCTTAACAAGGGATGATTTGTTGGGGACTGCTAAAACTACAATTAGTATTGATGTGTTATAGACCCTATGTACACGGACGGTAAATGGCCATGCGATGTACTGTCAGGTAGCGTGATTTAGCGGTAAGTAGTATCAAGTATCGAGTTGGTAATCTACACCCCATTGTACTCTGAACCAACTCTGAATGATCAGTTACCCAGCCTAGTACTACTCCATGGACCCTCTAATGTATAGAACATGCTGTTCGGATAAATAATAAATTAGTGTTTTGATATTCTAAGAAATAAAGGTTGGATTTTGTTCCGCTTCCTATATCAATCAGGATATTAAAAAGAAAAAAAGTAGGAGCGAGGTGCTGTGGACTTTAGCCAGTAGATAGGTGAACATCAAGTGTGTCCGCCCCCCGCTCCTACTGCCACGCCCCCTACAGACCCTCCAGTGTAGCACACACTGCCCACACCCCAGTGACAACAACTTCACCCCCTCCCTCCAAACCCACCACCCTACCCAGTAGGTGACGGGAGGGGGGATGGGCACTGTCACCGATACTAGTACACTCCTGCACTGTATCACATACTGATACCCCATATCCACTCATTCTAACAGTCACAGAGCTAAGGTATCTGATACTAGACTAGAGCACTCACACTACGGTACATCTAGACAGTATAGTTTAGTACTTGCTACATGCACTGAGTACCGGAGTATATTCATTGCATCTTGAAGCTGACCATTAGATAATGTATTTATGGAATTAGATAATGTATTTACGGAATGAGCCGTTGAACGTCATAGTCTACGCCATTGCCATTAGTAATTAGTATAAGCCTGCATGTTTATGATATAGGCCTGCTTAGGCCTTTATTAGAACCCGTGTATAACATGCTGTGTTAGTGAAGTGGTAGAGTTTGTAAACATTGTGGCTTTGCGACCTGGTACCGGTGTATATGTGCACAGGTATGTACGCTGTATATTTGTGTGTGTAGCAGTGTGCGGCAAACCCTACCTTAGACCGGCCTTGTGCGGCAAACCCGACTATAAAATGGCTGTGTGCGGCAAACCCGACCTTAGACCGACCGTGTGCGGCACACCCGACAATTGATCAGCCGTGTGCGGCAATTTAACATACTACTCATGCCACACCTCATTTAAGCTATAGAAGCTGCAAGATGCAAAATTGCCACGTCTAATGTGTTCTATTGAATGGAGATGGGGAATAAATGTATGTGAACAAGGGGTGAGTTGGATCAGGACAAAGGAGTAGGCAAAGTATCCTCGTCCGTCGGCTATTTATAGATAAAGAATGCACTTGTTTTCAAAAAAGTACTTTAAGATGTTTAGGAGGGTATGAACCTAGCGAATACTCTTGACAAAAAGGGTGCAAAGTCACCTCTTTGTGCTGTGCGACCACCCCATGACATGGCCCTATCCCCTGTATAAATAGTGGTCGTTATAAATGTATACTGACCCTTGGATGCCCCCTGTGTGTCGGCTTGGGCTGATAGTGGCCTAATATATAGCCTGCTCTATTCTAAACACAGTTGAACACACATAAATGAAACAATTTGTCCTTGTATCTAGAGTCTACTAGTAAAAATGACAACGCCCCTCTAAATAGATCATTACATGTACGCCACGTGCCTTTATGTGGTTGTCACAACCTGACGTAACTTGACTTCTATATGACGTTTTATTAACGTCAGTGAAAGCCATCACACAGCGTCATTAGCGTTAACTGAAAGGCCATATTTCAGTGCAGGATACATTGTGCATTAATTTAGAAAGAAACAAAAAACATACATCTATATGAATGCCTTTTCTCCGAAAGAGATGCCATAAGTGTAGTATGTAATTAATCAGACTTTGTGAACGCAGCAGGTTATCACCCGTATACAGTGCAGGGCACAACAGCGGCCTATCTCTCCCATCTCTTACGTCAGCCTGTTACATAACCTACACTGGGGCCCTGTACCTCTCCTTTTCTCAATGTCCCGGTCACCACAGGCGCTCTGGTTGTCGCAATACACATCCCAGCCTGGGACACTCTGAGACTGTTGTGCGGCTCTCTGTACGCCTTCCATAAAAACTACTGGTATGAAACCCTCCCTCCCAGTCTCCCTCCCAGTCTCCCTCCCTCCCAGTCTCCCTCCCTCCCAGTCTCCCTCCCTCCCTCCCTCGCTCCCTCCCTCGCTCCCTCCCTCCCTCCCAGTCTCCCTCCCTCCCAGTCTCCCTCCCAGTCTCCCTCCCTCCCAGTCTCCCTCCCTCCCTCCCTCCCTCCCTCGCTCCCTCCCTCGCTCCCTCCCTCCCTCCCAGTCTCCCTCCCTCCCAGTCTCCCTCCTTCCCCCCTCCCTCCCTCCCTCCCTCCCTCCCTCCCTCCCTCCGTCCCTCCCTCCCTCCCTCCCTCCCTCCCTTCCTCCCTCCCTCCCTCCCTCCCTCCCTCCCTCCCTCCCTCCCTCCCTCCCTCCCTCCCTCCCTCCCTCCCTCCCTCCCTCACTCACTCACTCACTCACTCACTCACTCACTCACTCACTCACTCACTCACTCACTCACTCACTCACTCACTCAGGCTGCAGCACTGTACATGATGTAGTTCCCTCTAGTTATGGCGAGTACATGTACTATTGTTTAGCAGTACCACGTATCACAGGACACGGGTGGCCTCTCACACACTACTTCAAAGTCACCCCTACTGCATAGTCGTCCTCAACTAGCCTCTACAAAAACGTGGACCTGGTCACAAATCCCCTTTTTATGTACATACGCACTGTCTGCTTTTTGAGCTGTAACAGAGCATTATAGGGCTCACAGAAAAACCGACCGTCCACGTTCCTGATTGATGATCTATACCGTGTCTATTCTATATACGTAGGTTTATATATGGTTGTATTTTAAACTATTGTAAATTCCGACGTATAACCCGCGGGTTATACGCGAATCAGAGTCTGCCTTAATTTGATTCATGCCCATTTAGAATACTAAAGTAGTCAAAATCAGATCCCATGTGCGGGTACTGGATATCCTCAAAGTCTTGGTGCGGGTTATAGATTCACGAAAATACCTCGGATCTGGAGATATTTCAAGACCATTAATCCCCGGCGCTTATACAACATCGGTGCTTTTTCAAAACCAGGTTCATGAATCGGGGATGAAACTATGCGCTATTGCTTCTCTTCTGGATATGTTCACCAGCTGCATAGTTCGTTCAAAATGCACCCTACACCATTCAGCACTGCACTTCGCCAGAGTGGCCATCACACGCCCAAGCCCCAGGGCTGCCTAATTATGATACAATTTACCACCTAAGGTAGTCAACCCTATATTATGTAAGGTGGGTGGTTTAACCCTTTAGTCAAGGATCCTATAAAGAAGCCAGCCACCACACCAGGGCTGTGCATTACCTCGATGGAAACTGGTGCATCCACGTTATGGCCTGACTCAAACAAATATCAGTGATGTAGTATCTGTACATGGGGAGATGGAAATCGATTATTGTGCGTTAAAGTGGAACCACTAACTATAGGGTGACTGATTGCAACAACTGTTAACCCATGCTTTTACCGCCTCACGTCCCCCCCATGCACACCGCCCCATGTTACCGCCTCACGTCCCCCCATGCACACCGCCCCATGTTACCGCCTCACGTCCCCCCATGCACACCGCCCCATGTTACCGCCTCACGTCCCCCCATGCACACCGCCCCATGTTACTGCCTCACGTCCCCCCCATGCACACCGCCCTATGTTACCGCCTCACGTCCCCTATGCACACCTCCCCATATTACCGCCTCACGTCCCCCCATGCACACCGCCCCATATTACCGCCTCACGTCCCCCCCCCATGCACACCGCCCCATGTTACCGCCTCACGTCCCCTATGCACACCACCCCATGTTACCGCCTCACGTCCCCCCATGCACACCGCCCCATATTACCGCCTCACGTCCCCCCATGCACACCTCCCCATGTTACCGCCTCACGTCCCCCCATGCACACCGCCCCATGTTACTGCCTCACATCCCCCCATGCACACCTCCCCATGTTACCGCCTCACGTCCCCCCATGCACACCTTCCCATGTTACCGCCTCACGTCCCCCCATGCACACCACCCCATGTTACCGCCGCACGTCCCCCCATGTTACCGCCTCATGTCCCCCCCATACACACCTTCCCATGTTACCGCCTCATGTCCCCCCCCCCCCCATGCACACTGCCCTATGTTACTGCCTCACATCCCCCATGCACACCGCCCCATGTTACTGCCTCACTTCCCCCTATGTACACCTTCCCATGTTACCACCTCACGTCCCCCCATACACACCTTCCCATGTTACCCGCCTCATGTCCCCCCCCCCCCACCCCATGCACACTGCCCTATGTTACTGCCTCACATCCCCCCATGCACACCGCCCCATGTTACTGCCTCACGTCCCCCTATGCACACCTTCCCATGTTACCGCCTCACGTCCCCCCATGCACACCACCCCATGTTACCGCCGCACGTCCCCCCATGTTACCGCCTCATGTCCCCCCCATACACACCTTGCCATGTTACCGCCTCATGTCCCCCCCCCCCCACCCTATGCACACTGCCCTATGTTACTGCCTCACATCCCCCATGCACACCGCCCCATGTTACTGCCTCATGTCCCCCCATGCACACCTTCCCATGTTACCACCTCACGTCCCCCGATACACACCTTCCCATGTTACCGCCTCATGTCCCCCCCCCACCCCATGCATACTGCCCTATGTTACTGCCTCACATCCCCCCATGCACACCGCCCCATGTTACTGCCTCACGTCCCCCTATGCACACCTTCCCATGTTACCACCTCACGTCCCCCCATGCACACCTTCCCATGTTACCGCCTCATGTCCCCCCCCCCACCCCATGCACACTGCCCTATGTTACTGCATCACATCCCCCCATGCACACTGCCCTATGTTACTGCATCACATCCCCACATACACACCGCTCTGTGTTACTATGTGACAAATAATTTTGTCAAGCCTATATAATGGGCTAGGGTTAGACCAATTAGTAGATGCACGTAATTTGGATTGGTTTGGATATGGAAATGCTGATCAATTGAGACAGGGTTTAGCGACGATTACTGTGAGAGATACCAGTACGTGTTATGTGAAAGTGATGTTACATTATTCTATTAGTTTTGGTTGTATGGATTAAATGTTTACGCTTTGAAGATTTTAATGTTCTCAAGACCTCGCATTCGTTACCATCATTTGTTTGATGTATGCAGTTTACTGTGGGAATGGGGCAATCCTTGCACTACCTCACATTGTTTTGGAGATTAGATTATTCATCACATTAACCAGCCCCTATGTCCTTTGTGTGTTGCAGGTGCACGCCTACATCATGTCTCACCTGAAGAAGGAGATGCCGGCCATGTTCGGCAAGGACGCCAAGAAGAAGGAGCTCATCAACAACCTGGACCAGATCTACGAGCAGCTCCAACGCGAGCACCAGATCTCCCCCGGTGACTTCCCAGACATCCAGCGCATGAGGGAGCAGCTGCAGCACCAAGACTTCACCAAGTTCAACCCCCTCAAGCCCAAGCTGCTCGATGTGGTGGACCGCATGCTGGCAGAGGACATTGCCCGTCTCATGGAGATGATTCCCCTGGAGGAGAGTGCCTCGGTGGTTGGACCGTCTGTGCGGGGCGGTGCGTTTGACGGTGTGAGTGAAACGCCCTTCGGTGTAGGTGCTGGAGAGGGTGTGGACCGGGGACGAGGTGAAGATGAGTGGGTTGTGTCACATGATCGCTGTGCCTACGACGATGCCTTCCAGCGTCTCAACCCCATCAACGGCAAGGTAACGGGCGCCGCAGCCAAGAAGGATATGGTCAAGTCAGGCCTCCCCAACTCTGTGCTGGGCAAGGTGTGGCGACTGGCCGACATAGACAAAGATGGCATGTTGGATGCCGATGAGTTTGCACTGGCCATGCATCTCATCAATATCAAGAAGGATGAAGGCAAGGACCTGCCCGCAGAGCTACCCGACCATCTCATCCCGCCCAGCAAGAGGGGCTTCTCACCCTAAATCATGGACACTCACCACTTGGTCTATTTATAGTTAGCTAGACCTGACCTCTAAGTAGTCGTAAATATAATAGTGACGCCATTTCCAGGAGGGTTCACAAAGGTTTGCAGGATTGCTGCATTGGCAGACGACACAGCGCATAGAATAGTGGGAGATGTCGTTAGTTATAGAATCTAATAAGATCTAATCCATAGTGTTGGTCAACCATAAGTGACCAATGTATACAAGCATGTGATAACAAAGCACACTTATCTATTCCCAGTGTAAATAAAAGATAATTTGCGATCCCGCATAATTTCATACCAGTCAGCAATCCTGCAGTGCAATGGACCCGTTTCCGTGACGTCATCGAATTTGATGTCCATAGTAGTAAGGTCCCAGAGTAACATCGTGTACAGCGTGAAATGAGAAGAATGAGTGAGAAGAGGACAAACTCTTAATATACAGAATTGTACAGGTGAATTATGTATTAGAAATGAAGCAGGTATTACTAGTATCTTCAATACAAATGTCCTTTCTACTGAATCCAAGCTTGAATAACGTTGCGCCATTCATCGCTGCCTGTAAGAAGTGGAAACTATTGTCATTGTACATTGTATATTGTGATGACCCCATTTGAGCCAGCGTTTCATTATCACTGGGAGGTTAATGAGGTTCGAGTTACAAATGTGATTTCTTTTAGCTCATGTTTGTGAACCGAATGGAAATCTTGACTATGTTGATTGACTACTGCTAAGGTATGCTTTTGAGGGTTCAGCGATGGTTATGTTTTTGGAGTAGCCAAGCAACGGACCTATTTATAGTCTTATGATTGATAGCAAAACCACTATATGCAATCGGGGCAGTGGGACATAACATGTATATTTCACTATTCATGTTAGGTTTGGCGAGTTTTGAATTCGCTTTCTATCTACATGAAAGCCAACTACTTGTATATTCATTTTACTGTTTTTTCTGTCGATCAACAATCGCATACATCCATTGACCAAGGTTTTTAGCCTTACTTGCCGATTCCCGAATACCAGATTGATTGACAGTTGAGATAATCCCTCAAGTTATAGTTGTGCAATATTACTATTGTAATTAGCGGTAGTCTGGTTTAATATCATTTTTTCTTGCAGTTTGTGGATTGAGAATTCCTTTCTATAGTAAACACGCTGAGTGCATCTGAGGGGGCTGTCCAGAAGCAGCCATTTACGACAATGGTAACTACCGCGGTATTCTGTGTAGACATGCCAATTGTGGTACTGCATGTGTATTGATAAACGCATTGGAATTTAATATTTTATATAAATTGTACAATGCATGGGCTCAGTAAAATCCTCCCACTGAGGATATTTTCCCCTGTGTTTTCATTAAATTAGGTCAGATAATACCTATCAGGGTCATAGGTACAACTCTTCTCATCATATTGTCAGTCAGCCAAAAATAGAAATGTGTAATACTTTTCTTGTCACCATAGCATCAGTCACAATAGAAAAGGTTTCTCAAATCCTGCCTGGTTATTTGAATAACTCTTTTATTGCGACTAATGAAATTTTCTCAGTCTATTGGGCTTAATTAAACACCAAAAATGAAAGTGAGCTCATTAATATATCTTATGAAGATGGTCGATTCTCGTAAAAGTGGTCCATGATTATATGTCTATTGAGATTTTTTTTATTACATTCTGGAAAAGGTTACTCTGAATAACATGTTATATTTTTGCTGTTAGGGTCATGTTGTAATGTCTTGGCTTTGAAGTTTGTAGGAAGCATGAGATAATTCATGGATAAGCCTACGTGCCATTTTCCACTAATGCAGTGTAAGCATTACAAGATACAGTGTTTGTTATGGGAAAAAACATATATAAGATATCCCTAGTATTGGTCAACGCTAGTTAAGACCAATGGCCGTGGCGAGAGAGTGCTAATGTTTTGTATACCTTGTTGTCTGTTGAATAATTTCAAGTTACACATTTTCATCTGACAATGATTGTACCGTGGTATGGAGAAACAGGATATAACGTCATGTCTTCATGAATACCCCATCACTAACCTTATTAGCCATCCATCTTTTAAAAAAACATGTTGTGCATCTATCTTCCACACCTCAACACTAGCACTGTCCAAAGGACACTACTTCCAATAAAGCTGGCTTGTCTGTTGTCAATTGCCGTGTGACGTGTGTGATAGCGGTAACGAGTTGGCTACAGGTTATCAGGTGCAGCCTAACGCTTGGGGTCAGCAAGCCATCATGTCTACGTCCCGTTAAAGCGGCACAATCACAGAGCGTGTCCCTTCACATTTCTAGTACTGTTCTAGTCTACTATGTGGTTAAGTGTGAGTGGTGATGTTGCCCCTTTAACCGCCACCATGGCTGCCACACGTCACACCTTGCCAACTTCTTAATTACAACCTCTTCTAGATTGTCTTCATGATGTACCTTACTGCGACCAATCTTTGCTGAATTGTTATTTGGGTTTCCCCTCTGGAATGACCACGCCTCCTTATAGTTATCACATACATATATACAGCTATGATACTACGGACTTTGTGACCTTTGCTGTTTTCAAAGACATGCTGCAATATCTCGATTTTGACAATGATATCAAAGAAACAGTCGAATGACCTATATTTCGAAACTCCTGGAAAATAGACATGGTACTAGTATAACATTTTGCTTTTCATAATAATGCCATGTGATGACTAGGACGTACGAGAGGCTCAGAGTGAGTGTAGTTTGTGGAATGGCATGTGTCATAATGTATTGTATACATGTATTAGATATATACCAGGTAGCATACTTCTTGATCACCACAGCGTCATTCGAATCAGAGTTTACAAAGTACATAGGCCACCTGTTACAATTATAGGACTTAATACTAGTAGCCCAATGACTGTAATGAGAGTTACCTCGTGCGACTATTATGCTATATTTCAAGTACCGGGTATTTGTATCTTAATTTGAAAGAGAGGTTATATGACACATACACGCATATAAATATATATATTTTGTCACATATGTGTTTTTTGAGTCAACGAGGTCGATGGGATCATAACATAACTTTTCTGGATGCACCTATGACAGACACTCTCCGTGACATCTGGTGGATTAAATACAAACTGTACATAGAAGAAGTGTGCCCTGTGGCAGTCATTTCACTTGTCTCTTGACCTTAAGCTACTTTGAAAGACATCCACCACGAGTCTTGGGACCATTTATATTATATATATACTTACTGTGGAGTCTCTGTTGGGTAATTCAGACTGTTGCTATCTGTGCCATCACAAAGCCTTGTTAGAGTTTGTGTTGATGCAGTATTCCGTGTCGATCTCTGTCACCCCACACCAGTCGTGCTTGTGAGTCAAGATATGAGTTACGGCAATCGACGGTGACCGTCGGGTCATTAGCCGTGGATAACTTCTGAGATGCTCATACTGAAGCTGAATTAATTCCCGATATGTCCCTAGTCAGGCGCTTTAATGTAGCTTGCAGCGAATGGTGCCTCTTGTATGCATGTATGGTATGAAATATAATGCCATGTTTCCCTGTGACAAACTCCCATTATGAAAGGATCCTGATTGTGTAATAAAGTTAGCTCTTAAACACGAATTATCCACTTTTGTTATTCATGTTCTTGTAGAAGTAACAGCGCCGTCATACAGACCAGTATAGCCTTTATTTCGCTCATCTCATACCTGATATGGAGTGGTTATTTTTGAGCAACGAGGGAGGGAAACGCCGCTGCTCCACCTGGCATGTGTAAAATTGTCTGTTCTTCTGTTTGCTCTTCAACAGTGAACTCAGTATGTCCGAGAAAATGCCATAATACTATAATACTACTGCATGTGACAAATAGTCAATGCTACATCCACAACAAAGAGACCTCCCCCCTCTTTGAGTCTGATACATGTTAGAAGCATGACGATGTAGGATAATAGAGAAATCTATGCTAGTTGACCTGACATTGTGCTGTTCATGAAGCCTCAGGCTGCCTGAAATCCGTAAACATTTAAAGAAAGTTCCACTGAACCTACCCCTGGAAATAAAGAGAGTGATAGATGTATGATTGGAAATGTCAAGTGGAGCATCAGTGCTTGTAGTTGAAATCTGGTTGAAATAAATATTTTAGATGTGTCTAAAGAGCACAACATGCCACTTTGAAGCATAGTAGTGAGTTCCCCTTACTGCCATTGGTGTCACCACCTAATGGCTCTCTGACCACTGAACACCCACTTGGATCCTGGAGGTCTCACTGAGGGTAATCCCACAGAAAACTTAGTCATATATACAATTCTGGTCAGAAGTGAATACTGCAGGGGCACTGAATGGTCCATAATTAAGTTGGAAATAATGCCAATATTATGAAAACTTGTACACATGCTGCTGAATGTCTGCCAATTTCAATCAAATAATAGGAAAGGGATTCTCAGTGAGTTTACATTTTTTTCAAAGGCTAGATTGGGGATCAGTGAAAATGCAAATTATTCAGTGCAAATTCAGGCGGAATTCAGGTGGTTTTACGCTCCAGACCAGTGTTCAAATTTTACGTGGTCAGTAGCTAATTTTGGTTGTAAATGTTTTGTAGGAAAGATGTATCTTTTAGGTCCAGGGGGATTTTCAGAAGTTGCAAATGTCCTGGTAACTGTTATTTTGTTTTCCACTATATTAGAATGTATAGTAAAAGGATTTCCTTCACTGAGACCTGGACTGAACATTCTTATGCATGCGTTTCACACCAGGCGGGAGCCGCAGAGTTTAATGTGGCACCATCTATGATGTAGCTGGAAGACCCTAACCTGACTGTCGATAGGACAACGCAATTTTAGAAAATGGTCAGAATTTATCATATTTTATCTCAAAATGACATGGGGATCAAGTGAAATCCTGCTGTGCTGTTGATACATCATTTTCTACATTTTCTGAAAAAGAAAAGTTGGCATCATGCACCTGTCAGCTTCTATCACTGTTTTACCCCTTGGAGTAGTCCCAGTCTCCTGCGTGGCTATATACTCAAGGGATTGCCAGGACTTTCCCAACTTTGAGCGGCTCTCTAGAATTAACTTCTAAAGATATCATTATTCTGTTGTTTTTTTGTATTGGATTAGTAAGTCTTTTCTCTTGGGTCAACTATTCACATATTATGTGTGGTGCTTGATTAATATTATATAGCTGAGGACTCTACGGGAGGTGGCACGTCTAGGGTAACTAACCCTTTCAAGGAAACAATTATAACTCAATAGCCCACACATTTCTACCCTAAACCAACATATTCTTATTTGGGAACCTCTTTACTATACTATACTCGTTCTGTGCTTCCCATCCGTTCTTGAGAATTCACTTAGATGTGATTACTCACTTTCCAGTCGGAACCCCGGATAAAGAATGGCGATCTTCTATAGAGCTAAGCTCCACATCTTTACACTGACAGGCACCCAGGCTACCCTGAATAGGGTTTTGCTCTTTGGAACATCCCTTTGACACCCATCAATCTCATTGTGATTCTACAATAACGAATACAAAATATCAACACCAAACAAAACGCTTTATGATAATCATAATTCTATTTTATTCTGCTATTACAAAATATCTGTACAAAATTTCAGTTGTATAATTCATTTGTCATGTAGTACAGTAGTGAGCCTAATAATATACAAGTGTTATTACAATGCTTTGAACTATTGGATTACTGCTCGTGCTGCCGTGACTGTCTTGTTCTCATCTGCTGCCACACATAAGGCAGCTATGGTTTTATCGGAGCAAGAAGCCGCACGGCAGAGGTTTGAATATAGTACATGGTTTTAGATATATAGCCTTCTTCCCCTTAATATAAATGGAAAGGATTTGATTCCTGTACGAGTATGGGCCAGTGACTGTACAGGAAAGTACCACAGTGAGGTACAATATGAATAAATATTTATTCCAGGTTCAAGCTTCACGGCAGAGTAAGCCTAGTACAAAAGATTCAGAGAGAAAACTGTCCAATGTGTTATATATATAAAATTTCAAGTTTTGATAAGTCCCCAAATTCCCGCCTGAGTCTGTTAACATCTCACCGGGTGCTCATCCCACTCAACAAATTATGTTCGGGCTAATTCATGCTGACATGGGATATAGTCACTTCAACAAGTTCCCAAGGCACAGATTTGATAAAAGTTGAACACTCTTGGACATTTCCTGAGGTTTCTTGTTCTTGATTTGGATTTTGCACAAATAAACCTATCTCGGATGCACTAACCCAAGCGCCCACCCAAGCAAGTCCATTAAGGCTGTGACCAAAGATACATCTTTCAAGTCTTGGGTCACACTCAAGTAGGACTGTGGGTAGAGGTTCTATGTCGGTTCCATGTTGTGATCTTGACGAGTCAATCACTCATTTCACTTACTACTGGTGAGCAGCTCAGGACGGGCAGTGAGGCTGGGGTGTCAACACTCCTTGTCAACACCCATCACATATCCACATTAGGACGGTCCATAATTAACAGTCAATCAACAACTTCTTTACACTAAAACCATTGTAAATCTAAAAGGTGAGAACACCAACACCTGTATGCTTGAGGGATACCCCATGCACAATTCACCCTAAATGGCCTAACCATCACAAGAATCATATGGACAGAGTTGAATGGACGGCTGTTTCTAGCCAACTTTTGATGTATACGACAGTAACAGGGTAGAGTGCAATCCCATCGAGAAACAAGGAAAGTTATTATCGCTAACTACCATAACCGTTGGCTTAATTAACATAAAATCACTATATATTTATATTATTGGTTCTTTTCCATACACAGGTATCACATTTAAGTCAATCTCTTTCAAACTCAATCATAATCTTGCATGTTATAGAAACTAAAATGAATACAACTTAACAATTCTTGAACTATTACTTCCATCTTGAGTCAGGGATAGCTACGTAAGCACCAAGATCGACTGACTCCCAAACTCAATACAATATTTCATAATGAAAAAAAAATATATATAAAAGAGCTTTATGCACATGCACTGTCTGCATCATCTGAACTCAATTCTACTGTAACTCATAATAGAACTCAATTCATTAGAACAAATGATATGTAAATTCCAATGGAACTAAAATCATGATATGTATTAAAATGTGTAATGGACGTCCCAGAGCATAATTCAAGTTAACATGGTGACAGCGTAACCTAAAGATCACTGAATTAACTAACTTAATAATTAAACATATTTGTGAACTCAATGCTTCTTCCTCATACAACTCCGCATTTTCACAAGCGATATCATTTAGTACCCTATTGGGACATAAACATCTGCTTTATACAATATCACATCAAAATGATGTGACTGAAGCATCCCCCCTCCCAACCCATTCTCACATATTCTACTCGCACGTTGTCTCTTAAGTATTTAAAAATCTGAACATGGATATAACCAATTTTCTTCAATGTCAATATCATCCAGCTAGTCAAGGTGCATCACTTCCATTATTTGAGGCCAGTTCAGATCAATTTATGAAATGGAAGATTACTTTGTCATTGCTCCGAGACATTCCACGGGGTCTCCAACTGACATGCCGCATTACAGTACATTTCACAGAACAATACAATGTCAATATTGTTGTCATTGTTGGATGAAGACTCCTGTTCAGCACAATTCAAATGGAGGTTCGGCAAGGTGACTCAGCAGAAATAAAACCTTGAAGCAAGCATGCATGGCTACATAGTGTTAGTGTGACAGAGACACCCATGTAGGCCATCTGTCATCTTTCTGTTTTACACGTAATTACAACAGGCAGGTCAAAACCCACAAACTTACAAATGTGTCATCTCAACGGTTCGCAACACCAACTAACCACTCAACGTTTTTGAACTGCAAATAAAATATTTGGCATTTGAACGAGTTCAAAAGTGAACTTGGAATATACAAGGAGGGGCTGTGTCCTCCCTCTTCTACCTAAAATCTCCAAGGATGTGCTACTACCGGCACCTTCACAAGCAGCTCTCATGACGTCCAACTCATGTTTCATGACGTCCAACTCATATTTCATGACGTCCAACTCATATTTCATGACGTCCAACTCATTTTCAGTATTTTTGCCTCTGGTCATCGCTTTAGCCTATGTGCGGGTACAAGGGTGATTATAACGCTTACACAAGTGAGACCCAAAGTGGATCCTGGAGGATACTTGGTATTAAAATACTATAAAGTACATGCGGTGATCCATAATTGTCAACAAAAAGACATCTGCATGGCATAATCATGCATGTTGCTTTGTCACTTCATGAAACAAAACAGTAGATAAGATAACTTGCTCAAATGGCGGATTATCTTGTAGCAGCGGGCTGCGAAGCCTATCAACATCTTGGAGTAGTCTTCTGTACGGTCCCTGCTGAAAAGGGTCACCAGTTCCCAAGGTTACCTGCTAAGGTCACAGTCTGAGCTCATTCTATGGTTATTCCCACCTCACGGAGGGATCAATAGAAGTCACTAACTGTGCATGTCCACTTCTGAAGCACTGCCCGTATCAATTGTTCGTGTATGTAGAAAGCAAAGGCTACATAAGTAATGCAGAGCTTGCAACTAAAAAGCACCCAATTATATGATTATGCTGGGCACTTCCTTTTCGCAGCAGTCCTTTACATGAAGTATGGCTGTCTAGGATTAGGACAGCGGCTACTATATTATAGTGGGGCAACACTGAAGGCTACTAGCTCATTCAGACTCTCCTACACAGACAGGTTCCTAAGGACAGTCCCAATGACTAGCAGTCCTACGTGGGGTTCAGCTTGAACACTATGACTGTCGGCTGGTTCTTCCCTCAGCAGGTGTCACACGGCGCGCTGCGCTGTACCTCGGGTGGCAGCGGTGAGCTGTTTCAGCATGGACTGTGCCGATAGCTCCTCATGAGTGTGACAAGGCAGGACGAGGGGCCTGCCTGACGCAGGAACGGGTGTTGGAGCAGCTCGTAAGCTGTGGCTCGCTCATTGGCATCTCGTACAAGCATCTTCTCGATGAAGCCTTGTAACCGTGGTGATACCTGGTTTTGGACAAAATGTTTAATCTATGAGAACTTTGAATTTAAAAAAAAAAGTATATAATATAGGAATTATCTCAATAATATACTGACAATATACAAAAGGGTTAACATTTCACGACCTGTTCAAACAAAATATAGTGAATACCTATTTCACAAAATGATATCATATATGGGTTTCGACTTGATTAAAATCAAGGCTGGGTTTAATTGACTGGACATACCCGGTGTGTGTTCTTCAGCTTGGGGGGTGGCATGTCTCTGATTCTGCGCATGGCCTGCAGAGGAGGCTCGTTGAAGAAGGGAGGTTCCCCATCCACCATCTCTATCACCATGATACCCAGTGACCATATGTCAACCTAAAGAAAAACATTACATTACACCCTCATTATAAGCCATTCATAACATTCAATAACATAACTTAATGGTATCTAAAATGAATAAATTATATCTCAGCGTCGATCTCCTTTTAATAGACATTTACATATGGTTGGTATTTTTCTACGATTTTCAGGGTACAGTTCTTTTGTGTATATAGACAAGATAACATCTAGTAACGGTTGACAAAAAAAGGCACATGTACTCACTTCTGGTCCGTACGGCAGACGCGATATAACCTCCGGTGCCATCCAGTAGGGGGTGCCCACCAGGGACTTGCGCTTTGGTAATTCAGGTGACACTTGGGCACAAAAGCCGAAGTCAGATAGTTTAACCTGTGCAGCAGAAATATATTGTCAGTTACCTCCTGGAATTATGTAGAACATGCCACTATTGGCTTATTACTAAACAACACAGCACTCTCTGAACAGATTAAAACATAGTACATGTATCTCAATAACGAACTGACAATGTAGCCAACTGATGTGGTACTTATGTGAGAATTGTACTTCAAAGGAATGAAAGACTTATTTACACAGGGTTACACTATCCCCAAATAAATGTCACCAAGTATTCCTGACACAGCAGAATTCCATGGTGTGCGGTAGTTACCTTTCCGTCTGAGGAGAGTAGGATGGAGTCGGACTTGATGTCCCTGTGGATGACGCCGTTGGCGTGGAGGAAGGCGAGCGCCTTGAGGCACGCCTTACACACGGTGGCGATCTGCTGTTCGTCCATTCTGGAAGACGGAGAGGTTCTGCGTGGGTCCAGGTGGATCACACACACATACACCACTTAGGGTAAGCACGGGAGGACAGCCATAGCATCATACACACAGGTTGGACGGGGATAGTAGGCACACTTAGAGGTTAGTAGGACAGCTACAAACTACACACTTAAACCAAGGTAAACTCCATGAGTTGATGACTTAAATATATCATATTGCCATTTCCTTTTTATAAACACTTTATTAGAGCAAATCTGTTATAATATATTTACCTCGGCTCCCAAATTAAGATCTTTAATGAAATCATCAACTCATAGAATATAGGTTTTTGGTCAGGAGTACTAACCAGTCATCACATGCATACTGAGTGGAGAGTAGGAAGCATAGGCTAGGGCAGAGGGTTAGTTAAGTTACATGTTGATGTCAAACCCCTACAATAATTGTGTACCTACAATCTTATCACAAATATATCTTGATAATAAAAGTAATAATCTAGAACTGTTTACGTACTTTGTTATTTATGCCTTATTTTGGATATGCATAACTCTTCCTCTCTACTATAGAAATTACAGATTTAAGTATATCTACAAATTGGGATATGAAGTCTACATAAGTTCATAAATGGTGATATATAAAACACCAACACCAAAAGAAGGTAAGTCAAGATAGAGCAATGTCAATGGGGCACAAGAGGGGTGGTGAAGTGATACTGGCGGTAAGATTCTGCAGGTAGGGTAGTTAGGGTGAAACAATACCTTGTGTGTGTTACGATGTCGGTGAGCGCGCCACCTTCCAAGAACTCCATCACGACCCACAACTCGTCACCCACCAGGAAGCTGTCGTACATGTTGACGATGTTCGGGAAGTGGTAGTCACGCATAATGACAACCTGCACAAGAGAAAATATTAGTATTTAAATTAAAACTCATATTTTAACTTTTGGATATAAAGGTACATCGTATGGCGTCTTCCATCGGATCACTGGTTTCATTATAGACCTAATCTTGATATATTTTTGTATTCATTGCTACAACCCTGTTCCACTTTACATCTTGTTGTGACGGTGTGAAACACATTCTCCCAGCTCGAGAAAGAAAAAAACTGTTTGCATTCATGTTTATCCCCTACCTGGCCAGCTGCATGGGTAAGACCACAGGTTTTAACAAGACCTCAGCTTGGCGAGTGCCATGGCTATATAGGGTATCATTGGAAGGTGTGCAACTAGGAGTCCACGGTCAAGTATGGACGTGACAAAGACGTGACCTAGGCTCTACATACCACTAGTGCGCACAATATGCACTAGATGGTGTTACTGCATGCCCTAGTGACTGCCCTGCACACTAGTGGTATGTAGAACCCATTTGTCACGTCCACACTTGACCGTGGACTTCTAGTTGCACACCTTCCCATGATACCCCATATAGCCATGGCACTCGCCAAGCTGAGGTCTTGTTCAAACCTGTGGGTAAGACAATAGTTCCAAATTGCTAGGCATAGGAAGGCCAGTCTGGTTTACCACCAGTTAGAGCTACCAGCCACATCTAGTCTCACCTTAACGCCACCTTAACACACCAGGTGGAGCCACTGTGTGGGCCTTCCCCCTGTGGCCTTTTATCTACCTGTGCTGAGACTGGAAACCCCAGTGGCCACCCCCTCACCTGGGTAGGAGGTGAATCAGGCCCCTGACAGGTGTGCTCCAGGGTGCCAGCCAACACCGACTACTGAGTCACCCTGGTCGGATATCCGGGTTACACCTCACTGACAGCAATAGCACTGGGCCTGTGCCTGTATGTGTGTGTATTTGGTACTATAGTACGTGTGTGTGTGTGGGCGAGACGGTGTGGAGGCTGGTACTCTGGTATGACCTTACCGAACTGATTTGTGGGTGATTTAACCCATTTACGGGGTACATATAATACCCTTTGACATGTTCTGGACAAGATGTGTTTATTAGGTTCGTTATTGGTTTTATAAGTATGAGTGGACCAGCAGAAATATGATCCAGTTCCATGCACCCCTCCCCCACCCTCCAGCTCCTGACAAGGGCTCCCCTATAGGGAGGAAAGCCTACATGGCATGGGAGCCGCCATTTTCTTTTTGTCCCCTGACTCCGAGCAGTGCATTGTGGGTAAATCTGTTATCAGCCACTGTTCACACCTAGGAACAATGACCACAGATAAGACTGATAAGACTGATATGTGACATCCCACCCCTATCTTAATCACCTTAATCACCTCCCCATTGTCTCAGGTGTGAAGTGAGGGACTTAGCCTGATTGAGAGACAATGCATTAATTACACTCTGACTGACTGACTGACATGTGGTCACCCACAGAGGTGTTAATGCTCTATTTCTCTAAGATTTGAAATATTCACGTTTGCTGTAAGCTTATCTAATTAAAGACTGTCTCATGGGGGAAACATTAATCTAATTTATACAGAATATAAACCGATAGTAAATGAGAGATAACCCTCCAAAGTAAACTACACAAAGGGGGAAAATGGAGGCTTGACACACGACTACCTGAGCCTCCTGGTACATGCCTCTGGAACCAGCATAGGCTCTCCCCCCTATATACATTGTGTGTAACATGTATGACTTTAAGAAGGGTGTGTTATCTGTCATCTGTAAGATCTGAGATAATGTCCAAGTTGTGGGTGTGCTGACACTGATAAGCAGCAAGCAGTGCGGCGCCCCCTGCCCCTACTACTTGTCACGGGTTAGCACAGGGAGGCACCAGGTCACACACTACTTGGCACAGGGCTCAATACCGGACCAGCTTTTACAGGGGTGAACATAGTTGGCACCGCTGCGGCTGCCGGGCGGGTATCCAGAGTATCCTCCGGGCAGCCGCGGCGCCTGGACGCCGGATACCGTGGCTGGCAGCCTAAGCCCTTCTTACAGGAATGTCTACCCAGGGGTTGCTTATGTTATACTTAATGACGTTATGACACGTCCAGGGTCGGGTGGAGCTCAATGTGCGAGGTAGAACCATAGTCAAAGTGCGCAGAGATGTTTGTCATCCTCTACCCAACCATATACTTCATGTGTTGTTGTTACTCTGCTGATTAAAGGGTCAAAATGATGGCTGGCATGGTATATGGTTTACATGACAATGAGAAGGGTCTATGAGCTGTGTACTCACCTCGTTAAAGAGCAGCTCACGGCGCTGCTGTTTGCGAAGATCCATCTTCTTGACGGCCACTTGCTGACCGCTATTACGGTCTGTGGCGATGCAGACGATACCGGTCGATCCTTCTCCAATCTTAATGAAGTTCTCCAAGTACTCGCGTGGGTCGCCTGGTCTGACCACCATCTGCAGAGCTTCACGGAACTGGTCAGGGACAGAGAGGGACAGCAGTTAGAGACATGGCTCCCATACATGTTACATACATCCAGCCATCTTATCAACTGCACTTGTTTGGTCACATCTTAACGTGCTTAAAAGGCACTCATAGCACTATCCTTACCATACTATTTTACTTTGACTGAATTTATTATTATTGATATGTGTGAACAAAAGCTGGTAAATATCCATAGATTATGTTTCAACTGAATGATTTTTTGTTATCGGAATGCGTCAACTGAATCTAATATATCACACAGGATACTTTCTTCTCCAGAAAAATCGAAAATTAAGATTTAATACATTGGGAACAGGGTGTTAATCAATGATCATAGATTGGTTTCTATTTCATAATATATGACAAAGCCATACAGTATTCAGCAGGATATATTCCACCAGGTAATTATGCCAAATCAAGCATGCGAGTCTTAGAACTAACATTCGTGTGATTCTCTCATTTAGTGTTGACACACTTGTTTTCCTTAATTGCAATGAATTTGTAACTAACTACAATGTACCGGGTATTTAAAATTATTTTTATGTGGCTAGGTTTAAACAAAGGTAAATTCAATCAGCTGGGAAGCTGTGTTGGGAAATGATAGCTCTACAGTATACAGCATGTCCTATGTGTGGTTGTGTGTATGTGATTAAATTCATGACGTTTAATACAAATAGAAAAAATAATAATACCAGTACATATAGTACCGGTAGTTCAAATATCATCTAAATTGCCAATATGGAAAATAGAACCATACGGTCCAGTGACTCAAGACGAGAGGATAGGGAAACTCGAAGGTATTAAGTTTTAACGTTCCTTACCCGATCACCCCACTTCGGGATGCAGTAAAAAATAGGATGACATTGAGGGCTCTACTTTACATTGATTTTAAAATTGGGAGGATGTAAGGAAGGTGGTTAGAGTGGAAGATGTTGGGAGGCGGGTAGGATTTATTAGATCGTGCCCACAATAGGCTCCTTTAAATCACTCTATAAACAGTGGGTACTATACAATGAATAACTCAAAACCAGAAATAAAAGCAACTTAGGGAATATTTGAATGCATCATGTACACTGATTAACACTTGCCTTATCCCCACATGGACACTCACTGTTGGACTGGGTTACACCCTCCCACCCCCGCCAATTCTGTACACTACAATGCAGTTTCATTTGAGAGATAATATTTCATATTCACAAAAAATGTGCTCATGTCAATCAATGAAGGGCCATCATGACCAAATTAATCCTTAACTATGTATGGGTACATATGGATTATCAATGTGCCTCTGGTTTCTCCAAGACAATAAATATAATATGTACAGAGGGAGCACACACTCGTACACTTAACCATTCAATTGGTGAACAATAAGCGTGGTGTAAACATTAATGGGTGTTCATCTTATCATGTATGCATAATCAGGAAAATAAATTTATGGGACCTAAACGTTAGGAAAATGATTTTAGTGCATACGGATTCCTCCTTGGCCGTGTCTTGAGAAGGCGAATTCCCTTGTTGTTTTGCCTTAATACCGAAAACACAAAATAAGAAGTTTCATTCAAGGAAATATTACTTATCGGGGTGGTAACTTAAGAAAAATATAACCAAGGAGCCTTAGGCTAAAGGAAATCCTTACTACCGGAAGTGGTACACTGTATATATGTGTTATCTGGTTCACCCAGGACTCGGTATCTACAAGAATCATTGTAGCATGCCCTACCCACTTCATGTCGTCACTTAACATCTAGACCTGTCTAGAAATAGCCAGTGTTTGTTGCTATAATAAATGATTTTATCCACTTCACGATGTATCTGTATGTCCTGAACAGTATTTTCCGTGATCAGAAACCAAGGGTCTTTTCCATCTTACCTTTGAAGGCGTCTGATTCGGGGAGTTTGATTTGAACATTTTTAATAATTTTTTATGGCATACATCGCCATCTTATTTACTTTGATGAATTCAAATTTGTGCAATGAACTTTTTAAATGGTGCATATAGCATATAATCCGAAATAGTGTGAATAGCATGTGTACGGATGTTTTATATGGGTGTTATTTTATATGGGTGTCATTTTTGGATGTTCTTGTAATATTTAATATCAGATGTGTCTGGGTTGGTGTCAATGTGCAATATGTGTGCATGATATGATATAACTTCTACATCTAATCAAGCTAGGGCTGGTAAGCAAACGGTCAGTCTGGTTGCAGGCTAGAAGTTGGGCCCCACCTGTTCATGTGAGAGCCGGGTCTGGGCCCCTTCGGGGTAGGGTGATGTCGGTGTCTTGGACCCGGCTGGTACTGGAGCTCCGCCTGGAGGAGGCGGGCCGCCCACCTTGGAGGAGGGTGATGGTGGTGCGGCCTGGTTGTTGGGGAGGGCGAGCTGGTGAGGGGGGTCAGTGACCCTTGGACCCTGGTGTCCGGGCGGCGGTTTAGTGGCAGTAGGAGGACCACCCTTCAAACATAGACAAGCACCAAGAACAGACGGTCAGCATGCGCCACCTACCGACAAGCACATCAAGCAGACCCATCTCCAGCTCCACGCACGTAGTCATCTTAACACTCATGTACACAGCTTAAATTATAACCTTACTAAATAAAATCTTAACGGGGTAGCCGTCAATGCACTCATGTGCACCGAAACTCTCGTCTCTAGAGGTAGTTCAGTTTTGTTGGAATAACTGTCACTTTGTTCATGTATAATTTTGAAAAAATCTTTACGTAGGTATGTTTGGTAACTTATTGAGTGCAGAATAGACTTCAGTTTGCGCCAATATATGGCTATGTGTGAAGCGCGGAATGGGTCTACTGTTGATGCCACAGTATAAAGGGAGGACAGACGGTGTCTGGATATACAGAGACATACTCATCCCAAGACAAATCTTACTGGTATATGTACAACTTTTCGGGAATTTGGAGTATGTTTTCTGTTTGATAACAGGATTTCCAAAAGCAGGAATCACATATAGGTTCCTAAAATACCAGAGATATTGCGTTGGGTAAAGTCATATGCTCTGACAACACCTGTGCCAAATTCAAAAGGGTGCTGCAACAATGTAATGTGTGAAAATAATCACAATTTAACCTATTCTCCAAGACAAAACAATTCCATGTAAAGCTTTTCCCAAATATGGCAAAATTACAACAATGCACTGTAGTTTAAATAATTCCATTATTTTAACAAATAAATATAACAGCAGACACAATCACACTTGCAGAGGTAAAAAGGTAATAGACGACAGTGACGAGAGCATACGGAGCAGTCAGGAGAGCCCATGCCAACTTAAAAGGGGTTGGGACATTAGTACTGGGTGGGAGGTTAGGGGTACTCGGTAGGAGGTGCCTTATGTCGATGCTGCTAATGGGGGCTTATAAGGTCATACTATTTACAGGACTCTAAATCATGCTCAGATGCTTCTACACCAATTGTAGTGATCATGTCTGCTTTGGAACCATGAAATTGTTTTTGCTTGTTTTACTATCAAGACTTCATTTCTCAACAAAAAAATCGTCATATCCACTACTGATATCACAAGATTTGTTAACGTGTACAATCACCTACTGTATATAAATTGTTGCATTAAGAGTTACTACACAACATGCAGACTTCATACAGACTGAGTTAATATTCAAATATACAGCATCATCTGCATGTACATGTATAATACAGCTCTGAGACAAGCCCCACATGAGGTGGTGCTTGGGGATGTAACAATGGTGGAGAACCTACCCGGTCAAACTGCACTTGGTGTGAGCCTGTGGGTGAGCGCGGTCCGTGTGATGGAGAGGGTGGCCCTTGCTGCTGGTTTCGCTGCAGTGTACCTGGCTGTGAGGAGGGCGGTGCATGGCCGTTGGGCTGCTGGTGTGGGTAGGCTGGGAAGTGGCCCCCGGTCGGTGAGTGAGGCGGCATTTGGTTGTTGGGTGTGTGTGGTGACGGTGGCCCGTGCATGTCCCGCTGTGACTGATGGTGGGGCTGCTGCTGGTTCCGTAAGGTGCCATTACCACGCTGCTCACCCGGCGCAGGACCCCGGCCACGCCCATATTCCTGCTGGTCACGGTACTCTCTGAAGTCCCGAGGGTCAGTCGGCTGGCCCTGGTAGCCATCACCCGGGTAGCGTCCATTGGGCTGGGGTTGTTGACCCGGGTGCTGTGGCTGTTGGCCGGGGTGGTGTGGTGGAGGACCGTCTCCGTACTGGCTGCCATACTCACCCCGTGGATCAGGGCGGCCATCACGGTAGTCGCGTGGGTCTCCGCGACTGTTGCGGAAGTCCTGTGGATGACCTTGGTTGTTACGTGGCAAGCTGGCATATGGGTCGCCGCGCGGTGGCTGAGGCCTCATGCCTGCCTGTGGGTCCCTGTGCATAGCTTGTGGGTCCCGCGGCATGGAGGCGTAGGGGTCGCGTGGCATGGAACCATATGGATCCCTAGGGTCCCTTGGCCCACCCATGTGAGAGCCCCGAGGCATACTGCCATAAGATGATCCATTGGGTGGTGGGTAATCACCGTAGCCACCATAAGGGTCGCGTGGCCGGCCAGGGCTGTGATCCACCTCTTGTAACGGAGGAGGGTAGTCACCGCCTGCATTATTCCTCCGGTACTGGGAAGGACTGTGTTGACGTAGTGAGTTAGACCGGGCAACCGAGATGCTCCGAACATCGCCGTTCAACTGACTGGATGAACTACCTCGCACGATACTCTGTAAAAAAAGAAAAATAAATCGTTATTGAATGCACACCTAAATGATGTTTCACTTTTTGGATACATCCACTCTACCGGATTCTCATAAGATCAGGCTTTAGTCAGAATGAATAAAATAAAATAATTATTAATGTTTTAATCATATTTTTAACATTGAAGTTTGCACATTGTATCTGTGAGAATACATCACTGAACTTCTAGGCTGTGCATGAGCTCCAGAACGATCACATAAGACTTGGATAGACCCTGAGTCAACAACTTCAAGTACAATGTTGTGATGTATATGAGCATATTTAAAGGCCCTTCTATGTCTCATATGCTTAACGTTTATGTCTGTACTAGCGGACTACAGTAGTTAGCACCACTAGACGGGTACATGTAAAGCCATGTGCAGTAGTCGAAGGTGCGAACCTGGGTTTAGCCCCACTGAGCTAAACCTTGGTAAACGTTACTAAACCAATGTGCCGTGCTCAACACTTAGCTAAACCAGCTCAAACATGGAGCACACTACATGTACTACAATGTCTTCTCAGTAGAAGGCCATACCTACCTGTCTAGAGACATGTATGGAATGACAATGGGCTCCCTTTATACTTCTTCATGTCACCAGTCAAAGAGCACATTCTAAGATTCCTCTGAAGGCACTTAAGGGTTGTGGTCGGTTGCTATTGGCCTCTTGCCAAGAGCAAACTCAGTGATATGCTGTACGCTAGGCTATAGTAGCTGTTGACGTTAGGATTCTATCCTAGAGCTAGACATTAATGGTGTTCAATCCCAGTTTCTTGACGGACAGCATTCTATTGTTTGACATATCACATTTTACACAATCAGAGTGATCTGAATTCTCAGCTAAATTCAACTAAATTCTCAGCTAAAATATGCAACAACACACTACCAGTATTTTAGGTAGATCCATAATGTGATAGGACCCTACTCAACTATAGCTCCATTTCTATACTTTTATGGACCAACGGACATAGTTAGTGGTAGTGGCTTATACACCACACTTTAAACTACAAACAGCACAAAATTATTGAAATAAGCGTGCACATTACCGGCCGTTTGAGTGTAACAAAGACCATGCTGCGATAAGTACGGGCCGCCATGTTGCAGGGAACGAGCCGAGTGGTTGGGGAGCAGCTCGTGCCGCGCTCTGTGAGCGGCTCACTGCAGGCTCTGTGTAGTGGTGGATAACCCACTTCAACGTGACCTCGTAATTACACAGGCCACAACCACCAGCCGCAATTACCCACCAGATTCAACGAGATATAGGCAGCATTATATACATGTCACTATGTGCAATTTATGGACAACTAAACCATGTCACAACCCTATTTCATACAGTACTAGTATACCACCGTATATCCCTTACATGTTGAACATGCACGTTATTATGCGGATGTAAATAGCACATCCTGCGCTGTTATAGAGCTATATAAAGTTTGTGTGGCATATAATATAGTACATTGTATACATGTACCTGGGGGGAACTGACTCTCTTGACAATCAGAGCCCAGTGGTGTACATTATTTATCTGTGAGACAATGTCGAACACAAAGTCGTACAATATCGGCCCAATACCAGACTGATTTCCCCTGATTTGATGGAATAGCCGCTTCATGAATTTAGGCATGATTTCAGAATTCTAGAACCTGAGTTTTGATATCTCGTTTTTTTTCTGTGTTCACATATTGTACACCCGAGCTTCTGATACACAGACTGTGTTGTACAGAAGACAGAAGGGCCCAGTAGTTCGCCCAAGCTGCATGTCCCACAGGAGGGTTACCTGCATGGTTGTGGTGCTGGTGGTTTATAAGACACTGTGCCTCCCTGTGTGTCAGCCCGGTCCCACACCCACACACCTGGCGGCCGGTCTGTGCTCACCCACCACCACACACCCAGAACATGACATACCCTGCCAACGGTGAACCATCATGTGTGGATCCACAACTAAACATGTACTAAACCATGTCTACTCCCATTTCCCATATACATGGCCCACTCCCAAAGGTTAATAGATATTTGGGTATTGGCACCAAACCAATGTAAATTGATCCAGCTGTTTTTTACTGCCTTTATTTTTTTTTATACTTTCTCCAGCCCCCTCCCCCTCCCTCACTTTTGATATAGCCATTTAAGGCGTTATAAATTGGGTCAAATTTGCTTTCAAACCCAAAGCCGTTCTTTATCCACTGTTAACATGAGACTGAATACTAAGTTAAATGTATACCACACAGCAGCCTGATGTGGACATTGGGTGAGATTGGGTAATGCAGTGCCACCACCTAGCGTGTCACTTGATTACTCTGTGAAGGTTCTCACCCCACGAGTGCACACCTCCACGGTCCTACACCTTCCCTTTAACCGTCACCTCCCCTTCACCTGTCACCTGCACCCCCCCCCCCCGCCCCAATACACACAGACAGACAACAGGTCCATGGGACGTCATCCGCATTGTATAACTCCTTTGGGTGTCAGATAAAGGTCTTCTCACTGGGATATACCCAACAAGCGAGTAGGCTATTTCTAAACATTCTCAGTTTAATCCATTCATTGTGTCACAGGTTTGTCACTCTCCACTGAATGCATGTATACTGAATGTGTCCTGCATGAAAAGTCCACCTCACAACTTTTATCCTATTTTCTATATTTAGATGAGTTAGATTTGATAGCTTCCTGTCGCCTTAATCACATTCTACTTTATGATGACTGGAAGGTCAGCTCGTGTGTTAAAATGGCAGCTCCCTTTATTCAAAAATCGTGTACAGCTACACTGGATTGGTTCTTTAGGGAGGTGGATTTTGACCGGGGAGCGCAGCATTTTGTTGGTAAAAAAGACCACTCCCTTAATACATGCAATCACGTGATGCAGTAGGTATATACAATGTAGTCATAATCCTATTGAAATCGACTACCACTGTTCTGGTCTTATTAAGGCCAAGAACAGAACGGCAATTAGTGGTAATCATCCTAATCACCTGCTGGGATCCAATCAATGCTCTCCAGGGGAACACTTGGTCATGGCAGGGGGTGGGCAGACCTTATGGCACACGGAGGGGGGGGGGGGGGGGTAGAGGTCCAGGCTGGGTTGCCTTGGGTAAGATAGGGTGTGTGCATGTCTGAAAAACGCTCTCATGGCGTGATACATTGGGTTACAGTAACAATACGTGAAGATTAGATGACTCCCCAACTTACACCCTGCTCCCCTCCTCCCCTTTCACGGTATGATTGATTGTGGCCTTGGTTGGTGTGACCTGTTTCTGGTTACTAGACAGCTAGCATATGAGACTCACTAATGGGTAATGTAACAAAAACCAACGCCATACCTGGCGTCGAGAATCCAAACTACGGAATAGAAATAGCAGAAATCAGTCGGAAATGATAGCTTTATCCAAACTGCTACCACTAAGGACCAAACATAATGTGTACAGTTGGGTAATGGCCGTATACATGTGTTCGTTACCCGGAGGAGTACCATTGTCATTTGGCATTATAGTCACATGATCCTGGCCTCTTATGTCGTGAGTAGAGAACCAGAGAAGCTTCACATTGACAACTCACACCTTTGTTAAATAGTGCCCGGGGTGAGAAGTCAATGTGCAAATCAAGGACACACATATATATATATATATCATAGTTATTCATAAACAACAGTAACGGACGAGACAGTGTTATATTAGTATTAGTGAACAAGACTTTTAAAACACAAAACTTACCACTTAAATATCTACAGTCATGGGCACAACTGACAACAGCTTCCACTGTCACAGAAGAGCTTACTTCACTAGGACATGCTTAAACGTAACTTAACTAGACCCCAACACCAACTTACAAAACACAGGAAGGGAGCAGCGTACAAGATGGACCGCTGACATCTCGGTGAAACAGAAAGCCCTAAGGACACTTCGCCCCAGGATTTAGACTGTGAGCAGGTAGACCGAGCAACTTCCGACGGAAACTAACCAAAACCCCATGTAGTACATGTATAGAGAATGCATGCACAGTGGAGAGGTGGGATGTATGTGTTGTACTGCATCCATCAGGTCAGCTCGTCTGTACCGACTTACTGCAGTCATTGAGGCTTCTGTAAATTGCCCATATCCCCTTATCTAGGTGCAGAGAGTGTGACAGACAACTTAAAGCTAGTCATGCGTGTTACTTGTCCTACTCCACGTGGTATGGTGGCAGAGGGCTGAGATGGACAGGTCAGAGTTGTTGTGATGGTCAGGGTAATGTCTAGACAAGCTACTACTTATCTCCATACACCTATGTAGTGCACCTGACTCCGCACCTGACATGAGCGTGGGGGGTGCTAAAACAGAATTCTGAGGTGTTTTTCAGACACATCATGAAATTTGGAATGATGCACATTTTCTGAGTACATGTGTATACTCTTAACATTCACTGCAGAACAGCAATAGGAAAGCCGGAGTAATTTGAAATACAAGATTAACGTGACAACAACAGTCAACTAATGATTCCGTGAAGGCCAAAATATGGCGTCTCGAATCAAATACACATAGAACGAAAACAGGTAATTGATTCACAACTAGACAATTTAGAGTCACAAAAAGGTATGACTTGTTTTATATTATAGTAATGGTGGGAGGAGTGGGGTGAGTCCGACCATAGGTTGTACACATGAATGTTAGCAATGTGGCATGCAGTGATGATGAGGTGGGGGTGCTGGGTGCCCCGTCCAGTGGCTGTGTAGTAGTAGTACATGCAGTGGTGGTGGTGGTGGTGGTGGACTGTACCTTGTTGGCATACAATGCCTCCTGGCTGCTGTAGTGCTGCTGCTGCGGCTGCTGCGGGTACTGGTGGTATCCAGGGTAGGGCTGGTGATGACCTCCTGGTGACTGTAGAGGCAAAGTAGCAGCCAGAGGTGGCCGTAAGACCAACGTGTTACACATGGTGGGTGGTGGGGGTGAACTGACCGAGCTACTCTCTACCTACAGCTCCAGCTATACATGTACCATGGGGAGCCAGATCTCAGTTAAAAGGCCCAAGCTTCCTCTAAGGAGATTTTCTTGCACAGGCTAAATGCAATAGATAGGTAGTAAATGCCCACCTTGTGTTTACATAGTGAATTTGGAGTGGATTATTTGAGTTATATGAGACTAGGTGTTATCACACAGACTAAACACATGTGACGACGGTACCCGGGTGGGCAGGTGTCGTGATTGGGTCGGGTTTGTTATTCTACTAGTATCAACCTCAATGTCGGTTAAACTACCACATCTGATATTTCATTATCAAGGAAAGCATCAACCCCACACAGAGAAAACAATGGTAATGCAAACCAAACTGTAGGGACTGTAGCACCAACTGAATGATGTCATTGGAAATATATCATGAACGGTTTGGGACCAGGATTGAGGTCAGTCGTTGTAGATATACTTGGGAGGTAAATATATACTCTTCTCAATACTTGAGGCATTTAGGGCAAATAGTGGTGCATGATACTTACTTTAAGTGGTCCTATTTCTGTAATCTGTGAGGCATCGACGAGTGGTGAAGGGCGTGGACTACTCTGTACAATACTCGACCACTGGAGGGGCAAGCCGACGAAGGTACCATTCTCCTGGTCAAAACCCGTGTGCACGCGGTGCTCGAAGTTGGTGGGCTCCGAGATCTCGGGTCGGCCCCCAGTCTTCCCCTTCTTCTTCCCGAACATCGTCATCCTGCAACAATAAGGATCATTTAAGAACTCTATAATCGGGTATAGATTTGCTAGTGCAATGTTTAGCTCGTTAAATATATGGGGGTAGATTCGTTGAATACATATCCGTAGAATTATAATCTCTACCGATTTAAACAAGGCTATTAAAGATAAATTAAATCGACCTATCCATGAATTGATAGTCACAAGAAAAAGACAAGGTAGACGTACGTAAATATAGCTGCCAAAAAAGGCTGATTAACGTATACCACGTGAGTTTTTCCTATCAAGGACGTGTCTAACCAGTTCTGGTGCTGGTGTCGGCATAGAACTACGTAGATGTACATGCACATACACACAATGTACCTCCAGTTACACCCTAGGTTCTAGCCATGACCACTTTGATAAAGCTAATATAGGCCTCCTCAGCAACAATCCCTATGCCTATATAAAATAGGCATACGCAACCCCCTGAAAGGAAATACTAACTCTAAAGTGAAAATGTTGGCCCAATCGTCCCTTGGCGACTTAATCCATAACTTGCGCAGAGTAAAATGTCCATATGGCGACATCACCTATACACCTTATCCTCAGTAATGTGTTCACATATATCACGTATATACAAGTACATGCAGCCCGAGGTGTGGTTGTGGCATGACAAGGAGAGTCTGTTGTTTGATACATATTGACACAAGGACTCTAGTTCAGGATCAAGTCAATCGATCACTTGCTAACTGATCTCCAAATATACTCCATAGTATGTCAGGTGTAGCCCAGCTGCAGGGGGTGGGTGTGACAAAAATCCTACACGTATATTGGGGCCTGGATGTGATGCTGTGACTAGGTCATGTTCAGCGGGCCGTGACGGCTAATGGTAGGGGTGCCGCAGGAGTAAGAGCTGCAGGAGACCACCTTGAGTCATCTGTACTCGGATATACTAGTATCCGGCTCACACACCATAACCCACGTCTAATGCCAATCTAGACTTCTACTCTGCAAAATGTTATAACACTACAAACGGTACATTTCTCTATTTCTGCTTCTGCGCTATATTTCTATTGAAAATATCCTCATATCTTTCCAAATGGGGAAGGGGGCGGGGGGACTCATCACAGAAGATCTCCGCTGGTGAGAAAATATCTCTGAAATGTACACAACTCAAAACTGGCCGTGGCTACGTGGAATCCTATTTTTTACATGTCCTCCTATAACCCTTATTACCGTTAGCTGAGAGTTAACCGTTCACCCTTAGCGTCCGCCCCGCCCCCTACAGCAGACCTTGTCCCTCCCCCTGAGTCTAGCCTGGGGCGCAGCACACGTCGACTCCTCACTGCTTCCTCCATCCCTCACTGGGGGCGCTAGTGTGCCACTAGGGGTGGGAGAATTGGGTTCCCAACAGGACCAACATACCTGCACCTTTTGATGTAGCCGTGTTTTCAGGTGAGGGTGGCGGACCGTGGAGGACGGGTAAGGGGTGAGGCTGGACCCGCCCCACTCGGCATCCTATTACTACTCCCGGCTACTGGAGTTGTAATGTCACTAATGACAGGCGAAAGGGTTGGGGGCAATGCTGTTTATTTAACAGGTAGCTGTTATGTCTGTTACGCTGATCCTGAGGCTGAAGTATCTAACTCTTGAAGTTGGGTCTGCTCGTTCATGATCCCCAGACCAGAGCATAACTACATGTATAGCACATCTAGTACCAAAGACACATATATTGCAAACCGCCATGAGCACACACAGGCCACTGATTGAACTCACAGTGGACTACATTGTATGTAAAGTGCTTATTTGTCTGCAATTGATCCCTTAATCAGGACTTGTATGCATAATGGGATTTCTCTCTCAATCCGGGATGGACTCTTATTTTAAGGTGATCATAACCCAGTGTGTTAACCTCCCCCCCCCCCTGCACGGCCACCCCCACCAGGGGTGAGGTCCCGGGGCCTGCAGGGTTAACGACCTCCGGGAGGGGGTAAAAGGGAATTTTAAGAGTAAGACCCTGGGGCAGTTAAAATGGTGTAACGTTACGATTTACGGGGCTCGTCAGGCGAGTCAAGATTTATCATGTCTTCTAACCGAAGATTAAGTCACTGTTCGATCGGGAGAAAGGGAGTAATAAACTTGTCTAATCTTAGTAATGAAAGTAATGATGACACTAGATGGGGTGAAGCCGATGGGAAAAGACCGTGTTGTCTCAGACACACCCACTCTTTGGAGGGAGTGGTCGATCTTCGATTGAAACATGCTGCTGTCCATTCCCTAATAAAGAGGAGCTTAGAAGAAAAGTGTATCCTCCATGTCTACCTAGTTTGTTGTACACCGACGTCAGTCTATAGCAGGTGTACACACATGTACACGTGTAGTTGTACCTGGGGCATGCCATTACTACTTGACCATGTGCTATTAGGAGATTACCTGCCCCAGACATGTTAACGTTCCCACAACGTGCCCCAGGCTACACTTTACATATGGCTGTGTGTAGATCAGACTTGGTACCAATACACCTGCACTGGACAACTATAAACACTGATACCACTCAGTATCTTAGTCTGTAGGCATCCCATACTACTGATATAATACACATGATGTTACTCTAGTCCTCTATGGGACTTGGATGGCCCCTGCATGTATTGGCTCTCCATGATGTACGATCGTCCTGGACATACCACTTAGCTCACATTAATTAAGGTATTGCTGGCACCATGTCCCCATGTCATCAGGACCCCCCGACCACCTCGACTTCCGGCACCCCTCGTGTCAGTGAACCCCACTAGAGCCCAAGTGACTACACACAGGTGAAGGAGATGACGACATGCAGATAGTCTCATCTCTAACCCCTTACAATGAAATCAATTAGTGCCATCTCTGTTTTATGGTGAAAGCCTACTAGTACATGAGCAGCTGTATTGGTAGCTATATTGAATTATTGTCTCTGCTGTGAGAGTATCTCATGAGATTAAGGCAGGCACCAGACACCCACATCTGCCAGCAACAAGCTGCACTCCCGAGATCAGAGCCAACATATCACGAGCGTCCCTCGTCCAGCAGCAGGTGAGAGGTGAGAGGCTGTACAGACAGGGCTCCCAGACCACGGGTGTCTGACCACCGCCCCACCTAGGTGGCGCCCCTGTGCCGCACACCGTGCCAGCTCGGGGTGCCAACAGGCCTGACCTCCAGGGTAGGTGCCAACTGGACATAGGGACCGGCAAATGGGGGAAGCATGGTGTCACCACCAATGGCATGTACTACTATCATCTCTATGTATTTATCACACTAATGGTGCCCCCTCCATGTTCCTGAGACCTAATGGCACATTGCATGTCCAAGAGGTAGGTTTGATAATCTCTCAGTAGAATGCTTCCCATAGTCATGTACTTACTTGATGTCAGATCCTATAGCTTCTCACCAGGGCATGTCACTTCCCAATACCCTAAGGGTATGCGTGGCAATATTGGTCATATAGCACAGTTGTGATACAGCACAGTAGTAAACTGGCAGCTGGTCATATAGCACAGTAACTGGCAGCCGGTCATATAGCACAGTAACTGGCAGCAGGTCACATACCACAGTAACTGGCAGCAGGTCATATAGCACAGTACCCAGTAGCTGGATGTAAACAGTGAGACGCTCTCCCAGTGTGTGACTGGTTGCTCACGAGCACCAGCTCAGGCCCTCACGGCATCACGTCCACACGACCCTCTACATCTGGGCTACACATGGGTCGTACTGAGCAGTTATCTCTGCCACTCCTCTTCACCCCGGGCTCCTTGAGCGGGGCCCAGAGAAGAGGCAGCTCTCAGCTATTGAAACAATGTTGATGGGGAGGGCTGGATGGGGGTGGGCCCTGGGGTAGGTACACTACTGCTAACCCCGTCCTCCCGACCCCACCACTGTAGGCGTGACCCAAGCACCCAGCTACCGAGACATGGGACGCGACTTGGGGAGGGGAGAGGGATCGGATTCTGACCTCACGTGACCAAACACCAGTTCCACCCCCATCCTCTGTGCCCAAAGTTTTATACATGTACATTGTATCAAACAGGCTGGGCGAACAATGTGCGGAAACAGCCCACGTTATAGCAGTCTACGTCAGGCGTGGTGTTATATAGACCATGTACAGACCTCAGCGTAGGGCGGTTCCTGACAGAAGAAGTGAAAGATGTCAGAATGTGGGAAGGATGGATTGTACATGGGAATTAGCTGGCTGTCAGACACTAAGATGTAGAGCGGGTAACATCATCCCTCACAGATATCATCATGGGTCCTTTTACTGGGTTGGGCTGGCGGTCTGTGTATCCCATACCCTCAGCAGGGAGAAGGTATGCGAAATTAGCATCAACTATGGTACTCTCTGTGCAGTGTGATCATGTCTTACCCCACAAAGATCAAGGCCTGAGGACGACCGGGCATCTCTGAATGGTGTACAGTTAATCTCCTGTCCTAAAGACATTCTTAATTTCTCACACCAGAATTTCACACTTCAGGCACTGTCATAGGTCAGTCCAGGTAAGATGGCAATGGAACAGGTTAGATCCCTATAATTGAGTTTCCTTATAAAAGCAAATACCACATTAACATGTTGTACCCAGCTATGTGAGATGTGGATGGAGCCTGATGAACTATATGTTCACTTCCCCTTCAGCAGCAGTGTGTCTGCAGACGTTATTGACATACCCCCTCACAGCCCCTGTATAAGGACGGGGTGGAATATGGCACATCTATACAGCAGCAACTGCAGCTCACCATGTACAAGTACCATGTAACAAAGACCGGGTTGTGGTTGGCTTGGGGCTGTCTGCACAGCAGTCTATGTACACAGTATGGGACGAGGCAGCAACGTCCCCTGAGCTGTCATCATGGGGCAGGCTGGGTTCTCCTCCAGGGTATCAACACGCACTGACCTGCTTCATACCCTAACACAGGGATCCGACATCTACACCTGGCATAACGTCAGCTGGTCGATAACTGGGGTCTATATACTTATACACACCTTCCATACACACCGAGGCATACAGGATATTACATGCCCTATTTCCACCTGCCTTCCCGTCCCCACAATCCATGCAATTACCAAGTTAACATGTACATGTACCACCAATTAGTTCGAACACGCGTGTTTCCTACCCTGGTTTCCTACTTTATAGCAACCCCCCTTTTTCTTGCATACTCCAAGCGGAAATGAACCAAATATTTAAGGACTGTACGTAGGCCTACATATTATACATACCGGTTCCTTCCATTGTTAGGGATTCTAGTGGAATGTGAATGGATCAAAAAAGTATGTTTTATTTAGCTTCTTTTTCTTAGAATAGCATTATGGTGAGCTACTTTCTCACCTTCTTCTCTGCAATTCTAACACACAATACTGTAAACGTATGTTATTTCGCGCTGTACTTATTTTCGCGATTTTCGCGATTTTAAAAATCGCGAAAATAAGTTCAGAGCGAAAATTTATCCAATATGGTCATACAACTACTATACTCCAAAATCCGCGAATTTAGATACACGTGAAAGTACATTTTGTAGTCAATTCGCGAAAATATTCATGCGCGAAAATATATACGTTTACAGTAAGTAGACCTTGTAGACTTATAGGTCATGTATCATCTTCTGGTTTCAGTTCTAGCCATTGAAATGCAGGATATGCCATCCCCTGCTAGCCAGTTGAACGTTAAATATTCGTTCAAAGAAATTCAGAAAAATTTACACAATGTCCCGTATTACGAATATTAAAAACCTTCACCTAATATGTTTCTAGTGCCAGCGATAGTGGACCCATTTGGCGCCAGTACCGTAGTTTTCAGTCCCGGTCACTGAAATGCGATCCCCTACAAAAACATGTCGTGGCCCCAGGCCAGCAGAGGGTAGCATGGGTACACGTCAGGTCCCGAGTTGATCCCCGTCAACCCTGTGACCCTGATCCACACTATGGACTGGGCTTCAACAGGGGGAACACAACAGCCGATATAACAGCATTCCAATATTAAGCTTAATCTGGTCTGAGTCTTGGTGAATAATCCTGAACCCCGTACACTACCGGAATATCCACAACGTCAAGACCTCGGGGTGGGGGTGGGTGTATACACCCATTCGTCACTCACTGTCTACTTGAGTTCTGACCCTCTTATTCCATTATATCAACATTCATCCATCATTGGTCGGGAGACAGCTACTTATGCCGTTTCCATTGTATTAAAGATAGATACTGCCTCGGGATCAGGCGGATCAGAGCACCATGGCATTTTCTGAGCCCCCCCCCCCCCCCCCAAACACACACCACAGCATCCCTGACTCTGACCCTTTGCCTCCCCTAATGGTCCGATAAGACCCTGAGTGGTCACTCCTCGCCAGGCCCCACTCAACACCTCCAGGTCATTTCAAGGTTATATTCCTCCAGGGTGGACGCTGGGGAGAGATAGGCTGCTGGTATGTCGGGACCACAGCTGGTTCTGGCATCTTCCCCAGTCCCCCACAGACAGCAAACTAGCGGACTGGACAGTATGACCGTCCTCCGTGGTATAGATCCATCTGCTACGCCATCTGGCGGCCTGTGTTGGGTGTGTGCACAGAGACTTTTAAACACCAGTTTAAGATCCCATTAAACTAAGTAGAATAGCAGGCGTTCTACAATCTTAAGTAGAACAGCAGATCTATTAGAAAACACTACTCCGCTAAATAGACCCAGAGTAGCTTCAAAGCTTTACCTTTTACTCAACATCATATATCCATGAACGGGACGACTTTCTATGAATCCAGGTCGATATCTACATGTTTTTCTGACTGCTATCTCATGCACAATCACTGATTGCATATACTTTTCAACTTCATTGAACTTTGCCTTTGCAATCTATTAGTATTATGTTATACTGGTATATACAAATGTGATAGTGGTACTAGTATTAACTATTAGGATGGAGACTTCCCCACTACATGTGTATGATGCTACTGCCCAGTACGGGTAGACCTAACGTGTGGGACACTTGATCCTGCCTGTATATATGTGGAGGGGGGGGGGGGGGGGGTAATTGGAGCAGCGCTCTTCACGTGGTGGGTCAGGTGCTGGGTCAGGGCAGACCTACAGGTGCCCCGTCACATGAGTTGACCTAGAGAGACTGACCAGCCCCAGGTGTGGGTTACAGGTAAGGGGTTAATGGGTGGCTACCTGCCCTACAGTAAACACGACCACCACTAATCCTACTGTGTTCTACTTCAACAAAGTGATCCTTCAATATTACAATGCCTCAGTCCCCACCCTTCTGCTGGTTGGTGGCAGTGTTCGTACCCACACCATACATTGTATTGGGATTTAATACTGAGGGAGGGTCTTTTATTTACCCATTTGGTGTTGGTTATTTATTAACATCAGGTAGTGCTTGTTGATAAATAATATACGATATGATGAATCTTACTCATACACCAGGTGTGACAGACTATATCACCAAGCTATAGTTACGATAGTATAGATGTAGTTCAGCTGAGTAAAGCTTCCTTATCAACCAACTGATAAATCCCTTTAACATGTACACCTCCTCCACCCCCTGCATGTTCGGCATGACAAATACCTCTACTCACAGATAACTCTACACTCTTGTTATATCATGCCGCCACTGCAAGATAACGTAGGCCTACAGCAGCACAAGCTTTTGGACGACATGGCCAATGGACGATGTGGCCAAACTGAGGACGGTGTGGCCAAAAATATGGACGGTGTGGCTTATGGGACGATCCTATTTCCACCTGGTAGGATAGACGCTGACCAAGGCTTTGTTGGGAAATCTATGGGAAGTTCATCTATATTATCTAGGTTCTAACCCACCCTGGGACTCAGGGAAGCTCATAAAAATTATTGTTCACATCGTCCACGATTTTTTCTACATAGTCTTCTGGCCATATCGACTAACAATCACACTAGCAATTGCACCTGTATTATAGTGCCTCAGAGAGTACACGTCTACAAATAGCCAGTACCCATTTATAAATACAGGGTAGGAGAAGGTTACTTTACGGCGTGTTGCCAACTTTCCGGTTGACTTGACCCCTGACGGCTGATGGACAATAAGGGACTGGTCAACAATCTGTTAATGCCTCTAGAGTCCACAAACAGCCCGGGGAGGGTGGGGGTGGTGGTGTATGGGCGTCACTGCGGGGGCTGGATCTGACGGAGGGTGGCTTCAGTGCCAAATCTCAACTTGGCATTGGTTCCCTTTTCTTTGGATCTTTCTGATTTTATCGAATCAATTGTTGATCTATCTTTTGCAGGACACGTCAACATGGTCAATTTCCAACTCTATTTCGGCATTTGGCAACCGGGTTTGGCAATTACTAGTACATGTATTGACACTATTGTGATGTTTCTGGTCAATCATACCGGTACTACAACGTGTATTACTCAAGATCTACAACAACATAATATACACCGAGTAGTACAGCCTCCACTTATTTCTCAGAATGTAAAAGAACTTGAGTAAGTCCAGTCCCCTGTGTTTACCGTTCATATTACTTCCAGCTGAATGACACACCCACATGGTAAGACGTAATGGGGACATTAGAGGCCTAATGTGAACATTACAGGCTGGTTATGTGTATACCATTGTACCATTGTTGATACTTTAAGCTGTGTGGACAAGGGTTTGCAAGTTTTGTATAATATTGTACTCTTTAAGTCATTCTCGTATCGGTTGTAACTTGTTGATACGCATAGAGCACAACTTCTCTTGTTTATGTTCCCGTTATTGTTGTTGACTGCCTCTTCTATACATACTACCGTGAATTCCCGCGTATAACCCGCATCTCGCGTATAACCCGCACCCCCAACTTAGGAGAATCCTATAACCCGCCTATAACCCTTTTCTGGGTCTGAAAATTTATATTTTAGTACTGTTCTTTGATAATAATAATAAAAACCCTCGTATAACCCGCACCCTATATAGGCATGTTTGGTATCAAATAAAAGCTGTGTTTAGTTCGCGTACAACCCGCGGGTAGTACGCGGGAATTTACGGTAGTAGGTGTATGGTGGTTTATATTACATATTTATGATACTGGTGTGAAACTTGTTTTTCTTTTTATTGGTCTCATTTATCGCTTGTGGGACTCTTTTACTTCTGTTGCAGCTTTGAAGAATGTGCATTTTATATCAGAAAAGAGGAAGACAGCCGTCTAGGACTGGCAAGTTCTTTCTTCTCTGCCCGACACTCGTCCAGTTGCTCAAGACGCGCCGTTACAAAGCGGGCTGACGGCGCCCGGCCGGCCGTGAGGTCTGCCCCCAGGGTCACTCAGAGGCCATAAATGCCAACACTGCACCACGTCGTGACGTGCCGTCCTCAGCTCCGTCCGTTACGTCATGAGTACGTTATCTGACCTGCAGCGTCCCGACGTGCCACGTCACCGTCACGGGGAGCAGTGGGGCGTGACGGGGTAAGCGAGGCATGGTGAGGAGCGCAGGGTGGTGATTAAGGGGCGTGACAATCCAAACAAACTTCACCCCTCCTACCCCCTCTTTACTGTCTGACATCTTCCACCTCAGCTCCTACCTGCACTTCTACACTCAAGGGGAGGGGCTAAACTAGAGCCCCGACTAGAGGTGGCTTCTTGGCGCCATTGCTCCAAGACGATTCGTAACCCCAACTCAAGGAGCTCTTCCTGAACTACCGGTATTATGGCATTGTCAATGTCATCACTTATCATTTGATGACATCTGTCAGAAACAGACTGTCATCGTAGGTCGTTGCTATTTTAAACCTAGAGTAAGGAGGGCGTCAATTAACTCGTTAAAACTGGGGTAAGGGCCTATACAATATGTCTAAGTATATTGGGAAGTTGGTGTTCACATTGGTAAACCCCAAGACGTTTGGGTGTGTGGTCTGGTGAGGGTAGGCGATACCTCCAAACCCCAGCTGCCCCCCTCCTCCCCCGCCGAGTAAAGGGATAGGTGGTGATCTACTTACATGGGGGTTATGTATGTTTCTCCAGCTGGGGTTAATACACCTGACCATCCCTGCCCATCCACACATTGTATCCTGTATAGAGCTGCTCATGATGGTCATGATGAGTACACCCTGAGTCATTCCTGCAGCTACACATGTCAGCTTGGTGCACCCTACTGCTAGTGCCCTGTGATACCTTCGTCTACAAACATACACACATTGCTTCCCCTAAACCATGGCCAACGGTTGAACCCCGGGTTGAATTTCCTCGAATATCGGTAAAGGTGGCCACTTCCTTGTGTGTCCAATATTGTCCAATACATGTATTGGTATTATGGTCTGTCCGAATATTGGCATCAGAGCTACACCAAGGGAAATCCCCACCCACTTGTAGCACAGTCTATGAGGTAACAGCACAAACAGCAGGGCAGCCACACCTTATACATGTGTCTAGATTGTGGTCTCTATAGTATGACAAGCCTGCTATTGCTGACTGTAGACGTTCTAAGTATACCCACAGCTTTAGGCACAGACAGCACGCCGGGGGCACTAAGCGGTTTACAGAGATGTAGGTGGGGCTGACCTGAGCTATGGTCACACAGCAGGGGTCGGCATCTGCACCCAGCCCCTCCCACCACCAGCTACAGAAAATATATCTGCTATCCACCTGTCTCACCCCCCCCCCCCCCCCTCCTCCTAACCTAGCATGGTGCTTGCTGCCCTCAGCGGTGTCGGGAGCAACTTGGATTTTGAAAACGTACTTTTAATGTCAATTTGTGGGTAAATGACCGAGTTCGTTATACGCATATTGGCTTCTACAGGAATGAACATTCTTAGCATTTTCGAAAATGTTGGGGTAGGGGGCCAAAGATACCCCCCCCCCCCCCCGTTCCTACACCCCTTCCTCTGGCTCTATACATTTACATGTTCTCATGCGATGGAATAGGGAAGGAAGGGCTGGGGACGTATCGTGGGGCATCATTTAGGTATAGACTGCTTGTCTGTGATGTCAACTAGACGCTGTGAGCATGTACTAAGTAGACTGCAGCCTAGACGTGTGTAGCCTGAAGCTGGCGTGTGGGAACCAGTCATATCAACGTTTCACTCCAGCTAACACACAAACCACACATCTCCGGTCCTACACTGTTGTCAAACACCAAACGTCACCAACGGTGTGGCCTACTTCGGTGTGTGCACACCTTTACCCTCTGAGGTCACTACTTCTTTTTCTCGCCACCTGTCCAAATGGGTAATATATTATCTTTTTATATCTAATCCCACTATACTTTAATAAACAAATAAATAGGTGTATTTTTCACCGCTGCTCTCCTTAAAGCTAGTTAATACGTCACTGTTGAAGTGGGTTTACACACACCTGCACAGTGGGCTGCAGTGTCAGTGGGGCCACAGCACCTCCTACGCGTCCTTGTCTTTAACTCTTTGAAGTTTGAACACGTACTTAGATGGACCGTCTGATTATATGGCCGGCAGCCAGAAGGATTATCACCATAACGTAATCTGCGCCAACACATTATGATCTCTAGTCTTCATACAGTGGCTGTATGATCCCCTGTTTTGTTGGAGGAAGTGCAAGTCGTGGAAAGAAGCCTCATCCTTTTGGTGTAATCCTACACAGATAGGGTGCAATGTGTGATAAATGATGCAAGCCTCCTGCTGGCACCAACCCAACAAAGTGTCGATAATCTCAATACAACAGGACAAACAACACTCACCCCAGACACAGACTCAAGACGCAACAAAGCTCGCTGACTTTAGACTCATCCCTTATTAACTTAGCTGCGTGTTTACTTGTTTTAAAAGAACACATACAACACCACCTGCATACAGCCACAGGGCCTGTAGGGGAAACCCTGACACATCTTTGACGAGGTATTAAACCAGGTGGTTATTTCAATATTTCATTCTAAGCGTTTTGGTGGATAGGAGTGCTCGTTGTAATTTCTGCCACCAGAGGTTAGTGTTCAACATGAACTGTTGGGCCGCAGACGCAGACGGCGATGCCTATCTCTCTGTTAAAAAGTAATCACACACACGGTAGGGGACCTGGAGGAACACTCCAGGGTGGGAGTTAAGGAGAGGGGGGGGGGGGGCAAGGGCCATAGGGCACAAGTCAGGATCCCGGCTTTACAGCAGGGCACGGGGTGGATCTCTTTAAAGGCGGGTCCCTCTGGCATGCACACTTGTGGTAGAGTAGTTAGTGTAACATCTCCCGACTGCCTCTAGACGTTTTACTTTTCTTCACTGTGTTTTGTATGTGTAGCAAATGGCATGATGGCGGTAGGCCAACAATATTCATACCAGGGGTAGTCTGCGGTAGTCACAGGCATGAGACTGGGTTCAAAGACAACCCCAAGACGCTTGAAAATCTGAAGACCCCCCCCCCCCCCCCCATTATCCCTGTTATGCTTACAGAATAATTTCATTTTCTCTACCTACCGTATACATGTAGCACAGCATGTGCTGAATCTGTCCCAGAAGTGAACCAAGAGACACCGAGCACCACAGGGTGGGATACCACACACCAGGCCGGGCCGCTCCTCCTCCTTACCACCTCTCAGGGACTAACACCATAGTCTAAACACGAAAACAAAACCCTGGATGCACACATACACAACACACAGGCTTCTCTATGGAGCGCCGTTTTTATCTTGCATAGAGTAGCTTATTCTGATATAAGTGCCAATGACAGCTCCTAGACACTTCAGACCTCTCATCACAGGGGAGACTATGACCCTAGACCCCCAAAGTTGACATGGCGACATGGGCCATTTTGGGGCTTTATAGTGACATGGGACAGGAGGGAAAAATATATAGTGACATGGGACATGGGACATGTCTTAAAATCGATATGGCGACATGGGGATCTATCAAGTGCCCCGAGACTGGTGAAAAACAAACATAAGACTTAATCACTTATCAGATACATGGCATGTGGGATGTGTCCCACACTTATCGTGTGTCTAAGGTAAATGCAGTCATTTCACATAGATATCTGTTCAACTCGTGACCCATTCTATGTGTCCCTTACTGTAGAGGACCGATGTGCCATACTGTCCGTATGTTGTATGTGGGACCGTGCCAAGCAGCCGCTACAGATGCTGCAACAAGACGCCGACGGAAGACGCTACCCAGCGGTGCATGCCGGGAGAGAGGCAGGACAGTGACATCTGGCGGCATGCCAACGTCATGACGAAGGACGCAGGCATACAGTGTATGATACACCGCAGTGACACCTAGAGGTCCCTACAGACAACTGTGGTGCCTGCCAGGCCCCTGCAGGCCCCATAGCGTGCCGGGGGACCCTCCTCGTGTCTGTAAATATGTATCTCATATGTGCAGGTCACAGATTCCTGCCCATGGAGCCTGGGCTCAGGGCGACCCGCTGCTTCTTCTACTCGGACTGTTTTGCGGCCCCATTCTTCTGGTATCATGGCCGAGATACACCCGACCACTCCTCTCCACATTCTATTATTTTTTAGCCTTCATAAACTGCCACTTTCTCCTCAATCTCTATATTCGCCATGGCCACTTACACTTGCAATTTAACTTGCACTGTCTGCCCCGGACCATGTTAATTTAGCTACATGAGCCATACTAAGTTGAAGTGTGCATTGACATATTGATAAGATAAATAGAAGCTATATTAGAGGTCATGTGCTATCTTCCCAGCACATATATCCACCATGAGATCATCAGATATGTCACACGGAGAAGAGCAGAGGACTAAATCTGTCTGATCTCAGTATTAAACTATTGCACCTTATCTTGGACTACGGTTTTACACTGGATAACTTCACACCACCAATCACGATTAATGGGACATTAATTTCACCACTTTAATGTTACCGTGATCGTTGCACAGGGCAAGGCATTAGTGGGTGCCTCTAAATATTAACACCCGAAGGCCTGGGCTTTAATGTTACCCTCTGCACGCTAGATATGATGTAAACACCCCACCCCCTGCTTGTTCTACTCCTCCCTTTCCTTTGTTACCCAACACATAACATACTCCTTAGTATAATGCACTGTGTAACGAAAAATCTGCGTGAATAAATGACTTATTACCTATTGTGAGGTTTTGTTACAGTTATTGTGACAAAAACTAGTACAATGTTATATAATTTATGAAGCATAAATATATATTCATGCTATGTTCTTTCTTGCAAACAGGCAAACTTGGAACTGAACGTTATTGTTGTAAATCCCTGAGAGAGGAATACATGTAAGAGGTGCAGACAGCATTGACTCATTTCTCATACAAAAGTGTCAGACCAGGTTCACCAATACCACATGCTAGACGGTGTCAGCTTACTTTCTGAAAAAGTATTATTTGACACAACAAAGAGACAAAGGAATAGCAAGATGTACTGTAAAGTAGACAAGTATACCCAAGAGTCCGACTGGGTCGTCCTCCTCCGGGGGCCTCCCCTGCAGATAGCCACTGATGGAGCGACAACACCACACCATCTGACTCATGCCTTATGCTTTTTGTTGTGTTTCAAGAAAAACACACAACTATTCTCTATTCAGGTTAAGAAAACACCTACAAAGGCCCACAGAACGTGTGACCCATTTCCCACACGCACACTGTAATAAGTATATATGTGGTGGCACAGCGGGAAATCTCGACTACAACAACAAAATATCACTACTATTACTACCACCCCAACCACTGCCCCGTCTACCCCAGAGGAACCTCCAGAGGAACCTCCAGAGGGTAGAGATTAGGGACTGAGTGATCATAAGTCTATAACATATGGGAGTCTGCCACACCTCCAAACGCGTGCCTGGGCGAGGTCTCCAGGGCGCTGTTGGCGTCCTGTTTCTCACATATTCAGGTCAATAATTGAAGACGTGAATAATGCATGCAGATACGTGGGTTCTGTCCACACATCCATAATCGGCAGCCCTATAGGTATATACCATAGGTAACAACCAGAGATAGGACGGCTGAGGCAGCACCCTGCACTGGGTGTACAGATCAGTGCACCCGCTAGTGCACCATGATCATATTAACACATATATCCAGTCCATTATTTATTTGATATTTGGATATGCATGAAGACAACAAAAAAGACTCAGGCGTTGGTTTTAGCAAGACACATATATCAGTGATGGATTTAGAGGGGCTGCCAGTGCAAGTTATGTTTACAAAAAGACAATGTGCATCTACTGAATATGGTTGTCAGTTGCTGTGTTCTTCAAATGTGGTCTGGTTGGTGGATGTAACACTTGGGACCCATACAGAAGATATCACCACTCATGTATGTATCCACCATACGAGACTGATTACCACTGTGGCAGATTAGGGTGCGGCTACGTGACCTGCACGACTCAGGCCTTGGTAGCCTATAACGGTATGTAAGGTTGCGATAACCGTGTTGACATTGTCAGATTAGACCATCTACCTGGGTTATCATCCTTATCTCTACAGTACCTAACTAGGTCACTCAGACCCTGAGATTGTTTACACTACCAATCAGTCATCAACTGTAAAGCATCACTGTAGACACAGCATAGCCATGACAATGTATTTCCGACACGATACTGCACTGAAAACATTACTATGTCCTCTCTAATGACAAATGAATTATGGCACAGAATTGAGATACAAGTTGAGTCCTATAGGCTATTCTGCAGGCGATACAATACGTCGTAGAGTGCCTACTGTCCTCTGCTGGTGGAGTATATATCTGTATGGTTGTCATGGTGACGGGTGGCGACCCCAGGCGGGACGCCGTGATTGATATGAAGCTCTGAGTGCAGAGACCGAGAGGGACGCCAGAGGGACGCAGGGAGGTGAGCACTCAGAGTGGAGAAGAAGAAACTGGTCTGTGTTTATATCAACAGCCTCATATCAACCTCGTCTTACCACAGCCCCCACTGGCCGCCCACAGCCTTGGGGCGCCGCCAACTTGTATACATTGCCCATTGCGCACATCCTTTTCGATCCGCCCCTCTCCGGGTGAGACATATGACGGTCATATTCCTACATTGCACTGTTACCACAGCAGCTGTTTAGCGTACTACACACATGTCAAACAGTTGTCCATATTTTTGGTAACATTATCCTCAGTTTGGCCACATCGTCCATAAGCCTCAAAGCTCTTTCCAGACCCCTAGCTACGCAATGAATTCCCAAGCAGATTTAGGACAGGTGTCTTTATTCCTTTAGTTTAGAATTTGCCCTGGTGGTAAGTGGTATTAAAGATGATGGTTGACTTGATGTGTTGGTTGGCATGGTGATGAGGAAGTAGAGCGGAACAGAGCAGGACGCTGCCGTTTAATGTCAATGCCATAAGAGGGTGATTAATGGTGGATCCAGCAGCAGTGTACAGCAGTCGTCAGACGGCGTCCCCCCCCCCCCGCTCCCTCCCTCCCAGGGCTCCCCTCACACACCCAGCACACTCACACTTTTAATTCTGCTTAATTATTGACCTTGGGCACAGACACTGCTTTTTAAATGCTCTTGATTGTAATAGTATAATCGGGATCAGTAAATATGACTTTGGCACTGGCCTGTAGCATCTATTAGACCCCAGGTGCGTATCAAAGCTCATCAGGAGGTTATTATTTGTGCATCTTAGCGCGTGGCCCCTGTTTATACATCACCTATTTGGGCTGGTTATGCGTGTACTAACTGCTTACCAACATGCGTGAACTCACGTCACAACTGGTTATCATCACATATAGCACGTGTCCCAACACTCCCAATTTAACCCTAGTGACGCGGAAACGCCGTTATGACGTCACGTCACCATGACGACACGTCATTTAACAGTAAACCCTCACTAATAGGTCATGGTATAACGCGTGTTGATACTGCCATGGCCTACATCTAAACCTGTCTCACATTGAGTTCCGGCCGTTTATACATGTACCACGCTCTGGTGACGAGTATAAAAATACCCTATACGAAAGTGTTTCTAAAGCAAACCGACGGTCCTTGGCTAATCCCTCAGCACTCACAATATGGCCCAGACGGCTGGCAAATAGGAACGACCTCTTTTCATGTATCTTGTTATGTTGTACTATTTCATGGAGGGGTGTTCTCATCGCTGCCCCTGTAGGCACCTCCTGTACGTTCATTAATCTCAACCTTGTATGGAGAACCATGTAATGAGGATCCATGTAATGGGGCTCCATGTAAATACACTAACTAAATTTAATAGCGGTAAACCGCAACATCTTTACTACTGTGAGTACAAAAAAAATACTGATTTTATTAGCACTAGCATGTCTTTGGTGCAAAAACTCCCTTTTCATCAAGCATCTTGACTTTGCTTGCCATACCATGGGCCATCACATAATCTACATGTCAAAACAACTTTTGTTGTGAATAGATTTTGTCTGTTGTTCATTAACATGTACATGTAGTTTTTCCCTTCTCACGTTGCGGTCTACATGTAAACACGAGTCCATAGTCCATACTCAGTTCTCACCAGCGACAACGTAAATGTTAACATTGTACCATTAGTACTCCCCATGCACGAACCTTAGACTAGTCACAAACCCGGTCCGTACATTATTACAAGACCCATGTTGTCCCATCTAGGGGTGTGACAAAAAGAAATCTCACCGCCTTTCGCCTGTTGTTAAAAAATAATCACTCCCAAACTAAGCTAGTCGTTTTGGTAATGTTTTCCATAACAAATTACAAACAAAGGTGGATGTTTGCAAAATCACAAAGCCCGAAAAAACACCAGTGATTGAATAAACGATCAGGCTCTCTAACCAGGATGCCATATTCACCTCAGAACCTTGCACGTATCATTATCCACCCCCCCCCCCCTAGACTGTCGATGAAGGGAGATCAAGTTGTATATTTCTAGTCTTGATACTAGTATGCTAATATGTGAGATGAATGTATCTCCGTCTAGGATAGAATAACATAATTTGAACTTGAACTTGACCAAACACAATGGGAACAAGTAACTTATTTTTCTACATGCATTGGCAAAAGAACAGACGCACTGAATGTGAAACCGAGTACCTGTTAAGTTTATATATGGGTGAGATGAACTATGGTATTCACTGATAGTAACAAGAGCATATCAACTCCTCCACGCTGCTGCGGAGTACCAACCATATCAGTGGTCTGAGTACAAATACTGATAGTGCATCTCTTTATCTGTCTCTTGGAGGGAGGGATCCAGGATTGTAGCCCTACATGATCCCATGCTAAACCACTTCCCTTCTATGGATCCCGCCCTGTGTGAATATCACCTGCCTGACCAGAGAACATGAGGATTTGTGTTCATCAGTTGTTCATGGTTTCATTTGGGAGCATGTTTTATTACAAAACACAGGCATTAGAAAACTGGCAGGGCGGGCAAAACTGGCCAAGTATAATGCATGTACAATGGAGTGGAGACATGGACTCTCATTTTAGTTTGAGAGCTGTTTGACTATTTGAGTTGCTCTCGCCCCCTTTCAAATATAGTTGTACAGGAATTGTAGACAAGTGTATGAATAGACGGGGGCTACTAAGGTAGTGTCCGGTAGTGTCTCTCTGACGGGTAATCTCATGCTGTGAAATCATCCAGCCACACGTCTCAGTTGGAGAAAGATGAAAGCCAGTTTTCCGCTAGTTTTCCGGTGAGTAGGTACTGAGAGAAGTATAACCAGCTGTACGTGTTGGGCTGTGGACAGTAACGGCGGGCCTTCCTGCAGGGGTTGTAGGTTGGCATACCAGGGTTATTCTAGGTACCCGAGTTACAAGGTGGATAACACGGATATTGTAGGGGGGAGTCCCCGGGGGTAGAGGGGTTAGTACAAATGTAGTAGACTAGCCAAGGTATGCAAACTCATCAACTTTTTCAACTTTCAATACAACTTTAAACGTCCAATTTAACTCTGGAACTTTCACTCTATTCTGGAACTAATGAACTTATTGCTATCACTTACAGCATTATAACAGGTTCTCAACTTCTATGTTTCCTGAAAGAATCTAAAGTAATTGTAGAGCATTAATATACCTTTGAGGGAGAGGTGTACGAGTGGCAATTTAATTCCACGCGGTAAGCCAATATATTGCACAAAAATGCATTGAGTTACAAGAAATCCAGTGGTGAAGGGGTTAAGAAATAATTCCACCGCCGATAAATCAACAGACGGACACATTTAATGAACAACCCATGAGTGCCATTTTATTTTTACTCCATATTCCATACTCTTACCGATTACATGTACATGTACCATAGGGGATCGCTGTAAATGTCCAATTTACTCTTATATCATACTTGGAAAAAAACTTTTAATAACCCTTTTCCTATAAGCCGCAGTGGCGGTTTGGATGCACGTCTAGTACTGTGGGGTTGTGTGTGACGGGTGGGTTCTGTGAATACGATCCCACATTCTGCGTGTACCCCTCACCCCCTCCCTAGCCGCCCCACATATCACCTGCCGCCCCAGCCCAATGCTAACCTGCCCCAATCAATCCTGCCGTGCACCATATGGGTGCTGGCAGTAGCGGATCCAGGGGGTGGCCTGGGGGGCACGTGCCCCCCCTAAACCCCCTGAAAATGGCCCTTGGTATGACTCTTAACTATAGGAAATGTGGTCCAGAACACTGCCTGTGCCCCCCCTAGACCAATTTTTTTTGGCTGTGCCCCCCCTAGACCACCCCTTCTGGATCCGCCCCTGGCTGGGATGGATTTACCACACTAGGCTGCAGTGCAGCTAGGTGGAGATACCAAACCCTAAGTTTCCTGATATTCACTGCAGAATTCTCAGGGGCCCAGCACTTCCTACGCCAGTGGGGGCGGGGGGGGGGGGGGGGTGATGATGCTGTTTTGGGAGTAGTATCCTAATCCCTGTTGATGTAGACCCCGCCCTGGTCATAAGTCATAACTCTGCCGCTCCCCTGGACCCTGCTGCCCCGGCTTAGACGTATTGAGATGAACTACACTAATACACTGTACCTAGCTCACCCTGCCTCTCTAATTCATCTGTTCAGACCCCATGGTGTATGAGGCAGCAGTCACTGACCTGTGCTGGTCGTGGTACATAGACCAGGCAGACACCCACCTGCATCAGCCCCCCCCCCCCCCAACACACACCTCCATCCTTGTGGTTATCTTCACGTACACCACTTGTAGGTAATCATCTTCCTAATCCAAGCTCGCCACCATGTTTCCGTTTTCTGCCTCGTTGACGTACACAATTGGTTCGTGCAGACAGCGTGTGGTATATTTGGGTTGGTTATACTATGACTGTGCCCTGTTGTATACCGGCATGTAGCATAATGCATCCTCCTTTAGCAGTTTAAAATGGGGAATTCATGTTGTCAGATAGACCAACAATGTACTCCTATTACAGACCTGTTCAAGAATGTGTACAACCGCTTCTATATAGGCTATGCAATATGGCAGGTGCATCTTTATTATAGTAGGCAATAAACGTTTTCCACACCACAGCCCGGGATCACAGCCAAGCTTTCTTGTTCTCAAAATCATGGAACACTATGTACCGACTATGTACTTGTACTACATGTATATGTCGATCTATAAACTAAGTAGTCAGGTGCATGGCTATCATAGAGTGCGGACTAGTTGCTTAGTCTTGATCAATGAAGTACTTAGTTTAATCAACGTCCATTTGTAGAGCATGGAAACCCTCTTAGTCTCCTCCTCAATAGCCACACCCACCGACACAATGCCTCGTGCAGATGTAGTATACATATAGTCATCATGCACTCCTACAAAGATGGCCGTCTACTGGTGCTCATAATGCTGCTTTAATACAATGAGTGTGCAGGTGAGGCAGCGTCCAGTGGTCAGTGGCCGGGGTGCACTGCTCAGTGGATGTGGGCTTACACATGATGCCGCCACCCAGCATGGCTGTATGAAATGCTGCACAATGTGCCACCGGCACAGTACCACATAGGGGCCCAGTGTGGCAGCACCACCACCTCACTTTCTGCAGCCACATCAGCTTCTCTCTGTGTATCATGTAATACATGATGGACACTAAATGGTACACGCTCATTGTCGCATGTAGAAATGGATTTATAATAGATTTTCAGTCGATTGTAAATTATAATCGTGTTATTAAACGATGTCCTACATGTAGAGGACCTATGCTTGCATGTCTTTAACTATAGAATAAAGCACCAGGGCGACAGGAAGGCTTTTTTAGCTTTTCGTATTTGATCATTTCTTTTGTTTAGCATGTTCTACCTGAACATGTGAACAGCTAATAAATACACCGTGTGATACATTAGTCATTCATTCACTCACGGCAGGGCCTTATACTGCAGTTAGTCATCGAGTGCATATTTTCCACAGTTGCATACCAAAGATACCAATTGAAGTTTGTATAAATATTGGGTAGATGGGTTATATGGGGAGAATTACAGACTAAACCCATGGACATATATTGGCCTGCATGGTAAGTCTGGTATTAGGGTGGATTACCATTGCGCAAACTGTATGGCACTTCATAAATGGTTAATTACAACAGGGCTTTTGTTACGGGAGCTCTGTACATCAGTAGCTTTAGGGATTAGAAGTACAATGTACCCAGTAGTTCACTTCTCGGACTGTTATTGTTATTAGTTACCGCATTACTCTAGCAACAATTTGCAAATGCTATGATGTGGAGAGAATAAGAACATTCAGGGAAAACTGTAGGCTGCTGGAGAGCATTAATTCTAAGTGCCCTACAACAGAGTTTTAATATCTATAGGCAAACCATACTGATTCATTTTCAAAAATAATTCTGCATGAAGCATAAATTACTGTTTCCCCGGTCTTTCTCACTCAGTAGAGCAATGTACTGTGTACATGATACACAAACCCATAAATCCTGGGATTAGTTCAGCCAGGGGAATGTGAAACCTGTGTTGTTTACAATGCGGAACGACCCTGCCGAGCCCCACATCCACAGTGCACTACACTGGCCTTAGTGTACGACACGGCCAGGTAATACAGGGCATTTTTATATTCACCGCGTACCAGTATGAGGAAATGGCCAGGTGAGAGCAGGCCGGCATTAGCATACCTGCCGTGGTGGCTGAGCGCACACCGGGAGGCTGCACCTATTTGGGATGCCAAGTACCTCCACACCAAACAGGTCAAGGTGTGAGCTGCATGTATAATGGCACTTAGTATAACATGCATACAATTCAGGGAAAGTATTTCAATGAATCCCTTTGATGTTTAGAACTGCCTCAAGAAATGAAGGAGCACGATCTGGCTACGGTCAACAGATATGAATTTAGGGGAAGGTGGTTGAGGCACACTGTAAATGTATCGAGCTGGGAAGCTGAGATGCATTACAATAACGTAGTAATATTAGTATGTACAATCATAATAATGTAGCCTCAACTATTATTTAAAGTTTGTATTTCACTGCTTAATTGCAGATAATTTATCTGATCTGGTGTCCATCTAAGTATGCCCATCATCATGATCATGGATTGTGAGCAATCTGATTGATTTTGTTATTTTAAACCAGAGACTGACTGTGACAGACCATCCTCTATGCAGCTCAACATATATTCCACGTAGTACCCAGTCATGGAATATGATCATATTAAAGGGAATGGAGTTCTTTAATATACGATCATGTTAATGTAAAGACGCAAAAGCTCCAGTGAGAAGGCTAAAGAATCCTGCTTTGAATCGAACCTCTTCCTCCCAGGCACGAAGGATGCGTCTAGGGACCACAGCTGAGGGACGCGTTCTACATGACTGATTGACACCAATATTTGGAGCAAAGTAGAAAGTTGCATTGCTTTTCAAATCGCACCGCAGAATAATCATTATAATGTTGGCTACTTAACTTTGGGGGTTCCATTGGCAGTGTCAGTGTAGCCTATTCGATAGTTCAAACTAAAGCCTTTAGTATAATAGGCCCTAGGCCTATCGCTGTGGTTGATTGATTGATTGATTTGTTTAACGTCCAAGCGTACAATAGTATCCTATGGGACTCCCTCAGGTTTGATCAGACACTCGCTCCTTTCTTTTCTCATCTTCAAGTTGGGCATAAGTGTGTGGGTGCGTATTTTGGGATTTTTGAGGTAGGCCTACCGGGGTATTTCTTTGGCCAAAACCAAAACTTCCCTAGAAGGATCTACTTAGATTTTCAGACTATGCAACCTAAAACACACCTTTTTATTTTTTGGCCTAAATAGATCTACAATAAGACATGAACCTGAGGGTAGATCTAGGCCCAAATTGTTAGTGCCTCTACCATTTTCAGCAGAATTCAACTTCAAATTCAAGTGTACACGCCCACCCCCCAAAAAAATCAATGCCACCCGGCACCAGATCCCAGCTAGCAAAGATACGTTGGCCCAACGTTGGACTAACGTTGTACAAGGTCGGATTGACGTCAGATACTGACGTTGGTACAACGTTCATTTGTCCGTACGAGCCAACGTTGGCATGACGTCAAGACAAAATGACGTTGGATCAACGTTGGCCCAACGTCATATTCTGACGTTGTTCCAACGTCTAGCCAACCATATTTAGACCTTAAAAAGGACGTTGATCCAATGTCAAATATCAACGTTGACCCAACGTTTATTTGTCCGTACGAGCCAACGTTGGTAAGACGTCACCATGAAATGATGTTGGCCCAACATTGGACCGACGTTGTACAAACATGCTTTAGATTTACAGTCTGAAACTGATTTTGATCAACATTAAGTATCATTTTCACTCTAATGTGATCAACTCTGCTCAAGACATGGCTATCAAGAATCATCATTTTAGAAACAGCCATTTCTGTCTTTGCATTTCACCTTAATCTCAGCTTTTAGGGCCAAGAGGTGATACCAAGACACCTGATCCTTCAGATCTTATGTACCTGCCGTTACCCGCAAAAGGGTGTCATAGTAGCAATATAAGTAGCATTTGGTTATGTTGTGAGGAAAGGTGGTAATTAAGAATGATATAGATTATAGATTGAATATCCTTGGTCTTAGATGCTATGTTATACACATAGGGCCTAATCAATGACCAATTGTGAGAGAATATAATGGATATGCTGGCAAAAATATCTCCTGGTAACCTTCAATGCCCTCTGGTGGATTGTTGAGAAAGCAATGTTGGGTCAATGTTCGGCCAACGTTGGTATGACATGAACTATCTGACGTTAGACCAACGTTGGCAAAACAGTGGTCATATTGCCAATGTTGGTACAACATAAATTTACCAACATTGGCATGACGCTAATCATGTGACGTTGTATCAACGTTGGCAGAACACTGGGCGTATTGCCAACGTTGATACAACATAAATTTACCAACGTTGGTCTGACATTAATTATGTGATGTTGTATCAACGTTGGCAAAATACTGGGAGTATTACCAACGTTGGTCCAACATGGTTTTGCCAACGTTGTACCAACGTTGCCAGCCAACGTTGGCATAACGTTCAAATATTGCCTGCGACGGTGCCGACCAATGCCAACGTTGGCCCAACGTATCCTTGCTAGCTGGGGAGTGACCTGCAACTCGTTGAGTGAAACTTTCAACAGTGTACAACTACAAAACCACTCACCTGAACCCCAAGTTGTCCAGTCACTGAAGACAGCTGTGTGTTAAACTCCAATGTACAATAAACATTCACATCTGCATGACCTGGCAGCACAGGTGTATCATGTTGATCCTAACTACCGTACGGCAGTTCAGAGTGTTTCCTTCACTGCTTTCACCAGGCCCAACTTGCTGGGGAGGTGTCTAAAGCCAGACTGCGGTGGCCACTCAACCAAAACACTCAATACAACTTGCTGAGGGAAGAGACTACACCCTTGACCCAGTTTATACTCCAAACCAGGTTACCTTTAGTATGCTTTACTGAAATTGTCCATCCTGATTGGACAGTCATAACACAGGTAACACAGTGTCCGCAGTTACTGGCACATATAGCTACTAGTTTCCTGTGCCACAAGAGGGTTAAGGTGACACTATTCTGTCACGATAGCCGACGCATGGCAAAGGAATCCAGCACCAAGAAGGTGGTCTCCCGGTATATATAGAGGCAAACAGGATACACTTGTTCAACTACTTCACCCTGTGAGATGGGCGTCCCCGCGATAGGTTCATGAAGGCTTTCTGTTCGCGTCAGCTACTTCCCACATTACAGGGCGATTCATGGGTTATTAAAGATGTATGGAATATATCATGGAGACTTACCGATTAGTAGAAACCCGCCTATGTAGTGATCCAAAGTTTAAAGTTAGGGCCACATCGCCATCTTGAAATTCGTAGTCGGTAGTAATATCCGGGCACCTGCTTAATGCACTAATTACATCCGGGTCTTTCGCAGCTAACGCCGACTGGTGGTTTCGCGCGGAACTACGAAAACGCTACTTCGCGTAAGACTCGCAAGAGGTCACCCCAGCATGGGAACACCATCCTGGCGTCACTAGGCCATCCGCCTCGTGTGCAATCGGAAACGGAACCGGAAGCGGAACCCGTGACCTTGACCTTTGTAAATATTTCTAAAAGAGATTAGGGTGACGTTAGGGGAGGTAAAAGGGTTCGCCAACCATAACTGAATCTTTTTTTTGTAGTTATCATAGATTAGGGTGGTGTTAGGGTAGGTAAATGGGTTCGCTAACCGAAACCGGAAACGGAACCGGAATACGAAAAGTGCGACCTTGACCTTTGTAAATACATCAGGCGGCTGGCCAAGAACGTCAACCGAACACCATGGTTCCCGCTCTGTTCTGTACTCCAGTCTTCTCCAGAATCCTAACTTCTCCTCATTTAATAGCCTCAACTATCACAAGGTTGCTGTTCCTCATTGATGTAAGATGTTCCGAGGAAAAGTCGTTCCTGGTAGGGCCTAATTTCAACAGTAAAAAAAAGTATAAAAATCCTACCTAGGCCTATCTACCCTAATCTCAGGACCATGCATGAAACACATCTTTGGGGCCTGTTAAATGTCTTGATATAGGCCCTACAGCCACAGATAAAAGAGACACACTCTCTCTTTTCTGTGCTACAGCTTTCAGTTGATCAGGCCATTCATTGTTCAGTCAATAGTTGTTGTTTTTTCAATTTGTATCAAATATAATTTATGTAGGATTTATGTATAGAAAAGGCATAGTGGATGTCTTTATACTCATTGCTCGTTCCACAATACCTACATGTATTTATTTCGTTGACTAGCTATTTATTCTGCTATGCGTGGCTAGGGGCTACATCACACCTGCTTCCTCTTAGTAAGGGAGTGGTATAATATCGCCTGGGTATATCGACGTTTTGTTCTTAACGAGTCCAACTCCATAATTAAATTATTCAGGGGCGTGGCACGCAGTTTCAAAGTATGTGTGTGTGTGTGTGGGGGGGGGGGGGGCAAGGGGGGTTTCTGGCCAATTTTGACATTTTGTTTGGTTTTACCTTTTTAGGATTGGTCAAAAGTGGGGGGGGGGGGGGGGGACATGTCCCCCCCCCCCCGGTTGCCACGCCCCTGGCCATAGTTAGTGAACTCCGACTCTCATAATCTATGTACTGGATACATAAAATCTTTACGAGCACCCCTCAGTACGACAGCAGGCCACCACATTGTACGCACACAACTTCTTGCATTAATATTCATAGGTCAGGATTTAATGAATGCATATCATATCAAACCGTCTTTAGTCACCAGCGTATACGCCATATAAACAGTGTGAAGTGAGAACGTGGCATTCTCTCGTTGTTACACACATCTTTAATTTCCACACAGGCTTCAGGGGCGGAAAGGATATACCCTTATATAATTATTGATATAGGGAAATTGATAAAGGTGACAACATGCTGTTCCTCCTGACGGACTTAATTGAAGAAGTGATACTGAAGAGGAGGTATGGCAAAGTGTTGAGTATTGCTGTGACGGCCTTCTTTATTGTCCTGGTAGTGTCTCTTTTGGTGCATCTACAGAGGCATGAAGACACTACAGACGACACACACCATCATATCTCACCAAAGGTAAGCATTGCTTTTTCTCCTTTGTATAATATTATAAACACCAATATAATATCAGGCGCCACTATTATAATATACCGTATTCGACGTAATAAGCGCCCTGGGCGCTTAAAAGAATATTTTAAGTGGAAAAATAAGCCTCAAATATTCATTCTAATAAGCGCCCCCCCCCCCATGGCTGTCATATACAAACCTCAGAGGCCTCTACAAGGCTTCTACACACCCCTATGACTTCACATCTGACTTCGCCTTAACACCTGTACAGGTGTGAACTGCTCTATATTACACACATGTGTGAAAATCAGTACCAAAATCGGAGGATCACATTGAAAAAATCTGGGGGAAATCTGAAAAAGGGGGGGGGGCGCTTATTAGGGGGAGGGCGCTCATTACGTCGAATACGGTAAGCTAAAGCATATGCCAAACAACCAAGAAAATTAATATCTGCAGCTACATGTACCAAGGACACCCATGGCCGACGTCGGCAATGGTTAGCACCATTGCAGGAAATAATTTGACGTTGTGCCAATGTTGAAGTAACGTTGGTAAATTAATGTTGTACCGATGTTACATCATCAGATGATTGATGATATGCCAACGTTGTCCTACCATAGCGTTCAATAGATTAAAACCAATATAGTTTCGTCACCTTTCAATTTCTATTCAGCATGGCGCATTGCAATATAAGAACATTATCCAAATGAAGCTGGATGAACTAAAACATAGGAAGAACAGGAGTCAGGGACTGAAACGAGTTTCAACTGGAGAGGATGGCCGCAAATGGCATCCAGAACGACACGAGAAGGCGGCGCGGAAAGTCCACAAAGACATTCATCTACCACGGATGGACGAGATGGGTGGGAGTTTAAAGATGCCACACCCTGTGTAGCCGGCTATTAAGGACGGTACCCCCCCCCCCCCTACATACCATTTATTTAGATTTTACTCAGCAGTCTCCTACAATTAAGCTTATACTATACACAGGTCCTAGCAACAGGCATTTCGGACATTTATAGAATCAACACGTGTCCTGCATGTTCCAACCTCACTACTGCACTTCCTGATGTATATTGTGAAATTTAATGAAAATCTTAAAGTTAAAAGCTTTTCATTAAACTACGGTGTATATCTCAAACCTTCAGTGTAACATTTATTAACGTTACCTTATGTATTATACTGACTGCATAATGTGTTAGTGTATGACCCGGAAATTACCAGGGTACAAATGTATAACGGTCATACCATGGCTTTTTGTCTCACATCGTATCGGGTAGCACTGCATATATGTGACAAACCAATGTAAAGCGTGATACGGGATATGTTGCCACACGTATGTCTCGATATCATTTGAAATCAAACAATGCTATACTTTATTGCATTCTTTCATTTATCATAGTAAGTAATGTGTATACCATTCATTGGAATACAAGGGAAACAACAAATAAAGTTAAACCATATTCTTTTAAAGGATTAAAATAAACAAGTCTGAAGAGTTTTTTTCTCTGTGAGTAATGGAAAATGTATCTGCCCACTCCCCCCAATAAAGAAAAAATCTAACGTGTGATCCTAATCACAAAAGACTCAGGTAGTTGGTTTTCTCCTCGAAATGTAATAGTGATCCAAACTTTGGTTGTTGAATGTTTTAATGTTTTAAACATCCATGTAAATAAAATCAAATATTTCAAATCACTTTGGAATATGTTATGATGTCCCATGTCATGTCCCATCTTATGTCCTATGTCCCATCTCATGTCCCATCTCATGTCCCATCTCATGTCCTATGTCCCATCTCATGTCCCATCTCATGCCCCATGTCCCATCTCATGTCCTCTGTCCCATCTCACGTCCCATCTCATGTCCCATCTCATGTCCCATCTCATGTCCCATCTCATGCCCCATGTCCCATCTCATGTCCCATGTCCCACCTCATGTCCCATGTCCCATCTCATGTCCCATCTCATGTCTCATCTCATGTCTCATCTCATGTCCCATGTCCCATCTCATGTCCCATCCCATGTCCGTTGTCCCACATCATGTCCCATCTCATGTCCCACCTCATGTCCCATGTCCCACCTCATGTCCCATCTCATGTCCCATGTCACACCTCATGTCCCATGTCCCACCTCATGACCCATGTCCCATCTCATGTCCAATGTCTCACCTCATGTCCCATGTCCCACCTCATGTTGCATGTCCCACCCCATGTCCCATGTCCTATCTCATGTCCCAGGTCCCACCTCATGTCCCATGTCCCATCTCATGTCCCATGTCACACCTCATGTCCCATCTCATGTTCCATCTCATGTCCCATGTCCCACCTCATGTCCCATGTCCCACCCCATGTCCCACCTCATGTCACATGTCCCATGTCCTACCTCATGCCCCATATCCTACCTCATGTCCCATGTCCCACCTCATGTCACAAATCCCACCTCATGGCCCACCTCATGGCCCACCTCATGTCCTATGTCTTACCTCATGTCCCATTTTCTAACTCATGTCCCAACTCATGTCCAATGTCCAAACTAATGTCCAATGTCCCAACTCATGTCCCAAGTCCCAACTCATGTTCCATCTCATGTCCCAAGTCCCAACTCATGTCCCATCTCATGTCCAGTGTCCCTACTCATGTCCAATGTCCTAAGTCATGGCCCATGTCCCAACTCATGTCCCATGTCCCATCCTATGTCCCATCTCACGTCCTATCTCATATCCCAACTAATTCCCCATGTCACAACTCATGTCCTTTGTCCCATCTCCCAACTCATGTCCCAACTAATTCCCCAAGTCCCAACTCATGTTCCATGTCCCAACTCATATCCAATGTCCGAACTCATGTCCAATGTCCCAAATCATGTCCCATGACGTGTGGCATGCGCTTGCCAGCAGGTCCCAGATTCATTATACCAGCAATGCAGTAATCTATGTACTGCGCGTCCTCTTTTTGTCCACTACTGTTTCCCGCCCTCTTTTACCAAACTTTTGGTCTTAAAAAAAGTGTCTTACAGTTCCCAATATTTTCATCTACATTGAATTAACTACTACTGCAAAAAAGGATATAAAGTCTACATCAGTACATTCATGTTTGTCTACAATGAAGAAATGGACACTGTTTTTTGGTGAAGTTTTTTTCATTCAATGTTTTCAGGCATTTCAAATAGCATTACATGGATTTCTTTTACATTACAGTATTGGGAAAATGTTCAAGTTTATGATGCAATCAATTGTTTTGACTTTATTTACTTTGTTGACCTATTTATCAATGAGTGAAAATTATTTTGGTTGCCTGAAAAAAACGTCTCACCAAGGCGTCGTATAAGACTCTGGTAGCAGAGCTACCTGAGTCAAAAAAGAAAAAAGAAATAGAAGATTTAGGGGGGATATAAGATGCAATGGGAATAAAATGGGGTGTCTACATAATACATGTACCAATACAATACTGTTAAACGAAATATATTGTGTTGATGCAAGGGCGAGAACAAGAATATACCATACTGTGTACAAATGTATGATTGACTTTTGTCAGGTAGTAGCAAGGTGCCAGTGGTCGTTACCTTCAACCACGCATTAATATTCAACGCTCCAGTTCACTGAGAATATTCAACCGTTTGCTTTCATGGTTATTGAATTACTTATATTATGAAGGCTAACTTTGTCACTGTACATGTTTACTCATCAATATTTCAACATACTGATAAATAGGCTAACCTCGCAGTTAGTCGAAACCAACATACATGTACTTTGTAAAGATTGATTGTGTGATTTAAATCACAAATGACCTAGGGCTTGGGTCAGATGGGGAGGGGGGTCCACATTGGTTAAAACGCCGCTACTCTACACCCTTCCTGTCAGGAGGAATTCCCGTGAAGGGGACTTCCCATTGGGAGACGTCCAATGGGAGGATTTCTAACTGGGGCACATCCTACTGGGGTGGGGATTCCTACTTGTAGGACTTTGGACTGGGGGGGGGGACTTTGGACAAGGGGGATTTTGGACTGGGGGAACTCCCCCCATGGGGACTTTCCACTGGGGGAACTTCTGACTCAGGGGGACTTCCAACTGGGGAGACCTTCGACTGGGGGACTTCCAAATGGTGGGACTTTCGACTGTGGGGACTTCTGACTGGGGGACTATGGACTGGGGGCGGGGGGACTTCCAAATCAAGGGATTTCTGACAAGGGACGTCTGACTGGGGGGACTTCCGACTCAGCACCTCCGACTGGGGGTACTTTCAACTGGTGGGACTTTCGACTGGGGGGACTTCCCATTGTGTTGGGGGGCGCATCGGAGGTGCGACACCGGAATCCAAGATGGCGGACTTGAGCGCACATGGCAGACAGTGTCCCAGCATGTATTGGTGTAGATCTACTGGTAACTCAACTGATAATAAAGAAGTCTAACATCACTCTGACTCACAGCTTGTATGCTCCAACTTGGTGTCAGAAGTGGGGTCAGTTTCAAACACAGGAGCTGTCAAGAGCCAGAGTCACCAGCAAGTCACAAGTGGGTATCACCTTCAATTTTCATTCAGACTGTCTGGAAGTGGAAATTATAGTGTAGGCCTAATTGCACCAGATCTAATAGTAATTAGCACACTAGTAGCCCTAATTGTTCCAACTCAGATCAGGACCCACCTTCATCTACACTATGTCTAGGCCTAGAAAACCAGAACTTAGCCTGTCAGGGAACACCTCAGAGAACTTTAAAAATTTTGAGATGAGGTTCCATGACTACTGTACAGAGGCCGAATACAGAGATTTGGCCAAGGACCCCGCGACACATAGAGTCGAGTATTATGCCAAGCCACTGATGGAGATCGCGGCGCTCCGATCGTCCATGCCGGATGAGGCACTACAGGTCATCCGGTACAGCATAGAGCCCCAGATCCCGGTTGCAGACAAGGCAAAGCCATGGGTCTGGATGGAACGGCTCAGAATACATTACACCGGCACAGCCACTTCCTCGCTATTGACGGACAGATTCACCTTCTGGTTGGCCACACAAGGTGCTCACGAGTCTATACAAGACTGGGAGACCCATGTACGACGTGACTGCAGCCTTTGTGGCTATGATGCCTTGACGGATGAGATGAGTCGCGACAAATTTATCTTCGGACTCCGGAACAGTGACATACGGGCCGATCTACTAAAATGCCATGTCAAAGCCGACGACACAAAGAAGACCCTGAGTGACGTGGTGGCGGAGGCCAAGACACTTGAGGCGGCTAAAAGAGCGAATCAGCTCATTGGCGAGGCGAGTGGCAGAACGGACGAGACGGTCAACTGGGCGGCCCAGGGAAAGGCCCACAAGGACATGCAGTTGAAGCGTGAGAGCGGCACATGCCACTGGTGTGGTGACAAACGTGGCCCACATCCCTGGTCGAACTGTCCTGCCAAGGGAAAGACTTGCGACAAGTGTGGCGGTAATGATCACTTCTCCCGCGTCTGTCTCGAGACACAGGGGGATAACCGCCGTCCACACTCCCAGGGCCGTGGTGCTGGCCAGTCACGTAGGAACCGCCGAGGGAGGGGAGGTTATCATGGAACTCCGAACAAACCTCCGACCGATGATCGAGCCCGGCAACACAGTGTCCATGCAGTTCAAGCTGATGGCGACCAGGCTTGCGCACCTGAGAGTGCCTACCCTCATGATCAGTACGACGAACAGTGTTACTCACTCTCATGTCCCATCCCATGTCCGTTGTCCCACCTCATGTCCCATCTCATGTCCCACCTCATGTCCCATGTCCCACCTCATGTCCCATCTCATGTCCCATGTCACACCTCATGTCCCATGTCCCACCTCATGACCCATGTCCCATCTCATGTCCAATGTCTCACCTCATGTCCCATGTCCCACCTCATGTTGCATGTCCCACCCCATGTCCCATGTCCTATCTCATGTCCCAGGTCCCACCTCATGTCCCATGTCCCATCTCATGTCCCATGTCACACCTCATGTCCCATCTCATGTTCCATCTCATGTCCCATGTCCCACCTCATGTCCCATGTCCCACCCCATGTCCCACCTCATGTCACATGTCCCATGTCCTACCTCATGCCCCATATCCTACCTCATGTCCCATGTCCCACCTCATGTCACAAATCCCACCTCATGGCCCACCTCATGGCCCACCTCATGTCCTATGTCTTACCTCATGTCCCATTTTCTAACTCATGTCCCAACTCATGTCCAATGTCCAAACTAATGTCCAATGTCCCAACTCATGTCCCAAGTCCCAACTCATGTTCCATCTCATGTCCCAAGTCCCAACTCATGTCCCATCTCATGTCCAGTGTCCCTACTCATGTCCAATGTCCTAAGTCATGGCCCATGTCCCAACTCATGTCCCATGTCCCATCCTATGTCCCATCTCACGTCCTATCTCATATCCCAACTAATTCCCCATGTCACAACTCATGTCCTTTGTCCCATCTCCCAACTCATGTCCCAACTAATTCCCCAAGTCCCAACTCATGTTCCATGTCCCAACTCATATCCAATGTCCGAACTCATGTCCAATGTCCCAAATCATGTCCCATGACGTGTGGCATGCGCTTGCCAGCAGGTCCCAGATTCATTATACCAGCAATGCAGTAATCTATGTACTGCGCGTCCTCTTTTTGTCCACTACTGTTTCCCGCCCTCTTTTACCAAACTTTTGGTCTTAAAAAAAGTGTCTTACAGTTCCCAATATTTTCATCTACATTGAATTAACTACTACTGCAAAAAAGGATATAAAGTCTACATCAGTACATTCATGTTTGTCTACAATGAAGAAATGGACACTGTTTTTTGGTGAAGTTTTTTTCATTCAATGTTTTCAGGCATTTCAAATAGCATTACATGGATTTCTTTTACATTACAGTATTGGGAAAATGTTCAAGTTTATGATGCAATCAATTGTTTTGACTTTATTTACTTTGTTGACCTATTTATCAATGAGTGAAAATTATTTTGGTTGCCTGAAAAAAACGTCTCACCAAGGCGTCGTATAAGACTCTGGTAGCAGAGCTACCTGAGTCAAAAAAGAAAAAAGAAATAGAAGATTTAGGGGGGATATAAGATGCAATGGGAATAAAATGGGGTGTCTACATAATACATGTACCAATACAATACTGTTAAACGAAATATATTGTGTTGATGCAAGGGCGAGAACAAGAATATACCATACTGTGTACAAATGTATGATTGACTTTTGTCAGGTAGTAGCAAGGTGCCAGTGGTCGTTACCTTCAACCACGCATTAATATTCAACGCTCCAGTTCACTGAGAATATTCAACCGTTTGCTTTCATGGTTATTGAATTACTTATATTATGAAGGCTAACTTTGTCACTGTACATGTTTACTCATCAATATTTCAACATACTGATAAATAGGCTAACCTCGCAGTTAGTCGAAACCAACATACATGTACTTTGTAAAGATTGATTGTGTGATTTAAATCACAAATGACCTAGGGCTTGGGTCAGATGGGGAGGGGGGTCCACATTGGTTAAAACGCCACTACTCTACACCCTTCCTGTCAGGAGGAATTCCTGTGAAGGGGACTTCCCATTGGGAGACGTCCAATGGGAGGATTTCTAACTGGGGCACATCCTACTGGGGTGGGGATTCCTACTTGTAGGACTTTGGACTGGGGGGGGGGACTTTGGACAAGGGGGATTTTGGACTGGGGGAACTCCCCCCATGGGGACTTTCCACTGGGGGAACTTCTGACTCAGGGGGACTTCCAACTGGGGAGACCTTCGACTGGGGGACTTCCAAATGGTGGGACTTTCGACTGTGGGGACTTCTGACTGGGGGACTATGGACTGGGGGCGGGGGGACTTCCAAATCAAGGGATTTCTGACAAGGGACGTCTGACTGGGGGGACTTCCGACTCAGCACCTCCGACTGGGGGTACTTTCAACTGGTGGGACTTTCGACTGGGGGGACTTCCCATTGTGTTGGGGGGCGCATCGGAGGTGCGACACCGGAATCCAAGATGGCGGACTTGAGCGCACATGGCAGACAGTGTCCCAGCATGTATTGGTGTAGATCTACTGGTAACTCAACTGATAATAAAGAAGTCTAACATCACTCTGACTCACAGCTTGTATGCTCCAACTTGGTGTCAGAAGTGGGGTCAGTTTCAAACACAGGAGCTGTCAAGAGCCAGAGTCACCAGCAAGTCACAAGTGGGTATCACCTTCAATTTTCATTCAGACTGTCTGGAAGTGGAAATTATAGTGTAGGCCTAATTGCACCAGATCTAATAGTAATTAGCACACTAGTAGCCCTAATTGTTCCAACTCAGATCAGGACCCACCTTCATCTACACTATGTCTAGGCCTAGAAAACCAGAACTTAGCCTGTCAGGGAACACCTCAGAGAACTTTAAAAATTTTGAGATGAGGTTCCATGACTACTGTACAGAGGCCGAATACAGAGATTTGGCCAAGGACCCCGCGACACATAGAGTCGAGTATTATGCCAAGCCACTGATGGAGATCGCGGCGCTCCGATCGTCCATGCCGGATGAGGCACTACAGGTCATCCGGTACAGCATAGAGCCCCAGATCCCGGTTGCAGACAAGGCAAAGCCATGGGTCTGGATGGAACGGCTCAGAATACATTACACCGGCACAGCCACTTCCTCGCTATTGACGGACAGATTCACCTTCTGGTTGGCCACACAAGGTGCTCACGAGTCTATACAAGACTGGGAGACCCATGTACGACGTGACTGCAGCCTTTGTGGCTATGATGCCTTGACGGATGAGATGAGTCGCGACAAATTTATCTTCGGACTCCGGAACAGTGACATACGGGCCGATCTACTAAAATGCCATGTCAAAGCCGACGACACAAAGAAGACCCTGAGTGACGTGGTGGCGGAGGCCAAGACACTTGAGGCGGCTAAAAGAGCGAATCAGCTCATTGGCGAGGCGAGTGGCAGAACGGACGAGACGGTCAACTGGGCGGCCCAGGGAAAGGCCCACAAGGACATGCAGTTGAAGCGTGAGAGCGGCACATGCCACTGGTGTGGTGACAAACGTGGCCCACATCCCTGGTCGAACTGTCCTGCCAAGGGAAAGACTTGCGACAAGTGTGGCGGTAATGATCACTTCTCCCGCGTCTGTCTCGAGACACAGGGGGATAACCGCCGTCCACAGTCCCAGGGCCGTGGTGCTGGCCAGTCACGTAGGAACCGCCGAGGGAGGGGAGGTTATCATGGAACTCCGAACAAACCTCCGACCGATGATCGAGCCCGGCAACACAGTGTCCATGCAGTTCAAGCTGATGGCGACCAGGCTTGCGCACCTGAGAGTGCCTACCCTCATGATCAGTACGACGAACAGTGTTACTCACTTGGTGATGTGGATGCATTTCAGGCCGGTGCAAGGAAGGGTCGTAAGTATTTTGCACACCTTCTCTTATCAGACAAGGGGGACAGCTTTGTCAGAACCCCGGTACAGATTGACTCTGCAGCAGGGATCAACACAATGCCTGAGCGCCTAGCTAAGAGTCTGTTTCCCACCATCACCATGTCACGCTCACCATATCAACTTTTCCCATACAAAAAGACCTCACCTGTGAAACCGCTTGGTCAGATCAACCTCCTGTGTGACCGCGGGAATCGATACTATGATCTAGTATTCCAGGTGCTAGCAGACAGTGACATTGGTGACAAGCCTGCACTGCTTTCTGGTGAGGACAGTGAGAGTTTAGGTCTCATCAAGATCATGGCAGATGAGGTCCTGTCTCTTTCCCCAGATGTGGTAGATGCAGCAGATCAGGGACAATGCCCACCATCTCCAAAGACTATCCAGATTCCGCTCTCCAGACGCCTACCACCCGCTGGCAAGCTAGCTAAAGATGCCATCTTACGTGAGTACAAGAGCAGCTTTCAGGGCCTCGGATACCTTGGCCCCACTGTACATTTTCAAATGAAGGCAGACGTCATGCCAGTTCAGATGCCCAATCACCGGGTACCAGTCGCCAAGAGGGAAAAGGAGAAGGAAGCATTGGACAGGTATGTGGCCCTAGGGATTATGGAGAAGGTGGATGAACCAACCCCATGGTGCTCAAATGCCCTCATCAGGGAAACCCCGAAGAAATTCCGGGTGTGTATCGACCCAAGTCAGACAGTTAATAAGGCGATTATGAGGCCTTTCTTCCAGATCCCCACACTGAAGGAGCACTTGCACAAGTTGGGTGACGCCAAGTGTTTTTCCCTCCTTGATGTCCGTGAAGGATTCTTACACATACCTCTTGATGAGGAGTCTTCACTGCAAACCACTATGCACACATCCTATGGCCGATACAGATGGCTGCGGCTGCCTTTCGGCATATCGAGTGCACCAGAGGAGTTTCAGAAGAGGCTCTTGGATGCCCTTGAAGGGCTTGAGGGCACGATATGCATAGTGGATGATATTCTAGTGTATGGCGAGGGTGAGAGCTATGATGTGGCAAAGGTCAACCATGACAGGAGACTAGTGGCTTTAATGGAGCGCTGTGTGGCCAAAGATATCAGACTGAACCCAGACAAATTCAAGTTTGCTCTCAAGGAACTCAAGTTCATGGGCAACATTATTACAGACAATGGTATGCGACCTGACCCGGACAAGGTGGCAGCCATCGTTGGGATGCCGACCCCGACCAACAAAGCTGGGTTGCTCAGGTTTATAGGCATGGCCACATATTTGTCACAGTTCTGCGAGAATTTGAGCTCAACCCTACAGCCACTTCGGATGCTAACGAAGGATGGTGCAAGCTTCATATGGTCAGACACACAAGAGCAAGCCTTCCAGAGCGCCAAGGCCCTCATCACATCAGCACCCACACTCCTGTACTACTGCTTGGACAAGCCTGTCACCTTACAGGTGGATGCTAGTGAGTCAGGACTGGGTGCAGCGCTCCTTCAACCAAATGCCAAGGGTGAGTTACAGCCCGTAGCATTCAGCTCATGTCACCTCAGTGCGACAGAACAACGCTACTCTCAGATGGAGAAAGAATGTCTGGCAATATGCCAGGGGCTACACAAGTTTGACCAGTGGCTATATGGGAAAGCTGACATTACAGTTCACACAGATCATAAACCACTTGTCCCGATTATGTCAAAACCACTACACAAGGCGCCTGCCAGATTGCAGCGGATGCTAATGACCCTGCAGCGCTATTGCTTCGCACTTGAGTACAAGAAAGGCACTACCCTGCTCATTGCGGACACGCTCTCTAGAGCGGCCCTGCACACCCCAGTCAACACGCCTGTAACTGGGTTTGAGGTGTTCAGGCTGGAATGTGAATCTTTCTGCCGGAGCCCCAGGATGACTGGAGAGACCGAGAAGGAGATAGTCCTACTCACCAATGCTGACGAGACCCTCAGTGCTCTTCGGGACACAATCATCAATGGATGGCCCGACGATCGTACCCTGTTGCCCAAGGATCTTAGGCCATTTTGGGGATACAGGGATGAACTGTCTGTACTGAATGAGGCTATATATAAGGGGGAGACTGTGTTGGTGCCTCAACAGCTCCGGACCAAAATGTTAGGCAAGATCCATGCAAATCACCTTGGGGCTGAGTCAAACTACAGAATGGCAAAGCAGGTATTGTTCTGGCCTGGAATGAGAGCGGCAATCAAGGACATGTGTGAGGCTTGTGGGACCTGTGCATTGTATGGCTCAGCCTCACAAAAGGAGCCCATGATGTCACTACCGATACCAACCAGGGCTTGGGAGCTACTCAGCCAGGACTTGTGTGCCTTTGAGGGTAAGGACTACCTAGTAACCGTGTGCCATTTCTCAGACTGGATTGAGGTAGATGAGCTGGGGGACACTCTGGCCTCCACAGTTGTAGCCAAGACCGAGGCCCATCTAGCCACTTTTGGCGCCCCAGCAAGAATACACACAGACAATGGCCCTCAATTTATAAGTAAGGACTATGCAGATTTCGCGATCAGGTATAACTTCAACCACACAACGTCATCTCCTTATTACCCCAAGGGAAATGGCCGAGCAGAGGCGGCTGTGAAGGTAGCCAAAGGCCTACTAAAGAAATCCACGAACATCAGCCTGGCCCTACTCCTTCATCGGAACACCCCTCAATCTGGCTACACATACTCACCTGCACAGCGCATGTTGTGTCGCCGAACACGCACCCCTCTGCCGACCTCAGACAGACTGTTGGACCCTCAGGTGGTGGACACTCGTGTGGTTCAGGAAGAGATTGAGGCTCGGAGAGTGGCCAGCAAGACATTGTATGACAGGAATGTGGTCCACCATTCCCCACTCTCAATTGGGGACTATGCCTACTTAAAACCCCCTCCGAACAAGCGTGGTCAGCCATGGGCTTATGGGCAGGTAGTGGACTGCAAAGGACCTAGATCATACACCCTTCAGACCGACCGTGGGACAGCTAGCCGTAACCGGGTTCATGTGCGACCAGCTGCTCCCCCACAAAAGGACCTTGGATGCGTACAAGTGCCACAGGTACTGGTACCTGGTGGCCCACCTCTGGTGAGGGCCCCAGATCAGCCAGACCTACAAGACAACCAGCTTGAGTCGCAACCTGGAGTGACAGCACCTCGCTCTCCAGTGCGGTCCCCAATGGGTCCCGCACCGTCTACTCCAAGTGTTGGTGCATCTCGGCCTGGTGCTGGTAGTGGCCCAGTTATGAGCAATAAACTGGCCCTCGCACCAAACCCTTCACCTGCTCGTCGTACAAGGACGAGAGACATATATCGACCAACAAAATATGATGACTACGACCTCACATAAAACCAACTTTGTGACTTCATTCCCGGTCTACCTGCTATGTTAAACCCTGTGACATTATTTTATGCCTCATTGTTCCCAGTTTCTTTCCAGCAAAGTACTGCTATCATGGGATAATATGACTATGGAGGTCGTCACTATTGTGTTTCTTATGATTTGGACTATACATGTCTGCGGGGATGTTTAATTCTTTAAAAAAAAATATATATATATATCAAAAAAAAAAAAATCTTTTAATAAAAGGGAGATGTTGGGGGGCGCATCGGAGGTGCGACACCGGAATCCAAGATGGCGGACTTGAGCGCACATGGCAGACAGTGTCCCAGCATGTATTGGTGTAGATCTACTGGTAACTCAACTGATAATAAAGAAGTCTAACAGTAACATCACTCTGACTCACAGCTTGTATGCTCCAACTATTGGGGGACTTCTGGCTGGGGGACTTCCAAATCGGACTAAGGGACTTCCCATTGGGGGACCTCCCACTGGAGGAGAGTCCACAGAGACTCCATGGGGAGTCTGCAGAGCCCATGGAGTCTGTGGTCAGAGTCATACAAAGTCTATGGGGAAAGTCCACAGAGAATCCAGGGAGGGTGTCCAGGGAGAGTCCACTGAGAAAGTGTGGGGAGAGTCCAGAGAGAGTCCATTGAGTCCACGGGGAGGGACTGAAGGGAGAGCATTTCAGGGAGGTTCTGCAGAGTCTATGGAGAGTCAGCTGAAAGTCGACTGGGAGAGTCCATCGAGAGTCCACGAGTCTTCAAGGAGAGTCTATGGAGAGAGTGCCATCTGGTGAATGCCAGTGAAACTAGAGAGAGTCCTTGGATAAAGAAGAGTCATGGAGAGCTAATGGGGAGGGTCCACCGAGAATCCAGGGAGCGAGTCTGCTATGAAAGTGTGGGAACATACAGAGTCCACGGGGAGGGACTGAGTATGCAGTCTGCATCCAGCTGAAAGTCCACTGGGAGAGTCCATGGAGAGTCCACTCAGAATAGGCAGGGAAAGTCTCTGGAGTCTGGAGAGAGCACTATCTGGTGGATCCCAGTGAAACTAGACAGATACATCTCATGATAAACTGTATCGACAGTCTGTGGCTATATAATCAGCTCTGTGAATATGGTTCATTAAGGCCATTTTTTTATGTGTCTATCACTCTTTTAAATCTCAGAAAAAAGGTCCCACAGAACTGTTTACTATAAGATTGAGTGGGGGGAGTTATATATGCACATCTGTAAAGGGGCGGATCAAGGCCACTACCTTTTTTTATTCACATAGTATTCTCAGATGGTGTTTCTTTTCGTCTGAAAGTAATCCTTTTTAAAATCTGAATATCACCAAGAAATATTCGGAGTACAGTTTCAATTCTTTTACCGTTTGAAAGGCATTTAATGACTGTTTCTTATGCTATATCAGGGACTCCATATCTCTGGCTATATGGTATCAGCAGAGAAACACAGTGGAACGGAATACGTTTTGGAGTAGAGAGGGGGGGGGGGTATACACTTGGTACATTGTAAAATAAGCTAGACCAAATAAAATCCCTTTAAAGATATCTCATTAAAATTCATACAAATGCTACATTTCTACAGAATCACGTACATCTCAGTATTCGATATATCAAACACATCCTGAATTAGCCAAGTGATGCAAGTTTCCTATTCAATATGTTTTCCTGCTATTGCTGCGGGTACACTTGCTTTAATCATTAAACTAATATGTGTGCTAGGGCGGGACGGGACGAGGGGCAATTTCTCAAACAGCCTACAGACAAAACATAACTTTGAAGACGGCACACCCTACTGTGAATAATTTTTATTCTTAATTTCATTGACAAAAGAACTGGCAGGACATAGAAGAGACGGCAGGCGATTTGAATCTAAGGTAAACATAGATGTGATAGTGAAGGATAAGCATGACTATCACTATATCAGCAGCAAAACCAACATCGTATTATACTCTGTCTTCGTTTTTTACTAAATTTATGAATTTCAAAATGTTAAGGACATGCCATTGTATGGGCACGCACGAGTCAGTAAAGAGTGCACGGTTGTATACATGTACCCATTGCGATAGACCGTGCTGTACAGTTTATGAGCTGCCTTCAGCTGGAATCCCAGTATCCAGACAGCATATCTACTGTCTTAACACGGCTACATCCTCTGTCGGCGATTGCCATACATTATACATTGTACCCTGGTACATAGAAAGTAAGAGATGTCGTTTCCCTATCTGAGTTAACAAGTTTCGGCCTGCCAAGCAAAACTAAAACGGATTATTTTTCGTTGCATATTTCTTGCTGTAAAATAATACAAACTCGGGTATCTGTAAGGGTAAACTCCCGTGTAATGGTCGAACTGCCATCTGAGAGGATGGGATTAGACCAGATATCATATCAGGCAGGCTCATTCCTTAGCTTCAAGACTAGCATTTGGAAACCAATTTTGGCCAAACTGATTGTACATAAAATTAACATGGCTAAGGATCTCCTTCACTAGATTAGAACCATCATTTTATATGCTATGCATAATCATATATATATATATATACACCACGATAAATATATTTCCATGTGTAGCATGAACAAGTGTTTGTAGCATCAAGTGGTCTCTGACGTGGGTTGTCCGTGCACAAGTAGCAGTTGACTTATAACGGTGGTATCTATTGGCGGCGAACTACGTGTGTTTTCATGCTACAATACCAAAGTGAACATCGAGCCACTAAAACAAAGACCTGCATTAAATGCATACAAAAAGGACACTAATAGCATCAAGTATACTGTGCACGGTGACATTCTACTCATCTACACGGAGAGCCTTTGGGCACCTGCTTGTCTATAACTGCCCCTTCTGTCGGTGGTAGGGTGACCTATGTTATAATTCACCTCTCCTTATCGGCTTCTGTACATGTATCAGTCTCTGACTTGACCACAGAGGCCTCATTATCAACACTGGCTCCCTCTGCATCTGTCTTGTGTTCCTCTTTACTTTCTGCTTCTTCCTTTACCGGCTCACCTCCCTCTACTTTAGCGGTAACTCCCTCTGATGAGGCCTCTTCCACCTTGGTAGTAGTGTCGTCCATGGGCTCCTTGTCGGCCTCCCCTGCCTCCTCCTTGGCAGGTTCCTCCTGTGCAGGTTCCTCCTTCTGCTCTGTGTTTGCTGCGTCATGTGGCTGTGCCTCTGAGTCGCTGTCCTCCCCGTCGGCCCCTGGCGGGAAGAAGTGGTACATGAGGTCCTCGTAGATGCTGACGTCGGTGGGCATGAAGAGGCAGAACACGATACGGTCCACCTACAAGCACCAGCAAAGGGCTTCAGTTAGTCACATGCTGCATTATAGCAAGAACATAGACATCAAGAGTTGTATAGGACATTAACAGATATATGTCAGTGCTAATTCATTTTCCACTTTAAACAATAAACCAAGTACATGTAACTACATGTATTATATCAAGTTATCACAGTGATATATGATGGAAGTATCTAATATCGTTGAGCATGGGTCACTAGTTAATGTGATCTGTTGCAGATAATTAAAAGTTTATTACAGCAATGTCCTCCATTATGCCATGTGTAGGCTGTAGACCTCCCTGTGATAATATACAGGCAGGGAACGCTATATGGATGACCTTCCCCTATGTTGGGTGTGTATTGGCCAATACACACCTACAGATAGGAGGGACAATTAAAAACATGAAAGGGGTCATAAAAATGTTGTTTGTGGTTGGATATGTATTTCCCAATACACAAGGCCTGCACATGCACATGTTTATGGTATACCAGCCTCTGACAGGCTATCAAGCCAACCAATCAATTTCGCTCAGTCATATCCAGTCATGTATGGAGGGGTCTGCCCAGTCGTTCTCTGGGTGATATGAACGACCTTAGAAGTGGGCTACACCCAGACTCCAGTCAGGTTATGCCATGTGCTGCAGTGTTGTAGTCCTGTGTACTTGCTTCTCAAGACCACAGATGGCACCACTGTATCACATACAGAACCGCCCACTGAGGGATTAGCCTTTGGTATCCTACATCCTGACCTAAGGGGCATTGGGGACGGATCTCCTAACCTGTACCTTTCTAACATCATGGTTCTAAAGGCAATTAAAGGCAGACAGACTGCATATACAGTGTGGTGAAACAATTAACACTAACTGCAGCACCGCACGATCCTGTGGCATGGCATTCAAAGAATCTGCTTTGTCAGAATCTGAGAGATGTATTTCTATGGTGGGTGTACGTACCAATTCACTATTCTTGTCCGTGTCCAGCCATTGTCTCGTTGTTTCTAAGGCTACCTCAGCAGCAGGCAGGTTGGGATAACCTAGATTTAACATGACAGAGAATATCAAAATGAATTTCTTTTATAACAGTTAAATTTAGTATTCTGTAAAGTCCAAGGTATTGTGGTCTGCCCTATGAGGAGTTGTCATTGGTGATATTTCCACCGGCTCAGTAACATTTCTTTGAAGTCTTTTTTTTTTTAAATTGAGCAGCGCTCCTTTTATTTATCTTCAAATCATGCTTACACCTATCTTGTCTACGCTGACTCTTTGAAGTCTTTATTATAATTGTTAAAAATACGTAACATGTATACGAATATACAGACCACCAGATGGCCTACTCACCATATATTCCAGTAGAGATACAAGGGAACGCCTGGAATTTGAGCAACATATAAACAGGTTATAATACTGTACATGTATTATAGATTGTATACAATGCAGAAATGTCAACATCCTATCTGAAGCTTTATACTGGTTACTCGTCAGGATATGGACTAAATTGAAAAAACATTAAGCACATTTTGCATTACAATATCTGTTATATTCTGATGAAACTCTACACTTACCAGGAATTTTCTGACTCACTCACCCGTAGAGGGTTATTGGGAACATTGTCTGACCATTTTGATAAATATGTATTCTTTAATATGTACATATGTAAGTTTCAAGTGGACGTGGCGGTGTGAACCTCCCAACACTACATACCATACTCACCAAGGTGAGTTCAAAATTGCCACACTATGGCTGACTGCTGGTCATGGGAGTGCTTCATATAGGAAGACAGTTCGTACATTAAAGTACACACCTCGTGATCAACTAAAATATTATTATATTAAACTACTGTATACATTATTACTGAGAAATTTATAGTTTGCACGTACCAATGAGCGCAATTTGTTTTCTTTGAGTAGCCTTAGGCAATTTTGGTAGCAGTCTCTCAATTTAGATTCCTTCTCTCCCATTGGTCCAACTGTATGTATCACATCTGAAAAAGCAAGTCCAATTCAGCATATTAACATGCGTCTTTCAAGAAGATTTCAGAAGTCTATTGAATTCATCACGATGCTAAGACACATGCCAAACAGAAAGACATGATTAGGAACAATCTTAAATTGGAAGGCCATATTAACAATTATTTAACCCCTTTAATAATATACGGTAAAGTCCGTATTTTTTAAACATACACCATGCGGGTTAGTAACAGACTAACAGTAATACGGATATCTTAATATACTCTAACACACCTGGCATTTAGAGCCAACCGTGGCTAGTTGATGTACTTGTCTTTTGTGATTCATGAGCAAATACACATGTTGTTGTTTTCTCTTAGGACAGTGGTTAATGGACATATGTACTCATTCAGATAATCATATCGATACTATGGCTATGAATACCTACATTTGGCCGGCAGTTTGTAACCGCCGGTGATCTTTGCTTCCCCAGTATCACAGCCCGACAGCAAGGCACACTCCTGCCGCAGTCCGTTGCCGGCAGCCGCATGGATGGCACCGTCCACTGTGGTACAACGTAACAGCAAGGTGAATAAAAGGGGGTTGACATCAAATATCGTGCTACTGGAGGCTTCAAAGGCTCCCGACGTGGTGCTTAGAGAAGCTACTACATTTATCAAATATGTTGAAAAAAATGTGGGGGGAATCTCCTATAGAAAAGAGCCGCTTAATAGGCAAAAACATTCTTATATTAAACACGTGCAGTGTTGAACATCTTAAAATTTGGTGTTTACTACAGTGTTAATTGTATTCTGTAAAAGCCGTGAATGTGGAACTATTTATCAATAACCGCTAATAATAAAAGAAAAACTATTAATTTGATGCTCAACAAAGGAAAAATGTACATTATCTAATTTAGGCCTACTGAGTATAGTACAAACCTCCACCGCCTCCTAGCAATGAGCCGTTAGCGGCATTTGCGATGCCATCAATCTCCAATTTGGTGATGTCGCCTTTCCATATAGTGATTTTATCATTGAGGGCATTGTTTGCACGGTATTTACTTGTACGGTAGTCTGTAAACGAAGGAAAAGTTACATGTGTAACAAAATATGTTCATCAATAAGGCCTAAAAAAAGAAGTTGTGCTCCGGTAACATGGCCCAAAAGAAGATCGAGGGTCGGTAGGTCGGATTTAAAAAGAAAAAAAAAAAAAAAATTTAACTCTAAAATTAATTTTTTTTTTTTTTTGTAAAAAGATGAATTTTAGTGGTAAAAACACCAAAAATGCCCTAATAATTACAACAAATTTCAAAAATGTCTTAAAAAAATTAGGCTCGGCCCCAAAAACGGAGGGTCGGTCGGGATACCGGAACACACTTTTTTTTTTTAGGCCTAATGAAAAAGAAGTGATTTCAGACGGTACTACGGTATATATACCGCATGCCTATATAGGGTGGGCGGTAATACATGTAAACGTGCCTGCCTTAATAAGCTTATACTAATTTGAATAAAGGTAATAGACTATTAATTACTAAATGTATTTGTGAATACGTGCTTATGTTACAGAGCACACTGTAGATGAAGTAAGAGCGGGGTCATCAATGAACATCAATAACGCTTATTTATCAGTTTCACATTAATGCAGAGGGACTGGCATACACGTGCGGCCATGTAGAAATGAGTACCTTTCTTCATTCGTTGGTACTTCTCTGACTTGAGTAACTTGCTCCACGTAGGGACACTGTCCAGCGTGATATACTTGGATCCACATTTATACTGAAGTCTCTTGTCCTTGATTGGCATCGATATATATCTTTCTGGATAAGAGAAAAAAGGTATAAAGGTAAAAATTCTGATGTCATATTGGTGTTCTCCTACATACGGTACATGTATATCAGTTTAGTATTCATCATAAACAAGGAGGAGGGTCATAAAAGAAGTTGACCCCTGAGGAGAAGGGAAACATTTCACCACTCCTCTGTAAATAATAAACGACCACACCCTTCATGTAGATCATACCAATATAGTACAATATAGACTTATGTTATGTACAGTGAAAGTTAGTTATAAGGAGGCCCGCTACCAGGAACTTCCTGTTACAAGGAACCCATTTTTATGGTCCCGATTCTCTATACATGTATCTTTAGTATTGGTTATAAGGGATATTGCCTATAATGAGCAAATTTGTCTGGCCCCAAGGCCCTCGTTATAACGAGATTTTACTGTATAATAATTACAGTAATAATTAGAGCAAGGTATATCTGTTGGTACGCAGTGACTCCTCAGACTGTCATTGTCATCTATGTAAAAGTTAACAAGAACCTGAGTCCCTGTAAAAATAACCACGCAGACTGGCTGGTACACTTATCCCACGGGCCATTTTGATATCACATATGATCTTGAACTTGAACATTTGCTGGGTTCGGGCAATACCAGCTGTTAGCTTGGAGTAAGGAAACAAGAACCAGAACTGGAACCAGAATGTATAATATGATGGTACAACTCCAATCATACATTCTGGTTCCTGGTCTCTTGTTCCAAGGTACCAGCAGGAATTATCCAAGCCTAGCAAAATTCAAGTTCAATGTCATAGTGGTGGTTACCAGAGCCTTCCTGTCCCAGAGAGGGTGAGAGAGTGAGAGCGGGTCACTAAACACCAAACTACCCGAAAAGCATTTTCATCGCAGTCCCAGTGTCGGTCAACACATTAAATTATTAAACAGACCCACAACAATCCCTGCGTGATAACACCATATTCAAGTAATTTGTGACATGTTGATTTGAAAATTAAGTACACAGTTACCATGAACATTCTTTCAAAATACAGGGAAATAAAATCAGTAGGTCAATGTTGAGGCCAAATCCCATCATGAATATGAAGGAGGCTGAGAATGGGGTGAACCTTCTCGCTCTCATTCTAATGACCCTGGAATGACCCTGTATATGTTAGAAATACGAACAGGACCTTTCAAATCCGGATCATATGGTGCCTCTGCAGGGGACCTCCAAGTGTCAGTGGATGCGGTAGTAGATGATTTCCCTCCCATGTTATGTCGTATTTATGGCGTTTTTATGGTTCCTGTTCCAAGCCCACAGGCTGTAGTAGGGTATCCCGAGGATATTGTACAGCAGTCACACAAGGCAGTATGCTCCCTATACTACAGCACTACGTCTTACAGGCACCAGCTGCTGCCCGCCTTCCTGCTATGTGGTTATATTTGTGACTCAAGAGCTGCTGGAACGTTGCCCAAAAGGCCAACGTAAAAGTCCATGACAAACACTTATGTAATCTCCCTAGCGAGTTGGTGAGATGGAGAAGGCTGTATGAATGTGTATATGACTCAGTGCAGCAACTTTATATCCCCGACTGTATCCCACTCCACCACTGGTTTCAGAGGACGGCTAATGGCCTGCTGCATCCAAGTAGAGTTGGTGGCGGACTGAACACTGGCCTAACACTAACAGCAGAACTTACACGGAATACTACATATCGAGAATGTGGGAAAACCCAGGCTTATTTTGCACACTACTAAACTGGGTGCACTACATCAGCCTGGTCTCTTGTTCCACTGACCCACTTGTAGCTAGCTACTTGGTGTTTTGTCACCCTAGAGTTCACTATCAACATATATATGAAGAAAGAGGCTGCGTTATGTCTGGAGTATTTGTACGTGCGATATGAGTGTCTACACATACATGACATGTGCCATGATGTGGAGGCCCGGGTGTGGAGATGGACGAAGGGCGGGGTGGGGGGGGGGGCAGGTTGATGAGGCCTCCTGGTTCTGGTATATATCGTTCGCCGCAGAACGGTTGTTGCTGGGATAAATCACAAATAGTTTAGAATACAGTACAGGGCACAACAGCGGCCTATCTTTCACATCTCTTACGTCAGCCTGTTACATAACCTACACTGGGGCCCTGTACCTCTCATTTTCTCAGTGTCCCGGTCACCACAGGCGCTCTGGTTGTCACAATACACATCCCAGCCTGGGACACTCTGAGACTGTTGTGCGGCTCTCTGAATATATAAAATCAATGTAGGCTTACTAGGATATTAAGGGCATATCATTTTTCTCTCCTCAAATAAAAGGATATGGTTCACGCTGGTATTTGTGACTATGACGCGGGGTGTAGCGTCACTGTTGTTAGCAAGAATAGAAGTATAGACTAGTGCATCTATAAATAAACACTATGCATCTTCCAACAACACCTTGACTGAATATCAGTCCCAGTACGCCAGTACTGGGACTGAGATCGCTCAATGGTAAAAAGTGGAGTGAAATCAGTAAAACTGATTGTATGCTTACTTCTTTATCTTTCAGAGTACTTCCTGTTTGATAGTCAATAGACTACCTATTTCCCTGTGTATTTCATATAAAAAATAATGAAGAATATATAATCTGATGTGCTGTTTGAAGTAGATTAAAACAATATTTCCTAGTCTCATGTGTCTTAACTCCCAACTCCCCTTCTGGCCTCAATCACTCTTCAGCAGATTCCTTAGTTGGGTGCATTGGCTACAGTGAGGACTTCTATGATTGAACAGGGTTCTCCCCATACTGCAATGACACCGGCGGGCCGCCGGCGTCCTTTTCACTGCCGCTGGCGTCAAATTACCCCAGAATCGCCGCCGGTGTCATTTTAGCTATCTAAAGGTTTTTGAATTTTGAAAATCCATTCATTAGAACAGAAGTTATTCCCACTTTAAGATTTTTTATTAAAAAAAAACATCACCTTACTCGCACCAGGGTTCTGCCTTGTGCAAAGCTGCGGCTTCTCCACAAGAATTTACGGTGTGATTTTTGAGTCTGTGGAGAACCCTGATTGAAGAGTGTGTGATTGATTGTTATAGACAATTACTTGAGGTCAGTTCAGGGAGCAGTCACCGATGCAGGCACCCACCAATCATATACTTTTACACCCACAACCAATGCAATCAGTTGACCAGCTGCTTGGAGAAGGAAGGTGTACAAAAGCAGACAGGACTTTGGGAGTTGAAAATAGGTGACAATTCTTACAAAAATAGCAATATCCAATTCATATCAATGTGGCCACCTCTAAATCAGGGTGTCCTACCATGAAGATACTTAATACTAGGTGTCCCATTCAAAAGATGTGTACATAGTGCCCTGCTTCTAGGTGTCCCATGATTTCACTCCACTTTCTATACAAGAGCGACCAGTGGCCCTCCCCCTGCGGGAGAGGGTCACTTATAGAGGCAAAACAACAATCCGTGTTAGACCCTTTTACTGAGTGACTGCCCCTTTTCTCATGGGGCCCGTTTTGAAGTGCCATTACCCAAACCGGGGTTGAGTGCATCCAGGCCAGTGTTGCAGAAAACCTTTTTCTGCACACAGGCCAATATGGCCTGTGTCAAGAGATCTTACACAGGCCATTTGCTTTCTACACAGGCCCTATCGGTCCTCTTTTTCATATAAATAAATACAGATCATAATAGATATTAAACAACAGCTTACAAAATAGATTTGAAAATGCTTAAATTCACTGGAAAAAATGCTCATAAGTTGGATGTTACTAACTCAGCTTCTAATAGGAGTATTCACTGTCGGAAAGATGATATTATGGCCGGCCATTATCGCCAATGTCTGATGGCCTCACATCGGCCATTATGATTCTACATCGGCAAAAGCCGATGTTTCAATGTCATTTTGGCAAGACTGCACCAGGTCACAGAGGTAGCTTTGAACATGATATAGCTACATGATCCTCCGACCAGGAAGGTAGGAAACCCCACAAACTGCCTGCCTCCCTCGTCTACGGCACAGCACTGGAGCGGAGGGCAGCTCGACCGTTAGACGCCTGAGACGTTACCCCAGGTACACATAAGCCAATCAGGATTCACCTGCTGCTGTTGGGTTTGTTAGGCTGTGCTGTGTACCTGAGGTACAGTAGACTACTATTGGGCCTAATTGAGTAATTACACTAAGTTACAGAAACCACAACTCAAGTATTCATTCTGTACCTACACAGTGGGCATCCTAGCTACTGTACCTCAGGTACACAGGGGTCACCTAGCGTACCTCAGGTACACAGTGGGCATGCTACCTACTGTACCTCAGGTACACAGTGTCCTACTGTACCACAGGTACAGAGTGATCATTCTATGTGTACCTGAGGTACACATTCTAGCCCTACTGTACACATCCCTACTGTACCCCAGGTACAGGAGGATGTGTACCTGGGGTACAGAAGGATGGTCACTGTCTACCTGGCGTACAGAAGTCTAGTCTACCGCAGGTACACAGCAGCCAACATCTGAGAAACACAACAGATCCATCTGCTGCAGCAGAAGGTCGATTCTGATTGGCTGATTATCTCCTGTTTACCTGAGGTAGCCTGTGGCTTGTGTACCTGAGGTAATGTCTCAGGCGTCTAACGGTCGAGCTGCGAGGGGCAGCGTGGGGAGTAAGAGGAGACCCTAACCCGGATAACATTGTTGTTGGTGGCTGACAGCTCAGTTGCGCCATCTGTAGTTTTAAAGTACATGTAGATGGTACCATACCAATTACTAGTAACCCAACATCTCAGACCACATTACTAGAACAAACATAAATGGACCTCAAACTTCAATATAAAAAATAAAAACGCCAAATAAAATTCGTCTTATAGGCGGGGATTTACAGTATTTACAAATGGCAAAATGCCAACTTGTAAGCCTATCGAAGCTTTAGGTCATGACTCATGGACGAATCGACTCGCATTCGGCTAATCGATTAGGGAGTGTTCATTTATCAGTTACGAGGGTGCTGGTGGTGTACATATATGATTACATTACGTTCACTGTATGTGACTGTTAAAGCTGAAAGTGAGGCGTTTTTAATTTTGTTTAAGTACTTTATAATATTGATCTACAAAAGTAATTAAACCACGGTGGTGGGACAGAACAATAGACCTTGGTTATACTGCATACCCTGGTTTAAAACAGATAGACAATGGTTATGAAAAGGTATGTAGATTAACCACAGCTTGCTGGTAGGGCGACTTGGGCTTCGCCCTCGTCTGGCCCCCACCAGCAAGCTGTGGTTAATTCTACATACCTTTTCATAACCATTGTCTATCTATTACGTACCCTTCACCCTAGCACGAGATCCATCCTTAAACCTCATACATCATTTAGATATGACTAACACATGGACAGGAAACGGGGGAGCCGGGCATCCCTTGATACGCTGACTTTCACGTCTCTCGTCTCTCGTCATCCTATTGAAACGCTGACCAGGGACCCAGTCACCCTCAGACTTAACGCTAGAAAAGGAGGGTGGTCTTTTAAATGTTTTTGATATATTACCAGCAGCTTCGCTGCAGGTGAATATTTGGTGCCTTGGCTTGGGGTGTGCCGTGGGAAGAAAGTTACAACATGGCGGCGGGCGGGAACGTAACCACCGACCTACTGCTACTACCACCGACCAGGAGCCAACAAAATCGCCTCGGGTGAACTGCATCATGGGAGCCGTACCGATTTTGATGTGGTTCTAATTAGGATCATGACAAATTTGAAACTTAGCTAGGTGACAGAGAAAATGTCAAGCTATCTAGAGTATCGTACGGTAGTTGAAATCAAAGAGGACGAGTGCACTAACATCACAGGGGGACTCAGGGTTCATCCCATCTTCATAGGATGACCAGATTGTCATACCTATAGATAGGATGGCCACTTTGTCCTTCATTATTGCTGCTGTCTGGGGGGAAATACCGGGAGTCCATCACAAAATTGTCTTTTTGGCTGCTAGAACTAAGCAATGAATGAGTACCCCCGGTAGGGGGGGGGGGGGGGCGACCACAATAACGGAGAAATGTAGATAAGGCCACTCCAAGTACCGTAATACTTGTCTTTTCTCATCCCGCGCATCACCAAAATCACTGTTTGGAGGGTTTTTTCTCTCACAAATTTTAATGGATAAAAACATGACAAAATTTAAAAATATGACCATGTTTGGTAACACATCAAAGCTTACAAGTTACAGTGCAGCAAATGTAATGGGATGGAGGAAACATGGATAGATCTATCAATAACTTTCCCTGATCCTTTAATCTATCAATTAGATCTACTATTAAAGGCCACTCAAAAAAAAGTTTTTCCTCAGGCCAAAAAAAATGAGGTGTGTTTCAGGCAACATGGTCCAAAAGTTAAGGGTAGGTAGGTCGGATTTTTTGATTTTTGATTTTTTTTTTTTTAAATGTTGGAGGTACCTGGAATGAGTCGCGGACCGCCATATCTTTTACAAACCGATATTTTCTGGCTAACGATGGCAGAAAAGGACAGCAAAAAAAAAAGAATCCAAAATTTCTCAGAAAATGATGCGGGCGTAGTTCATAGACACAATTTTTTTCAAAAAAAAAAAAAATTCCATTTTCGAAAATATGATGCGGGAAATCCGTAGACCAACTTTTTAATCTGGTGTGGCCTAATAAGCAATTTCCTGAGGCTGGACAGTTAATCAGGCATGTGATCTGTTCTTCCTGACCAAAAAATTGCTAAAATTTCCGAAAAAATGTGAATATTTTGCAAAAAAAATTAAAATTCTCGAAAATCGGAAAAAAAAGAAGCTAGGGTCGGCCCTTTTTTGAAACTGGGGTCGGCTTGCCTGAAACACACCTTTTTTTTTTGGCCGCATCACCAATCAGTGAAAAATATGACGATCTCGAGGCGTTTTCTATATATTATAGATCTATAATAATTTAATAGGTATGTGACAAAAAAATTCAAAAGCAAGATGAGTTCTTCCTTTTATGGCAGTCATTTGGAGTAACATGTTAGAAATCATATCCTTTTGGAATTTCTCAGTTATCATAATTCTTAGGGAAATTAGAGCACTTTGAATGGGCCAAGGTTGGGCATAGTTTCGTCATTATTTTAAACTCTACAAAGAAGGATTGCCTGTGACCTGTTCATGAATTTAGGCTCAAATTAAACCTTAGAAATACCCCTTTAATGTATATATTTCCTGAAAGGCAGCAACATTGCGGACATATTGCAGTTTGTTTGGAGAGATTCTGGCATCTAGAACCGGAATTATAGAATTTTTATGATAAAAAGTTAGGAAAATCACTGATTACAAAGAGCTACCCCTGCACAGTGCTCCAAAACTGGCACAGATTAGCATGACGCCCCTGCAGCCACAGCAGGCACGGACGTTCACATACCTAATCTATATATATTTTTACTTGGGGCTTTTAATTCGGAGTTTGTTGTTTGTGTAGGCTACTACTGTGACTCCGGGGGGATGGGCAATGCTTCCCGCCCTCCAACCCCCCCCCCCCCCCCCCAAAAAAAAAACAAAAACACCCCTCCCCCACACTGGCCACTGAAACTGACAGTGACCCGGGGGTTTACGGTTTACCCCCTGCGCCCACCCCTCCCCCTCCTCGCCATCCTACCACGCTCGCTTCAGTCCTCAAATAAATCAATACCAGCACTCAAAACGACGATAACACAACATGTATTAAAATATTATCTGATAGTAAATGCCTTACCCCGTTCGCCAAGTACAACAGCCTCTCTAGTCATTCGCCGATCGCCGCCCGGCCCCCGTCCGCCACGAGCTTTGCCCTCCATCGTCAACACTGGAAACGTGTGGAAATAGAGACCTCTAGTTGTTGTAGAGCTAAGTTGGAACACCAAGTGCAGCTGACGACTAACCGGGAACACGTTTTTCCCGGAAACACAACAGATCATGAGAGACAACATACACAAACAGCCTAAAACTGTAACGTTAACACAGACTGTTTACGGTCCACAAGCCGCCATGACATTTACATCCGGGCTTCCAATCGACGCTGCGGGAGACAGATTGCTGCGGCCACCTTAGTCCTACGGACGTAGGGGAGAGAGGGGTAGGGGAAGATGGGGTAATACGGGCCATGGGGTAATAAGGGAGGGTTCATTATTTATGGCAGGGGGGGGGGGTGAGCATTTGAGGGGGGGGGCAAATTTTTTTAGGGGTATTCAAAGGGGGGGGCCGGGCTTTTTTTTTTACCCTATTCTTAGGGGGGGGGGCCTTTTTTTTTAGGGGTATTCCTAAAAATGTCGCAAATTTAGTACGTTGAAATGTTGCGAATTTTGGTAACAGCCTGTGTTATATTTTACCAAATTATGTCAATATTTTCAAAATTTTCTAAAATTTCCCTCAAACTCCCAGCAAATTTCTAACTGCATCACTGTTTTGTCAGTCTTCAAAAAAGTGCCGACCTCATGTAAGCACTGAGGGTATGGGAGCTTCCAATTTATAAGCACTGGGGCCCTTAAACTCAACGCCTGACAACGGTATGTAAGTCGAGTGTCTGAGGTTTGACTATTATCGCTCACCAGAGAGTATCATGAGACGTTTACACTAAAACACCTTAAGAATGGATGTATTTGTTGCAAGGTAGTAAATTGTAGGTAAAAAAGTGCCCAGGATTAAATGCATACAATTAGTAGACACCACTATCGTTTTTTGTAATAAAGTTGAAAACGATCCAGGGTGAGGGGGGGGGGGGCGCTTTTTTTTTAACCTATTCCGAGGGGGGGGCCTTTTTTTTTCAACCTATTCCGAGGGGGGGGGCCAATTATTTTTGACATATTCGATTTGCCAAACGCTCACCCCCCCCCCTGCCATAAATAATGAACCCTCCCTAAGGGACACTCTCATTTCAGACTGATATTTTTTACTGAAAGGCAACACTAAGAACTCAGTTTTGGTTTTATCATAGGCCTATAGGCCTATATTGCAGCATTTATTATGTTGTTGGAGGAATTTATATTTGAATTAGGGTAAATGTGGGTAATATCGCGCAACTCTGTGAAGTTTAGAAACATGTCTAGTTTCCTGCGACGCAACAGCTTGCGATATCTGACTACTAAACCGACAAGATATCATAGATATGGGCACTCAACCATAGACCATATATATACTAATTGTGTTGATATATCACTGAATGGTCTAGTGAATGATGTCGTTAGCGACCATGCCCCAGTGTTTGCAATTAAAAAGAAGCATACATGTAAACCCGTGAGACATACTTTCACTGGTAGATCTTACAAGGACTTCTCCCCAGAAATGCTGCGTCAGTTTGTGACTGATCATGATTGGCGCAATTTCTTTGATGAAGTTGACCCGGGTAGATGTTATGAACTATTTGTGAAAGCTATTGTTGAATATCTTGACCGGCATCATCCTATTAGGAATTTTAGTATTATGCTTGGTCATAAATACGGCTTTGATAGCCAAGTCTTGAAACTCCTTGAAAAAAGAAGAAGGGTTCTCAGGAAAGCTTGGAAAATCAAGTCTGGTATAAGGAATGTGTTACTAAAAGAAGCCCAAAAAATACTGAAACTTATTCATCTAAAAGTAAATGAGAAAATCAGTAAAAAAATTGTGTCTAGTCTTGAGAAGCACAAAAACGATCCCAAACAATTCTGGAAAGTTGTAAATAATATCTGGAAAGGTGACTCTACTGTTAAGGATATTATACTCAAGAGTGATGACAACACCATGTTAATCAAGTCAGACGTGGCAGAGTTTATGAATAAGTACTATGTTAACACGGGCTCGCAGCTCGCGCTCGCGTTTTACGGTACTGACGGTGATGTAGACCTAGAGGATATTTTTGATGACAGTGCTAGTTTCTTAGATAAATTTGACCTAAAAAAGCGGTCTAATGAATCTTTCAGATTCCTGGCTGCCGATATCAATACAGTAAAACTTCGTTATAAGGAGGACCTTGGGACCAGTGTAATTTGCTCCTTATAAGCAAGGTCTCCTTATAAGCAAGGTCAGCCTTATAAAAGTCCCGCAACAGAACACTCCCTATGTGTCTGTTATACCCTTATAGACTTGATTTGAATACAATTCAGATGGGTGTGTGTATTATTTCAAGTCAAAACCCCTTCTAGATCCCCTTCAAGGAGCTTTTGATCTCCCTTCCTCCCTAGGGAAGCTACAAATGTATTCTCCCTACCTCTATGGGATGTGGCAGTGGGCAATTTTAAGCAGTATGTGAATGTATTCCTGAGAAATAACTTCCCTGGGTAAGGTTTGCACGTACGAAATAAGGAAATGAGCCAAAATTACCTCCTTATATCAGAGGTTTAGGTAAAAACACCTCCTTCTAAGAGAGTTTTCTTACTATATAAATGTATAGGGAAAAATCGGGACCACACAAATCTGCTCCTTATAAGCAAGGTCTCCTTATATCAGAGTTCCTTATAACGAAGTTTCACTGTAGTAATAAGTCATCAAATATTGATCATGTAAGGTCGGAGATACTGAAAGTGGTGTTCAAGGATAAACCATTTCTGTTATCTCATATGATAAATAACACATTGGATACCTCAAAGGTTCCTAGTTCTTGGAAATTAGCCTCTGTCATCCCCTTGCCTAAAACAGGTGATCTCCAACGTGTCACTAACTGGAGACCGATAAGCCTTCTGAATCTCATAGGTAAGATTATGGAAAAGGTTGTTCAGCGTCAGTTAATTGAATTTGTACTGACTAATAATCTGATATCACCTGTTCAATTTGTTTTTTTACCAGGTAAAGGTACAGACGATGCTATTTATGAGCTTACTAATGACCTGTATTCAACTAGGAATGCTAAAATGTATGGGGCGGTCGTCTTCCTCAATCTGAGGAAGGCGTTCGAGACCGTAAATCATAATAGGCTATTGTTGAAATTGAAGTCGATGGGCTGCTCGTTTAAAACTGTACTATGCTTTAAAGACTATTTGGAGAACCGGTCGCAATGCTGTGTTGTTAATTCCCATAAATCAGATGTACTTCCCATTAAATGTGGCGTTCCACAGGGGTCCGTATTAGGGCCCTTGTTATTTATTTTGTATATAAATGACCTGGTAAAATGTGTCAAAAATGCTACCTGTTATTTATATGCTGACGACCTGGCTATTATGGTTGCGGCTCGCTCAGTAGAACGTATAAGGCTACTTTTACAAGAGGATCTTAATGTCATTAGTGAGTGGTGCTCATTAAACCGCTTAACAATTAATGCGGACAAGTCTAAGGTCATGTGGATGCACTCAAATAGACAAAATCCGGATCTATCAGGATGTGCCGTTTTTGTACAAAATAGCGTACTTGCAGTGGTGAAAGAGTTTAATTACAGTGAAATCTCGTTATAACGAGGACGGTTATAAAGAGCAGACTGTTATAAGGAGCAGATTTGCTTTGCCAGCATTATAACGAGCATTTCTAGCCAAAAATCGTTTATAAGGAGCAGATTTTTTCAAGATTCAGTAAAATTCATCCCATCCTATACAGGTGGGTAAGCACACAGGGCTTCCCTTTGGTTTCTGAGCCCCCCCCCCTGCCGCCTACCTACCCCTACATCCCGTCCTATACAGGTGGGTGAGCACACAGGACTTCCCTTTGATTTCTGAGCCCCCCCCTGCCGCCTACCTACCCCTACATCCTGTCCTATACAGGTTAGTGAGCACACAGGACTTCCCTTTGATTTCTGAGCCCCCCCTGCCGCCTACCTACCCCTACATCCCGTCCTATACAGGTGGGTGAGCACACAGGACTTCCCTTTGATTTCTGAGCCCCCCCTGCCGCCTACCTACCCCTACATCCCGTCCTATACAGGTGGGTGAGCACACAGGACTTCCCTTTGATTTCTGAGCCCCCCCTGCCGCCTACCTACCTACCTCTACACCCCATCCTATACAGGTGGGTGAGCACACAGGACTTCCCTTTGATTTCTGAGCCCCCCCTGCCGCCTACCTACCCCTACACCCCATCCTATACAGGTGGGTGAGTGCCCAGGACTTCCCTTTGATTTCTGAGCCCCCCCCTGCCGCCTACCTACCCCTACACCCCGTCCTATACAGGTGGGTGAGTGCCCAGGACTTCCCTTTGATTTCTGAGCCCCCCCTGCCGCCTACCTACCCTACACCCCATCCTATACAGGTGGGTGAGTGCCCAGGACTTCCCTTTGATTTCTCAGCCCCCCCTGCCGCCTACCTACCCCATCACCCCGTCCTATACAGGTGGGTGAGTGCCCAGGACTTCCCTTTGATTTCTGAGCCCCCCCTGCCGCCTACCTACCCCTACACCCCGTCCTATACAGGTGGGTGAGCACCCAGGACTTCCCTTTGATTTCTGAGTCCCCCCTACCGCCTACCTACCCCCCCCCCCCCACCCCCAGAGCTATATAGGACCAAAATCGGTTACAAGGAAAGTTGGTTATAACGAGCAAATTGGCCTTGCCAAAAGGTGCTCCTTATAACGAGATTTTACTGTATTTGGGAGTGAACATAGACTACTGTTTAAGTTTTTCTGGCCATGGTAAGAAAATCAAAGGCATGTTAAAAGGTAAACTGTCGCAGCTAAAACATATCAGAAAGTCCGCAGGCAGGGATCTGTGCTTGCTTGTTTACAAACAAATGATTAGACCTTCCATGGAGTATAGTAGCTTCGTAATTGATGGGGCAGCAGACTGGGTTCCAAGATGCTTTCAGGTGGTTCAAAATGACTGCCTGAGAGTTTGTGAAAAAATAAGGAACCCGAGAGACGTTGACATTGATCGATTGCATGTACAGTGTGAGATAGAAGAACTGGTCCATAGAAGGGACAATGCTCTGTTATCCCTGATGTATAAAAGGTCTAGGAGAGCTGAGTGCGTTCTGGAACCTGCGCGAAATCTTAGAAGCTCGAATAAAATTAAGCTTAAAGTGCAGAGGCCTAAGTGTGAAGTGTACAGGCGCAGTCCATTGTATCGAGGAGCTGGTGCCTGGGATGAATTAACATCAGCCCAACATCACAAACTATCTCGTACAGCATTTCTGGCTAGCCTCCTTTAAACATATATGTTGACAAACTGACTAGAGTTGGCTGAGGAGTAGAATCCTTAGTTTATCAGCATGAAAATGTAAATGTAATTAGGTCGCTTACTTGTAAGCGTAACCGTAGTAGAATTATGTATCTTATATTGTATAATGCAAAAATTGTGTGTGTATGAAGATCCACTTGCAGTTGTGCATTAAGGCTTGTATGATAATAAGGACTAAAACACATGTGTCTGCCGAGATAGTTTATTTCATGGTTATTGAATTAGCTTGGTAACTTGCATGTGAACCATAGCAATTGGGAACAGTAAGAAATCTGGTGTACTGAAATTGTATCTAAGACCTAGATACTAGTGTATGTCATTAGAACTGTCTTTAATGAAACCTATGTGATACTCAAACTTGAACTTGTAACGCCTCCTTCATGGAACAACCTGGTTATGCTGACGCGCTCATTGTTTTTCTGACGACAATTGATTCATTGTATTTGCTTTTTGTACTTTTTGATTGTATTTACAATATTGGTGTATATGAAAAACTTATTTGTAATATGACTATACGAAGCCAATAAAAACATTGAAAACTGAACTGAACTGGTTATATCGCACACACCCCTAAAAGGCACATTTTTCAAATTTTTTTTAAAAAAAATCTTTTTTTAGTTGGCCACAATTTATTAAGTTTATATAAGGAGCCAGAGATGAACAAAAACCCTTAATAATCTGCATTTTCAAGTCTTGCTAAGGCCACTCAAAAAAAAAAGTTGTTTCTCATCACCGCGCGCTTCATAGAAATCGTGTTTTGAGGAAAACTTTTTTTTTTTTTTTTTACATTTTTGATGAAAAATATGCTAAAATTGCCAAAATATTGGCAAATTTGGTATCAAATTAAAGCTTATGATGTCAGCAATGCAATCAGCTAGGTGTAACTTGCATTGTTACAACTTTTGCTGATCAATAAACTCCAAATTACTAAAATGTGAAAATTGATCACGAAATGTCCAAATTTCCCTATGTAAATTGCCCCGAGTAAAAAAATAAGAAATAAAAAATAAAAAACGCCCTCGTCATATTTTTCATTGCTTGGAGATGAGAAACTTTTTTTTTTTTGAGTGGCCTAACATAGCCTTTTCGATAGTAGGCCTAATTCCCATAGAGCTAGTATCGCCCAGGCATCTTGTTATATCGCTCACTTTTCATAAAATGAAATAAATATATATAAATGGCAATAAAATAAAGAGAACAGTCCTACAGGGTAGCTTTATATGTCTTCTATAACATAGGCCTATATCATTTTGAAGATGCTACCCCTCACCATGCAGGTGTGACAGCATTTGGGCTGATGAGCGGATTTACCCAAATGGTCAAATGCACTATATTTCAATGGGTGAGCGATATAACACAATGATATAAGTGATATAACCAAAACTACAACGATATAACCCAAAAATTTAACCAGACTTTTAGGCCCCTGCTTACCCTACAAGGGGGGTGCAATTGGTGTTTATTTTTTTCTCAATTTTTTTGATTTCAAATATTTTTTTTTAGAAATACTTATAAAAATCGTTCTTAATGACAGTGGAAAGATTCAAGATTCAAGATTCAAGATTCAAGATTGGCTTTATTGACAAATGAGAAGTACATTTACGTCAGCGCCGGGTTGATGGTAATTGGTTCACAATATTGTAAATGTTTTTTATAAAAGTACATATATATCTTTGAACCTCTGGTCTGTCCTGCGCTTGGCAGTCAGGTTCTAATGATAGTACCTGTCTTAGTTTCTGACAGTTCTCTATAGTTTTGTATTCCTTAACCCTTTCCCTGCTGGCCTTGAAAAAATGTCATTTGGGACTTAACCACCGGCCCTATGCCATGGGAATATGCAACTTTGCAAGTATGTGCTCCCTGGGATAGTGGCTAAGGAGTGAAATTAATTGTATTGGAGACAGAATTGACACTTTTTTGACAAGGGGACGTAGTATGAATGTTAAATATTTTTGGATTGATTCAAAAATTCTTATTCTTTGTTTCATAGCAGGAGCTGTAATTTAGTTGTATTGATGCCCTAGGGTATCAATTTTGCTGCCCTAAGGCAGCAGCGGTTTTTCAAGGGTATTTCAGATGCTGCCCAGAGGCAGCAGCGGCCCTTAAAGGGTTAATAATACCACAGATTTTTTGTTCGAACCCATTTCTTACATTACATAGTTCAGTCAGTTCACATTCGAATAGGACATGCTCTACAGTTTGTGTTTTCTTACATCTCTTACAATCTGTCTCGATGGGCCTTATACCTCTATAACTTCTACTTATGCTATCTAAAGTACAGTTTGTATCTAATCTAAGCTTAGTTAAAATATTTCGTACATGAGGAGAGCGCACACAATTTAAATATTCTTTCACTCTGTATGGTAATTTCTAGCACCCCTTAAGCACTTGACATTTGTCAAGGTTGGCATCATCTTGTATGTATTGGTTGTAATTTTGGCTATGCATATCTTCCAGTCTTGTTTTGACTCTAAATTTTAATCTGGCCTTAGTCCAGATGTCAGGCCTTTCCCAGACATCACGACATCCTATTTTGAACAAAAGATATTTTATATTTTCTAACCATAGGTGCTTGTCCCCTTTGATAGTTAGAAAAGCTTGGTCTAGTAGTGGGTTTGAGGACCCATGCTCAAGTCTAAGCCAGTAAAAAAGGTTAAGTAATATTATCTTAATTTCCATAGGGAATCTCCCTAATATACCTAGTGCTAGTGTCGTGCTAGCATACTTTGATACACCCAAAGCAAACTTACAAGTTGAAGAGTAAAAAGCTTCACTTGTAGAATATTTTCTCTCCGTTTCCTCAATTGTAAAGGAGACTGGCCGTTTTCTGTAGGCTGACATTACCTTGATTTTGTCACATATATTGTTTAAAACCACATGAGCTTGCATTGTGTTTCTGTAAAACTTTTAAGACTTGGTGCTAACATCATCTACATTCAAAATTTCAAGCATTCTATCCCAGTCTGCTCTTGATGTTGTTTTGCCACATCTGAACCTTACTGTGCAGTTGCTCTGGGGCATTCCCCAGACTGGGCAACCATATAACAATATAGGTTCTACTTGTTTGTCAAAAAGGGACATAAACAATTTAACTGAAACATTTTGTAAAGTGCTCAAGGCCTGTCTAATTGCAAATGAAGCACGTTTGGCCTTTAGTATCCTGTCAGTTTGCATCTGTTTCAGACTGCCGTCACGAGATATTATTAATCCAAGATACTTATACGTATTGACACATTCTAATGGTTCTTCCTGGAATTTTATTGTTAGCTGGGAGGCTCTCCCTGCCGACATGACCATTACTTTGGTTTTACCAGTATTTACATGTAGATCCCATTTACAACAATAGTCTGATAATTTGTTCAGGCAATTTTGAAGCCCCGCCGATGACTGTGATACAATGACCAAGTCGTCTGCCCATGAGAGAGAGTTCAACACGGCCTCCCCTAATTGGACTGGGTCACACTCTGTGTCAAAAATTGTGTGTAGATCGTTTTGGAATAGGTTTGAAAGTGTAGGGCTTAAATTGCATCCCTGCTTCACACCGGTAGTTGAAGTGAAAAGAGTTGTGAGGAAATTTGGGTAATATCGTCACTACCGTAAAACCTCTTGTATAAGCCTAACTCGCGTACAAGCCGCACCCCTAACTTTGACAGATTATATAAGCCGCAGAGGGGGTCTGAAAATTGTTAATTTGGTACTGTAGTATACTTGTAAAAACTCTCGTATAAGCCGCACCCTATATAGGCATGTTTGGTATCAAAAGAAAGCTGAGTCTGATTGGCGTCCTAGACGCGGCTTATACGCGAGGTTTTACGGTAGGTGCGCGATATAACCCATATTTACCCTATACGCGGAAAATAAAATTGAATGCCTGGAATATTGAGGGCTGACATCTTGATTAGTAAAGCATAATTAGACACATCATTATTTATGTAAGCCCTGCAAACAAGATCTCGGGCAAAACTCGTGCGGTTCTTGAGTCACAACTCGGGATCTCTGCGAGAATTGTGCACGTATCTGGCACGAGAATATGTGAACATCTTTTGACTGTGTCATATTCTGTGGAATTCCACATTATTTATATCAAACTGAACTTGGGAATTGAACGTTCGCAACTGGGTAGAATCCGGGTAGGTCACAATGACACAAGAAAGGCACGAGATATTCCCAAGAATTGTGAACTGTGTCCTTATTACCATCAGAACTTGGGAATTGAACGTTCGCAACTGGGAAGAATCCGGGTAGGTCACAATGACACAAACCCCCTCAACCCCCAATAAGGTTGTCTCTATTATCATATACACAGTGTTAAGATAATGTCTTTAACAGCAGTTAGCACCCCCTGATAGAGGGATTTAAGTGCTTTTTAATCATGCTGATGGTCATCTGTGGTATTTGGTAGGGTCCAGCATCCCTGTGCTGAGCATTACCAGCCCTGGATAATGTGCTCTAATCACATTTTAATGAGGCTGCTGCACCCCATCTACCACCCCCTTTGTTGGTCTAAATCATATTTCAATTAAACTTGTTTCATAGATATTTCTATGGTGGGTACATAGACCATTTCCCTATACACCCCTGCAATTTCTAAGCGATGGGGCAATTATTTCCATCCAAAAAGGGCATGAGCATGAGAGGTGGCTTTTCCCCCATAGTAAACCTATGGGGTATTTTGGCTGGCTCACAGGGTTGCCCTTGTGCCACCAAGGATGCCCACCCTGCCCTCTAGTGGAAACGCTTGATGAAACCAGTGTTAAATGGCAGGTCGGGGGTGCGAGTTGTGCAAGGGTTTTAAATTAAGGATACATACATTGTACTACTGAACAGGTCATTTCAGTCTAGCTCGGCAAAGTGGCCTATCTTGCTCATCTCTTACATCAACCTGTTATGGAAGCTACACTGGGTCCCTGTACCTCTCCTTTTCTCAGTGTACTGGCGCTCTGGGTGTCATTTCCCCATTTTGGCCAATGGATTGACTGTCATGAGATATACTGATTTTCAAACCCGGGTGCAGGTTATACACAAGAATTTAGGGTGATAAAAATATATCGGCCTAGACAATTCAAATTCTCTGGATACAGGATCATGTTCCAAAGTCTCTGGATGTAGGATCACTTATACTCGAATTGATCCTTCCTTGCTTTGCTAAAGCAGGAGGGGATGGGTTACTAATTACTGTAAATTCCAGTGTACATATACCTGCACTTTCAAGAGGTTTTTAGGTTTATAGTTAGAGAATAGAAAATGACGTTCTTCACGTCGAGACTGTCTGTTGGCCTATATTGCACGATTGTGTCGAGCCTTTATAAGGCTCGGGACCAGAGTGTGTCATAGGCCAAGTGTTAGATGGTGGTAAATTTCCCAAAATAAGATACCCGTTTCTTGGATATTTTTTGAAAATTGTTATGTAACACTTGGCTAGACCCCCCCCCCCCCCCCCTATGCTGTTACGTAATATTTGAACGGCCCAATTGCTCCATATTCCTCATCATGTAAAGTATACACTGAAAATTCTGGGGGTTAGTCAATGCTAATATATATTAGTCAAAACCACTAACTCATCAGCATTATTCAATCGAACTAAGATTTTGCTAAACTATGACTAACTTTTTACTAACCAGATACCCACAGGAACTCCACACCAGGTGACAGCACAGGCAAATCATGAGATATTTATCTATATTATAAGATTGTAATTGCACTTGTTTTCATGCTTAGAGGTAACCTTTTCTAATTTTGAATATGATATGGGGTGTAACATAATGTATGCATGTATCTACTTAGCCAGATATTTTAAAAAACTGATCAACCTATTCCAATGAGGTTTTCTGAATGAGACACCTTTTTTGTGTTTTTGAAAAATGCATATATCAAAGACAGACTCAAGTCTCTATATGGCCAATTCTACAGGACAATAATTGTTATGTAGACAAACTGGCTTCAATGGATGGAGTTACCACTGCACAGGTAACTCATGATGTGGTTGTTGCATATTACCCACGGCCATACCACTGACTGGTTATAGATGTACTAATCACTAATGAATGACTACCGTAAATTCCTGCATGTAACTTGTGGGTTATACTAGAACCAAACCTCTAGTGCAGGTTATACAATATTCTCAGGTCTATGGGCGGGTAATACAAGGGTTTTTGAAGGTATAGTACAGTAATAAAATCACAATTTTCAAGCCCTAGGTAGAGGTTATAGGATTCTCTCTAAGTCGGGGTGGAGTTATATGTGAGATGCAGGTGTACACCAGATTTTATGGTAGCCTCATAAGTTCAGGTGACCTGGGCAATGCTAACTTTTAGCTAAGGGTGAGCAGCAAAACGCTAAGATAGGATAGGAACTTTGGGCACACAATTTTCACTAATGTTTGTACAAAAGTTAGTAAAAAGTTAGTACAACCTACTAACTTTTGACTAACATTTGAGATTCAATATTTTCAGTGTATCAGATTGGTTCAAAATGCATTTGATAAAGGTTTATTAGATCATTGATCAACTGGATACCCAGCCAACACACCCAAATGGGCCCCATATGGGCGTGTCTCTGGGCACCATGGGCTAACCCATATCTGGGTATTTACTGGTACTTGTCAGGGCTTCCAGATGGGGCCCATGTGGGCTCAGCCCAGAATATCAATATGTCATGTTCGCACGGCAAATCCTTCAATTGAAGAGTTTTGTTGCAAAACGCAACAAATCCATTCCAGAATTGAAGCATGTAGTGATTTTTCTAAGGCTACCGTATTGGCAATTATAGCACCTTGGACATAATGTGTACACCAGAGAGGACCACAAGACCTGAAAAATAGAATTTTGAGGAAAAATTGTTTGAAAACTTCATTTATCTATTCCTGCCCTACACCTTTGTGAAAACTCAGTGTCATTTTTCAAAATGGCGCTGATTGCGTTTTGGAACCAAACTCTTCAATTCATACTCATTTCTGAAAATATTCAATTAATTTACATTTTAAATTGACATTATATGCGTTTTAGTAAAAGTGGGTTTCATCTGGGTTGGAAACGGTCAAACTTATCAAAGGTGTCCCTGGGTTTCCCATGGGCTCAGCATGGGCAGCCAGATGGGGCCCAGGTGGGCTGAGCCCATGTACTGAACTTAGTTTTTAATGGATTTCTGGCATTGCAGATACTTAATTTATCCTCACTTGTCCCTTTTTTTCTAGAAAAATTAATACAAGTTCAAATCATTTTTCTTATGCTATGTTGTCTACCTGAGTTTCACCTGGGCTAGAGCTGGGCTAAGTGAGCTGAGGTCTGCATGGGTTTTCCATGGGCTTGGTGTGGGCTGCCAGGTGGGTCCCATGTGGGCCAGCCCACCAACTTCACTTTCTGGGCTAATTCTACCAACACAGCTTTCATGATCACATTTCAAAGACCTTTCCCCAAAAGAATGGGGTTCACCTGGGCTAGCCCTGGGCTAAGTGGACAAGTATTGTTCCTGAGCTTACCACTAGATGTCATCATTGGGAGTACATGGGATTTGATATCCTAAAGACATTTTCGTCTTAATTACAATGAGCCATAAATGCACAATTTCTGTAAAACCATTAAAATGAAACAGTTTTCACAGTACGTTCATAATATATGAAATTGTCTACACAAGTTTGCATATGAATAGAGAAACAAGGAGCATTCTGATACTGACACCTTTCCCCGTGATATGATCATAGTACATAATCCCAGGGCTCCCTCAGGTATCACTATCAGAGCTACGGGACTCTGACTGTGTCACCCAATGTGGTGCCTCTACATGGGTAAAATTCGACACGTGCGACACGGCGACACGGCCCTTTTAAAATCCGACACGTGCGACACGGCCCTTTTAAAATTCGACGGACACAGGCATTTTATAAGGCCCTAATATATTCTATATATATATAAAATTCGACACGGCGACACGGCACTTTTGCTTAAATTCGACACGGCGACACGGTCAAAATTGTGGGGACCCATGTAGAGGCACAATGTGATTAGAGTTAGTCAAAGGATGAATTTTGCTTCTTCTCCCTAGATAAAGGGAAGAGATAACATTAAATGCAGATAAATTAATTGACCCACTGGAATACTTATTGGTAACTACTCGTAACATATGGTCATCAACTACATAACAACTAAGCTTATAGCTAAAAAAAAGTTGTGTCTGTCCCCCCAGCCCCTCCCCCCAATTATGTGTTACCCAACTAAAGGAGCCCACCTGGGTCCCACTTAGATCTGAACAGGGCCAGCCCACTTCAGACCTGGGCAAGCCCTTCTGGGCCCCACCTGATAGCCCTGGTCAAAACGAAGCCCACTATGGTGTGTTGGCTGGGAAGGTTATCAAAAAAATTAATACAACATTTTATAACGTTATATATCGTTATATAACGTTTCTTTAAAACTGCTTACTATGGCATAGCGTTATATAAAGTTTTAAAACGTTATTTTGACGTAAAATGGTCAGAATAGGTCAGGGGACCGCTGACCAGGTTTTCTCTATATATGTTATGCATATATAAGTATCAGAATGCTTTAAAAAGCGACATACATATCTATATGGACATTACGAACACAAATACACTATTTAATTAAATCGAAAATAAAAATCTTCCCAAAATTAGCTCCTAACCTATCTTTAACATATTCCTCTCCTACAGGCTGGCTCGAGCTGTTTATAATCTGCTGTTTAAATTTTTGTTGTTTTCTTCTCTCTTTTATCTCGTTTCCTCCCTTTATTTTTCATGTTTGTGTTCGTTAATGAACAGTGCATTGCCTGGTTCAACTCAATTGTCCAGTTATCTTTAGTGAAAATCAATATAGGACATATCTACGTACATGCCCCAACTCTCAATTCATTTTCCACATTCAAATCTAATTGGTGGAGACATACTATCAGTTGCATGTACATCTTAAAAGCCAGTTTCCGGGCAGATAGACTGTATCATATTATGTGAAATGTGACGTAGCCATGCATATTATTGTAAATATGATCTAATTTGTATATAACATATGCACTGAAGGTGACGACCTTAGGCTATCATTGTGATGACCTAAGGTAGTCATATCTGATCCATATAGACCAAGGTTGTCATAATGACAACCTTAGGTAGTCACATGGAATGGGTAGTTGCGTTTAAATATGTGGCTGCAGATGGGTCAAAAGCGACCTGGCCACCTGGGCCGTTTTAGGTATGGTATTAAACCATGGAACAATATGCACCGGTGCATATAAAACAATCCCCCGAAAAAGTTATACGTACCCAGAAGGCGTCATACTGAGAGCGGTTGCCGCAGAACTGCGGCCAGTAGACTTAAAGCTGCCATACTACCTCAGATATATAGAACGTTCACTTTCTGAATATTTATAAAGGGTCTCCTTAGTGCAGTGTACTGGTAAGATCCCAATCAAATTTGTGGCTTTTAACTGTGCTAAGTTCAAAGATAAAGATCAGAAAAAATGGAATGCTTCCAGCATTCTATTCAGCACTTAATTATATCAACAAGTTGGCGCCATCTACAGTGTTACACTAGGAAATAGTAGACTCTGTTGGTAAGATCAGCAATGCAAGACTTGCAGGTAGCAGTCCACTCATTGCTGCCACCTGATGTCATTTTTTAACACTAACTTATCAAAGCCCACCAGAATATAAATAGTAGCTGGAATTAGAGTCTTGTTTTGCACATATTAAGAATCTTTTGTCAAAATAAATGACAGATTATAATAGGGAAAGGGTTATACAATTATCTGAGATACAAATGAACATAATATAGGTTTGAGTGTGCCAAGTAGTATAGCAGCTTTAAAGTTGTTAATTTTGGTATTGTCAAAATGACGACCCTGGGGTTTTCAGTGTGCTAGGCAAACTGACAGAAATACAATCAGTGTAACGAAATGAAGCTGAACGTACTATAAAAATATTCCAAATCTGCATAATAGTAATACGATGAGTTGCTTGATCTACCACCCGTGCATATTGTTCCATGGTTACTTAATTGGGACATGGGGCAAGTGTTGAGTACTGCCGCGGTATCATGTATAGTGCTCAGGCCACTGCTCACTTGAACAAAGGTTAATATGAAGGGTATTATGTGAACTTTGGAGAGGTCTTTGAGGGCAGTGTCTGTATGTTTATCCCTACTAGAACGTTTATCATGTAAAACCATATATATATACTGAACAGAAAGCAGACTCAGGGTTAGTTCTCAATCAAGACGACACAGTAGCATAGTGCCAAAGGGCCTTGATGCTGTGCACAGCTGGCCCAGCACTGACCCACACAGGACGACCATGGACAGCGTCTACTGGCCGCAGTTCTGCGGCAACCGCTCTCAGTATGACGCCTTCTGGGTACGTATAACTTTTTCGGGGGATTGTTTTATATGTATGCAATTATCGATTTTTCCACTTTGGTATGTATACATAGGGGGCGTGCTTATTGTGTCCCTCCCCCGTTTCAGCTATGACTTTGCTAATTGTGTTGATTACCTTTGAGAAAATGGATGACGATTCTTTTGGTTCGGACTTGCCCTGGGCCAAAAAAAAGAAAGAAGAAAAGGTGTATTTCAGGTTACATTTTTCTGAAAAGTAGCCAGAGATTGACTCGCAAACTTCAGTGCCGACTCGCCGACAAAATTGGATAAAAGTTTCTAGGGTCGTCACTGTTTTGCTAGGTAGGGTAGGGTAACCGGAAACACCTTTTTTGGCCTTGGCATATATTTATGGTAACGTAAACCTATAGTCATTGTATTACACAATGACTCAAGTTTCAAGGTTGCCTAGACTGAAACACCCATTTTTCATTTGAGAGGATTGGTGCTTGTCTGTTTGTCGTTTCCATACGTGTTCTATATTCTGACCTCGATCATCTATATAATCCTATCTTTAGATCTAGCTGTGTCATTTGCTAGGCCTATTGTGTGACTTAGTTAGTATAATTGTGAGTATGTGAGAATGTGTGTTTGTGATTGACAGTTGTGTACCGACTTATCTTAATAATGTCTTTAGTGTTGTTTTTTCTTACAGGCAGAAGTAGTTTATATTGATTATGCCACTATACGAGGAGGTGATACATATAATGGCACATCAGGAATGTTGGCCTCGTTATTTTTATATTCCTTCGCTTAGAACACTACTACGTACATATTAGAAATCACACATTTCTAGAAATGTACGCGGTCAGAATTTGATTTGATTTGAAATTCTTTTATTTATCCTGGCAGGATGTATGGCCTGGTAGACTGTTTTCAACAAGCACCAGCATTTTTCCGATGAGCGGAAGTTAATAAAGGCAACTAAGCCATATTTCATAGTATAATAGAAAAACACACACATTTTGGTGTAGTTCCTATTATATATAACTTACCTATCAGGTCTACTTTAGAGAATTGGTTAAGATTTTCTACTATGATAATGATCATTTAGACCAATATTTAGGTTAGTACACATAGTTACACAAGATAGTCTTCAAGATAGAATCGCATAAAGAGTCTCATCTCGGTAAACAAAAAATGTTATACAACATTATAACGTTTCTCTATGGCTCCTTACCATGGAAAACGTTATATAACGTTAGAAATGTTATTTTGACGTAAAATAACGTATTTTTATTGGTTGGGATCCGGGTCCCAGGTGGGAGGCCATAGTTATATCCCGGGCTGCTGGTGGGCCAACGATTTAAAGTGCCCAGATCCAACCCGCATCCAACTCACTTTGACAGAACACCATGAAATTTGAACGTTCATGGTACTTATCAAATGATCTGCTCATCCAAATTATCTCTAAAATTGAACGTTTATTGAGTCCTTCTTTTGTATTCTTTGGGTTACGGGCCCGCCGCAGTAGTATGACCCCCACCCCCCAACACACACATTAGAATAGAATTGTGAAACTACATATAATTGCTCTACATTTTGTATGTCTGTTTTTAAGGCGTGTAAATCAAACCGTTTTTAGGTAGTAAATTGTTAAAGACTACATTTTATTCAATTTTTCCTCCTCCGTACTTAGGAAGATTCTGAAGGCGTCCATAACCCAAATAATAATAAAAAGTGTGGCTGTAAGACCTCTCAAAAAAATAAAAAGGTTTCTCATCACCGCGCGCATCATAAAAATCATGTTTTAATTTGAGGAAAACCTTTTTTTTTTTGCTATTTAAAAAAAAAAGGGAAAACGGGTTATGGGTATATTTGGTATCACATTAAAGCTTATACTGCCATTAATGCAGTAAGACAGAAATAACTTACATTTTACCCACTTTTAAAGCTTTTAAAGATCAATAAAGTCTTAACTATTATAATGTGGATTTTGGTCCTGAAAAACATATATTTTCCTATACATTTTAGCCCGTGAGGTAAAATAAAAGCCTGCCTCGTCACATTTTTCGGTCATTGTTGATGAGAAACACTTTTTTTTGAGTGGCCTACAGCTGCATGGTATTGCTTATATTATGTTAGGTGACCATCCATTGTGGGTCACAATAAAAACTATAGCTAGCCTATTCGTTCCAAACTATATGCCAACTCATCTGTAAACCGGGATATTCCCAACCAGGTATTGTCTAGACCCACTTCACAGGTGATCATATAACTGATTTCATAAGTAATCTTAACATTTAGTCACGAGAGCTACCTATTCACCATTCATGTTTATTGCCTCGTAAATCGATTGGGCATATTATTAGGCCTTGTTTGTAGCTGATAAAATATGGTCCACTGTAAGTGTAAGGCCACTGGTTGGTACCTGAAAGTCAACAAGTGGTCAGTTACAACTGTACATTATGTAAGACCTTAGTCACCAACTTTAGCAGCTATAGACTCTATGTTACTCAGTCATTTGTATTTGAAAATAGTACTCCTAAAAACTTACAAAGTAAACTTTATGCACATGAAATTGTGCTATACAGATGTAGAGCCTATTCATCCCAAGTCTGCCTTGTAAAACCTGTAGAGCCTCCACTGAAAAGGGCCTCACCATCAAATACAATGTAATGTGCAAACAACCGATAACAGAAATGTCCTTATACATTACCTACCACAAATGGGAAGAAGATAGCACTAGTCAAAGCATGCGCCTATCTTGGTTCCATCCTTGACATTGGCCTCATATTTTATAACTTTTAAAGTTGGAAAAGTTAGGTGCAGTGTTTCCATAGAATGCAAACTATCCTCCCCAAAGTTGATTACTGCTCATTCCTCAACAATAAATAGCAGACTAAGATTGGAAGAATCCACAATAGACGTCTCCACATATGCTAGAAACATGAAATCAGGGGAAATCCTATAATTAATAGGGCGGCTCTCAGTGGACCCATTACTCACACACCCCAGTGGTGTATGTGTACTGAGGGCTCTGTCTATGAAGTCATTTCCTTAAAAATTATGGGTCTTCTCATCAATATTTAGACCATTTGCACCTAGGCCCCTTAGAATTAGACAAACATGAGAGATTCTATGCAAGAAAAAAGATGTATGTCCTCTAATTCTACAGGAAAGAAGTAGGTATTATTAAGGGGCATATGATTTTCATAAATTACAATGTACAATGTACAATATAGATTCATGATATTAGACATATACACAAAAGTTTTAGAGGAAATCAAAATAACTACTTTTTTCAACAGTGGGGTGCATAGTGTTTCAGAACAACTATTGATCAATGTGATCTCTCATAGAGGGGCTTTAAAGCTGCCATACTACCTCAGATATATAGAACGTTCACTTTCTGCATATTTATAAAGGGTCTCCTTAGTGCAGTGTACTGGTAAGATCCCAATTAAATTTGTGGCTTTTTACTGTGCTAAATTCAAAGATAAAGATCAGAAGAAATAGAATGCTTCCAGCATTCTATTCAGCACTTAATTATATCAACAAGTTGGCGCCATCTGCAGTGTTACACTAGGAAATAATAGACTCTGTTGGTAAGATCAGCAATGCAAGAATTGCAGGTAGCAGTCCACTCATTGCTGCCACCTGATGTCATTTTTTAACACTAACTTATCAAAGCCCACCAGAATATAAATAGTAGCTGGAATTAGAGTCTTGTATTGCACATATTAAGAATCTCTTGTCAAAATAAATGACAGATTATAATAGGGAAAGGGCTATACAGTCATCTGAGATACAAATGAGGATGATATAGGTTTGAGTGTGCCAAGTAGTATAGCAGCTTTAATAACTACAACCCTTTCATTATGACTAATTATTCTTGAGAATATATGATGAAAGGCTTGTAGTTAGGAAAGCCCATCCATGAGACATCAAATGCATAAGCAGTTGTTATGAAACACTATGCACCCCACTGTTGACTGTCAGCAGAAAGCCAGGATGGTGCGCAGGGGCTAGGGCAGTCACCCCCAACCAGGTCCTGTCTTTATGCTGTCATGCATGAGTGACCTAGTCACAGTGTACCTGTGAGTGCCACTGATAATACTATAATGTACTAGGCAGATTGGGGTTTTGAAAATGCACCTGCAAACTGCGTTTCATCTTTACAGAGATAATGTATTTTCTTCTGGGTTGTAGCAATGGACTTGTCAGAGTCTCCTTCACCGGATTACCAGACTATTATACTATATTATGTATATTATATTTTCTTGTAAAACAAAAAACACCGAACATCCCTACCTATAATTACACTTCATTCTAATTGTACAACCCCACTCCCTGCGTTCCACAGGAAGGCAATGTAATCAACTCACTTCTTTCTCGTTCAAAAAACACTTAGATCAAACCCTCACCCTATATTTAAACCAGAACTGGTTTTCTACCCACCTTCACCTTGAGGCAACCCACGACCGAGTTTTATAAAACTTTAAAAGAGTCCTTTCTACAGAGGTGCCAGGGAGTGGAACAATTAACTCCTTCTCAATTTACCCTTATTACAAATAACCAAAATTTACGGCTGTGCCAGCCTAATTAGGCACAGCAAAAAACGGCCACATCATCCACATCTCTAGTTTTAACACTTGTACAACATTCATGTTATCTCTGATATCAGGTTTGACCTGCTCCTGCTGTGATATCTCTTGTCAATGATCTCTTGTAGAGAGGATTGATAATTCCTCAGCAAACTCGAATACCTTCTGCATATTCATATACATTCATGTAGGCTGATGTCAATAGTGAATACCCATCCCGTGCAAACCCATTCAGCTGTTGTTATAACCTGCTTACAAGAAGACTGGGCGTCTGTGTTATCTGACAAAGGGACATAGATTGAATAGATCGCAACGACTAATTATTACCAGGATCTTATACAGCGGCTTTCTACAGAAAATAAGAATTTTTTCAACTGAAAATTGATTGAATGCTGTACACTAGATGCCAATGTACAGTATCTACACAACATGTTAACAAAGTTTGCGCAGTCTGCAGTGTTTTCAAAAATGGTTTTGTCTACATTTTTGGCTGTAGACATGAGAAATGTGGGATGTATTTGATGCTGTGTACAGGATATAGAGCTTTGGTAAGATGTGTACGGGTTGCCATAAGGGAATGAAATCACTCCTTCAGGGTCTGCATCCACATTGAGCATCTGCATGGGGTGTCCGCATGAGAATATCTGATATCCACATGGGGTGCCCGGATGTCTCATCGTCTGCAGGGCAAAATTTGGCGCTCCCACTTACTGAAAGAGCGTTCCAACTTTATCTCAGTCACATGGCAGCATCATACGAGTCTAATCCAGTTGAGGTAGGGGCATGCTGATCCTACAACCTATAGTTGGTCAGTTACTGTGTGTTGATCAGTCACTCTGTGTATTCCCCAGTCACTGAGTGTATTGATTAGTCATGTGTGTATTCATCAGCTTTGTTAGTGAGGGCAAAAACATTTGACAGGTCCCAGGGGGGAGGGGAGCAAAATGCCTCCTAATCCTAACCCAGCAAATTAGTTTGACTTAGTTTCTGGAACGTCCTTTTTGTGTGACTGTGTCCTATGGAACTAATTGGCACAATGTGACACCATACCCCATAGGACAAGAAGTGGCACATACTCACACATATTCACACAAATTCACACATATTCACACAGCATCATGTACCATGGCACAAAAATGTTTCCAACCATATTGTTTCACTTTTTAGATTTTTTTGGAAAAAGAAAGGAAAGTCTGTTTAGTTTGTAATACTCATTATATTTAGAAGTTGGCATAGGGCACCATGGCAGAAATCTGTTAGTGCACTCCCTGCTGTATATGGGCATATTATCTCATTCAACAATATTGCTACCATGGTAGTGAAGGCCTTATGAAGTTGTGTACAATTCATGCCAATTATCAGCTGTATACACTTGTAACAAAAGGTCAGACCTTTATCCAAACAAGATTACCAGAGGAAAGGTGTCTGTGGTCTGTCCCTCTTAATGCCGCTTTAATCAAATCATATGGTGTGTTTTTCAATCACTAATGGAACTTGATAGAATTAGAGGTGTATAGCTAGGTCTAAGTTGCATTGACAACATGTTATCATGGTTAAAAACAATGAAAATGATTCCATTTCACCCATGAACAACAAAGATGACACCTGGTGTCAAAACCATGCACTATTCAAACCTGACAAAGTGATAATGGTTATGTTTGAAGATGTGTGAGTGTGTGCCAGAAGGGAAACTAGGTGACACTGCATCACACAAATACCTGTTATGTGTGACACCAGGTGTCATCAAAGTTGATTATACCCCTTTTCCTGATTAAAGAGAATGATTTTCTTTAGCTATAAGTATCTAAACAGGGTCCCAATGTATTGTGAATCAGACAATGCACCTGTCCTTCTATTAACATTCATTATGTATGTAAATAGATGTCATATCATTTTAATGAAAGCAGCATTAAGAGGTCCAGATGCTAGACACCTTTCCTCTGGTCATCATGTTTGGATAAAGGCCTGGCTATCTCCTGCTGCTCATGTGAACTCTAATGTTGATGGTTATAATGGTACATATATTCATCAGCCCTATGTTGAAATGCTAGGAACCTGATTGAATGAGTTTGTACAAACCAGCAGCACACACACCAATAGTGTGCTATGACTATCTATGTCAAATACTGCTGGTTGTAAAAAGTATTACAGTATTTCCTATCTTTTAGTTATTCATAATGAAACTAAAAATACATGACTAAACATTTTGGTTTAGGGCATTATATATTTTGCCATTTGATGTGAATAAGCTTTTTAAAAATCAGAACTGTGTGAATCTGTTCCATGGAACACTGTGTCAGTGTGTGTGAGTCTGTTACATGGTATACATGTCACACAAAATGCACGAAATGAGCACACAGTTCCAGGGGTAAAACAGGGTGAAACAATCTGGAACTAATTTGCTGGATAAATCATCAACATTCTTAGCGAACTCATAATTCTTTTTCGTCAATGTCATGCCCCTCGCTATACTATTTGCCATTTTGTACCATATTCCTGGATCCACACATGTTTCCACATAACCCAAACCTTCCCATCATGTTTTCATTTCAACTGAATATTCAACTTTTATGCATTTTACTATACCAATCTTTGACACATGCATGTACTGATTACAGATGTTATTTCCATTATTCTCCTTTTTGTTCCCACAGAGTAACGCCTTAACATTAGAGACAAGCAATCCTGATTTCACAATCTGCTTCCAACGGACGATATTATCATGGCCACCCGCCATCCTATTAGTAATATTTGTACCACTTCACCTCTGGTCAATAAACGACAGAAGGAGAATCAACAAAGTTATGCAATTTAGTTGGCTAAACCTCATTAAAACAGTAGGTATTTTCTTTCATTATAGTAACAGAACAAAATGGCACGACCGACCTAGCTCACGGGAGTGCATGGACAAACGTTTAGAGTGAGCCTTAACCCAGTCTTACATTTGTCTTACAACCTGATCTTATATTATGCAGTCTTACTCTGTTTCCTTACTCCCGTTTTTCTTTTTCCCCCTTGTTTAGTAACAGTGGAACCTTTTATCAAGACTTTAAGATCAGGTTGTGAGACATATGTAAGACTGGTTTAGGACTCACTATAAACATTTGTCCTTGGCGTTGCGTGAGCTAGGTGCCATCTGCAACAAAATGTATGCTTATGTCTATAAACTTGCCTTAAAGGTGTACGGTTTTGCATTGATTAGCTTTATTCAATAGTTCTACTAGTACTCTCTCTCGCATTAATAGTATTTCTCATTAGATTGTCATTTATTGCAGATAATATGTCTAATACAAATTGTGACGTCATTATTGATGATATTCTGGGTAGCCAGGCCCACTACGACAGGCGATATGTATGCTACCCCAGCTGACTATGTGTCTACCAGTCTTCGCCTTGTCACATTGGTGAGTTAGGGCTGAATCACATATTTCCAGTTTGGGGATAGGAGAATGGTGGATATAGGGCGTCGTAATTTCCCTACTAGCAAACACACTGTGGCCCCGGACGGGGCCAGACTGTGTTTGCAAGTCTGGCCCGGAGTGGGCTAACCGACGGGCTCCCGTCGGTTTAGGGCACTGGATTTTGGTCTGGCCCCGTGCGGGGTTTCCCATGTTGGGCGCAGATCGGGTTTTGGTCGGGAAGCCCACTTTGGGCTCAGATCAGTTTTTGGATGGGCTTCCCACTTTGGGCTCAGATTGGTTTTTGGACGGGCTGAAAGTGGGTTCAGATCGGTTTTTGGACGGGTTGAAAGCGGGCTTAGATCGGTTTTTGGACGGGTTGAAAGCGGGCTAAGATCGGATAATTATGGGTTTTTAGAATCTATTCAATCATTCTCCAATGATTTCTTGTATTTGTTGAACCAGATATCCTAGGTCCTGCTAATCAACCCAAGGCATAATCATACTCTTCCTACCCAATAATGGAAGTATCAAGCAGGCCTATTATCATCAGGTTTGAGCCACATGCAGCATAGACAAGTGTCTATGGTGCACATTGGCCTTCAAAGCCATAGCTCATACCTAGATGGGGCACATGAGTCTTGTATTAAGGTTGTAATGCCACAGAAATAGTGTTTACACTGGATAGCTGCTTAGAGAACCTCCTTTTCATCATTCAAATATATATTCTATCTTATTTTCAAACTGTGAGAACATCTATTTATTGTTTCCTATTCTACATCACTTTAACATTGTATTGTATTATTATATAATGTCAATTTCATCTGGCTTTGTTGGAAAACTCTAGATATTGTATAGTAGTGACATCTGGTGTCAATCATCAGAACTATTAGACCAGTTGCCCTGTCCAAACCCAACCTCAGCCCTCATCGGCCCGGAGTGGGCTAACCGACGGGCGTCCGTTGGTTTAGGGCACTGGGTTTTGGTGTGGCCCCAAGTGGGCTGCCCGAATTGGGCTCAGAACGGGTTTTGGACGGGTTTCCTGTCATCTGGCCAACATGAACCCAAAGCGGGTAGCCCTCTTTGAAACTGATCTGAGCCCAAATCGGGCAGCCCGCTTTGAAACTGATCTGAGCCCAAAATGGACAGCCCGATCGGGGCCACACTTCAGCCCAGCCATCTGCCCAACATGAAACCCAGCTCAGTTTTGCCCGACTTCAAACAGCCAATCCGAGCTTAAACCAAATTGGCCCCGTGCGGGCTTGCTACTAGGGCTATCAGAGTGCCCATATGGGGGAGTAAAACTGAATAAACCTCAACACTGGAGAGGGTGGTGGTGATATTTGCCATCGTGAAGAAATCTTCCATCCTCCAGTAATAAATCACTCATCACTTATGTTACTGGTACCGTCTATATGCATACTAACTCACCACAGGGAAAGGATTTTTAATCTAAAATTGGGACTGATCTGATTCCTCTTATGCTTACGTGTAAAATTAAAACCTCTGCAAATCACCACTAACCAATGAGGAAACACTTTATAAATGACACGTGTTTGTTGCACACATAGATAGCAGTGCTGTTCCTGCTCAGATGGGACTTCATGAAGGGTGTTTGTACTTCTGGTATCCTCTCCGTCTTCTGGTTACTTACCCTCATAGTAGAAATCTTCCAGTGCCGATCTAATGCCATGCGTAATGGAGTGGTGGTAAGTCCTAATAACAGTATATAAGCTTATATACCGTACCCCAGACCGTATCTTCTGCTGCTCATGTCTATATAGCTATATAGCTGATTATATATATATATATATATATATATATATATATATATATATATATATCATACATGATTTATCATAATCTCTCCTTCATCATGTATCTAATCGAACCCCCCTTTCACCAAAATTAACAAGTTATTGTATACATATACCACATGGAGATGACCCTTTCATATCATGATTATTTAACCCTTCCAGCCTGCATATAAAAGGGTTGTAAAATATACAAAACAGTGTCCATATGTAGCTCTATACCTATTGGTGTATATAACCGTGTGTTTGATGCAGGGTGTCGGGCAGGACACGTCGTACTTCGTCACCTACAACATCTACTTCGGCTGTGTCTGCCTGCAGTTCTTACTCACCTTTCTAGCAGACAAAGTAACTCAACCCAACATGTCAAGGGTAGCTCCCCATGTCCTGGAGGACAAGACCATGCAACACAAGGAGCAACTCAAAGAGGACAACAACATTGTATGCATGATGTTCCATACACCAAACGATTAAATATCCTTTGTAGCGCTTAGAAGTCTTCACATGTGATTGGTTGATTGTCTGTATTTATTTCAATGATTTAAAAATATCTATATAGCTAGCGTAAACATATCATCTTACAGCAGGGAGGGATGAGGCATATATTTTATCGGTGCAATTTAGTTCCCTTGTTAACTACTGGCATAACCAGTTAATAATTCACTATAATCAATAATGCTAATATACTACCCTAGGAACCGGAACCTTGTCGAGAAGACCTTGTGAGCTTCTGGTCAAAGCTGTCATTTCAATGGCTCATCCGGTGAGAATGATTTCCTTACTACACTACCTATATATATGCTGTTGCCCAAAATTAACATTTCCTCATTACTTTACCTGCAATGAAGTTGTGAATAAATCAAATTGAGCTTATGGAGCTTATACCAGAAGAGTGGTTCCTTATTCTGCATCCTTCTTCCTCCAGAGATATATTCAGGGGCTACAAGAATCCTATTACATTTAACACACTCTATGATCTACGACCAACATTCAAGTGTGACCTTTTGCTGGAGAAATTCTCAAGGAATTACTACAGCAAGAACAAAGATATAAAGAGGTAGGTAAATTGTCAACAGGTTACATGGTGTAAAAATCTAGATAGGGTAGGTCGGATTTTAAAAATTTCCTTTTTTTAATCTTTGGCCTGAAAAGCACCCAAAAATCAACTTGCAAACTTAAGCGCTGACGGCATCCACTCATGGACTATCAATTGACTCTGAAATAGCCCCAAAATTACTTAGAATATAACTATTTCTTCAAAATTGGATTATAGGTTCTAGGGTCGGCCCTGTTTTGCTAGGTAACAATACCTTTTTCTTTTTTTTAATTTGGTCTAATTTGCACACTCACCAAATATAGCTAGACTAACTCTGTATATCGCTCTCTAGGACCCTAGGTAGATCAATTAATTCGCTAAGTGCTTCAAGAAAAGATATGGTATAGACCTATTTCCAAGCATCTGGACGGGTAGAGGCAACAGTAGGCAGGTTGGCAGGCGTATACTGTACGTGAGAATCAGTTCCTATTACAACTACCAGGTGACATCACTGAGTCAATGGACCACCATAAACCCCTGCCTGCTTATGGTAATCTCAAATCTCAACCAGTGGGATGAGTCCATCTATAACCAACCAATGGCTCCCGGGTTACCATTTAAATAAATGGGGTGACGTTTGGAAACAGTTCAGAATTTGGAGACCATATTCACGAATGACACTAAGGATGCATTGGTCTGACTATTGACGTTGAATGAAATCTGAAATGGTCACCTTGATGGATTTCCCAGCTTTGGTTTATTATGAATGGACTGACCCAGTGGTGAGATTGTGTGAGTGTTCTTATGTTTGGATGTTATCTAGATATTTCACTTGTTAATGAGAAGTCTATTGACACAATATATGTCCATTTGCTCATAGAAATACACCACCTATAGAGGTTAAATATACATACATGGCATCCATAGCATAACTACCAGTATCAATATTAACATGATCAAAAGAGAAATTTGTGAGCTCACCAGTTGGGATACTAACTTGAGAATCAGTGGATGCATTCTATGGTCATTGAAATGTGTATCATCCAAGGTATTTAGTACCACCAATGAATGACATCGGGACATGTTTATTGACAGATAAAAAGAATAAATCTTTGTACAGAGATGAGAAATTCGGTAGTGGAGATTGAGATTGTTAGTATGTGGGCCCCCCTAAATTATAGTAAGAATGTAAGAGTAATGAATAGGAGGTAGTATCAAGTGGCGGAGGAGGGGGAGGGGAGAGGGGCAGTGAAAAGAAAACAGGGGGAGGGGGTCTGAGGCGTACTAGCCTCTTCTGCATTGCAGGAGTTTGTTCCTGCTCCCTATAAGGTTGGTCCCTAACCTTTTCTTGAGCTCGTTCTCAAAGGTTTCTTTGCTCAATGCTTCTTGCGTATAAACGGGGAGATTATTCCAAAGGCCCCTTTCTTACAAACGGCCCCTATCTTACAAACTGATCCTTTTTGTTAGATAGGGACCATGTCAGGACCATATCTGTTAAAAAGCCCCTATCTTACAAAATCGTTTGTCAGATAGGGCGTAGGCCAGGCTCCTAACTTCCAAATATTTGTGCCCAGTCCCTAAATCGCCATTTCTTCACCAACAAACTTATTAATGTGACAATTGGCATTCATGTTAAAGTGAATTGCCCCTAGCGATGCCAGCATAATCAAATAATCAGGTCATATTTTATTGCAAATCAAAGTTGTTTATAATTTTTAAATCCATGTCATAAATTGTGACCATGTTGATGAAATATGTATTACTAATTAGGTCAATCAATAATTAGGTCAGTCATATTTTATTCTTAATGAGTTGTTTTATTACCCTTTCAAGACAATTCATGAGAATGAGACTATGGTGATAGTCAAATGATTAAGCTTATGTCATTCTCAATAATTAGGTCACTGATCCATTTTCACCAATGAAGTTTTTTCCGACCTTTTAAATCCATGTCATAAAAATGTGACCATGCAGATGATAAATTGGTCAAGTAATCATTTTTACAGAAATTTGGCACTTCATTTCGTTACTGTATAAATTTTCACGCTGGACAAATTTTCGCGGGAAAAGCGAAAATATGTAAAGCGCAGAAATTAATGTTTACAGTATTCCCAAGCGTTTTTCTCGCCAAAAAATAATGTTTTCTTGTTAGCTGGATACATTGACATGGATAAAGTGCTAGGCTATCTTTTTGTAAGATAGGGATTTTGTAAGATAGGGACTTTTTTTAAGATAGGGGCCTGACATGGCCCTATCTTACAAAGTGCCCTTATCTTGCAAATCTATGTGAGATAGGGTCTGTTTATCAGTGGCCCCTATCTTACAAAAAATTGTGAGATAGGGACCTTTTGCAAGGCTGCAGGTGGTCCCTATTTTACAATCGGCCCCTATCTTACAATTTTTTGTAAGATAGGGGCTGTTTGTAAGATAGGGGCCTCACACCGACCCCCTTTAGTAGGGGGTCCGCTTGTAACCTTCATTCTTAGGGCGACGTCTTGGGAAAATTATAGTCTCCAGCCCCCCCTCCCCATTTCACCCTCCACTTCATGTTTCTCGTTTTCCATAAAACTTGAAGAGCCTGTAAGGCCAACAAAAAAGAAGGTTTGTGTCAGGTAACATGGGCAGAAAATGTAGGGTCGGTAGGTCGGATTTTTATTTTTTTTTAACTTTTTTTTTTTAACATGAAAGTACTAGCCGGCCGGCCGGAAGACCCTAAATTTGACCAAAAACGGGTAAAAATACAGAAATTTCATCAAAATTGCATAAAAAAACCGTAGGGTCGGCCCTGTTTTGATAGGGTCGGTCGGGTGACCTGAAACAAACCTTCTTTTTTTCTTTTTTGGCCTAATCATTATAAGTCTTGTTTCAGCCCGACTGAGGTGCCCAAAGGACACAAGGCCCACCGCCCGCTGTGGTTAGCAATACTCAGGTGCATCGCTAGTGACTATGCACCTGCCGTCACCATCCGGGTTTTGTCTATCCCCATCGCCTTCATCAACCCACAGCTTCTAAGGTAGAGCTTAACAATTGTACATACAGACGCTCGTCGGGACACGTGGAAAAATTCGATTTATTCAAGATCATTTTAAGATTATCTCCAGAAGACTGAAGACATTTATCATACATGATTAACACGAGGTGGCACCACCCATTTTTCTTTTTTGACCCTTATTTACTTATTGTTGGTAATATATTGTATCATATCGGGGGCTCTGCCCCTGAAGTCCCTTTTCTTTCTTTTTCGAAACTGATACCAAACATAGCTATGAATGGACAACTGCGTCAGGTATAATACAGTGGTGCCACCTGGTGTTTAGGCCACTAAAAAAAAAAGTTGTTTCTCATCACCGCGCGCATCATAAAAATCATGATTTGGGGAAAACTTCTTTTTTTTTTTTACATTTTTGATGAAAAATAATTATGCTAAAATTGCCAAAATATTGGCAAATTTGGTATCTAATTAAAGCTTACGCTGTCAGCAATGCAATCAGCTAGGTGTAACTTGCATTGTTACAACTTTTGCTGATCAATAAACTCAAAATTACTAAAATGTGAAAATTGATCGCGAAATGTCCAAATTTCCCTATGTAAATTGCCCCGAGTAAAAAAAAAAAAAAAATTAAATAAAAAACGCCCTCGTCATATTTTTCATTGCTTGGTGATGAGAAACAATTTTTTTTTTGAGTGGCCTTAGAATCTTAAATTTAAGATTGTCATGTTTTTAAGATTGCCCATTATAAGATTGGAAAGATTTTCTTGTCCACGTTCCCACGAGAGTGTGTCCCGACGAGCGTACTATACAGACAGAGGTTCTCGATGATCTGCCTGAACGACAGGTCTCTCCACGAGTGATGCATTGGATCATCTCCGCTCGTGGAGAAACAAGGAGGTCAGACTGGTTCAAGTAGATTTATCTGTTTATTTCATCTAAGTCATTGGTGTCTTTTTTATTTTATCAAACTCTTCATTGAACGATTTTGTTCATGGCTATCTTCATCACATCACAGTAGAGAATGGAGCCATGGAGAATGAGCTTCAGTTTCTCCACGGAACTGCGGAAAATATTGGTTCTCCACATCACATAAGCCACCTCCCTGCATTTTATTGTGTAATATAGCTACATTTCCATAAAAATTATGTTATAACTAATATTATTATTATTTTCTAGCAAATTAAGATCACTGGAGATTGATACACTGTTTCAATATCACAAGGACATTGACTTCAAATCGTAATTTTCAGTGGGCTTTAACTAAACCAATACCAATCTGTCGCTGCATTGGGGCTGCATATAGTTCATTCGTATAATGTATATTTTAGATTACTGATAGACTTCGTCGGTAGTGATGATCCTCAAGTTTGGAAAGGGATTGTTTTGGCGGCATGCATGTTGGTCGTTACCTTCACCTTTTCCGTACTTCTGAACAACTTTCTACATCTGGCCTTTGCAGCTGGGACAAAGGCTAGATCACTTGTCAATGCTATTGTATATAGGAAGGTGAGAATCAATGTATATGTCATGCGAATTTTTGTATAGTAAACTGTTGACAGCTCATGCTCATATAAACTTAATGAAGAAAATGCTAATTAAAGTGCAAATATGGTGCCTTGACAATCGTATATCCGACACAGTGTGACATCTTCATAATTATCCTACTCTTCTTAATACATAAAATATGGGGCCCGGGCTACATACTCGTCGGGAAATGTTGTTATTATTAGAAGGTCTGGTCATGCAGCTATAGGTTAAGTCCTCGCCGTCTTTGCCATATATCCATTTACAAAACCCCCATCCATCCCGACAGGCGCTTCGGCTGTCCAGTACAGCGAGAAAGCAGACGACAACTGGACAGATAGTGAACCTGATGTCTGTAGATGCACAGAAGATACAAGACATGTACCTTTATGTGACGCTGATGATCACAGTACCCCTCACTCTGGCTGTCACTGTATACTTCCTGTGGCAAATTGTCGGGCCCTCATGCCTCGCCGGTCTTGCTGTACTTCTATTTCTTATGCTACTGAATGCAACCGTTCTGGCCGATAAGGCCTATGGCCAACAGGTATGACTTATTTTCTGAACATGTCAGCAATAAGAACCACCCCTCGCGATTTCCGCTAGGCCCATCTTTATCTATTATATGAATTAAAATACCATTGGACATCAACGTTAGTTGGACACAAGCGTCTGATCATATTGGTACAGTGGCAGTAATTGCCCTTTAACGGGAGAGCAATAATAAAGGAACAGTACCACGCAGTTACATCTCAAAGCATTGACAGTTCCAGAATGACACATATTACGAACTAAAAATGTGCATGAGAAATTGTTATTTACAATGGATGTTGTGATAACAATATACTACTGACCACAACAATGACATCCCATAATTATCATGTGGAAATTAATTCATCATGAATATTTTTGAATGATCCATACATATGTCGGCTTATGCCCGGTACTATTTCAATTCAGAAAATACAAATGCACAATAAGGATAAACGTTTCAGGATGATGAACGAGGTTCTTGCTGGAATGAAAGTGAGTGCCCCTATTTGACTTCAACATCGATTATTGACTCAGGGTTGTCCCATGAGTCTAGTAAGCCACCTCCTGGCCAGTCGTCAAGACATCAGTTTCGACTATAATTATCCCAGTGGGCACAGACCACTTATGTGACATGTCAGTAAACTACTGCGTCATCTGGCATTTAGGCCTGCTATATATAAATGTAATGTTTCCATCAAGATGACACTAGGTCCTCGGCCTGGCCTCACCCACCTCTCAACCAACTTTGACCCAAATCACTAAAATACGATTGAGCACATGGATTGACCGTAGTTTTGAATAACAAACACATTCCTGCACTCAGAAACAAGTTTCAGCTAAAAAAGGAAAAACATTGCTGAACAACCGAGTACAGAATATCCAGTACCCCGAAAGCCAAAACTGAATACTGAAAGTATTGATTGAAAACCCAACCGAGAATTATTTGTGATGTAAATCACACAACCAATCATTCCTCCAATTCATCAGGTATTGTACAACAAATTGTATTCAGGATGTTTTCACATAATATTTTTAAACTATCGAAACTGTTTCAATGAATCACTATAAAAGGAGCACACCGTAAATATAGTTAACCACTTTATAATCATATTACATCCTTGCATACTAACTGATATTCCCATGGCCCACTCATTGCGTTGAATGTAGCAATCTGCAATGTTATATTGTTTACACACAGGTATTGAAACTATATGCGTGGGAACCATCATTTGAGGACAAGATCAATGACTCTCGGAACAAAGAACTAGACACCCTCATACGGATAAACTGTATCAATGCATTTAATGCAGTGACAGCTCTGTGCACACCATATCTGGTAAATATGCTCCAATCACATTATCGGTCATATGTCAATCAGCAAGCGTTTTGTGTGTATCTTAATGTAGAAATGTAGCAGCTTTTAATAAGGTGATAACACATGTGCAATTCGTCGAGATGTCATATAGTTTCAATACAGTCATATACAATTGCAGCATACATTAGATTGACTTCAAGAGGTAGGGGAGAGAGGGGCACGTTGAGCCACTTATGCACATTTATTGTTTTCCTGACTTTATCATGGTCATCTGAACTTTGATTTTGTTTCTAGCAGTTACCTTATATCATTGCCCTATATGACGGCCCATGGCAAAGCAAGTATGGTCGTTTGTTGTATTTCTTTTGATTTTTTGAAAATAAAATCTTTGGGTGGTTCAATGTGCCCCATGCCCTGGGCAGGTTGACCCACCCACTGAGGCACCTTGAACCACATAACTTGAATGGTCCAAGCAATCAGCAATATGGATTCATCATTGAAAGTTAAGGTGGAAATACATGCTATCGTCACTTTTGCATAGGATTGAATATGAAAAATACATATTTAATGCATACAAGTCACTAAATTATAGCTTCTAGTTTAATCACTGGGTTAGAGACTTACACATTTTCCTATAGGTTAATATAAACCATCTTCAGAGGATTGCTGTTATTTGCATGTGTCATATAAATCTTTAATTATATTCTTTTATGATATAACAGGCTGTTCTGCTTTTGAAAAAAGATACATCTGAGAATAAACACACTATGAAAATGCTACGAAATAATTTATCATCACAACTAACAAAACATGTATTCTATCGTACATGTATAACAAAAGTGTATATTAATATTGTGTCTCTTTCTGTGTGGCTTGATTCTAATGAACAATGGGTGGTTTAACCCATAGGCCTACTTGTTGGGTTAGCCTATGGTTGACCCAGAGATGGAACTTAGCAACATCAGCTCATCTATTGCCTACAAACTAACAAGGGGACCCTAAAAAGTCTGCCCTCTGGTGAAAAGTGGTGATACTTTGTCCCTCTATGCATTGTATAACTCCCAGCCAACACACCCAAATGGGCCCCATATGGGCGTGTCTCTGGGCACCATGGGCTAGCCCATATCTGGGTATTAACTGGTAATTGTCTGGGCTTCCAGATGGGGCCCATCTGGGCTCAGCCCAGAAAATCAATATGTCATGTTCCCACTGCAAATCCTTCAATTCATACTCTTTTCTGAAAATATTCGATTAATTTACATTTTAAATTGACATTATATGCGTTTTTGTAAAAGTGGGTTTCATCTGGGTTGGAAATGGGCAAACTTGGCAAAGGTATCCCTGGGTTTCCCATGGGCTCAGCATGGGCAGCCAGATAGGGCCCAGGTGGGCTGAGCCCATGTACTGAACTTAGTTGTTAATGGATTTCTTGCATTGCAGATATTTTAATTTATCCTCACTTGTCCCTTTTTTCTAGAAAATGCAAGTTCAAATTATTTTTCTCATGCTATGTTGTCTACCTGGGTTTCACCTGGGCTAGAGCTGGGCTAAGTGGGCTGAGGTCTGCATGGGTTTTCCATGGGCTTGGTGTGGGCTGCCAGGTGGGCCCCATGTGGGTTAACCCACCAACTTCACTTTCTGGGCTAATTCTACCAACACAACTTTCATGATTATGTTTCAAAGACCTTTCCCCAAAAGAGTGGGTTTCACCTGGGCTAGGCCTGGGCTAAGTGGGCAAGTATTGTTCCTGAGCTTACCACTAGATGTCATCATTGAAAGTACATGGGATTTGACATTTCTTGTCTTTATTCCAATGAGCCATAAATTCACAATTCCTTTAAAACCATTGAAATGATACAGTTTTCACATTACGTTCATATTATATGAAATTGTCCACACAAGTTTGAACACGAATAGAGAAATGAGGAGCATTCTGATACTGACACCTTTCCCCAGGATATGATCATAGTACATAATCCCAGGGCTCCCTCAGGTATCACTATCAGACTCACAGGAACTCTGACTGTGTCACCCAATGTGATCAGAGTTGTAGTTAGTCAAAGGATGCATTTTGCTTCTCCTCCTTAAATAAAGGGAAGAGATGACACTAAATGCAGATAAATTAATTGACCCACTTGAATACTTGTTGGTAACTGCTCTTAATATGTATGGTCATCAACTACATAACAACTAAGCTTATAGCTTTAGAAAATGTTGTGTCTGTCCCCCCAGCCCCCAGCCCCCCCCCCACCCCCAATTATGTGTTCTCCAAATAAAGGAGCCCACCTGGGTCCCACTTAGATCTGAACAGGGCCAGCCCACTTTAAACCTGGGCAAGCCCTTCTGGGCCCCATCTGATAGCCCTGGTCAAAACGAGGCGGGCCCCAGATGGGCAGCCCATATGGGCCCCATAAGGCAGCCCATCTGTGACCCATCTAGGGCCCACTAGGGTGTGTTGGCTGGGCTGGACCTTCAAGACAGAGTTTTGGGTACTTTGAGCATCGTTCAACGTGCCCCAATTTTTGTGGTTCAATGTACCCCATGCCGACCGTCATCGATAAAGTTTATTTATTTCAAATTACATAACACCTTCAGGATTAAAATCAGGTTCTACGCAAGCATTCAGATATATTCTTTGACCTCCATATAGATGTTAGGCCAGCAATGTTTTGTAACAACATTAGAAAAAAAGTTCAACAATTGCAAATTTTTACTTTCAATGGCTTAAATCTTTCATGTTGTCTGAGCTTCTCCTTTGCATCCCAAAAAAAATATTATGTTGCTGCTCTGAACTGTCTATATAAGGGAGTAATGTGGTAGGCAAACTGCTGGAAAATTCCCAAAGGAATAGCAAAGAGAGCATGTGGTTCAATGTGCCCAGGTGGTCAACGTGCCCCTCTCTCCCCTACATTTGGTGTTCTATACAGACATAATAATTATACTCTTGATTGTCCATCTAGGTTTCCCTTGCCATCTTTGCGACCTATGTGCTGGTTGATTCAGAAAACGTGCTGACTGCAGATAAGGCCTTTGTTACAATGTCCTTGATAAACATTCTCAACTGGCCCCTTAACTTCATGCCATTAGCCGTAGCTAATACTTCACAGGTTAGATCTTAACAGAGCTGTGTAGTTCAAACACATTAAGATATTTGTGCATTTCCTATCCAATACATTACTTATTATCTTTTAAATGTGACATCATGTAGGGTATAGTTAAATTATATGACTAACATCCACAGTTTATCATTATAGATGGATAGCCTAGTACCTGGGACCTAAGGTCCATTATGTCAGTGTTAATATACCAATGACATTCCATCCTAAGGGCATTGTATCAATTCGAAGAACTCAACAATTTCTGGATTTGGATGAGCTTGAAGATGATGGTCCAAATATCGATCCGACGCTACGTGAGTTTCGGTATTTCTAAATGTTGTGTTGTCCTATCTAATATCTAATTTGGATCAACTCAATACCCCACGCTCGTCTCCGCATTACGACGCAATACTATAATAAGATAACAAAGTAATTAAGATAATCCTGCAGATCCGATACACCTCATTACACATAGTTACAGTCTGTCCACATGCTATGTTAGGGCATATTGCCACATTCCTTCAATCAAACGACGATAATCGTAGTAAAACATGCTGCAATAAATGCAATTTATTTATATTCCTTATGTAACTGCACATACTCATTCCATATGTTTTGCATCCTACATGAAAGCCTACATGATAAAACATCTCTTCATTTCAGAGGAAGATAAAATGGTGTTTGACAATGTTACGTTGTGCTGGGGTAGAGGGGAACAGCCTACCCTACAAGAGTACGTAACTATATACGTCATTCTTCTACTCAATACTGAATGATTATAGGCGCATATGTACATATCCATGACCTTTCGGATATTGTTGTCCGCCGTGAAAGATTACTGACTAGTATGCCCAATATCAGAGTTTTTTAAAACTCTGATATAGCTTGATATCGGAGTTTCTAACTCTGATTTATTACTCTGATATCGAGTGTATCACATTTTATGAGGATATGGTGAGATAAGTGCTGAAATAACAACCACCCATTATTGCCTCAATATCAAAGTTTTTAACTCTGACATCATAGTTTAAAACTTTGATATCGAGAGTGAGCAAATGGGTTACCACAGTTTGGCCTGGTTTACTTATTACATTCTCCTCGCACGCAGCATCAACCTGAGGGTGCCTGCCGGGGGCCTTGTTGCTGTTGTTGGTACAGTAGGCAGTGGGAAGTCTTCCCTTATCAACGCCGTACTGGGTGAAATGTTCGCAGAGAAGGGAAAGATCAGCTACAATGTAAGTCCAAGTACCATAATTCATCATGACAGAGCAAGTATCAAAGGAAGAACTGTAGATACCATTTGCACATCGTTTGATAATGTTTGGTGATGAGTGAAGCCCCACAGAATAGTATAGCATTAGCAACCATAGAAATCAGTTTGGTACTGCCAACATGGAACAATATGTATATACATTAGCATACAGCATGGGGTACTTTCCATTTATGTGACAGTACTATATAGATCAAACATCACACATTCTGCCCGTTACAGACACACCGATCCACACCGAAACAGGTGCACACTAATTTGCTGGATAATTATTGGTATTCAAAATGGAAATACCCTATCATACTCGGCATCTGTAAATAGAGGAAGAAGTGGAGAGTATAGATATAACATCCTGTTTATTTCCTTCATTTTGTATGACAGGGTAGCCTTGCCTATGTGCCACAGCAGGCCTGGATTGTTCATAATTCGCTGAAGGAGAACATCATGTTTGGTAAGGCAGACGACAAACAGAAGTACAGAGACGTTGTAAAGGCTTGCGCACTAGAGCAGGACCTGGCCATGCTTCCTGGTGGGGATGAAACGGAAATTGGAGAAAAGGTAAACAGGCTATCTTAATACGTTTGTATGATTACTGATCACACATTTAACCTCAATCAAAGGGGAACAAAACTGGGAGTGTTGACGCTTTAGTATTTGAAACTACAACTATAACTACCACCGGGTCTGGCTCATTCTGCTTTGTTTGGAAAAGTCACTAAAATGAAAATGAAAAGAAATCATTATAAATATGACCACAGTTGGGTGTATCAGGTGCGACATAACAGCTTATGGTGTCAGTTCTGCTGTGAAGTTGACATGATTAACCTTCGCATACCAAAGAAGGGTTCGTCCGTGGACAATGTCCTGTGGATAATGCCCGGTCAATCTTCTACCATCTGAATATCATATTCCTGGTTACCTCATATAGAGTCTTTCATTATATATGTATAATTATAAATCAATTGTTATTTAGTTTCATAGTGATACATTCGAATAACATCGAATTCACTGACCACAGGGGGCGGAGGGACACCAACCCAGCTAACAAAATTACGTTATTTTACGTCAAAATAACGTTTTTAACATTATAGATAACGTTTTGCAACACTGAGGAGCCCTAGAGAAACGTTATATAACGTTGTATAACGTTTATTGTTTACTGGGAACTACATGTACATGTTTACAGTTTAGGCCCAATCTCGTATATGTTCAGTATACAAAAATACAACTGAATAATATTATGTGCTTTCTCAGTTTCATTTTAGCCAGAAAGAACATGGCCTTGATAGCTCCTTCCCTTGTTATATATTCCTCCCAATATGTCCCTACTACCCACATGTTTTGCAGTAAAGGCTAATTTAAGGATAATACACAATGAGTCGAAAAACCGTTGATAAAATATAATATCATTGTGATATATACAGTGACATTAAAAAAAATCTAAATCATGGTTAATTGAATGGTTTAACATTGCAAGTGCGATTTTCCTTATACAATGTAGCATTATGAGTTTCATGTTTATTTGTACCCACGGTGACCCATAACAAATATTTAGCAATGTAGATGCACTATAACCTTTATTAAAGAAATAAAATGAGCATTGCTCTGCTTAAAAAAGCATTATAAGGGGTGCCCTCATTATGATTAGAGTCATGTCATCCCTAGGGTATCAACCTGTCAGGAGGACAGAAGCAGAGAGTATCATTGGCACGAGCTGTGTATCAGGACGAGGACATCTACCTGCTGGACGACCCCCTGTCTGCCGTGGATGCCCACGTAGGCAAACACATCTTTGAACATGTCATTGGTCCCACAGGAGTACTCAACCAAAAGGTATGTTATTGACAGACCTCACCAATGGACGATGAGAACTACTTAGGGAGTGCTCATTTTTTAACAAGAGGGGTGGGGGGGACGGTGAGATTTCGGGGGGAGCGCGCGAAATTTTTTCACCCCCCCCTAGAGGGGTCGAAATTTTTTACCCCCGCACCCAGCAGGCCGAAAATCGCGTAAGTTCGCGCCCCTTTGTAGCATAGTAACGCGCGGGCTTTTTCCTTCAAAACAGGTTGAATTTTTTTACCCCCACCCAAGAGGGGTCTAAACTTTTTACCCCCCCCCCGGTCAAGGGGTCCAAATTTTTTACACATCCCCCCCAATCCACCACCCCCCCCCCCCCTGTTGCTAAAAAATAAGCACTCCCTTAGTATATAACGATTAAGGGGTAGTTCATCATGATGAACACATAATGCTGTATAGCGATGTTGGCAATATGTACCGTTCTCTTTGATTCACAAAGATGACACATGTATTCATAATACTCCTTTCTCCATTTCTCCGCCACTGTGTATCGGTAATATTTTCTTATATTATCTCTTGTTGATATCACATCCGATGGACTGTGGTCATACTCCCACATTAAAAGCTCTGTTCAATAAGGCCAAAAAAAGAAAGGTGTGTTTCAAGTTACATGGTGAAAATCTAGGGTCGGTAGGTCGGATTTAAACAAATTTAATTATTTTAAAACTTTGGCCTGAAAAGTACCCAGAAATTGACTTCCAAACTTCAGCACCAGCTCTTCAACGATGGCCTCGACTCGCAGATTATCAACTATGAAACAGCCCCAAAATGACCGAAACTTTTTTTTTCAGAATCGGATAAAAATATCTAAGGTCGGCTCTGTTTGGCTTGGAAGAGTTGGGTAACCTGAAACACAACTTTATTTTTATTTGGCCTAACCTGTAATCATTAATTGTTTCCCATCTCACAGACACGTATCCTGGTTACACATGGCATGAACTATCTGCCTTTTTGTGACATCATAGTAGTGCTAAAGGATGGCAAGATCGAGGAAGTTGGAAAGTATGAGGAGCTTCTAGAGACTGAAGGTGCCTTTTCTGAGGTTATTAGATCCTATTTAGAAAATGATGTAATTGAGGAGCAACATGAGGAAGACACAGGAGGTGGGTCTACATTTAGGAAAATACAGACATTCATGATTTACATTTGATATTTTGGTTATTCAATCTAGCTATATCTATGAGGAGTGTAGTTATTATTTATTGATTCTCTCTTTTTCCTCCATCCATCATTCAGCGGTGAGGGAGAGATCTTCGTCACACTTATCTCACATTGACACCCATAGCATTGCTGGGTCTATATCCCTGGCAGGTGAGGTTGACTTTCAAGTCAGGCCATCATATTATCGCCAAATAAGGTGAGAGTCCCCCCCCCCCCCACCCACGCATTTGTTAAACCTTACGTAAATTCTGACGTTTCTCTAAGGCTACCTTACATAACTTTATATAAAGTGTCACATGTCAGGGCACTAGGCCATTAGACTGATATTAAAGAATAAATGGCATTAGGCCATACGCGTGGCGTTAGAGCCCAAACGGTCCCGTTTGAAGCCCAATGTCACGTTTGTGGCCCGGTGTTCCTACAAGTCCACAAACGTTTTCTTCACGTGTCCTTCTGATTTAAGTTTATCTATAACTAGATAATCTAACCTCATATCTAGGGTATACATGTCTACTTGATATTTCAGTCAAAAGAGCCACAATAGTCAGAAGAGCCACCCATCTATGGTGTCCGCAAAGACAGATGATGCTGATGACTTTGCTAAGGGGGTCCAACTTGTTCAGGAAGAAACGGAAGAGAGTGGCAGTGTGAGTATTCAACTCCCGATTACTGTATCGACATACAAAATACTTAACGTGAATATCACCTGAATTACATTGATGTATATTGATGTTGCAATGCAAATGCAATGCCCGATTTGTATTATCTATTAAAATCTATATTTTCAATTTAGAACTGATAAATAATAGGGATGTCATTGACATCCCATTTTTGTCGATTCCGATAATCACGATTTTTAGTCTCGATTTTCCGATGTTTGAACATGTCAAAATATAGTAGGCCACAGCATAGAGTGTATTTTACAATAATGTGAACTCAGTGCAGTAACATTTTGATATATCCTGTTCTATCCAAGGACCACAACATTCCTGGCCACGGATTGATATTTGTTTTTAGGATTAATTATTAGGTTTTAAAATTTTAATCATTAGAGACTTTAGGCATATTTTTGGGCTTGTATTTCATTTTGAATGATAACTTCTGTTCTAGATGGAACATTTACAAAATCCTTTCAGTTCTGAAAAGAGTATTCTCTCAGCTTTACAGGTACCAAAGATTGTATCGATATAATGATTTTCGATGCGATAATCGGAATTCAGGAAATGTCGGTATTTCTAATTGGGGTGTATCGATGACATCCCTTATAAATTTTGACTCTTAGCGATGTAAAGCAACACTGGTGTTCTAATTTCAGGTAAGCTGGTCGGTTGGCAAGTCCTACCTGAAGGCATGTGGTTATCTGATGACGAACCTTGTGGTGTGGTGTCACCTCATCTACATATTATTTCAGGTAGGTCCTTTATCACATTGACAACTGACATCTGTTAGGAGTGCATGCTCTATCTTTATGCTGGTACTGATTCATGAACATGGTGGTGAGAAGACATCATGTGACTACATTGAAACCCTATATAACAGTATCTATGCAATCCTTCCGAAAACCTACCGACCACACGCCGCGTATATAGATGATTCGCTGAGTCTTTATCGGGTTGTAAATCAGACCGTTATAAACGTTTCTAGAGATTAAAACAAGCATGCATATTTGGCATTCACATTACCCAAAATTGTGAATATTAGAATGTGTTTATATGAGAACACAGGGAAGCTCTGCTTATTCGAAGGAAATTCTCACTGTATTCTTATTCCTTTAGATAAAAGGTAGTTTCCTGAGGTTTCTCGGCCTGCAAAAAGTAAGTCTGCAATGTAAAACTGTCGGACTGAATGTCCCACATGGTGAAACTTATTCATAAAGACTGGTGCATGCTGCATTGTCTATTGGCAGTCAAACTGTTGAATATATACTGCAGATTAAAGGCCATGCTCAGTGGGCACAAAACTCAGTTCAATGTTGAATCAACATTGAGAACTCTTTATCAATTTTGATTCAATGTTCTGTGTCCACTGGTTAGTCACTAGTATTCACACTCATAGCTAATACTATATGTGCTGTTCACAACATTCAGATCCTTACAAACCTCTGGCTAACTGTGTGGACCTCTGATACAGCTGATAAAGCCGCAAACGCCACCTACGACCGTGATCTAGCCTTATACAGATTGTCCGTCTATGGCTATCTAGGGATAGGGCAAGGTGAGTTAAGCATCTCGAAGAACAGGTATAGCCAGAGCTACACTTAGGTGTTTCCTCATAAAATGGGAGACACTACTATCATTGTATCAGTGCCACCTTTATACAATGCCCAATATCAACCTACCAGATTGCATTTCCCATGGCATTAAGAATAAGCAAATTAAGTACCGCTTGACAGAGCCACACCCTTCTCTCATTGTGCCATTGTCAGTAAATGGGACAATAGCAATGAACCCTGACTTGATAATAGCCCCTTAGGTTTGGGGTAGTGCTCAGCAGTGAAACCATTCTCATGCGCAGTGGGTAATCACAACTACCTCTGCATTGGAGATTGCAGTGAACCAGCCCACAGCATGTGGTGAGGGCAAAGGGATGAGGGGAGTAGAGTGGCCACTGGCACTGTGGGACGTGATCTGGATCTGTTATAGCCTCCATCGGCCCTCCACTTCGTAAGGGCGATCGTGAAAATAAAACATGTTCAATGAAATATGAAATAAACAATCATGTTCTTAACCTGTGTACTCCGTCATATAATTGCCGAATTAAGCTATTACCTCAATACGTCCAGTGTTACATCTCATACCACACACGTCTTGTTGTGAACCTCAATACGTCCAGTATTATAACTCATACCACATACTTCTTGTTGTGTACCTCCATACGCCCAGTTTTATAACTCATACCACATACTTCTTGTTGTGTACCTCCATACGCCCAGTGTTTATGGCCACGACAGAGGCGTTTGCAGTGGCGTACGGCTGTTATAGTGCCTCCAGGGTGCTACACCAGCAGCTGCTGGCCCGCATCATCAGGGCACCCATGGCCTTCTTTGACACCACACCACTTGGTAGGATAATGAACCGTTTCTCTAAGGTAAGCCTTACTAAGGTGGACAAAATGATCATTAAAGATCTATACTAAATTGGCCTTATTCGGCCAGGTTATGTTTGTTCGGTATACTATTATTGGCTGTATATAGCTTATATTCGGCTCCTGTGGAGAGATAATCGGTTCAAAATCAGCGTGTGTGTATGTTTCGGGTTTGATGGAACATCATAGCATACCCATGTGACATCAGTGTCTTATTCTGTATTGAATAAGTAGCCTATTTCCTTCAGATCCTCTTTATTGTCATTCTTCACTATTTCTGTGGATTGAACTATGATATTGGTACATTAATGGATTCACACTGTACTTATATACGGCTCTAACACTAATCGCGGTATGTATCAGGACATGGACATTGTGGACACCAATATGCCGCTGTTCATCCGACTGTGGCTGTTCTCCATTGCCCCAGTGTTGGTGACAATAACCCTCATCTGCTGCTCAACTCCCATCTTTGCCGCCGTCTTCATTCCACTAGCCATCCTCTACGTCTTAGTACAGGTATGTCCAGTGCCACCCTTTATGTTGTTGTACATGTATGTCTAGTACCGTCCTACACGTCCTTGTACAGGCATGTCTAGTACCGTCCTTCACGTCCTTGTACAGGCATGTCTAGTACCGTCCTTCACGTCCTTGTACAGGCATGTCTAGTACCGTCCTTCACGTCCTTGTACAGGCATGTCTAGTACCGTCCTTCACGTCCTTGTACAGGCATGTCTAGTACCGTTTCCCAAAACGACATCATTTCAATGATATGTCATACCACATATGATGGCCACTCTACATTGCATATTTAACGTCTTCTTAAAAGTCCCAATTATATATCCATGTACTCGTGACTATGATAATTTTATGAACTAAATGGCCGTTTCTTTGATATGGCTTTATTATGATATGACCCGTGTAAAAAGTGTTATAAGTAGAAATGAAAGATGGGACATGCTTGTATTTGTAGCGTGTGTATGTGAAACCCATGCGGCAGTGGAAGCGGATTGACGCCGTGCGCAGGTCCCCTATCTACATCCACATGGACGAGAGTGCGGTCGGGTCAACCTCCATCAGGGCGTATGGACGGGAGCAACAGTTTGTACAAACCTGTGACAGACTGATAGATGAGAGTCAACGTCCCTGGTACATGGTACTCACAGGCTACAGGTGCGTACATTCGGCACATCACAGCCTGTAGTACGCATGTATATGAGATGTTACTGTGAATAGAACTAGTAGTGTATGACAATGAAATGTTATATTGAAACATAGTAGTATATGGAATGTTACCTTGGCTACGGCTCATCTAGTAAAACAAAAAGGAGGGGTTTTATAAGTATATACTACAGTACTATATTGGCAAGTCTCCGGTTCCTTTACTGCTTATAGAAGTTAGTGGTCCGGCTTGTACGCGAGTCAAACTTACAGACGAGCATTTATGGTAATGCCACATTGAATATGGATAACCTATAGTAGCATAGGAACGCTACTTTGGGTATGGCGAACCTTGTACATGTAGTATAGGAAATGTTACCTAGGGTACGACGAACCGAGTAGTATAGGGAATGTAACATAACCATTGGTACGACGAAGCTAAGCTAGTAGTATATGGAATGTTACCTTGGGCACGGCGAATAGAGTAGTATATGGAATGTTAACTCAGTTACACTAAACCTAGCTAGTATTATATGGAAAGTTACATTGAGTATGACCTACCTAGTAGTATATGGAATGTTACCTTGGGTACGGCGAATCGAGTTGTAGGCCTATATGATGGTTAACTCAGTTACACTAAACCTAGTATTATATGGAAAGTTACATTGAGTACGAATTACCTATCAGTTGTATATGGAATGTTACCTTGATTACGGCGAATCTAGTAGTATATGAAATGTTACCTTGGATACGTCAAACCTAGTAGTATATAGGAAATGCTACCTTGGGTACGGCAGACGTAGTAATCATGAATGAAATGTTGAATACTGAGTATGGCCCACCTAGGAGTGCGACAGTCCGGGGGGTATATTGAAGCATTGGATATGGCTAAACTAGTAACATATTGAAATGTTACCTTGGCCAAAGACGCACATGTATGCGATGGTATCTTGGCGATGGATCACGCATGCAGTAGTTTATGAAAGATCACTTTGTTTTCCCTTGTAGCTGGCCTAGGAGGCAATGAAAACAATTTAGCCAGAAAATGAAAACAACACTTGATCATATACAAATACCCCTTCCCCTTACACGCGTTCTTTTCTACCGCAGGTGGTGTAGTGTTTCCATGGAGATGGTTGGTGCCTGGATCGTGTTCTTTGCCTCCCTGTTTGCTGTTTTACAGCGAGACACCATCAGTGCAGGCATGGCAGGCGTCTCAGTCACCTATGCCTTACAGGTGTGATGGGATACATACGTTATCTAATGTCACTTGCATCCATGCCACTTACTAAGTAATATGAATGATTATTTGGCAGCCTCCCAAGTAGATCCTTCATAAGACGAACTTTCAGTTCGTACTTGCTATGCGTATATGATACCATTGGAGACTATAAGAGAATTAATCTATTGTATAATGCGGATCGTGAATCACACTGAAATGCAATATGGAAATGATTTAATTAAGAGTAGAATATCAAATTCAATTTCTTTTTGTCGTTTTAGCGTGACATGAATATGCACTTACACTGTGTATTTATTAATTGTTGTTGTATTGACATGACTGTGACTTGACAACCTTATGTGACACACTTGTGACGGTACATTTTCTCCTTAGGTGACTGGTCACATGAATGGCGTTGTTAGAACATCAACAGAACTCGAGTCCTATGCCATATCTGTGGAGAGAATTGATGAATACATCCAAACGGAGAGCGAGGTAATACAGTTTAATGTTGATATCACATTTGATCTAATTAGAACAAATCAGCTCTGATGATGTGTGTACGTGCAAAGCACTCAGGGTGGCGAGGCGTGCCTGCCGGTGCAGGGACCTCCGCCACCAGTCACGTAGAACCACACAGAGTGCAGGGACCTCCACCAACAGCAGTCATAAATATAGCTGCAAGCAGAAACTCTGTACAACTCCCCTTCATGTTATCTTCATTGTACATTGTAAGCATATAAATATGCTTCAATAATCCGACAGATACAAGAGCTGACCGGGTTTATCCTAAAAATGGAGGTGGTTAGATTTTCGATAGCACACTTTATTTGTCATTATGATAAAAAGTTGTCTTTTAGGTAAGGTGGGGTGGAATTTAGGATATGTTGGACGGATTTGTCTTTTTCTTCAACTTTTGACCTAAAAAATACCAAGGAATTTATTCGTGAACTGTGGTGCTGACTCGTGCAACATGGCATAGACTCTAGGACCACAATATACCTACTGTTTGCATATAGGCAGGGTCAGGTAACCTGAATCATTTGTAAGCCTTGATAGAAAACCATTAATTCCATGTTGTGTCTTCTTGATGCTGACTTTCCGTCGTTCTTTACAGGCACCGTGGGTAATTGAGGACACGAGTCCTCCTAAAGATTGGCCACAAGAGGGTGCCATTGAACTATCCAAGTACTCCACCCGATACAGAGAGGGACTGGACCTCGTATTGAAAAACCTGACCTGCCTCTTTAAAGCAGGTGAAAGGGTAGGTTGGTGCATCCCATATCAATTGAATGAAATTTCATATCGATCGAACGCGATTCCATATTGATTGAATGAGATGTTTGCCTATAATCATGACAATGCAAAATAGAATGTGTAAATGATAACTTATGTCTGGTGAACGTGCGTGATCAGCATTTCTTTTATACAGTGTATATTCATGACGTCAGAGGGGAGTTTATGTACACGGTGTATTACGTGGTGTGTACACAGTTAGAGTGACCCTCTGTGTGTGGGTGGCTCAATACTAAGTAGGCATATGCTTAGTATTACCTCGTCATGGTATAGCCGGCACAAGCTATTTTGCTGGGAAACTGCATGCTCCACGGCAGTGAAAACTCTCCCCGCCACACACGGTCGCCCCTTCATCCGTCCCTCTCCATAGCTGCCCCAAACAGCTGATTTAACCGTCAGAAACACATAGACAGTACATAATTAGTTGTTCACGTTATCATTAAATCACACACACCGTATTTTGCTTGGTATATTCACACAGCAGTAATGTTCAATATTCGGCATCAGTTGATAAGGTCATTATTAATTAGCATATTTGTTTGTACACTACATGTATATGCTAATAGGTATGGTTGATGTTCTCTGTTATGATTTGGAATTTGAAGTAGACTAAAGAATGTGTCCTATGTTCATAAGTGTGACGTAATGTAAACACAATTTAAACATGGACGTAAACAGTACTTTTTAATTGGGCGCAAGGCTTAGAGAGGTGACCTGTATAAGCTGACCCCCTAAACTGGCTCTCCTAAGCCGTGACTCTGGACATGTCACAGCTAGCTCCTGTCCACCTGGTGCCAAGACCAAGGGTGGGGGATTAAAGATTAGTATTGTACACTTGACCTGCCTGCACTGCGGTGCTGTTTCTCCGCAAATTTGTGAAGAATGCAGTACGTACCATAAAACCTCGCGTATAAGATCCCTGGTGCGGCTTATAGGATCGGCCCAGGGCCAGGTTGTGGCTTATACACGAGTTTTTGCTACTATGGCACAGTACTTAAAGTTACCATAATCAGATCCCTGGTGCGCCTTATAGGATCGGCCCGAAGACGCGAGGTTTTATGGTAATTATTTAGGATTAAAAATACCTGTTAGTGTTTCCCAGGCATTTCGTTACCTTGTTCATATGCCAATACATTTTGCCTGAATAGCTAAGAAATGCATGATATTCCTTTGGTGAAGAATATAAGATCATGATGTCATACATGTAGTAACGATTATTCATTAATGATCATACATAGATTGTAATATCATCTTTTAATAAGTACTTGTTGATCTGCAGATAGGAATAGTAGGCCGGACGGGTGCAGGCAAGTCGTCACTGTCGCTGGCCCTTTTCAGGCTGATTGAGCCGGCGGCTGGCACCATTCGTATTGATGGTCTGTCCATCTCTGATATGGGGCTACACAGCCTCCGCAGCCAGATATCCATCATACCCCAGGTAAACACATATGAACAGCTATATCACCATCCTTACCTTTCATTAATGTTGATGGTACCTAGACGATGAATACGTTTTTCAAGGGGGCATATAGTATTTATTAGTACACTAACAGCCCAGCTAAAAAAACACACGTTATTTCACGTCAAAATAACGTTTTAAAATTGTGTATAACGTTATGGCATAGTGATAGTTATAAACTGTTGTAAAACGTTTTTTTATTGTTTAATAGGAGTATACTTGGGCCCCTATTATATATTCACCATAGGGTCTTTTATGATCGAAACCTTAAGCATAGCTGTAAGCCTATGTTTGGGTATAGGCTAAACAGGGTTCTTTTTATACAGGCATATACATGCAACTGTACCTACACATGCTGTATTTTGGAGAATTATATATGTAAAACTGAATGCCCCTAACTTTGATAGCGTTTGTCACACAGGACCCTGTGGTGTTCTCGGGCACCCTCCGCAGTAACCTGGACCCCTTCGAGCTGTACACCGATCACGAGGTCTGGCAAGCCCTGGAGCACGCACACTTAAAGGGCTTTGTGTCAGAGACTGATGAGGCACTGGAGTATGAGTGTGGGGAGAACGGTGAAGCTTTAAGGTAACTTGCAATGGGTTGTGTATGCTTCACGGTGTTAACAGAATCTGATTACTGTAATGATGAAGTGTTGGCATATAGGTAGAGACTAATATCTGTGCATGAACCCCGCTTCCGCGAATCTGATACAAATAAGGTCACTCTCACACTGTGCCTGGATATCCCATATCTCCCAGGCCAAGTGCGGTAGGATACTCTTAAACTAAGCATGTCTTAATGTCTAAGGACTAAGACTAGCGGCAGTCCCTTAAAATGTGTAGAGCCACACTGATAGACCGTCACATAACGAGCAAATTTTAAAAATATGGGGGGGGGGGTATCTGTTTCGAGAAAGAAGGAAAATCTGAAGGAAAGGATAATGGGGCCCCAAGGGCAGACCCCTGCTATATAACATAATAGTAATATCACCAACCATGACTGGTGAGTCTATCTCTCTATAGTCTGGCGAACTTGTCTGGTGAGTAGAAATGTAAGATTATGGGGGATCTGCTTTTCATTTCAAAGATAGAACGATCTGCTATTCATTTCAACGATAGAAAGATTTCCATGGACAAGTTGGTAACGACCAAAAGAAAAAATGCCATTGTACAAATAGTTTAATAATCCTCTTCTGAGTTATTGCCAGACTTTGCTGGCAAGATCTAACCATAAACATATCATTTTGGACCACATTGACTTTTACAAATCTTTTTCGCCATCATCTATCCAAGGCCATGGCAGACCAACAAAAAATTGGTTAATGGATTTTGCGCACCTAATTTTCGGAATACGAATTTAATTTTTGGGATTTAGCTCGCTCATTTTTTCAAAAAGAAAATTTCTCTTGATTCCCACAGATCAACCAATTAAAACGTTTTTGATCTGTGCTGAATTAGAGCTTTTGTTTAACAAATGGTCACTCACTTCACCTTTCCATGACCAAAATCCATTGACAAAATGTCTTTCTTTTTTTCCATTTTTTTTTCAAAAATGAAATCCATTGACCAACTTTTTTTGGGTGTGGCCCAATGGTGCCAAATGTATTAAACAACTATTGCGATTGTCTTTTTGTGTGGCAGTGTGGGTCAGAGGCAGTTACTGTGCCTGGCCCGTGCCCTGCTGCGTAAGTCCAAGATCCTGGTGCTTGACGAGGCTACTGCTGCCGTAGACTTTGAGACAGACTCCCTGATTCAGACCACGATCCGAGAGAAGTTCCAGCACTGCACCATTCTCACAGTGGCACACCGACTTAACACCGTCCTGGATTATGACAAGTAAGCCAATTGTCAAGTACACTGTTAGAAGTTTATGTAGGTGAGCAGTATAATATATTGTAGTTCTACAGTACATAATACGGTATTAGTGTACATGGGCAGTAGTAAAGGACGTATTTTTGGCTTCACTATTTATAATGTAGCACCGACGGGTGTCCAATAACGGTAGTCTACCCATCTTTTCTATAATACTATTTAGCTATAGATATGCATACGATGTAGGGGTCTATATGGAATGTAGTCGTAAATATGGTGAAATAATGAGGACATTCCCCATGTGTTTTGAGTATTACATGTATATTGAATCTATATGTTAACAATCTCAATTACATCAGAGGCATTATTTTTGTGCTGATGACAAAGTGTGGTATAGTGTCTAAATAAAAGAATTTCAACTCAACTCAACTCGTATATAAGATCTAATTCTAACTGATTACTGCATCTCATCACTTCTTGCAGGATCATGGTACTGTCCGAGGGCCAGATCATCGAGCTGGACAGTCCCAACAACCTGATTGAGGATAAGACCACTGTCTTCTACAGCATGGCCAAGGACGCAGGCCTGGCTTAATCCTAACCATCCGTTTGCCTCAATAACTATAGAGGAAGCAGCATCTGATAGAGGATTGTCTTCCTGGTGACATATTCGTATTTGCATGAACTGTATATTTGAAGGATGAAGATATTGTAAAATTGAAACACAGAATGTGAATACTGTTGCAATCATTGCTATACCACCCAGTGAATAAATCAACCATAAGAATATACATGCTATTGTTCGATGTGGCTTAATCACAGGGGTATAGTTTAGATACAGCTATATGGAGCCCAATATGGAATACGTGACTAGACATATACACTGTCCAGGTCATACTAGATGGCAGGATGCAGCATATACTGACGTATACAGCATATAATGTGAATTGCTGGGGTCTATTTGAGGGTTGAGGGAATGTATTGTCTATTTGAGCTATGAAAATAAAAATCGACTACATGTTTCATAAAATATGAGCACCGTTATTCAATAATGTGGGTCGAGGCTGTGTCTCACGACCTTGAGCCCATGTTTTTGTCTTTGACCGGGTGCCGTCTCTGACCAGGTGCCGTCTCTGACCGGGTGCCGTCTCTGACCTGGTGTCAGAAAAACGTGTTTTTTTTAATGTTAACCTATACTCATAATTATATATACGGCTATGTAAAAGCGTTATGGCAGCTCTTATGTAAATATCATTAGCCTCCTGCTGTTGGTAGAACATAACTAAACTACCAAAGTGACATCCGGTCAGAGACAGCACCCGGTCAGAGACGGCACCTGGTCAGAGACGGCACCTGGTCAGAGACAAAAACATTGGCTCAAGGTCGTGAGACACAGCCTCGATCCCATTGAATCACTGTCATCAGAATTTCACAATTTATTTTCTGTGGTTACACTAAACGTGTGAAAATGGAAAGAAAAATAGGGGGTCCCGAGCTACTTTTTGAAATAGATATGGAATTTTGAAAAACAAAAGTACAATGTATTTTGATTTTATATTAAAATCAAATTAATAATGTAAACATTCCTAGGATTTTATTTTATATCAATTAATAACCACAGGATTCTGAAATATCACACAATGAACACAAGGGTATATGCCTCTATTTTGAAAATAATCTCGGAGCTTTATCACTTTGCATTCTGGGGGAAAATGTCATCTTTGGGAGAAGAGAAGTAGTAGATTTTCATTATTTCTTTACATAATCAACGAAAAATAGTAGTAAAAGGTAACAGGTTTTTCTTAAACTTCCAAAAAGGATTGCCCAGATTGTATGAGGCCACCATGGTTAGGGTTAGGGTTAGGGTTAGGGTCGTGGTTATTCTGACATACACTCAGTCACTCGTATGGTATCTACTACATATAGCTTTGTTTAGCCAGCCCAGGTCATAATTATATGGGTTGCAGCCAAAGGCTTCAACAACAGTTACTCCTCCAGTGCTGAGCCGTGTTACACAACAGATCGGGCATTATGTTGCTCCCAGTGTATAATTAATGCAGAATCTGACCGCGTGTAGCATAATTCCTATTTAGAAGCAAGTATAGGCCTAGTATTATTACCCCTCTGGCATACAGTCTAATTAATAATTGCTCATTGTGTTATACTTATCATGCTGTGACAGCTGATTATTAAAACTCATGTGAAGCAGCATATATAGCCATGTTGACCATCTAAGCGGTATACGGTCTGTATTCCCCACCACCCACCTACCCACCCCACCACCCACCTATATCCACCCCACGCACACACCTACACCTACATTGACGGATCCAATGCTTGTGTGCCATGGCAGTGTAACTGGTCTTGGCAGGCAGTTGCCCTGGGCTACCTAGCAAATATTTCCGGGTGGGACACTTTATTAAACTAGCTTAGAAGACACCACCGCGTTCACTCAATACTGGATTCTACATAGGTTGCCTCGACCCAAGGTAAGCGGACACTGATCTAGTTTGGATTCGGAAGGTTCCCAAGAAAGCCATACGTGATTAATACCAGTTCATGTACTCCGTGTGGAATAGTTTGAAACAGCTAGCGGTAACGTATGTGCATGTATGTATACTGCATTATATGATTCCGTAATGTGTATACATACTATAGGCCTACACTGTGAGGGTGTTTTACATACACTGGGGCGTCTTTCTGGGTAAATTCGCGGCATACCCTATACATATACCATATTGTAAGTTTCAGTATTTGAGCAACTATAGTCGTTAAGAGTTAGTTGACTCCCTCAAAATGCAGCAACCACACCCCTCTGACAATCGCCGCTCCCATTTCTGACAATCCTCTGGGGACTACCGCGGCGCTCTTTCAACCCTGCCCCTCGCCATCTCTTTGGTATTTCATTTTACCATCATTTTTAGGGAAATCACTGGCTTAACCTGCTTCCCGGTCTACTCTGTCCTACTCTCCCTGAGCATAAATTCCAGCTGAAATCAAAATTTGATGGGGTGTAAATCCATACAACCCATATTTGGGTTGAGCATTGATCATATATCGTAAATGGCTTATAAGAATTCTCAAGGGGTTTACATACGATTTTGAGATACAAGGATTTACCTTTGAAGGGGACCTCTATGATAAAAAGACAACAACAAAAACAATAACAAACCATTTAGGACACTAGGGACACTGTAAATAGTAAACTCAAAATAAATAATAATTATGTACTATCTTTTCTACTGTAAACTAACAGTAGTGGACTATTCTACACACTAGGGGATGACTTTACCACTTCTCTATTAATTATATGGGTTTAAAGATGAAATGAACTCACAGCAGATATTTGCACAGCAATACACCAAGTCGACGGGGCCCTCAAACAAAAAATCATTCCAAAACAAAAATATGTTGCTGTAAAACATGTTGTTTTGAAGCTTCACAAAATCCTACAACAATTGTTTTGACTGTGTTCTGGGTTTCACGATCAGGTGTGACCGGTCTCTCAGTCCTATAAGGGCCGCATAATGCACAATCCCGTTCGGTCATTATAGTTGTGGGGTTTAAATACGTATACAGGTGAAAAGGTTTTTTTACCTATACATCCAACGGGACTCGAACCCAGGTCGTTGTCACCAGTTTCCAAGATGCTACCACACCACCACGGATCTATTCCTGTCTATTGCATGCGTCCACTTTACTGGATTGATACAGAAGAGGATCAGTGAAGACCCTAGTGCTGGAAATGGCAAATCTAAATTGTTCTCTGCCTCAGTTGAATGCCTCTTACTCTATGATTTTAATTTATATTCATACTTTTTGACCTTCAACGAAGAGCAGAAATCCCATATTTCATTGATTCAGAATATAACCAAGTGGGCAGGGTGGTGGGTTCCCAGAGGCTGACCTTAACGCCACCCTTATAGTTGCCGTGAGATCATTAACTGGGCGAACGTTACATAAGTGCCGCTGGGTGAGAGTAGGTTCGGACATGGACATGTACCTCACAAATATTAGCTCCACTCTATATAGCCACTCTCGTCAATAGTAACCCCGTGGTTGACGACAGTAAACTTCCTGCAGTTGACCAATACACCATGATAAAATGCCCGAGTGACTATCATATACTAGATCTATTTAACTATACTATACCTTTTTGGATTTATATTCAGATTGGCTGTCTACATCCCTATCTGAATTAGCTTGATTGAATAATTGATAGTGTTGTCTACACAACTACTGCACAATCTGACATTGATAATTCGAAATTACACGTATCAGCTAGGAATACAGAGTACATTTAAATTGAATTGGATGGGCTTTGCTGGACTCCACATATATCTCACGTGTGGAAAGATGACAGAACATTGTGGCTGGAATATTAGCGTCATATATATAGCGTTCGTAACTATATGCATAATCTTGAATGATTTGATGCGTTGAGTCACTCGGTCAGGGCCTGCATGATGACATCTTGTCAGTGAGAAGCCCTCCTTTTGTGTACCACAGTACACTCTAAGTGTTACTCTTTCAAACAAACGACAAATGGAGGCAATACCATACATAAATCTACCCTAATGCATAGTTGTATTCAATGAGCTAGTAATATATAGTTCTCGAAACAAGTAATACTAGTGACACTCTATGAATTTTAAGAAACGGATTGTTACTTTTCAGATCTTTCCCTATGCCGCACAATAAGATTATCAATGAAGAAAAAAATGTTTATTTATAGCTCACTATAATATATTCTGTTTTCTAACTTCCAGCTCGGCCTATCGACAACATGAGCCAGGGATATGGTATGTCTCCTTAATAACATTAGAACCACTCATTGATAATATTCAAATACTACCACGCTTCCTTTTCAGAGTCAGGCAGGTCGCCAAAAGGAATCATGTGGGAGAGTCCAACATTGCCTGGCCCTTTTCAAAGGCTGGACTCCCATTAACTGCTGGAGAAGAGTTAGGCCATTACCTCCATGTGAAAGTATATGAGGGAAACTGGACCTCCCTCTAAAGCGAGGCAAGGCTCTCCAAGGGGAATTATTTTTGGCGACATGCATGAATCTGAGTCTGACTCCCTGCTGTTTTTCCTTGGGTAGCACATGTACAGTTAAGTTATAGTACATGTATAGTTAATTTATAGTCAAGCCATGTACATGTACATGCTGTTGGTGTCGGCTACATCACGAATCCTAGACCCTCAACAATTGGGGGTAACATACATACAGACATACTGTAATAAAGGAGGCATCCGACCATAGTTCTAAGTTCAATGATGTACCTCATAACCCGCCTAACCCTAAACATGCTTCAATTTCAGATAACCAAGCATACACAGGGCAGCCTACATCAGGGCAGATGGTGGCCCCTGCCCAGCCCCAGTACAGCCAGCCCCAGTACAGCCAGCCTCCACCACCACCAGGTGCACCCCAGCCCGGACAGGCAGGTAAGTCCGTCATCTTTAAAGATGGTATTTCACTTAAGGCAGTGCAAGTTCAAGTTCAAAAAGTTTTATTGAGTACCCTCATCAACAATTTATGCAGTCTCAATACTGAGCCGATCAACCCTCGATGAGAATACGTTTATGTTGATTGCACTTATTCTTTCATTACATATTTGCCACTTATTTGAAATACCCGATTGCAAGGGAACTCATGCCTTTATAGCATATTGCAGTGTAATAAGAAGATACCTGTGGTTGGGGAGCAAAGCTACCAGTTTTGATACATGTATACCTAGGTAACTAGTCAGGCTATCAAGGGTAGTTTGCACACCAACCATGGGTAAATGAGTGCCACCGGGACTGGTACTGCTGCTCAATATGGTCAGGTGTATTTAGGTTCGGTAGGCACTAACTCATTACGCATGGATTAGGTTAATTCTTATATATTTAGACGTATCCATCCCAGGGATTAAATACTTTCCAAATACCTATGCAGTACCCTTTGGAAAATGTACAACATGAAAAGAGAAAATTGATTAATTCGAGGGGAAATGCTCTCTTTAATACTCCTCATCTGCACACTAACTACTACATTTACATAGTGCGATTTTCTCTTTCTCACAGAGAGGATATTTTAAAAATAGTTCTGAGCATTAAGCTGGGGTTGAAGGCATAGGATTATCATCACTTGCTGTACTGTATATCGTACACGGATTGTTTTACGCTCCAGAACACCAGGAGCAAGGTGCCATAGTATATCACAGTACCATGCTGTTTTACCGCAAGCATTCAATAGAAAGTTGTTGTAAATCAAATGTATAATCAATATTTTCAGCATTACATAATGTGAATTGTTAATTATGTGTTTTGTCGTATGTGTATAGCCCAGTGGATGCCTAAACCAGAGGGTGTGCCCGGTATCCCTCCTGGCCTGGAATACCTGTGTCAGGTAGACCAGCTGCTCGTTCAGCAAAAGGTGGAGCTGCTTGAAGGTAACTGTCCACATATAATCATTCATGTGTAAACAAATACACACATTATATATATACATACATTTTCAATGTAAACATACACCACTAGACAGTCTATGAACTTTGCAGTTTGGTGGTGTAAGTTGCGAGCATATACCATAATAGATTATAGTTTTTTTCTTATTTCAACAAAAAATAAATAATAAATAAATTTATTGAGATTTGCCAAAAACCTGCTAACCACCCCTCCTATCCATATTTTTCACCCAATTGGATGCCACTTTCGTTATTCTTATTCCATACATATTTACTTAGTATGAGATCAGAAGAAATTCATAGTGAAAGTTTTTTTATCATGTTATTCACCTCAGGAAACATTAAATTGGCATTATTCAATTTAAATCTTTTTTTTTTAATTCTCCAAACTACCTCTTTATTGATGTACTTGGAAATTACCTTGAAGGGCCTGCAGGTTGAGGCTCAAAGAATAAAAGGACGTCTGAAATGGTCTTAAAACCCATTGTAGCCTTATTAAGGACATAATTATTTGGCTATATATTGATCAAATTTAGGATTAGACATCACATTAATTTCAATGGGAAAATTGAAAGATAAAAGATAAAATCCATGCCTAGTGTCGAAATGATCTGAATTTACCCCTCTTTTTGTGTGATGCGCCAAGTAGGGAATGTCTACTAACCCTCCAATTGGTCAAAACAATTATTAGCCCTAAATAGGGCTGCCATATGGTTATTATTTCATCTACTGAGTGCTGTGGTTGCTATTATTAATAATATTATACTCTGATATGTTATATATTCAGACGTATCATTATATGCTTTCATTGGTATCGCAATTATTATCATTGTTCATTTTCCCAATTGGGACTCCCAGTAAAGTAATAACATTAGAACTCTCTATGTCACTATATAGCATTCACTGGTTGGGAAACAAGCAACAAATATGTCGTTAACAACGCCATGGGACAGCAGGTGTACTTCGCAGCTGAAGGTATGTTACACATTCATACTATAACTAGAGAGAAATAAATACATGGATGTACGTTATATTAGGTATCAGTAAAAGTTACTTCCAATAAGCCTATCCCCACCTTGTAATACCTCAAAATAAAGATTTGAGTGTCCCGCTTAACGTGGTGAAACTCCTGTGATTGTACCTCTTAGGACTGCATGGCTAATCACTGACAGAAGGTCCCTTTTCCTGATTTTAGTGAACTTCACAGCATCAGTAGGGGTATTTAGTATCCTGATACATCAGAATGATGCGGATGGATTGGAACTTTCATTAGGATCTATCAGATAGGCGATACTCCAAATAGTTTAGAGGACAGACTATTTCTAAAACTAGGTATAATGGTGAGGTTATATAGGATTATATACACACACATGTGCGTGGACGTAATTATAATACGTTATATACCACAAAAGAACAAGGGAATGTAAGCGGTATGCCCAAGAAATTGGTCTTGACGTCTGTGTCCCTTGTCGCAGGTATAGGAAATGTGTATCATGTCAATATTTTGCACAAGCATTTGGTTGAATAGGTATCACCCTGGCCGAGTATCCACCTTGCCTGTACCATGCACTGCCGAAATGTTTATCTTTGTGCTTAGAAGTTAGGTAAGATATATACCTGTAATACACCGGCCTCCTTCCCCTCTCGCTGGTTGAGCCCTCCGATCACCCTTAATCTTACTCGGGGCAACCTCAGGTTTCTTAATCGTGGACTTAGCCTTTTATCCAAGTTGTTGTAGTTATAGCGACTCCAGAAAAGAATGTTCACCTACCAAATGGTCGGTTTTATTTCTTTTATCAATAACAACATAATGGACAACGGGAATGGGCGCGCACTATTAAATCTACCTTTAAAACAGCTTTTAATTATTAAAATGATCAAATAACGCTTTCAAATAATGTGTAGTTGATAATACCCTACGTTATTGTGTACTCCAGAGTCAGACGCTTGCAGTCGGCAATGTTGTGGACCAAGCCGTGGTTTTGTTATGCACATCACAGACAACCTGGGAAAGGTGAGAGCAGTCAAATAGATGTATACGTACGTCATGAGAACATCGGCGGAAAGGGTAGATGAAATGTTGGCCTCAGACATCTGCACCATAAGTGAACCCTTCTACATCACCCATCAATGATAAATATCGTGACAGACTGCAGGACCAATGTTCATTCTAACTATATGAAAATGGTTTATTTGTTTATTAACAGATAGGGAGGGAAAGGGAAAGCATTTAAAAGGGAAGGAAGGACTGGGCAAGAGAGAGTGAGGCATGTATTGTGGAAAGTTATAGATAAACCTATAATCTCGTTCAATGTTGTAATAATGATAGTCAGAACTTATTTTGTCCTATCAATTTTCAGGAGGTGATCCGTGTGACACGTGACTTCAAGTGCTGTGCAGGATGTCAGTGCTGTGCTTCTACGGATTGTTGTGCCTTTGAGGTAGCAATAGAGGCCCCAGTAGGCCAAGTATGTGCCTATGTGAAACAGGCGTAAGTCCTTTTTCTGGCAACAGCAATTTTATTACCTAATCTTCAGCGATCTGATCTGTATCAAACTACATTGTGTATCGTTCTGTGCTGAGTTGAGTAGTACGGCCATACATTTCCTGCACAAATTGTAAGCTTACCCTCGCCGACATAGTGCAACAGTTGAGTTAACAGTTGCCTGGCTTGTGGTGTGTGTGTGTGTGTGTGTGTGTGTGCTGTATGGCAGTGCAGTCATTGAGCTAACAACTATCCTGTACATGTATTGTATATCAGTGCAATAGTTGAGCTATCGGCTGCCGGTGTGTATGTGTTGTATGGCAGTGCAGTAGTTGAGTCAACAGCTGTCTGGTGTGTGTGCTGTATGGTAGTGCAGTAGTTAAGCCAACAGCTGTCTGGTGTGTGTGTGTGTTGTATGTCAGTGCAGTAGTTGAGCTAACAGCTGTCTGGTGTGTATGTGTTGTATGTCAGTGCAGTAGTTGAGCTAACAGCTGTCTGGTGTGTGTGTGTGTTGTATGTCAGTGCAGTAGTTGAGCTAACAGCTGTCTGGTGTGTATGTGTTGTATGTCAGTGCAGTAGTTGAGCCAACAGCTGTCTGGTGCGTGTGTGTGTTGTATGTCAGTGCAGTAGTTGAGCTAACAGCTGTCTGGTGTGTGTGTGTTGTATGTCAGTACAGTAGTTGAGCCAACAGCTGTCTGGTGTGTGTGCTGTATGGTAGTGCAGTAGTTAAGCCAACAGCTGTCTGGTGTGTGTGTGTGTTGTATGTCAGTACAGTAGTTGAGCCAACAGCTGTCTGGTGTGTGTGTTGTATGTCAGTGCAGTAGTTGAGCTAACAGCTGTCTGGTGTGTATGTGTTGTATGTCAGTGCAGTAGTTGAGCTAACAGCTGTCTGGTGTGTGTGTGTGTTGTATGTCAGTGCAGTAGTTGAGCTAACAGCTGTCTGGTGTGTATGTGTTGTATGTCAGTGCAGTAGTTGAGCCAACAGCTGTCTGGTGCGTGTGTGTGTTGTATGTCAGTGCAGTAGTTGAGCTAACAGCTGTCTGGTGTGTGTGTGTTGTATGTCAGTACAGTAGTTGAGCCAACAGCTGTCTGGTGTGTGTGCTGTATGGTAGTGCAGTAGTTAAGCCAACAGCTGTCTGGTGTGTGTGTGTGTTGTATGTCAGTGCAGTAGTTGAGCTAACAGCTGTCTGGTGTGTGTGTGTTGTATGTCAGTGCAGTAGTTGAGCTAACAGCTGTCTGGTGTGTATGTGTTGTATGTCAGTGCAGTAGTTGAGCTAACAGCTGTCTGGTGTGTATGTGTTGTATGTCAGTGCAGTAGTTGAGCTAACAGCTGTCTGGTGTGTATGTGTTGTATGTCAGTGCAGTAGTTGAGCTAACAGCTGTCTGGTGTGTGTGTGTGTTGTATGTCAGTGCATTGCTAACAGCTGTCTGGTGTGTGTGTTGTATGGCAGTGCAGTAGTTGAGCTAACATATGCCTGGCATGTGTGTTGCAGGTTTAGCTGCATTGCACCCAAGTATGACATCCTGGACGCCAACAGACAGAAGGTGCTCACCATAGAGGGTCCCGTCTGTGTCTGCACTGGGCCCTGCTGCACCCAGGACCAGAACTTCAACGTAAGTATCAACCGTCAAGTACCTGGAGGGTAACTCTACCATCAATCGTATTTGATGGGTAGGTTGTGCGAGTCATGGGTAAATTACCCTACAGCAAACATGCAGTACATCCCACAATGTAACATATGACACAGAAAACAGTACTATATGCCGGTTTACCAGGAATAATGTCCATACAATGTTACTAGTTTTGAAGGATTAACCTCCGAAGTGTCTTTCACTAAGAATTTTTTGGTGGGCAATTTTAGTTGACTCCGATTGCAGGCCCGTAACTAGCCTTCATCGCGGGGTGGTTCGTTTTTGGATATGGTGGAAGTGAGTGTTCCAGCTTCAGGTAGGCTGGAACACTTTTTCTCCCTGAGGGAGGTGGGGTGGTTCGTTCGAAACGACGAACCCCCCCTAGTTACGGGCCTGGTCATTGGACGGTTGAGGTTGGGCAGAATTCACATTGACTACATGTTGGGCTGATGACTGGTTTCAAATAGGGGCCAATTGGGCAGTAAACCTTTTTTAAGGCGAAATCCTAGTATTTCAAATTAGCATATAAACCCCTTGAGACTTCTCATGGGTCATTTACAACATATAATCAATGCTCAACCCAAATATGGAAGTAATTGACCATGTCATATCGATACTACAACTTTCCACAGAATGGGCACCTTTACATTGAAAATGACAGAGGTCTGTCCTAATGACATGACATTTGTTCAGAATGGTCTATGGACTCCTCACCAGACTTAGTCATAGGTTGGGGACATAGCCATACTGTGACATATCAAAATATCAGAGTTGGTTATCATTATATTTTCAATGATAACTTAGGAAATGAAAAGCCAACATATCATCTAAATGGAACATTCTATACTATAGTTATGAACCATTGGCTATATCATCAATAGACGATGCTGATACTTGCCTGGTTATCTCAGTCAGTAGAGTGTCTTCCTTTAAATCCGAGGGTTGAGGGTTCGAGGCTCTCTTGGAGAAACTTACTAAAATGTTTTCAATTTTGGCTCTGAACGAACACACACCAGGGGGAGTCACTGAATTTCCAAAGATTCTGAGAATGTATACCAGGTGGGGCTAGTGAGTTTCTAAAGGTTCTGAACATCTCCACAGGGTCCCACCACTAGTTTGTCAGAATTTTCTTAAATTCGTGGCCCTGATAAGGCTAACTGGCCTTAGCCCATCGACTTTGGTCCGTGTGCTCCAGACTAGGCCCAGCGGGGGAGCTGATTTATCTTATGTTCAATGGACCAATACACTGTGAAAAGTTGGTTGGCATTTTTGTAGCTGTACAGTAGATTCTACTGTAGGTATACAGTTTATCGTAGGTAAACAGTAGAATCTACTGTAAATCTACAATAGATTCTACTGTACATCCATTCGACAGTACATTATACTGTAGATTTTAGTGTGCACCTACACTAACTATTTACAATATAGGTTAGCACTGTATTGTCCTCTATATCTTAATTATGGGATTTGTAACTAGTTATACATTCTCAACATGTTATTTATCATAGCTCTTCACCCCTGACATGACGATGGAAGTTGGAAAGATAAGCAAACAATGGTCTGGATTTGCCAAGGAAATGTTCACCGATGCAGACAACTTTGGAGTTAATTGTGAGTATCTTGATATTTTTGAGGTTCACGACAATATTTTCATGTTTCAAAAATAAGGGTCATTTATCAGTTTGACCTGGGACTAAGGCCTACTCACAAAGTGAAATAATCCTTACTGCCTTTCTGCATTTATTTCATATTAATTTAACACGAACTAGACCATTCCCATGACCATGAGAAAGCATTGTCATGGGTTATTTTATGGGGTGTGTTGTATTCCCTGTGAAAAGGATTTGGAAGAAAGACCTGAGATTGAAGGCACATTATGATAACTACAACAATGCAGCCACCAATGAGGCATTATATGCAGTAACAGTGTAATTAAGAGATTGTTGTGAGATGCATGTTTTATTTCATGTGGAGAAAGTGGATCCATCACGACCATGTTCTCCACCGTGACATCATCAAAATAGATACCAATAGAATTACGTGTTGTAATCAATAAATATCTGAACTAGATACTGAGATTCTCTTTCTTCACATGTTAACCTCTGGACAAGGGATCAACTCGTGAGGAAACACTCGTGGAGTTCCTTTCCTGTTATGTACAGTGATATCACCAGTGTAGAGGCTGTATGGTACAAGTTTTAACACATTATTCCATTGTTTTCACTGCAGTCCCTAATGATCTTGATGTGAGGATAAAGGCAGCTTGCATTGGAGCGGTTTTCCTCATTGTAAGTATTAACATAGCCACACTTAGTAGATCTAATGTAATCACTACATATATGTAGTGATTATGTCAGTTACCTTCTTTTCTTTTTGCGTTGAACCTACTATTTGAATGGGCACATCTATGACAAGCCGGACCCAGTCAGGCCAGTCATGCGGGCTGCCCAATATAAGACAAATAAGTTTCAACATGAGCTGCCCGATGTGGACACATGCTTCGTTTAGGTCGGAATTATGTACCCTAGCTAAACAAGCGTGACTTGCCTTCGCTTCATGGCTTAAACCTGCATGATAATTATACTTCATGCTTATTTGCAATTGGATATATAGGAATAATAAGAAAATATAGAGGAATAGTTAAATCAATTCTAAAACCCATAAGTATACCAGGTGGCGCTGTGGCACCAAATCGGGCATCCTGTCTCATACCCAGTCTGAGCCCAAATAGGGAAACCCATGTGGAACCCAATTATACGCCCAATCTGGGTAGCCCAGCTGGGGCAAGACCATAATCCTGTGCTCTAAATCGTTGGGAGCCCATTGGTTATAACCTACTCTGATGTACTCATCGGTGCCACGTCGGTGCTTGATACTACATGTAACCTTGTTTGTAACTAACTATACTATTCAGTTGTAAGAAAAGTATGGTAGTAAAAGGTATCAAGTTTGTTTGACTCAATAAGCGCCCTCACCCTAATAAACCCCGCTCACATGTTCTATATAAATGTATATACAAAAAGTCCAAATCTTCACGATTGTGGGGGAAAATGTATCAAGAATAAATTTTAAGCGCCCTGGTATGTGCTTATTACGTCAAATGTGGCATAGGCCTATATAGTCTAGTAGATAGAGCATCGAGGTTGGCACTTCTGGCAGGAAGCATGAAATTTTGCTTATGGGGGGTTTTCAATGTGCTGAATCCATTTCTAAGTGGAAACATCATTTTTGAAAATTGTTTCTACTTCAAAAATGACTTTGAAAAAAAAAAGTAAAAATCATTTTTTAATTACTAATATGCAGGCTTATAATGCAAATGCAAGTATTTTCAGGGGGTATATTCATGACAAACTGGTAAAATCTGACAGGGAAAAAGTGCTGATTATGAATTATGATGTTGTCTTTTTTGCAATTGGCCCCAATCACCAAAAATCCAAGATGGCCGCCAAAAAAACAGAATATCATCTCCAACAGCCTAATTATACATCATAAAACCGATCCAACATTACCTACCCCCCTTGAATCATACCCAAGGAATCTAATGGTGTTATTGGTTTGTTGCTAGAACAAGCAGTTGCCTAGCAACCAGGATTTTGCATAGCAACCAATGCCGACTAATCAGAATATTATCTCCCATAGCCTAAGTATGCATCATAGGTGTTATTGGTTTATTGCTAGGACAAGCAGTGGCTTAGCAGTCAGGAGTTTGTGAACATAGCAACCAGTATTGTTTTGTTGGTTTGCCTAGCATCTATAAAGACCTGATAACATTGAAATAGATAACACCCCAAAGTTGAGTTTGACACTATGACCTCACATCAGAACCTAGTGGTCACCTAGCAACCTTCATCTAATTCATTGATATGCCTAGATAGTAGAAACTACCTATCAATGGGACCAAATACAGGTCCCATTGATATAGGTGCCTTCTGAGATAGCCCTGCTAGCAATATACTCCATATGGATCATTGCATAGCTCCCTCCCTAAATTGAATCCAATGAACCCATTGATGCTATAGGTTTATTGCTATTGCAAGTGGTTGCCTAGCAACAGGTATTCAATGATAAGCTTGATGATGACCCCACATAATCACATTTACCAGCTAAAGTCCTCACATTTCAAGTATTCTGACCAAAAGTCATGTTAAAATCAATAAAAAGTGTTATATTATCCATCATTATGTATATATATAATTATATATAGGAGGATTGTCAGTATCTTTCATGTAGACTTGGATATACTGTATACTCCTCACTACTTATGGTGCCACCAGCAAAATGCAAAATGATGATCAAATCTTGCCTTACCCTGGTAAGTCTCATTTAATTTCAGTAAAAGGTTTGGGTGGTCATATATGATGCCCCTAATGATGATAGGGATTGGTCCTGTCCACACCAGACCAGTGATCACCCTTAAGTATTTACTAATTACAACCTCAGAACCTAATATGATTTTCAGTGTATTTCAATGACTAACTACCGTAAAACTTCGCATAGAAACTGCGGCTAATATGCGAGTCAGATCGCCAGTGCGGCTTATAGGATCGGCCCAAAGTCGGGGTGCGGCTTATACGCGAGTTTTTCCCAATTGTTATTTTAAAATGACTCTGTCTGACATCTCCTGCTACCACTGCACACCCTTGGAATAATAAGAACTTAACCCCCCCCCCCCCCCCCCCACCTACCCCTACCATAGCTTTAACGTCCTCATGCTCACCGCGAACCCACCCCCCCACTCCATTGGTACGGACCTCATAGACACAGAAAGCTGTCACCCCACCGCCCCCCACCCGCCTCACCCGGAGTAAAAGCAGTAGCAGTGGTCTGCATTGTCTTAAGACTGAGGTGCGAATGTAAGGCATTGACACTGCCCACTCAACCCCTCCCCAACCCAGGAGGCTCCACGGTCCACCAGGAGGCTCCACGACCTGCCAGGATGCTTCACTGGCCACCAGGAGAACTCTTGACACAAGCTCAGCTGGGCCAAAGTTAGGGTGCGGCTACTACGCGAGTTTTTCCCAGGGGTGATTCAGAGGGTCTCTGCAGTTTATAGAATCGGCCCAAAGTCGGGGTGCGGCTTATACGCGAGTTAGGCTTATACGCGAGGTTTTACGGTACCCAAAACTGATTGGAGTCTTGATTACAAATTCCTTAAATTAATTGTTTTGGTCACTGAGCAAAAGTTATCCAACTTGTTGCTAAACCTATAAAGGACAGTTTACAGTAGTTATATGTGAGTGTTAAGATAACACTTCTCCTGCCATTATTTCTGCCATGGGATTATGCTACCCTTAAAGGGCTGCAGGGTTATTCATTGTCATCTGCCTTTATTGGCAAGCAGATATGCAATATATTGTACTTGATTCGTAGTGACAGCTGTAAATGCATGCTGAAGAAAGCTTACTGTATGGTTACATGTAAAGAAAGGGTGAGGGTAATTGTTATCAAAAGCCTGGGAGGTGGGGCTGGCAGGAAATAAGTCAGAAGTTTGCATTAGCATAGAAATTTACCAATCCCCTGTTCTCTGACCAGAGGTTATTTACACTAGTTGCAATAAATGACATTGCTTTGGACAACCAAAAAGTAACCACAAGAGAAAGCTGAGGGCACTGAAATTGGGAAGCTTACAGCCATGCACTCATCAGGAAGCAGTCATTCCCTAGGACTTTAGGAGGCATCAGACAGAGGGTTTAATATAATTATGATAAAAGCCACAGACACTGATGTAGTAGTTATGGCCTTAGCAATTGTGAGTATTTTTGAAGAAGCCAAGGTTTGATTAGCACATGGGAGCACTTCGGATATAATATATAGTAGCACACACATCGCTCATTGACTAGGGACTATTTTGTCAATTTTGCTATGCTGCTTCTCTGGCTGCAGCATCGTGATCTTCCTCTCAGGGATTGGTAAAACAAATATATTTGATGCTTAGAGAGCAATGCCTTTAGCAGGTCCTTAGTTTCAATGTCTGATGAAGAGGAAGCAGATCTTGAACTAATCAAAGGTTTGTAGTGAGGCTGTGCAAGAACAAATGAGTCAAGAATGAAAACCCTGAGATATCTCTAATGTTTGGAAATTATCTGAATTCATCCAGAATCAGTTACCACCTACCTGACTTAAATGCCTCTAACTATATTACAGCACGCTGCTCATGGTTGCATGAAAGGGCCAATATAAGAACAGACACTTAATTCCTAAATTGACCCAGACTAGGTACTTGGGTATATATGTAGAGTCAATTCCTTCCTTGTGACATTCCCTCTATCATGGTCACCCACACCATTACAACCATTTTTGGAAAGTAGCAACCTTTTGTCCCTTTAGAAGGCCCTCAGCCACCAGTGGTCAGACCTGAAAGTGACAGAACAGCCCTTACATACCTGACCAATTGTCACAGATTTAAAGGGGCAGAAGGCTCCTCAAACACCTTACTTGTGGTTGGAGATATGAGTGACAGAGGCCCCCTACACATGCCTGAGCAGTGGCCAGTCACAACTCACATTACTGGTCAGGTGAGTACTGGAGCTTCTGTCACTTACACCTCTGACCACTGGACAGGTGAGTGACAAAGCTTCTGGCCCTTAGAACCACTGGACAGGTTAGCAATAGGAGCTTCTATGAACTTATATTCCAAGCTGCTATCCCTCATATCATGACCGACACTCCATTAGCACTTCCAAATCCCTAACTCCCAATACTCCGACCACCCAGCCATTGCGACTACTCTAAGATAGTCCCATGGAGGGAGCTGACTGTATAACTACTAGCAATTGCTTCCTCCCCACAGGCCTCCTCACACTATCACACTCTTTTATGCTAAAACAGTAGGGTTATTCCTGCAATAACCTTTGTCAAATAATAGAAACACATATAATGGATGACTATGTAACAGAAGCCTGGAAAATGTATTCCCCTCACTCCAAAAGAAATTAGAGCAACGGTTCAAAATAAAAGAAGGACAGTCTTATAGCTTGGCCACACATAGGGCCAGTGCCATATCAAACACCCAATAGTACCCTCACTGGCTGAATTGGGAAAACAATCACTGTTGCTAGGCGAGCACTTCTAGCAACAAACCAATAACACCATTGGATTCCTTGGGTATGATTATGGGGGAGGGAGGCAGGTAATGTCAGAATGGTTCTATGTTTATACTTAGGCTATGGGAGATGATATTTTGATTATTTGGCATTGGTTGCTATGCAACTGCTTGTCCTAGCAATAAACCAATAACACCATTGGATTCCTTGGGTATGATCTAGGGGGGGGGGAGTGATGTTAGAATGGTTCTATGATGCATACTTAGGCTATGGGAGACGATATTCTGATTATTCGGCATTGGTTGATATGCAAAATCCTGGTTGCTAGGCAACTGCTTGTCCTAGCAACAAACCAATAACACCATTTGATTTCTTGGGTATGATGTAGGGGGGTAGGTAATGCTAGATTGGTTTTATGATGTATAATTAGGCTATTGGAGATGATATTCTGATTATTCGGCATTGGTTGCTATGCAAAATCCTGGTTGCTAGGCAACTGCTTGTTCTAGCAACAAACCAATAACACCATTGGATTCCTTGGGTATGATTTAGGGGGGGTAGGTAATGTTAGATCGGTTTTATGATGCATAATTAGGCTGTTGGAGATGATATTCTGTTTTTTTGGTGGCCATCTTGGATTTTCGGTGATTTGGGCCAATTGAAAAAAGAAGACGACATCATAATTCATAATCAGCACTTTTTCCCTGTCAGATTTTACCAGTTTGTCATGAATATACCCCCTAAAAATACTTGCATTTGCATTATAAGCCTGCATATTAGTAATTAAAAAATGATTTTTACTTTTTTTTTTCAAAGTCATTTTTGAAGTAGAAACAATTTTCAAAAATGATGTTTCCACTTAGAAATGGATTCAGCACATTGAAAACCCCCTATAAGCAAAATTTCATGCTTCCTGCCAGAAGTGCCAAACTTGGTCCAATATGATGCTCTATCTACTAGACTAATATGTGCTCACCAACTCTTGTTGAACATATTCATTTCATTTTCAGGATTTCATGTTCTTCGAGCAAAAGCAGAACAACAACAACAATTAGGCTGATGATGGAGTCAGGCTGTATAAATGGTGATTACACGAGTGAGAGGACCAATGTACATAGCTCAGACAAAATAAACGTCTCATACCCACCGACAGGGCAATACGACTAATATTACTGAAGAGCAGAGAGTGCCCTTTATATTAGTAGACAAAGGAGGGACATTGTAAATGTGAATGCCAATTAATAGGGCTCTTTCCTGTCTATTCTGTAGTAGTGGTGGCCAACGAATCGAGCTCTATTATGCCTTACTGACATTTAATAAGAATTATTGTAAATAATGTACGTTCCTTCACATTGCATACAAAATATACAGAACCTTTATTTGTATATAACTCACCTTTGTCAAAGAACTTAAAATTAATGTTTGACCTATGGCAAATTTGTTCTTTATCCAGTCTGCGTCCAGTCTGTATACTCTTCGATTTTCAGAGATGAGGCCTTCATTGTCCAACTATGCCCCAAAAAACGAGTTAATGATACGTCATTGAATAAAATTGAAATGGAACAACATTGCCTGGTTCGTTTAGTGTTTTCAATGCAATAAGGTCAGATTGGCCTACTGGTGAATTATCGCAAAGCTGGGTCATCAGGGGTCTCATATAGTGGGAAAATGAAACGGTTACTATATATAAAAGAAGACAAGAAGATCTTCCCACCAAACATGGGACTCACCAACTAATGTGTAGTCACTGAAGGAAATTATAAGTTTGAATGTGTTTTCGCCAGTCATTTCTTTTTTGATTATACAGTAGAAGCCCTGCACGTCATTGCTAAGCATTATCAATGGAAACTGTGGACAATTTCTGATTTTTACAGCTACTTAAGTGTATGGTTGGAACAGCCTAAAGTAGGGGGTAACCTAAACAGGCCTATATGTTGTCAGATTTTCAACTTTCTGAAGCAACATGTTTCCCATACAGAACATTACAACGACTTGCATCAAACACAGACTTTGCAATTTTAATGTTTTAGAAAGCAGACTGTTTCCCCAGTGATCACAGAATATTGAATCAACATTAATAAATGGTTGCCAATATTGATTCAATGTTGATTCAACGTTGAACTGGATTTTGTTCCCACTAGGTCAACGGCTTTCCAAAAATGTCTTAAGTTGAGAAAATGGGCTAATATGGCTTCTGTTATGAGGCAAAATGTAGCAATAAGTCACCAATTTGTAATACCTTTTACAAGGAGACACCTCTTAACTCTTGGAAGCCTGTTTGGTAGGCCTAATGGTCAGATTCCTTATACTAATAGTTGAACACAGTGGAATGACCAAAACTAAATTTTGGCTGCCTTTCAGCTCCAAATCATATATACCATATAATCCCAGGGAAAATAAGTTCAAATGGCACATATTATGTAGTGGCATAATATTTCAATGATTTAATCCCCACATTCACTAGGATTTGTTTTCCAAGACCCCAGGACCCTTTCTCCTGGATCAAAGAAGGGGCTGTGATATGGCCGTTTGATATTATAATTGGCGATTTCAAAGGCATGATAATATATGTGTGGCACGTATGGTTCCATTGGGTTTTAAGAATGAGAAGGTGTCCCATATTGTAAGTACTGCTAACTCCTGTCAAATGTCACCCCGTGTATTGGTCACTAGGAGCCATTGGCTGATTATAGATAGACTCACCCCACTAGTGGAGATTAGATTACCATTTATAAGCAGGGAGAGAGGTTTATGGTGGTCTATTGACTCAGTTATGGCACCTGGTAGTTGTGGTAGGAACTAATCCTCACTTTTACTGTTTTTCCAACCAGAGACTTGGAAATAGGGATATACACGTAACATATCTTCCCCTGAAGCACTTTTGAAGTGATTGATTATACCCACAGTCCTAAAATCTAGCGTGTGATCCTAATCACAAAAGACACAGGTACTGGTATTTGTTTTTCTATTGAACGAAACCTACCCGAAGTCCCCCCCCCCCCCCCGAACTGTGAGTGTAATATGTGTGAGTGTAATATGTGTGTAGTATAATGTGTGCAGTGTAGTATGTGTGAGTGAGATATGTGTGAGTGTAATATGTGTGTAGTGTAATATGTGTGAGTGTAATATGTGTGGGTGTAATATGTGTGGGTGTAATATGTGTGTAATGTAATATGTGCGTAGTGTAACTTGTGTGTAGTGTATTGTGTGTAGTGTAATATGTGTGAGTGTAATATGTGTGAGTGTAATATGTGTTAGTGTAATATGTGTGAGTGTAATATATGTGAGTGTAATATCTGTATTGTAATATCTGTGTATTGTAATATCTGTGAGTGTAATATGTGTGAGTGTAATATATGTGAGTGTTATGTGTGAGTGCAATATGTCTGAGTGTAATATTTGTGTAGTGTAATATGTGTGAGTGTAATATGTGTGTAGTGTAATATGTGTGTAGTGTAATATTGGTGTAGTGTAATATGTGTGAGTGTAATATATGTGAGTGCAATATGTGTGTAGTGTAATATGTGTGAGTGTAATATGTGTGTGTGTAATATGTGTGAGTGTAATATGTATGTAGTGTAATATGTGTGAGTTTAATATGTGTGAGTGTAATATGTGTGAGTGTAATATGTGTGTAATGTAATATGTGTGTAGTGTAATATGTGTGAGTGTAATATGTGTGTAATGTAATATGTGTGTAGTGTAACGTGTGTAGTGTATTGTGTGCAGTGTAATATGTGCGTAGTGTAACTTGTGTGTAGTGTATTGTGTGCAGTGTAATATGTGTGAGTGTAATATGTGTGAGTGTAATATGTGTGAGTGTATTGTGTGCAGTGTAATATGTGTGAGTGTAATATGTGTGAGTGTAATATGTGTGAGTGTAATATGTGTGAGTGTAATATATGAGTGTAATATCTGTGTATTGTAATATCTGTGAGTGTAATATGTGTGAGTGTAATATATGTGAGTGTAATATGTGTGAGTGCAATATGTGTGAGTGTTATATGTGTGTAGTGTAATATGTGTGAGTGTAATATGTGTGTAGTGTAATATTGGTGTAGTGTAATATTGGTGTAGTGTAATATGTGTGAGTGTAATATATGTGAGTGTAATATGTGTGTAGTGTAATATGTGTGTAGTGTAATATGTGTGAGTGTAATATGTGTGAGTGTATTGTGTGCAGTGTAATATGTGAGTGTAATATGTGTGAGTGTAATATGTGTGAGTGTATTGTGTGCAGTGTAATATGTGTGAGTGTAATATGTGTGAGTGTAATATGTGTGAGTGTAATATATGTGAGTGTAATATGTGTGAGTGTAATATATGTGAGTGTAATATGTGTGAGTGTAATATGTGTGAGTGTATTGTGTGCAGTGTAATATGTGTGAGTGTAATATGTGTGAGTGTAATATGTGTGAGTGTAATATGTGTGAGTGTAATATGTGTGAGTGTAATATATGAGTGTAATATCTGTGTATTGTAATATCTGTGTATTGTAATATCTGTGAGTGTAATATGTGTGAGTGTAATATATGTGAGTGTGATATGTGTGAGTGCAATATGTCTGAGTGGTATATGTGTGTAGTGTAATATGTGTGAGTGTAATATGTGTGTAGTGTAATATGTGTGTAGTGTAATATTGGTGTAGTGTAATATGTGTGAGTGTAATATATGTGAGTGCAATATGTGTGTAGTGTAATATGTGTGAGTGTAATATGTGTGCAGTGTAATATGTGTGAGTGTAATATGTATGTAGTGTAATATGTGTGAGTTTAATATGTGTGGGTGTAATATGTGTGTAATGTAATATGTGCGTAGTGTAACTTGTGTGTAGTGTATTGTGTGCAGTGTAATATGTGTGAGTGTAATATGTGTGAGTGTAATATGTGTGTAGTGTAATATGTGTGTAGTGTAATATTGGTGTAGTGTAATATGTGTGAGTGTAATATATGTGAGTGCAATATGTGTGTAGTGTAATATGTGTGAGTGTAATATGTGTGTGTAATATGTGTGAGTGTAATATGTATGTAGTGTAATATGTGTGAGTTTAATATGTGTGAGTTTAATATGTGTGAGTGTAATATGTGTGTAATGTAATATGTGTGTAGTGTAATATGTGTGAGTGTAATATGTGTGTAATGTTATATGTGTGTAGTGTAACATGTGTGTAGTGTATTGTGTGCAGTGTAATATGTGTGAGTGTAATATGTGTGAGTGTAATATCTGTGTAGTGTAATATCTGTGTAGTGTAATATCTGTGTAGTGTAGTGTGTGCAGTGTTATATGTGTGCAGTGTTATATGTGTGAGTGTAATATGTGTGAGTGTAATATTATGTGTAGTGTAATATCTGTGTAGTGTAATATCTGTGAGTGTAATATGTGTGAAGTGTAATATGTGTGAGTGTAATATAGGTGTAGTGTAATATGTGTGTAGGTATTTTTTGTTCATTTTTTTAGGGGACAACCAGTCGATAGAAATGGATGTTTTTACATCATAGAAAAGGAAAAATGTTGAACTTTAGGCTATAGTGCAAAGATTTGACCTCAGCCGAATTTGCACCCCCCCCAAAAAAAATCAATGAACATGTTTTTTTTCTCAGCAGGGTGTCTCGCCAAGGCGTCATATAAGACACTGGTAGCAAAGCTACCTGTGTCAATCATATAGAAAGCCAGTTTAGCTATAATTTAGTAAGTGTGCAGATTAGCCCGATTAGAATGCCTGGGCTATACAAAAAGCCCGTGTAGCTATTTGTCTAGTTATTCCTCCCTACTACGTGTAGCTTATATATTGCATAGTGAGGCATACTCCATTCCATTTGTCTATACCACAGGTTTTCTGGCCATAGCTGCAACATTTAAAAAAAAGTTTTATTGCAACCAATGACTAGTGAACTTCGGATCACAACATGAATGAGGTAGAAAAATACATGTTGATCGTTCCCATGTAATGTATAGCACAGAAATGAATGTAAGAATGCATGATCTTTTTATGATCTGTTTCACAGCTATAAGTAATGGTGTGGGGTATGAGATGTATGTACATTAAAGGTACTGTTGTCATTATGGATGCAAACGAGGTAGAGTACATGGATTCATAAAAGCCAACAGCACAAAGGAAAGAATTGTATGGCAGTTTAATAAAATATAGAGGGAGGAGATGTGGGCTTTCAGTCTTTCAGTGTTTCCCAATAAAGATTACTAAGGAAATCTATTACTAGTTTGTGACTGCTCAGGGAACAAGTAGTAAGGCATGTATCTGATATGTAAGGGGTTTAGTAGCTGGCACTCATATGGCTGTGTCTCATCAGATCGATACAAGTTGATAGTCTATGAACAGGTGACATCTATGACCAGATGACGTCTATGACCGTCCCCTGGTACCCAGATGAGTGCAAACATTTAAAAAATAAGTAAGTGCTTTATGCAAGTTAAGGTTTAATACTTTCTAAAACCTGCTGAAATAAAGTTATAACATTTATGTATATATACTATATATATAAGCCGTTTTCAGTCATTTTCAGTTCTCTGACGTTTATGATGCAGTGGCCGTCTATGACCGTGTGACATCTATGACCTGGTGACGTCTATGACCGGCCCCTGGTAACCAGATGGGTGCCAACATAATAAGAGATAAATGCTTTACCTGGTCATAGAGGTCACGAAGTCATAGACTATCAACCTGTTTAGAACGGGTGAGACACAGCCATATAGACTCCAGTATATCAGGCTAGCTGCCTCATTAATTAGGGGGGGGGTGGGTCTATGATTTTCTGCTTGATGGTAGAACTCTTTGTTTTCTCAATCTTTTTTTATTGCTTACTTTAAAGTGGGCTTAGATTTTAGGAACTGGACATCCGGGTCAAGTTTATCAAACAGTTTAATACCCCATACATGGACATTTCTTATACATGTGTGAGCCTCCGTCTGTCCGAGAAGCTAAACTTATTATGGGGCAGATGGCACCTAGCTCACATGACTGCACAGAAAAACGTTTAGAGTGAGCCTTAATAACATCTCACTGAAATCTTAGTCATAAAATTTACCATGACACAGTTCATGTGTAATCTTAGATATGTCTTAAAATCCTAAAAGGGTATTGAACTGGGGTTCCGCCAGTACTAAAGAATCATGCTCTTTGTGCCGGTTTTCCAATACAAGGACCTACATCCTTATGTTCGAACTCATCAGTAGGCCTACTATCATCTTTGATTTTGAGCTTTAGGTATAATCTGAGTGCTTGGTTCTGCAGTATTTGAAACTGCCCCTTCTAATAGGTTGAAATATCACGTATGGCTTACTTCTGTGTGGAACATTAATATGAATACTTATGACTGCTATAATACTGTATACGTTAATAAAACACTGTTAAAAATCTCTGTTTACACGCACCCGTATGTGCCTGCAATATCAAGGGGATATGGCTTCTTCTAATGTAATTCTGTCCAAATACAGATTGTATAAGGGATATAGAACTGGCTTACTCCAGTGTTCGTGCCATCCTCAATTGATATTGAGTAACTAAGGACGTTAGGTGCACTGGGTGTAATTTTATGGTCCTACTAAGTAATGCCTGGTCTACCTTCCTTCACCTATCACCACCCCATCACTTCTCGTATCTACAGACGGGTGTACAGACCATCCTCCCGTTATATATATACACCACCCTAGTCCCTGGCTCTGAAATTCCCCATATACTTCTTCGTACTGAGCTATAGGTTTATCCTCGAGTGGCCAGCATAAGAAATGGTACCCGAGGTAAGAGTTGGAACATCTGGTAAATGTAGTATAGGGCACTGGTGTTAATGGCTTGAGCTCAGGGCTCATCATCATGGGACATTCAGGGTTCCCACAAGAAATTCTGATTGAAATGATTCCATGACAAAAATCTCACTTTTCCATGACATTTATAACATTCTTGTGGGGGTCAGGGGTCTTGGGCACTGAGAAAATTTCTAAAATCTAGATAGCAAATGGTACATTCTAGGAATTCCATTATTTTCATTTCCCATGTGTTATCTTACACAAAATTCCATGACATTCCAGACAGCTTTCAAATTCCACATGTAGAAACCCTAACATTCAGTGTGCTATTTTTTTCGTCATGACCACTATCCGATATTATATCATTAGAAACACATTAATCTCTTCATTCTAAATGTCTTTTATATGGCTATCCCAATTGCTACAAGATCTATTTGGAAAATGATACTATCCGGGTTGCTGTATAAACACAAAAGTAAGACAGGTTTCTTTTTAAGATACATCATATTTATTTGTACCGAAGTATCACCTAAGGTACGGTACAGTGTTAAGGCATCACAATAATAGTGTCAAATTAAGATGATCTGATACCATTCCTGTATGTGGTCACCAGCAGGCTGTTAGGCTTTTATATCGCAAATGGCATTTTGCTCAGATTATTTGAAACTCACGGATTTGTAGAAAATGTAGCTTTTACGCGAGCACTTTTTGAGCGACAGTCAATGCACTTTCCTCATTGAATGTGTCTAACACCAATACATATAGGCTTAGAAGGCTGTGTAAATTCACTAATGATTTCATACCTCTCTTGTATTATTCATCAGGCACTAGGACCTTGGTGCAGTGGAGACGCAGCCTCCCAGCTACTGAATACTTACATAATCTTGCGGCACTTTAATACTATACTGACATATTTAATTTGCATAACATCTGATCACGGTTTTACTCTGTTACAAAATGGCACTTGGTTGTGGTTGGGTGAGCAGAAATACTGCTACATGAAACATATCAGTGGTACATTGTGCTGTAAAAATATTGATCTTGAGTAAAGATTCTAAAGGAAAAGATCGATGGGTGTAATACATATTGACACATATTAAATACTTTATTTTCAAGGAAATCAGGGCTTGTTGTTTGTACTGAAATGTATAAAAAAAATATCGTTGACATGGTCCAAGTAACCCCTATTTAAGTCTTGTGTGACAAATTGTGCTCGACTTAATTCTAATACCATATAAAAGTAGCAATACCTATAGTTTCCTATAGCAATTGGGCTACAATGTGTGATATTTACAGATGTGTGTGTGTGTGTGATTGCCTACCGTATTGCCACTAATGTGAGGGCACCAGGACGGACGTTAATGTGTTCAATACACGGTGGTACAGTTTAAGCCCATAATGCGGTCCCAATAGACATCTGTAGCCGCGTGTTGACCTGACCGTCCATCTAGATATAACAGTTCCATTTCTTCACTTTCCAAAAGGCTAACCACTATTCTAACATTGCACAGCAGACCCCTATTGGCAACCTCAGACGTTCAGTCAATCCCACCGTATGTCCCCAACATGATGATGATTATTATACAAGTTCATAATATTTACAGGTTTTAGGGTCAAAGTAACAGTTGAGGACGGGGTCATAAAGCAGGTCTAGCTCGTCCTCCTCGTCGGTCTCTGTCTGCTCTCGTGAACCCTGCGGTTGACTCCTTTTCCCATATTCTGTAATCAAAGAAAATAAGGGGGACATTGGTCTCTGTATATCCATTTTAGAGGACAGCAAGCTTTAAATGTGTATTACTTTTGAAGTCAGAGGAAAGCGAAAGTGTAAGGGCTACTTCAATGTAAATTATTATTACGGTTAATCATTATTGCAACACTTAAAGACGTATAAATCTTCCCTTAATACAGCTTGAGTCTGTGGTCCTTCATAAAGTTTGTCAAGTTTCGTATATCATCGTATCGGTATTGAAGCACGTATTACGTCTTCCTTCTCCTTATAACATGTCAATAGTGTACTGTTACTTGGAGTTACCTGTTTGCTGTGGGACGTGCAGGGTGGTGGGGTTGTTGAGAGACTTGTTCTGACTCGGGAAGACAATGGGCGGACTGAAGACGTTCCCCCAGTCACGGGGGTTGGACTGGTTCAGGAAGTCGCTCTTCATCTCGTCTTGGTAGTTGTGCCCCTTCTGCTTGCCAACCTACACATCAGAAACACTTGGTATTTGTTCAACTTTAAAAGAGCATTTTAACAATCAATAAGCATTGATGCAAGTTCAAGTAGTACACAGAGAAAATTATCAGAGTCAACTTAACTCTTTTAGCAGAGTCAAAACTCTATCGCCAGAATGACTCTCTTTTTGACTCTCTTTAATAGGCAGGAGAGTCAAACTGTATTTGACTCTCTTCGTGAATGGAGTTAAAGCATATTCGACTCTGCTGTGCAAGGAGACAAAACATGTTTGACACCCTTTAAATCAGAGTCAAAGTAGGGTCGACTCCTTAAAAGTGGAGAGTTGAACCATCATTGACTCTCCCCTCTGGAAGAGTAGAAGTAAGGATTATGTTGGGATACCCAGAGAACCTCTCAAGTTATGAATAATGAAAGGTAGAAAGCAATATTCATCAAGTTAGCCAAGATGAGACTGGTCCAAGTGGCCATTTTAAGTCTGTCATCTTTGCCATCCAGTGTTTAGTTGTTACCTTCAGGAGGTGTTGTTTCATGCTTATAGTTAATCTAAAACTGTAAGTAAGGTGTCTCCAGTTATATATTTCATTTTCTATCTTAATTTACACATTCAAAGGGAAACTTCTATATATTATGAAACTACATTGAAATATCTTCCTTCTTATACATTCATCAACTAATTGACACATTTTCCTTAATTGCATTTAAGAAAAGTGTATCCTACATTGGAGGGAATTCTCTCTTTAATATATACTGCTGCCATCTAGTGTAAACACCCAGCTATTCTCCAGGTGTCACCACCTGGTGGTAATCACAAAATAAACACATAAGAGTCAAACTCACTTTGACTCTTGTGAAGAGTTAATGTGAGTTTGACTCTGCTACTGACAGAGTTAAACCCAACTTAACTCTGCAGTGCAAGGGAGTCAATAGTGATAAAAGAGTCAAATAGGGATTGACACCTTACATTAGGAGAGTCAAATGACCTTGTAAAAGAGTCAAACCCAGTTTAACCCTGACAAGGGAGTTACTATGACTCTGATAATTTTCTCTGTGTATGCAAATAACAATCATCCAGAAGATCACATGGTATCTTCATGAAGGCTGATTTAAAAAGATAAAATAAAATAAAACAAGAGTCTTACATTTATTTTGTGAGAGCAAAATACCTATTGGTTATCTATTTAAATGGTATCTCACCTGGCGCATTTTATAAGTGGACCTTGAGGTGTCTGAGTCTGAATCCGACAGGGAGTGGTCGCTGTAGTGCAGGTGACTGTGGCGGTGCGGCTCCTTGCCTTCCTCCTCCGACTCGGCCACTCCCTCCTCCAGGGTCTGACGGCGCAGACTTTGTAACATGGCTGCCTCGTACGACTCCGACAGGTCGTCCATAGTGTACTTGTCTGGGCTGTACGGCTTGGACTGCTGCAGGTAAACAAAGGGCAATGGCATTTACATGTATATATATATATTGCAGTATTGGTCAGATCAGCGTAGTATTGCTAAATTTCAATACATGTATCAGATATTGATAAGACTATTTCCGGTTTCAATATATGTTTCAGATATTGATAAGACTATTTCCCGTGATAACTCCTGTCGGATTAATGTAACTCCCAGCACAATTACCACAGTAGGATAGGATAGTCAAAATACTGTTGATGCAGTCATGTATCCTGACCGGTATTTCGCCTACCATTATAGTGTGTAAAATATTGACAGGCTAGAAGTAAGAAGCAAAAGATTATGAGGTCTACAGAAAGTAACTGCAAAGTACTTTACATCAATATTCATTGTATCATATTGTACCGTCTCTTTAGGCATTTCACATCTACATAATATATATTCACTTTATGATATTTAATGACAAAAGTATGATAATGCTTTGTGCACATGGATCAATAGTGTTTTTTTTAAAGTGTTTTTATTAAGGATATACAGTTATTATGTGAATACATAAGCTGCCACTGGACTCGGCAATGCCGTTATGCTGTCCAGGCCTTCTGAGGGTTATAATTGCTGTCTGACTAATAGTGTAATGGCGTCATATTTATATCTTTCGACAATAGATAACACAAAGAATAATATATCTTTGTTATCATCTGATGAGGGATATTGCCTAAATGTACCAAAATCTTCCATGACCCGCCGTACGACTTGTGGTTTTACTTTTAGTTTCAGCAAGTACATGTTGGTGTCCTTGTGTACAGCCTCGCTGCTGCTGTAACCTACTATATCTGGAATTTGCGTTATAAGTAACGCTGAGGTCAACCGTTACAGCTTTCTGTGGAATAATGTATTTACTAACCTGTGATAACCGCACATCGTCCTTGGGTATCTCCCGTAAAGACTTTTTGCGGATGCTCATCCTAGACTGGCTCCCTATGGGACTCTTGTCGGCTTGTGGTTGGCTTTGAGGAGACCTCAGAGATGACCGTACCCCAGGGAAGTCCCTTGTGGCGGGGTGCTTATCATGTCTTCCGGTTGCGCGAGGTGGTGGACCGGCCCGTGGGGTCTCCTCGTGACCATTGAGGCGTTGTAAGGCAGCGTCTGTGTGCGGTTGTGGCCAGGGCTCGTTGCCTAGAGCACCATTAGTGGGTGTGACCGGACTGACGCGTGGGCTGGGGTGGTGGCGGAGAACACGCGTCATGATGGACTCCTCCTCCTCACTGCTGCCTGCCCGCACAAAGTCTGACTCGTCTTGGCTGGTATTGCGCGCCTTTGGTGGCACCGGGGCCATTTCATGGTTAGACTTAGACTTGAATCGCTGTCCAATCTTCCGAGATTTCTGCAACAAATCACCCACTTATTTACACTTCAATGTGGACGACTTATAGATTCATTGAATTTGTTAAAATTTCTTTTTTAAAAACCCAGTAACATTCGGAGAATACCGTAAACCTCACGTATAAGCAGCTAAAGCCTAATCCGCGTATAAGCTGCACCCCGACTTTGGGCCGATCCTATGAGCCACAGTGCCCATCTGATTATGATGACTTTAGTACCATACCATAGTGGCAAAAATTCACGTATAGGCCGCACCCCAACCATGGGCTGATCCTATAAGCCGCACCGCCGATCTGACTCGCATACTAGCCGCGGCCTCTACGCAAGGTTTTACGATACACAGTTGCTTATTATATCTGGCGTACACACCTAGAAGGTAGATGATATATATGTTAATGATTGTATATGTGTTACCTTGTGTCTTGGGGCAGACTTGGGTTTGGATGAGTACAGAAACACCTGCTCCTCTTCATCTTCTTCGTCTTCATCACTGAAACAAGAATTTACATTTTTGTATGTCTTTTGAAATAACTTACAATACATGTACTTAGAATATTGCCCTGTAAAACCTTCTTAGCGAGGGATAAGTAACGCGAGAGAGATAGTGACTTAGACAACGAAATGCTAGAGAACAATCACTTTATGGTGATCAACAGGTATTATTGATAACTGAAACAAAAATACTAATGTATAAATACATTTCTATTGTACTTCAGCAGTTGAACCTTGTCCTGTATCACATGAGGCCGAGTGTGATGTGAGGCAGGGTTCAACGAGTTAAGTGCGATATAAATGGTATGTCAAGGAATTAAAAATGTACATTCATAACACATGGCACCCCATACTCTATGGGTGTGTATGACGATATGGGCCTCCCATAAACCAAACATGGACATATCAGGCATGTAATAACCAGTACTACTCACTCATCTGTGTCCTCATACTCGCGGGCTGCGGTGAGTCCAGTTGTCTTAAGGGTGTTAATGACTTCATCCAGAGAGTCATCTGCCGCACCAGACGTGTTGTGAGAGTTGGACTCTGAAGTACAAACCAATACATGTACCTGTATATATGTTCTCCAATAATTGAAGAATTGTAAAATATTCCCAAAACCTTATTCAGGTGAGTAGGCCTAGTTACTTAAATCAAAAAGTCAAGAGGAGCATCTTCTGTTTGAACCAACGTTTCGACCTTGTGCAGGTCTTCTTCAGGGTATGAAGTTTTATTACAATTGAGTAGGTACATCACATTGGAGTCATTTGCTTGGAGTTACATTATGTGACTAGATTGGATACATTGTGTATTTGTTGATTAAGCCTTGGTAACAGGTGAATAGGTATCACAGAGGTATTTGTATAATAAACAACAAATGATTTATTTGAAGGATTATGCAAGTTAAATATAATTGATCAATTATAATTATTTACACAATTTTTAGACCCAATAAATGTAGGCCCCATGAATTTAAAAGGATTAAATTCAGCTGAAAATTAATTTTAATAATGCCAAGTACCGGTAAATTTTTTTTCTTTATTTTGAAAAAAACCCCCGGGAGGGTTCCCATCTCTTATTCAGAGATGGGTAGTATTAGGTAAAACCAACCAACATTAAGTTCAATGGTAAACTGTTCAGAGTTTATAGTTGGGTTTGATCCCCTTCCTATCATCACGGCATGTTATTGGTTGGTAGCTACGACTCAAGTTCCTACAGAAGAAGGGGTGCTCAAAAAATCTGAAGTCCACCTTCGGATTTTCACTACCCGGGCTTGGGATGGGTACACAATAGGGGAAGTCTATCTCACTCATATCAGGGGTGGATGGTGGACAAGGTTGTGGATTTTCATCCAATAGATTAGGGGTACCCAGTACCGGTAGAACTTCAGGATCGGGTGACGATGGTGCCGCTGGTAATTCGTCCATGAGATTGGGGGTGGGGTCATCAGTGATACCCACCATGTCCATTATGAACTTTAAATCCAGGGTTGGGAACTCAAGTTCATCAGGGACTTCGGGCTGCATTGGCGGTATATTTTCCTTGTCATTGGAGATTGCACTGCAGCTGGCGGTGTTGATCATGGGAACTGGTAGACATGTCTTTTCAGGGCCTGGCAGATTGGCCGTTTGATAGAAGGCTGGTAGGTACTTAGGGGTGCCCAGCGCCACAGCAATGACGTCGGGGCCAGCAGAACCAGAGGCTTGAGTATGCATAAGTTTGGCTTCCTCATAAACTATCATGGCATCAATGTACTCACAATTGTGTTTGCGTTTCTGGTGACGTTTGAAATTGGTGTTCCTGTCAAACACCGCTGGGCAGGCCAAACACGCCAGCCTGCTAGGGCCATGGCGATTAGAGAAATGTTTCCTGGCAGCATGCGGGTTTAAGAAACAATGTTGACAAATGTTGCACTTGTGAAACATTATGACTGTTCATTGATGCCGTTTGGAGAAGCCGTAGAGAGAAGTTTAATCCATGCTTCTTCTAGTCTCAGCCGTTGGTTGTAGCGTGACGTAGAGCTGTCAATGATCACCATGGTGATCGAGCCTGACCCACATCCGGAATCATCGCGGTAGTGGTTGGCAACGGGCGTATCTTTGCGTACGTTGGTAACCCCGGTTACAGCGTCGGTAACCAAGGTGGAGTCGCTGATGTGTTGGCCCAGTCTGATTTTGGCCGGGACACTTGTCTGGCCCACGTATTGCATCCTACATTTGGTGCAGAACAAGACATAAATGACGTTGTTTGTGAGACACGTATTGTGGCCCACTATGCGGAAAGTTTTGCCAGTTTTGCTGCTGATGATTTGCTTGGTTGATTGTACGCGCGGGCAATGTTTACAATTGCCGCACGGAGAACTCCCTGGGGGTAGTTTCACATGTGGGTAGGATGAGTGGACCAAGCTGCTTTTCAGGCTATTTGGCTTCTTGTAAGCCACCATTAGGCGAGGTGGGTATTTTTCTGTTTTAACAGGATCAGCTACTAGGACTGGTTCTAGTTTCCTCAATAGGCAGGGGATGGTCAGGTGTTTCGGGTTGTATTCCGTGATGTAAGTGGTCACTGACTTAGGTTCCTTTGGAGGGGGGTGGAGTAGACTCTGGCGGTCTAGTCCATGGACCTTGGCTAAGGCTATCCGCAGTAGCTTGTTGGGGTAGCCATGACTCTTGAAAATGGATATCATCTTCCTGCTGTCTTTCTCAAAATCGACAGGATTGCTGTCGATTTTCTTTACCCGCAGTAGTTGAGAGAAGGGAATGGATCTCTTGAGTGAGAAGGGGTGATATGAATGGAAATTCAGGTATGTGTGGGCATCCGTTGGCTTTGTGTATAGGCGGGTTTTCAAACTACCATCTGAGGACCTGTACACAGTTGTGTCGAGGAAGTTTATTTCATCTCTACTTTTCTCACTGGTGAACTTGATCTTCTCATGGGCTGAGTTGATGTGAGCCATAAATTGATTGGTGGCTTCTTCCCCTTTGACAATTAGGAAAATGTCATCTATAAATCGATACCAGCACTTAGGTTTGACCGGTGATGTTTTCAGTAGATCTTCCTCCAGTTTTCCCATAAATAGAATGGCATAATTTGGGGCCATCCTGGTACCCATGGCTGTGCCATGTGTCTGTAGGAAATACTCATTGTTGAATCTGAAGGCGTTAGTGGTGAGTATCATGTGCATGAGTTTGGCAATGACGAAGGTGTGTGGTGTTTTGATCAGTCTCTTGTTTAGGAACTCCACTGAGGCAGCTATGCCCTCATGGTGGGGAATGGACGTGTATAAAGCAGAGACGTCTACAGTCATCAGATAATCGTCAGTTTCCAAAGGTGGTATTTGGTCGATTTTGTTGATAAAATCGGTGGTGTCCTTAATGAAACTTGGCAGTTTGTTGGCCAGAGGTTTAATTATTTGGTCCACATACGCACTGATCTTCTCACTGGGGCCTGAGCAGCCTGAAACGATGGGCCTACCTGGGTTGCCAGGTTTGTGGATCTTTGGGAGGGTGTAGAAAACCGGTGTACGTGGGTATGAATTGGTTAGGTTGACCTTACTGTAGTCAGGGAGATGGCCAGCTTCTTCAAGTCTGGATAATTCTTCACCAATTTTGGTATTGTAGGATTGGGTAGGGTCCTTTTTGAGTTTTGTGTAGAAGTCGGTATCACTGAGTTGTCTCAGGCATTCAGTGGTGTAGGCTGTGGCATCTTGGATAACCACAGCGCCCCCTTTATCAGCACTTTTAATGACGATGCTGTCATCAGATCTAAGGTCATCATAGGCCTTTCTCTCTCCTACAGAGAGATTATCCTTGGATTTATGGGGTTTATTCAAGCTCTCAACTTTGTTTGCTAGGGATGTGGAGAAACAGTCCAGGTAGGCATTTTTACCTGGGGCTGGTGTCCAGCCTTTTTCAGGCTTAGGGGGGTCAAGGTCAGGTTGATCCGAGGTCTGTGGGAGATCTGGGTCGAGTTTGTGCAACTCATTCAGTCTCACCTTTCTAGTGAAGCAAAGGCAGTCCCGTAAGGAGTGGGCAGGATGTGGATCACGGGGGGTAGGGATGAAACTTAGCCCCTTTGCGAGGAGTGATTTTTCATCACAACTAAGTACCCTTTTAGAAAGATTAACTATTGTGCTGGTGGAGGGGGGGTCTGGTCTTGAGAAACGGCGGTTTCTGCGACGTTGGGGGCGGTTGTTTTCGTTGCCCTGTCCTGGTTCTTGGACTCCAGGTCCTGGGTCATCTCCTTCTGGAGCTCTTTGATGGCTTCCAGGATGTCCGTGGCCTCCTGTGGTGAGCATGATTCCCTAAGATTCGTAGTGTACTTAATGAATTCTGCTTCCAAATTTGTGCACCTTTCTACATAGTAGTCCCTCAACAAGAGGGTGAGTTTAGCACCGAAATCTGACAGCGCCTCTTCCCAGAGCGCGGTGAACGCCGGGGAGAGTTCAGGAATCTGGGGGTTGACGTTGGGTTGTAATCCCCTCGGTGTCGTGTTGTCGTTGACATGAACAGTTAACAAATTGCTGTGGTGTTGGGCTTTGGTAATGCCTAGACCTATTTTCTTAAGGGTCTTGTACCAGACTGTGGTTTTATTATTCAGCTTAAGGCGGCGTGCATTTGGAGTCGGAGTCCTTCGCCGGAGTTGTTTACCTTTACCCTGGTTACCTGCTTGGTTACGCTGACGGTTGCGTGAGCGGTCGCCTTGACGACCGCTGGAGCCATCGCGCATGCGCGGGACCTCGTCCTGATCGTCATCCTCCTTGCCCGTCTCTCTTCGTCGTCTTTTTCCTCTTTCTTGTGCGTCCATGTATGCTTGAAATGAATGGAAAGTAACTCTAGGGCCTTGTTCGCTGGTGGACTGGTGAGAGTCTCTATCGTTTGGGGATCCCTCGGGATACCGGCTAGCCATGTTTGGTGAGGTTTTATCGTATGAGGATTTGCTGCCAACCCGCACGATAATTGTAGAGCGATGAATAAGGGATCCGTCACGGATGCCGAGGGATTATGGTGAAAATATTGAAGAATTGTAAAATATTCCCAAAACCTTATTCAGGTGAGTAGGCCTAGTTACTTAAATCAAAAAGTCAAGAGGAGCATCTTCTGTTTGAACCAACGTTTCGACCTTGTGCAGGTCTTCTTCAGGGTATGAAGTTTTATTACAATTGAGTAGGTACATCACATTGGAGTCATTTGCTTGGAGTTACATTATGTGACTAGATTGGATACATTGTGTATTTGTTGATTAAGCCTTGGTAACAGGTGAATAGGTATCACAGAGGTATTTGTATAATAAACAACAAATGATTTATTTGAAGGATTATGCAAGTTAAATATAATTGATCAATTATAATTATTTACACAATTTTTAGACCCAATAAATGTAGGCCCCATGAATTTAAAAGGATTAAATTCAGCTGAAAATTAATTTTAATAATGCCAAGTACCGGTAAAATTTTTTTCTTTATTTTGTGTCCAATAATTGAAAAGGAAAGGAAAACACTTATCAGACCTGAGTTGCACCAAGGTTCGTGACTGTTCTCGATTAATTGATGCATTTCATTTGGTCAAATTTGTATGAAGCCAAATGCCGTTCTATATCAGCACAGTGGGACTAATTAATATTTGTCAAAATAATAAATATGCATACTCCTCCACTAAAATGATTCAACCATAGTCTCTAGTGGCGATAGTCAGGCACTATAAGCCTTCACTTACCAGATTCGGTCTCCGAGTTGTGCATCCCTCGTCGTGTGCTATCCTGCATATTAGCCATGATTTTATCAAGCTCATCTGCATTCGCCACCACAGTTGGTTGATGAAGGCGCTCCACTGCTCCAAAGCTTCTATGTGAGCTAGCGCTAGAGTTAACACTAGAGGAGGCGTCTTCTAAATATTCAAAGTAAAATATCTATCACTTACAAAAGATAAGCTCAACATTTGCAGCCAAAAGCTGCTGGTAACTTTGAAAAACTGATTTGATAGTCCACAAATCGCTTTCAGATCCTGATGCTTTTATCTTGATTTAGGCATAATTTATCTTTGCGTAAAAATGGGGGCTCGCCTGATGAGAGATATGTTGTTAATCAAGTAATTTACAGCTTATACATGTTAAATAGATTTGCTGCAAATTCGGGTTATAACTTTCCCTCCAAGTAGGGGCTCGACATCCGAGTGAGGTCCAACAGTACATATTTTGGGTTTGAAATGAATTATCTGTGTATTCTCCAGTAACTGTATATAGAAAACAATCGTATCCGAAACCCTACCAGGGCAATCAATACAAGTGTTGGTTCTTACCTTTACCACTAGCAGACATATATGAGGTGCGTTCCTTCCCAGCGCTGCTGCGGTCCATGTCCGCGCTGGTCCGGTCTCTGCCAGCACTGCCCCGCTCCTTGCCGGCGCTCTTGACACGTGGTTTGCGGTGGATCCGGTCGGCTGATGGCTCACGCGGCGGATGTGGTTTGACAAACGGGATATTGTTTTTACCTTGGTCAGCTCCGTCTGTCCATGTATGACTTGTGCGAAGAGATTCTAAGTAAACCCGAAAAGATTGTTGTATGATATAAAAAGACAAGAGGTTGAGGAGAATCTTTCATTAAGAGCTACTTCACGTGTTGTACATCAGACTGTGTTTTACAAGGTAAATCAGAGTTAAGTATGATCCAATGCAAAATGAATGAAGTAATTCATGTTTTTTAAACTTGATTCCGTATAGGCCCCAACTGATAACAGGTATCTTTACCTTTTACACTTTATCCCCCAGAACCCATACTGTGAAATGACTGGTGTGTTAAATCGTATAAATTGACATAGAGTTACGAACCCATTGGCTCACTGGGTAGCTTTAAAATTGTGAAGGTTAGAGAGTTACCTTTGTCTACAGACATATCGGGGTCTTCCTGGTTTGTTCCTGGGTCAGAGTTTTTCCTGTCACGTGCTAGCGCAGATCGTAAGTGTTTGTTATATGGATCTGAGTGTCCAGCTGTAGGAGCACTAGACTGCCGACTCGTTGGCGGCAGATCTGAAATGTATATTTAAAGGATATTTACATGGAAACCCATATTATAGTGTTACTGTAATTAAAAGTCTACCGAGTTTTCATTTTCACCAGTAGCCTTACTGATTTAAATATTAGAATATTAAAAAAAAAGTGCACTGAAGAAGGTCTAAAAAGCACAGAGACACAAGCAGTCACTAAAGACATTATGAACGTACCAAAACTGGAATCCGATTTCAAACGAGCACTGTGTGGCTTAGACGTCCGACTTGTGTTGACTCCCTGAAGAGAAATAGCAAATAGAACATCAAGTAGAAGTTAAGTGATGTGACAAATTTGCTCATGGTAACCGACATATGCTCAGATATCTGGATCAACATACAACTGTCTTATATTTTTCTACGAGTAAAATAGACAAATATGTGACTTCTATGTTTCTGACAATAGCATGAAAAGACATGTGACTTACGTCTTTTGTGGCGCTCTTTTTGCCTGGCATCTTGGTACCAAATGCAATGTGGTAGCTGCTGGCGCTGCCTGACGCGTCCAACACTCCGCCCGTTGCTGAAAGTAGGAACCAGGTTAAAACCTCCAAACTGTGCAGTAATATTATTAACTAGGGCAGCTGACTAGGGCAAACATAGGCAGCGGTACTGCTGATAGCAACTTAGCAAGAAGTAATAGTACGTCTTCAAGTTTTACCTACTACAATGTACAAAGAAGCACATGGTTACCAGGATGCCCAAGATTTCCTTATGTGAGTCTATCTTGAGCATGGCATGTGATGTTGATATTACTCACATGTATCCAAGATGATATCTGGAGGTGGCCTCCTCTTCCCCTCGAAGTGTAGTATTTTGATGAAGTTGAGGACTTGTGTGACCTGTGGAATGTCTGCGGCCAGTTGACACTGCCGGGGAATAGTCTCCACCTCACCAGTGTTGATACCAGTGCGTCCATACAGTTCTTTGGGGAAAGAACATCACGATTTATACCATACACGCGGTGTAACAAAATGATTCATCTGAAGATCAGTTTAGATTGTCTGCTGTCCACACTGTTAAAAATGAATTGATCTATGTTTTCCGTTATACTCAAGGAAGTACTAGAATTCGGCATTTACAAGGAGAACATCACAAAAGCCAAACAAGGCCCAGGGGCACTATTTTGATGATTGGCTTCAGTGATTAAAGTGGCCAGCGCATCACAAATAAAGTCCTGCTTTTTGAAAATAGAACAGTATTAGAAGAGCGAACTGTAGACCCTTGTTACTATTAGGTGTCGCGCTTAAGTGTGCAAATAACGATGATTATTAGGTTGTAGAGGAAGAGGACCCTTCACCATCCAATGAGATAGATGAGCATAGTGACAGTTATTGCTATTTGAGACATGACTTACCTTCGTCATTGGTTGTGTCTGGGGGCTGTGTCCTTAGGGTAAATATCCGCCTGAGCCGACAGTTGGCAGAGAGACATATTGCGTCTATAGATTTGTAAGTCTGTCCTGACCATGTCTCACCGACAAAATTAGTCAAATCGATGCACAAGTTACACCACTGAAAAATAACAAACGTGTTAGTAGCATTACCAGCGTCTCCCATACATTATACAAAGATTAATAGCAGATACTTACATTTTTTTGTGTAAACCAAACGAACCATTAATAGTTATTCTCGAATACAAGTTGGGCACATAAAAGATTGGCTTTCTATCAGGTCGGGCCACACACGACGTGCGTAGTGCATATTCTCCTAACATGGGACCCTCGTAATGATTAGCCATGAGAAACTGATGTCTATACATTAGAATATCAGATTCATGCGATATAGTCCATATATAAAAGGGAGCCTTACTAAGTCTCGGTTTATCAGAGATAGCGGGACTTTGCTGTGGAGCGGGGTTGTACTCGTTTCCCGGATAGCCGTAGAGAAGTGGAGTCGTCTCTTACTTCCAGTCAGATCTTGGACACTAAAATGTTAAATTAGGTATACATTAGAAAAGTTATGAAGATTTTAAAAGTACACGAATCTGTCTTGTTACGTTTATTTTGGATCTTCAACAATATCTGGAATTCATCAAGTCATACGTATATCTATTAGTGTAATCAACTAACAATGCGGACACTAAACTAACAGCCTTCTTACAAACGCTTTGAGGGCGGGCATTCTCAAAATCATTATAAGAAATCTGACAAAAAGATTCAATATAATGATATACAGCATACACTGAACAATAATACTTTTACGTTGCAATTGTAACTACTCCACATGGTTTCTGAAGGTACTCGGCTATTCAATTCAAATTTGCCTGCAAGCTAACTTCCAACATAACAACGCAATATGCGTTGACACAACTTACCCAAGATCCACTGAGAAGTCGGCTCCCTTGGGAACGAACAGTTGCATAACCAGGTACCGTTGTACAAGCGCCACTATACCAAAGTAAAGTACAACATATATTAAACTGTGCTCTTTATAGTAGCAGTACATCTACCATGTATATAGTGCACTTGTTCCACATGGCCCTGGTTATCCCATGGAGGTATGTACGAGCTGATCACCCTATTGAAGGGGTATTAAATGAACAACGTGTACACACTTTTCTAACACTGTGACTACCATTAAAGTGCCTCTACATGGGTATCCAGAATTTTGGCCGTGTCGGATTTAAGCAAAAAGGCCGTGTCACAGTGTCGATTTTTATTCCATACATAGCTATACTTTTCACTCAATCTTATCATGTCCGTCGATTTTTAAAATGGCCGTGTCGCCCGTGTCAATTTTTAAAAGGGCCGTGTCGCCCGTGTCGATTTTTACCCATGAAGAGGCACATTAAACCTTGCCTGTAACCCAAATCTTACACAGAGCTTGTGAAAATGGTATAGGGCACCTAGGTGTTGCTGACACGTCTCCATTTTTAGTCAGGCGCCAGAGTGAAGAACCTTAAGTTCTACGTATACCGAAAAGAGTGGGTTACTATTCGGGGGTTCAGTCAGTACTGAATCAATAGGCATCCACCTAGTGCTACCTGATTGAACTTCTAACCCCCGATCATGGATGCGCCCATGGTCTAACCCCTAGGAGCCCTATACCGGTACTCACACCGGGGGTCTGACCTACAGTGACTTTAGTACTGTTGTATACAATCCCCCCTCCAAACTTAGCTAGTGATGTACTTATTTATTTTATGGTGGGATATGTATAGATTACGATGTGCACTGTAGGGTAGGCTATTAACATCTGTTTAGTAGTACTGCTACCAGACCTTACATGAAAAAAACGGCCTGTAAGTCGTGTCCAGTCTAGAAAACAACTTACAGGCATGTCGCGGATCCTTAGGCAGCTGCATTTTGGTGGTGGCGGCAGATCCATCCAGAATGAAGACATAGCTTTTCACGGACTTGTCAAACTCCTGCCATCGTAATACACACATAATTCATATGATTAGTACTATAGTTAACACATGTACATGTATACTATTACATCATATGTGACATTTATAACTTCATGTTTGACTTCGAATTTCATGAATAGGCTTCTGAAAGTGTTATACATACATAGTTGTGTCATTCCATAGTTTCAGTGTGAAATGTAAAACCTAAATCATGTCTTTTATTCATTCCATAACAGTTACACATGTATATATTTATTATATATAAATAAAAATCCAACCTTCTTTATCCCAGAGCTGCCTGTCAGTTTCCAATTCTGTGTAGGATCTTTGCCTTGTGCACTAAACACCTCAAAATGTGAGCCACCCTGTTGTAAAAAAAAAGCAATTCATTATTAAACTTTGTATGGATATATGCATGAAACTTAAAGATTTCTGTCAGAGCACCTTTTTTGGGGGGCAAAGCATGATTATACCCCATTGTTCAATACATTGAGAATTTTCGTCACGTACCTACTTATACAAATAATTGAAATATTATCTTATTATTACATGAAGATCTAGATTAAGTATAAATAAAGAAAGGAAACTACTGTATATTCATACCTGGAATTCATTTTTAAACATGGTGACTGGTGCTACACAGTGGATTCAACTGGCACCACATCTGTGCCAAAATAATAGCTTATGACATGATGACAACATCATCTACTGCGTTTCAAATGTAGTCCCATTCTTCATGAGGGTCTCTAGCAAATACACTGTCACTCTATCGATGAGTCAATCATTCAAATGTTGCCTCAGCACAGGCAGCGCCAATAGATATACGCGCTCTCTCCTGATTTCCACACTTGACACTATTCTTATACCAAACAGTGAGTCTTCTACATTGCTATACGCATAGTTCATTTGTAGTGGAACTCGATTTGATTCTAATCTGGCTCAAACAATGCTATGTTATCCCAAGGTATTCGTTGTAGCATTGAACTTATGTCCTCTCTATCCTGCAATCCGCCATCTTTGTTGTCACCGTGCGCTGGGCCGCTGGTTTCTGTCGGACCCAGCGAAGCAGGTGCCCGCTCAGAGAGGGGAGCGGTCATTTGTATCATCGGGTGAGGGTGTTTTTACAAACCTTACTTTTAACTGTTTTAGAAGTTGGCTTCAATAAGAGTAGTTTTGAGTCTTCATGTATCTACGTCAATTTGCAGCTAAAACTATTGTTTGAGGAAAAGAACAGTTTTTAAACCCGTTTTAATCCCCCCCCCCCCGATGTTTTAAGATTGACCGCTCCTCCAAGTTTGGTGTCGGCTCGCGCGCACAACCATCACACTGCATGGCTTGATGACCAGCGGCTTTGGTTGCAATCGGTAGCATTGCGGTTTCACCATCGAGTGCAGCAGTGTCGCCGACGGCCCTTTTTCGCTGAGCACGCCGCACTGTGTAGACGCAAACAGAAATCATGTCAGGAAGACAAGGTGAGAACGAGCCCTATTTATGACAACTTGTGAGTGGCCTAGCATGTTAAATTGCACCCTGAAGCTAATGTGATCCATCTCTCTTTTACAGGAGGCAAGAAGAAGCCGCTGAAGCAGGCATCGAAGGGACCGAAAGGGGATCTCGATGAGGTAGGCACACAACACCATCAAGACACAATGATTCATACATTCTTACAACAATGTTACATTCTCTTGAGAAATTCACTCGTTTCATCTCTAGATCTAGTATAAAGGTTGTTAAAACCAACAAGCGTGACTGGAAGTGTGTATTTTTTCATCGTTATCATGTCAGGGGAGCGGTTACTCATTCACTGTCACAGTCTAGGCCAATTTTGAAAAGAACACAAAATAGTTAGGCCTTAGGGGTGTGTGATGGAATTTTGCGCGGGGAATTTTCACCGCCACTCCCTCAGGCCAGTCAAAATTGTTTACCCCCCCCCCCCCCCCCGCACCATTTGAAGCATAGCAACGCGCTGCCCCAAGATATAATTTAATCAATAGGGCCTAGGCCTACCATATATGAAGATATCTGATATAATTATAGAAAATAAAACGGAAAATGGCCATGAAGATTGGCAAAATTAACTCTCAGTCTCTGCAATGTTGCCCACTAGAGAAGCAACATGGACCACATGAAGGTGATCAAATCATCCACAGGGGGCACCACCAGTTTGTATCTAGATCACATAATTAGGGAGGGGAGATAACATGAGAACATCGCCAATATATTCAAAAGCAACATTAATGGTTAGGCCATCTTTTATTGATAAGGGGCCGTCCATTAATTACGTACGCATCAAGAGGGGGTGGGGGGGTCAAGCCAAATGCGTACAGATGCGTACAGGGGGGGTGGGGGGGTCTGGGCCCATTTTGGCATACGCATTGTGTACGCATTAGGGTCGTTTTCCTGGTTATTTTGGACCAAAAGGGGTATTTTTGGCCCCCAAAACCCAACCAGAATTCTAAGATTTTCGGGGAGAAACATACCCCTATAGCCCCTAGACATCCTCTTGTAGGAGACCTAACAAGTGTATTTGCTGTAAGGCAGGCTGTACCTTTTTAACATTTTCACAATCTGAACCTTAGAATTTTTTTTTAGTTCGGGGGGGGGGGGGGCTTGTACCTACCACTCTAAGAACAATTTTCAACTCTGGGGGGTATTCTACGCACAAGGTCAAATAATTTGTATAGCTTGAGGGGGTAGGGGGTGCTCAGTTGATTTTCTCACGATGGCACATTTCTTGATACCTCCCTTTGGGTAAAATCCCCTCTACATAGGGAGTGTAAAATATTTTCGCGCCTCTCACCACCCCCCTGTAACTAATAAATCATCTATGAACACTCACTTAGTATATTTCTTTTTAGGTGGGAGGGGGGGGGGGGCGCAACTGTCTTGTCCTCTTGAATTTGGTACTCAAATGCACTTCTTAATCTCATCCCCCAGTACCCTCCCCCTCCCTCCTGAGGCTGGCAATGGCTGGGGGGGGGGGGGGGTCCATGAGATTTGAGTATGTACGCATGGGGGGAGGGGGTATCCCAATGCGTACATGGTGCAACAGGGGGGGTGGGGGGGGTCAATTTTGGCCAAAATTATGCGTACGTAATTAATGGATGGCCCCTAACTTGGATTACGGGCACTCAGAGCAAATATTTTGGGGGGCGGGAGGGAAAAACAAGAAAAAAAAGCTGCCCTTCAGGGGGAGCTAGGCACTAAAATTTTCCAGGGGGCGGAGGGAAAAAAAAAAAAAAAAAAGCATGCAAAAGTCTTCTTTTGGCTATCAAATGAAGGTATTTCGAGAAATATTCCCAATTAAGAGGGTCTAATTTTGCGTGTTTGCCAGTCAGCATGTACTTTTTTTTTTGCTAAAATTCTCAAAGAAATACCAGCGGAGGGGGGTAAAAAAAACAAAAACCTTTTTTTTTTTTTTGCAAAATGCCAAAATTTCCATCGGCGGATCCGTAATCCAAGTTATCAGAATAAAAAGGCCTTAGGTGACATAATGAGGATCATTGTATATCATGGAATTTTTATTTTAACTGCTAGATTCTGAGATTTAAAATTAATAACACCATGCCAACCTACCAGCAGTCTCGGACCGCCATGGGCCCATCCCAACACTGCTCCATTCGCTCTGCTGTGTATGGTATTGGAGCAGACATTGTCTTCACTTGCTACCCATAATCCCTTATGCGCCAGATTGGTGGTGCAAATGGACGTGTATTGGTGAATACACATCCAATTTGGCAATTACATTTGTACAGACAGATTATTATCTTGATCAAAGGGATCATTAAATAATGTGGGGGCTACTGTGTAAGTAGGTCTAAGGCCAAAAAAAAAGAAGTTGTGTAGAGGTAACAAAAAATAGGGTAGGTAGGCCTATGTCGATTTAAAAAAATATATATTACCAACTTTTTTTAAAGGATTTTGAGACAAAATTCCTCCCATCTTCGTATAATTTTCAGTAGAAAAACTTTTCAGTTTAAAAAAAGTGTTGTTTTTTTGTCTAGAAAAAAAAGACAAAAATGCCCTCCAAAAAAAAAAATAGGGTCGCTAGGGATACCTGAACACAACTCTTTTTTTTTTGGCCTAACACCTATACTTTTTAGAGGTAACTGAGATATGTGTATTGGAATAGGATTCTAGTATGCTCACAGGCTATCCAACTAGTTGGATAGACGCTGGCCGAGGCTGACCTACTAGGTAATTGAATATGTTGTAGATCTACTTTGAAAATCAGTTGGTGAATAAAATACACGTCACAAAGCCATACTACGGTAGTGGGACACATGATTTGAGGGTAGTTTTGAGCCAGGAATACGCTTCTGCTGTCAGAAAGCACAGATGATTCATCAAAGGTCATGTGGTGTCGGGAGGTTTAAAGAACCCTTGCTTCGGTTAATGCGTAGGAGTGGGATTTCTGTCTACAGCTCATCTCATAGATTCAATCAACCCGGATACGATTATTGGAGGGAGGCCTTCAGCCTGCATTCAACTTGTGAAAAACTTATATTTGAGAAAGTCTCCTCTGCATAGTCAACAGGACGCTAAACTGCATTCCAAACAAATTGTACGGTACCCGAAATAATTTACACCTTCGATCTTCTAATCAATCAATTCAATCATTTAATCACCGTGACCCTGAGTCATTTGTCATGTCGATAACAACGTTCTATGTTTTATTACTAACCCCCCCCCCCTAATTTCCTATGCAATTTCTAAGTTAATTCATTCGCATTTTCAGGAAGATCTGGCCTTTAAGCAAAAGCAAAGGGAAGAGCAAAAAGCATTGAAGGATGCAGCTCAAAAGGCTGGTCAAAAAGGTCCTATGGGTGAGTAGGTTCATACGATCAGTCCATCATTTTTTGATAACTAAATAACTTGGATTATGGGCACTTGGAGCAAATATTTTGGAGGGCGGGAGCAAAAAGAAAAGGGGTGCTTGGTCTTCAGTTTTTTTTCCAGTGGGGCGAAGGAAAAAAAATAGGAAAAAAAAAGCATGTAAAAGCCTTCTTTTGGTTATGATTTATCAAATGGAGGTATATTTAGAATATTCCCAATTTTAAAGACCTAATTTTAGGTGTTTGCTGGTCAGCATTATACTCTTTTTTTTTCTTCTTTTTTTTGGGAGGGGGGGTTAAATTCTTTTAAAAAATGCACTAACGAAACGGGCAGGGGTAAAAAAAGAAAAGAAAAAAATAAGTTAAGCAATGTATCAGTGCAGGGCCTAGAAGCATGTCTCTGATCAGTGTGGAAATTTGTTAGAATTACATAAATGTTTACCACGCACAATATCAATATACTATACATGTACCATGTCTCGTTATAATCAGCGTAATCGCACAATTTCAGGTGGAAGTGGAATAAAGAAGAGTGGAAAGAAGTAATGGGAGACAAGTTCAACCAACAGCATTCTTCATACACGTACGACGACCATAGGCCCATCCCACTCCTCTCAGCTCATCGTCGCTTACTGAATCTTGTTGAAACAATCTGAATCATGCATCAAAAACAAGAAGCCAATACATTTCTTAAAAGACATGTTACAGTAATTGTTAATACTTATCCAGAAGGCCAATCTCTTTCTTATTTATCATTCATTATTAATTATTCTTGTACTGCCGTGTGTGGACAATGCTAGTTTTCCCAATCGCCAACTAAATGCTACTAAAGAAACTGTATTTTTGAATTCTTCACTTATGTTGAGTGAATCCCAGAATGGATGCAGGAATAAGGATAGCTTGTTATGCTGACGTCTTGTGTGCCAGTGCAAAGAATACATCATGACTTCATACTTGTAATGTGTCAATTTCATATCCAAAATAAAAGATAAAAAGACGAATAGCCTTGCTTTTGGATTCATATGATAAAGATTATAGGCCGGCCCCTGCTATAGTACGTTAGTTAACGAGTTTAAGCGTGTTCTGGACAGTAATCCCATAATCATATTTATTATTAAACGGTATTAAATGGGCCTATTTTCCAACTAGATGGCAAAACCTAATCTCGGAAGCAGGCCAAACAGTAGGGTATGTAGTAGATAACCCACAAGGACCTGAGAATATGTAAAAATAACCGTGACAGACTGACTGGTGGCCTATGAGCCACCAGTCACTCTACCATTGTTATTATTACATAACTCAGGTCCGAGGGGGTTATCTAACTTAACCTTCGGTTATGTGAAAATAACCAAGGTGTGAAATGCTTTGTCTTAGCTCTCCACCGTAGGTTAAACTATATTATAGGGTAGGGGGGCCTCCATGTCTCGTGGTAGGCCTATTGAGCTGGGCGTCAGACTTGATTTTCGCTGAATTGGGTGTGTAGGCCTATAGTCTATACTTGGTAGGACACTTTTGGGCCCAAAGTCATTGTTTTGGGCGAAAAACAGAAGGTATAGACCTACAGAAGCCTACACATATCGTGAATAGTGTACCGACAAATATAAGTAACTAATAGGCCTACCCTTCTCTGGAAACCTTTTGGCAAAAATTGGAGAAATGTGACATTTTGGTGAAAAAAAAACCAGGCCAGGGTATTATTATTGGTGACAAATTTGCTTTCCAAGGCGATTTTGTTGAAATTTTACTGGTTCTAGGGTGAATAGCCCCCCTGATATTTAGCCCCCTGACATATAGCCCCCCTGACATATGGCCCCCTGACATATGGCCCCCTGGCAAATAGCCACTGGACATATGGCCAGTGGGACTCACAGCCACCAGGACAATCGGCCCCCCTTTCTCATGCCCGTCAGATTATCTCTATTCTGTAATTCTAATGCCCGTCAGATTATCTCGATTCTTTTCCTATGTCCGCTAGATGTTAATGCCCGCTAGATTCTAGTGCCCGTCAGATACTCATTCTATGCCCGCTAGATTTATGTCCCCTCTCATGTCCGTCAGATTTCCTCTATGCCCGTCAGATTTACATTCTATGCCCGCTAGATTCTAGTGTCCGTCAGATTCACATTCTATGCCCGCTAGATTTATGTCCCCTCTCATGTCCATCAGATTTCCTCTATGCCCGTCAGATTTACATTCTATGCCCGCTAGATTCTAGTGTCCGTCAGATTTACATTCTATGCCCGCTAGATTTATGTCCTCTCTCATGTCCATCAGATTTCCTCTATGCCCGTCAGGTTTACATTCTATGCCCGTCAGATTTACATTCTATGCCCGTCAGATTTACATTCTATGCCCGCTAGATTCCAATGTCCGTCAGATTTTCATTCTATGACCGCTAGATTCTAGTACCCTCATGTCCGTCAGATGCCTCTATGCCCGTCAGATTTACATTCTATGCCCGCTAGAGTGTAAATCTGACGGACACAGAATCTAGCGGGCATGGTATCTGAATCTGACAGGCACTAGAATCTAGCGGGCATAGAATGTAAATCTGACGGGCATAGAATGTAAATCTGACGGGCATAGAATGTAAACCTGACGGACACTAGAATCTAGCGGGCATAGTATCTGAATCTGACAGGCACTAGAATCTAGCGGGCATAGAATGTAAATCTGACGGGCATAGAATGTAAATCTGACGGACACTAGAATCTAGCGGGCATAGTATCTGAATCTGACGGGCACTAGAATCTAGCGGGCATAGAATGTAAATCTGACGGGCATAGAATGTAAACCTGACGGACACTAGAATCTAGCAGGCATAGTATCTGAATCTGACGGGCATAGAATGTAAATCTGACGGGCAAAGAATGTAAGTCTGACGGACACTAGAATATAGCGGGCATAGAATGTGAATCTGACAGGCACTAGAATCTAGCGGGCATAGAATGTAAATCTGTGAATTGAGATAATCTGACGGGCATTAGAATTGAATTGAGATAACAAAACTGACGGGCATTAGAAAAAGTGGCCTTTTGTCCGGGTGCTGTGGGTCAGGTGGCCGAATTAAGGTCCACTGGCCTTAAATCCTCAGGGCTAATTGTCAGTGGGCTTGTCGTCAGGGGGCCACAAGTCCGGGGGCTAAAAGTCCATGGGGCTATTTGCCCTGATACCAATTTGGTTTGCTAGGGAAATTTTTGATTCAAAATTGGCTCCTATTAAAGGTTCGCACTACTAGACCATGTGACCTCTCGATATATTGGCTCCAGCCACGATATCGAGAGGGCCGCTACTGAGCAGCGCTGCGGGGCATGATCCAAAGTCCCGGGGACGTAATTGCCCACAACATTCTCGCTCCTGCGTGCTGCCGCCTGGTGTATCCTGCTGTAACTATTCAGTCTCGGGGATTTCCCCAGTGTTTACAGTGAGGAGGTGAATGATAACACAGCTTATTTAAAGACCAAATAGATATTTTGAGACTTGGTTACTGAGAACACTTCACAAAGAAGGCCCTCCAGGTTCAACTGACAGGTAGGTCCACAAATAAGTAATCAATTTTGTTTCAAACGAGGAGCTTACGTTTGGGATATGAAATATAACCCTATTATCGCTCATGCAGCCTCAAGAGGTTAGTAGACTTCCTTACCAATAACACAAAGTCTTACGCACTGAGTCATTTCCTAATTGGTCCGATTAAAGGTAAGTAGGACTACCTACACTACTATTTCACTGATATCATAACCTGTAGGGTAGTAGGCCTAATATGCTTTAGATATGGCAGGTCTCCTATGAAACCGAAACCAATATTATGAATATACAATGATGGTCCAATAAATAGGCCTACCGGGTTTGCAAATAAATTGCAATAAATGATACTGTGACTGTGTATTTGTAAAGAGGAAAGGTCACCTTTTTGCCATTTTCTCTTCAAATAATCATAGTAGAAGATATGGTGTAGCCAAACCATATCACAAACCTGCCCCCCCAGACCCAGTCCCCCATACCCCTCACCCCCACAATTCCACAAACACAGGAGGCGGATGGGGGGGGGGGGGGGGCAAAAAGAAAGAGAAAGAAAATAGACTACCATAAAATAGGTAGACTTCAATAATAGATAGGCCTACCAATATATAAAAATCAATATGCTATCAGAACTGGATATGGTTTAACCAATTTTTGTGTCAACTGGTCCGACACAAGGGTATAACCTTAGCCTATATATAAGGCTTTATATAGGCCAACCCTGTCTAACTTTTAATATTTCATTCATGACCTGCATGAAATATTTGATAATAAATGTGATTTGGTCGACCTTGGTAACATCCCTGCAAACAAGATCTCGGGCAGAACTCGTGCGGTTCTTGAGTCACAACTCGGGATCCCTGGGAGAATTGTGCACGTATCTGGCACGAGAATATGTGAACAGCTTTTGACTGTGTCATATTCTGTTGAATTCCACGTTATTTATATCAAACAGAACTTGGGAATTGAACGTTCGCAACTGAGTAGAATCCGGGTAGGTCACAATGGCACAAGAAAGGCACGAGATATTCCCAAGAATTGTGAACATGTCCTTAGTACAATCAGAACTTGGGAATTGAACGTTCGCAAGGCCAAAAAAAAAAAATAGTTGTGTTCAGGTAACATGGCCCAAAAAAAATAGGGTAGGTAGGTCGATTTTTTTTTTTTTTTTACCAATTTTTTTTAAGGATTTTGAGATAAAATTCCTCGCATTTTCCTATAATTTTGGGGGGGAAAATATAATTTTAGGAAAAAAATATATTTCAGGGGAAAAAAAGTGTTTTTTGGTGGAAAAAACAGAAAAATGCCTTCCAAAAAAAAAAAAAAAAAAAAAAAAATGGGTAGGGCCAAAAAAGTAGGGTCGCTAGGGATACCTGAACACAACTTTTTTTTTTTTTGGCCCAACTGGGTAGAATCCGGGTAGGTCACGATGACACAAGAAAGGCAAGGGAATTGAACGTTCGCAACTGGGTAGAATTCTACCCAGTTGCGAACGTTCAATTCGCAAGTTCTGATTGTAATAAGGATATGTTCACAATTCTTGGGAATATCTCGTGCCTTTCTTGTGTCATTGTGACCTACCCGTATTCTACCCAGTTCCGAACGTTCAATTCCCGTACCTTTGTTGTGTCATTGTGACCTACCCGGATTCTACCCAGTTGTGAACGTTCAATTCCCAAGTTCTGTTTGGAGGGATAGGGCCTCTACAGGGGTCCCCACAATTTTGAACATGTCGCCATGTCGATTTTTACCAAAAAGGTTGTGTCGATCGACTCGATGTGTCGATTTTTATACATATAGAATAAACTAGGAGTAGGACCTTATACAAATCTGTGTGTCTGTCGATTTTTAAAGGGGTGTGTCGCCCATGTCAATTTTTACCCATGTAGAGGCACAACATAGCTTTGAATTCCCTACCGGTATCGAATATCGTGGACAGATGTGGGGTCCTAGTTTCAAGACTCAAGCTGGCCTACAAGAAAGTTTGGAAAGACTGGATAAATATATGCCTCTACATGGGTACCCACATATTTGACCATGTCGCCGTGTCGATTTTTAGCCAAAGTGCTGTGTCGCTGTGTCGATTTTTATGCATATAGGAAGTTATAGAAAAATTCCTGTTGGTCGAATTTTAGCCCCAATTTAGCCGTGTCCGTCGAATTTTCAAAGGGCCGTGTCGCCCGTGTCGATTTTTAAAAGGGCCGTGTCGCCGTGTCGCCCGTGTCGATTTTTACCCATGTATGGGCACAAATATTGTCAAATGTGGAGACTCAGTGTAAATGCATACAACTATTTAGGATAAGCCAAATTTTATTTGTTGTTTTATTTCATATAAGCCAAATTTATCTCCTCAAACCATTTCGGCTTATAAGCAGTGTTTTGACAAAAGATATATCCAAAATGACCTGGGAGGGAAAGGAAGCAGTGATAATTGTAATCATAAATTTCACATACTTTTTTGGGATCGACACATTGAGTCGATCGACACAACCTTTTTGGTAAAAATCGACATGGCGACATCGTCAAAATTGTGGGGACCCATGTGCATGTAGAGGCCCTATGTTACCAAGGTCAACCGAATCATATTTATTATCAAATATTTTATGCAGGTCACAAAGCTTCAAATTGTACCCAGGACAGTTTATCAAGAAGTTATAGAAGTAAGAAGCCATTAAATAATATGTGCACACACTGTAATTGCGACGCAACATATTAAGCATGTAATACTATATTGTAATCTGCCGGAAATTCAAAGTGCCTGCAAAAGCTTTGAAGAAAAATATTAGATTGATATTTTCCCTTTACTGTTTATTTTAACGTATGTACGTTTCAGTGCCCTTCCCCTAGTCTTTGAAGAAAACTATTACGTTCGCCACTGCTTATGACATGCATCGTGATAATAGAAAGGTCTCGCAAATATTAGCTGTAGAACCTTATTGTATATCATCAAACAGGCCGGGCGCCATCAACTGTATATATTCCTATATAAAAACTGTGTATAATGCCATTAATGCTACATCAGTGCAAATATAAATGTATACTTACATTAGTCAATAAAGCCCTCTTGAATCTCGAGAGTCTAGGCCTACTGCAGGGCTGGGCATATTATGATATGCTGGAGCAAACCTAGAAACCTGTGGAGCAAAGGACTTCAGGAGGCCAGGGGCGTGGCAAGCAGTTTCGAACTAGGGGGGACTGAGGTGTTTATTTTTTTACCCTTTTTGACCCCTTTTTACTTGACCTTTAGGGTTAATTGGGACCATTGGTCAAAAGTGTGTCCGGGGGGCCCTATCTGGACCCTCCCCCCCCCCCAACCGTCTGTGCTGTCTCCTCAAGGGGAATTGTGTGTGTGAAATCCAGGAGAATTTAGGTATTTCTATCTTTAATTCAGTGTTGTCTGAGGGGTTTAGGGGAATATCATTACAAATTATCATTTAATAGTCCCAGGAAAACTTTCTATATTTAGAATGGCATGTCTCGAGGGGCTAGGAGACATACTGCTCCAAAAATGTTTACTCTGAGGATTTCAGGATAGATTGCTCTAGGAACATTTAGATATTTTCCTTTACAGATGTATCTTGATTTCTGGGAAAATTTAGGAATTCTGTTGTAGAGTTGGAGTCTTCTGATAGGTTTTTAAAGATATTGCTCCAGGAAATTTAAAACAAATTCTGCCTTTAGATTGGCGAGTTCCGAGGATTTTTGAATTTCTATCTCTAGCTATATAGAGAGGTTCGGAGACATATTGCTCGAAGAAAATTTAGTAAATCTTCTGTTAGATTGGTGTATTCTGATGGTTCTGGAAGTAGATCTATGTTGCAGAAGGGGAATTTGGAGGTCTTATCCTTAGAATTGATATATATTGGGTAGTGGGGGCATATTGCTCCAAGAATTTAACAAAATCTCTTGTTAAATTCATGTCTGCTGATGTGTATCAGAATATAGCTATTGCTCCAGGAAGATTTAGAAATTCTACCTTTCACTAGTATGTTCTGTGGAGTTTTGGGGAGTATTGCTCCTTAGACTTTCTAGATTGGTAGGTCCTAGACCTACATATTTTGAGGGGTTTGTGCACATATTGCCCAAAAGAGAAAATAGAATGTCAGATTAGTGTATTCTGATGGGCATGTTTCTCCAAAAGATCTAGGAATTTTACATTGAGATTGATCAGGGGTGGGCATCTATGAAAACCATGGAGCCAACACAGGAAGGGCCGTAGCCAAGTCAGAAAGATGTGCGGAAATTATGCCGCATGTAGGCCTGACCCCTCCCCCTCGATGTCATGAATTTGTGTATGCCAACGAGTGGATTTCCATGCACTTAAGGCCAAATGTATAACATTAATGATGACAATTAGTTCAGATATTAAATATAATGCATTAATTTCAGGAGGCCTTGGCGTATCATCCCAGGAAATTTTGAAATGGTAGATTTGAAATGGTGGATTCTGATGCATTTTAGCCAACAATTCGGTCCAACTGAAGAAGGGGTTTGGGGACATGCCCCAAGAAAAAAAATTGAAAGCCTAGACTTGAAATGGTCTTTTCTATTGCATTTTTGGCACCCAATATGGCTTAGAACATTTGGAAGGTCTAGATTGAAATCATGCAATCTGGACAACAAGGGACAAGACCCATTTCCTGAAATGAACATGTCTGACACAACAAGTCCCCCCCCCCTCCCCAAATCTTGGGTCCTCAATAGGGCAAGAAAGGTTAGAGGAAACTTGAAGACAGGAAGATTTTGAAAATATGGAAGTTAAATTAGTGTAATTTCATAGAATTTAGAACTAAAATGCAACTTTGGGTCTAGTTGGAATATTTACAAAATTCTTTCAGTTTTGAAAAGCCTGAGTTCAGGGGGTTTGTCTGTCGCCAATTTCAAGACCAGTGTCGCCACTTTTTGGCGACATGGCGACAGCTGCCCACCCCTGTTGATGGATTCAGTGCTCATCTGATCCAAGATAACTTTGGAATTCTACCACTAGATTTGTGTGTTCAGGGCAATATATTGCTCCAAGAAAATTTTGAAAAACTATTTTTTGACTGCTATAAACTTTGGTTGTAATAGGAATATTTACAAAATTCTGGCAGATTTTGAAAGCTTAGATTATCCCTAATGTCACTGTCGCATTTTCCAAGGCCCCTGTCGCACATTTTTTGCGACATTGCGACAGCTGCCCAGCCCTGCTACTAGGTCTACTGGTAATCATAATTCCCAAATCTTACCGTACCTGTCCTATCCTACAAAGGGAAAGTTTGGCAGGGGCCCCTTATCCGAATTAAACGAGGCTCGGACACAACTTTTCTATACAATTCCAATACATGTGTATAGGCCTAATGCGCCATCATGCATAAAAGCACACAGGGTTTGAGTGCCCTCCTCACCCAATGAAGATTTACTTCCAATGCCTCAGTGACTGTACCGATACCGTATTCAACTTAAATTGTGCTCCTCAGAAAGAGAGCACATATATTTTGACCTATGAATTCGCCTGGATATGCCTCAACTGTCAATAACTTAAAAAAAAATTTTTTTTTATGTTGCACCAGGTACCTCTAGGTTTAAGTTGAGGAGACGTCATAACTGCAGCATGACTTAGCAGGAACAGCAGGGGCATGATGTCGCAGCTACGGAACTCTGAGAACTACATCTGGTCGACACATGATGTGCTCGGCCAGGGAGCGACGGGCGCGGTGTATAAAGCCAGGCATAAGGTACTTTGTGTGCACCTCATCACTACCTCTGTGTGAAAGAAGATTTTACTGCATTTGTTTCCGCTTTCTTTCTTAGTACCTACTCAAATGACTTTTTGACTCTTTTAATCAATCAGACATGCCCAAAAAACACTATTTAGAGGTATTACACATGCAAATCACATAAGAATTGACTGATTTATAACTTTTAACATTTTCGTCAGCCATCTTGGACCCCATCTTGAATTTCTCAAAACCCTCAACGATGCCAGCCGGGCATCGTCAAGATTCTGAAAGTATATGACTTCCTGTACCCAAATCAGTCCTAACTTCTTCGGGGGGTTTTATTGCAAGGTTGCAAGGATAATTCCCCGCTGGCAACTGGACTATATAGATTTCTTGTGTAAACTCCTGTCTGTCTCAACCATGGACAAATTGTAGAGACGATATATTGGGATATGTGTAAAGCAGTTTTATTGATATAGGCCATCTTGTCTCAGATGACCAAGAATTTAAGGGTAGGGTCAATTGTCTAGGAAGTTACAAAATTGGCTGTATTTGCAATATGGTAATTGTATGTTTTTTTATCCTGACATAGCGGACTGGTATGTTGTTCGCGGTGAAGACGTTCAACCAAAAAAGCCATATGCGGCCACCCGAAGTGCAGACACGAGAGTTTGATGTCATGCTGAAACTAAATCACACCAACATAGTCAAACTCCTGGCCATCGAAGAAGAGGTAACAATGCTTTATTATAATAAAACTGTTTGAATTTTGAGTTTACTAAATATGCCGTGTCCCAGCACCCCCTCCCCAAAAGAAAAACATTTCATCATTAATATATATGCATGGACATAACATAACACCTCTGACCTCTTTAAAGATTTGTTGTGACGTTATGCTACCTTTATCAAATATTCCTTTTTGTCTCCAGAAAACAGTAAACTCGTATGGCCCTATATAGTCGTTGAGATCAAGAAAATTAAACAGATGTCCTAAACTACAAATAAATTCATTTCACTGGTTGTTGACTGTTATAAAGGTAGCTACATATACATCACTGGTTCTTGTTTGTAATTCAGGTGTCCCAGCACAGCAAGGTGCTGGTAATGGAGCTGTGTACGGGTGGCAGTCTCTACAACATGCTGGATGACCCTACTAACGCATTTGGGCTTGAAGAGCGAGAATTTTTCCGTGTAGTTCAGGATGTAGGTGAGTAGTGATAAACGACTACCGTAGTTCCCCGTTTATAAGGTGGGGCCCGAATTAAACCTGTCCTGTTTATAAGCCACGGTAAAACGTATACACGTAGCAGGATTCCTACCAATACATTTATCTTATTTTGTTAAGGCACTAAAGTGGACATAACATTTATCCCACAGCTGCTGGGATGAAGCATATCCGTGACCAGGGCATCATCCATCGTGACATCAAGCCGGGTAACATCATGCGGTATATCAGCGAGGATGGCAGGTAAGGGAGCAACTCAAAGCAGGTATTGACCCGCTATAAGCTTAAGACTAGCAAAGACTATCTACAGCAACACAGACATATTAAAACATGGTTCGTGCCATGTTTGAAACTTATGAGATGAGCAACTTAATGGAAATTTAAAAGAAATTCTCATGATGATATTTTTTCTATAATTATATCAGGGCAATCTTTAAACTCACTGATTTCGGGGCTGCTCGTGAGTTGGACGAGGAGGAGCAGTTCATGTCGCTCTACGGAACTGAAGAGTATTTGGTAAGTGAATAACTGACTAGGATATCTGTTTGAGATTGGTCACATTCATCCCTGTAATATCGACTTTGCCTGTCACCATCCTGCCCTGTACCTGTAAATTGGGCTTTGTGTTCTGCTCTGTCAGTACCCTGACCTGTAACTGTAAACTTGATACTGATTTTGGGTTCCTCCCCTGTTAACACCCTGCCCTACACCAGTCTGACTTTACCCTGACTTTGGGTTCTTCCCCTGTCATTACCTTGATCTGTACCTGTAGACTTGACAGTGACACTGACTTTGTGTTCTGCCCTGGCAGCACCTTGAACTACACCTGTAGATCTGATACTGACGTTGCGTCCTGCCCATCACCAGCCTGACCTGTACCTTTTGACCTGACCCTGACTTTAGGTTCTTCCCCTGTCGGTACTTTGACCTGTATTTGTAGACTCGATACTCAGGGGCAGAACACAAAGTCAGTAGAACTGACTTTGTGTTCTGCCCCTGTCAGCACCGCGTACCTGTAGACTTGATACTGACTTTGTGTTCTGCCCCTGTCAGCACCCCGTACCTGTAGACTTGATACTGACTTTGTGTTCTTCCCCTGTCAGCACCCTGACCCGTACCTGTAGACTTGTGCCTGTACATGGGTCCCCACAGTATTGACCGTGTCGCTGTGTCGATTTTTAGCAGAGGGGCTGTGTCACTGTGTCGAATTTTATGTATATAAAACATACTAAGGGTATTATAAAGATGTCTGTGTCCGTCGATTTTTAAAAGGGCCATGTTGCCCGTGTCGATTTTTAAAAGGGCCGTGTCGCCCGTGTTAACCCATGTAGAGGCACAGACTTAATACTGACTTTGTGTTCTGCCCCTGTCAGCATCCTGCACGTGTACCTGTAGACTTGATACTGACTTTGTGTTCTGCCCCTGTCAGCACCCTGACCTGTACGAGCGTGCCGTGCTGCGACGGCCCACGTCCGTACCCTTCGCCGCCACTGTGGATCTGTGGAGTTTAGGAGTCACCTTCTTCCACGTGGCGGCGGGTCAGCTGCCCTTCAGGCCGTACGGGGGACGCAGAAACAGGGAAACTATGTGAGCAAAAGTTTTGTCCGTTTTACGCATTCTATTCGTGTTTCCCTCGATATTATGTAAAACTTTGTGAATCTAAAATAGAAAAAGAAGATGCATATTAAAGGAAATATTGAAAGTCTAAAGTAATATGATGATGTGCAAAATGCACAGGATAACCATAAAATAAGTACTTGCATATTATAGAACCGTCATCTATGGTTCCAATGTGAATAAATGGAATATAAGTACACATGTGTCCACTTGCTACCCCACAGGTACATGATTACCACAGAGAAGGAGTCGGGGGTCATCTCCGGAGTGCAGCACTCCGAGGAGGGCCCCATCGAATGGAGTAGGGACCTGCCACGGCACTGCAGATTGTCACTGTGAGTTTACTTCAGCATGAGTCCGCGTGTCTACAGGACAATGTAGATAAAACATCCACCCAAGTCTCGTAAAATGATACCATACTTTCTACAAATAATCAAAAACCACTCAGTGCTTGGATGCCACTCGATTCTATAAGTAGATATATAAAGGATATTGCCTCTAGGTATATATATATACCTACCGGTACCGGATCACTATACCGTAACTGTCCTCTTTGATTAAATTTTTTTCCCCTTTTTTTTTTCACCGTGCAGTGAAGTCGTTCCTCCCTAGCTTTGTCAAAAATATCTCCTCTTTGATAATAATTAAACAGTAAATCTCTAGCCTAAATGCCCGGATAAGGTTTTCTGGTTTGGGAAATATTTCATTATCTCCCATTTGTTTAAAACCATTCTTTTTCCTCAGGGGAGCGCGCCGCCTGATCGTTCCACTGCTGGCCGGGTTGATGGAATGTGTGCCCACCAAGATGTGGACCTTTGATGCGTTCTTCGCGATGGTGCACGAGGTGGTGACCAAACACCGCATCTATGTGTTCAGTGTTGGAACCGGTACGCTGCTCACTGTATACATAGACCACAAAGAAAAGTGAGTAGCAACAAGGCCTATCTGCAGGAAAAGATGGGTATCAGTCTCAATATTCTAAGCTACATCTTGGTATATCATTTTAGCATAATGGCAACTTTCTTGCTATTTAAAGGATCAATTTCTGATTGATCATCTCTTACCAGAGAGCTGCAGTGCCTGTGGGAGGAGTTTTTCTTACTATATAATGTTTGCGATTTCTGATCTCTTCACTACCCTTTCAAATATAATTCATGCTGAGGTACAAAAAGCTGCAACTAAAATTCAGATATGCTTTCATTTCAAATGTAAAAACTGATATTTTTTCTTGATCAAGGTTCGCCAAACTTTGTGAAGAAATAGCATCCCAGACAGACATCCCAGCAAACAGACAGGTTCTCTTCTACAACAACTCACTCCTCGTCAAACACATCAACCACTTACAACCAGTTGACTCCTACCCAAAAACAACCCCAGAAAACCCCATCCTCCTCTTCAGAAACGAATACTCTGACTACCACCGCTGCCCTGCATATGATATCCGTAAGTGTTATTATCTTTGAAGAATCCATGTTTCAATTGAAATTGAACTGAATGGTGCATTTATATATTTTGGATTACAGTATTGGCTCAACCAAAAGGGGTTTATCTACTTGAAAGACATAGACTACAGGAAAAACTGGGCTCAAAATAAAAGCAAATACATGATCCATGTGTTTACGCTGTTGTTTCTGTGTTTGCCTCCTTCAGCCCAGTTCCCGGGCTTCATGGTGCAGATCTCCCTGGACAGTGACTACAAAGTAGCCAAGACTTGTACAGGGATCCTCTACCTTGTAGACCGCTACGTGCAGATGATCACCCACAGCCGCCGCTTCTTCAACATGTCGGTCGCCGTCTATCTGTACGTATATGTCATACATTGTAATCAATACCACAACATTAACTATGATGAACTTGTTAAAAGTATTCTTATCGATGCTTGTGAAATATATAAAGCACCTTTCGAACGTAACTATAAGGCCACTCAAAAAAAAAAGTAGTTTCTCATCACCAAAGTCTGAGAAATCTGACGAGGGAGGTTTTTTTTTTATAATTATTTTTTTTTACTCGCAGGCCAAAATGTATAGGATAATTTACGGGTTTCTTTGGCCAATATTCACATTTCATTGATTAAGAATTAATTGATCTCTAAAAGTGGGGAAAATGTAAGTTATTTCTTTACCACTGCATTGCTGGCATTATTAGCTTTAATTTGATACCAAATGTGACCAATTTTGTCCATTTTGATGAGGTTTTTCATCAAAATTTGGCAAAAAAAAAGAAAAAAGTTTCCCCAAAACCTGATTTTCATGATGCGCGCGGTGATGAGAAACCATTTTATTTTTTTGAGTGGCCTAAAGTATGAAATTGAATATATTAGCACTAAATTAGATATATATGCGTAGTCCCTATACCAGGGGTGAAAGACTTCAATTTTCCCCCTAGTTTTAAGTCACAACGGCCTGTATTTAACTAATGAAGACCTTTATTCAGGAGCCTCAATTTGAACATTTCAAGTTTTTTTTAGACTGGCCACTTCCATCCCTGCTATATGTGTTGTATTTACAAGACAAAAAAGGGTTTTCTGTGTGCATTTAGGTTCGGCTTGCGGAATGAGATAGAGCAGGTGCGGCAGCATGTGTCACAGTTTGAGGTGGTGTGTCGGGAGACGGACCACCGCACGGCAGCCTTTGCCAACAGTCACAAGACGCAGCGCCAACTTCTGGAGCTATTCCTCTGTAACATGCCTGGTCCTGAGACAGACTCCTCAAAGGAACAGGTCCGCCAGTTTCTAGATGACCTAGAGGGACTCACATTTGACCACAAGACTTCCCTGGCAGAGGTAATTATGCACAATGGAAATTAAATGTTAAAATATGTAATCTTGAAAACAGTAACATACACCTAGAATCGATATAAGATTGTTTGTTGTTATGAAAATAAAAGCTTTACCTGAAATATTGTAGACAAAAGTTAAGTTAACGCATTTAAACCAATATGCTTGAATTTATAGGTATTCAATGGTGTATCGAATATGCGGAAATACATTGACGATTACCACAAGAAAGTTGTCATCAATCGTGAGCTTGAGAAACCATGGCGGGACACCACCTACGACATTGAGAGAGACCGATAGTAAGTATTGCTACTGCCTCTTAGTCATAATGATAAATTGATATCGCCCCATGGTCATATGAGGACCATCCCTGGTCTGTTAACTCAGTACTAGCTCACAGACCAGTAAGATAAAGGGGGTCGAAAATACAGCAGAGTAAATGCTTTATACCTTAGGTTCCAGCAGACCAAGGTACATATCCGTTCAATAAGTAGCAGGGCCACAATTGGGCTGAACGCCTTATGGCATTGAAGGTAGCTCGTACTAATAACCTTATGACTTGTGTGCAGTATTGAGCGGCTGGAGCTGCCCCTGAAGACTGCACGACAGATACTGACTGAGTTCAGCCGCGACAGAAGCATCAAGCGCATACCCTACAACGATGAACAGATCCACAACTTTGACAAGTAAGTACTCATGGACAACTATCACTATGTGCTTCATGAAGAGTACCAGTATTGCAATACTGGTTAGGATCCTATCCGTCAAGAGTAGAGGTGGATATAGTGCATGCGCCATGAGCCCTCGTAGTGCTTTAATATAAACCGATGTAGCTACATGTGGTAGAATAGGCAGGACTGTTCCACTGGCTGCTGGTGCTGCCCCCTAGTTCTTAGTCATGAACCAGTAGTAAGTAAAAGCCACCTAGTGACAGCTACAGTGAACTAAATTGCTTTCCCATTCCCAGCGCATGAAAGGTGTACATGAAAAGGCAGAGATACCAGTTAGGATTTCAGGCTATGTATACATGTACTATGAAATATGGACGATGTAGGTCTCCGTGTTGAGAGCCAAAATTAATGGTCTATATGTAGTATCTGAGATGTGATTTCCTTACTTTTGTGTGACTACTTTTTAGATCACTAACTGGAATTACTTTATTCAACCTTTCAGAATGAAGATGGGTGAAATTTGCCGCAGCTCATCTTCCATCTTCGACTGCTGTAAACACAACCTAGAGCGTGATTTCGAAGAATATCACGACTGGTTCAAGTATGTTTCAAACACACCTATCAAGCGATTATAATTTACCTCACATTTCCCAATATTGAAATAAAATTGTTGTAGCTGTATACTTGAAGATTTACCTGTATTGATTATAGCATTGGTAACTAAACTACTATACATTACTCTTTTACAGGACAGCGAGTTCCGTGCGGGTCAAGTTATGTCGCCTTCAGATGCAGGTTCGGACGCTGGCTGACCGCCACATGAACGCTGCTGAAAAGCTAGACATGGTAAGAATGCCAAGTTATGGTCAAAATATTACCAAACCTTTCTGACATTCCTGTACCATTTGCTATTACTATATCCTGAGTGCATAGCCTGAAGTATGATAATCTGGTATGTGTCGGCATTGTAATTGAGACGGGGTACCAGATTCAGCAGGCCGTGTAACATTGATCCTAGCATTGTTCACTTCTGGGTCGATAGCTAAGTGGTATTTGCCTTCCCTATAGACTAATTCCTGGACATAATATGGATATTATATACTTGAATATTTGATCGGTCAATTAACTGGTCACCCGGGGCATGAAGCTGAGAGTTAATTATGTATGATGCTGACCATTGTAGCAATGCACCTTATTTAATTAATATTATAACAACACACATGATTTGGTATGAAAGGCTTATTGTATTTGACACTGAGAAGCCAGCTTTCATGTTCTTCGGCTATCGAAGGATTTCTTAGTTTACCTTAGGCCACTTAAAGTTCATTATCAGCTTTGTGGATACCGCGCGCACCCTCTAAAAGGGGCCGCATTGGTTCTATTTTTCACCCTTTTAGAAAAAAAAAGACCAAAAATAGCGCATGGATGAAAACACCAGCAATACAATTGCAATATTATCAATATCTCAGCTGTTAATTGGAGTAGAAACGTAATTTAAAAGGCATTTTGTACCTTTTATCCAATTACAGATCATCAATTTTCTAGAAAAAAATAAAAAGACCCTCCCGCACCTCCAGAAAAAAGTTAAACAAAATAAAATAAAAAGCGCCCTCCCGCCCCCTTTTTTCTTAAAAAGTGTCCGCAAAGCTGATATTTGACTTTAAGTGGCCTTAAGGGCTTATCTCAAACATGTAATGAAAAGTGGCGCCTTATATGAGCTTCATATGACCACCTCCTATCAATTTCATGGCAGCATAAGCATGCATACCTTTAGCTATTTTCTTTTGCCAAATCCCAATTTTCAAAATGAAAGCATCGGGGAGCTGTAGAATGCAGTGTGTAGTTTAACGGCCTTGTTAGGCACCTTAGACGGTTAGAGATGTGGTGTGGTGTTTCTTGACGAGCCCTGTGGGATCCACCCAGACCGCCAGCAAGGCGGCTCACGCAGTGCGTGCTCTGATGAATTGACCTTTTGCATGTTGGTCAGATTTCTCCATGGACAAGGGTAGACCCCCCTCCCCCCCCCCCCCCACACACAAACACACACCCACACTCACTCCCACCACCACCACCACATTGCCACCGCCATGTTGCACCACTCCTGTACTGACCACAACGTGTGTAAATAACTCAACACAAGCCTGGCCAGGGCGGGTTGCTGACCCAGGGACACACACAGATCTGAGATGGTATTCAAAACTGCTGTATTATGAGCCTTGCTGGTTTGAATGTAGTTATATGCCTGAGGTGTCCCCCGACCTGTCCAGATCACAAGTCTTGGAGAAACGATTGTTGTTCTGTCGTTATCAAAATATAAATATATTTTTTGTATGTCCAGAAGAATCATCTCTAATCATGCGTGAATTCTGATCAAACTTGATTCACTCTTGGATATAGTCTAGATACATATTGTGTACAACTCGAGGGGGAAAACGCAATCGTCAACTAATATTCTACTCCTACCGAAATTCAAATTACGGGTTATTTCTTTTGAAATGATGGGCACATTTTATTTTATGTACATGTTGAATGCACTAATGTATTGAGCAGTCATTATAAGTCAGACATGGCTACTCTTTCACCATAGGCCATGGATGAGCACCACAAGAAAATGCAGGACCTCATTCAGAGGTTGGACACGCGGTCTTCAGACCGGCCGCTGTCACTAGCCCCGCTCACCCTGGAGGAGGTGACCACACCAGACAGGTCCAACACTGGAGGAGCTCCCTCCAGCCTGTCCTCCTCGGCCAGTTCGGTGGCTACCACAGGAGATCCAGTGTCCACTCTGGTTGACCAGTACGTCCAGGTGTCACCGCCAGCCCCCGAGCCACCGCCGCGCTCCACCAAGATTGCTGGCCAGAACCGCAGCCTCCTCCAACAGCTGAACCAAAAGTAAGCTTCAAGTCACGTACACTGTCGATATGTAGAAGGATGCAGAAACTCATTTAACATGTTTTATACTACAGTTGGGATGGGGAAGAAAAATAAAGACCATTTGGACAAGTATTCGCAAAAAACATGATTCAAGGATTTTTTCATTTCCGTGAAATTTACGAAAATACGTACAGGGCGAAATATAATATAATTACAGAACCCCTTTGATCTAGATAGGATTCTGTCTGTAGGTGTGTATTCAGCAATGCACACTAAGTCGTGTGCGCCACCAAACTGGCGCAAAGGTCAAGAGAAAGGCTCCCAGCCTATAGCATAGCTTTGGGGTGGGTGTCCGAGTGTTGGTCATGTATTGTAGAGGGACATAGACAGCCAAGCAAAGTTATCAACCCAAAGAGTTATACCAGTTTTAGTCAGCCAGAAATAGTCATGCCTCCCTCTCTCATACATGTTTCTTGCTTTTTACAGTATTCAAATTCTGAAGACAGAATCAGGAGGTATCAAAGACATCATCCAGGAGAACACAGACCTCCTCAAACAGTAAGTCCAGTGAAAGCCTTGTACGATCCAACTCTTGGTGCTACCTCTAATTATATATAACCAGGTATGATGAACAACTAGTCTGACTACATTTGAACATCTCAAGTAATACAGGTACAATGTCCCTTTTAAAAATAAATATCAAATTGCCCACACGGGATGAGATCATTTAATTCTAATTATTGATTAGCGTTTTTGCTACAGACTGTCGTCAAAAATGATCAAATGCTACCATGACCATATGTACATCCCTGCTGAACTTAATTGCCATTTTAGTACATTTATTCGTAATAGTGTTATTTAAAAGTGTTATTTAAAACATTATAGAATGTATGACTAGAAGAGATACCTCTTCTTTTTCAGGCTTGAGGAGCTGGCGATCCAGACAAGCTTCCCCAGCAACGACTCTGGGCTGGAATCAGTTTAAATTATTAGTATATTCCAATTATATCCTTCTTTTGCCACATCAAGATGTGCTACTACCTGGATTGATTATTGACCCAGAGCACCTTATTCCTCTGGGTTATGTATGCCGGTTTCAGAAGATGATAAAGAGGTTCGCATCAAACTCTCTCAAAGAGGGGGGTCTGTGGAATCCCTAGTGAAGCTATTCACTATTGAATTGCACTACAATATTTTTAGAAGCGATATCTATGGGGTCCAAACAAATTTAGCTCAACCACTGTCATGGTAAAGTTGTTTGACACATCATTTGGTATTAGTTCTCACTGAGGAACACATTTTAATATGAACTCAGAATACATGAATGCATGATTTGGCGCTGGTCATAGTTTTGAACCAGGAATACGTTTCTGCTCTCGAAACATACCTCATTTAATATATTCTAAATTTCTAAATTACTCATGCCCTGGGTCACCTGTGATGACAGTCACACAATCACTCTTTCATTAATTTTCATGTTAGATTTCTTTTTCTTAAATTACGATTATTTCAAATAAGTGTTTTACAATTTTATGTTTGTGGTTTATAGTTTACGTCTTCTGTTCAGACAGTTAACAAAATATAGATACAGTATATTAATATCACGCTGTTTAATTAGTCGTGGATATTTTGCGTATTTTGTTTCAAAGATATAAATGTTTTGATATATTATAACATCCTCAGTTCGAGGTTTATATGTATTCCGCGTAACAGCATTACAAATGATGTAAAGCCATATCATGTCCCTGTATACTGATATCTGTAAACTGAGTGTTGACTATATACATTTGTTCTATCACCTATTAAGCCATCCTATATGCCATACACAGATACAATTGTAGTTAGCGTCTTAAGTAAAACATGAGGGTGAATTTGCAAACATAAACCTCAATGACTTATAGGTGAAGCAACGTTGAACATTGAATTGACTTATTAAAGAAAATGCCAAGGCGTAATCTAGTCTAAAGCAGACAAGACTGTGCCCAAGGGTGGCTGCTTCTTACTATGTTACTTTGTTAGTTAGGGAGTTACCGTGTTCTGTATCCCCTACCTGTACAAGCTCGGTGATAAGCCACCATTTGATATTTCTAAAATATCAAAAAGTTATGATGTTATTTCTACGCAGACCAACATTCTTGCTGTGTTAGATTCACAGAAGCCTAGTACCATAACCGTGCTCCGATAACTTGCCATACATAATTCAGTAGCATATTCTGTCGGGACATGACTGGGTCATCTTGTTGAAAAGATTACTATATCATAGATGTGTCGTATAACCATTTTGCGAATCCATCTTCTTGTAGGAACATTCTACAACGTGTAGAATTAAATTCTAGTATGCACATATCCTACCTCCTCTAATCCGCTATCCTATCTCTGTGATATCCATTTAGTGTCCACATGACGTTGTTTAATCCACTTATAATGGGACAGTAGTATCCTGTTATTTTGATGTACTGTAAATTCTCGCGTAGAAGCTGCAGCCTATACATAAAAAAGTCTTAATTTGATACCAAAAATGCTTATAATATAGAGTGCGGCTTATTGAGAGTTTTTGCTGGTACACTGTATATGAAAGTACGTTGTACTAAATTAATAATTTTCAGAGCCCCTGTGCGTTTTATAGCTATTATCAAACGAGGTGTGCGGCTTATACACGAAAATTTGCAGTAGTGTTTTACAATTTAATGGTGTCCACATGATGTCGTTAAAATAACTTATGATAGTACAGTGATATCCTCTCATTCTGATTTAGCGTACATTACTTTAAGTGGTTCAACTTAATAAAAGCTACGTACATACAAGCAATAGTAGATTTGAAAATATATCTTCGTGTAAGTTTATTCCTCAGATACCGAGCAGGTTATCAATGTATCCGAGTTTCATTTGTCAAAATATACATGTACAGGCCTAAGGGAGTGGTCATTATTTAACAACCGTTTGGGGGTAGATTTTCGTGCGAGTGTTATTGAGAGGGGTTTAAAATTGTATCCGACAAACCGCCAAATACACCCCTCCCCCCACCCCCGTTATAAGATGTTGACGAATCCCTAATTGCATGAACTTCTTTAACATTTTACATTCAGGGAGTGCCTTTTTTAAAAAACAAAATGTTAACAGTACCCCCGCCTCCCCTCAATCCACCACCGCCCCTGTTGTTTGAAAATGAGCACTCCTTTAAAAGGTAGTAATTTGAAGTGGTGCTCTCAATCTGTCATATTTACTGATATAACCATACTATTGGAATTATATAATTTAGGAACTAGGGTTGCATATATTGGCATACTAAAACTTAATTACTTTAATCAATTTAAGTCATATTGATGGATGTCCATACACATTCTCCGTACATGTTTAGTAGTGACTATTCCGCATTAGCGAGATGCAGTAATTCTACCTTGTGAGACCTTTAGCTGCTGAAGCTGGTTCCTGTCATGTCCAAAATCAGAGTTTTAGGGGTCATAAACTTTTGATTCAGTTGTATTTGAATATTCTTTAGGTCACCTGGTTGGATTGGGGGAGTGGTTATGACGCTGGCAAACCAATGCAAGGGTCATAAGTTCAAATCCATGCCTAGGCTACATATTTTTTCTTAGTCAAAAATAGTGATACATGTTGTATTTACAAAAAAAACTTAAAGATGTAACAATACAATATTATTTTACATTACACTATAAATATGTATCTTGTGTAAAGGATCTTTACAACCGAATTGTTTACTGTCACAATTTTTGATCAACCAAAAATACTTTTTATAATTGTGTCTGAATGAAATAGCCTGACATGGATTTGAACTCATGACCCATAGATTAGTAGGTGAGAGTCCTAACCACTCTCCCAATCTGAACAGATGAAGTAAGGACCCACAATAGAGACCTATAACTCAGAGGTTTATGGCCCCTAAAACTCCGATTTTTGGATATGACAGGAACCAGCTTCAGCTGATCAGCTGGCTGCTATAGTTAGCAGAGGAATGAGCACTGGTACCAGACAAAATGGCGCTGTACAGTGATCATCTTGCTAATGCGGAATACATGGGTACCCATGGCTGTGTCGGTGTGTCGACTTTTAGAAAAGTGGCGTGTCGCCAAGTCAATTTTCATCTAGTGCATTCTGCTCTATTTCACTGTGTCCATCGATATCTAAAAGTGGCATGTCATCCCTGTCGAAATTTAAACGTGCCGTGTCGCTGTGTCGAACATGTCACATTTTACCCCAATATAGTCACTTAGTAGAAGTAGGTAGTCTGCCCAAACGCGGCTGTTTGTACGTATTGCCCTTTTAGAGGCATTGATTCATACATTGATATTACTCTGTTCAACAGTTGTATATAATTGATGGTTTTCGATGTAAATTTGTTATTTAAACCTTAATTTCTTCATGTAGGAGGCCACTGTTGATAGATTATGCAACAATTATCCAGGACATGTGAATGTATGCTATCCGTGCGGTGTAAGTCAGTGGTGAAAGTTGAATGTGTGCAATTATTTTATTCATAGTACAATAAAGACATTTTGTAAATATTCATAAAGAGTTGATTTATTTCCTTCTAATACTTGGTTATACATCTATTTAGTCCGTGTAGTTTTATTACGATTTTCATCAGACCATATTACCCTGATACCAAACTTAAAACTATGGTAAAATGTAAACTCATCTGACTTCTGTTTGGGGCCATATCTATGTTTAAGTCGCTATGTAAAAAACATAGAAAACTGGATTTATAATAAAAGAAGAGGAAACTCTTTTAAAACATGTAGCGACTTAAACCTTCAGCCCTACTATAGCGACTTAAACCTCAGCACTACTATAGCGACTTAAACCTTCAGCCCTACTATAGCGACTTAAACCTTCAGCACTACTATAGCGACTTAAACTTTCAGCACTACTATAACGACCACACCCCAAGGCAAAAAAAAATTACAATTTTATCTTAGCTTCTATGCTATAGGATAGAATTTAAAATAGCGACTTAAACTGGAGCGACCTAAAGCAGGAGTATATATAAGGGGCCCAACACCCTCAGAAACCCCCCAAAATGCATGTAACACAATTTTATCTTAGCTTCTATGCTAAAGGATAGACTTTAAAATAGCGACTTAAACTGGAGCGACCTAAAGCAGGAGTATATATAAGGGGAAGTTGTAATTCTAATCAAGTTAAATTATTTATTACAAGGGGAAGTTTCCCCGGGAAAGAGGGTTTCTTTGAAGGGGCCTATCTAAAAAAAATTGGGGCTTGGATTTTTGGGGGAAATAGAAGGTAGGTGGCGCAGCCTTATTCATAGAAAATGTCTGTAGGTTTAGGTCGCTATGTGGCATTCATTTGACTTCATTTAAACTGTATGGGAAGTTTTCCTATTTATTTGTAGGCTATAGAAGGATTAAGTCGCTATGGAAATATATGCTATTCATTTCTTGTAGCCTTGAAGGATTAAGTCGCTATATGGCCATCATTCGATTTCTATTAAAGGCTAGAAGGATTAAGTCGCTATGGGACTGTATCCCATTCAATGTTGTAGCCTAGAGGGATTAAGTCGCTATATGGCCATCATTTGATTTCTATTAAAGGCTAGAAGGATTAAGTCACTTCCCTCCTACTTCCTCCCTCCTACTGAATGGTTGTCTTTATTGAATAAGGGTATCCCTCCCTGCATTAGCTAACACACTTCCCCCCTCCCTCCTACTGAATGGTTGTATTTTACTGAATAAGGGTATCCCTCCCTGCATTAGCTAACACACTTCCCTCCTTCCTCCTACTGAATGGTTGTCTTTTACTGAATAAGGGTATCCCTCCCTGCATTAGCTAACACACTTTCCTCCTCCCTCCCACTGAATGGTTATCTTTTACTAAATAAGGGTATCCCTCCCTGCATTAGCTAACACACTTCCCTCCTCCCTCCTACTGAATGGTTGTCTTTTACTGAATAAGGGTGTCCCTCCCTGCATTAGCTAACACACTTCCCTCCTCCCTCCTACTGAATGGTTGTATTTTACTGAATAAGGGTGTCCCTCCCTGCATTAGCTAACACACTTCCCTCCTCCCTCCCACTGAATGGTTATCTTTTACTGAATAAGGGTATCCCTCCCTGCATTAGCTATCACATTCACCCTCCTCCCTCCTACTGAATGGTTGTCTTTTATTGAATAAGGGTATCCCTCCCTGCATTAGCTAACACACTTCCCTCCTCCCTCCCACTGAATGGTTATCTTTTACTGAATAAGGGTGTCCCTCCCTGCATTAGCTAACACACTTCCCTCCTCCCTCCCACTGAATGGTTATCTTTTACTGAATAAGGGTATCCCTCCCTGCATTAGCTATCACATTCACCCTCCTCCCTCCTACTGATACCCTTATTCAGTAAAAGACAACCATTCAGTAGGAGGGAGGAGGGTGAATGTGATAGCTAATGCAGGGAGGGATACCCTTATTCAGTAAAAGATAACCATTCAGTGGGAGGGAGGAGGGTGAATGTGATAGCTAATGCAGGGAGGGATACCCTTATTCAGTAAAAGACAACCATTCAGTAGGAGGGAGGAGGGAAGTGTGTTAGTTAATGCAGGGAGGCACCCCCTACAGATTAGGTTGCTATTGGGCACCCCAAACGGATTAGGTCGCTATTGGGCACCCCAAACGGATTAGGTCGCTATGGAAGCCCCCTCCGTTTTCCTCCTACACATTCCATTTTTTCCTCCTAACCTGTGCCTTCCCATATTTAGCTGTCTGGCCATAGCGACTTAATCATTCTGGCCCTCTGAATAGCGACTTAATCCAGGAGATTGCCAATGCCAATCCTCCTAGAATTCGATTCCCGTCATGTCACAGAATGTGGAGAAACTACTCCCTGGTGCTGTTATAGAACTACAATCCACGCCAACCACCTTAAAGCTGCTATAATACCTCAGGGGCCCGCCCATATTAAAATTATGTCACACGAATATGGATACATGTATTTTCAACCTCCACCCACCATTTGTCACGCTTTTCCCCCTACCTTTATCATTGTACCAAGACACCCACCCCAACCCCTCCGGCGTGACGTAATTCATGGACTGCCCCTCAGATACACACAGTAAAGCTTTTAACTTTAACTATTCTTTACCTTCTGATGGGAAGGAAGAGATTTGAGTATTTAGTGCTGATCACAAACTTAAGGTGGCAGAAGTGAGTAGCACCCTCGCCGCCAGCTGCGTATCACTGTTAATTAAGTGCATGGCAAACAGTATAGAATACTATAGAGTCTGGTGCCTGTTTATTTTTCTTCATCTGTTTCCTTGAATTTAGCACGGCTAAAAGCTACAAAATATGTTAGGATACTACTACAAGTACACCCCAATAAGCAGACTGTCCACAACTAATAACTATGCAGGAGCTGAGAAAGTGAAATATCAATATATCTGAGGTATTATGGCAGCTAACTGAATTCCCGTTTTAGTATTTAATAATAGTTTTAAGAATATTGTGGTAGTGGTACCCTTTCCAAACACAATCAGTCTAAAGTGACGGAGGATCACGGTGCGTGCGCCACCTGTAATGGGGGCAGTGCTCGCACCTCGCGTGAGGACGTCTCCTGGACGCAACTTGACCAAGACTGAAAGGTCTGCCCTGACCCCCTCACCTGCCCACCCCTCCTGCTACCACCTGGCCATAACGCCCACTCACCTGTACATGCTCCGAGTTGGTCAGTGCATGTTACCGGTAATTGGAGGTGAGTCCGGTTCTGTTTGGCGAGGAACATTAATCAAATTACAACACCCGCCTTACAACAATGTACTATATAAGACTATAAAATTACACATGGGCTCAGGATGGGCGGAAAACAGCCCAGGATGGGCGGAGAGCAGCTCAGTGTGGATGAAGAGCAGCTCAGTGTGGATGAAGAGCAGCTCTATGTGGGTGAAGAGCAACTCATGGTGTGGGGATGGATGGGGAGCAGCTCAGAGTGGGCGGTCAGCTGCTCAGGGTGTGCAGACAGCTGCTCAGGAGGGGCGGAAAGCAGCCCAGGAGGGTGAGTTAAGAGCAGCTCAGGATGGGCAGACAGCAGCTTAGGGTGGGCAGACAGCAGCTTAGGGTGGGCAGACAGCAGCTCAGGGTGGACAGACAGCAGCTCAGGATGGGCGGAGAGCAACTCAGGGTGTGGGGAAAGCAGCTCAGGGTGGTAGGAAAGCAGCTCAGTGTTGGTGGGGAGCAGCTCAGGGTGGGCAGGTAGGATGGACAGGCGAGCTGCAGGGGCGGGCATGGCCTGAGGGTGCTACAAGAGGTCTGGGTGTGAAGTGAGCAATGGTTGGGCGATAGCCAACACTCCAGAGTGGCCATAGCCTACAGGCACTACCTGGAGCACCTAGCCTACCCCCTCACCCCCTCCCACCACTGCCACACCTGCACAGCCCTACCCTGCAGCACTGCTGCCACCCGTGGTGCCCAACACCTGGTCCAACGTGGTCTACTCTTTTGATCTGTTGGGTCCATACTTGGTCAATCTATAGTGGGTATATTAAGCAAAAAGGCCACGTCTATTGATATAAACTTAGATTCAGCATAGTCCCCTACTACATGCTGTTGGTCTAGAACGATTATTGACCATGTAATAAGAGTTTGGGATAGAACTGAACAATGTAATCTAAATTCCAATATCCTAACTGGAGAGGTCAGAACAGTTACATGCCAAGGTGCCCCGTGGTACCTTTTGGTGCGAGCCACATGTCGTGAGCCACATGGGCAAAGGTTCCAAAAAGCTGCCGCGTGAGCTGCCAAAAGTACATGTACACACGGGTCTGGTGCTACTGCAGCCATTGGTGTCCTCAGGTATAAATATGCCTCACACACGTGATGGATTAGCTGTATGGGGCTTTAGTGTATCATTTAAATATACCTTGGTGTGTCACCCCTTCATGAACCTCCCTGGTTGTGAAAGCAGCAGGTGCGAAAATTGCTACAAAATCTACATACCCCTTACAAAACAATACCTACCACTCACTATTCTACTACTGTTTACTATTCCCATTGATGATGTCTGAATGCAATGTTTTTTATGTGATGTTAGCTGCAATAAGGTCTTTATTTCCAGTTTCCAGTACATTCTATCGTAAAAAGAAATAGCTGTTTGATTATGTGAAATAGACCAAAATAAGGTATAGTAAAGCTAGCCATGAGTATGTGTGTAAGGCCTTGTTCATGCTAAAGCCACAGTATCCTCAAAAAAATCCATCAATGTATAATCAAGTACTTACAAATCTCTTTAAACATTGAAGCTTGACTCATTATTAACCCTCTGTGTACTATTGACGTTCAGGTAGAAAAATACACATGAATCCACATGCTCCCTCCCCACAACTCCAATAATGCACACGATGCCTTCTACCAGTTTAGGGCAATGTGATGTATGTCACCTGCACATGTATGCTGATGCGATATGGGCGTCCCCTTCCAATGCAAATACAGTTCCCAGAGACTGCCAGAGAGACTGCCTATAATCTTCTGTCAGTAATCAATAATTCATAAATGCCCTGCAAAATGTACAAAAGCTGCAGTAATTTTTCATATCAACATCACTTTCCACTTGGCCTATGATGAAGGATGTCATGCAATTGGGTTGTGCATCTTGGGCTGGCGTGGTGCGAGCCGTGAGTCAGAGATGGCAGGTCTTAAAGACGGATTGCATTATGGCATGGTGAGTGCAGTCCAGGCTGCCTAGTGAAGGCTGCTCTTGAAATATCATTCATGGCAACAAACAACGGAACTACGATGGCAAGTTATCCATCTTCTAGGATCTGAAAATACCCAAATTAAAGTAGGTTAAGTTGTAAGTCATATGATATGATAATAAGTGGACAATGTATTTGGGAAGGCTCAGCACCCCCTTATACATGCCATTGATCAGGTGCGGAGGGGAGTGCATGGGGTATGGCCTGCTGTTAATAATAATAAAAGGCTAAACATGGAAACAAGAGCCATAGAGGAGAACCCTAGGTTGGAATAAAAAAACATCACTTTGACCTTATCAAAACCTATGTTTAACTTTTACATAGATTATTTATTGGAACCAGAAACCCGCCAGGACTACAGCTAAATGGCTAACCACCATTTAACCTGGACTACACACCAGTCCCATTATTGGAAATTCCATCTTCCATAAGGCAATATGACCAGCATTTTTCATATTGCATGTTTGTACTAATATATATTCTATTATAGTAGGTCCTGGCTCTAAGCCTATACCTGAAGTCTTGTTCATTTTTCTTTATCTTTTCTTACCATATTTTATATTTAAGGACATTTATGGCTGCATGTAACCTCGACTGGATAGCGGTGAATCACAGGTCATTGACCTGCCTGCTTTTCAGTATAAATAGAGGAAATTACAATACAATACAATACTACACTGCCTTTATGTCTGCACATAGTAATATGTGCAGTACCGTGTGAACCAGAGGCAAGAGCTGTATTAATAATACACGGGGCTGCCTGAAAGTGGCCGATGTTATCAAGACGACTCCTTTCATGGCATTTCGTGTGAACAGCGCAGAGCCTGGTTTCCATGCCAGATTTTCAGCTTTCCAGCCTCCTCTGCCAACACCCCTGCCTGCTGCTCAGTCTTTATCTTCTTTACTTGGAAGATAAGGTCTTTCCAGTGTCGCGCTGAGATAACGAGGAGCACTACACGGGATTAAACCCGCTTTCAGCAGGCACCGAGTAATGAGTTTGTACCCGAGTTGCTTGGAGCAGCTCAGAAAACAACAAGATGTTTATGGAGTCATAACAATTGTGGAGCTATATTTCTCGACTGACTTGGTAATAAACCAAGACAAAGGGAGACAGACAGGCAATGACAGAGAGAGTCAGACAGACATAGGCCCTACTGGCATGCAGACAGAGACAGACAGAGAGACAGAAACATGGACAGAGCTTACGTATAGAGACCAGTTTAGAATTGATAAGTGAACTAGAAACCTACAAAGAGCAATTCCCCTGCTAATAATTTACTGGACTATATAATGAGATAGTGCTATATAGTTACAAACGTCACTGGCGTGTTTCCAACCCTGGGCCCAATCCTACCTTATTTCCCTTTTAGCAAGACGCAGTTTGCGCTTTTACCGCTTTCTGTATACCCTGTACATCAAAACTGCCACTAGTTGTAGAATGTTTCAGTGGAGCTTTATAAGTTTATTTCTAAATTGTCCTTCTGTACCGTCATGCGCATAAGTACTTCTCCTTTTTATACCAAAGTTGGTCGAGAGGACAAAAGAAACGGCCTGTCTGTTTATTGCATACAGGGCTACATCTAGGTGCGGTCATCCTACTGTGAGTGTAAGTCAGATATTGATATGCGTTTGAGGATTTTTCCTGACCATTGTTTCTTACCGATTGGGCAAATTTCTTATCTTGAAATATTCCCCAATTTTTGCCGGTTTGGCGTGGGAGTAACGAACGCCACGTCCAAACCGAACTTCAGATATTGATATGCATTAATGCATAAGTGTTATAAGCCTTGGAAATGGTAATCACCCTCGACTGGTCCCTTGGACAATTGCCCTGTCCTTGGCTTATGACACTATATACAGCTACTTACGTGTACCATATTTACCACGTATAGTGCTTATGGTCCTCTAACCACTAGCTGCACCATTAACACGGTTCAGTGTAGTGTGATTGTGTGTTTTAAAATCATATGTTACTAATCACCCAACCTGTTATCATTTCAGAGCAAAGTTGTGTTACTCATAAGTTTGTTATTTCAACAACTGCATAAACAATTAGATATCAATTTAAAGCTCTGACAATAATCTTTTTAAAAGTATTTTCTTTTACCCATTTAAAATGAAATTGTCAGAATTGTTGAATATGTTACCATAGAAACATGACCTAAACTTAGCTGTTATCTGTCATCCCCCCTACTTTAAACCCATGAAAGTACTCCCACGAAAGGTTATCCACATTTCTCACTGTATAAAACCCCTTTAAATGATGCACAACTAGATTATCTTTCAAATGCCTCAATTTAGAATGTTACATCCCTCAATTTAGAGTGTTACATCTGCTCTGACTATTTCACTATGAACCCTTGAAATATGAGTTGGAATCTGAAAAATAAGCATTTTCTACAGTTTGCCAATGGTTAAGAATTTAAAGGATTATGTCAGAGTAATCAGTGTTGGACCTTTACAACAATTGGTATGTTTGTGATGATACTTAGCTACATCACTATATGCATACTTTGAACATACTTCTCTAATTATATTAGTAAGTGCATATGTGTCTGAAACAGAGGACCTCACATTTTCGCTGTTCAGTCGATACAACGCCCTTGCAGTGCATTAATTCAAAATGGCCGCCACATTGAATACAAGTCACATGCTCTGGTACCACGAGTCATCTACAACGAAAGGGGAAAGCTTTTTTCAAGAGAAAAATGACAAATTAATTTTTAGAATACAATTTTAATGATTAAAAAGATATTTTTGTCATGAACTGGGCTCAATATAAAATTTAAAAAACATCAGTGCAAAACTCCATTCCTGTCTCGCTATTATGCTCAATACTATTTCACAATTTCTCATTATTTTAATTCTATATAATACACCTCTGTCTAGACCATTGGAGGGAAAAAATACCCATAACTGATAAAATTCAATTGCAGGACAGAGGCAAATCAGGTGCTTGAGAAATCATGTGCTATCCCATTCTACCCATGGTAGTCCATGTCTCATGCGGAGTCGTGTCATGGGGATGAGAGGTCACCTGTTGGCATTCAGCAGTGACAGGAATTCACCTGACGGAGTGGACATGAACTGCGGCATCATCCTTAACTGTCTCGATGTCCTAGTGCCGTGACGCCTTCCGTCACTGGCTGTGCACCGACTGACCCCTGACCAGCCCCGTCCTAAGATGGTGGGAAGAAGGCACGCGGGGTACAGGGGTCAAGCGTTGTACCCAGGGGAGCCGCCCCATGACATGCTGTGGGAAGACACAAGATGAGGGGTTGACACCGAGGGATGCCTACAGTACATGAACTAACATATTATACCCAGAACAGGCCAGCCATGCGGTCACCATAGTGTGTTTAGGAGATCATTATACGCCATATAGTAAAGGGGCATACAGCCCTCCTTTTCACTTTTGGCTGAGAACAAATTTAGACCCCTGACTCAATGTTTTCAATGCGGGGTTTCTATTAGCTCTAAGTATTTGTTCATTGTTATACCCTTATGATAGTATGCACAGCGTTTGCAGGGGTGTCCTTAATATAGTTATTGCTGATCAATAACCGAATATAATGATATTGAAAATAATAATGCTTAATTGATGGTGTGAATTGGGATCAAATATACACACGTGCACTCATTAGTACATGTACAACATGATGATTTAGGGATGGATATGAAGAGATGAAAGAGGCCACGAGTAGAGAGAAGACATACATCATTCCCATATGGCATGTATATTGTCAGTCCAATTCAGATCTATAATTTATAATGATATATGATAAGGGTGTACCATACTTACAGACACATAACTATAATTGGTGTCTATGGTTAAGTACAGGTAGGGTGCACATGGTGTACTAATGCACCCCCTCAGGTACGACCAGGTGGGTACATGTACCCCCTGCACCCACCCAGCAGCACTTCTCAGACCTCCGTGCGGGACATGGCAGGGCTGGCTAACTGTACAGGCCGCGGGCACTGCAATGTTCAACTCTCTATTTCGTTGATTGTTTCATGGGAGGAAAGTGTTAAATTACCCCACGCTGACAGTACAAAAGCATATGGCTGCGGGCTTGTAGGCTCTCCTGTAGGCAGAGCTCGGCCTGCAGTAAGTGGCCGCCTCCCTCACAGCTAGCGGCCGCCAAATTGCCGTAATTGGCGGCCAAAGCCACAAGGGGAAAGGACACTGACATGAGAGGACGTCAACGGGACGGCCGGACGCGCCCCACCCGATGACGTATATGACGGCCAAGACGATACGGCACGCGTCCCGGCAGAGATTGAACTAAAACAACAATGACCTCCCAGGTGTAATTACCGACATTGGGGGTAAGGGGTGCAGCCAGTGCTGTCTGCCGTCAAAAGGGCATCTCTGAGGGCCACAATAGGACTGTCATGGACGGGGGAGGGCAGCGTGTATGTCAAGGGGGCATTAGAAGCAGGGGGCACTAAAGGACGGGCAACATGCACAGGTCCACAATGTCACCGCCAGGTCAGGCTGAGTAGTGTATGGGCAGAGGAAATGCCAACTGGCTGCTTTCTATGGTCGTTGATTGCACGTTGAAAGTCTTGACAATTGTGGGAAAACCTGGCAAGTGTCCATTTAGAACGATATCTTGACAACTGTCTATTTCGTCTGTTATAGTACGGTAAAAATATATGCTGCCAGATGGCCCTTCTCTGGGACGCCCAGTTCTGAAAGAGCAACTGCTATCTTGTCATAATCATTTATTGGTTAATTATAAACTTCGTGCAGCGATTAAGTATTTATTTCCAGATAAAATGTTTAAAAATTGTCTAATGGAATCTTCATGTCTTATAGCTACGCAACCCATTATACAGATATATGTATGGTATTTTACAGTGTTAGAAACATACAGTCGTAATTCCGCTGCTGTTATCATAGGAATGGTATTGATCATAAATCTAAGGGAACATACTGGACATGCATGTATACATATATACGTCTATTGGATAATTCCCCCGATAATTTACATTGCGTTAAAACACCAAGCTAATTTCATATTGTCTTTACCATATATGTTTTTTTGAATGGTCAATCGTAATTATGTGAAAGCTTCAAGTGAAAGGTTTAATATCATCTGAATTCTACAAATACGAAATTGATAAGGTTCTGTGTGTCATTCATAATATGGCGACTATATAGGTGCGCCACATGGGTGTGTTATAGGCAGCGTGTTGTATCGGCTATGGGTCGTGGGAAGGGCGTGAAGGACATTAATTATCCCTAATTAAGAGGAGTCCTAGCATGACAAGGGTTGAAAGAGGAGACTACACCAGACACTCAGTAACTGTACATGATACCGCAGTCACATTGTGCACCAGCACAATAGACTTCAACAACAGATAGTTCTCAATGCGCCCAGCAATGCAAAGAAACACACATAAAAGGTTGAGAGAAAAAACAAAAAAACAGCGCGGCGTAGTACAGGAGTGGTATTGGCACAATTCATGACATAAAATGTAGCTATTTAAACATTGTCTTTTTGTATCTATCGTGTAGACTTAATGGGATATGGTATAAAGGTACACTGTATAGCTTTATAGCCTGGGAGGTTCGACCACCATGACGATTGACACGCGCATGGCGACATCTGGCCACAGGGGTTAGGGAAATTCTATTGAACGCTGGTCAGCTGGCCATGGGTCAAAGGTCCAACGTCACCCTTGCACGCAATAGATGGTCAAGTATTGATAAAACACTTTTATTTGGAGGGTTACCATGTAATTACAAAATAAATAAGAACCGGTAGATGAGTGATATACAGTATTTCACGAGATAACAATGAAAACAAACTAAGTTGTGGAACATAATACTTACTACCCGGTATATGTTTAGCATACGACCACGAAGGACCTGGTCATTTCTTTTAAAACGGTTAAAGAACATATATCACTCCCATTGCTGATAATTATCCGAATTTGAAAGAAAGATACAACTCTTTTTGATAAAACACATGCTGCAATAACAATACATCTTCTATTCAATACTTGATTTACATTTTTTAAATAAAGATCGACAAAATCAACTTCATGTAGATAGAAATGACATTGTTTACATGTAAGTAGTATAGTATGTATCGGAACGGGACTATAGTTAAGTACTGTTTATTACTCAATCGACATGCAGCCAATCAGAGGCCTCCATTTGGTCACGTGACCGGAAGTGACCTACTTAGGGGATTAGTGGTGCATTCTGGGTAACCCTGCAGCCAATCAGAGGCCACCATTTGGTCACGTGACCGGAAGTGACCTACTTAGGGGATTAGTGGTGCATTCTGGGTAACCTACTGACCTACTTAGGGGACCGGAAGTGACGTCATATGACTTAATTTAGGATCACGTGACCGGAAGTGACCTGATGAGTCACGTGAGCGGAAGTGACGTCACATGACCTAATGGCCGACCGGAAGTGAGTGACCTCATTGAGGATCACGTGACCGGAAGTGACTTGATTGATCACGTGAGCGGAAGAAGAAGTTTTTTGTTTAGGAAGTGAGGGTCTTTAGGATCACGTGACTGGAAGCGACGTCGTCACATGAGTGACGCTTTAAGAGACTGCGCGACTTACTAGTAAAAGAAGACGTATGAAAATAAAAACACAACAATATTTTATTTTATTTTTTTTATTTATTTTTTTTTCAATCTTGATAAACACTCTATTTTTGAAAAGATGCACACGCTTATTTTTTTTTTTTTCATATCTCTAAAGGACTCGTTGTCACACCGTCAGAATGCACGCGACGCTTATAATACAAGTAGCGCACGCCGTCTTTCTCTATGGTGTAGGTGACCATTTTGTTTCGCACCACTTTGAAGTTTCTATTTACAGCAATGAGAGTTTTTCGTTGGCGAAGAACATCCAAGAAGTCGTCTGGTTCCTGAGGGTTTTGTTTCTTCTGTACGCCTTTTGCACTCCATTTTTTGGATTTTCTTTCACCGGTGTCGCTGACTCGATCGTAGCAAATGTAAGTCTTAGGGTTGAGACTTAGGATCCCGTCACCTTCCCACTCCGCTTTCATAAGCCCCGAAGTTCTCAGATCGTGAAGGTACCGTCTCTCACAACATCCGCCGGGCGGCGGACACCATTCTCGCACTCTTTCCGTTTTTGTCTTCACGAAAAGCTCTAAGTGATCGTCGCACACCGCTGTCGGAAGCCACTTTCGTTTCTCTCTGAAGTACGTCTCTCTCAGGCGAGGTTTGACTAGGTCATCCAACGTGTCACCGCTGAGAGCCATGTAAAGACTGTCGGTGTCCATTTGACAAAGGGCATAATCGCGCCGATCGACGAATCTATCCAAGAAGTCGTATGTGAACTCTAACATTTTCAACTTCGCGTACTGGTATACCATGAACCCTATTTGAATAGGGAGGTTGTTGTTGACTGTTTTCGGTTGTAGTTCGACTTCAAACAGATCGGAACTCAACTCGGACGCCTTTTTGAAGCGCCACGAATTGGCCAATAGTTCGAACTTCCGACTGTCAGTGTATCTCACCGCCGTGTGTTTTTCTTTGTTGCAGATTGTTTTACCGTACGTAGCGTTTCCCATTAACTTGTAACAGTCTGACAGAATTTTCTCGTTCTCGTTCACGTCGCCACGTCTTCGCGCCGCCGTTACTTCGTCCGCGAAACCGGCAAAGGAGCGTTTAGGTAGGTATTCTACCACCAGCTGCACTTTGGTGACTATCAAACCGTGCTCTAAATACCACTTGAGAAGCGGCGTTCCCAAGAGAATATTTTTTCCGTGGTAACTCCCTATCAGACATCTCTGAGGCGTGTTCAACAGCTTTTCTTCCTGCGCAAAGTCTGACATGTGAGGTCCTATGTCCGATTTTGAAACGGTCGCGTTCTTGAAAACGGGGGTCATTTCTTCGAAGTAGTCTCGTAGGTGAGGCGGCGTAGTGATGTCCACTTGAACTAAACCGAACATTTTCTCCTCTTTCACAGCGGAAAGGATGTCGCTCTCGCTCATCGCGTTTCGAGACACTTTCAAAGCGTCAACCTTCCAGCGTTGTTGGGAGGCCTTGACCCGCTCATCTCGACGCTTCATCTCTCGCCATTCGCACTCCCACACGACGACCAGCTTGTGACCTAGCGCTTTCAAGTAAGCGCTTACTCTGGTCGTTCTGTCGCGTCTCTCCTCTCTCAGTGAAGCGCACTGATATCGGTGCGACGGTATGCACTCGTGAGCGTGGAACCAACACCCGTGAAACTGGAAAACCGTATTAGAGGCCGCGTGAAACTCGTCCACGCGAATTCTCCGACAGCCTACAACCATCTCGCCGCCGTTCAAAGCGTGGCGCAGTTTCACGTCGCGGTCGTGCTCTACGAAGCGTAACCACTCCAAAGCGCTGTGAGAGTTTCTTTGCCTAATTTCAGGCTTGAACTCGGTCTCGGGCCGTCTCACCGCGTAATAGCCCGTGCAGTGCGCTTCGCTCATGCAGCGCAAGTACAGAGAGTTAGCGTCTAGTCCTAGGATGTGTTGGCACGGTCTCGCTTCTTCGCCGTTCTTGTGCTCCCTTATCCGCGTGGTGCCCTTCTCGTGAAATCTATGGAAGATGATGGAAGGACCGCCGACTAGATTTTCTTTGATCAGAGCGTGGAGGACGGCGTCGAACTGGGGGAACGTTGTGAACGCGTCTTCTAGGTTTTGGAAGAGGAACCGTAAAGTCAAACCGGCGAGAGAAACTCCGTCTTTCAACATGTCAATGCCGCGATCTTGGAAAAATTTAGCGTGATTTTTCAGAGCTTCTATGAAAGGTTTGACGTCTTTGTTGTTGTAGTGGATCAAGTAGTCTTCCATAGTTTGCATCTTCTCGTCGGACCAAACTTTCTGACATGCGGCGTAGTCGGATTCGGACATTTTGACGCCCGTCAGCTCGCTGTCGAAAGCCGATCTCGGTGGCAGCGTTCTGTTTGTCAGTTTCCTGGTAGACGTCATCCATTCGTAAGGAAAGTGACCTTTCTCTTCGTTCCTGGTGAAAGCTCGCAAATAGGTCGCGTAGTTGTAACCGGGTGCCAAATAGTTGACTACGTCCAAGAAAACCGTGTGCTGTGTGTAAACCGCCAAGTATTGATTGCTTCTCTTTATGACGCTGAATTCTTGGTTTCTTCGGTCTCCGGAGGCGAAGAACGAGTGAAGGCGTATTTTGATCAGGTTCAAGTCGTAACGCCCCGAGTTGAAGCCCACGACTGGAGCTTGACGGATGTATCTCAGAAGACGCTTCTTCAGTTGAACTAACGGGTGTCTGGTCTGAGCCGCAGCGAAGCCGCCTGGAGAAGGGGTGAACGTCGCCTCCTCCAGCAGGAGAGCTTCACCTATCGCCGCATCTAACTTCGCTAAGGTCGGTCGGTAAAGTTCTAGCACAGCTTCCCCGATGACTTTGGCGTTCTCGTTTATGTGATTTAAAACTCGGTCCAACAAGGGGTCGGAATCTGCGTCGGATTCTCTGACGAAGCAGACGGGCCCCTCCCACCCCGGAAAGTCGGATGCGACGCTAGCCGACAAAGGGACGTGATCCCACAGCAGGGACACGTGTTCCGTCGACGGTTCTTTGCACGGTCTGAAGAAAGCCTCGAAATCGAAGGCGATCTTGTAAGGGTAGATTCCGGAATGTCCGTCGGGGGGAAAAATGGAGAAGTCTGCTAGCGCTTCGAAAATCGTTCTCGAATTTTGGTAGATGCCACCTACGTAGCGCAACTTGACTTGTCGGCAAGAGGAAAGCTGGTTCCTGTGTCTCTTCAGCAAGAACTCGGTGGTGAACGCCGCCTTACACTTGCAACATTCGTATATGCCCGCGTACGCGTTGAAGTCCGTGACGAGAGAGACGTGCAAACCGCCTTTCGCCGTCAGGTGTAGGTTGACTTTACCTCGGGCGGCCAGAGTTCTGGAAGGCGGTCTGATCAACTTCCGCCCCGGCACTTGACGCGACGCGGTGTAAACCGCTATCTGTACGTCAAACAAGTTCTCTAACGCGGGTAAGTCGCGGATGTTCAGACCCGGAAAGGATTCAGGTGTGGCAGCGGGACAGAACTGACGTAACAAATCTGAAGCGCGCTTGCTGGTGTTGTATAAGTGAAAGGAAATGCAGCGGAAGATGCAGAGGTTGTCCTTGTTGGGAAAATCTAACACGCCGCTTCTCTTTCCAACTCGACCGGCCTGAGTGATCCTACCGCCTATGGGGAATTCCCCCGGTCCCATGTAAACGCAAATGTTCAAATTGGTAGGAAAAAGAACGTGCCACTTGGTGTCAGCGTCGCAAAGTTTCCGTACTTCCTCGCAAGCGACGGTGTTTTCCATCTTTGAGAGGAGCTCTTCCAAAGTTTCTGAATTAGTTATAGTAGGGAGCGGTTGTATGAGAGTTGCGTTGTTCTGGGAGGCGTGAAAGTAGCGCAGTTTGCTCTTGTCTTCTCTGTGTTGTAAGAGTAAGCCTACCGAGAAACCCACTTTGTATCTGAATCTTTGTGTCAAGTGAATGCGACGCATAGTATCTACAGCGTCACTCAACTCGCCGGTTGGTAGCCTGAAGTTTGTTACACTCACGCGAGTCCCGTGCATCCTGACGCCCGTTTGTATCGCAGGCCAATTCGCCGTGAACGTTTCCTCCCCGTTCGGTACAGCACATATGCGCGGAGGGACGGTCACCCCGTCCAGAGATTCGCGTCGACAGGCGATCTTTCGGCAATCGCCTTCGCCGCATAGAGGGCAAAACTTAGGTACTACTCTACAATTTTCTACGTGTCTCTCGTGGTTGTACGGTCTTTTAAACATTTTGAAACACTTTTCGCATACGTACTGTGTCATGTTTTTTTTCACTCAGTTACCAACTACTTAGCCGTCTAACTATCTATCTATCTATCAATCTATCTGTCTATCTATCTATCTATTTATCTTTCTGTCTGCTGTCTGTGTATCCGTCTGTCTGTCTCATACAGCGTACGTCAAACGCTGTGTGTGTGTGTGTGTGTGTGCGCGCGTGAGTGTTGAGCGTCTCTCATTCCGAATCTATGCCGAGATATTTCAGAATGATCTCTGTTTTGTCATCCAACTCTTTGAGCGCTCTGGCGGACAGCGTCACTCCCTGCTGTGTGGGTTTTTTGTCAGGACCTTCGTACTTGCGCACGTGGACGAGGTTCTTACCGCTGTAGTAGCTCACAGCTGCGTACACTTCGCCCTCCTCATCCAGCACTGCGAACCAGGGGGTGTGATTAGGTTTTCCTTGCGCGGCCGCTGTGTCGCGTATGCGCACCACTGCGCGGATATCGGCGATGCGTGCTATTAGCTCGCGCAGCGCGTCGGCCGTGAAGTGCACTCGCTTGCTTCTGGTCAGAGACGCCTCTTTCACCTGGCCGTCTTTTGTGTAGCGCGGCCTCCTAGACAGTCTAGCCACGTCCTCCCAGATCTCCAGCGTCAAAGCTCCGTCTAAGCAGAACTCTAACCCGAGAAGACGGGAGAAGGTTTTCTCTGCTTCTTCTCGTCCATCTCGTTCTTTTTCTTGTATTTTTCTCTTCTTACTAGGCCTTGTTGTTCTGGAACTCACCTTAGAACGTTTCACACCCGCAGGATGAGTAACACCATCAGCGTGAGCTGAATCAGCAGCAGAACCGATAGCAGGAGCAGCGTCAGCGCTGGTGGTATCCGAGGCCTCGTTGTTGGAACAGCGCAGCCACACGCCGTCGGTGCTGAGTGTAGCGGTAGAAGATGAAGCGCCGCCGCCCTCGTAAGGTGGCGGTGAGGGCAGTCGCCACGGACCGGACGGGACGCTACTAGTGGAAGTGAGGTCGAAAGGTGGAAGAGGGAAGCCGAAAAACGTACCGCCCACCCCTTTCCCTTCGGGTTGTTCGTACGCCTCGTCGTCAGCGTCGTTCTCTGTCTCACCCTGTTGCTGCTGCTCCTCCTCCTCCTCCTCTTCTTCTCGGTTTAGGGGCTGAGTGTCCGAATAGCTGTCACTCTCAGCGCGAGCGGCGTCGAGGGCGTCGGTCGATGTAGTGGTGGAGGAGAGGGGCTGTGCAACGTGCGGCAGGTCATCAAAGTCATCAACAGTAGTGGGGAGGTAAAAACCCGGTTGCCAGTACTGCGCTGTGCCAGGAGCGTTGTCGTCAGTAGTAGTAGCGGTAGCAGCAGGTGCAGCAGAAGCAGCAGCAGCAGCAGCAGCAGCAGCAGCAGCAGACGCAACAGTAGCAGGCGCAGCAGCCTCAGCAGGCGCAGCAGTAGCAGGCGCAGCGGTAGCAGGTGCAGCAGCAGCAGCAGCCGCAGCAGGCGGGGCGGCAGTAGCAGCGGCAGCGCGCTTAGCAGCAACGTGTACCGTCGTGAGTGTAACAACGTCGCTAGCACGACGACTACTACCAGTAGTACTACTACTACTACTACTACTACTACTACTACTACTACTGCTACTACTACTGCTACTACTACTACTACTGCCGCGAGCGCTCGCTACAGCGGGAGGGTGATAAGACCAAGCGGCTGCGGCGGTAGTCTCATTTTCAGTAGCAAGAGGAGGCACTGACGCTAAACGAGCGCTGTTCCGCGTAGTCTTCTTGTTCTTGGACGGCGCTAGGTGTTGTCTTTTGCTCATGGTGGTGACTGTAGAGAGCAGCAAAAGAATGAGTGAGTGAATGGAGGTTTCCAGACCCCTTATATACGCCTTCTCGCTACAAGAGCTAAGCTACTTACTGACCCTGTTCAGCTGCCGCCGGCTGGCCGGCGGCCATTCACAAAGAGAAACAAAAGACATAAGGCATGACGTTTTCAGCTGGATCCCTTTCCCCCCTTTTGAGAGATCGACTGTCATGAGCTAAGCCGCTTACCACCCTGTTCAGCAATTCAACGCGCATTAGCTGTATAAAGGATTAAGCGGTTGCTGCCGTCGACTGACCGGCGGCCATTCACAAAGACATAAGGTATGACGTTTTCAGCTGGATCCCTTTCCCCTCTTTTTTTTTGAGGGATCCACTGTCATGAGCTAAGCCACTTACCACCCTGTTCAGCCATTCAGCGCGCGTTAGCTGTATAAAGGATTAACGGTGATGAGCTTAGAGTGTGTATACAAAAAAAAACTACAGGAGGCGTGTGGCGTGAAGCAGGACCCCCCTAAGACGAATGTGTCTGTCTGTGAGTAGAGGCGTGTGCATGTGGTGAGCGACTTAAGTGTAAGACAAAAAAAAAATCACCACCTCCTGCCGTGGTGAGTAGACCGGGCCGGCCAGGCGGCGGCCGGCTAGTTCAATAGGGAGGGGTGACAGCTGACTAAGGCTGTGCATGAAAAAAATCTGATTTTCACCTGACCTCTGACGTTTGTTACAATGAATGTCAGAGGGAGGGAGACGTCCTCAGGTAGGGGGTAGGAGGTAAGGCTATGGATGAGGAAGAAACACCGTTTTCAGCTGGTCTCCACGGATAGCGATGACACACCCCTCGTCATCTAAGCTCTTAAGGAGCGGAGCGGTTGAAAAAGCGTCATGCGGACAGGTCGCTACACAGCTGGAGTGCTGTTGGAAATGGGATTAAACTCCCTCTGTATAAAAAGCTCTGATTTCTGTTGGAAAAAAACCATATCGCCTCTGACCACAGTAACGTCTACTACCACCACCGCCGCCACCACCGCCGCCGCCGCCGCCGCCACCGCCGCCGCCGCCGCCGCCACCGCCAAGACGAGACGAGATGGCTCAAGCTATTCCACTTTCAAGCTCGCCTTCACCGCCTTGTCCACCTGAAAAAAAGTTAATGCAGCTTGACGACGTGAGACGCGCGAGGCAGACCGATGGGGAGAACAGAGAGGTAGGACAGCGGCGGTTAGCCTATAGCGACGCCTTGCTTCGTCAACTAGGTAAAGAGTTGAGCGGCTGTTGGAGAGAGTTGGGCAGTAGCTTAAAAGTTACCGCCGCCCGTATGGATGCTCTAGTAGAGCGCAGTGTCAAGACACCGGAGGAGCTGTGTACGGCGATGTTCCGAGTCTGGTGGGGTGAAACCCCGCATCGTCATAGATGGGGAGAGCTCGGTCGCGTCTTCACCCGCATTAGACGCGTGGAACTGTTGGCTCAGTGGATGTCCCTTCTCCACAGACAGGGGTTGGATTTCGAAAACCCCGACTCGCGCGCGATGCATAAGCACTTGGGCACCCTCAGCAGACGTCTAGGTAGCAGGTGGAAAGAGGTGGGGGACCATTTAAAATTGTCGCCTGAGAGGTTAGATAAGATCGCTGAAGAATGCGAATACGGAGGAAGTCCCGCTGAGTGGGCCTTCCGAGTGTTGAAAATGTGGCAAGATGAAGCTGACGGTGCCGGCGGTACACCTTTTGAACTCCTTCGAGTGTTGACTGAGGACATGGGAAAGTTTGACCTCGGCATCGCGATATTACTTGACTTTATCAAGCAAGAAACAACGAGAACGACGGACATGTGAATTGTTGTGTTTTATTTTCATACGTCTTCTTTATTAGTAAGTAAAAAAAAAAAAATATCATAACAATTAAGACGCGCGCCCTCTTAAAGTGTCACTTCCTCCAGTCGCAGCTGATCGCCTCATCGAAGCACGTGATAAACAAAAAAAAACGAAGAGACACGCTTCTTCCTCTCGAGAGGAAGAAGCGTGTCTCTCGATTGAAATCTTTTTCTTTTCTTTTTTTCTTAAAAGAGACAAACGCCCCTTAGAGTGCCCCCCCACCCCCCTAGAGTGCCCCCCTCCCCCCTCCCCCCCCTCCCCCCCCCCCCCCACTCGCCCCATGCATCCTAAAAGCGCCCCCCTCCCCATGCATCTTAAAGAAGCCCCCCTCCCCTTCCCTCCCCTCCCCTCCCCTCCCCCCCCTTTATACACTCTAAAGAACGCTTCTACCTAGTTCAATAAGTCACTTCCAGTCGCTCGTAAAACAATAAAAAATGAAAAAAAAACAAAAACTTATATCGTAGTGTTTTTTATTAGTTTACCGAAAAAAATAAGAGACTCGCCTCCTTCTCCTCCTCCTCCTCCTCCTCCTCCTCCTCCTCCTCCTCCAAAAAAAAAAAAAAAGATATCACATTTTAAAGCGCGTGACCCCTTAAAGACGCTCATCTCTTCATTAAGTCGCGTGACGTCACTTCTTCTTCTTCCGGTCACGTGATCAATCAGGTCACTTCCGGTCACGTGATCCTCAATGAGGTCACTCACTTCCGGTTGGCCATTAGGTCATGTGACGTCACTTCCGGTCACGTGACTCATCAGGTCACTTCCGGTCACGTGATCCTAAAGTAGGTCATATGACCTCACTTCCGGTCCCCTAAGTAGGTCATATGACGTCACTTCCGGTCCATAAGTAGGTCATATGACGTCACTTCCGGTCACGTGACCAAATGGCGGCCTCTGATTGGCTAACTAGGTCACGTGACGTCACCACTAATCCCCTAAGTAGGTCACTTCCGGTCACGTGACCAAATGGAGGCCTCTGATTGGCTGCAGGTCGATTGAGTAATAAACAGTACTTAACTATAGTCCCGTTCCGATACATACTATACTACTCATGTATTTTATATTCGCTGAATTTTGTGAGTGTAAATCTGCATATGAAACATGGAACTTTGTTGAACTTGCCCCTATCGGTGCACATAGATGAACCGGAAATGGTGTGAACGGACTGGATAGCATCAAAGTCTTTATCAGTCAGTGTGTGTTAATGGAACAGCGACTTGTAATCAATAAGGTGGCCGCCGCCTTACGCATGTGTGTTGTGTGCACGCGCAGATCCCTGCAGACAGGCACTGGTGTGTTGTGTGGACGTGCATGGTTTGGTGTGTTGTGTGGACGTGCATGGTTTGGTGTATTGTGCGGACACGCAGTCACTCGTGTGTTGTGTCGATGTAAATGGCTTTGTGTGTTGAATGGACTTTAATGGTTTGGTGTGTTGTATGGACGTGAAGGGTCTGGGTGTGTTACATGGACGTGCAGGGCCCGAGTGTGTTGTGTGGACGTGAGTGTGCCTGGAAACGTTGTGTGGACATGAATGACCCAGGTGTGTTACAAGGACGTGCAGGACCCGGGTATGCCCGGTTGGGTATGTTGTATGGACGTGTATAGGGCCCGGTTGTGTTACATGGACGTGCAGGGCCTGAGTGTGTTGTGTAGATGTGAGTGGGCCCGGGTATATTGTGTGGGTGTGAATGAACCGGTGTGTTAGAAGGACGTGCAGGACCCGGGTGTGTCACATGGACGGTGCAGGGCCCGAGTGTGTTGTGTGGACGTGAGTGGGCCCGGGTGTGTTACATGGACGTGAAGGGGCCGAGTATGTGGATGTGCTGTAGACAGGTGGGTGAGCATCATGCCACAGGTCAGTCCCAGAACACAGGGATCTGGTTTCCTGTGCCGCCACGTGCACCAACCAGGTGGGACCAGATTACACCCCTCCTGTGACCCTCAGTGCCTCCCGCCGCGCCCGCCACACCCACACACGACCAGAGTAACAAAGATGTATCGAATCTAAATACTCGTCTTTGGAGACCCAGTCAATTAGCTCTAAGTCAGACTGACAGGCTGAGTGAACGCGCTCCGTGGTTTGTTAGTTTTTAGTTCCCGACCGGAGGACAGGGGGCGTGGTGACTGAGCCGCCCCCTGGTGGGGAATTCCGGCAACATATGGTGGCGTTCCGTTGGACGTCTCCCCTGGGCCGACGTCTAGCACCGGGGTTTCCTATTGTGTTCCAGTCCACCAACATAGTTAGGAAGTATATTGGATGAACACGTAGACAGGGCATGAGGGAAGGGGGGTTTGATCGTGTAATCTGACACTTTTATGGAGTTCCATTTTTCTGTAAACTTTGGGTTTAAATTCAGTTTAGGGTTGCACTTTGTGAGCATCAGAGGGGGGCTGGCCTGGCAGGGCTGGAAGCGCTGATTCCACTGTCGTCGTCACTTGGGTGGATAGCCATGCAGGGGGAGGAAGCGATAAGCGTGTGAAGAATGGGTGAGATATGTGAAGAAAGGCGGCAGAGAGAGGCTCACAACGGGATAGGTAATAGGAATGCAAGGCAGGGGAATATAACGTTTGGAAGGGAGAGGAATGGCAGGGAGATAGATGTAGACGTCTGACATAGAGATCCTCCTTTCTATACGGCTGCTCAGACTGTTCTAGCATTATATATGGTGTCCTCCTATGGAGCAGCTATGCAGAAAGGATGATCCGCTGAAGGCATCAGTAAGAGAATGACTGAGTGAGTTCCCCTCGTCTCTGTCCCCACTCTCCCTCTCCCTATGAGTGAAGGGGTGATCGTTTAATGCAATTTCGGCAGCTTAGGTCATATTCATGGCGAGAACGCTATACATTAGAATCAATATGATAGGTGCATGTATGCATATGGGCACCAGACAAACAAAAGAGTGGACAGGAAAGAGGAGAAAAAGACCCTTTTAAGGGGGGCTAGTAGGGGAGTTAAAGGTACCAGAGAAAGTAGGGAAGTAGGGGTGGAATGGGATGCTGTCTCAGCATGCTGTGATAGGGAGCACGATAATGTAGCAAGCTGCATCTTTTTTTAGGGTCTAATGTCAACCATGGGTCAGGGTGTATTCAACCTGAGGGCTGTCCTTTTGTGTGTGCGGCTGCTATGTTGTGAGTTGACGCATGTTGCCTGTCATGTTAACGAGGCCTCTCGTACCCCTGCTAACCGTTACAGTATGTTGGACATGCACGGGCACAGGGCAACTCGCCTGTCCTGGAACCTCCTCTAGGACTCACCATTTTATAAGGTGCAATTCACTCGGGGGACCCTTTACTAATGCGGCTTTAGACGTACACGGCCCAGATAGGGGGCTGACTTTACGGCTGTCTTGCTTCTGTCTGCACCTGTCCCCCTTTTATAATAAGTGAATGCTGTGGCAGGCCATTTGATGCAAGCATTTGTTGAACTAATAATATTCCTATTCAATATACATGTATCCAAGTTCAAAGCATTTCCCCTTAACCACATATTCCCAGTCATTTCAACTAAGATGGCAAAGTGCCATGAAAACAAATCCAAACATCAATTGATGGGCTGCGTGATGCACATAAAAATTAGCTCTATGTTTTAGTACGGAAGGAACTTACTTTAAAATACCTTACAGTTATACATGTAATTAAGCTCTCGGTGCGGACGGAAATGCCATAATTGCTTATGATTGCTCTGAATGAGCAGAGATAGAAATCTAATTATGAACATGCGTACCGGGCGCCCTCTGATGTAAGCCATGAGCACGCGGCATACGGAGGCCTTTTAATTGAGTCTTGCTTGGCTGGAGGAACATTTGCCTCCAACCACTAGCAGTGATTATGGACTAATGTTAAACCATTAAACTGAGGCAACTCCAAAAGGTCATGCGGTTGGAGGAAGAGAAAGCAACGCATGATACTAGAGAGAATAGAAAGACACAGGTAAATAGCAACAACTGTCTGCATGTCGAAGGTGAGACGAGCAAGGGGGTTACTATTGAAATTGATACCTCTTCTGATTCGCATGGTGAAATAACTCAGCTTAAACCCCGGGCCGCCGTACATAAAGGGCTGAGTATCTGTCATGCCTGCACTCCGACTGTTGCTGCCGGGGCAGCAAGTTCCATGCATTTAATAACGACCCGATTGCAAAGCTGAGTTACCCAGAGACGTTTCTTCCTTGTCTTTTATTATATGAGGTGAGCAGAGCCCTACCCACAGGCCAATGTAGTATACACAAGGTATTCTACATGAGCATGCCAGAGCAGCCACCACCACCTTAATGCTCTATGTGTAGTAATGGCATACGATGTATGAGATATGTAGTGGTGGGTATAATTACTGGTAATTTCTCAGCAAATTGGTTTTCTAATTAGTAGCGATTTGTGTGTCTCCCGTTGGTGCAGGGTATAGAGGGCGCAGCCATGGAGGAGTGGTGTAGTTGGGGTCACTGTGAGTGCAGGTCAGACTGTAGCACCTGAGCAGGGTTCACAGGTGTAATTAAGACGTAAATGGCACACACAGACAGTACTAACCTGCCCTCACCCCCATTGCCTCCAGGCCAACCGAGCATCTACTTGTACCATAGTTATTCAATTTGTGAAAAGCGGTAGGCCATAACGGATGATTGTTCTTTTTGGTAGGGCTGTTTTTAATGACTTGGGGGAACAGGCTTGCTTTGTTTCAGCATAGGCTATTGGATTGCCCACTTTAGTCTCAGTGACAACAGCGATGTACAGTTTAGTCCTGTCTATATGTTATAGTGAACGACAGATGTGCACGGCTGAGAGTAGATGCAATATATTAGTATCTTGATACACACATTGTGAATGATTTACACAACCCAGCAACCATAACCATCAATACCCTTGTTTGCATGCCTTTATTTGGCTGTATGAGGAATGCTGATATAATTCGAGAAACTGATTTCTGTGTACATAGGTTTAGATGTTAAAATAACGAAGTACACAAAGACCCATAGTGTGTATGGTGGATGTGTTGCACCTACATATACATCAAAGCGGCTGTGCGAAATGTCAAGTGAGTCAGGAGCAGCGAAGTATAAGAAACTAACCCAAGAAGGCTAATGCCTGTGCCAAAATGTCCCTATATATACATATCAGAGGGAGTATGACTGTAGCGGCGTCTTACAATAATTGTTCTGATAGGTTCCTCACACTCAAGCCTCCCTTTGAAAGGGCCACCTTAACCTTGATAACAATAGCACAGATAGCACCTAGGGCTGAACCTCGGCGTGAGGACTTTTTCTGCTGCTGTCAGCTTCAGAACTTTTCTGCCTCTTTGTCACCGCGACTCCTTCTACAGTTCTGCCAATGGGAGAGAGGTTTTCTTGGGAACTTCTCATATGTAGACCGCCATCCTCAAAAGTAGTACTAGAGAGGTACTTACTTTGTGACCTGTATGTAACGTGTGATGCTATGCTTTTGTCTCCCATCTCGAGTTCAGGGCCCACATACTCTGAAGCTTCCAAAGACGATGGACACCTTTTTGAACTGTTAGCAACCTCCCCCCCCCCTCCCTCTTGTATCCCCATCCTTCGCTTCCCATGCCCCTCTCCACATACTATAGGGTGTCTCCTGCCCTCTAAGACTTATCAATGGTTCTGCCTCTGGGCAGTGTAGAAGAACATCTCACTTAATGGCATAATGCTCCTATTGTGGTGCACATCAAAACACGACACCACTTGGGTTCAAAGGCGGTGGCTCTGCCTCCAACTCACCACAACACACCAAAGACAAAAACCTCAGATCCCTGCCCCCCCCCCCTACCCCGGGCCTCTCAAGTACTATATAATATAGTGTCCTCTGAGCAACCCGCCTGGGGGATTGGGGGGGGGGGGGGGGCATGGCAGTGTCCACTGGAGGAAGGTTTGGCACGATTTGGTATGATAAGATTCTCGAAAATCCCTGGAGCAGGGACTTTGTCTACTACACATAAAAACAGAGTGGCCCATCTGCCAAATTGGGATGTATAGGCCAACTGTTGTGGATGTGTATGGTGTCAATTTAGTCGTTTTGATGGTATTATTAGTATTAATTTTGCAGTATCCTTTATGAGGGATGTATTGTTAATGTGTACGTTTATCAACATGATTTACACTCACATATAAGGAACTCACATGGAGTTTGTACTATTGTTTCCTTAATAAGGGGAGACATAACCACCTGAGGAGGAGAACAGATCGTTACAGATTAAGTGGGTCCCAGTCTCGGTGAAATAAGTGAGAGATGACTGTTATGTTTGGGATGAATGATTCCCATAGAATGTTCAGTCATAGAGGAAGCCATTTTGAGGAGAGGGTTCTTTCTGGTCGAGGATGGGGGCATTAAAGTGCCCCTGAAGGTGAAGATGTCATCTTTTTAGCACCTCTGTGGGAGAATGCCGTTAGCTGAGGGCATTTTGTATTGTGCCGCCTTAATGAGGGCTGCACCCTCCCACCCACACAACCCAGCGCCATTAGCCTAGAGCTGTGCGTGCGCACCCTGGATGCTGAACACGTGACAGCGTCTCACGAACGTCAATCCCCGTCTCCGCCCCACTCACTCAGACTACTCCACCCCTTCTCTGCCCCCACGCCAATAGTTCTACTATCATAGTGCCATGGCAGATTTAGGGATTTAGTAAGGTCTAATTGTCTCAATATAGACTACACGTCAAGTCTAGAAGTCCTTAGTTGTGCTGCTGATATAGAGATGCACAACGTGTAATCATACATGTATGTATGCACTCAATTGTCTCAAAGGCTACACCAAGTACTCTAAAGTAGTGCAAGTCATTTTTGATTGCGAGTTGGGATAATGATGCTTTTTCAACAGTGGTGGAAAATTAGAACACCTGCTGTATTGTACCTGTTGAGAATACTTTCCTCGCTAGCTTTTGTACGACATGTTAATATATGTTTATCCAATAACTTCCGATGGGTGCTCCTTCCAATATTCCTGCCACATATTGAGGTAAGGACGCTGACACCTCATGACGTCATCCGCTATTTTCCCTAACGGTAGGACGTGGTCGTCTGCCTTTGTTGTGGTTTGTATTGGGTTTCCTCAGCAGGATCTCAGGAGGTGCTAACCTCCTCAACCACTTGTCTACACCTTATATGGCTACAGTGTTCAGCCAATAACAAGGGCAATATGCAGGGCTGGTGGCCAATGACAACCAGTGTACCTGCTGTTCAGTGGTTCAATCAGCTGTCACTTCTCCACCTACACAATACCCAGAGAGCCCCTCCATATTATCACCTGCAACACTTTCTGTCACACTGCTATATTGCCTGGTGAGGTATAACTCTTCACGACACACACATATACAGCGCACATATTAACGCCATACTTGCATATCTACATTATAATATTGCAGTAAATCCACACTAGAATTTAATGATAAAATGCACATGATTATTTCCCATCGCGAAGAACTGTATAAGATAATTATATTGATAATCAAGAAGGGATTTGGTTGTTGAAAAACAGATGGGTTTGAGACGTTGCGTTATATGTGATGAGCGGTAGTGATGATGGTGCCTTATGCAAGCTCGGGTAGGTGCAGGAGGGCCCTGAGATGGTCAATTATCCACTGGCTGCCGGCTTTATTAGAAATCTCTGCCTCTTGGATGCTTCGTGGACTTCACACTACTCGGCACAACAATGTATACCTGTCAAGAAGGCTGCGCAATGGTGATAGACGTGCACAGGTCCCCGAAATCATTACTTCTGTAACCACCCACATACATACGCCCTTGTCCATGTTTTATGTAATAATCAATGTTTCCAATACACCATCATCGGACATCTTCGGATATCTTCGGGCCAGAGCGTCTTGGTTTAGTGACAAAATATGGTCTGGGTCCGACAAATGTTCCAAAACTAGTAACGTCACATGTGAATGGGGCCAATAAACCACTGAATAAACCAGGATGGCAGGATGCCTCAACACATTATGGTCATTTGGTGCATTAATGCAGCGCCATCAACGCTCTCGTGGTGATCCGTCGTAGGTGCAGCAACCCCAGTTTATATAGAACCGATACATACTGCATGCACACATATTCATCATATATAGTGCACTTAATCCCTATGATATCTTTAAACATTCAGTCCAAACAATTCAATGCAACATAGTGAAAATACAGACATACCCGGTAGTTTCAAAATCTTTGCCTCGACGACCCCAAAACCCACTCCAAAAGAGACAATCGCCAATGGCATTCTTTAAAGACTACGGGAATAATACAATGCCTCAATGAATTTACAAAAATGTGAACAGAATCAGGGGGCAAGTCTAAACTGTGTGACACCTCAGATGGGCATTGTGCCTTACGTCGGCGTGGCGTGCAGGCGCCGAGAGTGCCAATATAGCCTCATCTGCCGACAGCGGTATGCTGCTGGAGGGCCCTCTGGCGGCCTGCCTACCGGAAGTGTACAGCCCCACACTCATTACGGAGGCTTAGTGTGGCGCTACCTGGAAACAGAAGGACACAAGCACCACCTAGCGGCCACTAACCAGGTTATAATGATCTGCCTATAGCGAGCGGTTCAGTCAATGAATTACCCTCTGTATCGGAGGTATACTGACATTAGTAGAAGCACCCCCATTTTGTATTATATAAAGTGTAAGTATGGACAACGGGTAACCCCCAAACATATGATTATGTATAGTGCTTTGTTCCTGCAGTGACACGAAAATTATGTAATATAGCAAGTATTATCTTGCGTTCATTTTCTGCTGTATGAAGCAGAAAATTAAGAGGAGTCCCATATGTTCTGGGCAATTTCACGTGATTTCCATTGCGTGTGGTATTTACATAGTGCAACCATAGAACAAATGAATGTATTTTGTTGGTAGATTTGCTTATCAATGAGATTCTTTTATTTACAGAGATTGATCTCCAACTATCAACGCATTAATTTTTTGCGCGGCAATGATAATTTTTAAGGAGCTACTTTAAATCGGTTTGGGAATCCCCCTCTCCTTTTCCCAAAGTGACGCGACCCAACAACGATGTAAGATGAAACCGTACAGAGGCACCCCTACTCAGCTTTCAACATGGGAAAGCTGATGTTCGGTCTAAATTGACAAATTCAAATTGGGGGTTTATACTATAAAGGCGAGGGTATAGATAAGACGTGCATTTGGGTCTAATTGTTGTCCTTAGTTTAACCGTGTTGAAAAGGGAAGCAAATAAGGAAGATGTCCCCAGTCGGCAAGTCACACTGAGCCGGCCTCCCGCCGGGCGGCACAAAGTGCTCCCTCAGTGTGACGACTCAATCACTGCGGCACCTGTCAGATACACCGATTATCGCCCAGATTCTCCCATTATCACTCAATGCTGCGCGCGCTCAGCCGTAAAGATGGCCGCCAGTGACGTAGCGACCAGGGGGTAGTGGGGGAGGCTGGGGGCTCAATGATCTTGTGTCTGGGGCCGGCGTCCCCCCAGACCCCCGGGGCCGGGATCACCTGCCCTAAGGGGGTGATGACACGGGCACGACGGGAAGGGGTTAATGAGGGCCGCTAGGGGGCGCAGGGGCGGGGGGGCTAGTCGCATCCTCTCAAAGCCAACCCCCGCACCCAGTTAAACGACGCTGACAGTTTTTGTCATTTTTTGTCATCCCTTGTGTCCCCCGAGCCCTGACCGTCTATATCTGTCTAAATGTCGTCTGATAACAATCAGCGCGCGACAAAACACGACCCGGAGCGCGCCATTTTACCTCGGGCTCTAGGATGCACACAATGACAAAGCGGGAATTTGTAGACATCGTTCCTACCCGGTAATGATCGTGTAATAACAATTGTCCCCCAAACCGGACGCCGCTCGTCCGTCGTTTTGTCGACCGGGTCGCTAGGTGGCGTCGTAATCGGTGTGTAAACTGACGCCGGGCTTTGTCCCCTTGTACACTGGGCTGACTTGGATGTGTGTACGTTTAAATTGACCATAACGAGTTTCTGAACGTTGCCCCAAAGGTCAGCTCCGTGGAGCCCCCTCTTCCGTGCCCCCAAGGCCGGGGTAAATAACCGTTTACTATACTCGTCTAACATGTTGTGCCTGTCTGCTCTTGTACACAAAATGTATTATGAGAGGTGACGGACACCGAGGGCAGGAGTGGGGACGGTCATCATTTTGCCGCGTTCTAATAAGCCTATTGAACAGGTACTGCTCTTGATATAGTGTCCCTGGTGTTAGAACAGCTTGAATACACGTTTTGTCCACTGTCGCCCAACAGGCATCAGCATGATTTATATTTTTGAAATGTGGTAATTCGTCTCGCGATATACAATGTAGTACCATATGCACACAGAGACATGTGTGTTTGCGTTTACACCACTTAGGACTAACATGCGTAAACGCATTAAAGAGTGTTAGACACATACCTCTCTGTTTCATCTTCTTTTCTTTTTCTTTTAACATTATTCTGAAAAAGTGAAAACACGAAAAAGTGTATACCTATTGCCAGGTTCGGAAGATTATAGACAAAGATACCCATAAGAGAGCATGGCCCTATAATGTGTATGAACATTGAGATGGGTATAAAGATGGAAAATCTCCAGATTTGTACAATACTATGTAACATCATATAAGAGGACTTGTTTATACATGTATCAGTCCCCAGGGTGCCATAGCATATCCCACATTTCCCTACACTACCTCCTCCATGGTTGACCTGTGTGCGCCATAGCATATCCCCCATTTCCCTACACTACTCCCTCCATGGTCAGCCTGGGTGTGCCATAGCACAACCGCCATTTCCTGTACTACTTCCTCCATGGTAGGCCCACATGTGCCATGGCATAATCCCCATTTGCCTATATTACTTCCTCCATGGCGGGCCTGTGTGTGCCATAGCATATCCCCCACTTCCCTATACTACTTCCTACATGGCGGGCCGGTGTGTGCCATAGCATATCCTCCATTTCCCTATACTACTTCCTCCATGGCGGACATGGGTGTGCCATAGCATTACTCCCATTTCCCTATACTACTTCCTCCATGGCGGGCACGGGTGTGCCATAGCATTACTCCCATTTCCCTATACTACTTCCTCCATGGCAGACATGCGTGTGCCATAGCATATCCCCCATTCCCCTATACTACTTCCTCCATGGTCAGCCTGGGTGTGCCACAGCATATCCCCTATTTCCCTATACTACTTCCTCCATGGTCGGACTGGGTATGCCATAGCAATGCTATGGCATAGCATTACTCCCATTTCCGTAGACTACTGCCTCCATGGTGGGCCAGGGAGTGCGATAGCACCACATATCATTACTCCCATTTCCCTACACTACTTCCTCCATGGTCAGCCTGGGTGACCCATAGCATTACTCCCATTTCCCTACACTACTTCCTCCATGGTGGGCCATAGCACCACCCCCATTACCCGACAATACCCCCTCCATGGTGGGCTTGGTAGTGCCGCTCTCATAGCTAGGGAACCACTGAGAGCAAGCACATCAGAGGTTAATGGCCGAGAGGATCAAACACTGGGCAGGATCCAAAAATAGTATTTCTCTGAGAGGCGCGGGAAAGGCGCGGTGCAGCGGGACAATTGACTGCAGAGGTAACAGGGCGCGGGTGCCGCCCACCCCATGCCGACCCCCCAGTGTGGGAGGTGTTGATCACGGAGAACAAGGGCCAGCTAGAGTGGAGAGCGCAAAAAGAGACAAGGAACAAAAGCCGATATCCTGTCGTGATCGGAAACCAGCCGTCTGTACTCCAGGGCCAACAGAGAGTAAAACACAACAGCCCGTTGACAGCACGTGCAGGGTCCTCTACACCAAAGGGGCTCACCTCACAAAGACAACCACGGCCACCAACGCCGTCTGGTCAGGGCACGAGCTGCTCTCACACCGGCCATTGGCGCCTTCTGGTCAGGACATGAGCAGCTCTCGGATTTAGAGTTTGAATTTTGTTTGGGTTTAGGCGATCCCTATTGGCAGCGAACCAGTGAACAGGAATGTATGATGGGAGTTATCCAGCAAAAAGGAACCAGAACCGAAACCCAAAATAGGCATTCCTATTCGCTGGTTCCAATATACAAGCTGCCAGTAGGTATTGCCCAGACTCAACAAAATTAACGTCCAAGGTCATAGTGGTTGTCAAGAGAGCCTTCCTGTTCGGGTATATACGCAACATTATACATGTACATATGTAGTTCTCTGACTGGTCCTATATTCCTAGCCATTCTGATACATCAAAAGCTGCATAACAAATAATAAATGTGATGTACGTTTTTGTAAAAATAAACATGATGTTGCTATATTCCCTGTTGTATATATTTGAATGGTAAACTCTTTCTATATGCACATACCACACTCATAAAGCTTGTTAAACCACCTACAAGTTAACTTAGACCTTTGTCACAACTGGCTCCGATCATCCTTGAGCGAATCCAATTAGGTTTCACATACCTTGACACATCTGAAAGCCAAAGATTAACGGATCAAAACCGCGTTACTGCTCGGAGGGATTGAGGCAAAAACATTTAACGATGGTTAATTAGCGAGCCCCCCGTGCGCCCCGGCGACCAGCGCCACCTCCTGGGCGGCCTGACACCTGAGTGATGCTAATTACAGAGCTACCTGCGCCCACCCCAGGTGTGTCAACTGTTCCCACGGCCCGAGACACCACCCCATTGTCTCTCACTTGATCTGCAATGACAAAGCACGGCCTCGTCTCGGGTTTTTGCCGCTGACTTCAAACACGAGGCGTGTGGTGGTGTTGTCACATTGCTCGTGGAGGGTGCCGGAGTAGCATTGTTCTAGTTAGGGACAGTTGACTGCATGCATGCTGGTTAGAAGAAACAGTTTACAATAGTTTGATGTGTTGTAAAAAGGTGTCTTAATTAGAATAAAGGAATCTGTCGGCTCACACGCACGATGGTGAGATGGACGTAATAGTGAAGGGGTTTTACGTTTGGTTGGCTGACGTTGTTGTGTGGTTTACAAGCACACTCTTCAGGGGAAAGAGGGAGACGTTACACAGAGGCAAATATCAGAGTCACCCAATGTCGCCAATACTACTCTCATACAAGGGTCAGGCACTGCTGGACTATAATAGATGGGTCAAGGGCCATTCTAGTGAGGGTCAGGCTAGGCTGGACATTCAATAACAGGCTGGACTTTGGCAAACTTGCTTGAAAGTCTGGCCATGCTGGGTCCTCATGCCACAGTCTGAGAATGCTGGACTCTGGGGAGAGTCTCTTTCAGCCTGCAAGAGTCCAGCATTGTTATTGAATGTCCAGCCTAGCCTGACCCTCACTAGAATGGCCCTTGACCCATCTATTATAGTCCAGCAGTGCCTGACCCTTGTCTGAGAGTGGTTTAGGCGACATTGGGTGACTCTGATATTTGCCTCTGTGTAATTGTATCACTGCTGTGGGTGTATGAAGCAGTGTTCGGATCATCGGCAGTCCTTATTCGTTAGCACCTGGTAGGGGGTGAGGGTTTTTGGTCCCCGACCGACCCCCACCCGGTTCAAATATATAGAGGTGGCCTCCTGCACTATGTTCTTTCAGTTTAAATACCGATATTTACAATTAAATATTTTGTCATAATGCTTAATTCAATAAGTTGAGAGATGAAGTCGTTTGGTAACTTTGGTTGCTTTGGTACCACACATTAGATCATGATAATGACATTTCAGTCCATTATTCTAGTTCATCTAAGATGAGAAAGGATTATCACAGTTGGTTTGCCTCAGCCGGCGGGTCTTGATAATTGGCAATCGCTTGTTATCTTCACCCCTAGTGCAGCCAGTCATAGCAGGCAGCCCTGTGTGTCCCCTGCTTGGATGCTCCGGCCTCCAGTAGGCTGTGCCCTGGAGCAGTGCTGAAACGTGTCACCCGCTACACCTGATTACAACCCGATTCTCCGCCAGTCGCATGACGTTAAGTTCCACTAATCTAACGCATGCCGGGATCGTGATGGCACAAAAGACGATCGTGACCGACTGTGGCTGAAGCCGGCGGCCGTTTATTTACAAACTGCGGCCGGCAGAGGGGGCTGCAGGCGGCGCTGGTGGCAGACACCGGGCAGACGCTGACAAAATGTCGTCTGCTAGCCCGACGCAGCGCCCCCTATAAAGCCAACCATTAATTACGCCATACAAGCGATTCTTCCAACCAGACGATCAAACTCAAAGTGTGATTCTCCGCATTTAGTTAGTCGTGTGCGTCTGAAAAGGCGGGCAGCTTTTGAAGCCCGCTACACAGGAAAAAGGGCGACAACTGCACCCTGGGAAAGGGAAAGGGGTGTTCCATGAGGGCTGCGGGGGATGCGCCCCGCCAACACCTCTTGAGTTGAGTTGGCATGAAGTGTTTGGATGAGGATCTCGTGAAATCTCAGGGAGCCGTTAGTTGAAAAGCTGACGGTGGCGCTCAAAGTACGTGCTGTGACCATATATGGAAACAGTTCAATAGGGCCTTTCGTGGACCCCGTGAACGCATAACAAGCGGAAGTTAATTGGCTTTGCTGGGGTGTCTTGTCCACGGCTGACATAACATCGCTGTACCCCTCCAAGAGGAGACGCCAATTTGCCGGCTCAGCCACCCACACCGCCCTGCCTCACTCTAAGCCCCAAAAGGTCATCTTCTCAATGGCAGAAGCAGATCGGTAAATCTCCTAGCGAAAGATGGCCGGATAACGGTACCCAAAGCCCTGAGATGACAGAGAGCAGGGTAAGAGGGAAAGCTGCAGGAATGATTGGAACTCTCCTTATCCAGAGGATGACACCAAACCGAAAATTGGCTTCCGCCACACGTCCCTGGTTCAATCCCGACCCAGTATTGGTTTGACCAAAGTCGCGGGATGATCCTGCCCCCAACCTCACCCCAGCGAGGTTGGGTGGTTGGGGAGGGCGGGTATTGAATTTTCTTCTGAAAACATGTCTCTCTGTGCACAAACTCCCTTTTTTCTTAGGGGGGGGGGGCGCTATCCTTGTTACAGTTCACTGAACGCTTGGCGGTGGGGGGATGTGAATTGGAAGATGTTGGGCAAGTGGGTTTGCGGGGGGAAGACTGGGGTGGATCCCTGAAGGGAACAAAGGCCGGGTTGAACCTGTTAAGATTTGGTATGGAAATCAAAGCTTTGTTGTCAGTTAGGGGGTCGTCCAGGGTCAGCCATGCAGGAAGGGAGATTTGTGGACAGGGTGTGCGGTGAGACTAGGATACACAGGGAGTTGGGTAAGGGGGTAAGGATACGCAGGGAATCAGGTAAGGGGCACCCATTGATATAATGGGTGTTGGGTAAGAGGCATTCATGGTAAGGATGCACAGGGAGTTGGGTAAGGGGCACCCATGGTTAGGATACACAGAGAGTTGGGTAAAGGGATATACATGTACATGGTAAGGATACACAGGGAGTTCGGTAAAGGGCATCCATGGTAAGGATACACAAGGTGTTGGGTAAAGGGATATACATGGTAAGGATACACAGGGAGTTGGGTAAAGGCATATCCATGGTAAGGATACACAGAGAGTTGGGTAAGGGGCATCCATGGTACGGATATGCAAAAAGTTGGGTAAGAGGCACCCATGGTTAGGATACACAGGGAGTTGGGTAAAGGGATATCCATGGTAAAGGTACACAGAGAGTTGGATAAAGGGCATCTATATGGTAAGGTTACACAGAGAGTTGGATAAGGAGCACCCATGGTAAGGATATGCAGGGAATTCGGTACACTCAAAAAGTAAACTCGTCTGCAGACTCTTCTAAGTGACAAGAGAGTGGGTCCTCTAGCTGTAGTTGTCAGATAGAAGATACACTTGGTATGTGCCAGCCCAAAACCTGACTCATGCCAGCCCTAGACTCGTCAACCAGGGTCTGATTCAGGATTTTCCCTGTAGGTGGCATCAGTATAACATGCATTCTTTATAAAGTTGGGGAATGAATTGCATAATTTCTTTGTTGATTTTAATCATATTTATGGGAATACACATTCATGTTATGGAGAATCCTGAGATTTATCTATTGGGGATGCTAGAAAAGGTAAAGGAATCAATGTTTTGATATAATTGAGACAAAACAAATATGTGTAGGGCACAGACACCTCTTTTGTGGTTATTTCTATGGTACAATAGCTGCAAGGAAACTCCCATTGGTATGACATCCACATATGTGTTAGCAGTCTGTAACTAAAGGGTAGAAATACTCTCAATATAGACTTGGGGATATGGCAGGAATTCCCCTAACCTACATACCTCTATGTTTGTATGAATTAGCTATTATAAACCTCAGAAATATAGATAGACATGAACAACAATTATGCCTAGGCAGAACCCAGTTAGCTCCACCTGCAGTGAAGTAGAGGTTATAGTGCACAGGTTAACCCTCTAAGGGGTGCATAGTGCTTTAAGGTGCTATGCTCTATGTGATCATAATACATGAATTCAGCCTTGGCAAGTATACTCGCCCAACTGTTGATTCATTTCCAAAGGTGCATGAATGCAGGCTTGGCGAATAGACTCACCAGGGCTACATTCATGCATCATGCTGACAAAGGGATTCAAGCACATTTAAAGCAGTTTGCAGCCAATAAAGGGTTAACTATTCTGGGTTGTCAATTTGACGACCTTAGACTTGTCACCTGGAGTCGGCCACTGCCTGGGCTAACATTGTCAGTTAAATGACCCTAGTCTTGTCTTGTGGGATGGTAACCGGACAGTTCATCAAATAGACAACCTTTAACTCGTTTATTTTATGACCGTCACTTTAAAGACCCTAAACTCTTCTTATAAGACAACCTTTTGACAAGTTTGGATCCCTTCATTTTATCAGTGTAGGGGGCTATCCACGGTAAGGATAAATAGTCCCCAATGGGGATAAAGTTGCACAAGAAGGCTCCAGATTACTGAGAGAGGCCCGGTATCCTTAAAACCGTATCATATTATTAACGACCTCAAGTCAAGATTGGTATTCATCACACCAAATGTAACGGGGCAGCCTAATTGATAATATCTGAGTGATATGAATAAAACAGGAGCCAAATAACCTGAAGTGGCTTTGGTGCTCTTCCAACAACAGACCTCCTTTTGTTTAACCCCCACGACTCCTTTATCGTGTTTCCCTTTGTTGACCTTTACATGTTGTCTGTACATGGACAGCGTGTATGCCCTCCCACCCTCAATGGCTCTCCAGGGTCGGGGGCGCTGGGGAGGAGTGGTTGGCCGCAGTGGGACCCTCCTCCAGGGTATGGGCGGGAACCACTTCATGCCCATTTGTTGTTCTTTTCTGGCTGTAGGGGTCGCATGCCTGCCACGCAGGCCATATACCTGCATAATTTACGTGCATGCGATCAGATTCATGCTATCACACTTCGGACTAATTTGCCTAATGTAGGTAGGGAGGTTTTTCTTAACCCATCACTCTTTTATGTGCCTGCTCACACTATAGACGGACTCCTGATGTCTTGCCAACTTATCCTTTTACAAACACAAAGGGGATAAGCATAATATGCCCTCCCATATCAACTACACGTAGTTGCATTAAAACTATACCAGTACCTGTATCGTCTCACGTGTACACATACTCCGGTACACAGACAGAAGAAACAGCGTCAAAAGGGAGTCCAGGTTGCCTCCAGAATGACTCCCCTCTTTAGGGGAGCCCAGGTCACCTAAGGGAGCCTAGGTGACTCTCTGGCTGACCTAAGGGAGACACCTTAGGGAGTCACCTGGAGGACCCAGAGAGCTATATGACTCCCCCAGGTGACTCCTTTGTGTCAGCTCCCTTGGAGAGGGGAGTCATTCTGGAGGCAACCTGGACTCCCTTTTGACGCTGTTTCTTTTTCTGTGTACCCTAGTGGTATCCACACGTGCAACTTTCGTGTTTTCATACTGATCAGCATCTAACACACGCGCTTTCTTTTTCAGTTGAGATTCAACCGTGAGTGATATGGCTCCCTTCCCCATGCCTTGCTGTTTAATGATTCATACACACTCTGAATTATACGGCCATTAAAATGAACCTTGAGATATTAGACCACCCTGTGTGTTGTACGTGTTGTCCGGCCCCACAACCTGGCAACCAGACCAGCAGACTCCCAATCACGGAGAGCACACCTAATATGACTCCTTATAGTATTATAATATGTTGCTTCATGATTTTATATAGGTACACTGTGTTGTCATTATCATAGCATTTGTATAACAGTTGTTCAGTCGCTGCCTGGAGTCTTCACAATACGACTCCCTTTAACAAACTGACACATGCATGTCAAGACCCGATCGATGCTGCTACTTGCTGGTTCGCTGAAAGAGAAACCAAATAACTGGGTAACCTGTGAGTTAAATAAGACGTCGATGATAATAGAGGAGTGGCATCAATATATATACAATGCATGTATATATATCTTAAGCATTTTATCTGCTCATACAATTAAGTATAGCCCTGGAAGCAGACGACCACGCCCTTTGTCTCGGACACATAATTTGTCTGACGGGAACCCCTGCCTGCAGACCGGGGTCACATCCACTGAACCAGAAAAACACCTAACGGGACCCTCTGATCTCAATGTACACTCGTTACGGACTTCAAGAAGTAGGGGCTCACCCCCAGGCCAGATGTTGCAACGGGTTCGGCGGTAGATGGCGTGATGCATCTTCTGCATTTGCTTTGTCTTGTTTGGAGTCACGGGTTTGGTTGATCATGATGGGGCAGCAATGGTCAGGCTTGCCGTGTTCCTTGTTTATGGTGTATAATATATTGTAATTCTTACCCATGTGTTCAGATCTCGTCATCATAGTGGTGACATAGGGTCATCATTTTGAGGACATCATATTGCAACTAGGGGACCCCACTAGTGAAGAGTGTAATATACAGTTCCTATACGAGGTTATCTATTGATTCTCACGTTATTAGGATAAAAATGTGTAGGCGATCATAGATAGGATACACTTCACAATTCATAACCGATTACAACCCGTAGACTATCGCACCCTGATGTTAAATCAGTTGATTAGAGGAGGGAGCGTTAATATCATCCTAAATTGTGGCAGAGGGCATGTCTCTAGGGCAGATAGCAGGAGTGTGCTCTCTCGCGAGACTCGGAAATGCCACATGACCAGGGCATTATAGAGACCGTAGGGGCTTTTCCTCTGACGCCATGTTTCTTAAGCGAGTGTCGGGCGGATGCCTGCAAGTTAATCTGCATAATTGAAAGCTTTGCCTCATAATGGAAATGACATTACACCAAGAGGTGCATCACAACGAGGCATTGTCATTGACCGTGGCAGCCATAATGGAATCAGACCTAGATGTTGACTCAACTTCTCATTCATCTGCGTGCAACACTCAGCTACTAAAAACTAACGGCCACCGACCCCCAGGCCAAAATAAATCAATAAGAGGGAAATGGAATTAAGCGATTGCAAAAGAAAACGATTCCGCACAAATGTATTAACACAGGCTTGTCTATCAAGGGTGTGGTCATGGCCGAAAAACGACCACTCCGTAAGGTGTATGGTATTGATAATCGCGAAAATATTGTCGTTTGTGATAAGGATTCCCAGCATTGATGAAGTCAATATAGAGGTGCATAAGGGCCAACATTTGGTTTCACATTAAAGCTTGGGCATTTCGTGCCAGTGATACAATGAGGTATAAGGGTTTGCAGATCAATAAACTATTAACTACCAAAGTGTGAAAGGTGTTCACGAAAAGCTTATCCACATGGATATCTACCCTTAGGCACCCATGCACACTCAGAAAAGTCAGCGTCATTGTCGCTGAAACCACCCTCACCTGAAAGTGTGTGGCTAGCATTCTCTAACCAAAAGTCACAGTATGCGCTAGACTAAGTATACAATCCGAATATGTACAGACACAGGTCTAGTGTGCCTCATATTGATTAAAACATCTCTACAAAGTAGTCAATAAGATACAAGAATATATCAATATTACTATTAGCAAGCTACCGTTATCCATGGGACCAGCAACGTGGATGCCTCCTACTGTAGAGAGATGGTGGTGCAGCTTCTACCACAGTAGTTTGCTGCTGGTGCACCAAGCGTGTCGGCGGTGGGGGCTGGCAGCACCACAGCGAAGTCAGAACCTGCTGGCTGCCATCCAATGTAGCTCATTTGGCTGCAGCCCCTCCATAACCCCCTGCCGCCCCTCACATGGCTCTACTAGAGCTGATCCATCATTATGTCGCCATCCTTACTGAAATACATGACCCACCACTGCCGTGTCTATCACTGGTCTTTGTTAGAGAGGGGCATATATGCTGCTTTTTCAAGGAATTCCCCAGTACATATGTAGTCCAAAATGTAATCTCACGACTGAGTTCTGCATGAAGTTTGGAGTTGAGCATTCCTCAATGGCCCTCGATGGAATCGTAAAGTGCTTCTGTCGGTACATGTTTAGGGACCGAGTGAATGTAAATCGGCTAAATTGTTTCTGATTGGACTGTAAGTATTGTATAAACTTCTTAAGGTGGCCCACTTAAGAACACTGAAAGTCAATGGTGAGCATCCTTAATACATGGGTTTTAATGTCATTTGCTGATCACTGCACATGTCCACTGATAACGCAAGGAGATCTCTGCAGACAAATTTGTGTAATCATGAGTTGAGCCTAGTTGGTGAAAACAGGTTCGCATAGTAACGACTTGAGGTCGTCATTTTGCCACTATGTAGTGGAGGCTACTAAACAACAATGAAGTGAATATTACCTACCTTAGGTAATCTATTGATTACCATCTATAACGCTCTTGATTACAGCTACTCTTAGATTAGGAGATATGCAGAGAGCCTCACAACAGTCTCAGAGTGTCCCAGGCTGGGATGTGTATTGTGACACCCAGAGCGCCTGTGGCGGCCGGGACACTGAGAAAAGGAGAGGTACAGGGCCCCAGTGTAGGTTATACAAGGGGACAAATTCAAGGATTTTACGGCAAAGCCGTAGTGGCTTTGGGTTTTTATAGGATTGTTATGAACTACTGGTGAGAAAACGAAGGGGCATAGATTTATGCTTTTTGGTGTGTCTAGGGTTCTAATGCAATTCATATGTGATGGTTTGCAGCAATACTGCATGGACAGTTAACTTACATGCACTTAGCTAAATCTTTTTGATTTTTATTGGTTTTACTGCTGCTGGTATAGTTTTTGGAGGCCATCTTGGCAGCCATCTTGGAAATTTCCCGGATTGAAAATCTAAGCCTAAAAATGGATTCTACATCCTAGAAAACCCTATTATCCATGTATCACACAAGGAAATCAGACAATCTTGAGTTTTTGGCGGCCATCTTGGCAACCATCTTGGAAATTTCCAGGATTGAAAATCTGAGCATGAAAATGGATTCTGCATCCCAGAAAACCCTACTATCCATTTATCACACAAGGAAATCAGACAATTTTGAGTTTTTGGTGGCCATCTTGGCAGCCATCTTGGAAATTTCCCGGACTGAAAATCTTAGCCTGAAAATGCATTCTACATCCTAGAAAACCCTATTATCCATTTATCACACAAGGAAATCAGACAATCTTGAGTTTTTGGCGCCCATCTTGGCAGCCATCTTGGAAATTTCCCGGATTGAAAATCTGAGCATGAAAATGGATTCTGCATCCCAGAAAACCCTACTATCCATGTATCACACAAGGAAATCAGACAATTTTGAGTTTTTGGTGGCCATCTTGGCAGCCATCTTGGAAATTTCCCGGACTGAAAATCTTAGCCTGAAAATGGATTCTACATCCTAGAAAACCCTATTATCCATTTATCACACAAGGAAATCAGACAATCTTGAGTTTTCGACAGCCATCTTGGCAGCCAGAGGGAGGGGCAGAGGGAGGAGGAGGGGGCAGAGGGAGAAGGGAGGGCAGAGGGAGGAGGAGGGGGCAGAGGGAGAAGGGAGGGCAGAGGGAGGAGGAGGGGGCAGAGGGGGAGTAGGTAACAGGAAGGAGGAAAATGGGGTAGAGTGGGGAGGAGGGAAAGATGGGGTAGTAGGAGAGGGCAGAGGAAGGAGGAGAGGGCAGAGGGAGGAGAGGGCAGAGGGAGCAGGAGGAGGAGAGGGCACAGGGAGGAGGAGGAGGGGGTACAGGGAGGAGAAGGAGGGGGCATAAGGAGGACTTGTGTTGGCAACATATTATTTTAGGGTTGTTGCATGTGGTTTCTTGCATGTGTGTGTGGGGTGGGGAGGGGTAATCATGTTGGACTTCACAGTTTGTCTTTGGACGGGCTTGAGTGATTTCAAGAGCCACCCTGGACCACTCAACTTCTAGTACAGGTCCTGTATGTGCATAGTATGGGAATTGGCATTGACATTGACAGCTTGGCTTGACATAGGAGTCAATAGTTATTAGGCTGGTACCTATCCTTGCCATTGACAGCCACATTAGAGAACTCAAAATATGGCTGTTCACAAGATGTCTAGGCCTTACCACAAGGTACACTGGTACTACATGCAGTAACTGAAAACCAGATCTAGGTTAAATTAGTCTTGCACACACCTGCAAGGACACATAGGGATACCAGTCCTAGGCAATGTTTAAGGGCCAGCTAGGGCTTAATTTAACAATGAACAAGGGGACCTATGCTAGTCATTTCTTGCTACTTTTTCCAACTCTCTCTGTGTGGTGTCAATGGCTTTGGGGACAAGGTCCCAAAGCCAATAACAGTCTGACGTAAGAGATGGGAAAGATAGACGGCTGTTGTGCCCTACACTGTATGCAGAAATGCAGTTGGTCAGATGTTCAGCTTCAATGAATCATGTCTATTTCAGATAGACTTCCAGTAGTGTACCTCAGATGTACAGTGAACTAACCAATCAGAGGTAAGCACCTCCGGAATCAGATGCATCTGCTGCCTTCAGTATGGCTTACCCTTTGGGCACGGAGCTGTAATGGAGTTGTGTACATGAGGTAAACTTTGAAAAGGCCTATGTGTATCTACTAATTGGATAATTTATCTCAGGTACTAATATGATAATGCATGTTTCGAGGTCACAGGCTATGACATTACAGATCATTTATTGGGGGCCTATATATACCCATGGGATATATCTGGGTGCACAGCAGTCCCATAGTCTATCCCATTTACACATCAGTCTCATAATTGTGCAGAACAATTTAACCCACGGTGGAAGGCAAAGCATTTCACACCTTGGTCATTTCACAAATAACCGAAGGTTAAGTCAGATACCCCGTAGTAATTGAGTCATGTACATATAGCAATAACAATGGTAGAGTGGTTAATTTTACATACATTCAGTTACTCGTCGAGTATCTTCTACATACATAGGCGCGATATTTGAACTAAATGTGGAACTATTTAAAGCTAACAGCAAATGAAACCATTTCCCCATTACTTTTATACCCTTTTCTCTATTATAACATAGGTGTAGTAAGACAAAGATTTCAGATCTCATGTCCAAAAGTCATGGGGTGTTCATGCATTTGATAATATTGGCCAGGCCCCTGGTCTGCGGCCGGCTGCTCTCTTCTCGTTCCCGTGGTTAGCACCCCGTGAGTAACGTCACGCCATCTTGTTTACCTTGGCGTTCTTCACGTCGATGGACACACATAGAGGGAGGCACTGTTCGACCTGCGTCTCTGAGGGAGACGCTCAAATTGTGCGTGGTCTCTGTGTACATAAGGTGTATAGAGTCATACAGAAAGTATTCACCATATGAAGACATGTATATGTATATGCACAACACCCCAAGGGGACTGCATTATAGAGATAAACTGGTAATGGCCATGGAGGGTACCCAAAATGAATCACAAATTATTGGGATATACGTGTATGTATAGATGCATGATAGGTTCCCAAATACATTAAAGGTTTACACTTAAACACCAAAATATATCTTCTCGTAGTGGATATACGATAAAGTGTCTCTCTTTGGATCAATCATATAGTAATCAAGTACCCATTAGAGAAGGGAGCATGCTTGTACTGACCAGCTGCTATATAATACAGGTAGTATATTGTTGTGTATAGTTTATAGTTATAACTGATGTGTAAATACGTCAAAAAACGCACCTCACGCTGAATGCACTACCAGTAATACAATAATTGCACCCCAGCAAAGCCACATGTATGTCTAATATTCCAAGGAGCATTGACGACAGGTATGTGGAGACTAGTAAAATTAAGTTGTCCTCATTCATATCTAAGGTCCATTCATTCCCCAGCAGATACGCATCTAACCATGGATTAACACAATATTGATCTTACTCTTGAAATATTATATTATGCCATATGTCTGTCCAAATCGTCAGAATCAACGGCAATGTGGTATGCAAAATGTACAGGCATTCACTGATGTTTGGTAAGATTACTTTTTATGTCTTATTCATTCACCGTAATCGTAAACCATTTCTCAGTAGGCGCCATAAAAAGGGAGAGATCAAGTTTTATGAATATAGGACCTTGCGTGTCAGAAGGTACGACTCTGACCCTGGACAGCCGTTGGCAGGCAATGGCAGTAATCTGCATTCGGACGCGGTAGAAGTAAACGCTGGCTAATTTAGACTTCTACCTGTTGTGTCGGGGTTGGCCTTATCTTGACCATCTCTGACTTGTTGGTCGCTCCTGGAGTGGCGGTCACTTAAGACCTTCACAAAGTCGGCGTCCGCTTCTTTGACACGTGTGTGAATGGGTTTGTGCACACCTGTACTGCCCCACAGGTGTCTATTGGCCCCGTTCACTCCCCCTGATCAGCCACAGTCATCTGCTACCTGTGCGTGAAGGCAGGCAGCTGATTACAGCCCCAGGTGAGCCGGCCCGGGAACAAGCCACCGACAAGCGGCTTAATTGATTAGGTGGAAGGGACGCAAAGCAAAAAGTCAGAAAACATGATGATTAAATCTTTCAATGAGGAAAAGAAGGTGTGCACGTTGTCGTTGTTGCAGGCGACAACACTGGCATGTAGGGACTGTATTCGACCACTTCCAGGTAAAGTTGAGTATATACCACGTTTATAGGTATCTGGAGACATAGAGATAGTACAAACGGCAGGCAGATACCCATCTGATGCAGTGTTGTGAAGATAACCTTTCACGTTAACACCTCACAGTGTCTTAGCTGTGGGACCTGCATGTCTCCGGCTATAAGGACCCCATGAATGGTACATACAATGAGGGAAAATGCAACTACCCCATTCAGTAAACCTACCCAGTCCTTTTTATCCTTGCTCATGCTCGTGTTTGAGATCTGTGCACGAGAACAGGGATATTTCCCGGGTCGTGTCCAATGCCATTTCTAGAAGCTGTCAGCCAATGGTGCGTGGATAAGCAGTTAGACGCAGCAAAAAAGCCTATTCCGCCCAACCGCCTTCCATCAGCCAACTCTTGAGTGTTTTATGAACTTGTTTCTGATACGGTAACGTGCAAAGTGTAATTAGGGGAACTGAATAAAAGCTGCGTCTCATGGTGAGGACAAGGGGTGGGGTGGGCGGTGATAAATACGGCCCTTTCTCACGTTAACGACTCGTGGCAGTCAAGGCACTCACACGAATAGTTAAGGCTGACCAAAATGATGTTCACACTTTTTTTCTGTGTAGATTATTGATTAGAAATTTTGATATAAATTCTCTGCCAGCATTAATCTAGGTTAACAGGGAAGCCATATACATCCACAAAAATATGAGCGTTAGGTGGACGCTGGCTATGTGGCCGAAAGGATCCTCCTACAAGGGTCAGGCATTATAGTGAGGGTCAGGTATTGCTGGACCCACCCACATGAATTGCTGAACTTACCCAAATTGCTTGAGTGTATGGCCATGCTAGATCCTCATGCCAGAGTCTAACAACGCTGGACTCTGGGGAGTGTCTCTTTCAGCATTTCAGGCATGAGGGTCCAGCAGGGCCAGACTCTCAAGCAATTTTGCAACAGTCCAGCCTGTTATTGAAGGTACAGCATAGCCAGACCCTCACTATAATGGCCCTTGATCTTTGTATGAGAGTGCGTTTGGCGACATAGGCTGACGCTTATGTTTGCCTCAGTGCAGTGGTGTAAGGGATTTGCCAGATATAGTGGTGGGAATACCTTTTAGGTGTGAATGCACATGTAAAATCACTCTCATCTTCCTCATCCCATTTCAGCTGTGTGCCCGAATAATTACCTGTATCATGTTAACGCATTTGGGAGAATCAATGATATATTAAGCTGACACGTGCATCAAATAGGTAAAATCATGTTTATTTCCAACATCGGGTTATTTCCTAATAAACATTTCCATTGTTTCACTTATCTGTGATTGTAGGGTTCTGTAATTTAAGACAGTTCAAGTCCAGATCAGACGGGCTTCCGTTCAGCCTGAGAGTATGCGATATTATCTCTTTTGAAGGTTGTCTAGATTGTATATTCAAACTTGTCCACATACTGATGGCCCTGCCAAAATATGAGGACTTCTGACAAATTAAACTTTCCAATCACCTCCAGTTCTAACAGCCTGCTGAGCCACACCTTCCCCCAATCACGCACGTTTTTTGCATACATCACTTACGTTGAATTAGCCAGTATCTGTGATAAACTATGGGAAAACAAAATAAACACCCAGATGCCCAAAATGAACCCTTGAGGGACTCCGAACTTCACATTTGCCTTTTTAAAATTTCACACCGTCAGCCATTATATAATGGAATCTGTTTCAAAGGCGTATTGGCAGTCTTTCACACGATAGTTGATATAATTATTCAGCTTGTCAATTTTGCTAATGAAAGAAGCCTTGGTGCACACTATCAAAAACCTTGGTATAGCGATGAAGCTTGGCTTACAGACGTATGCCACGCCAGTGCATGGGGAATGTTTTGTCACTGACAGGCAGTTTCTTCCGTTCTCCTGGCCAAGTGTGGTATAATACTAGATCATGTGTGATGTCTTGTAGAGATTGTATACTATACCCGAAGCTGTTAAACGTGACCTAGCTAGAAGCATCGGAATAGATCCCTGACTCTGCATGCGATGGTATGGGGGCCATTTAAAGTTGTCATATGTGTTCAACAAAGGAATATGACTGGTCGATGAATGTCGATTCGTGTAGTGAATGGCGGTCATTCTGGTTGGATCTGGAGATGCTTAGCGGGGTGTGCAGGTTCGCTGCAGGGGGTCTGGGCAGCCATCCAATGCAGGTGCTGCCCTGGTAGTCTACCCCCAAGCCACCACAACCTCCAGCCTCATGTCTGTCCCTACACTCATGATCTACACCCATATATGCGCCTAGCATCTACTGACGAATACCGCATTGGCCCATTTAAGCGTCAGGGTATCATATAAGCGCCGGTGTCTCATATGAGGGCCGGTTTTGAATACACATCATGGTACATATTGAATTACCATAAATAGATAATATCGCATACTCTCATCCTAATAGACCCGTATAGACTATGGTAGTCATTGATTTAGGCACTTTTTCATTCTAATACATATAATCAAATCTTCAAGTAAAATGACATTTGCTATAATTTGAAAATGTTTGGAAACTCAATTGTACAGTCAATTATTTGTTTTTTCAAACTGTCGTCAGACAAAACATATCATTGCATGAGTTAAGCTCACAGAGAGCTACATATATCTATAATCTTTCCCGTCAATATTATGACAATCAATGGTTATGTATAATTATGTTATCAGTTCCAGCAGTTATCAGTATACTGAACATTACAGCTTAATGTTGATTGTATCGCACACCAGCACTGAATGACTCACAGTGCATGTGGCTCTAACCTGTGCAGCAGTTGAGAGGGAGGAGGGAAGAAGAGACAGAAAAAAAAATCCAGGAAAAAATGGGCGAATCATCCACTGACCTGCAAACGCACACAAACCTGACTCCCCTGAAAGGATCTAACATCGATTTCCGGTATGCATAGGCTTCACTTCCGGTTGACTGCTCTCCCTCGTTCCCAGCTCCGTAGCATTGGCCAATTATGACACAGACTGAGTATCAGCCCAAAGAAAGTTCTGGTTTTAGCCGTTACAGCCATGTTGCCTCCCTTTTTGTATTTCGCCGTTTTTCGCTGGCATTAATGTGCCCCTGAGTAGAAGCATGGTCCATGGTCGTCTTTTCTCACTGCATCTACGCAGAGAATCCAGATATGCTCAAATGACACTAGAATTACTTTACGATAAAGCCGTGCGGCCTGGGAGGCGTTCTGGAGGAGGGGATTCTCTATGCAGTAGACTGCTATTAAATCTGGTCAGCGGTGGGCCCAATCAAGCCCACTCTGGTATTATCTCATTACACACCCGAGCGGGTTGATTCAGCGGCTGGTCGGGGCTGACACACTGACGGCTTGATCCCAGACATCTGGGCCTTTGTGGGCAGCCAGAAAGCCCATAGAGAAGCTGTGGAACAGCCCCACCCCCATGAGCCGGCCCTGCCTTCCCTCACCTCCTTGGTGCTTATTAAAGGACACACGATCTACACTGGCACGCCGACCAAGGATGGCCTTCCTGTCCCGGCTGCTGATACTCTATATCACGGCCATGGTCACAACACAACCGGTGGTTCCCAGGGCCGGTGTAGAGATGGAGGATGGGGAGGGAGAAAGCTGAAGGTAAAAGGGCCCGGGTATAGGTGTACTAAGGGCGTGGGGTGTGTCCACAACGGGCGCTAACGGTATTGATAAGGACGGCGGTGCAGGCTGTCGGGGCGTCTAACGTTACGCTTTCGGCTTCTCCTAGCAGAGAATCATTTGAAATCATTTGGGCACTAAGGTTAGAGGAAACATGATCTACCTGTGGTAAGGAACAAGGCGGCCCACAGGAGCGCCAACTGCCCCCTACAGCGTCCACCATTTGTTGGGCTCTGGTCGCGGGCCTGCACATTATAGTAGACTAATGGAGACCTCGGGGCTGGTATCAGCAATAAGAGGACTCAATGAGACCTTCATACTTCACAGCAGAGAGACCAAAAGATGCCTTTAGGTCTCGTTGTTCAAAGACAGAAGAAATGCATCACATTTATTTTACGTTGGTGTATGTGTATCATATACATTTGTATAGTAAAAGTAATATTGTGTATCCATAAAGAAAAAAACTTTCCAAGTTAAAAACCCTTCCCCCACCATTTTCCTAGCAAATTATGAGAAGCCCAATCAAACGAGTACAGCATATTACAAATGAAAATGAAATAATTCATTATTTGCATAACACGTATATATCTTAACCCTGACAGATGTGATACAGCGGCCCATATATTTAAGATATTGCGTGCCATTCCAAATGACAAAAAGGGCTGCTGTAACTGCATTGCAAATAATCATTTGCCTTAAATATGAGCAATTCACCGCTAAGACACATTTTGAGTAAATTGCATTTCATTTTTAGAATTAGAAACAACTTCCACAACTGACTTATATAGTGGTGCCACATTTCTCTCCATTTTCCATTTCCAATAAGAAAATTAAAGTATAAGTATGAATAAACACCAGGACATAAGTACAGTTTTCACAACATAAAGGACACACTGAGTGCATACATGTGTTTGCTGCAACTTTGTTGTCGACACCAGAAAGTACAATGTATAGGCATACTGCCGTAGGGTGTGGGGGCATGATGGAACCAGGGACTTTTAATTCTGCAGTTTACTTCCGTTGTGCAGGGAGCGATACTGAAACTTGCACTCAATGCTTATTGTGCACGTTTATAATTACACCACGCCGCATTCAGCCCTTGTCAATGCCGACGACGGCCCGACCTGTTCCTTGGCCGGCCAGGTAGCAGCTAGCGGCCGTCCTGTGTCTGCCCGGAGGGCGCCGGGCCTGATTAAAGGTACCTCCAGTGTGGGTGGGGACAAAGGTGGGGGCAGGTATAGGCGCAGGTAGCGGTTTCCCCGCCACAACCAGCTACAGGCACCACCCCACCAGGTTCCCTCCAGAAATGGCTGCTAGCCACGGAAAAGGGCCCCCGGGGCATATATCCGGCCTCTTCTATATCTGCCCTACACCTATCCCCCATACACTCCACACCCATCTCCCTTTCGTACTTCTCCCCTGTCCCCCCTTGTCCCGCTCGCTGACTAATTGAATGTATTTGAAGGGGGTAATCAGTGGGTTGATAAATATCCCCGTCTGAACGCACCTTCCTCGGGGCTACACGGGTGGAGGCCCGGGGAAATCGCCATTTGTGTGTAGGGAGTCTCCTCCCCTTGCCCTACCCCCGCCCCTACACCGCTGGAGGGCGTACAGGTATATAGCGGAGGGGCCGGGTGTACTTATTAGCCCCTATTACCACGACAATGACACCATAACGGCTACCTGGGGCCGCTCTTCTGATCCCCCCGACGCACCCAGGCGTACCGCCAGGTCACGTGACTGTAGGGAGACCTGCGCGCGCACCGTGATGGGGATCAGGTTAGTAATGCCGTCAGGTGAGAATAAGGTGGATTACACAGGAGCGACTCTACACACATGGACAGTTCAAGATTGACTCCAAGTTCTCATCATATATTAGCAAAAACGATATACCAGTATGCATCTCGTTCCGCTCTAATAGTGGCTGATAGATCACTACCGTTGGGTATATTATATAACTGCCAGGGGACATATATTGGCCAGTGATCCTTTAACATTTTCGGGGCACTATTTAGGGAAAAAATGGTAAAGAAATCAACTTGGTGGTGCATGGTAGTTCTCCCGAGACAAATGTACACATGCACAGTCAACTCCCCCGATGCGACCACCGTTGGGACTACTAGTATTCCAAAGTGGTCGCAATAGTGGATTCGTCGCATTGCAGAGAGCATATAGAAATCATATAGAGTTGTGGAAAGATGATTCTAAAACATTGACCACGGTGGAGGTGGGTGAGAGGGTTCTATCCCTTTGACTTGCGACCACTGGTCAGGTGAGTGCAGGGGGCTCCTGCCCCTCTCACCTGCGACCACTGGTCAGGTGAGTGCAGGGGGCTCCTGTCCCTCTCACCTGCGACCACTGGTCAGGTGAGTACAGGGGGCTCCTGCCTCTCTGAAGTGGATATCCCAGGTTAGTCATAGGAACATTAGTCAGGCATGACCACTGGTCAGGCATGACCGCTGCTGGTCAGGTGAGTGTAGGGGGCTTCTGCCCCTCTCACATGCGACCAATGGTCAGGTGAATGCAGGGGGCTCCTGTCCTTCTCACCTGCGACCACTGGTCAGGTAAGTGCAGGGGGCTCCTGCCTCTCTGAAGTGGATATCCCAGGTTAGTCATAAGAACATTGGTCAGGCATGACCAAGTGCTATTCAAAAATGACCAAAGGCATAATGACATATGACTAATGCCTTATTCAACATGGCTTAGCCTAAAACACTGACATGGAGCAGACTAAGGTTAGTTGGTCAGTAGCCTACTGACCAACATGACAAGTTGATCGTACATGTATAGGGAGCCAAAAATATTATTTAGTTAGGCTATAGTGACTGAGAGATTGGCCTATAGGGAGCCAAAGAATATCAGTGTAGATCCAAGAATCCTGCAACAGTCATGTAAAAGGTGTTAAATTAAAGAATGTGCATTTTACTGAAAAGATCATGAATGAAATAATATGATGAAGATAAAACGTACTTACATCATACGTTCTTTCTGACGGAGCATGTAAAAACATTCAATTTACACGAGGGAATTTGAGAGGGATATTTTAGGAGATTTCAAAGATGGCAAGACGACCTTAAGTTCGACACCTCACACTACCTTAAGATGTTTTTTTCTTTTTCGGAACAGGTGGTCCAAACTCAATAGGCTCGTTTGTAATCTAGAAAAACACCTACAATAGACCCATGCGGCAGCCAAATGAAGTCCCAGATAGTTGTACTGAACCAATAACCCGTCCTCTTATTAGTCACAAATAACCTGTCATTGATTATGCATGTACAGTGTACAAATTACGTGTACATATGTATGAATATATGCAATGCCTACATACATGCATACTTATATGGTGTGCAAAACTGTGGTGCGGCCACATAGCATGTAGAAGCCACGCTCAAGACCAGAAGGGATAAATGCACATATGTGATGTCCCAAACTCAGATAAGGTTCACCACCCAGATAAGGAGCAGCGCTCACACTGTTACACCAGCACCCCCCCCCCCCCCCCCCCGTGACGTAGCCCTCATGGAGATGTGTGGCGTGACGTGGCGTGACGTTCAGTGTGACGTTGACGACGTTGTCAGACTGCACACACGTTGGGGGCGACGTTTCCAGGGTGGAAACCCAGAGTTCCCACCTGCCACGGAGGTCAAGGTCATGACAAGGTCATTGAGAGGGGACGCCCAAACTGCGACGAGTCAGGGTTTTCTGGGGGTGGGGTGACAGTTGCATGTTGGTTGATGACACGTCGCTCACACAGACAATGCTCACTTCGCATTGCGGCCGCTTGCCCCCGTCCCACTATCGTACGCAGCGTCCCTACGTCAACGGAACTACGTCACGCCATCTCCACCCTCCACCACCAGATGACGCCACACACACATCCACAATAAATCACGCTCCTGCGCACATGCGTGTGGCTACCACGACGCCCCCTACTTCCTGTTTGTATAGCGGGCCCAAGCGCCGGGCGTTCAAGCTATTGTTGCCGATTGAGATTATCAATCAATGCTACCTAGGATTGTATATAGGTGGCACTGATGACAGAACAATAGATACGGTTCATGCACACAATCCCTCTCTTGTCCGAGATCCCAAAATAACCAATCATGAAGTGATATCCAGTGATGACGCCCCTGGGGAGCCCCTCATATCTCCTCACCTGTCCGAGCATGCTCATCATGAATCTGTCATTCTGCACCAAGCAGCAATGTTACATTAACACACAAAAAGTGTCAACATGCATTGTGGTGTTTTTCCACGTCTTGTTTCTCATCCCCAGAACAATTGAAACGATGGGAAATTAACTTGTCTCTGCATGTACGTAAGCCTAGAACCGAGCAGCGATGGATCTAAACCAGGGGAAATAATGATCAGCTGATTTCGCTGCTGCGTCAACATGCACTCTTTACTTTTTTTAAAACCTTACTTTTCTTCAACCGAAGTGGTGCGCTTTTGTGTTGGGCGAACGTTGCTCTTTAATTAGTTATACTAAGGAATCACCCACATTGGCTGCTTGCGCGATTTTCTGAAATGTCAAGTTGTTTCCATGTAACAAATAGAACAACAAATTCAATTAGAAATACGTCCACGCAAGGAGCATGCATTTGCACCCAAATTAACCCCCGCCAAACCCCACCCCATTTGTATGACAATGGAGCGAGAGCAAAACTTGCACTTGTCTTCTATGCCTTAGTTCAGATTCTGGTCCCTATTTCACAAATTATGGGTTTTCTAAGATAATACATCTGATTTCAATTTCAGATAGTGTTCCATCCTTTGTATAACTAATTGCTGAACCAGTTTGTAGGAAATATGGGACACAACAGACACCATAACCCATTCGTCAAATTATGCAACTACATTCTTAATTATACAATACATATGAATCAATGAATTGGCAACTGCCAAGGGGAGGAAGTTTACTGTTGTAGCTAATCAGAAACTAAGTGTGCGTTCACTAGAGGAAAACAGCTGGAGAGATAATTGTACCTGCCTGAAGGCTGAACGACGGTGTAACAATATGCTAAACATATACAGAAGGGGTTATTTGGGAGAGGATAGTAATTAGTAACGGTTCCCTATTCTGCTGCTCATACGGCTCACAATACGGCTGCATGAACTGTAAGTGATTAATCAGACCCTAAACCAATGCTGATTGTTTTATGATTCGTGGTCGGCACCGGGGTCATGCAAACCGAAACAATATGGCACCCAGGTGCCTCCAAGCCGCCGTTTGTCGTCTGCAATTTTCCCGCCTCTAATTTGCATAATCGCGTCGCATATCTCGCGCACACGAGAGTCAGTGAGTGTCACGCGGATGCAGCCACGACACGAGATGGCTTCTGGTTGGGAGAGACAGGCAGCTGGCGGAACACCCACAGGGCCGAGGGCACGCTGATATAGCCTTCTACATGAGATATACTCATTTGGGTGTAGCAACGGTGCTTGATGATATAGTAATTTAACGTTGGTTGGTAATGTTGGAGTGTGTTATCAGCTGATATTGGCAATGTTGTATCTTTTGTGCTTTGCAGTGAGTATCACCCTAGACAGTGTGTTACTGGCACAACATGTACACCCACACAATGAAAGGATGATTACTTTATCAGTTTGTTATAACCATCATATATATATGTGACAACACACACAGAAAAGTGAGAGTCATTGTCACTGCCTGACTCTCAGGTGAGGGTAGTTTTAGCGACAATGACTCTCATTTTTCTGAGGGTGAACGTATGTGCATCATCTAATGAAGTATATAACATGTTGTGTCTTTTTAATCAAATGTAGAGGGTCACATATGTTTGTACCTTGTCAAAGTTCCACCAGCCAGATGTAGAGCTTCCATCATTTTCATTAGTTCATAATTCCACATCTATCAACTAGTTTGAATGTAAATAGCCTACTTAAAACAGCAATTTACACGAACCCTTCTATATATACATGTAGTCATATCAGGTCCATTAAATATCATCTAAAATAAGACGTTCAGGCATTAATCGGATCAGATGGTGGGTGCCCTGAGTGCAGATACATAAATGACAAAAGGGATACCAAATGGGGACAGGGATAATTTAACCATATAGGGGAGAAATGGTCTGCCTATTTCCTAAAGTGGTGAAGGTTGCGTGTCTCCATGATTGGTCACATGCAGACTATTACTGGTGGTGACAGGATACTACATGATGATATAACCAGTTCCTGCCCAGTCCCCAACACGTCACTGTCTGAAATGACAAAATGCGCCCCCTTACTTCCCACCCCATACAACCTAAATATATAAATAAATATGTCTGAGATTAGACATACTTCTGGTTTATACCTGACCACACGAGTGTACCAGAAGGTGAAAGGGTGGGTCTTTTGGGGAAGGGGCGAATTTTGTACCTCGTGAGCGTACCCAAGTGGTTGAGAGTATATACAGCGGTGGGTGCATTGGGTACAACTGTAGCCATAATGACTGGTCTTCGTGCAGTCCTAACATGGATAATCGACATGCTTTGGCCTCATCATGTCTATGAGCGGCCTCCTGTCGCCAGGACTCGGTCACCCCTCACCCACCCCACACAGTATAGACATTGAGACACCGTCTCCACCACTATACATGGACGTGTACTCAGAGACATGCTACACACACTGTTCCACTGGATCCCCACACATGCCACTTTATTCTGATTTGAAATAAGTAGGCGCCAAGGTCAATTTCCCCTCGAAATTATTTAAGCAATATCATTGAAATACATGTGGTTTGCTGTAACTATAGGTCTGATGGAGTTTATTAGTCCTCTAACTTGTCCATTTTGGAAACGTCTAATGCACTGACCATGGGTCTGGACCAATAATTTGACACGGCGACATGGCCATGATAATTAAATTTTCTTATATTCGATATGCAACATACCCCCCCCCCCCAATCCAGGGGCCCCTGACTCATACCTGCACATCTATTATTAAAGATTAAATGATATATTAAAGTAACTAATCTGGCTAGTGACTTTGGATTAAATCTGTATAGTAGTTTTAAAATGGGACATACAGCAGTGTCGTATCCTCACATCCCCTATGTCCATGTCAGACACCAGAGGCTGTTTAGTGGTGGCCCAATGTAATCTTAACTTGGACAGTTCTGGGGGTTCCGACACACACTTAAATCCGACGCACACAGTTTAATAACCAGCAGATAAGCATCAAGGTGTTAAAGGCTCCATCCGGACATCTCCAATCGGGGCTGACACTTCTGTCACCAGGCCAACAGGGAAAGTGAAAAGGTCAAAGAATGTTGACTTGGTACCGTAAATGACCCATGTTCTATGACTATCGTATTTCAGAGATGGCCATGTCAGGTTGGGTATTCTAGGTGGAGGACCATTTGGAGGTGCTTGTTCGTATTTCAGCCGTCCCCCCTCGTGTCGAATGGCCCAAAGGGAGGTGGTACCACGACATGGCAGCACCTCACCATTGTGCTACTGAAGGCTACAGCGTTATCGTAGCTACTATTCAACTAGGACTTGTACCAGTTAAATCAAGAGGGCTAAACGTTACAAGATGGCGCCCTCAGTGCTTCCGGTGGAGGGATATGACTTATCACGGGCGCATGCGCAGTAAGGTGGCCTCGTGGTCCAGCGTTCCGCTGTAGAACACAACACCATCCCCACAAATCCCACCCCACTCACCAACTCCCTTCAATTTCAACCTACCCACAGAATGTTCCATGCACAGGTCTACTCGGGTTTCGCCCGTCTCACCAAATCGCTTTCGCACCTGGATTTGTAAAGATATTAGATGTCGCTGATAACGTATGACATGAAAATTGCCGCCTGGGCCCTGTGTTGGTCCACGACAGGGGCGTGCTATCGGCCCATCTCCCGCCCCGCCCGTGCTCCCCGCCTCCTGCCGCCACCAAAGCTACTCACTGCCTTTTGGAGCAGCCACCCTCCAGTCCACCTCTGCCGCTCTCTTTTTTACTTTGAGAGTTGGGTTTCTTCAGATCTAGATGTCTTTTTCTATGTTATTTCAAACGGTACGCTTTGATATGTTATGCCTTCCGAATGGTGAGGGACGTTCATGTATTTACCAACTGCATTTTAACATCCAACACCTAGAGCTCTACATGTCGCAGCAGTACGATGGCCATTTTATATTCGTATAGACTACTATTTCACAGCTGTATATATTCAAACGTAAAAAATGCATAGATGCAATGCTATTGAAACTCATAAATTGTATTTCACTATAATGCTTAGATTAAATACACCATTTACTATTTGGAGGTAATATGGCGAAATCTATAGCAGATTCTCTTTCATTATACAACTTCGTCATTCTATCCAACGCATATATGCGCATTCAAGTGTTTAAAAGAAAATTTGAAATTGAAATAAACTTCCGGCTGTTCTCAGTAGCGTATCTTTTATATGTATCCATATACACCCTACATGTATACGGGGCATTTTGAGCAGACCTCTCTATTCAAGCATGGCACCGCCCCTGTGAGCCATATCCTGCGTACAGAAGCTGCCACTTTTTTCTGTTTACCAAACGGGAGACGACCGTCGACATGCGTACACTGGACCCGCTATAATGAGTGTCTTGCACGCATGCGCAACGGTTTTCTATGGGATGACAAATGCTGGTGCTCCGTCTGCCCAGGCCCTGCCTTTTACTATTGTTGGGCACCAAAGTTAAAGTAGCCCACGGCTCAGTGGTAGGCTCTACAGGAAAGTAGGAGCTTCGTGGACAAAACGAGTAGGGTGCATGTACACGACAGTGAGCCATAGCATGCAAGTGCATAGACATTGTACATGTATAGCACGCTCTGGCGTAACCTGGCCCCTTGCTTGCCAGTTTCTCATTGGTTTTGTTGCAGTATTTAACCACAGCTCCCCCAAGGCATGTAATTACCAACCACAAATGCTTTTGAGAACCACCCACTTTTGCTACTGTTATCTGTATGGTATGCATACAACCCATGAGTTGAACCAGGTATAGCTTATATTATATAACCGCATATTCTCCTCACGAATGCCAAGTCTAACTAGTTACATGTCCATGAACATAATGCAATGCCAATACAGTGTTGGTGTGAAGAATGGACACGCTTTCAATTAAATTGCTTACTTAAGGATCAGCTTCAAGAATCGCCATCGCCAGCAGTAGTTGAAGAAGGAAACATATTGGCAAGTTTATAGCATTACCCATATGCCTGTAGGGTGATTGGCTGAAAAGGGCATTGAGCTTTAATTTTATAACTATTTCGGTTGTCCATGCATTCACAGGCATTGCAAACGGCTGTCAAGAACATGGCTATTGTCCATAATTTTCTTTCAATGAAACCCCCCAAAAACTATCCACACAAGTACACTTGTATACTTTAAATTACAAACTGCATGTACACACTTATCACGCAAAAGGCTCCACAACCAGTCACAGAGGAAGGGCCATCCAGCTGGTTCTATCTTTAAACCATTGCTTACACACCAACAAAAAAAGAAGCGGAACATGTTGCACATAGTAACGTGTCTTCCTTCAGCCCAAGCCCCCTACCAACCTGTCACCTTAATGCATATGCCTGTCATGTCCAGCTTTACGTTTATAGCACGTCAGGGTCATGTCGGTCATGTTCCCGGGATGTGTCCAGGGTGCGTGGTCACCTGCTGCCCACCTGTAGGTCTCAAACAGGTCTCATATATACCCCTCTCCATGACTCTAGTAAAAGCATCCCTATTTCTTCTGTAACGTATTAAATGGGACTTGGTGTTTTTAGGAATGAAAGACTTTTTAAAGAAAGACGATAAGTTAGTCATGTATAACATAAATGGCTAATTATAGTACAGTTGGCTAATGCCTAGTCAAAAATGGCGAACTGGTCTAACTGTGTGTAAGAAAATACAAATGTTGTATTCTATTTCTATTTCCTCGGGTTGCAATGACATATCTATAATCTATCAGGTAATCTGTTCATCAACTCTTTTTCTTTGTCCCAACCTGGACATTTTGTACATTTTGTATGTCCGATATGAAGGAATTGGAAAAGCAAACTAGTACATGATATGACATACTGAATTGACAGCACAATCTTTTTCATCTTAGGTCAACACGATTTATACTGCGTTAAGCACATGGTTTTCTGTTGAATAACTGAGTTCTATGTGGAACAAAAAATAAACCATTGCATAGGAGCCATCCCTCTACAAGGTCCTAGGACATAACCTCCTGGACATCTACCCCCCATCTGTCCCCTGCCATTTACCCTTGTTCAATGTCCTTCACATTGGGAGTCATTGTGCCTAGATTCCCTTTATGCAGGAAGTTTAGGCATGAGTCGTAAAAGGAAGTGATTTTGGGAGTCACATAACTTCCTTTCTAAAGGGAATCAGTCGTTCTGGAGATATGCCAGGGTATGTTGACTCCCTGTCTGTGCTCTGTGTAGATCCTGATATTGAGACCTGGAAATGCACCTGCTTCTTCAACCGTGAGGCCGATGAGGCATGCATGCCCTCTTCAACCCCTCCTGTCACTGGTATCTGCCCTACTTGGTCACACCTAGTAGTGCGGCTAGTGCCATCTTCAGCACCAGAATGTCCCAGACCCATGCATGCCCTCTGACCAGTCCACCTCCTCATCCAGGCGACAGCTTCCGGCGCCAGACCTCATTTCCGGTGCATCAACGTATACAGTATCACCTATCAAGTCGCAGGATGACCCAAAATATATTAGTGTTTAAGTATAGGTTAACCTACAAGGACCTGAGAGTATGTACAATTAACCACGACAGACTGACTGGTGCCCTCATAGGGCACCAGTCACTCTACCATTGTTAATATTACATAACTCAGGTCCGAGGAGGTTAACTGACTTAACCTTCGGGTATGCAATATAACCAAGGTGCGAATCCTTTGTCTTTGCCGTCACCCGTGGGTTAACCTGGCTTTAACCTACGGTTGAGGGCTAAGACAAAGCATTTCACACCTTGGTTATTTTCACATAACCGAAGGTTAAGTCAGATACCCCCTCAGACCTGAGTTATGTAATATTAACAATGGTAGAGTGACTGGTGGCCTATGAGGCCACCAGTCAGTCTGTCGTGGTTAATTGTACATATTCTCAGGTCCTTGTAGGGTATCTACTACATAGTGCTCATTTTCCCATGCCATATCCATAAATGGTTGAAACGATACACTTTCCTGATCAGCAGGGAAAAGGCGGTCCCATTTGAATGCACCTCTATATGGAGTAGGCTGTATCTATAGTGTGGCAAAACGTTATATAGCTTATAAAATGTTATTTTGACGTAGACTAACGTATTTTTGTTAGCTGGGTGTTCCCTGGTTCTCTGTAGCTTCAAAAGCTTTTTGAGATTGCTCCTGAACGTAGGTGCAGATTTATATGACATCAGCATTTTATAGGACCCTGGGTAGAGAACCTTTACTGTAATTGTCCATGGTTGCGCTTTCCTGCAGTAGCCGTGAGAAATACCTGTGGGAAGGTGTGTGCACACAGTCCCTGCTGACATGTTGGGGTCACCATGTAATAACCCCTCGTTGTCTCCTGCATCTCCTGTCCTCCCCCTGTGCCTCTGCCCCCTGCCCCATGTCTCACTACCTCTCACCAGGTTGTGTCTGTATATAGCTGTATCTTGTATGTACATAGAAGCATGTCGGGTGAGGACGGTTCCGTGCGGCGTCTCCTAGCTCACAAATTACCCCTTCATTAGTCGGCCGACCCCACTGCGCATGCTCCCCGCTTCTTTCAATGCGACCAGCGCGCCGTGACCACCCCTGCCCTCTGGCGGGCATTACAGTTATGATATGATTGTAGGGGTTAGCGTGATAACGGGTCCGAGCAGCCCTGCTAAGGCCATCTGACCCTGCCCATGGCGTGTGAGACAGGGCTTCTGTATATCCAGCTCTTCTGGCCTGTCTAGAAATTCCATTTTAACTTATCCTATTTCAACAGCACAGAACTCATATCCAAGTATATTTATTACAATAGATAGGCCTACCCAGTGTGTGCTATTTTGTGCTATAGCATGATGGTGTGATATCGTGCGTCATCCCTGCCGATCACAACATTATCACAGGGAATCTGTGTCATAGTCCATGGTTCTGTTAGATAGCACCCATGCACTAGAACTAGAAGCAATGAATGTACACCCTTCTAACACACTGTACCAAGTGTGCATCACACGTCTGTGAATAATGGGTATACAGCTATGTACAACTATGTGCGCCACTATGATCTATTATGAAAACCCAGATCAATAAAAAGTTAACATATAAGCGACAGATATCATCAACCATCTTTGTTGATAGAGATACACACCATGTACCAGGTTAATTAAGCAATATTGCATCATTGAGCACACTGTGCCTGTGTATGATCTGATTAATACGCGTTGTGAATCATATACAACCTTTCACAATGGGAGTTCCACCCTGCAGTATTCAAATCCGGTATTCAACCTGGTTCCCTGCAAACTGGAAACTCTGATGAGTTCACGTGATAATGGATCAGGGTAATGTCTATTAAAACAGTGCGATCTGAAATGGCGTGTCGATAAAAGAGCGAGGTGACAACTAATGACTGATTATTATGACCTTCTATAAAACTGCACCCGCCCAAACTAGCAGTTATATTATGATAATTAAGTATAATAAACTACCACCACCACCGAGTCCCCATACCGGCCAGCCATGCATCGCGTGAGGCAGGATCGATTGAGATATTGATCAAAATCTCACCTGGGTTGCCCCAAAAGCGTATTTATAAGCCGTTATGATATAAACAGACGGTATCGCCATTGTGTGATTAACCACCTGAAAGTGGGATCTGAAGCACTAGAACGCAGGCAGGGTTCAGCTAAACGTTTTAAACACGTACGTGTATATGGCTGCCATGTGAACGTGGTCTATAAGTCATACTGCGAGAACACCAGGGGAGGGGAGTAAGCTGAGTTTGACCTGCTCTCGTCCCCTCACCTTTGGGCTGTGCATGTGAGAAGTAATAATCAATAAATGTCATGGGTTAATAGCGCTAATGTCCGGTTGATTGGGTGCCACACGAGGCCCCGGATGAGCCGCCATGTTGAGTCAGAGCGTGGTCCCGCAGCAAATGGCCGCCGACATGAAGCGCAGAGACACCAAGCGGCCATCGACCAAACGATCGCCGTGACCTTTGGGTTTGATGATGATGCTGGCAGGGGGAGGGGTGTTGATGTTGTGATCTGTCTGTTTATCTCAGTGTTATATGCACTGGTGGTGGTCTTTCCCTGCTATTGTGGCTTATCTTGTGAATACGGGATACACTAACATAATACTTCTGCATGTAAAGCTACAATATTTATACATATACATTATACAAGGTAAGGCTGCATGGTAAAACGTACAAGCCTTCCTTACGCCTCTTAACATCAGATGCACATGCACTTTCCTGATACTCACCTAGGAATTCTTAGGGCACATGGTACTCATCATAGGTCTCATTAGTTCATCCATCGAAATCGATGGCAGCGCACATTACAGGACATGGGTGAACCTCGGAAGCCACATTGGAAGCCACTGCTGCGCTGACATGTTGGTCACATGTTGGGCTGTGAGGAGATACTACATGTAGGCCTATCGTTAAAAAATGATGGTGGCACCAACGCGTAAATCCTCTCTTGCTCACCAAAAAAATAAAAGATGTGTTTCAGGTTAGCCTGCATGGTCTGGAAATCTAGGGTAGTCAGGTCGGATTCTTTTTATTTTGGCCTGAAACCCAGAAACTGACCCGCAACCTTTCAGCGCCGACTCGTTTATAACTAGGTAGTCCCTTGTATTGCTCTCAAATATGTAAATCGGTCCGAAATCGGCATAGCTTTGCTATTTCAATCTATTGGAACTATTTCTATCAATATCATATGCACTAAAAATAGACAGAGAACGTGAGAAGGCTGCAGGGTTATCTTTCCGGGGAATCATCCTCCAACCACTCAGCTCAGTTCCCTCCCAAACTCTCACACACTGTTCAAGCAGGCGTGCAGAGGACGTGCACAATCACATTGATCCGGCCTTAGATGTGTAGCTGGAGTCTTTTTTAGCCCCCAACCCACACTTCACGTCAACAAAACGTTTGTTATGTGGAAGCACCGGGATATGACGCGTCGTGACGCGCAGCACAGGCGCGCAGCAACCTGCCACATTGTCCAATCAGAGCTCTCCGTTTTATCACTTCCGCTATGTAGCGCCCTCTGCTGGAATCTCGCCAGAACTTCACTGTTCAGTTTGGAAAGAAACGCTGTGAATTGTCCCCCATCTCTGGTTGAGCATCCTTTTGGCATTGTGGAGCATTGATACTGTTACCGTAGAAGGCTGGGGTCTATGGTGACTTGGGACCGTTTGATGATGTTCTCCTCTGCTTCGTCTTTTGTTGACGGCGCCCATTGTCCGCTCCAGACACTACTGTCACGCCACCTCGCGGCCTGGTCTGAGTCTCCTCGTGTGGGCGATAATGCAGGAATATGGGTGATAATAGGGGAAAGTGGGCTCAATGCTATGTGCAGGCTGCGGAAGATTGAGTGTGTGTCTGCCATTTTAGTTTCTCGCTACTGCGCCACACAGCAGGAGAACAGTTTATATTTGCCTCTTTTTTCTCCAAATATGCACAACCTCTGGGAATAATAGGCTTACAGCTAGCCACAAGATGCACTGCGGACCAGTTTACTGCACACAACTGTCCAAGAAGTTATATCCACATATTTGCTGGTGGGCTGCATAGTGGCAGAAAGCCATAAATGCCAGTCCAGTGTACATGATGAATAACCTGGGTGTTTGAGTGTCTTCCCTTCCCTAGATGGGCCATATGTTAGCAGTAACTGAGATTACATCGGGAAGACATGCACACTGTGAAACACGTATGGACAAGAAGGCAGGTGTAGATTAGGAAGGACAGTTACAGACTATACACGAACATGTAGCGTGCACTAACCCTGAACTGGAGATGCGGCTAGACAGGGGAGGAGCACTTTTAACATAGGTTACATTCTTAACACGTAGTGTAAGCGGGTCTTAATGGGTTGCAAGCTGATTTAAATCGTAGAGTGTTGGGTGGTTCATAACTGGAGTAGAACATGTAAGTATAGTAGTTGAGGTCGCACCTGCTGTGTCCTTACATTATGGCATAATAGATTTATCACAAAACATCAGGTGCCAGTTGAAGAGTATACTTTTTTTTTTATCTTGCTTAGGCAGAGCCCTATTGGAAGGAATGCGGAAAACATTTTCCAAGTTACAGACAGGTACAGTAAATTAAAACATGTGGTAATATCAAACATGTTAACTTTCAGGAATTGGAGAGAGAAGACAGACACACACAGACACCCACGGAGGAATTTATAATATTAGACAATGGTCGGGTTGTATGTAACATGAATTCTCAGAAGATCTTCTATGGACTAAGTATCGATTAAACACTAAATTATTGCTTGGTCATGTATAGGACAAATGATACACTCTCCCATTAAACCGAATTTAACGATGGATAGTTTCATCTCATTTTTCACTTTCAGTAACTTTAGAGCAACACATATTATGGTCATATATGTAGATGATACCACAAAAATAAAGCACTTTCAGTGCACCTTCTCACCCACCTCGAGATAATTACCCCTGTTTAGATGCGCCGTGCGTTCATCAGCCTATCTTGTTGGTAAAGAGAGATGTATGTGTCTCTGCACCAGCAGACACCCTACTTTATAGTGTGTATCATGGGAACAACCTCTCTATATGAAGGAGTCTCTATTTTTTCGGAAAGGTACTTTTAGCCAAACTACCTGCAAAGCATGTATGAAATATAGCAGAATTAATATCCCACCAAATAGATACATGGTCAGGAGTTAAGCTTATCTTATGGACATGGATGTATTTGGTTCAAATGAATAAACCAATCATGGCTTTACATCTACATAGATTTGTGTTGTATTCTTGAAAACACCAGCTGTAAAGGGTTTTCTTCCCATCTCTTATACTATATGTGTCCTTATATGTATGCTATATACTGCTTGGTGTTCATGTACATGTATATGCACTCCCAATCCACCACCTGTCCTCGATAATCACTCGCCAACTACTCTCTCATTACCACCGCTAACCCAGCCACCTGTTCTCCTATCATTTTGCTCAGCTCATGCTACCAGTTACTTGGCCTTCCCCATCTTCTCGTGTATTACTTCTCCATGAGATCTATCTTATATCACTTGACAAAGTTTGAATCCGCGTTATATCATTATCATTCACTATTTCTCATAGACCAAATTTTCTCTTGCTACTCCATCTCTAGATTTAAACCTTTCAATAAAAGGTTGACCTATTCAACCTTTTTTTTCACTCGATGGCTCTCCCATGAGTCTCTTCCGACCACTTTTCACTAAGCCACCCCTCACCCTCTAATTATTCACCTTCTCACCGCAAGGCATGTATGCATACCACCTCCCCCGCCAGAACCTCATTTACGACTCTCACCTATACACCTATCTTCCTGTTATTCCTGCCACCAAGGGCCGACCCGACCCCTCCCATATACCACCTTTAACATATCATGTATCCTACTACAGCATCTAACATTCCTATGTAATAGATGCCGTTTTTTTATTATAGTTTATCTTGATGAACATCGATGAGGAGTATTTCAATCTATGATCATCTTTTTCTACGATATGATCAACGATATGAAAACATCAAATAGAACATATGGCAGCCCTGCGTATACGTTGTCTGGCTCTTTTAAAATACGTTTCATTACCTTGGCAGTATGTCTAAACAAGCTCATTACAGTACTAAACGTATACAGAGGAGCTTATACCCTGGGACCTGGGTCTCCCTGGTATAGTTGGTAGCAGTAGTAGGAGTTGTAGAAGCTCCTAAACCATTCACATCCTGCCTACATAGACTACTGTATACAGGTTCAGGTACCCATGGTGTCTGTTCGCGTGTCAGGCCATCATTTCTTGTCTCTGCAAAATGGGTCAGCCCGCACTATGGCGACCTGTAGTCCCCTTCCCCTGCCATCTCTACCCCTCATCTCTTCCACAACCCCCTACTAGTACCTTTCCATTATGATATTTCTCCCAGCGAGCTTTAATATATACACCCTTCTCTTATGCTAAGTCCAGGCACTTAAGTTCAGTCTTCGATGGGGATTTATTATTGGCTGAAATCGCACTACATCATACATGTACCCTTCTATCCATAAACACATTAGTTAGGGGCCCTCTGTAACCCAACTATTGTCGAGCCAACGGTGGATACAAAAGGATATTGGGAAATTATCACTACAAGTTACAAGTTCCATTATCTGTACTGAAAACCATTGAAAAATATATGTATCTATATATGTTACCCCAGAAGTGTCCTGGGGGTAATTTTCCTGGCGGCGGGGTTTCCTCATAAGGATCATCCATTGAGGAGACAGTCTAAGTAAAGCCTAAAGCACACAAGGGCGATAGATATGGGCAATGGGCGAGGGGACATTTTTATTGGGCGAGACTTCAGAACTCCATCACTTTTTTAGCTCTATTGAATGAAAAGAAAACTAGTTTGAATTTTGGAAGAATTCCTCCAAATATGGAGAGATTCTTTATCCAATTGGCCATAGGGAATTTTGCAGCATCTAATTGGTAATACAGGAAGTAGTGGTATGAAGTTACTTAACTGTTAATGGGATAAGAAGATTACATTATGGCAAGAGAGCAAGCAAACATATTTCAAAGTACATGTAAATACAGGTATCAATTGCATGTTTAAAGTCCAATCATTGCACAGTAATCTGTTTGGTACCAGTGGGAACAACAGTGGGAACAACAAGCCAGCGTCACCATCAAGACTTCAGACATGTGTTACATACCATAAATGTTTGCTTCTTTATGGGAAGGTGAGGAAGGTCCACCAAGTCTTAATGGTGTGACCAAGGGATGGCAATTGTAAATATTTCCCAGTTAAATTTCCCGGAATTAAATCTAATGATAATCTATTATACAATACATTCTAAATACATCAACAGTTGAGTCACCATAATTATTTGTGGGCCAAGATCCAGGAATGGAGAGTAGAACTCACTTGGATCCCCTTCATCAGAGTCATGTGGGAGAGACTGTGACCCTGACTGTTAGAGTCATCGCGACTCTTTTACTTTCATTGTTATTATGAGATTCACTCTTTCAGACATATAACTAATATAAGCTGTCAAGGAACTGTAACACCCAACTAAACTACCGTATATAACCCCATGTACCTTTCCAGTGATAAATAGCAAATACCTTTATGATAAGTAAAGATTTAACACCCCAGCAAAAAAAGCGTGATACAAAATGTATTGCCTGATTCTGTTTGAATGGGTATTTAAGGTATTCATAGAACAATGTGTATATTGTGTGACCCCAAGACATAATAACACATCAAGGAAAAGTATCACACAACATGGTACACTTTCAATTTGTACCATGATATATGTGAATCTGTTACATAGAACACACCTCACATGCTGTGTACTTTTATGACATTCTGCAGTATGCAACAGTGGGAACTATGTTCTGGGGCTTTATAGCCCCATGTTTGATGCAGAGGAGTAGTACAGTATAAGTAACAATTTTTTAGAGGATGGGAGGGGGTGAAGGTGGCCCTACCCCATCCAGCTTGTGCTATGCACGCTAATAAATGGGTATACATGCTCATTCATAATGTGTATGGAAAGGTGTGTTTGACCAGCCCCTCTGCAACATCCCACACACATGGATCTAAACTCTAATGGGAGGGTAAGATTTGGCCATTTATTACACACACATATGCACCCCCTCTCTGGTGATGGGGGGGGGGGGGGGGGCTCCTACGCAACTGCATAAAATGTGAAAGAGTTTTGAATATTTGCTTTAGGGGAAATTACATTTAACTGACTTCAGTCGACTCATATGTAGTTTGTCGTGTTACGCTGCAACCTGTGGGGGATAGGCAGAACACCTTCGACATGGTCTGCGCATGTTCCACGTGAGGGAACCACACCAGAAGGGGGTAAAACGGGGTCTCACATCTTAACAACTCCTGTAAGTAATTACGTCAGAGAATTTGATTGGAATTAGACGTTTGTTGACTGTGTTGTTGCCATGCCAACAAATTAAAGTAATTTCACAGAGTGACTTTTTTATCACCATACCTGCCCACTAGCATAACCTCACTCCTGACATGGCATTGTGATGCCACTCATTAACCAGGCTTTCCACTTCCGTCAATAAGAACTTTTTACGGATAAATGTTTCACATTATACCTTTTTATCCTGTCACACTAAAAGCCAAACTTAAGTGATTGTGTCCAGGATGCCAATTGCAAATACATAGCACTTTTTACACCAAAGCTATAAACATACATATTAAAACGCAATTCTATTGGATGCTGGAATATATAAGAACAGCTCATACATTATTTAACTCATCTTACCCAAGCAATTAGGTTAAGTAAGCAATGTGTATGTCATTCACCATGGCGCAACCCATTTTTCTTATACATGAACATCGAGGCACCGTAACGTGGGTTCCGTTACCACCCTAGCTCCGTTAGAACCCTAATTATAATTCACTTGGAACAGTAGATTACGTGACCAGGGCACTTTCATGGAAAATTAAAGGATTCGTTCTTGATGACGTGTTATGCTGAGAGAGTATTGCAAGGCAACACGGTAGTACAGACACTAATATATACTTCAAGTATATATACGTAATCTGCTAAAATAATGAGAGATACGCAGGAAGTATATAGCATCAGTCTCTGAACAAATAGTAGAGACACATTGGGCCATGGTTGGGCCAACATACGTATGAATAATGGGCCAATATTGGGATTCTGATACATGTATTAGCTGATAACTGGCTTTACTGCCAGGCCAGCTTGAAGATGGTGGTGTTGATTTGTTGTTGACACAATGCTGAGCCAGCATTTCCATGTTGTAACTTTATTCCACGGATGGAAATCAAAACATTTGGGCAGCATTGTAGATTAGCTAGTTGCCCAACATATGAATATCCTATATTGGGTAGATTCATGTCTTTGTAGTCCATCTCAACCTCAACCCCTGATAGCTGACGACAGGCCAACCTAAGGTCAATATCAGCATCTGCATGGGGTCCTTCCATATATAAACTCACATTCCCATTGTGAGTCCATATATATGGAGGACCCCTAAGGCAGCCGAATAAGTGGTAGGCATCAAGGGTGTTGGGTTTGAGGTACCAAGGCCTGGAGACAGTGGCAGCGGCCTAGGGTAACACAGAGTACACACGCGGCAGATTAAAACTTATTGGGATCAACATTACAAGACAATTACGACAGCGTTTGTTCGCGTTTGTTTGCCCTTGTTCGCCGATCAGCGGCGCCACATGCATGTCACGGCGCAGGCGCGTCTGGTTTCCGTCTGTCGGCCATTCATCGTAGTGGCCGCCGCCAGATTGGCCATGTTTGGCCGCCATGTTGACAGACTGCGTCACCGGATACGACGCCCTTCGCCGCCTGGTACGGTACGACGTTCCTCTCTCACATGAGCAGTACCTGGGCGGGTATGAGCAGACCAGAATCACCTTCCCTTTGCCAAAGGCTTTGGTCCCCACCATGCCCCCCCCCCCAAGCCCTATAGGCGTTAGGCGGGAGGTGAGCTGGTTACGATTATATGTTCTGATAAGGGCTGATAAGATGGATACAAGGCTGGCCTAGGATATGCAGGTTAGCCAATGACATAGAAAATGTACATTGTATATACCCATCGTGGTATCAGTGAATTTTACCAGCGAAATAATATAGTAATGATGGCCCTACTGGGTATGACTCTAGGCCCCCTATACCAACCCAGCACTTTCACGTGCCCCAAGTCTGGCCATCCACCATCGACCGACACAGAACTCCCACCTTTTCTATTAGGCTCAATTGCCGGTCACCGACTGATTTCCCTAGGTTAAAAGGTGCAGCGTCCGTCCGACTCCATTTACTCGCCCCGCGTCTCCCGTTATCCCATGAGGAATGGCTTCCGAGGCTGCTGACAGCCGGAAAACCATTTCCCGCCAGTCTGCTGCCATTTGCTGCGCCTGCACCGGAAGTGGCGTGTGTTTGGTGCGTCCGCAGAGTCGCTGTTTTAGCGCCTGGTGCAGATCGCCGACTAGCCGCCGACACCGGAAATAGCCAACTAGCGCTGACTGGCGACGACCGCGCCCCTTCCCGGCGTGCCGTGTGACACGCATGCGCGTTTAGCCCCTGTAAAAGCGGGCTCCAAACGTCACGTCACTTTTCGCGCCAATCAAGCAGATGACATTTATCCTGGGCCACTTCCGGTTTACCTCCCAACTCAACCCGACGCAACCCCCCACACGCGGCGAGGTGCCAGCCCCCAGCATCACCCAGTGCGGTGCTTTCCGCGCTTCAAGCCATCACCAGTAGAGGACGCTCCGCATCATTTCTGCCAATTTTGGCATTATTCGTGGTGTAATCGGCGGTGGAATGGACCGTTGCCGTTGGTGGTTGCGTGAGTCGGTTAGCGGGACGGCCAGTTGACGGCAGACATAATGGCGGCATCACATGCAGCCGGACTGGGGCGTGCTGGGGTTGTTCTGGATAAGAACTTCATATTCTGTACGTGGGTGCACGCCCCATGAGTCTACATTATGACACCCTCATTCTCCTGGTCTATCATATCACACATACATGTATTATACGGCACTAGCGCATTAGGCTATGGGGGCCGCCATCTTGACTCAGAGCAATGCATTGTGGTTAGGCCAGAGCAGTGCTTTATGGGTGAATTTCTACCTGAAGTACCAGGATATGCTAGTCCCGTATATAACAACAACACCATCTAATGATACCACCAAGTAATACTTATAAATACATGTATGCCAATCTATTGCAAATAATTAACGAAATATTCATTTCCACTTTTGTGATATCCTCTTAATTAAATGTAGGAGTAGTAGTAAGCTGAACGTTAAGTCCATAGGTGCAGGATCTAGACTAATTGGTCACTTGAAACCACTTAACAGAGCAATTGACCCTGGGTAATTGAGATTGGCTTTATCAAGCAACATTAGATATATAGGTCTAGTGATATTAAGGTGAATGGACTTAGGAGCGCAGGTAGATAGTGAGTATAATTAAGGTGAATGGACTTTGGAGCACAGGTAGATAGGATAGTGATTTTTGATCTTAGTTTTTACTGAGAGTTCATTGCGGATAAGAAAGATCGCAGCTAGATGGTGAGTCACATGACTAATAGCTAGATAAGGTTTATTGAAATAAAATGGCGAGCGCTAGCACTAACACGAACACCTTGGGGGGAGATATTGGAACTCTGAAGCCGACCTTAACTATGAAGGTTTGGCCTACTGTTGATGGATACGTGGAGGAGTCTAGGGCCGTCTTTGGATTAAAGGAAGGTCTAGAGCTGTGGATACAGCATAAAGAATTTCAAGGCGGAGTAAGGGTTCTTTTGGTGAACACCGTGGAGGACACTAGGATAACCATCCCGGAGGACACGTGGCGCAGCATGGTTGGGAAGCTGGGAAACCTGCGCGCTAGGTTTTTTCCAACTTGTGAGGAATATGCTTCTTCACATGAAATAGATGGGTTCTTTCTTTGCAAGATGACGGGTTCAAAGCTCAATTTTTTGTCCAAAACCAATAACGACGAATTCGGGCTGACGGAAGTTCAACTTCACCTTCTGTGTGTTTGTTTTGAAATGGCTGAAATGATCAGGAAGGAGGACTATATCAGGCCAGAATATGTTTAATAAGCTAATGAAACGTTGACTAGATCAAGCTATAGTTGGATAGTGACAATGTGCGTATGCTAATGCATAAATCAAGTAATGGATAGACAATGCTAACACTGGATATTGACAATGTGTGTATGCTAATATTGGACAGCATAATCCAACTATAATTAACATTATTAATTGCGCAGACAATGGTTAGGATTGTTCAAAAGGATTGGTGTGATTAAAGATGGTTACTTTAAATATAAGGATTACTTGTTTTATATTACAGGTAAAATTTATTATTTTACGTCTATACCGGCATGTTTTTTTCTTTGATCAGGGCCTGGATTGAGCAGGGCCTGGATCAGGACTTATAGATAAGATGAAAGTAACATAGTGATAAGGTTGTTTGTTTTGTTTGTTGTTTTTTAGGTGTTCAAACAAAACGATTACGTTGACCTGGCGTTGAACGTGTTATATTTTGCACTTTAACCAATCAAATGATTACGTTGACACGTACACACACTTACATTACTGTGTTATAATGCTTATAATGTTATGTATAAATAAGCGTCTATAAATACAAGGCTAACATGGATACTAAGGATGTTGAGGTTTTTGATCATACATGTATTGTTATATATCATGTTGTTTTGAACAAGGCGTTATATGCGCATAAATGGGTAAAGGAGCGTTACTTGTTATCAGTCTAATCTAAACATGTTAAAGCATGGCTAAATAGGAACATGTATCAACAGGTGTTATTTTTTTTAATATATATAATAATATATAGTAGCGTCTTGCCACGTCCCACTTTGAGATTGTCTGGACAAGGATACAGTCACACAAAAGCTTTAACATGACGTCTACTCAAATTCTTAGCATTAAAACCAGCTTTAAAGGATGCTTTGACTGCTTCGAGGTGAAAAGAACCACCTACAAGGGAAACAGGATAGTGCGTGTCCCGAAGGAGGTTGTTGAGTGGTCTATTGAAAATCGAGAAATGATTTTATCGGTAGTGCCAACGGAAGAAATGTCACAGGCGTTTGACACACCAGCACCTGGGTGGACAGTAGAGAAAAGTTTGTTTGAGGTCGATCAGCGGGTCTACATCGGCTTTGCCCGGTACGAGGGCGAACAAAGGATTGGGTAAGTAATATTATGTAACTTATATATATATATAATATATATGTAGTAGTAGTAGTAGTAGTAGTAGTAGTAGTAGTAGTAGTACAGACAATATACTACTAAACTTACAAGTAATATATATTATTTATGACTGCTAAGTAATGTGTTGTATTATTGTATCGTTTTAGGCTTCTTTCCATCAACATTTTGGAAAGCGAATTTAAGGACCTAGATCTGAATCAGTGTCGCTACAGAGGCACCTCGTCCAAAAGGGTGGTGCGCATACCGCTGGGCTCGACGGTTCCTGCCGCTATGGCTACAGCTGTGGCCACTACCCCTACTACACCGAGAGATGGGGCCTCCTCCAATCCTGCCTTGGTGGCCTACCTGTCCGCTGGATTGCAGCTTCCTTCGCCAGGCGCTAGTGGGGGAGCGTGCTTTACAGCTCCTTCCCAAGCCAATATGACCACCAGTACTACTACTACTGCTGCTGCTGCTGCTGCCAACCCCAACCCTACCAAGGACGACTCGGAACCCGCGTTCAAAAAACCAAGAGTGGACTTTCAAACAAAGTTGTACGAATGGCGTATATGTAATGGGACGGGGGAGGTGCTGGAGAAATCAGTGGTGTCTTTTTTGTCACATAGTAACTGTCAAAAGTCCCTGGAATCCCACCACCAAAAGTACTTGCTGCAAGATGCGCAGGTCCAAGTCGAAATAGAGTCTGGGGACTATACAGTTCCTCCTCCCTCCATTGTTGCTCAAAAGGTGCTTCATTATATGCTAGACCTGGAGGTGAAGGATTGCGCGAAAAAGGCATGTAGTGGCTGCCTCTCCACAAGCGTGGACAGCGCAAACCATGCTGATGGGTGCCTGGCCCCTATTAAGGCACAGGCCGAGTCGTATGGCGAATTGGCGCGCTCTAAGATTCCTCCACTGCGTCTGTTTAATTGCTGCACCTTTATTTCCGCGTATTTAGGAAACAAGCAGTATGTCAGTGCAAAATGCGTGGAGGCTGTGATTGGGTCCTGCGACCCGATTCAGCTTGTCCAGCAAGCTGGGGTTATGTTTGAGGCCGAATATGGCTATCTTAGGCACTACTAATAGGTTACAATTGGCGTGCTTATACATGAATGATTAATACGTGTTTAAGGCAGAATATGACTATTTTGGGCGCTACTAGGTTAGATATCATTACATGATTGTATTTGTGTGCGTATACATAAATGTTTAATAGAAATAATGCGCACTAACCTAATTGAAACTTATTAATGTATGAATAAACAGCAGTTATACACAACGTTCAGTTATGTTATTTTTACCAAACAAGTCAATTATTTCTTTCTACGCTTATAAATCATCACCAAACAAGTCAATCATTTCCAATTCCACGCCGCCAAAGGCAGGGTCTGAGTATGAGATGTTTAAACCGTCATCATTTCCATTGTCATTGTCATTTTGATTAAAACCGTCAGGATAATATATTCTATTGAAATTGGACCTGAGGATGTTTTTTTTCTTTATTCTTCTTTGAATAAAAAAGATTAAAAGACCTAATCCTAGGATGACGAATATAATCGCGCAGCTTAAAACAATATAAGGCACGGTTTTATCTGAACGCGCACTAGGAACTGTGGGGATTGGCCCAGTTCCGGTAGCGGCAGCAGCGGTGGTGGTGGTGGTGGTGGTGGTGGTGGTGGTGGTGGCGGGACTGGTGGTGGTGGTGGTGGTGGTGGTGCTGCTGCTGCTGCTGCTTTTGGATGAAGTTGGCGTTGTTGTAGTTTTAGAAGCTGGAGATGATGATGATGATGATGATGATGATGATGATGATGATGGTGGTGGTGGTGGTGTACTTTGTGAGGTGGTGGTGGTGGTGGTGGTTGTCTTTGGAGTAGAAGTGGAAGTGGTGGTAGTAGTAGTAGTACTAGTACTAGTAGTGGTAGTGGTGTCCTTTGGTGTGGGTGGTGCACAGTCGGATAATATAGTAAAGTTAATATCCGATGGAAGGGAGTCGCAGTCAAAATGTAGCAGACTGTTTCTTAAATCAAGTGTTTTCAGTGAGGAGAAATGTAAATATGTCTTTGGTTCATACCTGTTTATAAAGCATTGTTGAAAATCCAGGATTTGAAAAAATGGGCCTAGTTCCCCAATAAATAGCGTGTCCGGGCTTGTGTTTCTACACTGTATACTCGGCGGGGTTTCTTCTGGATAGCAAAAGCAACCACTTCCATCACCACACATAGCATGTTGTCCGTAGCAGGGTGTCATAATATATAGTCCTAGAAACAGGGTAATAAAAATTCTCCCCATTTTGCTTGGATACAGTTGCGCTTGCTATTGGGTGGTTGTAGTAAATGTAGTGCCACACAAGATGCTGGTTAAACAACGACTAACCACAAAAGGAGGGGCGTAAAGATAGATAGTGGTATGTACACCATGTGACTCTTATCGGTGGAATTCAATACAGCGTCCGCATCCCGCTCATTCTAAACTTTTTAAGCGGCAATACGCACGACTCAGTCACACCATCTAGCGGGAAAGAATGGAAGTATTGCACATTAACCAATACCATTGCGCCGACTAGCGGAAACAGAGTAAACTACTCACACCACTTGGAGTCAAGTTTCGTATTTATGTGTGTGTGTGTGTGTAATAAATGCGTTATTATTTATTTATTTATTTATTATTATTATTGATTGAGGAATATTACTACAATAATAATGATAATAATGCAGACAATAAAGGATATGTTTTGATCGAGAGTAGTGTACATTGTATCTGCGATAATACGCACACATTGTTATAACTAAATAGGCGCTCTACTTAAATTCGTCATGGCGCGTGTAATGATGCTGATGCTTTGCGTCTTGGTCGTCTTTATGACAATTAATTACAGTGAAGCATGGATCTGTACCAAGTGTCAGTGTGCCAATCAAGATATTACGTGCAGGGATGCATACATCGACGGTTTGATACAGATCGAGGCATGGGAGCGACATGTACACATCTGGCCGGAAAGGCTGGATTTCCGTGCTTCAACTATATACGATCTCCAAGACGTTGTGACCAAGACCAGGGAGGTCTTTCCTAACGTTCGGATAATAGATGTAAGTTACGGGAACTTGGACTGTGTAGGAGGGATGTATGGAGACATACAAGTGGTTAGCAGCTGTTTTAGACCTGTCTATATAACCACCACCCCCTCGGCACAATCGTCATCGCCATCATCATCATCATCATCATCATCATCATCATCATCATCAACGACTACTACAACAACAACCACAACAACCACAACAACTACTATGACCCAATCTTCTCCTATTGAGGAAAACACTGTAATTTCTCCCCCGCCCGTCATTGCGAGTAACTCGCCTATTCCAGAGGTGCTAAAACCGCAAAGCGACCCTACCCTTTTACCCAATTTAGAAGGGGGTAAAACTGAAAGGGGGACTGTGTCAGAGGACTCAACATCGGAGAAGGAGGGAGAGGCGACTACACCAGCAAAAAATGGGGTTACTATTATCAGTGACACTACCACAGTTAACCCGACACCTACACCGATTGATCACTTAGACAGTTTAAAAGACGAAAGTACATCAAGTGGACCAGATAGGATAAATGGACAAGACGAGGTTGAGGTGACAAAAAAGGACAATATCCAGTTTGTGTTCGTGCAAGCAACAAGCGCCTCAGAAAATGCAACAGAGTATACTAGAGACGATATTGTAATAATTGCGGTCACGGTGCCAACATCACTGATGGTGGGAACAATAGTATTGATTGGGCTCGGACTGGGTGCAAGAAGGTGCTGGCTGAGAAGGCGGTTCTTCCTACTTGATAGGACGTTGAACAGCCGCAACGTTTTGTTTGGGTAAGTTAGATGTATACCCATGATTGCATTAATGTGATAATTAATATTATTATTATTATTATTATCGTTATTATTATTATTATTATTATTATTATATTATCATCAATTATTATTATTGTGTGTAATTAATTAATTATTAATTTATAAGTAGTAGTAGTAGTAGTAGTAGTAGTAGTAGTAGTAGTAGTAAAGTATAGCATAGATTATTATTAATATTGCTGTTAATGTTGTAGTAGTAGTAGTAGTAGTAGAGTATATATATTATCATTTCAGGGATGTCAGTCTCAATGCTACGGCGCAGACAATATCAGCCCCCGATACCCCACCCCACAGTTCCGGATCTACTCTTGTCTCGATGGGTTTCACATCTGGTCCAGGAACCGCTGCTGCATGTCAACCTCCTATTATGAAGTCTTTTCTACCTGCTAGACCCCGTTTCCTGGATGCCGAGCCCGACCTCGTAATTGTTGATCAGTCCCACATTTATGATATCCCCCTCAAAGTTGTGCGAGTGGATGGGAGTGGTGGAGCAGGTAATGGTGGTGTTGGTGGCGAAGCTATGCCTCCAACACCGCCATTACCCCCCAAAAAACATCATCAAGAGGCTCCACCACCCCCACCCCCAAAACGCAGTGAAGAAAATAATGTGGACGTTGACACTCCGTCGCGTAACACCAGGTCTAGGTCCAGGTCTAAGTAAGAGTGTGTGTGTGTGTGGATTGTTTTATCAGAGCCCGTGTAAACAAGATCCTTCTACAAAGCTAACTAAAACAGTTATGTTGACATAAATATAAAGTGTTAAAAATAGTAGTTTATTTTAAATCAATACTATACTACTTAACGCGTTAAAAAGGTCTGTAAACTTTATGACTATTTAAGCGGGTCTAATGTGAGTCACATACTTATATAGCTGCCATGTAACCAGCTAACTACTGCCATTAAGTTTAATAGTGTGTATGTGTAGACGTACAAATATGTTGAGTTAACCGTTTGATGGTATTAATCGCAGCGGTGACTAGGTTTATATCGCGTGCAATTGTAAAATGTCTAGGCGCTTTTATTTACTTTGCCATGATCATATTACACGCCCAAGCTAGGCTATTAGTTTGCGCCGCTTTTACTATGTAAAATGTTTAACGTGTACTAGTTAGTTAGTTATCTAGTTAGATAGTAATAACTTGCTCGAAAAGGTTATGATTGGTGTTGTTTAAAGTGTTACGCGCTTAGCGCTGACTATTTACTTAATAAATTAGTTAGTTGATGTATTGATCTATCTATATTACTTAAATATGCTACCTGATGTGTAATATGGAATAGATAGTTGGTCTACTTTATACTATACTAGATAAATATTGCTCCGTTCTGTGAGTAGTAAATTAGTATTAGTTAGTTAGTTAGTTAGTTAGTTAGTTAGTTAGTACCGGTAAGTAATTACCCAATCCGGATAGGATAGCCACATTGATTATCATGTGTATGCACGTATGCATTATTACCTCATTTATAACAAGCCAAGGCAATAAACATTTTATAACTTTATTAAAGAGTCATTGTGTGCATAATTATCAGTGAACATTTTTACAAAGCATTCCAAACTTACACCTCTACATCTAAAATATGAAAATAGTATACAATAATCACCACAGACAGTACTTTGATAACCTTGTAATCTTTTAGTGGAATAAATATAGGGTTTTTTTTGGTTAGAAATAAAGTTCATTACTTCGACCGGTTTTTGTCCCAATGAATCAAAGTATTCACACACTTGACCTAAAAATAAACAAACCCAGTGTAAACCTTTTCCTGTAGATACATCAGTATTTACTATATACAATCCAGATAAGTCATTTTTATCCATTTTTAATTCGTCATAGGACAACACACCTTTAAAGTATTTTTTTGTAAACTCATCGGCGCGCAAATAGTTGGATATTTCTAGTTCGTTCATGTTTCTAACATAACATTTCTAGCCTGATCCACTTTAAGTAGTGCTTCAAATGAGCCGTATACCAATACAGTTAGTGGTTCGGTGGTTGGCGTTGCAAATTTGGCTATTAACCTAGTTTGACCTCTTCTCAAAGGATTGGAGTAGGTTTCCCCTTTACTTTTTTCTAAATCAAACACATATATACAATAACCAAGCTTATACTCTGTGTAGTTTATATCCGGTGGTTCTTTTTGGTAGTGTGGCATGGATTCTATTATTGTGGCGTATTCATTTGGATAGTTGTCGTGAGCATAATCAGGTTGCAATACCCTGGAACCACTTGCTTGCCCATCCACTTGAAAATCTAAGTAGTTCAAGTCAAATGCCTGAAAACGAAATGGATTTTTTTCATTGTGGCCAGAATAGCAGGATGATGTCAGAAATGTTACCACCATTCGCTTGGGAATTGAATCTTGAAAAAGATTATCCATGACCCAGTTGTAGCTACCGGTAGGGATATTATATGGTTTAATTTCGCTTCTTGTCATTGGATACAGAGCCATTTCCTTAGACATTTTATCTGCGTGTCGAGACAGCATTGCTGGGTTAATTTTAGCAAATGGAACGACTAATGTTGCGTCGATTATGTGTAACTTGTAGTATTTTGCGGTGCTAACTGCGGGAGGTGGAACGGGAGTTGACGGAGGTGTCCCTTCTTGCACTTCTGTGTCTTTTGACTTTTGTTTTGATCCAAAAAAATCATTGTCGGGTGCCACTCTATTTTTATACATTAACCTAAACTTATCTTCTGCTTGATATAACTTAAGATTAAGTGGGACATTGTTTAGCATTAATCTTTTTTGTTGTGTTACGTCATTATAAAGGCGAGTTTTAAACAAGGCCTCTTGACCCTCTTCTGTTCTTCTCATGCGAGCTGCCAACCCCATGTTAGCAGAACCTTTTTCTGTTATATTATCCATGAAATAGGCTGTGTCTTTGTAGAACCCTCCCAAAGCCATGTATGTTGTCTGATCCATCATTCCCGTGTTTAATAATGTATCAAACATAACCTTATATGGAAAATTTGTTCCGACAGAACTGCTAACAAGTTTATGTTGAATTGAGAGGTCTTGTTGTTTGAACATTGTACACGCCGGAAAATTAATCAATCCTACTTTATCTGCTGCGTTGATGGGTGTGTTAGCGTCTGTTCTTATTTGCACTCTTACAAGTAATGCCATTTCCTCCAATATTATATAGTCAGAGGAAGTGTTATATACATCAAATTCCAAAGTAGAGTTCTCAGTTATTGCTCCTATAGGTCTGTATTCTTTAGTATATACTTCTTCTATTGCAGTTTCCACAGGTGGGACACTAAATAAACCAAGTCGGGGATCATACCCTTCCTTGGCCTTATCTAACACAAAAGTCATTTTAATCACCTTTTACGTTTATTTTTTTTTCTTTTTTGGCCCAGGTTTTTTTTTCTTAGGTTTCTTTTTTACCGGTTTTTTCTTTGTTTTCTTTGCTGGAGTTTTTTTTCTTTTCTTTTTTGGGGGAGCACCGGACGCAGTCTGACACCTAGTCTTGTCGAGTTGTCTTTTTAAATCCGATTTTGCTCTTTGTATCGATCCCTGTGCAGGTGACACCAATTGAATAGGACTCCCTTTTCCCTTTCCTTCCTGTAGTGGATAGAACTTTTGTCCATATGTTTCACTTTCAATGTTATTCCACGCTCCGGAAGATGGTTTATACGGAACAAAGGCCATCTTAACACCTTTTACTCTTTTTAGGCGAGCTTAACTGACAGGATAAATTGGTGCTTGGTCTTTTTAAGTGGTTTATAATGATTGCGTTTTTAATCTTTGACCCCACTTCAACACGGTTTAAAACATAAAACCCTTGCCCGTACACTTCAGTTCCAATGTTCAATGGGGAATTCCCAATTGAACTATATTTGTACTCTATAAAACTCATTTATATAGCATTGATATACAAACAGGCTATATATATATATATATATATTAGACATTAATACTTAATTAAATATTGTTGTTGTTTTCAATATGCAAAACAAACCTTGAATGTAAAGTTGTTGGAGAGGGAATTTCACCTGTCGATGTTAGTAGTTTAATTTTTATTCTCGTTATACTAGTAACACACACTGGCAAATAATATGGATTGGCAATGCTACCCGACTCTGAAACAATATTTAATATGGGAATTAGTTTACCGTGTACACAACTGTTTTCAACTATATCACAACACACAATTAAGTCTTCTCCAATTCTCCAAATGTTAGTTTCTACTAATGCACAACTCCAATCTCCTTCTATTTTAATTTCTCTAGCTAGTTCGGCTGTAAATTCAATAGCAGAGTTATCAAGGTGGGTTTTAATTGAATCAATCGAACTAATAAAAACATACATGATCCTATTCCGGTAAGGTGAATGTTGTATCCTGAACGTCCTCGTCTGGAACCCACGAGTTGTATTTGTCTGGCCAACCAACCCACCTGACTATATACCCATCTCGACCTTTATGTTGAGTTTTTTTTACAACCTTATCGATCTCATAGACTATTTCACCATCGGCGCTAACCTTTTGCAATTCGCTTTCATAAAATTTTCCTTCTATCGGAACATTGTCCCATGTCTTTACACTATATAAAGCTATATTTTGATTACTAGATTGTTCTGTAATTGTGTAAATATGCTGGGTCCACTTTTCGGTGTAAGCTCTTTCAAAGGGGGATCTTTCACCCAATAGCCTAACCCTATCATTTACCTTATATTTAAAAACTGGTTTTGATTTAGGTTTTTTCTTTATTCTAGGATTGTGTGATTTATATTGATTGTTCCATACGTCATACCTATCAGCTGTCCTTGCTTGTGTTGGAGTCATTTTTATCGATCTATGTATGGCGTTGTTGTATGCTTTTGTGACTTTTTCGAGAGTTTTCTTTTTCATCCAGTGGGGAGTTCTATTCTTATGCATAAATCTGGTTAATCTTGTCTTAATTGACCTAATTGCGCGTTCTGCGTAGTTGGCTTTGACCTCATTAGTAGTGCTAAAAGACTTAATTTTTTCCTTTTTAAACAAAGCCTTGACCCATTTATTTAAAAACTCTGTTCCTTTGTCAGAACGAATTCTTTCTGGCTTATTTTTTGAAAATACGGTTTTCATAGCCTTTACCATTTCCTTTCCACCTAAAGTTTTAAGTGGAACCGTCCAAACATAACGCGTAAATATATCAATCATTAATAAAACATACGAATAACCCTTATTTGCCTCTTTATAGTATACTAAATTCATTGTATCCACGTCCCATAAATAATCCTTGTATGAAGAAATAACTTGAGGACGTTTATTAATTTTTCTGATAACCTTTCTATGTAAAGTATATACATTTTGTTTTTCTAACCAGTCCTTAACCTGTTTTGATTTTATTCCCAGATTTTTAACAGATTGATACAAAGCATTGGCACTGGAAAAAGAGGCAGGATTACTAGGATCATAATATATTTCATTTAATGTTTCATCTATGTCTATAATACCTGCCATTGGTTTGCCCACGAGTTAGGACTCATTAAGTCTAGAGGTTTAGTGTTTATGGGTATGCCTGGTGGGGGGAGTTTCCGGTTTTTGTCATTTTTTGGATCAAAGTGGTAGTTCTTTTCTCCCTTTCCAATTAATTTTCTTCTGGAAGGATGAAAAATGGATGTTGGGGCGTGTTTAATGTTTTGGTAAAACACACTAGAACCAACAGGATTGAACTTGCCCGTTGGATTGACAGCGTGTTTAAGCAAGTCAGATATGTGTGACCCTTTTTGAAGTGTTCCATGAACTATAATTTCTCCTTTATCATTCCATCTCATTTCCTTTGAAGCATATGTTAGTAGTGTCTCAGCCTTTTTTTTGTCTTGTTCTTCAATGGGTAATAAAATTAAATCAATACCTAACGAAGTACTTTGACCTGCTTCTTTTTCTTCTTCTTTTTTTCCCTCTCCCCCTCCTTCACGTGGTAGACTGTAAACCAAGGTCCTTTTTTCTTTTTTTTCAGGGCTTTTCCCTTCTTCTTCTTCTTCTTCTTGATGTTTTCGCTTAGACAGTGTCGGTGCTGGTGTTGTTGCTGTTGTTAACGGCAACGAAGGTATGGAAATTGGTGGTGCAATATCCAAAGTAGACGCTGCAGAGAGATATGGTATTGCGTTGGATTTATTTATAGTTTTATCCCTTGTATATTGTTCATAGGGAATTAAAACCATTTTCCTCATATTAATTTGAGTAATGGTTGCTCCACAACCTTTAACAAATTGTAGATTTCCTTGCTGTGTTTAGATAATAGTTTTTGCTTAGATATAATGGATGTTTTCTTCTTGGATAATCTTTTTAAAATCCTTTTATGTTTTGTAACTCCCTTTTCCTGCTCTGTCGTCAACGGTAAATCCAACAAGTTGTATGATATTTCACTAAGAACCAAGGCCTGTGTTGGAGTTGAGTTTTTCAGTAATAATAAGGCCTGTTTTTTAGTTGTCTCAAACAACAACTGCAAAAAAGATGTGTTCGACCGCAACAAAGTGCTCATACCTTATAAGTCAGTAATAATGTAAGAGGACGAATTTGATGAGGTATCTGTCATGTATCCATCCACGTCCCACTCCTTGTCCTCCTGGTCTTCTAGCATCGAGCTTTGGGTGTTAAATGAGTCACTATCCATATCAGCATAACCCAACACAGGTGTTGTAATCCACGACTTGACCCACTCAAGCTCCCTTTTCGTGCTTGCGCGTTCTTGTAATAGCATGCAAACTAATTCTATCAATAGCCCTGAATTTTCTGTTATTTTTCTTTTTATAAAAGAACAGGAGGGGGAGTGTGTTATATGTTCTATATCAGCAACGTCAACACTCTCCCACGAATGAAGTCTAACCCCACATGAAAAACATTCCACCATGTCACTTTCTCCAGTGTAAAAAAACCCAGACTGAACCATTTCATCAAAGTTTATGATTGGTATTAGCTTATCCTGGAAAGAATCCAATCTTACAGAATCGAGACTGTAATCCATGGTGAAGATACTACTTTGGAAGAAACACAATGGTATTTTCTTCTGGAAAAATGTGGGTTTTTACCTTGAGGTCCTCGTTCTTGTTGTGTGGAGACAGGTCTATGACTAAATAACCGTAGGGCTGCTTCATACAGTCTTTATATGCCTCTGTCACCAATTTTTCCTGGTCGAGTTGTCTGCCCAATAATTTAACTTGCTGAATGTCTCTGGGGTTTTTCATCACAATAATATAATGGCTATTTATCATGATACTTCTAGCGTGTTTTCCTTGTTGAAAAAGGTTTTGTAGGATAAAAATCACTGTTATTTTGTTGTGATGAGACCCCTCGGTAAACAATGATTGGGCAGCACGTGATTGCACAACCTCACACATTAGATCATCCAAAATAACAACCATGTGGTCCTTTCCATTGTTTGTGGGTATATTTAATCCCTCTATAAATTCCACTTGTTTCATGTCCTCAAAGGCGGGTTGCCAAGCTCCATAACAGTAAATTATTCTATCAGGTTTTACGCTAAAAAGTGAGGGATTTTCTAATACTTTTTTAAGCCAAGTAGTCTTACCAGATCCGGTAGCCCCGCTAACCACCATAGTGGTAGGAGTAATAAAAATGTGATCTTCTACCTCGTACATCTTAAGAATAAGTAAGGCGATATTGATTGTGTCAAGGTTTTAATAAATTATTGCACAACCCTGGAGGAGCGGTGTTAGGGCAAACAGTTAGAGCAGAGTTTTTCCTCCCTTTCCTTGTGCCATTTGACATCAGACCTTTTTAAATGACATAAATCACACCTTTCAATTATGTCAGCATGAATTTCATTGAAATAAACTTCTCTAATTTCCTCCCACAATTTTCCCAACACGTTGGAGCCTCTATGGTGTTCTGAAACTGTCGCCATTCTATGACTCATGCCAATACCCCAATACCTATCACATACCGTATGATATAAGGGCAAGCTTTCAGTTTTTTTTAGTTTCTGTCTCACCCTTAAGTTTGACCTCATTTTTTCAATCAAAACTTGTTTCATAAGTTCTCTTCTTTTTTCCATCCATTGAATTGAAAGATTAATTTTGCTTTCTTGAACGTAGTTTTCTGATTCAACAATATTTTCGCTGCGTAAAGCATACGTGTAGGCCTCCCTTACATTGTTAAAACTAGTTCCAAAAACAGATATTTTGGATGGAAAGTCGTTTGATAGTGGGTGCTCCTTGTCGTAAAAGGGTTCAAAGTCTGGAATATTAAACGGTGATAACACAAGGTTTAAAGGTTTAGTGCTAATACCATCTGATAATACCTCCCTTTTACAATAAAAATAGGTTAAACCAGCCCTTGATTGTTCGTAAGTAAAAATGGTATTGTCCTTAAGTCTGAATCCTTTGTTTGTCCCTGACTTGGATATTTGACTATTTAATACCTCTTTGTATAAATGAACTGGATCTGTTAAACTTTTTTGGTTGATTCCCTTGCAACTAAGTTTTTCCTCTGTGTCATTTTTTAATATATATGTTTTACTACACAACGCAATCATAATATCACCCTCTGCTTCTAATTTAAACAACCCTGGAGTTCTCTTATCAAAAGCTCTATGTTTATCACAACAGTCCCTTGGAAACCATTGTTTTTGCGCAAGAACACTATCTTGACTATCGTTGCATTGATCATATATTAAACTTAAATATTCTTTTTTCTTTTCTTTTTTGACTATTTGGGCTAGGCTTTTTGCACTAATGGAGCAATAGGCACTGTCTGTATCCATCTCCACCAACTCAAAGTCTGAACGATCTAAAATTGTATCCAAACAGTCATAATAGAACTCCAACATTCGGAGCTTAGCATATTGCAAGATAAAGTAACCTAAATATATTGGAAGGTTTAGACTAATGGTTTTTTTTACAGATTCTATCTCATACAGGTCATCATCTAATTCTGTAATTTTCCTAAATACTGGTTGATTTACAGCAATGCATGCATCTCTTTCATTGTTAACATACTTTACAGTTTGATGCTTTTCCTTATCCATAATAAGCGAGCCATAAGCACTATTTCCTATTAATTTCATTGTGTCAGCAATGACAGACTTTGCCGGGTCTTTATCTCCGTTTCTTCTACACTTAGTTACTTCTTCCTCAAAAGGTTTAAAACACTTTTTAGGAGTAAACTCTACCACTTGGTGTATATCTGTAACTACCAACCCATGCTGCATGTACCACTTAAGTAAAGGAGTCGCGATAAGAATTTTTTTGGCTGACATTCCTCCAACTAAAAGCCTTCTGTCCTTTTTAGACAGTTCAAATCGGTTTACATAATCTTGCATGTGATCTCCTATACTGTCATAGTCAACATCGCATGTACAAAATATAGGACTCATTTCGCTAAAGTATTCCTGTGGTGAATACTTCTTTTCAAGACCCCTTTTCCACACCTTTGGGACCTCTATATCAACCTCAATAGATCCAAATAATTCATCATTTTCAACAGCCATTAATATCTGCGTTATGTTACTTTCACCGGGATACTTTCTCGCAAATTGAGGAATTAAGTCAGTGTTTTCAAAGCCAGTTTCAGTAAAAGTTAACTTTTTAAATTCGCACTCCCACATTTCCAATACGGTGTAACCTTCATGTTCCAAATATGTAACCCTATCCGCGGTTTTAACTTGTCTCTTGAGTCGAAGGTTTTCATCCATTCGTCCTTTCTGGCATTTACATCCATGATAATAACATCCCTGAAACTGAGTAATACATATATGACTATTATGACTAATTATATAACTACTACTACTACTACTACTACTACTACTACTACTACTACTACTTACATTATATAAGTATTTAATATTGATGTTATAATTACTTACCTCATATATTGTATTTGTTTCTGCGCAATAGCCATCAACAAGGTATGGGCCAACTCTTTTTTCACGATTTGAATTAAGCCTGTGCATGATGTGCTTATTTTCTTGTTTCATAACCCACTCCATCCACTTAAACATTGTAACATATTGAGTTTGTTTTTCTGGTCTAAAATTATTTTCCTTTAGCCGTCTTACATACACCCCTGTTGGTAACTCTTGTGAAATGGCATAAAGGTAGAGGGCGTTACAATCAAATCCAGCAATTTTTTTACATGTTTTATTCTTTCTTATTAAAGTTTCGTTTGCCTTATGATATCTGTTAAATATAATGGATGGTCCTCCAATAATATTTTTCTTAAAAGTTCTATACAAGTCCTCATCCTCCCTCCCAAACAGTTGAAAAAAAGTGTTGCTTTTGCTACTTGTTTTAAACAACATTGCTCTTGCAACACCAGGAACAGAAATCGCCACTTTAAATACGTCAATATCCCTGTCGAAATAAAACTCTTGTAATTTTGATAGCGCCTGAACAAATGGTTGGACATCCTTGTTATTATACCACACCAAAAAGTCTGCAAAGGTTTTCATATTTTCCTTGTCCCACACTTCTTGCAAGTATTTATAGTCCTCTTCTGTGATATTTTTATCCTTAAGATTAGAATAAAAAGCTTCATGTGGAGGAAGTTGTGTTTCTTTTAACCTTTCCATATTGTCAAAGTAATCATATGGAAAAAAACCCTTACTTTCTTCTACTTCATAAGCCCGTAAAAACTTATCATAGGAACAGCCAACTGATAAGAATTGTGAAATATCTAGAAATTTGAAAGACTCTGTCGATATTGAAGTGTATGCATTATTTCTTTTAATTACATATCCTTCTGATCCGGGTTCGTTAAATTGTAAAAATGAAAAAAATTTAGATTTAACTAAATTAAGATCATACTTTGCCGAATTAAATCCTAGTATTGGAAGTTGTTTTATGTAGTTTTCAAGCTTGGATACAACTCTTTTTATTCTGTAATATAAAAGAATGCCACTTCTTTCTGCTGGAGTATTTTCCTTTATTTCTTTTTCAAATTCGTCTTCCCCCTCCCCCTCCCCCTCCTCCTCCTCCTCCTCCTCCTCCTCCTCCTCCTCCTCCTCCTCCTCCTCCTCCTCCTCCTCCTCCTCCTCCTCTCCCTCCCAATCTTTGTCATAATCTTTACTTTTTTTATTATCTTGTTGTTTTTTCTGAGTCATATTTTCATCATCGTCATATTCCTGAGCTTCTGGGGGTGCCCATTTTTTCATTTCTTTTTTTAGGCCCTTTAATATATAACCCCATTTATCCATTGCTAATCTTTCAGATTCCTTTTGTATTAGGGATAGGTGTTCAAACATTTTAGTTAATAACCCGTTTAAATCGTCATCTATAAAACAGACTGGATTAGAATATAAATCAATATTACTACACAAAGAAACCGAAACTGGAACGTGTTTCTGGTTCCAATACAGTTTGTTTGTTGGTCTTAATGCTATTTTTTGAAGTAGCGCCTCAAAATCAAAAACACCATAATAGGGAAAGACCCTGTTTTTCTTTTCAACTTGATATCCAAATTCCTCTAACTCATCAAACAGGTTAGAGGGCGGAGTAAAGAAACCGCCGGGAAATTTCAGTTTTGTTCGGCTGTCACAAGTTGTTAAATGACGTTTAAAATTGTTGTTAAATTTAAAATGCTTTAAACACATAGGACATTGGAACTTTGACGCGTACAACGCAAAGTTATAAATGTACGATAAGTGGTGTTGATACATGTTTAAATGCATAACAGACTTGTAACGGGTAGATGGTTTATACACAGTTACAGCGACGTTGTCAGGTTGTAAATCGTGGACATATATAGACACTTCAAAACATTTTTCAAATTCTGGTAGATCAGTCAAACTTATTCCGCCATACTTTTTAGCTGCCTTAGGAATCGAATTAGACAAATACTTTCGCCATTTCTTGTAATAAATACTAACAGACTTAGCCATCTGTCGATTCTTAGTTTGACCATTGTGCATACCTAGACACCTAAATGCACACAAAAAGTCTTTGTAGTAATGTGAGGTTGCGCCTGGAGGGTGTTCTAGTGCTTCTACACATTTTTTGTTTTTTATATACAATGGTATAAAACCTTTTCCTAGAGGGTAGCCAGACTTTGACACATAATATACAATATTTGTCACCATTGAAAGCTTGCTTTTGGTATTGACCCGGACATTTTTAAAATAAGCATCCAAGTCAAACTGACGAATTTTTTCCTTAATTCTTTCCAAATCGACAGAGCTAGAAACTTGTTCCATATCCCTATCAAAGATCATACGATTATGGTGAGGCACAAAATATCTGTGCTTTTTTGTTCCAATGTCTTGTAGCATTACTCCAAACGTTATATTCAATTTGAATGTTTCTGATTCTTGTAAGTAAAGAGAATCTAAATTGGAAATAATTTCTGCTACTCCCCCTTCTAAATCATTTGTTGGAAAATTATACGTATTTTCAACACTCCCCTTTACATTAGGAGCCAAAATAAAACGCCTGCTAGCGTTATATTGAGCTTTTAAATCTTCATCTATTTCTCCATTTTCTAGTTTCCAAGGAGGGTTTTCAATTAAAAAAGGCAATGGTTGAAGATTATCAGCGCCCCCGTGTTGTAAGCCTCTGTGGAGATGCAACAATTTTCTACTATTTGCCACGTGTCCACAAGTTGAACATATAACAGGTGTTGTTCCAACCATTTGTTTTTTTGCTTTCTTTTTATTTTGGGTGAGAGAAGCAGTACTACTACTACTACTACTACTACTACTACTACCCAGCACGGGTGCTAAATTAGCACCAGAACTGATAGTGAGACTATCACTGGTACACGCAGATTGTATCTTATTTTTGTTTGCGATATTTTTTTTCTTGGATTTGGACTTGTTTGCAGAAGGATTTGATGTAGAGTCAAGGTTAAGAGGTGGATATTCCTCCAGGCTATCTATATTTGGGGGTAGCTTTGAATATTGACATATTTTTTCCTGGATTTCCTTTTGTTGCTTTAGTTCTTGAAAAGAAACCATGTTTGCAATTTGTTTTTGAATTTCTAATTGTTCCCTTATCTCCTGCCGAGCGATTTGATCAGCAATTTGCTTCTGGATTTTTTCCTGCTCCCTTAGTTCCCTCAACCTTTGAACCTTTTCAGAATAAGAATCCTGGCTCTGGTTAGGTGTTTTTTTCTTGGATTCGCCCCCGCCTACCATTATGTGCTTTCTTTTAAGGGATACCATTTTGGGAGTAATTACAGCTGTGGAATGAAGAGAGTGCTTTATTTCGTTAACACGCTCCTGAATATAGGGATGTAATTCCAACCCGTTTGTTTTAGCCCAATTGAGCAAATCACTTTCTACAGAAAATAAATGCACATCATGTTTCAAGCGCGCCTCGGCATTGTACTGCTTCTGAAATATCAACATATAGACACTATAGCGCTATTTAACACATTTAGAATATATTATATTATAATATGATATAATAATATGACAACAACAACAACACCCAATCTACATATGTGACAAAGACTGCTCTCTATGGCGCTTACCACTTGAAGAATGAGCCTTTTTTCGCGAAGACATCGCTCTTCAGAATCGAGTCCATTGTCCTGAATATACGCGTCAAGAGCAGGAAGAGAATCGATTCTATCAACGCCGTTTTTCCTCTCATCATCATCATCATCATCATCATCATCATCATCATCATCATCATCATCATCATCATCATCATCATCATCCTCTGGTTGAAACACCTGTTAGCATAATATACTCTGCTACTATTGTTTAAACAATCACACATCCACGCTACTTATGTAACTCCCCCCTATGATTGGATTGGGGCATCCAAATAAACTCAATAGTAAATCTGTCAGGTATAATACCCATTAATGCCCTTACTAATATATAAATAATAATAATAATGATAATAATAATAATATAATCATTACACATACCTGTCCAGTTCTAATTAACCACAAACGGTCCTGAACTTCGGTTCTGAACTGTAAATTTTCTGTTTCAGCAAATTGAAGAAGGCTTCTCTCATCAAACACACTTTCCATGTACTTAGATAAAGAAAAGGAATTCCAGACAACACGAGAAGACTCCATTTCAGATTGTAGATTTCTTACAGCAAATAAAACCTTGACGTGTCCCACTAACAACCAACAATATCAAATGAGGCTGTGGTGTAGACGCGAGGATCTAGCCTGAACGTTCTGTTCCAACCCGTTATCCCTCTCCAAGTAGCACAGATAGATAAGCGATAAGAACTTGGTATTAAGGATAATACTAGGAAAAAATGGTGCCGTCTACTTATACAGCTGTTTACTCATCTTAGAACTGTGTACATCTGCGCTATTATACAGACAATTATCTAAATTGATATTAATATATATGTACTAGATTCCGCAGACGACATATCACTCAATAGTGTCTATTATATATATATTTATGTATATTAACTTTACCACTAACATGATAAAGCAGTTTAGTCATGTTAACCCTCCAAAAAACTCCCTATGTTACACTTAGCTGCTACACACCCACCCCCTCAGCGAGCGCTAACTATGACATCCCCCCATAGTGTGGCGCCATCTCGCGGATAAAGAAAGAAGTAAGCGCAAACAACCTCCATCATGTCTTCACAGATGGCGCCACCATACACTTTGCAGAAAAAACGCAAGTAACAACCACCCTCCACTATGTTAAATCACACTTTGTATGCTTAATAAAGCAATATTGACTATAAACATAAATGAAATATAATAACAATTTAATAAACAATAATTATATATTACCCTCACCAAGCAGTACTACATAATAGAGCGGGTTTATTTTAAAACACCTTAATCTCGGTTGTGCTAATATGATATAGTCTCTGAACCGTGCGGACATTGGCAACTCTCTTCATCATGGCATAGGCCCCCCAATTAGGGGGGCCTCCCATATGAAAGTCTTGGGGTTGGAACGGTAGCGCTTGTCGTGTACTTGATCCTCTCCTCAAGTCGTTGAGACAGGGTTCAGTCAACGTTAGTGTCATAATTATGACATTTCGTTGGCGAACCCGCAAAAAAAATTGGATCCCTCTTTAGGGATCCCATAATAACCAAAAAACAATCATACCAGGAGTAAAGTTAATCCGATTGTGTATATAGCTTACATCCAATCACCCCAACTATGTCATTATCCACACTAAAACTTAATCCTCAGTAAACTATCGGTAAAAACTAAGATCAAAGATCACTATCTACCTGTGCTCCTAAGTCCATTCACCTTAATATCGCTAGGTCTATATATCTAATCTTGCTTGATAAAGCTAATCTCAAAGCTAATCTCAATTACCCCAGGGTCAATTAGTCTGTTAAGAGGTTTCAAGTGACCAATTAGTCTAGATCCTGCACCTATGGACTTAACGTTCAGCTTACTACTACTTGTAGGTATACACATAATATGTCACTATTAAAGTATTACATGTAAAAAGTGTTACCACAGCCTGATAATTATTCGGGGCCCCGAATAATTGTACTTCACTATATAGCTTTGGCCCCCATTGACTCTCGTGAGTGCGCAGGAACCCGACATCAGGGATGTTTACAGATCTACAAAAATCGTACAGATTTAAAAGAAATATAATGATCATGGGAAGTCCTTGCCGCCAGGTCTACAATAGAAGCGAAATCCCCGTACGTCAGTGAATTGATCTTTAAAAATGTCAGCTTATCAAAGCCACAAGTAATACATGTACAATTTATGTAAATGGCGATTAGGAGACGTTTCTGGCCCACTTGGCAGCCTTCCCAACTTTGTGTGACTGGGTGCAGGATGCGTCTGCCCTTCAGTTTCATGTGTGGACGTGTGCACGTTTATCTGTCTGACCCACCCATCCCATCACGTGGTAAAGGCGCCCTGACGCCGGCCCTGGAGGAGCCTCCCTTGCGAGCTACAATTAATAACTACCACAGCCATGTAATGTCTGACCGTGGGACCAAAAACAAACGCCAGGGAGCTCTCCCTGGTCGACACGCGAGCATATATGTAAGTGTGAAGTGGGACCAGCAAAAGTCATGCGATGTAAAGGGACGACTGGGCGATAATTGAGACGGGAACGTCTGAATGGCGACACTGCTTCCCTAGTGGCCGCCCAGATGGCGCTGGGCTCGTTAAATAACTGTTCCCTAACATACATCAAACGCGGCGACAGCTGATCCCACCCATGCAGGGCCACTCATGTTGGCCGCAGCAGTCATGGGCTGGCAGTATGGTACGGTTGGTGCAGTATACCACTTTAATTAACCACGTCTACAATCATTGAAGAGACAGGATTGTTTTAGGGCTGATATAGCACCAATTATGTACCAGTTTGGGACTACTCATCTGCTGTGAAGCTTGATGGTGTAACGTCAGTTTGGCTTTCTTCCGACGCTTATTGTTTGTTCAATCCAGTTATTCGCCAAGCAGATTTGTTACGGAATGCTCATTCTTTAAAACAAGAGGGTGGTGGTGTGCATTTAGGCATGGGAACACTTTTTTGTTTGAAATTATTTATTGAGGGATCTTAATTTATTAATTGATGTAGAGCTATGCTTAAATCGATTATTCTTTGAAAGTTGAGATATGTTGTAACTATATAATGTGTAGAATATAATTGCATTTAAAACAACCTGACACCCTCTATTAGTAACTACTACATCCTATCATGGACTAAGCATGTGACTTTTCTTGCTCTGGTTTAATCTATCCTGCCTCGCTCTGCCCTGCCTCATTTAGTTTCCCTGCTTTGCCTTGACCTACGTACTTAACCTATACACTGCCCTGTCTTGCTCTGTCCTGTGTCGCTTTACCATGCCCTGTGATGAACTAAAAACATTGCCTTGCTCTGATTTAATTCATTCTTTCTTGCTCTGTCCTACCATGCATGCCTTCACCTAAGCTACCCCCCCCCCCCCGCCCTCCCCGCCTTGCCAACATCAGCTAAGTCCCCTACCTTGTACTACCTTACTTACCCTTACCCTGCCCTACATTGCTCTGTCCTACTCTGACATGCCCTTTCCTGCACTGAGAACATAACCTGTCTAGCTCTGGTTAATCTATCCTGCCTTGTTCTGTCACGCCGTGCCTTCATTTAAGTGCCCTGCCTTGCATTGACCTAGGTACTTAACTTGTACCCTGTACCCTAGCTGTCTTGCACTACCCTACATTGAGCTGCTTTCACTTGCCTCTACTTTAGTTGAAATGCCTTCAATTAAGAAGTTTACTTGTCCCACTTCACCTAACTCTACACTGTCTAGTTCTGCACTCCACCGCCTTTACCTTAACATGTATCCCACACTGCCTTGCTCTGTCCTATGTTTGCCCTAATGTACCCTGACCGTAATGACTGAATTGGCCCTGATGTTTAACCTTGTACTTAATCGACCACCTGGTCTGCCTTATTCTAGACTGCCTAGCTCAGCTCTATCTCTGCCAAGCACTGTTCTTCCATCTCTTGGTGTTAGTGACTACTGTACAGTCACGGTGGCTAAGTTAATGCATTCAACCATTACATTCTTGGTGACTTGACTATCAATAAAACCAACCAATTCAATAGCTGATTGTAAGTTGACTTTGTGACTATCAGTTAAGAATTTGTTATGAATGCAGGTCTAGTACTAGTAGGTATAGCAGTTTTTGCTACATCCACATGACTATAGAAATGTAGTATGTAGTGATTTACTTTTGAAGGTCCATTTCTATCAGTGTATATTTATCAGAATATATAATACAAGAAAACGTAGCCATGTTCTCTAGGTATAGCATTGGCCTGCGTGAAACACACGTTTTAGGCCACCGTGTGGCTACCAACTGCTCCATGGACACAATGCCACCAATGTTTACAGGTACCATTAACGTACACAGAGGAAAATATGAGAGTCAGCTGGACTCACATGCCATAGTCAGGCCCATGTCACCAAAACCACTCTCATGTGAGAGTCAAGCTGACTTTGACTGTAGAGAGAGTCCAGCACTGCCTGACTTTCATCACAACAAGAGTCCAGCACTGCCTGACCTTCATTACAACGAGAGTCAGGCAGTGCTGTACCCTTGTTTATGAAAGTTCAGCACTGCCTGACTTTCCCACTAAGGGTAGTCTGACAATGCTGGACTTTCCCTAGAGTGAGAGTACAGCGATGCCAGACTCTGGTTATCGAGAGTCAAGCCAAGCTGGACTCACATACGGATGCGAGTCTAGCAATGCTGAACCTTTGCCTCAATGAAAGTCAGGCATAGCTGAGTTCTAGTAAGGCTAGTTGCTTATTTGCATTGGGGGATAATGCTTTAAAAGATTTAAATGGCCTCCCTGACACTTATAAAGGAATCCCATACAAAATAATATTGTTGTCCTGAACAGACAAGGGTCTGCTATCACAGACCACACATCATTTAGGTATGCAACAACATAGAGATACATGTACATGTACCAGCATATGTCAGAGGTGATCCCAGAATCTTAATGTATATCATTTCCAAAACCACAAGAATGGTGTCATATATCCTACCATTAAGCTCAATACTGCATTGTGTCCCCACCTGGTAGTAAACAAAGAATGCTCAGGCTAACTGGCCCTCATCCCAGAGTCAGGCATTGCCTGACTGTGGGAAGAAAGCCAGGCTGACTCTGGTATGAAGAATTGTCTTGCCTGACTGTCATTCAAGGATCAGACTCTCAAAAGCGAGTAACTTTGTGGGACTATCAAAGGAGGCTCAGCCTGACTGTTGTTAATGGAAGTGAAAGTCCAGCAGACTCTCCTACCTGAGTCAGGCAGTACTTGACCCTGGGGAGAGTCCAGCTGACGCTCACATCTTTCTCTGTGTATGCATGTACATGCATTATTGAAGTTACCGTACTGTCATTGAAACACAAATCTATGTAATATGAGGGTAATTCAGTAAGGACCTCATCTTTAGATAACTGCATGATCAGATAAATGACACAATCTGACTCTGAAGGATTGAGTTGAATGCCGTACAGGTACAATATTTGCCTGTGGCTATAATATGAAGTGTCAATGATTTTTCTTAGATGTTATCAATTTGGAATAGGTCCTGAATTGTTGTTTCATCTTTATTTTTATTTTCCTCTGCATTTCTCTCCCATCCAAGGGAGTGGTTCTGATGCGGGCCAATATGTCACTATCGGTAACTGTTATTGTTGCCATAACCATGCACCGCACTGGGAGAGTGATAGAGGAATGGTTGGTGCCAGGCACCATGACAAGCTGCTGCCATCATACATATTGGACACAACCTGTGGCTATGGAGTATTCATTCAACAGAGAAATACATGTTACAGGACCATCTCTACAGGACTAGTTCTAACACTTATGTTGATGTATTGCCAGTTCTTAGCACAACCTGTGTTAGTCATTTAATTGTATAACAAAAACTCCATGTAATTATATATTATATATACATTGTGTAAAAAAAGAATAAACCAAATAAATGTAGGCTACTAGTACAGTGTAATCACAACGCAAAATACATCTAACGTGGTACTGTGTTCATTTTGTAGCCACTACAGCCCTTTGACCTTCAACTAGACGGAGCGGGACCGCTTTGGCAATTGTCCCTCTTATTCATCTAGTGCCAATGTTAATAACGTTATGTCTCTGCCAACCAAAACGTGATTAGGATAACTGGGGTGATGATGTTTGACATTACCGTCCTCTACACTATGGTCCTTTGGGTAAATATCAGCCTGGCCAGGCGTGACATTGTAGTACATTGTAGCTGGTATTAATTCTCCATGTGTGTGCGTGTGTCCTGGTGGCATTTGCTGCCAGAACATCACCTTTTGTATACATGTACACAGAGGCAAATATCAGAGTCACCCAATGTCGCCAATACTACTCTCAGACAAGGGTCAGGCACTGCTGGACTATAACAGATGGGTCAAGGGCCATTCTAGTGAGGGTCAGGCTAGGCTGGACATTCAATAACAGGCTGGACCTTGGCAAACTTGCTTGAAAGTCTGGCCATGCTGGATCCTAATGCCATAGTCTGGCAATGCTGGACTCTTGCAGGTTGATAGAGACTCTCCCAAGAGTCCAGCATTGCCAGACTATGGCATTAGGATCCAGCATGGCCAGACTTTCAAGCAAGTTTGCCAAGGTCCAGCCTGTTATTGAATGTCCAGCCTAGCCTGACCCTCACTAGAATGGCCCTTGACCCATCTATTATAGTCCAGCAGTGCCTGACCCTTGTCTGAGAGTAGTATTGGCGACATTGGGTGACTCTGATATTTGCCTCTGTGTACTGTAGAACGTCACTACTGATAGTGCATATTCATAGCACCTAATACAATACACATGTACACAGACATTATCAGTTGAACATAAGTCATGAAGTTATAAGTGGGACGAATACCAGTGAATGGAGTTCATAATATAAAGACATCCAGGCCCCCTCTCCTGTGCTTTTGTGGAGGGAAGGTGGGGGGGGGGGGGGGCGCTTGGATCTGAGAGCTTGACAATAAAGGATCTCTTGGGAACCTGCAAGACTGGCCGTCGTATTGTATCAGACATACTACTGTGTTCTGTGTTTTATATATATATATATATATATATATATATATATATATATATATATATATATATATATATATATATATATATATATACACATATATATGTAACTTATTGGTGTGTGCTGTGTGTGGTACCAGTTCCAGGGGAGATGGTACAGTTGTACCTGATGGTCACAGGTGTGCCATGGTGGTAAGGCGGGCTCTACACCTGGGCACTGACCCATACCTGTGTACCATTAACTCCCTGCAGGAGGCCATTAGAGCCTCCTGGAGCGGAGGCAGCGCGCCATCCTTAATGAAAGGGCCAGGCCCAACACGTTGTGTACCACCTTCCGCACAAAGAGCATTGTTTTCAATGATTGCCTATTTGGGGGATTGCAAGAAACGGAGCGCACACCCCTGGTGCAACAACAGGGCAACTATGTATGGGAGGACACTTCAAACCGGACATCCTAACCGTGTGTGCCCCTGGAGAGGGGTCCCTCCTGTATGTAGCCCGGCCCGGACGGAGGAGCGCCACACCCTGCGCTGCACAGAGGTGCCAGCAAACGTGTCAGAAAGTGGCAGCAGTTTGCCGTGGGTGAGGACAGGTTCAGTGTGAGGTTTAATGGATGTTTGTCACCAAATAACAAACACACGCCTCCAGCCTCTACCAGATGTGTTTCACACAATGTTAGATACAGACCGAGGCATTAATTGTTCCTTCTCACCTGCGACTTCCTGCTTCTACTGAAGTAGCCATGCCAAATCATCATCACTTACCACCCGGATGAAACTGAACAGCAGGGGACCTGCGTTATTGTCAATTTGATCACATGGACCTTTATTACTATAACAAAGACTCAGAAACGCCCTTTCCTGCTATATCACCCATAGAATTCACTTTCTGTTTGGCGGTCTTTCAACTGCTCTATTTTGTGGTTCCTGATTCTATGCACCTAAGGTGGGGCTGCAGACTAAATTGGCATGTGCCCTTTTTCTCTTCTTCCTCTTTGTAGGTAAATGTGCTGGGTCTTTCATGAGCAGGTAGATGCATTAAAAAGATAACTGTATTGCAGGCCGCAATGCAGCCGGAAAAGCAACACCACTGGGAAGTCAACAAAGCCTTCGATGAGAGCCTCAGAAAAGAAGTTGTTAAAAAGATACTGTTCGCATTGGCGTCCACACCCGAGGCTATGTAGAGAGCCCTGTGGGGATGTCGGCAGGGGGAGGGGGCAGGTATGGAAAGTTAGAGTGAAAATTACACAGCCCGTCATAGGTGTATGATACTTGTCTTTTTGGCGGCCCGGGGAGCACTGTTCAATGAGAAGGTGTGTATAGGTGGATGATGGGGACGTCCTATGACGCGCTACTCGCTCTAAAGGTGTGCCTCATCAAGCTAGACACCTTGCTGTGCGCACCTGCACAAGTCGCCTAGGGCTGGGAGCGGGGTCCTAGGGATGTGGGTTCAAGTAAAGAGGGCAAGGACCTCCCCCTCCCGCCTGTACCACCCCTTCTCCTAATACCTGCACAGGTTATCTCATGTTACGTCAGGACCTTGTCCATGACGTCACCACGTCACAAAGACATAGCTATTGTAAACGATGTGTGTCATATACAGCCTCCCTATGAAGGTACATGTACGACACAGTTATACCATGTAGATATATGGTGTTTATATCCAACTTGTTTGGTGGAAATAATTTCATCCTCATAAATGTGAATAGAGTTTGATCAAGAAATATGCACATGGTGAAAAATTAGAATATGTACAAGATAAATGCGCGGGAATGTTGATAAAGAAGTGAGGTGTGGACACCTGGCTGGCGTTGGCCAGGCGGTGTGGAGCAGGCCTATTAGGCATACCTGGCCGACATGGTCTTTACCGCAGCGGGCGTCCTACAGGGATCAGTGCTGGGGCCACCAGCGGGAAATCACTCGTCCGCGCCGACCTCTCTGACGCTTCAAAGCCACGTGTTTTGTTTGGACAGCATGCACGGATCTGCTGTCAGGTTGTATTAGGTTGCAGCCTGGTTGCCGACTCTCATAAGGCGAGTAGGGGCGGGGTGAGAGGCTCAGTGGGTGAGGAGGGGCAAGGAAGGGTACCTCAAGGGGCAATGACAGGAAAGCCAATAAAGGACAAGCAGGGTTGGGTGGTGAATGGTGACTGCAGGGGGTGACTGGTGGTAGGCATAGACTGCCAATAGACATGACTAATCACTATACATCATCTATAGGTGTAGGTCCGCCCTGGTCAGGGCTATAGTAGCTGCTAAGTGGAAAATGGTAAGAATATTGGAGGAGGGGTGCGTCTATATAACCTTGTACAACCTTATGCTTGATGTCTATATTTCATCAGGTCATCCCAATATCAATAGGTGACACACAAAAGTCCTATGGGAAATACCATAATTACACCAAGCAGCTCACGCCCAATTTGAAAGCAGCAATCTTTCTTTGAATAAGAATGCCCATGACTATGTTAAGGTGGGCGGATTTGAAGTTTGTTTCATACATTGAAAGAGAATGTCATACGGACTATATAATTGGTTTCATTATATCAACGCTTCTAAGGTACTTATATTGGACTATTTGTCCGTATGTGCATTAATAATTTTACGTATAGCCTACACACGAATGTCCGGAACTTCCTCTGTACTGAATACAACGCTCAGACGCAGGTCGTCCATCTCTTTCCCGCGCTTTCCACATCACTTCCGGTGAATAAGGTGGCTCTCTCTGGCGGCTGCGGTGGTAGGCTAGAATTACCTGTAATGACGTTTGAAAGGCCCATCGGAAAGCAACACCTCCACCAAGCACGCCCGACCGGAGCTGTCACATCTAATAAACATCCCACGTTAATTTTCAAACAATGCATAAGCATCCCATAAAGGGGCTGCTGCCGACCAGGTCTGACACGGTGTTGGTACCTTAGAGGGTGGTCACCGCCACCTGGAGACTGTAAACACACACCCACGGTATGAGATGGAGAAGTGAAAAAACATACCAGATCTCGCGTTTTGTTATTGGTTGTGTATGATGCTTTATTCAGGCCCCCTCCTTTCCTTCTTTACACACACTGTCTAATAAAGCAATATAGATATTTAGTTACGATTTGGTTCAAACCTAGACCATTCCCATCTAAATGTAACTGATCATTGTGACTTTATTTACATTGAGCAAAAATGAGCGTCACTGTCGCCACTGTCACTCTCATCCGAAAATAAGTATACTGAGTCACGTTTTTATAGTAAAAGCACACTACATATACCCTATAGATGCATCGACCGATGACTGGATCATGAGATAACCGGACTAATGTATACCTTAATAGTGTACTCAGAGGCAGATCCCATCGGATGGTGCAGTGCCTGGGCTATCGTCACCCGGATGAGGGTGATGTGGCTGTAAATTAATCCATGGCATATTGGAAATGTGCAAGCAATTGAGTTGATACAATGCACAGCATCATCTGTGTACCAATAACGCATACAGTGAGGTTACGTGTATGATAGGTTAGGTTCATCCCCAGTCAGTCATATATATACCTCAAGTCGAACACCCCCTCAAGTCAAGGGTGGATAAAAATCAATATGATGTTAAACATATGATGTACATAACTAGTTGAATCAATATCAACCAGATATGAATGTTTATTCAACATAATACTGAAAAGAAAACATTATAACATCATCTTAGTCCTTCATCACAGTCTACCTTATAAAATAGCAGGGGGGTAAGATGTTAATAGATACTCGTACCCCGCTAACGGCTGATATCAGGTTACTCTCTAACTAAGTGTCAATGGACAGGTATTAATGGTACCCTTCCCCAGACGTTCTCGTTTTCACAGACCTGTCCCCTCAAATTAATAAAACTGGGTATCAAAAAGGGTACTCCTCAATCAGATTCCTATACACTGTCCGCAGCGTAGATAATGGGCAATTATGGAAGAAATGAGCCAATTAGATTCTGATTGTGTGAGTCCACGTGGTCCTGGGGCGTAGATGGGGAGGGAGTCGGGTACAAGTAGGAGGAGTTCACACCTGACCAGGGGGGCACTATACGGGCAAGTTGGCCTCTCCCTACAGTACCAGGTAGCCCTCCCGATGAGAAGAAGAAGTGAGTATTAATACAGCCATTGGTGTCTTAAGGGGCCCTTTGTTTTCAGGCAGCATGATTACAAAGCAGAGGTGGCAAGAGGCATGTGCTCTACACCATTGGATATGCATGGTTATGTTATGGTTACATATGGGTTAACTATGTCCGGGTGTTCTAAAGATGGAGTTAAGGCACATTAAGACACATTAGGACACATCGTCATCAAAGCAAAAGTTAGTCATGGTCAAATGGCAAACAATCACAGCGGTGGTAATATAGGCTACAACGGATTTCTAAGGGAAAGGGAAGTGTCTTGAGATTATTTTTTAACATATACATTCAATGCACCAAAGAGTTTTAATATATACAGTACACATGCAATTATACTACATATACCATGTGTTTATTTCTTGTGTTTTATTTCTGTATATATCACATAATAAATCGATGAACTGGGTACACCTTTTGGTGAAATCTCCTCACCATCACCCAGCCAAATCTTATGCATTGAGCCCAAAGCGGGAGGGGGTGTTTTTCCGCTTTTTAATCGAAAATAAAATTAATAACAAATCGATTAATAAATCGCTGTCTGACTACTTTGCCATACACTGACTGTTGGACAGGTACCAACATGGTGTAGACAATCCTCATGTCCTTGACGGGTAGTGGAGGACGTCCTTATTGACTCCCGTGACGGTCATGGCGTCCGGTCCCATCCCAACCCCCTATTACGTGAGCCATGGTACAGGCGTCACGCTACAGTATTTAGCGTCAAGAGTGTCATAACCGTCACAGAGTGGGTCAAGTAGTAGTGGATGGTCACGGGACGGCCTGGGCCTTGAGGCCGTCCACAGGCCGCCCGCTGGCCCTCTCTCCGGGCACCTACTCGTTGAACGGCCGGCCTTCGGGCACCAAGAGCCCTTTGTTAGGCGCCGACGCCTTTAGCCTGCCAGAGAGCCACGAGGCCTCAAGTCCCACGCAGCCAGGCAGTCGTGCCCCGATCAACTAACACCCCCTCCACAGACGGCTCACGCCTGGGAAAGAGAAGCGCAGTAACTCAAGTGCTTCTCACTCCAGGAGGGGCCGCAGAAAGCAGAGAGGGCTGTGCTTTGTGAGTGGTGTGCACGCCTGTGTCCTCCACCCGGGAGAAGTGGTGGCACATGTCTTTTGGTGTGTGGCGTCCTGACCCCCATCCCACTCTCCACTACTACTCACCCACCTACTCACCAGACAACCCCTCTCACCGCCGCACCCTCCTCCACCCCACCACACACTGCACCAGGCGTCTTAATCAACAACACACTATCTTTTACACAGATTAACCGTCACACGTAGAACACATGTCATATATCCCCTTTAAAAAAATTGTCGAGTAGTAATTAAATTTACTGTATAGTAAAAACCAACAGGAAGATGCATGTTTGGGGCATATTTAAGAGTGCTGGTGGATAGGGTCGGGAATACACCTGAAAGCCTTATGTGAATCCATACGGCTCCATACTTCAGTTAAAATCTCAGTTCGTGAAATTATAAGGGAGAATAATTTGGTATGATCCATACTGTAATGTTTTGTATTTATTTAACTTGCAGATCTATTCATATTTCTTGGTCTGCATGTATAGGGCCTAGTCGGGACTGTAGCTGGTTACGGCGGCCCGCACTGATAAGACTGTTACTAGCCTGTCCACTTTTTGTCACCTAAGTGTACCCATCGTGGCATGTCTTATCAGTGGATTTAACCTCAACCAGCGAAATTTAAAATGGCGGACCCACTGGGCATAGCTCCAGATTCCTATAAGCAGGGTAAAGCTGTAGGTAGTTTTGTGCTCCAGAACCTAGTCAATAGCGACGAACCTATAGTTGGTAATTTGTTGGCTCCCTATAAGACCAGCCATGGTAATTTGTTGGATCCCGATACTTCAACCATGGGTGGTTAATACTATCAGGTATAGTCAGTAGTGGCCGGCCAACCTTAGTCATTCCATTCCTATGAGTATTATGCCTTAGTTCTATTTTGTTTGGCCTTAGTAATTTTTAAATATCAGTTCTTCATTCTTACCAATATCCCTATGACTAACCTGGGATAGCTAATACAGACTAAGGCCCGGAACATTTAGATTATCAGTGTAGAACAGTACAGCAGGCTGTTCCCACACGGACATTGTACTGGGCACCTCATGAGGAGTCCTGCTGCTCCTGGACCAGGTGCCAAAACTCGCCAATAAACAAGTTTCCACCAAAGTGTGAAACGTCCCCATTGTGGAACTGCACGGGGTATGGTCCCACTCTACACACCATCCCTAAAAGCACAGCTCAGCAAAGTCTGTTTCCGTGCTCACCCACCAGGGAGCGCGCCAGTCGTGCCTTACCGCCCACCAAACTGTCGTCTGCTCCTACACAATTACTGACGTGTAGGAGGAGAGTTTCTAGGTTTGGTCTAACTGTAAAAATGGAGAGTAGAGGATAAGGAGATAACAATCCACCCACAAACCTTGTTGTCTGCATAGAAGGATGTACCCCTCCGTCCGAATTGGCCAACATTTGACCGCCCTCCGAATTGGTGTCAGGTCAAAGGTCAGGTCGGACGGAGATGATGAGTCGCGGTCACGTGATGGCAACTTGGGGGCAGTTTTATTTAGTGGGACGGAAGTTGTCCAAAGTAAAAGTGAGAAGTCGTCTGCTACACGAGAAGACAGGCTCCGTACGAGAACCGTAGTGTTTCCGAGGGGGCAGACCTTGCATGTGGTCTGGGCGGTAATGGGAAACATTTACGCAGGGAACTACACCGTGGCATGCGAGCACACACAAAGAAAGAGACGACGAAAATGAACTTGTTTTATAAACACTTGTCAACGTCCCGTCCTTGAAACCGCGGTCTAAATCGTTTGCCGTTAGTCATGGTTATTAGCCTCGTGCACGGACACCAGAACGACGCTTTAATGACGTCAACCCTAACCGATCTCTGAGATAGACAAAAATATCATGAAGCATATTCTCACCACGAATTACACTGGAAATTTATACAATAATAGTTGTTGATTGAAATAATGATGAGAGATTATGAAGTGTAGATTGTACAAATAGGCACATTTCTGCACAAACATAATTGCACTTGAGATAATATGGGTGAATTTTCACCGGATGTCAAGAGAATGACAAAGACAATAAACTCATCACAAAATCTTATGTCTGTATACACATATCACACACACCAATTGGCTTTTTTTGCATGACTGATTGATACTCTGGATAAGTACTATAAGTTAATCTGAAATGTTTTAAAATTGACAAACATCATTCTTGAAAAAGAAAAAAATGAAAGAAATGCTTTTTATCTTTGAACTAATTGTGTTCGTTTTGATCATAGAAAGGCATCACATTTTGATCCACTGACATATGGTGTGGTAGGGTATCTAATGTCATGCAGCAGTTTGCACCTGTTTGCCCGTACCATTAGTACATGTAGGTATCAGGCTAGACCTCCAGCACTACAGCCATACAGGCAGCCACCTCAGTAGAACCAGGCCTGATGCTCACTGCTAGCCAACGCTGCCACCTGGTGACCGTCACGCTAAGCCGCACGCCGATTGGCTGGCGGCCACAAAAGCCGATTGATCATTTGCCGAGACACTGCGCGCGCTGGCCAATCAGCAAACACGTTGCAAACGGGGCGCAGGCGAAGGGTAGTGGTGGTGGGCCGGCCAAGTGGTGGATGAAGGGCGGCTGGCAGAGAGTGGGAGATAGAGACTGTGAGCTAGCAGGCCAACGATGTCGGACCCTACCTGCTATATAAAGGAGTCCCAGTCATGCCATGTTGTGTTTTTGGTTGGGGGAACGTGTGGCCCACTGTGCATATGAAGCCAGTGAGAGGAGCAGCAGGATCTGTGAACTGAGGTGAAAACTGGCCACCACCAGTCCAGAGTCGCCAGTCGTGTTTAGGGAGTCACTGCATCATCATCTATCTCAGCCGGACTTTGGCGACACTTTGGGATATTTGTGGACACTTACCTACTGCAGCAGCCCACACACAACTTATTGGCTTTACCAACCACTTCGACTGAGATTGAATATTTCACACTATCACTTTCTGACTTGAAAGGATCTTCTTCGTCACAAAAGGTACGTTGGATTATCTATTACCATTTATCATTGAACACTTAACTTTAGAACCCTTTCCACAAACAGCTTTATCATTTAAGTCATGAGTGCAATTTTCAGTATTTATTATTTGTCGCTAACTTACTTCCCTTAGGGACATATCTTAATGCATTCTTCACGTGTATTCGTGTAATATATCTATCGACTGAAGAAGGTTTATTAGGGAAAAGGGCTACATATGCCCCCAGCATTGCAATGATGGGGTCCCATCTGCCGTATATATATATATATATATATATATATATATATATATATATATATATATATATATATATATATATATATATATATATATCCCACTTTTGATTATTGTGAAGATAGATCCCTGCCTAAGTGGCCATACATCTATCACTTCCATTGCACGTTTTCCCTTTATACCCGCAGAGAGAGTTAGTAGATCATGAAGTTGCGTGACAAAGTCTTAGAAGACTCTTGTCAAGTGTTTATACACAACCTGTCAATATGTGAACACACTACTATACTAACATATAGTCGAACGATGCAATACATTTATATATTCGTCTCCTTGGTGCGTTTTATTTGCATGCTCATTGTTGTAATTTGTACTGAGCTAACATGAAGGCACATGACAGTCACAAATGGGATGTTGAGATGGGAGTAACGTCAACATGCAGAAATGTTGAGAATGTAACGAGGTTCGAGGTTCCCTGTTAAGTAATATAGGACATCACTGTTCTCCCAGATACAATTATCCAATAAACATTTAAGACTGAGAGTATTTCGTTTAGTTCCTAAGTAGAGACAACATTATTTTAGAATAATTATAACTATTGTAATTATTCTCAAAACATGTCTATTACACACTTTATTATGTTGACTTAATTGTGCCATGACCTCTCTTCAATTAGCATTAAGAGTCCATAAGTAGCTCAAATAACAGGCAATAATTTAGTTGGTCTGTAAAGAAAATAGTCCTCCCAACAGGCACAGACACACATGAAATCATATTTCATAATAAAACTCGACACCCCGGTTGGTTTGAAGCTTAGATGCTATTGGCGCCAAGTGAGATGCATATACAGGATCAGTGTTTTACATGAGATCATTATCTCTCAGCTGCAGGCTGATTATGTTGCTTCTGATCTCTGAATTGTCCCACCCGTAGCTTTCCCTGAATGCCCTGTATTATAGTTATCACATCCTCTATTGATCAGCGGGATGTGTTAGTCCTTTATTGCTTATTGATGACGTGTATGGTGAATTTATGTCACCCTTAAAGCTCACTCATAATTAAATGCACCTCATGTAATTGTTACAGATGCACAAAGGCAGAATGATACAATCTGTATCACATTGAGGTATATACTCACTTCCTTATCACACCTATGCAGGATTGGCATCAATGCAGCCCAGGGTATAACAATATACTTGGCTCCAGGCACACAAAAAGGGCCCATGTCGGCACACTGTTTTCCCTTTGTGACCAGAGTACGAAAAAGTAACATCACAACATAATAGAGACATGAAGTAATGGCACAGCTCAATGCCTGAATGTGTATTCATCTTCTACTCTTTTTTCAGCTGTATTGTATGAGTTTAGAATATTGACTGTCCCTTACTTTGTTGTTTAGTATAATGACATTGCTCTATACACGCAAGCGTCCCACCTTATTTGTATGGGATTATTGTCTATGTAGATATATCATTTTGGTTTCTTATATGAGGAAATGCATACCTGCATTTACAGACACTTGATAATATATTTAAAGCAATTTTGAAATTTGCTCCTATGGGCCATGGTTATTTTCTGCCGGAATACTAGTATCGTTTATGTTTGCACAGATCACTTTTAGTAACATAATTTACTTTAAATAGCGTCGACACATGCATGAGCAATGAAGACGCTTTCCCCTTTTTTTCCTTTCTTTAATAGAACGGAGGTGAATTTAGGTAATTCTGGCTGTAGTGTAGCGTGGTGTAGCGTGGTGTACTTTGGTGAACTGTTAGCCTACATGATCCGTGCTAACAGACGCGTGGAGCAGCGGTACCATGCCGTGTCTAATTGTCCTGTCCTAGTGACACCATTGTCATATACTAATGGGTCTCCACTCTCTGCCCATTCCAGGTTCTCCACAACTCGTCCTATGTATGTATGAGCGTCACGTTTGGACGACTCAGTGGAGGAAACCGTCGCCGCCGTCCTACACCGGGCCGAGGCCCCAGTCTGTCCGACCATGATGGCCGACCCCTGCCTGCCGCTGCCGGTAAGCGGCCTGGGCGCCGGGCGTACAGCCAGCCCGGCCTCTCCTCTCCGCCATGAGACCAGCCCCTCACCACCGGGATCCACGCGAGGAGGCCCCTCGCCGCCCGCCTCTCTGCCAGCCAGCAAGAACCAGCTCGCCTTCTCCATTGATCGTATCATGGAGCCTAGTCCAAAGAAATCACCGCCACCACAGCAATCACGCGGGTCTGAGGCCGGCAGTGCCTCACCGTCCCCATCCCCGCCCCCACGGCCGTCATCGGGCGGCGAGTCTGCTGGCTTCACTAGTCCGGTCAGGGGCCGGACTCACCTGAGTGGTGGAGTGGTAGGGCAGCACCTGGGGCAGCACCCCGGCCAGCAGCACCCAGGAGGCCGTGACGCGGCGCCGCCCGTCCAGCCCGTCTTTCCCATCCCCACGCACGCGGCCGCCGCGGCTCAATACTACCACATGAACCTGTTAGCTGACGCCCAGCGCCGCGGAGGGGGCGCCGGTGGTGCCGGGGCTGGAGGCTTCCCGGGCGTCAACCCTAAGGAGTTGTTTGCCGGTCTGGAGGCGTCGCGCTATCTACCCTACGTCCACCCTGCCTTCTTCGCCACCATGGGCCGCCTCAGCGACTACCACGCGCTGCTGCGGCAGTACCCGTACATGGCCGGAAACCCCCATGTCCAGCACCAACTGTCGCCGGGCAGCCTAGACTCACTTAAAGCAGCACACCAACACACCTACGTCACAGGTAAGGTGACCACCTTCCCCACCACCTCTCCCGTCACGGGGCTCGGCGTTAACACGCCACGACAAAATGCGCCTTCTGCATTGCACAAACTTAGTCCCGTCAAACCGGAAGTGGGGGTGAACGGCCGCTCCATGGTGGGTAACGGTATGGTGAGCGCGGGGAGGTTGGCTAAGGGTGCAGAAGACCTCATGGCTTCCAAATTGACTCATTCTAAAACATCCCATGACGTCAGTCCAAGCGGGCGGACGTTGGACCTTTCTACCAAAAACAAAGCCGTCTCACAGGAAGCACCTGGGTGCCAGGACAGCAATGTGGAGATCGACGTGGAGTCGACGACGGGAGGCGCGGAGGAGAGACTGACCTCGAGAGACGCGTCAGTTAACGGAGAGATAGACGTCGGTAGCGACGCCGGTGACCACGACGACGACGTGGAGGACGTGGACGAGGAGGAGGAGGAGGACATGGAGGAGGAAGACGAGCCGACGTCCCTCGGGGACGAGACGCTCGTCGACACCAGCCTCAACAGTTCCACCTGCTCTTCAGCCCTCTCACCGGCGTCACCTTCCGCCAAGAACAAGGACAAAAACGGTTCGAAACCAGCAAAAACGTTCGCGTGCCTCGAGTGTGGCAAGGTGTTCAACGCACACTACAACCTGACCCGCCACATGCCCGTGCACACGGGGGCCAGGCCCTTCATCTGCAAGATCTGTGGGAAGGGTTTCCGCCAGGCGTCCACACTGTGCCGACACAAGATCATACACACTTCCGACAAGCCGCACAAGTGCAAGACGTGCTCCAAGGCCTTTAACAGGTCGTCGACGCTCAACACGCATATGCGCATCCATGCTGGCTACAAGCCCTTCGTGTGCGAGTTCTGTGGCAAGGGCTTCCACCAGAAGGGGAACTACAAGAACCACAAGCTCACCCACAGTACTGAGAAGCAGTACCGCTGTAATATCTGTAACAAGGCCTTCCACCAGGTCTACAACCTCACCTTCCACATGCACACCCACAACGACAAGAAGCCATTCACCTGTCCACTCTGCGGCAAGGGTTTCTGCCGAAACTTTGACCTCAAGAAACATATGCGGAAGTTGCACGAGGGCGCAACCATGCCCTCCAAGCAGACTCTGTTGGCGCTCTCAGGTGACCACATGCACCACCAGAACGCTGGTGGCGCGCACCCGTCGCACCTGCACCACCAGGGTGCGGGCGCCAATGGCAGTAGTTCTGGAGGGGAAGGCGGCGCCCAGGGCCACCACCATCCGCACCACCCTCACCACCCGCACCATCCACACCCGCACCACCCGCACGCACACCACCCACAGACGTCGCCCCCAGCCTACAGCGTCAGTTCCGGTTCCATCTTCTCACACGCGCATGCGCAGTACGTGCACGGCGCGGGGGCGGGTGGCTTCCTGCACCGGCCGGGGCTGATGGCGGCGGCGGCAGGACTGTCCTGTCAGTCAGCTCTAGTCAACCCCTTGATGCTTGGCACAGGATCCTCAGCCTTCCTCCAGAAAATACCCTCTTTGCTGTAGGGGTCCGCCCTCCCTTCAACATTCCAACATAATAGACACAGACCACGCCATGCAGAATGTGAGTGTACATATATGTATATTATGATCTATGTATATATTATACATAAAGACAGAATTTCTAATTCAAAGTCTCAAGACAAACTGGTAAAAGTGGACGTCGTCCCTTCGACCCTACAATAAACTGACTGACATATATACAGCAGGAAATGGAGCGACGCCAGCTAAGGTGTAAAACAACACTGTACAACTGTATGTAATTTATACTAACATTATAACTTAATTTTTGGAGTTTATTTGTTGTTATGATTTGCGTTTATTACTCGCAATATTGCTGTTTGAATTTTCTTGCATCTACAGTCGTGTTGACTTTTGGACACGTTACAGTTATTGTCTATAATATTATAATTATTATCATTTATGTATAGGATTTTAAAAGTATTATCATGATTTACTATATATTGTACATACGTATTTGTATAATTCGGTTGACAAGACCTGTAATGTTCAGGAAGAATGGACAGGTGAGCTATAGTATCAGATGCTATAGACCAATTTGCTGTGAATAATATTTGCCTTGGTGACACATCTACAGAAACCTAAATGATATTCTGTGAGAGAGATAAATAACCCTTGTATAACCGACACGACGACGAGACAAATTGTGATCTTTGAGCACTAGCCTCTGAGTTATGAAAGCGACCACTTTAAACTTAAGGTGATTGTTAACTCCTAACCACATTGCGACCGGAGCCCCCCGCAGCTTCAACCAGCCCTAATCTCATCATGTTAACTATGGCCAGGTGACCCCTCCAGTGGGTGTTGGGTCTCTCATGCCGGATTAACCCTCCTTCATCTACCACTAATCCCCTTATACCCCTCCCTCACCACTGTATGCCTCACTAATCTCTCACCTCCCGCCCACCCCGACTGGGCACGGCCACCACCCGTGTCCTCTGAAAGAGACTACTAACAATAATAACCTGGTAACGGGGTTACCTGCTGGAGGGCCATTGACACCTGGTTGACACCTGACTGTCAACACCCGGTGTCGTGCTGTCACGCCGACCACTGGGTGGGTAGGGCTCTACCTCCTCCATGCAGATAACCAGAAGTGTTCAGTCACGCACAATGCACATCAGCAGCCTGTACACGCAGACAGATGGACTTGGTATATACATTGTAGTAATAGATGGACACATGTATGAAGGGGGTATATGTACATGCAGACCTGTGCACCATGCACCTGTCCACCTTACAAACACCCATCTAGACACAATGCAACAGCTCGACCACCTCTCACACCACACTCTATATCAACACTTTGCATACAAACCCGATACAGATGCATACAGTATACCCATCCATGGTATGATAGCAGGGCAGAGTTATGGTACTCATTATAATAGCATTATGGGTTGTTTAATTGATCCTTATATCAGCCAGTACATTTGTGTCTATGCCTATATACACTGTAAAAATATTCCGTTGAATATACGGAGAATCAGTGTAAAATTTAACGGTGATTCATCATAACATATGATTACGGTGAGGCAATGTAAAATCAATCAATTTTACTTTGAATATCCGTAATCCAATACAGTGAAACACCGTTTATTTTTACAGTGAAACACAGTTTATTTTATGGTGAAGCTACGTTTAATTGATTTCAGTTTTGTCACACCAGGTGGCAGTTTGGTTCATGAAGAGATTTTCCTGGATGCTAGGAACACCATTTTTGTGGTGATAAGAAATATATATAGAGATACAGCTGTAATGTTTGCTCTGTAGCCATCCTAGAGTGACTTCTGCTCATGGACTGGTATTACAAAGTGTCATGAAGCATTCTATAAGGCTTTCATAGACTAATTCCTAATGATTAGGTCTGAAGTCTTGACACTAAGATGATATTGCTGATTGGAACCAAATTGGGTTTGGAACCATATTGAGCATGGAGTTGGGTATAGGGGGATAAATGAACTGAATAACACTGGGACAAATCAGTTAAATTACACAAAATACCATTACAATTATTGTTTAGGCACTGAATCAGAATACAGTGATGTTTTGTATTCTGTTAAAATAACGGTGATTCACAGTTCCGTAGAAATGACGGTGACTTTGGGAAAAACTGTGACCGTGACAATAACGGTGAAAGTCCGGCACCCAGTGTTGCCAGTGAATCACCGTTTTTTTAACGGTACTGAGAATCACTGTTTAAAAAAAATTATAACAGAGATTTCTTGTTTAAAAATAGCGGTGACAGTTCCGTAAAAATAACGGTGACTTAGGAAAAAACGGTGACCGTAAAAATAACGGTGAAAGTCCGGCACCCAGTGTTGCCAGTGAATCTCCGTTATTTTAACGGAATCTTTTTTACAGTGTATACTACCCCCAATATAGCCCCAACCGGAACCTGCCATGCAGACCGACTTTCCTGATTGTAAGCGGTTGTACACACACCACTCCCACAGAGTCAGGCCGTCCATCTTTGCGTTGTCACATCGGACATTTTTGGAATTGTTGATTAGGTAGGTTCAAATTGACTTTTCCCACCGTCGGGCGGAGGGGTTTTGCAAGCCATATTGGGCGCCGGGCGGGAGCCAGATGGTCGGGGCGCGGCGTCGGCAAACACGGCAAGGCCGCTCTAATCGGCCGGACGCGTGTTTGGTCGCGCCGATTGCGGCCGGGTCGGCTTTACCACAGCGCGCCCTCCCAAATTGAAGACAGCTTGACGAGCAGTTTGTCTCTGTTGCACATGGCCTCTGTCAACGTGTTCTCCATTCACAGACCGTGCCCCAACCTGCTCAAGCCTTGCCCACTCAGTGCCTGCAAACAGGGGCGGCCACCGTGCAATATGGCACTGCATGTGGTGTGTGTGGTTGGGACTAGGGTGGGAATCAGGGGGTGCTGGGGAGGAGGCTGGGGGAGGGGACCACGGGGAGGGTGAGACACAGTGAGGAGCAGCTCGTGCTACAGCTGGTGTCTAGCTGCTGCTGTGGTGACCGAGTTCCTTGTTTTTGAGCTGCTCACGAAACACGTCTAATTAAGGGGTGAATCCACTGAGGTAAATCCGTCGGATCGGATGAGATTCGTCCATAGGTTTAACATTGTGAGGTGCATCCGATCCGACGGATTTTGCCTCAGTGGATTCACGCTTTCACCAGCACGAGCAGCTCGCGGTGCGTGCCTGTGGCGGCCTCTACCGTCACTGGGCTACCACACGGCCCGGCCTCCTCCACATCCCAACTGCCTGGCGCAGAAACAACTCTGCCAGCCACTTCACTTTGAACACCAACCACTACCCTGCCCCAAGCACGCTCACTGTTTACAACCCCATTCCTCCCGATCCCAAACTGCAATTGCCTAGCGCTCTCCTGTCGATCGGCAAGGCCCTGTGAAAAATTCACACTCTGTGCTTGTGAAAAGAGCAAAGGTTTTAGTTTTTATTATTCAGGGGTGGTCGGGTTGGATCTATAGAAGAGGTGAGAGTTGGAGGTAGGTAGGAGGAGTTGTTCATTTATTCATTGAGAGCTAGTGGCTTTTCTCTCTGCTTCAACTCAACTACAGATCAACAACCATAGCGGGCGGGCCTGTGGTGCAGCATTTATTATTAATGCCACCGCTCGATGTATAATTAGTAGGCTGTGTCATAATGTGGGTGGGTGTGTTGGGGGCCCATGATAATAACACCTTGGCCGTGACATCCTAGGATGCCTACCCTCCATCACTACCCCCGCCCGAGTTGGTATCTGGTTTATAACCTAGCACCTCTTTTATTCCACAGACACCCCATGGATAACTCACCCCTCCCTCCCCACTCGGGCAGTAGCTATTGTCATACATGGTTGACCTCCTATTACCAAGGCCAGCCGCCCGCCTGCCTATACCAAGGCCAAAAAAGAGTTGATTTTCAGTAACATGGTCAAACTTTGTTTTTGCATTTTCTCTTTCCAGGGCCCAGTTTTAGATTTTTCACGTTGAAATCCTTTAAAACTCTCCGCGTGACCGGAAACAAAACTCTCTCTTTTTTGGCCCAACGCAAACCCAAATTCCACCTCTGATAATTGTGCCCTTGTCTAAAGCAAAATACACACACATAACTCCTCAACTCACAGCCTTCTACTGTTCCAAGTGACAAGTGATTCATCCCCTATAGAGGTGGTTTTGATTGCCAAGCTATGTACATTTTGGTGGCTTGTAGATCTGAATTATTACCCTACCTACAGTTCTGGAATATCCTTTGGGGTTGTGGAGATGAAGAGGGAGCCCCCTAGACCCCCAGCCTAGACACTCAACAGACAGAGGGATGGAGGTGTGTGAAGGGTCCAAGTCTACCCCTTTATAATTGGTCCTTGTGGAGTTGCAACAGAAAAGGCTCATGATGAGTCTACCTGGGTGTTATGTAAGCCCCTTCTAGACCATTATATAAGGTGTTTTCCATCGGGTCACAGGTTAGGGTCGTTGAGGATGTATGTGGGTTTGGGCGCTCAGGGGTTAAAGTAGGTAAAGGCTGGGTGTGGTGAAGGGACGATGGCCTGAGGTGGGTGGGAGCTCCGAAGGTCTATAATGAGGCACGGTATATTCAGAGAGAGACACAGTTAGCACAGCTGTCCCCAGCAACCCCCAACCTATACATAAAATACTCATCCATATATGCAGCACTCTATTTATGAACACCACGAAAAGAACACCATACCCCACATTCCCCACCCCTTCACACACCCATCCATAGGTATGTTTCAACATGATGGAATGATTCCATATTACATCCACATGACAACACTTTTGATTCAGAGTAATAGCCATGACTTGTCTCACTCTGGTCATGCGCTGTATACTTTAATATCGATAACTAAAATGTTGAGGAATTTGGGTTTACAAACTTCTGGGATTTGTATCTTTGTTGTATGAGGTGCATGTGTATTCGGTATGGTATCTTTATCTCCTTTCATCATTACTATTTTGGCAGGTTACTTCCAACCACTCTCAGCAGTTTAAGAGTACATGTATGTTGATATAATCTTTATTGATGAAGGGTACATGATCCTCATTGCACCTTGTATGAAACGATACCAGGTGTAATTCCAAATGTCATAATCTATTTAAGCGTGCAGTATTGTTATCACTACCATTATTATATCATGGATGTGCTGAGTTATGCGATTCAATGACAGATGTAGTGACATTGTGATTCATTGTTTTAGTTGGTCCTATTGTCACAGACTACAGGCAATATCCAGGGTAATATCTAAAATGCGTGCCATTCAAAGGTTCCGGCAGTTATATGCATGTTTATTCAATCCTCCCACATCATCTCAATTGTCACTTCTGTCAACCTAATACATCAGTCCTCAACAAGATGACGTAATGCAGGCTCTCTCTACGCGTTTCCACCATTGTATATACTGCAAAACAAACCTGGTTGAAGTAGCACATTCTCCTCCTTTATACAAATATGCATCTTATTTTGTAGTGGTTACAGATGCAATTACAATCTTATGTTAATGTTTCAGTCGTATGGGAAATAATGCACTGTAATTAGTCTCTCCCCTTGGGAGGCACTGACCTTTAATTATAATTAGAGCCATGGGTAATTGAATGACTGGAGTTTTGGATTAGGGTGATTAGTGAAACGGTTCTCAGACCAACCCGATTATATTTAGTTACATGTATATCATAATGTACAAGGAGATCTCTTTATTTGCATTTTGTTATCTATCCAATAGCCATGATTGTGTGTCTAGCCCGAAACCCTCTTCAATATTGTAATAACAAATAGTCTGAAGGTGCATCCATGCATATACATGACGACAACTGAATTTACATTGTTTTGCCTATAGATGAATCAACACTGTATGATGCCGACCACTGATTGACCAGTGTTTCATAAAGTTGAACATATGAGTGATGTATATGTGTACAGGTGGGGAAATGCAGATCATAATTATCAGTGTGTTACTATACAACGATATACATTGTAAGTGATAAAGAATACGTGACTGAGCTATGACAGCGCTGCAAACAGTGTGAACAAAAGTGAGGAGTGCATGTTGATGAAAATAAAATTTAAGAAAACAACAATTATTGGCCGCTGGTGTTATTCTTTTCGAATCTAATTCCATCACTACTGGTATTAGTATTATCTTTGATTAGATATTACTGTCCACGTTACTACATGTTACTATAGGCAGGTTCCAGCTGTGCCAAATATTGCACCTGCTTTCTTGATGGAAGCACGTGAAGTTGTCCCCAGACGATGAAACTGATTTGACTTCGAAACCCCTTTTGCATGACGGCTACAATAAATCGTAAACGAAAATAAACTTGTTGTCATGACACCCTGTGGTAGTCTAGCCCCCTACGGTAGTTTCACACGATACGTCAGAAGTACAACAGTTCCTTATCCTAAGTTATAGCGTGTGGGTCTGCTGTAACATTAAGTAAACATACACGAGGACATGTATCATCATGGGGCTAATTTCGTTTTCAGATCCCGTTCTGCGTGCTAATGTATAATGGTGAGTAGGGGATGGCGAATCATGAGGTGTGACCCCTGAATGCTGTCTGACCCCTTACCAACATGGCCTACACCCCAAGCTACGACCCAGTTGGGCGCCGCATGCGTCCCTCCCTCCCCAACAGGAGCGCTGGGCCGTGACGCCCAAGCCGGGCGCCGTGGAGTGGGGCGGGCCTGAGAGTGGTTTGGGCCGGTAACTAGCAGGCTCTACAGCGGTGTGCAGGACTGGGGAAAAGGACAGTTCGACAGATTGCCAGTTCGACAGGACGATTCGACAGGACAATTCGCCAGAATTATCAAGACTGTTCGCCAGATTTTTGAGACCATTCGACAGATTTTTTTTTTTAGCAAGACCATTCGACAGATTCCATTTTCAAGGTGCATACCTGCATATAAATATCTATTCCAATCATGGGAAACGTATTTGGTTGGCATGATGCATGAATCTCAGCATGGTGCATAGATTTAAGCCTGACTGGTGAGTTACTCACCTGGGCTGCAGTCATGCATCCTGAGGACCAAGGACATTAAAGTAGTATGCCGCCCTTAGACTCATGTGTAAATGTCCTTATGGCATCCTCTGGTTTGAAAAACTCCTTAAATAGTTTACATAACAACAAATGAACATTACTATTGAGGCACTGCTTAAGCATCATGCAGCCCTTAAAGGTTTAACAGTGAGGACGGACAGGAGGCGGCCGGGACGCGGCCGCGGCTTATCGGGAATGAATGCTGACATCAGCATCTTCCCCCCAACCCCTCATCTCCAAGGTCACTCAGTAAACCTGTTTCCACCCACTGCAGTAAATCCCCATACCTTATCAGCTGGTTGTATACAAATCAGAGTAAGCTTTGATTTGATACCAAACATGCCTATGTAACCACTTTATTCACATGTGTGCAATATCATAAAAAAAATATGAATCTTTTCAATGGTCACTCTGACACTTGGCCCTCTTATCTAATTGAATTCCAAGCTTTAGACAACCGTGATATGAGCTGATAAGTCACGTTAGTAGGCACCTGTCGAATAGTCCTGTCGAAAAAAAAAATCTGTCGAACCGTCCTGTCGAACAGTCTCGAAAATTCGGAAATTCTGTCGAACCGCCGATCTGTCGAACCGCCAATCTGTCGAACAGTCTGCCAGCCCAGGACTGCAGGCACCCTTGGCGTCCCAGGTGCTGGCGTGGAGGAGGGGAGGGGCCCCACCCGCCCGCCTCACTGCTCGTACACGGAGCTCGGCCGCCCGTGCTACCGGCCTCCTGCTGGGGCCGCCGCCGGCCTCTAGTAGTTGGGGGTCAGCCAGCCTTTTCTCCTGCTCCCCTAGCCACACAACAGGGCCCCTTACATCCACGTAGTTATCACACCCCAGTCGGTCTGCATCCAATCTTGTCTATCTTGTGATCTAAAGTTCTGCTCTATAGAGAGACTAATTAGGTACATACTACTCACGAAAGACAAGGCCCGGCGCCTCGGCGTCTTGTGTGTAATTGCGGAGGGCGCGGAATGCGGAGCTCGGTTCATTCCCATATATCAACCACTTAGGGGTCTGATAAGTGCCCATTTCATGTTAATGCACACTTCCACTGGTGACGGTTCAAAGCTGTTTACCCTGGTAGTGGTAAATGCTGGGACAGACTGGGTTTAGATAATGTGCTGTTATTTGAATACCATTTGAGGTGTATACATGTACATAATTACATGTAGGATAAATACTTCTTTGGCAGTTTGAAGTAGATGGGTGTTATTCATTATACAGACCTACTTTTTGAACTTGAAAGGAGCTACATGTATAGGCCTACACTGAAAAAGATGATACACTGACTATTTTGGCATTGGATATTAAATGGTTTTATGCATAGAGAGTAATGCTTACTTTATATCATCGTCTTAATGAATTCTCTTTTCAACTCTCTCTTACATCACACTTCCGTTGGCAGGCATTTTAATCCATCGATTTCCCGTCACTTTTAATTGAAACTTTAGACGTTGTGATACTCTGTTTGAAGTGAGCTTATTCGTTAATTCTGCGTATATGTATAGACTATCACAGCACCATATCACCAGGTATAAAACACGGTTCTATGAGGACTATATACATATATAACTTTACACTCTGGATGTCTTTTCAATTCAGGTAGCATGGGAAGCAAAATAGGCAGAGAGTTGAGAAAAAGACGACGTCTCAGTATCAAGCCCTGCGGAAGGCCAGTAAAAAGCCACATCTCCTCATGTTTAGATCTGTTGGCTTCACTGAGGGTGTGAAGGCAGGGGCTCTGGCGTGCGTGCCTTGAAATGGCTTATTTCCCCCTGTTATTCTATTGCGTTTGAATAACCTCATATCAATAATCAACACTGCCGATAAAAATCCAAAATGATCATCAAAAACATCAATCGATTTTCCCCGCTGTGCTGTGCTATGGCGGTGGTGGTGGCGGTGGCAGTGGCTTTGGCTGCTGGAGTTGGGCCGTGGGCGTCCTTCCTTTCCACGCGTGCACCCCTCCCCTCCAACCCCCTCACACACCCCACCCCTACTGAGAGCAGTTTTCCATCGTTTTATCGCGGATGAATAGAGATCTAGCCGCCGTCCTCGCACGTCGACCAAAGCCCACCGCCTCAGGCCTCCATAGCTGTAGGGCTGTGCACGCATCCTCACCCCTCCCCCCACCCATACACACACACACACACCATCGTCCTACATACAAGCGCGGCTGCAACCTGCAGTAACCACCTCACCATTATAAAACCCCTCCTCACAACCACCACCATACGTCTCAGCAGAACAGCAATCAACACCCATATAAGTCACATGTACATGCCTACCGAAAGTAGAAGCATCTCAAGGAAAACACATGCTTGGTTGCATAGCAGTGGACACACATTGGTACACCATACGTGTGTATCTGTGCACACCCTTCCCTGATAAAAAAAACCTACCAGCATACATGTAGGCCTACACACCAAACATATCACATCCAACACTCTAGACCCAACCAACCTACTTGCATAGTAATACCCCGTCTATATCCAGCCACCCATGCACCACTAGCGCTCCATCCGCGGCCATTTCCAGCGGCAGTTCGCACGGCGGCAGGCTGTAGGGTGCTACTGTAATTGGTGGTTTTCTAGCTGCGCCCCGACTGCTCTCCCCCAGCTCGGCCAGGAGCCAGGCTTGGCCGTTTCCCGGCGCACGACACATGTTATTTAACGTATTTACCCACCGCCCTCGTACTGCCGACATTTTACCAACAGGAGAAGTATGAATCGGGGGAAACAGAAGCAGACGACTTTTGGATTAAAGCCCGAAAAGCGCGGCGAAAGTTTAAAATCAAAGAGGAATCAATGCATGCACTACATGATGCGGGGGTGAGGGTGGGGCAGGGGCTTACCTGAATCTGCTGGGTAAACAGCTACAATGTGCCAGCGTCTCATGTAAACAAACACCACCAAAAGCCCAAAGCAGCAGGTCGCGATACTATGCCTCTGTCGTATGAATAAAATATGCAATTTGAAGGCGCAAACATAGCCATATGGCGTCCAGGGTGCTACTCCATAATAACCATTACTGTACTGAACGTCTAAAGTTACAGGTGTGATTATATTACCACCAATCTCCCTTCATACAGTCATCATGTGGACTGGAATATGAACAAAAATGACACGATAATAACTCACCCACAACTATTGACTGAGTTTCCACCATATGGGTCCATTTGCGACCTAGCCTTATTCTCGGCAATACGGATTGACATTATAATTGGCGCTGTATACATCTTGGTAACGCGCCAAATCTAGCAAATAAACCGGGTGCCAGTTCAGATCACCATTCATGAGATTCACCCTTTGCCAAGTACCTTGCGGCTTGGAAAATGACAAATTAGAGACACTGTGCCCAATGTTTACACCACAAACAGGCCACTGCGCTCCAGGCCCGCCAGACCACCACCAGTGGGGTGATGGCGGCACAGCTCGGAGACGTGCGGTGATGAAATATAAGAGGAGTGAGGTTATTTGTCAGAATATTGATCATGCAGGAAAGTGTAATGAGTCCTTTATAAGGGAGCGGTAAAACGCCGGCGGCTCCTATACACATGTGGTGGGGTGGTGGTGCGTGTAGGGTGTAGCCATCAACAGAATACCACAATGTGTGTGGGCTTAAATGTGTTTAGCTCCTCCATTCAGGCAGCTATAGCAACATGAAGCTGAAGGTCTACCTACGTGCAGGACGTGCGCACATATTAAATGTGCTACCCTTATTCATTGTAAGATCATGGGGAATTAATGTGTCCATAATATTCATGTTATCACCCCCCTCCCAGCATAATTATTTACCCATTGATATTATACTACTTCAATGTAGGAAGTAGATTTAAAGGGAGTAGCTTTTTTTTTATTTCCATGGACAAATAGTGAGTATTGAGGTAGTGTGTCTAGACACAACTTCCCCGTTTCAAAGTATAAGGGAGAGCATGCATAGAACAGGCTCGCCTTCCTTCAATTTCCCTCTTTTCTATTTACATCATGCTGATACACATGTATGCTGCTTATCACCAGCCATATTCTTATGTCACTAAGTACTAATAGTAACACATGTTTGAATACTACTTACATACCTCATAATTGGGAAACAACCTAGTAATTCAGTGTTGTGCACCAAACCGATCCAGTAACGTGAGACCAGCTGTATCTGTCAGGCGACGATGTAGCTCATTAGTAGAGCATCCACTTCGCAATAGAAGGCCCCTGGTTCAGTTCCCAGTCTCTACAAAACGCTTTTCTGACACTGTGTCCTTCACAGTTATAATTCGCAGCATGCCCCATATTACTTACATGCCCCATATTTGTATACTACTTACATTCCCCATATTTGTATACTACTTACATGCCCCATATTTGTTTACTACTAACATGCCCAATATTTGTATACTACTTACATGCCCAATATTTGTATACTACTTAATGCCCCATATTTGTATACTACTTACATGCCCAATATCTTTATACTACTTAATGCTCCATATCCCTATGCTACTTACATGCCCCATATTTGTAGACTACCTACATGCCCCATAGATCCGTATACTACTTACATGCCTCATATTCGTATAGTATTTAATGCTTCATATCCCTATACTACTTACATGCCCCATATTCATGTACTACTTGCATGCCCCATATTCGTATACTACGTACATGCTGCATAGATCCCTATACTAGTTACATGCCCCCTATTGATATACTACTTACATGCCCCATAGATCCCTGTATGCCTACTACTTACATGCCCAATATTGGTATACTACTTACATGCTCCATATCCTTATACTACTGACATGCTCCATATTCGTATAGTACTTACATGCCCCATATTCATGTACTACTTACATGCCCCATATTCGTATACTACTTACATGCCCCATAGATCTGTATACTACTTACATGTCCCATATTCGTATACTACTTAGATGCCCCATGTGCTGTACATTCTTGATATAGTTCCGGGGGGCTCTTAAAGTTTGCAGGTCTTTGTTCCCAAGAGATGCACTTCAACAAGATCAAATTGTAGTCCTAACAAACGTCCTTTTATTCTATAAATCTACAGTATAACTCACTGGGCAGCTGGCCTGGGAGCCAATGGTCAGTGTCTGTACGACATTTTAAGAGGGTTTGCTTAACCCTTTGAGGACGAGCAAAAAGTGTTATGGCTAGCTGTGGGGACGAGCATTTTTGCAGGAACTTCCTGTAAGGACGAGCCATTGCTGAAACCCATAGAGTTATGATGACTATAATTATAGTCGATGCTCGTCCTGCCATGGCATCGACTATAGTTGATGCTCGCCCAGCCATGGCATCAACTATAGTTGATGCTCGCCCATAAAGGGTTAACTTGCCATTCTGTCCTGTCAAGCGATCAGCAGCAAGCTGCGTGCAGATTGGTCAATACGATGGGGCCTAATCCAAATGGTACATGTATATCACTTCCATGTACTTTATTAGCATACCAGCAGCTTCGCTGCAGGGGATACTAATACCATACTAAGACTAAGTGTGAACATTTGGTACCTTTGGGTGTGCCGTGAGAAGAAAGTTGCAAAAACAACATGGCGCTGGGCGGGAACGTGACCACCGGCCAGAACCCAACAAAATCGCCTCGGGTGAAATCCATTATGGGAGCAACATCGTTATTAATATGGTCCTAACCAGGCCCGTAACTAGGGGGGTTCGTTGTTTCGAACGAACCACCCCACCTCCCTGAAGGAGGAAAAGTGTTCCACGCTAGCTGACTGGGAAGAAGACATAATTGTCTAAATCTCCTTTTTTACGGCTTATCAATCGGACAATCATTAAGGATTCTAGAGAGAAAACTATGAAAGATTAATTAGATACCCAAAATTGATTTTTCTCTTTAACTATATCACACAAAGTTCCACCTCATATTAGAAAAGCCCAGTTCCACCATTAAAATTATTGTGTCAAGTTCCACCATATCCAAAAAACGAACCACCCCGCGAAGAGGGCTAGTTACGGGCCTGCTAACTACTGACATCTCCCATGTTCATATACTACTTAGGTCTGTATGTCCCTTATTGGTATACTACTGACATCCTCAATATTCATATACTACTTAGGCATATGTCAATTCTTCGTATACTACCCAGGCCTATGTCCCTTATTGATATACTACTGACATCCCCCATACTCATATACACATGTACTCCTTAGTCCTATGTCCCTTGTTGATATACTACTGACATCCCCCATACTCATATACTACTTAGGCCTATGTCCCTTATTCGCATACTACTGACAACCCCCAATATTCTTATACTACTCAGGCCTATGTCCCTTATTGATATACTACTGACATCCCCTATACTCATATACACATGTACTACTTAGGCCTATGTCCCTTATTGATATACTACTGACATCCCCGATATTCATATTCTACTTAGGCCTGTATGTCCCTTATTGGTATTCTACTGATATCCCAGCCCCCCCCCCCCCTCAATTTATGTACTACTGAGGCCTATGTCCCTTATTGATACACTACTGACATCCCCAATATTCATATTCTACTTAGGCCTGTATGTCCCTTATTGGTATTCTACTGATATCCCCCAAATTCATATACTACTTAGTCCTACGTGTCTCTTATTGGTATACTCCTGGCATTCCCTATATCCATTTACATGCATGTACTGCTGAGGTACACATATCCCTTTTTGGTATATTACTAACTTCCCCAATATTCACATACGTGTGACATTCCCAATATTGGTATACTAATCCGAATTGGAATACTCGATACTACTTACAAGTCTCATTCAAGTACATCTTACAAGTCCATACAATGTACAGGCTCTAGCCTCTATCCCCGGCGGTTAAAGAAAAAATAGTGTTATTCTGTGTGAGGATGCGTTATACGGAGTGAACTCGACATTGGTCTATTCTGTAGACACACCTTATTGTTATACTACTTACATTCTCATATCGGTAGACTACAGTCTACTGTAACTGGATGGGTTTTGGGATATGTATCATTAGTTGTGAGTAGTATAAGGAGTTGGCACATTGCCACAGGGTGTGGGTAGCGTCCACGTGATAATTTGATTGTGGTAAAGCTTGTGGTACCTATGATTTTCTCATACCACGACACTATTTACACAACCAGTATTGGTATAGAAATAATCAACCCATTATTGGTACGATAGTGTATAACTCTAATCGCCGTATTAGATACTGCTTTAAGATATCACACATTCGCATACGGTTTCACCCATATTAAATAGCACATTAGAATTAAATCTTTGTTTTTAGAGAACATTTCGGAATTACATGCTCAATGTATGTCGATACTTAAATATTTCAAGTTATACACTTACATTTTACCTTTGTACCAAGTCTTTCTATTTGAAGTAACAAAGTCGAACACTAAATAAAGAGAAGTTTATTTTGCTACTTGAACATTTCGTTACCGCCTGCATGGGAGTTCATTATCACGTGTACAATGACTGCGTGTGAATATTGAGTTTATAAAAGCAGAAATGCCCTGGCATATTAGAGGCAGTCATGATGAGCCTGCTGGTCTGTATAACGTGTGTGGACGGGGCGTCATGGAGACATCGGTGGACTGATCATCAGGCAGTGGAAGATATCATTTTCAAAAGGTCACGGCAATGAAGGGGGAGAGCGGGCATCAATACCAGAGGTGTCAGTGTGTGTTAAACCCGGTCTGACAGTCGTGGTGACACTGGTAGCTTTCTGGGCGCTGCCACACTGCTCGTCAATAGGAGGCAGGGAGGTGTTGGGAAGGGTAGGAGGGAGGGCGGCAGGCCATGGAGCCGGGCTTTTAATAGCGGGCTTGGCGACACCCTGCAGCATATGGAAACTGACGCATTTGCTCATTAATTGGTGACTGGGTGGCTGATGGTGCCGTGCGTCCTCCCGCCCAACTTAACCCATTGTCGTCTGCCACTCGATAAAGTTCCCGCCAAAATCACTTAAAAGCTTCTCGGCTCTTGTGAGGCGGGTGGGCGGGGTGGTGATCGGAGACTGGAAGCGGAGGCCGATTACTCAGCGGCCGTGTCAGGCCGGATCCAACAGGGATATGGCCGTAAAATCCCTGCTATTTTGGGCTCGGCACAAACGTCAGAATTTTCATGGCGCGGATCAAAAGTGGCGTCGGGCAGGGTTGGGCGAGGATTGGGGAAGTGTGAAGGTTGAAGCAGCCCGTGGCTGCGCCAGGCGGGTTATAGCGTCACCTCAGAGCTGGGGGCGAATCCCCGCCACAGGCACCGCGCCCCACCGCAACCATCTCACCTCCGTGTTGGGGCTGCAGGCGAGCACCCTGCTGAGAGCAGCCCGCACCAAACATCACAACTCCATTAGAGTCGGGCCTGCTCTAGGCTGGCTGCCGGCAGCCATCTGGGGTCGTGGATCCACTAGCCCTTCTCGGGCAGCGTCTCAGCTCCTCTGGCAGCGCCACCAGCGCCACCAGCGGCAGCAGCAGCAGCGGCCGGAAGCTGGCCACCTAATTGCACACTTTCTTCCCGTGCTGCCACCAGGCGGCGTGCACAGCGCTTGGTGAGCTGCTCGCGGCTTAGACGAGCCCGGGGGCACCTTGCTTCCGGTATCACGTCGACGCCACCCTGCCGGGGTATAGGCAGGAGGTTATGGGAGGGGAAACAGACTGAGGGGTAGGGGGCTGGTGTGGGGACAGAAAAAGCAAAGCAACGATGACGGCTGTGCCGCAGCAACAGCAGCTGAGGCGCATTCACTATAGGGCTCCACTATAGAGCCCCTTAGGGATGACACCACTTACCTGCCTCCCTATACTACATTAGACACACACGCACCCCCACTAACACACACGTCACTGCCTGTCACACACAGTCACACACAGTCTCGCCGTCACCAGGCAGCCACTGCAGCAAGGCCAAACCAATCTACTCTAAATTGAATTGATTTCATTATTAGCGACGTGCATTAAGACGCTCCACACACCCAAATGGCTTTGTGGTGGGACGGGTATAGAAAGGGGGAGGGGTACACGTCTCACTGCAGGGAGGAAGAGGGGGTAGGAGAAAGGGACTGATACTGGGAGGTAGGGATAATAAGAAGGACAGAATGAAGGAGAGAGGGAGGGGAGGAAGGGATGGAGGAAGAAGGAAAACAATAGGGCATCGATGGGGGAATTTAAAGAGGGAGAGGAAGGAAGGATTGGAAGAGGGAGGCCTAGAAGAGGGAGGGGATGATAGGAAGGTGGGGAGAGGGAGGAGGGGGAGAGGGAGGAAGGGAGAGGGAGGAGGGACATGAGGATACAGAGGACCGGTAAATGACCGAGTGACAGAGCGGGTGCTGGGAAGATAGTGAACAGAAGGGGTGGAGTAGAGAGGAACGGATGGGGATGAAAAAAGAGAGAAGAGAGATATGGGGTGGGAGGGAGTAGACGTGAACTAAAGGGGCCATCTAATGCTGCCTGCCTGCAGCCTGGCCCTGAAAGGCCTGAAGGTTGAAAGCGCGGTTGGTCGGGTGGCTGGCTTCCTGTGCGGTGAGCAGAAAAGGTGCGCTTTCAGTGACTTCCCCTTCCCTACCATACCCTGGCCTCAGCACATGCACTCCCCACCTCTGTCAACCCTCCCCAGCATGCACTACCCCTCATACAGAGAGACGCCTAGTCCGCTTGATGTGCCGTGACGTGACGTGATGGAGGAAGCCACTCACCCCGGCCCCATGTCAAATGACTTAACAGGCGGCAGTTTGCCCGCGTTAATAGATCTGAGCGCCGGTCCACACAACAAGTGACGAGCGCCCACCAGATTGCTGTTTCCGCCCAGCACAATCTGGCTTTGCCGACCGGTCGCCGTTCGATATCTATTAGGCTGCGGCCTCTGCACGTAACCTTGACGTTTGCAAGCACATCTCCAAAAGGCCCCGCCACAAAAGTAACCGGTGCATTTTTATTTAAGTAGTGATTTTCCCTGGCGCTGGCTCAATAGTCGCCTAATCAGTCGCCACGCCCGGCTCCCCCACGTCGGGCGCCCGAGCACGACTTCCTCCTGCAATCACTTAATGAGCAAATGTCAGCTTTTTTGTCGCCACCCTCATTGGTACATCCTTTAGTCAACATTGGCGACAAAAGTAGAAGCGACTCACGCATAAAGACCCAATGACTCACTTCACTTGTGTGGTGGCGACCAGTGCCCGCCCCGGGTTCAGACCCAGCCCGCCCCCTTTGGCTCCTCCTGGCCTCACTTAAGTAATCAGGCAGCCCGGGGTGACGCGGTGACGACGCCCAAGTCATTTTTATCAATCAGGGTGTCCTATTGTGAGTGGCACCGTGCGGCCAGCAGCTGGTCTCCTCCTGCTACCAACACAGTGATGTGTGCGTGCCATCTCTGCCCCATAGCCACCCTGCACACCAGGGTGGTCACGGGGAGGCATGGGGCAGGAGCAGACAGGCCAGTTAGAGGCATGCATCAGGTATAAACGTGGACTGGGAGGGGGGAGAGCATTACAGAAAAGAAAAAAGCTCCCGACACCAGAGAACGGCTATTGTTTCATAAAGAGACGGCGTGTGACTGAGTGCCATGTGAATGGATAAGTATAGCTCTTCACTGTAATTAGTTACAGTGTCTGACTCTAAATCACATGCAACGTGTGCAAATGTGAAGGTCCCTGCCTCATCACTTCTTGATATATTCTTGTAGACATTCTGTGTGTATAAAGATTATATACATTTGGTTCATTGTATGACATCTAGTCTAAATGAGACCGGCAACGTTTCAATTATTAATACAAAATATTGTTACATTGTCTTTCATTGGTAAAACTGCGCTTTAAATTGACAGTGCGGCAATTATATTTGTCAATCTTATGTAACCTATAATCGTCGAGTGATTGACTGTCTTGCTAGATAGAAGCCACAAGTTTGGTGACAAACCAGACCCGACTATCTGCAATTATCGCTCACCCCCGTTGCCGCGGGGTCACCCATTTGTCAACACGGAGCGGATCCGGAACAATATTATTGTAGCCAAAGTGCGCATGTCAGGCGGGGCCTGGCGCGGGGCACAAAGGACATTACGGGAAGCGGGGACCGCGCCATTTTGTGGTAAATCTTCTACCGCTTTAATGGGTCTCCGACAGAGAAGAGCTCCTCTCTTAGAGGCATGACAACGGCCGCCAATTGCTTTGTCTTCAAGTCACGCGCGCCACAGAGAGTGAGTTACTCAGCATCATTACCTGGGCGCCTTTCGCGGCTTCAAGAAACATAAATGTAAGTGCTTTTCAAATGGGAAAAGGAGTTTAACACCGGCGAAAATATGGGAATCATATCGGTGCATAGAATCTCTATGTACTGGCATTACCATACTCCTTGTGTTGATGAAAGTGCCCTTACACTTTAGAAGGAGCACAATAGGTGTTTGTTGAATTCAGCTAGAAGGTTACGTCCCACTTTATAGATTGACAATAGAAGTACAAAACTGAGAATGTAGTTATAAACGATAAGAAGTATACATTCAAGCACATTGCACGATGATTAATTTGAAGGAGGAGCTGCTTGTTTGTACATGATGGAGGGTTCATTACAGACCTCTCAGTGTAATAGTGAAAAGGTCTTAGCTCTACCTTCTTTATCTGTCTTATTTACCGGGTATTGAACGCCGGGATTCAAAGGCACAGTTTACATTGTACCCACTGCGTTGAGGTGATGCATCAGTGAATGTGCTGGATTAATCGTGCTTTTAAGTGAATATTTAGCTATCTATGAATTTAGGTTTACTTCCGCACAGTGCTATATGTCTCAAGTTCAACTCTATATGCAGTATGCCGTATACGTGATATAGCTTGATATAGAATTCTATTCCATCCAAATACCCACAATAGATATGAGAATTAAGCTGCGACGCATGGAATATATACCTCAGACCACGTTGGGAGCTAGGGAGGGGGGGGGGGGCTGTGGGCACCTCTTTGAGATTGTGGGCGCGTGTTGTCGTAAAAACAACCCCAGGAGACGGAGGCACAGACCACCGTCTCCATACAGAATCACAAAATGGCGGCCGCAGTCCGCATACATAAATACGCAGGCGGCGGTCACCTGTAGATGGCGCTCTGGAGGGATGCCCTTCTTTGACCTTTGACCTCGGCGTCTGCAGCAGGCGGCAGGCAGCGTGTGGCGGCTCCTGGCGGAGAGGACAAACAGCACACATTAGGTGTCTGCTAATGCCTCCCCAGCCGGCTGGCCTCTCGGAGCCTACATACACACAGTCCTCGTCCGATCGATGAACTCTCTAGCAGGGGAGGATTGAAAGGTAATGCACGGCGCATGCGCGGCAGGGCCCTGGGCGATAATGGGCGGAGAAGGGGCCCGGCGCCTGGCGGCGAGTGGGTGTCAGGGGAGCCTGGGGCACAGTGTGGGTCCGTGGCAAGGTGAACAGCTATATGGACTCGTAAATGGACCACGGTCCCAAGATCCGCCCATATACGGCACTAAACCAGTGTAATACTACTGCTCGGGGCCCACGACCAGGTTAGCCTGGCAGGCTATGGTACCTCATACAAGCTACATTATATTCCACATATGCACTCTTAGTAGTCCCGGCAACACCTTCATAATGTATTACTACAGTACCTGTATGCTTCACTGCTATGACCCAACTAAAGACACCATAATTATTATTCTCGAGCAACATTATGCTTACAATGTGGTTAATGTGATATGCTAACCCCGAGACACTAAGAGATAAATTGTGCGTTGGTGAGATGACATTATGCATGGAAAACACATGCATTATTAGATACCTATAACGAGATGATCCCCTGTTTTATTATTTTTAATCATTCGCATGTCTTTAATGATTCAGATAATAAGCAGCATACATAGTACCCTCCAGATTACCATATTAATTCCATACCCTATCCAGGTTGATATTCATAACTGCTTTGATTTAACTAAGAGACGCTGGTTGTTAAATTATTAAGCCTAGTTTAATATTCCATCTATTTGCAGACGGGACCATCGTTGCATTGGGATTGGGTGGCCTGGCCCAAACCAAAGGCAGCATTGATGAAATGCATTAATAATGTAGGAGTGAAATACAAACAACCGGAGAGAGAGGCAAACCCCAAACCCGTAGTCTATCTAATTAAAGGGGCGACCACTTTGATACCTTTCCGTCCATTCCCTCATAATCCTCCAACATTGGAGGCTCGGCAGTTCAAAGGCGCGCTACCTGAGGTCTAGAGTGCAGACGCGCGGCTGTCTTTGACCCAATGATCTAAGCAAATGAATTGGCACCTTATCGGCATGATCTCTTTGTCGATCCTAAACAATCTCAGTGGAGCGATCCGATTAATACAAAAGCCTCAGTCAGTTAGAGGTCGCTGTCACCGTGCCAGACTTGTTCAGTTCACACCATCTCCATTTCGAAACCAAACAAGGACAGGGATGGAAATCAGTTCTAAAGGGTTCTAAAGTGGTCTTCCGTGGGAAAGATCGCTGTATACCAGGTACGAGTGTGCTACATTTAATCTATTTCGGCGCAATACCTTCACATGCAAAGAGGTGGCACCAGTATAGACTGTTATTACCCGGTATGCAGATTGTGATGAATTCATAATGGCCCATTTAAGCGCAGGGATCTCAAATAAGCACAGGTCTCGTTTAAGCGCAGGCCTAAGACCCTCCTGAAACCCAAAATCTTTAAAAGGACTCATACAAGCGCAGGTCCCTGTATAAGCGCAGGGGCTAACAGAGACATGAGATGTATAAGCGCAGGGGTCCTTAAACGGGCCATAACGGGTATGAGTATTTTCAGTAGTATATATATATATATATATATATATATATATATTTGCCTAATTAAGATATATAATTATCGTATATATATATATATATATATATATATTCTGAAAAAAACACGATTTTCCTACTAGATAACCATACACCTCAGGATGAAGCTTAATAAAGGAAACTGTTCTTGTATCTGACGTTAGAAACATTATTGGGCTTGTGCACTACTTCATACCAATACTGCGGAATGCATATATTTCGTGTAGAAAGAAAGACCAACGCGCTGTATTCTCAGACAATGGTGTCGCATCGCATGTGTCATACCAACATGCCAAACACCTTCATATAGTTGTACGTCTATCCCCCAACGCCATGGCAAAATGTTTGCTTTAACAAGAAATGCATGAACGACTAATTCATGAATATATATCCAGTACTCTTTGCAGACAATACCTTCCTCTCCCTTTGTCTACGGCAAGTCATATCTCGAAGGATTTTCGGCAACTGACGATGTATTTTTTAAGATCTCTACTAAGATTTACTTATCTCCCAATGCACCTAGGGCATATAGGTGTCCAATGTATTGCCCCTCAGCATGGCTTTGATGTGTTAGAGTGTCTTAGGTTGTGGCTTCCCGGCCTTAGTTTCTTGTGGATCCTTTGTAGTGGTGAGGGTGGGAGGGCCTGCCCTAGCACTACGAGATTTGTGGTTGGAACAGCACAGATATGCTACCCTTGAGCTGCCTTTGAAGTACTCAGAAGACGAGGGAGGCAAAAGGAGCTCCTCAACAATGCCTGTACTGCTGTGAGAGCCCGTGTGTGAGAATGAACGTCTCATGTCTCTGTCTGTAGAATATGTACACTACAGTTGTCTATCGCCGCCTCCTGTTAGAGCAAGGTGCACTTTATTTATCCCCCTGACTGTCCCTTATTGCAGCTCATCAACGAGCACTAGGCAGACTTTTCTCGTTATCATTGAGTTACTCGCCTCATTAAGCACAATTGGGCTGATTCCCCGTCTGATTATACCGAGGCGGCCTAATATCTGTAATGTGCTAAGCGTATCCCCCCTTTGTTTTGACCCGTTAATATAGTGCCTTCGACAATTATATTACTGCAATTGAAGAATCAAAAAGCAGTTGGTTGGAATTGGCCAAGTTTGGCCGTGGCATTTAGGCCTTCCCTGAACAGATGAAAACTTGTCTTAATGGCACGTCGGTGGAGATAATAGAACTATTAGCTGGTGAGCTGCTCATTAGAACAGCCAACGGGCCGCCAACATTCAACTCACAGCGAGCAGCTCCAAAAACCAACTTTCTCCCAAAAGGCTAAATTGTGTCATTGTTATCGGGCGCCATTGCATTTGGCACTGGTGCAGTGTAAGAGGGGAGGCGGGTGGTGGGTGCTGGTGGCAGGGTAGGGGATGGCGTCAGTAGAGATGGCATGATGGATGGTATAAGCCGTAGTAAGCTAACATCTTGAGGGAAGCCTTGTGAGAAGCCATTTGAAGAAGTAACCCAACTGGTAATACACTTCATATAATTTATTATATTTATTGATATATCATTAATAAAGTATGCTGAAATGTTCATTGACCATCCAATGTCAGTGGAGTAACATATGGTCTCATTCCAATATATAGGTTTTATATTACACAGAGAGAAGAAGTAGGATCACTGTAACTCTCAAATGAGAGTCCAGCCACGATCACTGAGGTAACTCTCCCCACAACTCTAAAGCGACTCCCAATCATTAGGGAGTCTTAGAACATAGTCATTATAGAGTCATTATAGAGTTATTTTAGAGTCCTGCTAATGTTAAGGAGTCACGTTAGAGTCCTGGGGAGAGTTACCTCAGTGATCACGTCGGGAGTCACAGTGATTCTTTTCTGTGTGTAGAAGAGACAAATTTGATTGACGGATTGCGGTTATTTTGACGGATGAAGTGCAAGTCTTGTACAAACAAAAATAGATGTTTAAACAGAACCATGAATTCGAACTTGGAAAGAGATACATTGTACAGATAAATATACATGTACTGCAGTTCATCCAGTAGGTCCTGATGGCATTCCATATGTACACGTGCCTTATAATACCATTCACCAAGTGAAGCCACTGCTTCTGTTGACCATTGCAGCCAGCCACCAGCCGTGATGCGCTGACGGTGACCCTCTGTCAGTGGGTGGCAGGGCCAGGCTGGTGGGCAGTATAATGAGCTGACCGGGCGTGAGGCCGGACGCCGGGCCGGCGGCGGCGGCGGCACGGGGCCGGAAGCAGCTGGAGGGGCGACATGGGCGGCCAGCAGGTTGGGGGTCGGTACTGAGGGCCGCTGGGGTGGAGCCGCAAAGGGCAGGGCAGCAGTGCGCTGCAGGTCGGTGTGGGAGGTCGGGGTGAGCTGCTCTAGGAGCTGCTCAGCGGGCACGAGGCGGTCAGGTGAGGCTAACTGGCACTCTCGTGCACCAGGGTAGGTGTGAGTAGAAGGAGGAGCAGCTCAGGGTGATGAGGGCAGGGGTGAGGTAGCGAGCAGGGTGGATGTTGAGGGTGTCAGGACTTGAAGGTGGGGAGCTGTGACGAGACGGGAGTGGACCCAGGGGTGGACAAGCAAATGGTGCAAGGGGTGGAAGGGTGTCGTATGGGTCAGTAATTAAAATGCTTCCAACTGCCACTGTCCAAATCGTATAGTTACAAATAAGGAGGTGAATAGTAGAGAAATGGGGCCAGAGGAGGTCGGCTCAAGTTGATCTATCTGTACAAACCATGAGTTTACAGCTTGAAGTATTTGCTGATCTCAACAATCCCACTGTTCAAGAAGAATTCCTTTAGTTAATAACTATAGCATGTTTCCTCATTAATTATAACTGCATCTTTCCCCAGTGTGCTCTGTTCAAAGGGCAGGTCCCAAGGACATGGGGTTGCGTTCCTAAATCAATATTCGACACTGGAATCGATGGGTCTGAAACCTTTAGGGCCTATCTAGGATGTCAGTGGTGGTCTGACCAAGCAGGGACAAAAGTCACCTTTAATGAGGCAGAGGATGACTGGCACGGAGTGTTTCCTGGGACCCATCCACAATGGGTCCATACAGCCGAGGGGCCCTACCCCCAGGGGGTAGTGGGGGTGGTGCATGGCGGGGAGGGCCCGGGCCCCGGGGCCGATCCCCTACTTGTTTATCCACGCAGCTAATCCCTACATTGAGGCTGTAATCGTCCAATCTGTAGCAGACTGGGCGATAATACGGGACATGGAGGCCATCATTAGGGGAGGTGACCATTGTGAGGGGCCACGTGCACCACCAGCGCAGCTACATGGGGTCAGGTTGGTTTTTTTATTCTGAGGTTGGAGGGGGGCAGTTTTTTTATTCTGAGGCTGGATGGGTGGCAGGTGATGGCATGGGTAGGGGCGGGGTTGTCTGTGGGGTGACATGAGGTGTCATATGTGCATGTTTAACTATCAGAGTTTTGTGCAACACACTAGATTCCCGATGTAGTCTTAATGATTTGATAAATATATGAACAGATAGGCTAGGTGGCACAACTCTGCCTAATATATCTTTACCTCAAATCTCTTATCGACTTATCCACTTCCCTCCCACAAAGTCAATAAATAGGGAGTGACCAATTTATAAGACCACATGTGAACTTAGATTACCCGCCCACCCCCCCCCCCCCCCCCCACTTGCACTTTAACTCCAGGGCCCTACCGATCACCACCTTTACAGCAAGGAGGGCGACCAAAAAATAATGAATGTGTCAGTTATTGTGTCTCTGGGGTAGTTCCTAATTAATGAGTGTGAAGTGGTGGGTGGGGCCTGGGTGACAATGGTGGGTGTGGCCGGGTGACGGGGAGGGCGGTGAGGCAGCCCGGGGCCCGTGTCAGGGAGGCGGCTGGAGGGGGAGGGAGGGGGAGGAGGCTTCAGCACAGATGTAAACCGCCATCCAGCTCACAGAGGCTAAGTAGGTCGACAAGAGTCACCTCTCCTTGAATTAAACCATTTTTTGTAACATAATGGTATTGTTCTCAAGACGATTAATGGGATATATGAGAGAATGGCTAGCAATCGTTTATATTCCTTCTTCCTTTTCTTAAATTGTGCCTTTCCTTGCACGCAAGCTACAACGCCCGACTAATTGGATTAATATTCCAAGGTGATATTAAAGACTTCTCGTTGATCGATAATCCGATATTGATCTGTTGGTAAATCCCCATGCAAACTGAAATCACAGAGATCCAGGTTCTTAGATCTGCAGGAGAGTTCATTGGTTACCATGGCCACAAACTATCCCACCCATGTACTATAATAAGCATATTTCCCAGCGCAAGGGCACTTGGGTAAACATCTTTTCATATAATATTATGACGTACCATGCGTTTAAACTGCTATATATTAAGGCCTTAAACTGATTGAGCTGATGTCCCGGGCTGATGTGCCTTTCCCGCAATCGTTAGACAGCATACAATGTTTTCTACACTAAACTGCTTTTAATATATTTGAAAATACAGGGGCGGATTTAGGGGGCGGACTCAGCGCACGCCCCTGCCCCCTTTGTCATAAGATTTGAGAGATTTCTTTAAGGGAAAAATATTTGCGCCCCCCCCCCAAAAAAAAAAACAACCAGCACGCCTCTTTTCAAAGCCCTGCAGCCGGTCCTGAAAATGGGAAGGAATAAACGAAGAAACAACGTAAGAGGAGAAAAATAACTTTTTATAAACTCAGTCGATATGTCGGCCTGTCAAACGTCTATAGTGTGCGATTCCCCAACCTTCCCCCCCATGGTGCATCTCCAGGTGATCCCCGCTGGCGCCACCAAGTAGCAGAGGGGGGAAGCAATGTGTCGGCTTCAGGAACCAGCCGAGGGTTCTTAGAGTCTGATCCATTTAAGGTGTGACAGCAAAATAATGGGATTTTAATAGAATAACTATGGCGTTGTTTGTGTAAATGACTTCAAGAACAAAACCGGCGGTCAGAATGAACTATATATTCTAATACCAAATAATTTGCGATTATACGAGATTTCTGATATTTCATTTTTTTCAACGTGATATTTCCCAAGCCTTGATTTTAAATACATGTATAATGAATAGTCGTATAACCCACCCACTTGTATCACATTTACGGACGAATTCAGCAAATGTATCTAGGGGGTGTGTGTAGTGACTGGCATGCATCGAACTATTTGTATGTTATAGATTACATTACGCCGGTAGTTAATTAATCACCAAATGTGTGATACAGTACACCGACACAGCCATGACGAGACAAGGTTGTAATGAGAACAAGTCATGGAATGACGCCTGAAATGAATTAAGGTATCAACACTTCAATTAATAAAAATGATTGGACGCACAAAAGGGCTCATCTCAATGAATTATTGGACAGCATAACGATTTGATTTGGGTGTGGTCAGGCACTGCAGTACCTCGGGTTAACCTGATACAAGTTCCACATCCCATATACTACTTACAGTACTCGGTCAGGGGAGCCGCGAGAGGTGTGAGTAGTATATGGAGTTGTCGCCCCGTAGAAGGGTCAAAAGGCGAGAGTGGGGTAATATACAACTTCCCTTTCTGAATTGTGTGCTGTGCATACACAGTATTGACACCTTGTATATCTAAAATAGATAAAGTGTTTATGTATTTCTGTCATGGGTAATATGTACCTAAGCTACGAATGTACATACATTACCAGGCGTGGGAAGTATGTCGTCATAAACCTTTTTTAGAATGTATGTTAACAAAATAAATTCCAAAGGTGAACTTGATTCAATTGCCGGTAATGAAAGTCACAATGATTTGCTAGCGTGGACGGTGTCCCCTACGACCCCCTCCCACCCTCACCCCTGCCGTGTCATCTTCGTGTGTGCTCCGGGTTTATTAGACCCCCTGATCCTCCCCGCCGTCCTCCAGCACCACCCCACCACACACACTCACAGCCTGCCTCTGATCTGCCCGCCTGCCTCTACAACCGCGTCACCTAGCGTCTCAACGCCGCATTACTGCCGGCGGGACGCCTCTAGATCCCCAATTATCGCTTGGGACGCGGGGAGACAAGCGCCGACCGGGCGCAGCATCTAATTGATAACGTTCATGCCACTTGGCTTCCAAATTGATCTTTTGTTGACATTCACGTCAGCCCGTGTAATCAATGTCGGACTGGATAATCCTCGCGGCCTTGATCCCTCCCCACCCTCCCCGACCCCTCCCGTGCCATGAAGCCTCTGCCTGCACACCCGAGTGGCTGAAGGGCAGAGCTAAGTCTGTGCTTGGAGAGCACGGCCGTGGCCGAGTGGAGGGGATGGGACCACTAAGGGGACTGTCTCACGGGTGCCCAAGTCGCGGCTAACAAGTCGGCGGTCGGACGGTCCCTTTGATGTGGAGGATACACACACATAATTGGTGAGTGTAGCTGCCCCTTGGTCCCCGGGTCTCGTCTCCAGGTCTCGTCCTCGGTCTCGTCTTGTTGTTAGTCCTCACGGGTCAGCTTCCACCACCAGGGGGCAGTCCCATACACTGTCATGGCGGCCGGAAGTGGAGCCCAGGCTCCTTTATAGACGCTAGGGACTGAGTATTTCATGAGGTGGTGGTGATGAGTCACTTAAAATGGAGACCAACTTCTACCCAACTACTTCCATACTGCTCCTCCACTTCTGTACTCCACACCTCTATAGGTTTATCTCCAACCCTGCAAGACCTGCAGGAAGTCCTGAGTTGGGCAAAGTTTGGAGGTCTTATTATTATCATCATTATTATTATTATCATTATTACTATTAGGCCCTATATCAATGATAGGGCACGTTCCCCTCCCCCCTCCCCTCCCCACCCGAATACCTTGTTTTTGTAGTACCCCTGTGACTTCGCAGTTATTCAGTACATGTATCTTTAATCTTCATGATGATAACAACACAACACTAGTCACGTGAACACAGCTGTGGTTAATTACCTCTAGGTATCTGATTAAAGGTGTAATAGATGGCCCCGGGGATGGCCGTGTGTATGGTGTATCTTCATCTCTAGTTGTCAACAGTGACGCCCCTATCCCCTCTTCAGTACCAACATAACTACTGAAGGCCAATGACATGTTGGCGATTGTTTTCACAACCCTCATATCCATTGTTACTGCCAGGATCACGTGTGGATGTTATGTTGTGATATAATCTTAAACCAGCATCACATCACGATACAGTGAGGTGTACACCTTGTACTATACACAATTGGGAACAGCCCACCCAGAGTAAATGTAGGAAGAGTAATTGTCTGAAACATATCTCATTTTTGATTGTATTCATCTCACTCATGTAAAGGATGCACCTCCATTAATTCGATCGTCATCATGCACAATGATCCTTCTAAAGGTAGCATCCTGCATGAGTTAAGTCGTCAGAACCTATTTAGGAGGCGAATAGCTGGAATATTTGAGAAAACACCCCTGTTTAAGCCAATCCTTCGTGTACAATGCTTTATATAGGAACTGATGGATTGACACCCGTAAACTTTACTCTAAATGAGATCGTTCTCTAGTACACATTGCCCATTCACAGGTAACGCAAGAAGAAAAGGCACGTTTTCATTTAAAAGTCAATCACCGAATACCATATCCTCAAGCAACTCACGCACGCTGCCATTCAAACCCAATCAATACTATTTCATTCAATGCTACTCAAACAAGACTCGCGATTTCATTATAAAAACTATTTCATTAATTCAGAATCGATTCACGCACATCCCCATTTCTGTTGAGAGATGTGAATTGGAGAGTTTTCATTCATACTTTCCCAATGCGTCTCGCCGACACCCAGTCGTACTGCATACCGACTAAAATGTGTTTGGTGCGCCTGATCACTGCAGAAGTGGTACAGTGGCACGGGGGGGACAATCGACACCCACTAGTCGGTGAATTCTTTCTCTGGATATTTCAATTTCGTTTTTTAAACGCACTCCAATGTGAGCAATAAGCTGTAAATGAGACAGGGTGGAGTAAAGAACCTTAAAGCGCAGCTTTGTGTTGTACACATATTGTCTACGACGGCTGTGACCCCCGAACATGGCAATCCCCTGTGCTGACCTCCATGCCTCCTCCCCCCATGTGGCTGGTGTGGAGGTGGGCAGGGGGCGGCGGGCGGGCTGTGCCGTGTCGGCGGGCGGGGACGGGCGCCTCACGTGCCGCCAGGTAATCAAGGTCGGCCCCGTATTAATTGTCGGGGAGTGGTGGACAGAAGCGCCGCGGGCAAGGCATTGCGGTGAAGATACCATCTATACCGATTGTCGGCTGCTCGTTCGGACCACAGACAAGAATACCCGCGTCACAACTTTTGATTCACCAAATTTGGTCATAACTTTTAATGTATCAAATTTGATCACTATTGTTCAATTAATAAGATGTGTTATTTCCTTACAGCCACCCCCACACCATCCCTTTACTGGGCACGCGTCAGATTTTGTTATATAGGCCTCTATATCCTAAAAACACACGAGGGTTGGGCCGCTTTTTTGGTCAATGGGCCTGAGGAAACGGAGTCGATAGTGATCTTAATCAGCGGGCAGTGCGCTAATCAGCAGCCGGAGGGCGGCTCCAGGTGTTCGGCCGACAATGGCAGATCCTTGATAAAACACAATATTTGACAATCCGACAGTTGCACCCTGATGTCTATCTCATTGACGGAGACGCAGCACGCTGTCAATGTTGTTACGTCGGGTCTGATAAGCTGCCCTGAACGCGCTCGCTGCGTCCGGTGTTCTCCACCACAACCCGATACCCCCACCCCCCTACAGTGGGCAGCTGGCAGATGGGCAAATGGACCTGCAGGTATAGGCGTCTAGCCGGTTGCATTATCAACCAATGAGAAATTCCCTGGCCTTCACTGCGGAATTCTTAGGGGGCATTATGTAACAGCCTGTACCCATTGTGATTGTTGTATCAGTGCTTATCTCGCTGGTTACCAGATCAAGCAATGGTGCCCCCTACTAAGGAACCTGCAACATCGGTATAGTGAACACAATGAATGCACCCTCAATGTGTCAATTAATGTACCCTCCAACAAGTCAGTTCATATCTTTTTGAAGAGTGGATCCTTGGGTTACCTGGAGGTCTAGACAGACTCTATAGATAGGGTATTGTGGGCGCAGATGGGTCCAGTGATAGGGGTCTCTCCCCAGATGCGATATCCCACGTACCAGATTCGTATATCACCTTCCTTCCGTGATTTATGATGGGGGATTATCTTAGATCGTGAGGGTGTCCTGAAATGGCCTCCATATGACACGGCCTCCATGTGGCGCAGGCTGCAGTCATGACAAGATGACAGACGGTATACCACAGGAAGGGCCATGGTGTACTACAAAGGAGGGAGTTCTGTACCCTCAAACCTACCCATGATAGAAAACACTGTATTATACATTTATGTTTATATTCACACATCTTGATGTCAGGCAATGGGGTTAACATATAGAGAGAGGTGTACACACATTCCGAGATGTACCTCTCATGTCATACATGTGTTAATATATTGTAATCAGATTAAGAGTACACACATTTGTAACTACATAAATCTCGTACGTGATTGCTGATAATGATTCATTTTCATTATATTTTCCCATCTAATTACATCCTCTCCCTGGGGCACTTCATTGAAAAGCAAATAATTTAGACATAAAATTCACCTTAATTACCCCTGATTACCGTCGTTGACCAGGCAGTACACTGATGTAGATCACACACCTTTTCACTAGAGAGTGGGGGAGGGGACAGGGTCACCCTACAACCGTAATTTATCATCACCGTCGCCTCCCAGTGGAGGTCATGGTACTGATAAGGTGGGCGGATGGGGGCGGTTGGTAGGCGGATGGGGGCGGTGGGTGGGAGGGGGCGGTGGGGTCGGCGAGTAGGAGGGGATGAGGGCGGGTGGGAGGGGGTTGGCGCCCTCTCATGTCATGGGAGGGGTACTAATCAGGGGTGTCGTGCGGTTTATCTACTCCATTCAACCCGCGAGCAGCTCGTCATTCATACACACGCCAGTCATTCATCCTCCAACCCCCTCTGCCACCCACCCCCTTAACCTACCCTACTCTATACCCCCATCACTCTTGACCCCAGTCCTTGAGCATACTGAGCCCACCTCAACATCACAAATACCTCCTGCATCACCACTGCCCTCTACTTCACGTCTCCCATTCGGCCTTTTGCTCCGTCACTATTTGACCTTATGCAGCCTGCTCATTCTTTATTACATCTGAGAACTGTAATCTCACACGGCACCCAACCCATGCCCCCAACCCCCCCCCCCTGTCGGCCACCCATGCCCATTTCACTAACCCTCTCCTGTTGGCCACCCATTCATATTCCACTAACCCTCTCTTGTTGGCCACCCATATCTATTTCACTAACCTTTCTCGTTGGCCACCCATGCATACATGTATTTCACTAACACTCTCTCGTTGGCCACCCATGCCTATTTCACTAATCCCCTCTTGTTGGCCACCCATTCTTAATTCACTACTCTCTCTTGTTAGTGGCTCATGCCAATTTCATTAGCCCTCTCCTGTTGGCCACCCATTCTTATTCCATTAACCCTATCTTGTTGGCCACCCACTCCTATTTCACTAACCCTCTCTTGTTGGTCGCTCATGCCTATTTCACAAACCCTCGCTTGTTTGCCATCTATGCCTTTACCACTAAACTCAAGTCATGTTGACCGTCATACCCACATGGTAACGGACATCTATCTAAGCCCTACAATGATAGCCAGAGTTTCTGGGTCCGAGTTATTTAAAATCCCTAAACAGCCTCTAAAACAACCATAAAGCACAGTACTGTTTGTTGACCACCCCTATACCCCGACCCACTCCACTCCTCCTCCATCTCCCCTCCTCCACCCTCCCACACTCCACGTCCGTGGTAGGGCCCCATCACGCACAGCTGGCGATAACATCTAGATCACCTGTTAATTATCCTCATTTCGTCCCAAATTGGACTTGCCAACTGGGAGCTGGGATCATCTGTGTGCACATTAGGGACGGCCACCTCAGATTTCTATTTTTTGTTGCCAGTTGGTAGCAATATTTTATTATCCTGGCCCTTTCACACTTATTAGCTTTGACTCAAGAGGCCTTGGTCATGAACAATGGAATGAATAAATGAAAGGCAGTCTGGGAGTCATTCAACACAGTTCTAATATTGGTGGAGTTAGTAGAGAATGGACTGGTGTCAGTAGGTAGTAGAAGGGGTGTTGGTTTTGCAGACTCGATAGTTGGACATGTATCGTAATACTTCCTCATGCAGTGCAGAGTAAAAACTAAATCCTAACTATGTCTATCGACAGTCAAGCACGTGCACGGTCGTCTAAATAATTTTAGTCTGTTCTTTCATATCTTTCCAAGTAGCATTGCGTAAAGTATAGGGACAGAAAGGTGTAAGTCGAGGCATTGTTTGTACGCCCATGCTCACGTATCCCGCTCCCACTGAGATAGTGACATGTTCCAAGACCCCCGAGGCCCTCCCCTGACCCTGCTTGGCCGGGATCCGTTGGGAGGTGACTTAATTCACACTCTCCTGAATGCAATGTAGGAAGGTGGCCCAACAAGGGGGAGGGGGGAGGATCGTTGGCGACCAACGAGGGTGTGATTCAGATTTAATTATGTTGCGATAACTGCTTTAATTCAGGAGGAAAAGAAGCTGGTCCCAAAGCGACCCGAGTCTTCTTTCTCGCTACAAAAAAACACCCTCGTGGAGTGATTCATGGCCAGTGCTTGATGGGGCTTGTGGGGTGCGGGTGTGCCAATGGTGGTGGGTACTGGAGGGGGCGAGTCTTGTTTGGCCATGCCCGTTAGAGACCGCGCCGTCCCGGGGCGCATCGTTAAGAGACCACCGACCAGTTTCTCTGAGGATTTCACCAAATGGAAAAGATGGCAACAGACGAGGCCATATTGGCGTCTTCACGAAATGGAAAAGGTCACTGGGAACGTGGTTGGTGCTGAATAGTTAATGCATGTTGGAGTGGAAGCGCTGGTGGCTATGGACGATGTTGTGGGTGGGTGTAGGTGAGTGGGAGGGAGGGAGGTGTCGTACGGTATCATTGACGACCGGCGGATCGGCTTGGCACTCGGCCTCGCTAGGGGGCGCTGGGAGCGGTAGTTTCCGGACGCGCGCATGAACCAATCGCAGCTACCGTCTCCCTAGTGACCTTCCGGTCGGCGCGCGCACGCCACGTTAACGCACGTCGGCTGCGAGAGTCGGCATGACTTCACGAATGGATGGGAGGAGGGGGGGTAAGGGGGGGTTGTTACTTGTAGAGTGAGGAGTTTGGATAGCGGGGGGGGGGGGGAGGGGTAGGGGACGGGTGAGGAGGAGCGGCAGGAAATCTTTGGCGCGCTCTGATTACGCCGCTAGAGGTTGGCTCGGGCAGCAGGAACGCACGAACAGCAACTCCCCAGGCCCCACGACTCGTGCTCGCTCCTTCATGAATCCAATCCATTCATTTGGCAGGGAAAATTATGGCGGTAATTAATCGCCGGCAAAACAAGGACAGTGCTCTAAGTTGAGGGCAGGCAATCATACAAGGCGGTGAATTAAAGATGAAGCCGTGCCATGCACTGAATGGTGACTACACCTGCCGGGTTTGTAAGCTTTTACCCTCCTTTTGTTGGCCGCCTCTGCCTGTGTCCAAACGTCATGAATCTTTGCATTCAGGCCCCTCGTGTGGCTTTATGTTGGTCCATTGTGCTGTACTCGCTGCCTTGGTTAATGTAAACGACGGCCGTTTATACCTTCTATGGTCCTCCACACACTACAAAGTGAAGACGTAACGTCATGGGACACTCCTCGCATATAGGTGCGGCAAGGTTAACGTAAAAGACGGAGACAGACGTAAAATGCCAGAGAGCTCCACGTCTACTAGTATGTCATCACACATGAAGTTCCACCGCCTACCCAGTAAACAAAAACCGTTACTACAACGTTATATAATGTTTCTCTGTGGCTCCTCATTGTGGCAAAACGTTACTTAACGTTGAAACGTTATTTTGACGTAAAATAACGTATTTCTGTTAGCTAGTTATATACTGCCACAGAGTTTGCTGGTCAATGATTTACATGGTCTCCTCTTTTTAATTATAGTTTGTTATATCACATTATTCAGTCTAATACTAATTCCAATATAGGACGACAAAGTTCATAATTGTAGTTTCCATTTGACTTCAGTCAGAGTACAAAAAAAAAGACTGGAAAATTGTGAGTAGTTCTTTTTAAGACAGCTTGCTGCTCGATACAATCAGCTTTCGTGTGGTCATTACGGTGTCACCGCCGAGGCAATCAAAAGGGAGATAAAATATGAATCAGAACACAGAATCAATTTGGCATGCATATATGAAAAGCACGCACTGTTGTGGCAGCAATGGGGGTAGCGGTGGCAGACAGGGGGCTGTCGGGTAGCCGCAGAATGAGACAGAAGGTGGTTGGAAGCAGTGTTTGACTTTGGCCACCGCTGTCCATATGTTCCCTATCCTACTCCCTCTTGTCCCATGGACACATGGCATACTAATTCCACATGTACTTCTTGATTACTCACATAACATGATGAGGTAATCTTCAGCTTTGTTCTCATTTCTATCTTAGATGTATGTTGTTCTTCTAATGACATAACTGGTATTTTAGGACACAGCCATACTGCCAATCAACCCCCCACCCCCACCCCCACCGTCATGATTTTTGGCAGGTATTTACATAATGTATACCACTGAAAAAATAACCCTGATTGCAGACTATTCTAAGTGACAAGGAATCGGGTCTTCTAGCTGGAGACCCATGTGCCAGCCCAAAACCCTGAACTCACCAAACAGGAACTGATTCACAATTTGCCCTGTACGTCCCATCATTTTAGCCTGCTTATATATAACCTGGGAGAAGGGATTTAATCATCTTAATCATCCTTATGGAAATATTTACTGAAGGGTAGAAATACTGTTAATAGAGACTTGCAGACTGGACAGGGGAACCCCTCGTAGGAATTGTATTCCTCTAAGGTGCTATGCTCTATGTCGTCATGATGCATGGATTCAGCCCTGGCGAGTATAGATTCGCCTAACCGGTTATACATACGTTTTCATACATTATATATGTGATGTATAAACTACCTAACAATACTCCATAAGCCTATCAGGAAAAATGGAATTGTAACGTGAAACATGAATTATGCCCTTCAATTACATTCGTCGACTGTCTATGATATTTATCTTCAGAATATCTGGGGTACCTACCTTAAGGGATACTCTTATACTAAGGGTTGTGAATTGGAGCTTAGATAATTTGATTTTATCATTCAACCCAGGAGAGAGTGGTACAGATTATGCTATAGTGACATTCTGGACATGTAAGTGTGAAATAATATCATGTGGATGATCCCTACATACGTGGACATATATGCGTTTACTTTGTTTGCGTTAAAGCGGCTGGTGCACCCAGCCTCTACTGTTGCTAACGGCGTGGCCACTAGCAGGCCTTATATAATCAAGAAACCAAACTCCTCCAGGCCTGGTCCAGACTTTCCCCTTCCTCCAGGGTTGTCTCCTCCCCCATCCACCATTTCTTGGCTGTTTTGTTGGCTATATGTGTTAAATCATAACATTACATAATATAGATACATTGTAATCTGTCCATCTCTTTGTAGATGTAACCCACCCACTCCTTATGACACCTCCTCACAGCAGGAGGTCTGAGCTGCTCCCATGGATTTTGGGGGCAGATACCACCTGCTGTGACCCCTGCTGAGCAGAATAATTGTAGATACCTTTCATCTTCTGCCTGGACTTTGACCTAAGATTATGTAACCCATCATAACCTTAGTACCTGAATCACCCACAAGAGGGGGTGTCAATGTGAGCAGCACTAGCGACTTGGGTGCACCAGCACCTTTAATAAACATGTGGTAATTAGGTTGTAATGAGCTCTTCCTCTTATATGTACACGATAGAAAGAGAATCATGAAGCTGCTCATGTCTCAATGTTGTTTTTGCTTTTCCAACAAGAAGAAGCGCACCCAACTTAGGGAGCAAACTTTGCAAGGCTCAACTTAGTTGATTCCCTTGTGGCAGTGGATAGCAATCTATCTCCTGGCTTCTTCTGCGCGTGCGCATCTCGTTTATTCTCGTGTTTTACCGCGCCCGTTCTCGGGTGCCCCCAGGGTTTACCAAACGACCATTTGGGGGGCGGACGGGGGCGGGGTTCAAAACACCGGCGCTGCAACCAATTTTCTTGTAGGAGAATGCTGGTTCGTGTTTTGGGGGCGGCCCGTGGTTCATGCAAGGCTCCGTGCCAGTCAGGAACCACGAGGGTGGGTCGCCTTCCGGGGATTAAGCCATGCTGCCGACACTCCCAGCATTGCTGCCTTTCCATGTGACTGTATGAATATCCACATGGGTAGATTGATGTGGGGTTGGTCTCTTTTTCCTTGAAGAGAAAAAGCCTGCCGTTATTGGGTGAAGGTCCTGCTCGTTCGATCAGAATGAACAGGCATTTGATTGGATAGATGCGTGATTGCCCCAACCTAATGTCAAAGCCCGGTGCCAGGCTGTGCCTTAATTAATATGACATGCGACCAGCGCGTTAAATTGTTTTCCTGTGTGATCCTTATTAAATCACATCCACCCCTACCGACATTGATTAAATGATACACGGAACAAATCATAACCATATTAAAGTTTACATATTTGCCGACGGGTATAAAACCAAGACTGATTTTTATGACATGATTGCACTGCATAGAGACTAGGGTTGCGCCGGTATTGCGTGCTGTGGGATATTTCGGAATTTAAATGACCCAATGACAGATGTAGAATTTTCGAGGGGGCGCTATTGGAAGATGATCTTTCTCCAACAACTACTGTGGCAAATCGTATACCAGAAAATACCCTAAAAGCCCCTCCAAACCCGCCACATGCATGCCCTGTAAATATCCCCTGATAACCAGTTGTTCATTTGGGTAGAAATCGTGCCGAGCAGTGATGACCCTATTTCAACATTCATCTGCTCACTTCAGCTCAATATGGTGACGCCATATATTATAACATTGTCTGGTTATCGTGAATTTTGGCATTTGGTTGTGGTTCTCTTGGCCAGCTGAGAGATGGAACGTGCTCGTCAGGAAGCTTGCCAAGCTGCAGAGTGAGATGGTCACATCATTACATGTCTGTCTCTGATCTACTTCAGACAAGATGTGTGCCCTCGTTTATTGCCGCAGATTTATACATGGACTGATAACAAATCTAAAATATATACAGTTTCAGCTGAAAGGTCTCAATCACCGGGGCATACGTATTGTACATGAGATATGTGTATTAATAGAGAATGCAAGATAATTAGTCGCTGAGATGCCATTGTATGAAGGAGGAGTTAAAAAAAACAAGGGGCTATTAGTTAAGGAAAGTTTCACCATTTGGCTGTCTATACCAAGTTCAGACAGTCTCAACACTCCTAATGAACTGGCGCGAGTAGCTTGCGGCCTGTCCCTGACCAGAATTAATCTTTGCTCTGATGGACGTCAGGCACGAAGATGGGTGGGTGGGAGATGGGGGAGAGTAAATGGGCCCGAGTGGAGGGGGAGGGATGCGACTGCTTGGTCGTCAGGCATCTTCTGTGGTCGCTTTTGACCCCAACCGACTGTTTTGGTTTTGGCCCATCTACAACAACATGCAAAGAGTTTCACATGCAAGTAGCCGGCCACCTGACCAAAAGCGTGGAGATCATGTCCCAAGACAAACATACAGTTCACTCAAACAAGACTATTTTTTTACTCTTGATATACCCTCTTTTAATATACTGCTCTACTACAAAAGAAAGATTAATGTATTTGTGCAATAAGAGGTTATTTTATCATATCTACTCCGGGTATAAATGCCCTGGGGATTCCATTGAAACTATTGTCAGTTTCCTAGGCCTGCTCTGTTACCCATGGCAACAGCAATCCCAAACATTTCATGCATAGCAATAGGCAAAATATCTAACTTACTGTGGATGCCTTCATCTTCAATTGCTCTGACACTAGAATCTAAACAGTTTATTCAGAGGTCAATTCAGAACCGAAAACATGTGTTCAGTTCTGGCTTGTAAGTTTAATATAAAAAAGGGGGAAAATAAGCTAAGCTACTCCCTCCCTATGCTGTGGTTGACGCTTTACCCACACTCAAAAAATAAAGTCATCTGCAGACTATTCTATGTGACAAGGTAGCGGGTGTTCTAACTATAGTTGTCAGATAAAGCACCTACTTGGCCTGTGCCAGCCCAAAGCCTGGCGTATGCCAGCCCTAGACACGTCAACCAGGATTCCCCCTATAGGTGGTGTTAGTATAGAATGCATAATGAATAAAGTGAGGGAATGAATTGCATAATTTCTATGTTGATCTTAATCATAATTATAGAAATACACATGCATGCTTTGGAGAATCTTGAGAATTATCTGTTGGGGATGCTAGAAAAGGTAAAAGATTCAAAGTTTTGAAATAATTAAGACAAAACAAATATGTGTAGGGCATGGACACCTCTTTTGTGTTTATTTCAATAGTACCATAGCTGCAAGGAAACTCTCATTGGTATGACACCCACATATATGTGTTAACAGTCTGTTACTGAGGTAGAAATACTCTCCTACAGACTTTGACGACATGGCAGGGATTCTCTTAACCTACATGCCTCTATGAATTAGCTATTACAAACCTGAGAATTGGAGAGATGGACAGTAATTATGCCTAGGCTCAGAACCCAGTGAGCTCCACCTGCAGTGAAGTAGAGATTATAATGCACAAGTTAACCCTTGAAGGACTGCATAGTGCTTTAACCCTTTCCCTGCCGATACTGCATATATGCAGTACCACTGTAAAACCGATACTGCATATATGCAGTACTGTATTTTAGTACCTAAAAACCGATACTGCATATATGCAGTACCAGGGCACTATCTGTAGTGTAGTGCCGGTTTTAATAGAACATATTCATCTGCAATGTCCCCGGTGGTTGGGAACAATGTTTCAAAAGTAAAGCGGCAGGGAAAGGGTTAAGGTGCTATGCTCTATGTGATCATAATACATGTACATGAATTCAGCCTTGGTAAGTATTCTCACCTAACTGTTAATACATTTACAAAGGGTCGGCATGATGTATGAATGCAGTCTTGATGAAGAGACTCGCCAGGTTTACATTCATGCATCATGCTGACAAAAGGATTAAAGCATATTTAAAGTAGTTTGCAGCCAATAAAGGGTTAACTATTCTAGGATTGTGAATTTGACGACCCTATACTCGTCATTTTGAGTGGGCCACCACCTAGGTTAACGTTGTCAGTTAGATGAGTCTAGTGTTGTATTGTGGGATGGTAACTTGGTAGGTCCTCAGGTAGACAACCTTTAACTCATTTATTTTATGACCGTCACTTTAAAGACCCTAAACTCTTCTTATAAGACGACTATTTGATAAGTTTGGATCCCTTCATTTTATCAGTGCACCTCACATCACCATTGAACATGTCGCTAGGAACATTCACTATTCTCAAGTACATAAATGTATCTCCCGTGTCTCTCTTATGTATACAGCGTGTGCATTTCCCGAGAAACATACTAAGTGTCTTTCAGTTCTGTTTGTAGGGAAGTCATATGCCAATTTATGAATCAATTGTCTTAATATGCTTGACGGATAAATGTGAGTATCTAGACTGCCTCTAAATTAGTCCAGGATCACTCCTGTGCTCTTTTGTCTGTCAATCTGAACTAAATGCAATGCTGGACTTTAGGTGCTTGACTCACCCAAATGGACAGAGAGTGTGGCAATACTGCAGTCTCTTCCCAGAGTCTGGCAATGCTTGGCTCTGGGTGCAACATTTCTAGACTCTCTTGTCAGCATCTAACAGGGGAGTCCAGCATTGCCTGATCCTTACTAAAATGCGTGACCCGTGTGTATTGTTTAGGAGACAAAACTAGCGGCAGGCTGACGCTCCCGTTATCCTCTGAGTAATAGAGTAATATGTGTGATAGATATGTTACAAGTGAGTTGCTGTATACGTGTCATGATCCAAGGACAGGGTAATTGTCTAAGGCGCCAGCCGAGGATAATTACCGTTGTCCACGGCTTATAACACTTATGCAGCTACTCACCCATATCCATATCTGACCTACTAGTATACACTCCATGTAGAAAAGGCGTCTCAATGGACCGCATCCACATACAGCAATGTGTGTAATATACAGTCAGGTCATGTTTTTTGTTCTTTCAGTCGATTGTGGTGTTAAGTGTTTAGAAATGCAGGTATGTAGGAAAATAACGCATTTGGAAAGCATTTATTATTTCTAGCTATTTTTATCTGAATTAATTCACAATTTATTCTATCAATACTTTAACATAGACCCAGCCCTGCCCATCCAAGAGCCAATACGACATACTTGCAAGGAAGGCATTGCTACATCCAATCTAAGACTACACAGAAGAGGTGTCTACCTAGAAGATGAAATCCTATTGTATAGTAATTATATTTAGGACCCAACACTCGAATCCTGCAATGTGTGTATTATTTTATTGTGTGGCATCACCTTTCAGTTTATTTACTCACATTGAAGCACTTCTAGCACAACAGTAATGTGTGAGTGATTGTAGAAACTACACAATCAACGACTGACCTGCCATCTGGTGTGTTTTTAATATTATATCAATATCTAAACAATACATGTTTACATGCTAAACACCTTACCTTCATACACTTTAAATACTAAATACTATACCTAAATACATTTAACATAGCGTTTTCTGTGTTTAGAATAAACGTGTTTAATCCCTAAACAGAATGAATCGATGGCACATACCTAGTGAAAGGTTATAGATTTTTAAACATGTTTAAACACTATACACCCCTTTTGCAGTGTAGGCTGATTACGATTTGCTCGGACCTGCAGCCGTGAGCATGCATACCATAGTACTGCTATAGTGGAATGTAAGATGGTTATTGCATGATATCACCATAAAACTTCAGCTGACACAATTGTAAGGTTTGAGCACCAGAACCAATTCTAGTGGACGTATCCACCGCTGTATTTATTTACCTTTTTATATTTCCTGTTTATAATGTGACTATAATTTGCTGCAATTACATTCGGCAAATAGGTTGACGCCTCTGCCTATTTCTTGATTTGCTTCACAGGTTTTTAGTCGCCCCTTAAAGATCAAAAGCAGTATATTTTAAATCATACAGCTAGCAGGGAGTAGTGTAGCCGATTATAATGAGATCTAAAAGGAGATCAAAGGTAGTGGGACTGTGTGGACTGCTTACAGTGGTGTGCCCCCAGTCAGCCATGTTGTAGGGCCTTATTGAGTCGGCGCACCTTTTCACAGCAACCAGGGCACTTTCACAGCCCCCTCCGCCCATTCAGTCCGATCCGATGCCCTGGAGCCACGTCGCGCCGACGAAAGGCCACTCTCGTCCGCTGGCACCCACGGGGCATGGCAGGTCCACAACCCCAACCACAGCGCAGCCAGGTCCTCCTCCTTGTAAGAATCCTGCCTCGCCGCAAACAATTGTTTGAATAACCTTTTGGGCCTTCTTCTTTTTCTGCCTACTGCGCGGCTGCTTGTTTGTCTGGGTGGCTGTGGCGGCCCTTTGTGGGTCTGCCTGGCTGCAGTTAGCGCAGTTTGCGGTCTCTGGACAGGATCAAAGACAAGTTGTCTTTTGCCGCGAGGCAAATGGGCAGAGCAGACTACTCACGAGGCAAGCGATAGGTGGCGCGATGGTTGTTAGTCGTGGGAATAGAGATCGGCAAGGGGCAGGAATTGTTGATACAATCAAGTGGAAAATTGCCTTGGCATTTTGATTACCAACTTGATAATGGACGTCATGATTTATGGTCACTTTAATGTGTTCCACTCGCTATATAAGATCATTCAAAGAATCAACTGGGGTTTCTATGAAAGTTATACAATACAAGCAACCTGATAGAATCCCCCTTTAATATGTCAACCATTACATTCTGATTCCAGTCCCGCTGCCACATTATAATGATACAACTATACGTTCTCCAGACTATATATAGTTACGATAACGGCCACTGGTGACTATGTATAGACTCCCGGCACACAGTTATGATCGATGGCTGCGTTGTTCTCTTTCAGAATGAAATACAAAAGTTGACATTTAGATATGTCCCGAAAAGAACGTTACCGCTAGCCTATTGACTTGCAGTTGCTATCATGGCCGTAGTCAATCTCTATATCCATCCGTTTGACGGCTCTCACACCAGCGCAACCCCCTTCCCTTTAGTACCTATTTCTGACCGCCTCAGTCAGTGGCCATCTTCATCCGCTACTCCTCCAGAACCCTCCCCTCCCCACCACCTCCTACCCCCCACTAATGAAATGCCCCGCTGCAAATTAGCACGTCGAGACAAATGGGTCCCTCTTTGTGCCTGGCCAGGATCAGCGATGATCGACTCCATTTCCCGGCAAAGTGATCTTTAGAAATGGCATGGTTTCAAGGGAGCCCGACTCACATTAAAGAGACAGATTGAATTAAGCGCACGCCGCCAGGGTCGGGACCAGCGCCGGGGCTAGGGCGCGACGCGGCCGCCGATCTATCAGCTCGGCCATTGAGCGGGCCTACTCAGGCATTAGGAGGGACCGTCGCTGGAGCTGCACCGACCGGCCGCCCGGCGTCGGCCCGGAGAATATAAATTTGAATCTGTTAGTCACAAATTGACAATATAAGTCTTCGGCCAACGCCTCCGATTCGTCAGGTGCATTAGGCGCGGTGCGCGCTGCCTGCCCGCCAATTAAGGCATCTTTGTGGCCACATGGGCGTGCGTCCGCGCCCTGTATAAACAATTTTTAAAAGTCGTGCACGTGGGAAGGGCTATAGGACCGGGCGGCGACTGTCCGCACTTATTGGCGCATTCAGGCAGGCGTGTAATTGTGCACCGATGAATTTTTGATGCCACTTTTAGACACATCAATGCCGGACCACGCCGTTAGCCTGCAGCTTTCTCCGTGAGGCAGAGCCACCAAAGAGGGGGAAGGGGCGGGGCCAAAGGGGGGAGGTGGTGGTAGAGAAGTCAGGGGAGAGGAGGGGTGGGAGGGAGGGTGTTGGATTGGGAGGCAGGAGGATAGGGCCGCTCCCGACTCAATATTTCATCAGCGTGGCCAAATCTATCCCAGCACAGATCTGGCCGTCTCTCGCCCCGCTCACGGGGCAGGGGCTGAGGGAGGTGAAGGTGGGGCGGGGGGGGGGGGGGGGGTGCTGTTGTATGGGGGCGACGAGACGAGATCTCGAGACGAGCCCACAAAAACCTGTAACTCCCCCTGGCGGCGCGTGTCATGATTAATTGATGGTCGGCGGTGGGCGCCGTGCGATCCGCTGACACTGCGAACGCCGGATGAAAAATTAAGCGCCTCCACTTGGCGGCGGTCCTTAGGGAGATGTGGCCCCCAGATTGAAACATACATTTGTCCCCGTCGTCATGACAACGTCCAATGGTCGCTGCGTCGTTGCGCCCTCTCCCGGTTCGGTTCTGTGTGCCTTCTTTTGTGACGGGCCTTGAATTATGTAGGGCGTTAAAGTGCCTGGGTGGTTCCTTAACTGTGGACAGGGCGTGATTGATTACTGGGTAGGGCGCGGCCAAAGTGCCTGCTCCCTCCGTCTGCCGAAGAAGATTAATTGTTTATGTGTCCCCGCGGACCCCGCTTCCATATGGACAACATAACGCTGGTCCGTCCGACACGTCTTTACGACATGACCAGCCCTGACCGCCGCCGCGTTATGGACCTAGCGCTAAGGGGACGCACGGGGGAAATGGCGCAGTGTCGTTTCCCGCCCTTTTTTATTTGTATTAGTTTTGCCGAGAAATCTTTTGGGTAAACTTCCATCAATCAGTGTCGGACAGCCGCAGCCCGCGCGTGCCCTATTCCCTGTGACTTCATTAAGGAACTTCATCAGGCAGGGCGGCGCCCACAACACCACCAAGTGATTTTTGGGGAATCTCCTGCGCACCCCAGAAGCCTATCAATTCTGTTTTTCATGACGGGAATGACGTTGGCAGACGACAGCGGGTTAAGTAGTTTTGGCCGCTGTTTGGGGACGCTGCAGAGACGCAGCGCGCATCTCCTCACGCGTGGTCGCCCCTTTGGTCGGGCGCTGCTACTCCCCAACTGGCGGTCCACATTAAATATGAAGCTGTCGATTGTCGTCTGCTGTAACGTTTTGGCGCCTTTTGCGGAGCGGAAACCATTGTTGTAGCCTATGAATTATTCAGGCCAATCACAGTTGTCGACTGGAGGATCGAGGCGGCGCACTGGCGACGTGGTGATCTGTGAAAAGCCACAAAAAGATGTTGAAGTAGGCGGGGCTGAAAGCACAAAGAGAGTGGGATCTACCAGCCCATGTGTATGCATGACATACGCTGGGCGGGGAGAGGTTGGTGGCGGGTGTTAACCGGAGGTCCGCCAGCCGGCTGGTGACACCTCTTGGCGTGACTTTAGAAACCCTTGGTAACACGTCCTTTGTAATCGGAACCGTAGGGGTGTTCACTTGAATATGAAACACCATAGAATGAAGCTTATTTAATATGCTCTTCCCAGTTACCGATCTCCCAATGTCGTGTTAGAATTGGATGCCTTGTTGAAAATGATGCAGATATAACTAACATATTCATACATTTGTACATTAACATATTCCTTTACATTGACTCACTTGCAAAGCCGCACACTCATAAAAGTGAGCGTCACTGTCGCCAAAAGCACTCTCACCTGAAAGTCAGACAGTGCCTAACTTTCAGGTGAGAGTGCTTTCGGCGACAGTGACGCTCCCTTTTATGAGTGTGCAATTAAAAGTACATTACAGGTAGCAGTCACTCGTCTCAATGGCAATTATTACATTTCTTTCAAAAAGTGTCCAAACAAGCTTTCAGATACATATGTATAGTATACTACTAGGATATATATAAAAGGAAACGAAATCGTCTCCCGTTCTCCACGAGACCACTGATTTCATATACTACTCACATTTCTCTGTCCGCTATAGAGTTGAACTCTGCCCCGGGACACCAACCCTATACCTGTACATATGTTTTAAATCCAAATAGCTATTTTGGTAATCAGCCTGGAATATTGGCGCATTTCTATATACTACTCACATTTTCTGGCATAGGGTGAGTCCATATGCTGGAGTGAGGTACCCAAAATAATAGCCTGGTGCACAGACCAGTTGTTGCCCATTACTACTATGTAGCCACTCTATGGAACAGTATGGTATAGCTATATTGTAGCTCACTGTCCGCTACACGGATAAGCAATCTAATGTACCAACCGGGGTACCAACCCACTATAATGCTGTACATACGTTTTGGATCCACTGTCCACATAGAGAGATTGAGTACAATGATAAGCAGAGCATATATGTGCACTTGCAACTTCTCACTATTCCTGGTCTATGGTCAGTATATAGATTGACATGATGGCGTGAACTACCGGATTCATAGGCTGGTGCATTGAACCGTCTCTATATACTACACTGTACAACTACTATTGGTGTGTGAGGAGTACATGTATTACTACCTTTATGAACTTACAATGCATGTATCCAATACACATCCACATAGTGCCTGTGACGATTGTACAATCATATACTACTTACATATCTATATGATAACACATGTGATACCTGTTACGCCGTGATTAACGTCCAGATTCTGGACCGGATTATATCATGTACTTACATAGATGTTACATCATACTTACATAGATGTTTACGAGATTACATGGATGAGTGCAACGTGTTTATAATGTGTATAATAATATACATTTTATATATACATTTGTTAATATAGATATGGGTGCGCCACATCGACAATCAACCTGTAAGATGAATAATTCTCCAAATCCCGGGTGTATGGCTAATAATCTGTCTATCTATAGGTGCACATAGTACATGTATACCTTCTACTAACACGTCACCATTCGAGTATACATCATGATCAGGGAGGCAGGGAGGCAGCAAACAGGCAGCCAAGAAGACAAGCAGGTGATGCTGGTGACATTAGATCTGCGGCAATAAGTGCGTGGACATTTAGCAGTTACAGAGGACCTAGCCGTCAGGTGCAGGGGTTTGGTACAGGGGCACAGTGTACAGTGTGTGCGTGGGTGCAAGTGGAGTGTCCTTGCTTACCCAGCTTACAAACGCCTTCTAACGAGCAGCACGCCAACCTCCTCTTTCGCCCACCCTGCATCACCCCCAATCCACCTACCCACTTGCGGCCAAATCATCCCCAACCACCTCTCTTCCCCCTTACACCCCCTGCTTACAGCCCCTAACCACCACCCTTCTACCCCCCCCCCCCCCCACCTCCTCCCCCATCCCATCTCCCGGCAGACAGCGACAGGGAATCGTCATAAAATCACGCAGCTCCCGCTGTTAGCTTAATTTGTGGCTTTCCCCCCATGCAAAAGGAAATGTTTCCCTTTTCCTTTCAAGCGTTTCAGTGAAACAAAAGGCTTGTTTTCCAGCCCGCCTAATTGTCATCTTTTTGGGACCGCAGAGAGTGTAATGAGACTTGGCATGGAAGCGGTTGATCAGCAGAGCACCCATTATCGCTCAATGGACGACTGGCGGCGGCCAGGCCTCCTCAAAGACACACCACCGCAATATTTGTGCCTTTATTTCGCCTGGAATAAAGGGCGCCATTTTACTGCTAGCAACTACACAAATGGCCAAATCTTTGCCGGCGCAAGGTGCAATTATGCTATTAGCGTCTCGACGTTCGCGATTGTTAGGCAGACGCTTATACAGACGCCCACTGCCTTTGGTTCTTGCCCGGCTCGTGTGTAAGAATAATCTCATTATTGTCGCGCTGCGGATATTGCAGCGGCGTGGTAAATAGCTGCTAAAGGTTCATGTCTAATGATTTAATGTTCATTAATGACAATTCGTCTCTCTGCCATCGTTGCCGCGTCCCCGCTCTGTCGTCAGGTAGACTACGCCTTGAAATGAAGGCGTCACATGCGAGCTTCGGGCGTTCCTTTCATGGCGGGCTTAGCGACGAATCGTCAGCATCAAATATTCATCAGAGCGAAACAAAGGGATCACTTTTTACGTTCTTGGCGACAAACACGACGCTATGAGTGTGATTGGACCTACCGCGCCGCTGCCTGCAGCAGAAAGCGAGGTAAACGGGTATATGGGGCCGGCTAAATGTCGTCTGCTTTTGGCGTTTTGTCTGCGGGGGGTCGCACACGACACAGGTGAGATCAGGTGAGTGCTCAGACGCCGCGATAAAGACAGCCAAGGTCCCTGTTGCACGCATGCCCATTGCCGCATCCGGTGTTCATAGAGATGTCGTTTTAGGAGACTCCTGTGGGCGCCTCGTTGTCATGCCACTTAAATAATACAGAAGTACATACTGAGCCTGTCCCACCCCCACTAACACACAAGTACACACTGAGCTTGTACAACCCACTAACACACAAGTACACACTGAGCATATACAACCCACTGACACACACGCACACACTGAGCCTGTACAGCCCTACTCTCGTTCCCAAACCCTTCCGAAGGTAGGCTCTGGTAACTGCCACATGACCTTGAACTTGTGATTTTGCTGGGTTTGGGCAATCCCTGCTGGTAGCTTGGAACCAGCGGACAGGAACCGGAAATGGAACCAGAAACTGGTTCTAAGCTACCAGCAGGGATTGCCCAAACTCAGCAAAACTCCAAGTTCAAGGTCATGTGGCAATTACCAGAGCCTTCCTTTGGAAGGGTTTGGGGACGAGAGAAGTACAACTCCCATCAACACACAAGTACACACTGAGACTGGACACACACAATTTCGCACGCTGAACTTGTGCCCCCTGCCTCCCTCTCAAATGGTCAAAATATGGCCCCACAACTTTAAACCCGTTGGTACATGTGCCCTCTTATGTATATAAATGCACAGCCCTCCTCGCTGAAAACAGGTCCACATCCCTACCCGTACGGTGATTTAGAAAAATGAACACCATGGTGCGTGTGTTATTCACTAGGGTATTTTAGGAAATAGATACTTTAGTGTAATGCCTTTGACTATCAAAGGCAAGCCATGTCTGTTGAACCCCTAAAACCTGTAACTCACACAGGGCTTTATCCGGCTGAATTTATCAATTACACATATGCTCCAATCGACTGTGTAGAGCCCTGTACGGTGGATATTAGGGACATATCCTTGTTAGACGACTATACCAGAACAGAAATAGCACAGAGACCAAAGGTCGGATGAAAAAAGCGCAACAACAAAGAGTTTTGTCAAGCGGCACAGCTCTCAGCGTGAACCCAACGTCTTTTTTGGAAAAGGCCCGATACCCTATGCAATTGCCTACCAGTTCTTTCCCCGAAAAAGCACACAGGGAAAGGTCTTTTTGCCTTTTCTGCGCGTGACAAAGAGGCATGCGCGGCGTAGCGGAAGTAGAAGAGTGGTTGGGTGGCGAGCTGGGACGTGAGGCTCAGGAGGGGTCCGGCATGCAGGGTAGTGGGTGTGAATAGGGGGAGGCAGCCACTCAGGTGGATAAGGGGGCGCGGTGAGGGACATAGATTTTGAATGTCTGTACCTTACGTCGCGTTTAAGCGCCGTGTTTTGGATAAGAACTGTTCTTGTATAAGCGCCGGGGTATCCCAGTGGGCACAAAACTCAGTTGAATGTTGAATCAATGTTGCATCAACATTGAATCAACATTGTCAACCAGTTTTCAATGTTGATTCCATGTTCTGTGCCCACTGGGATGGCACAAAAAAATGGACCTTGAATTAGCACCTGTCTTTTATAAGCGCCGGGGTAACCAGCCCTCCAAACTTATGACCGCGTATATTTATGTTTTAGTATATGTGTGTATTTATAAAGCCAAACACATCGATTAGCCTCTAGAAGTTCAAAGTAAGGCACTTCCTTTACATGTGTTTACAATTGAGCGTTGAATAGATGTATAGATGGAGTAACTTTCTGAAAAATGCTCTATTGGACCATATTATAGGATGTATCCAGAGCCAGAGGTGCATAGGAAGCAAATGTACAGCAAATCCTGTATAGAAACAAATGAGGGGGGGGGGGGGCACTGCTGTATCCATCCTGCTTGGTGGCCGATGTTTTATACAGGAAATGTATGGGCCCATATGACTGACCTTTTCCAGTGGGTGGTGGTCATAGCACTATATATATTATAAACCGCAATTAACATTAAAAAAGATATCCGTACATACGATAAATAACTCGGGTGGATTTATTGAAGTATGTGAGTTTAATGTAAGTCGTCATATAGATGCACAGTTGTTTACACATGTCTGGTGGTAACCCGACCCCCTGTTTGGCGGCGATAGAGGCAAACCAAGACGTTCTCAGATTGCTGTTTGAGTTACCTGATTGCGCAGTTTACCCACACGCGGCGATGACACTGATATAACGACGTTTGGTTCTCGGCCAGATCCTCCATTGTGCATCGGCGCTAATTGCTTGTCGGGCAGGGGGTATGCAGGGCGGGTGTCTCCTCCTAAGTAAGCCTCCTGGTGCTAATTGTGTGGGACAGCGCCAAGTGCTGCTCATGGGGTCTAAAAGGTGGCCCTGTCCATTGTGTGTCCCACCCAGGCGGCATGGGCCCGAGACAGGGCCTTTGTTAGTATAGGGCACCCACTGAGCCACAATCTCTATGGACCAATTGCTCACTTACATATTTCCCATGTTATGCACTGAGTGCCTACAAGCAAGATGGTGCAATCACCCAAATCATTAATTGCATAGGCTTAATTACTGACCTGCTTGTTGGTGAAAAATTACCAGGGGATCATCTCAGTGAGGGGTGTGTTATTTGTCTCAGTGTGGAGTGGGAGCTGTGGAAGATTGTATAACACAGGCAATGTCTATCCCGCCCCATGGACCCGCCCCTAGCAACCACCTTCATCTTGAGAGGCGACAGCCACCCCTATACCTGCCCTCACCAACTATAATACCTCAACCCTGCGTGAGTTCAGGGTCCCTGCCCCATCCCTTAATACACTAAGCCTGTCCCCTGAGCCCCCTACCTGCCCTGTGATTACCTCCATATGTTTGCTGACAACACACCTGTGGCGGCTCAAGCACCAGGTAATCATGTTAATTTCGCGCCTCATCGAGTCGATCCCTTTATTTCGGGTGCACGCCTGGATGGAGATGCCCCTCAGTAGTGAGGTGGGGGCTGGTTAGACAGGCCCAGTTCAACACCTGTGACCTTCAACGTTCATGGTCAGGCGTTAAGCACCACTTCCAACTGTCTGTTTGACAGGTAGAACACGCCAGTTAAATCCCCTCCCTCAATAGCAGTCTATATGGACACTGCCAGTCAGACGACTTATGGCTGTTTGTGTGTTTATGTAACACAAACCGTGAACAGATTGATATCTCAATATGCTGAGCTCCCACCACCGGGGACGTACCATATCATAATGATATATACACTGTACATAATATCGTGTTTTTTCTTTTATTATTGCAAGGAATTGGGAGTATAATATCGATTGCACGGGATTTTTCTATTACCTCGGGTTTATTACAAAACTGCCTCTTACAAAAACTCCTAGTTAGTAGTACCTTAATAATTCCATAAAATGGTATGCTTTAGGTAATGTTGCAAGACTACCTGAAGACCATGAAGTATGGGACAAATTTTCCCATTGCCCAGCGTTGTAAATTAATAGTAATACTAACGCAGGTTAAAATGTCTCTGATGTATGGTGATCCCGTGTAGCTATCGGGGATACTCAACATCGAAAGGTAACATCAGTCCCGTTACGCTATACAAGGTCAGGTGACCTACGCCTTTTGGTCCGTTTACTCCAGTTTAAACGAGACAAAATCGTGGAGGCAATTTACAAGGTGATTCACGAGACATATAGTTATGAATACGTTGGGATATGAAAGAGTGTACTGGTTCTTTTTTCGGGTTTAAATTACATCGCATTACAGAAGCAAAACAACAGGTAAGACATGTTCATGTATGAAATGTACCTAAGTATTTCATATGATGTTAATAACATCAACGTGTTGAACACGTCTAGTATACAACTGGTCAACATACGCCAAGGAAGTAGCTCCCAGTTAGAATTTCAAACGGCTAGAGAGACAGTTCTCAAATCTGACAAAATAGAAATTAGCTCCACTGTTTGAAACGCCACACCAGTTGTTGTCCCTCATGAGGAGTCAAATTCAAACTGCTGCAATTATCGCCCACGCCTGCCTTTTGTCGCCTTATGATCAAAAACGGCTCTGAAAAAAGCAATGCTAGAACCCCGCCCCTCATACCTTTTATCATCTAGTCCTTTTTGACCTACAAAAGACAACCAGTGAGATCCCCAGTCTGCAGGGCTTTATGCTGGGTCAGATCAAAGGTGTGTGATAATGAGAGGGGCGGGTCGGCCGGTTGCCTGTCCGGGGAGGTGGCCGGGCCGCAGGTGAGGGCATACCGTCAACATTTACACCTGATACCGTGTAATCAGGGTGCAGGTAGGGCGGGCACCTACGTCGTCTTACCTGGACAACCGACACTAGATACCTGGCTGTTTTTGCTCTGATGAGACGTGCGCCCACGCCCACTGTTTTGTCAGTGCTTGGCAGCAGGTTAAGCCCCCCGTGGACCCCCTCCTGGTGCTGAGGACGCACAGACAGACACAGCCTCACCACCAGGGGTCTCCACTAGGGGTCTCTTACTCTGGGTGACATCTCACCAGCTATCCTGGCAACCCCCACTTCAGCCTAACCCCGCCACCTCCTGAATGGCCTTAGACCCCTGAGCAGCGACATGGACCATTTTGGGGCTTAGTGACATGGGACAGGAGGAAAAATTAGATAGTGACATCCTAGTGGATACAAAATTCAGTTCAACGTTGAATCAGCATTGGATCAACAGATAATCAACTTTGACACCCAGTGTTCAATGTTGATTCAATGTCCTGTGCCCACTGGGATGGGCTATTGGGTATTTCTTAAAATCAATATGGCAACATGGCCATTTCTTAAAATTGATATGGCAACATGGCCATTTCTTAAAATCGACATGGGACATGGGAACTCCCAATCAAGGGCCCCTCCGGAGGAACCACCCCGTGTCTGTCAGACCCCGGCAAAGTACAGCTTCTTGCCACAAAACGTCCATCTTTACCCAAGCCCCATGGCATTTAACGCCCTTTTATGGACCACCAAGTGAAATGTCAGCGACTTTCAAGTAAAGGTCACATGTTATCGCCCAATCTTACCACCAGGGAGCGCCACTTGTGAGTCGTGCCATAGGCGATTAGGATTGATCTATTTGGCAGCTTTTGGTGTTGACTAGATTCGGCGCTTAAGATGGCATCTTAATCCGAACCAAGTAGGGCTTTGTAAGGTGACTCTCGGGAAGGCAGTCTGTGCGATGTTATAAAAGCTCAAAAGGCTGCGAGATGTCAACTTCAGACCATACATAATGTAGTACAATGTAGCATGTGGTCTTCTTCATACCTTACTATACTGCCCCTGTTTCCCCCATTATATGAAAGATATTGAAAGAATCAGAATGTGTTATATTGAATAATTGTTAGGAGAATTAGGGTATTTATTACCAGAATAAAACCTGTTATTCCACATTCCGTCACTATTGCATACATCAATTATAGGATAAGAAATCATTGTGATTGATCTAGAAATATTTCTCAAGATGCATTGGATGATTGGTATATTTAGTCATAACATGAATGTTGTACGTAACTTATAGGTCAAATCCCACAACGCGAAAAATGGGCCAGAAAGTGTTGATTATTGACATAATAACAAGGGGCAACTGTTGCCAATATTGTAAATCGCAACACTTGTCCCATGATCTTATGCCTCTCCAAGTCCCACAGTGGTCAGTAATAGGCAGGCAAGTGTTGCGTGCAGGACTGGTTAAAGGATCTGTTTGAAGGGAGTTACTTCACAGTATGATTTGTCTTGACTATTCCCTCTAAACTAGCCTAAAGATATTTGGAGTGTCCCCCCTATATAGACCAAATCATTGACATATTCTAATAAGCAACATTTTCTAGGTCTTCTGGGGGAAAATATCTAACTCTATTGATCCTTGCGATTTCCCAAATCACAAGAGAAAGGCAACACTTTCTCACTGATTTGGGCCTGTCTTAGCCAATGTAGGCCTCAGAATCGGCTGAGTGATCAGGATTTCATAATAAACTACGTTTTTCAAGCCTCTCTCGCATTGTGGGATTTGACCTTATGTGAGTGACACTAGAAAAACACTTAGATTAGAAAGGATCCGTTCAGGTGTTCAATACTAATAACTACATTAGATTTACTCACAACTATTCTGTAGTTGGCTTGCTATCGGGCTACGGTTCCTGAAATAAGGGTTGAGGTCCAACTCATTTGTATGTAGTTACAGTTGAATCTCTTATTAGGTAACCCAGCAATACCAACATATTCAAGATAAGTAGGGACGTAGATCTCTATCAGGAGTTGTTAAGTGTATGTTGTGGCGAAGAGTTCTTTCGGCCTAGGCACGCTCTTGTAAAGGTCTCTGACAGCACAATTCTGGCGTGGCCCCCTTCAGCCATTGCCCTTTTTGCTCGCACAGAAAATATTTTTCGCCTGGCTAGGGGCATATCGTGCTGGTGTATAGTAAGTAGTACATGCACATTGTCCTGGCCACCCAGAGCGTTTCCAGCAGGACTAGCCGGCCACCTCTCACACCCTTTTCCCTCCTGTGGTGAGCTGACATCCGGCACAACGTGACTGTGGCGTTTCTGTCAGCAGCCAGTGAGAGTGCTTTTGTAGGCGCACTTGGGGTGGAGAGCGAGCAAAAATTCACAAGTGAGAACAGCATTTTAATTGGCGGCCTGAGTGCCTGTTGAAGGGTCCGGCGTTGACAAGAAATGCACAGCCGGGCTCGGCTGGGGGCCGCGACAGGGGCGCCCCCACACGAAACGCTGCTCAGTTGTCGAGCAAATCGGCTGTGAGAGAGAGCGGAATGTGCTTTTCGGGGTGAAAGCCTCTTGCCCAGTTTGACGTCCAATTAGGAACCTTTGTGGGGCGCTGGAGGAGGGGTGTGGGCTGGGTGTACAGGGGTAGGGGTGTGAGAGGCCAGGGCCCACAACAACTGACGTGAAGGTAGGACGGCTTGAACACCGCATGCAAGGGGTGTCCCATCTGTGAATGGGTGTGAGGCCGATGAATAGGTCGATGACTCTATGGTCAACCGTCAAAAACCTACCTAAAAACGTCTCCCATGAAAAAGGTGCATTCAAAATGATTAGTCAAAGAAAAGCAGCAGGCAAATATATCTGTACAGAATGACTGTCCGTATCCCTACACACCTCCTCTCTAGTATTGACATAGTACAGAATAAGAAAGCGTCATTTTATAGAGACGCACTAATAAGCGCGGGGCTATAGTAGATGCGGTGGTTCATTTAGCGCGTGTAGACTGGAGGTGGGGCTAGGGTAGGCCACTTGAAGGCCCATCAGACTGTGAGTCCTTGTCCCTAACCACATTGTGTACGTTCACAAAGGCCGTGACAGCAGAAGCACTGGGAACCAGCGACCCTGGTGGGTGAACTATATAACACCCTATATAGTATGTCAACCCGGTCTTCTCAATTCTGTGTTGACGTTTCAAGATCCAAAATAGGGGTTTAATTTTTGTTTGCCCCCTCCCCCTAAACCCAACAACCCCTGATGTTTAAAAAACCCTCCTCTAGGATATGTATGTGCTTGCGTCCGTTTGGTGCCATACATTATAATAAGCATGAATTTCACTACGTTTTGCCCGGACCACAGGTCACCACAGGTGTGGTTTTGTTTTGCAATTTTAAGTATAGGTGACAGTTGCCTCCCAGGCCCCCCAACACCACTGGCATAGAGTGTTCATTATTAAAGAGGGTGACTTGCATGTGTTTGCCCTTCTGGTGACGAGGGATGGAGGACTTGGTAGTGTTTGTCCCAATGGCAATCTGTCCTTATGTACCCCCATGGATAAACTTAACCCCTTCCACGCGGTAAGCCAATATATTGCACAAAATTGCATTGAGTTACAAGAAACCCAGTGGTGAAAGGGTTAAAGACATCTTCCATGCAATAAGTGATGTAAAGCTTTATAAAACCACCCCTGCACCCCTCCAGAAAACAAAGGATAAGAGTGGGGGCGTCTATGCGTGGAACGATGCCTAGCAACGAAAGGGGAAATGGACAATATTTATAGACACCCCCCCCCCCCCTCCAGTGTTGAGGTATTTCAGTCTTGCCTGTCCCTTTCTCCCCCAAAATGGATATTAGTGGGCCTCCCTAATAATGTGGCTGTGATAAAACTGCGAAATGTAGAAACATCAAATGATATGTTGTGTCCTACTCACTGAAGGAGTCCATCTTTCCCCACTCGCTCGCTATACTCTGAATGACCTATGGTTATCTAGACAGGTTTAATTGATTTTTCTATCAACGTCCAAATCAAGGCTGATCAAGGGGAGCTTACTTCAACTTGAAATTCAAGCATCGTCACCCAGGTTGGTCCCCCCTGCCTATAGCTGAACTGCCAGTAGAATTTTAGGGAGGGGGGGGCTCATGATATCTTGTGTTATTTGTTGTTTAGCTATAGTGTGTCCTTATATGTTGAGACTTCGTCAACAAAGTAGGTTCCATTTCTTAAGTGGACATGAGTCAATGATTGATACTGTTTAAGTTTCCAATAAATAAGCCACAGATTTCGGGACACTAACTGTCTAATTCTGACTGGCATTAATGGTATGGCAACCGCATTAACTCAGTTTTTCCATGATTAATCTCACTTCCGTGTCCGCTATAGTACTCACATTAACGATTTCCTGTTGTCCCACCTTTTTTTTTATTTCAGGAGATGCATAATAATATCCATGTCGATGTTTATCAGTGAAGCAAATGGTATCAAAAACTATTTCTAATGACTAGGCCAATGGTGACCCATCCCGCATCTCCGGGGTAGGTCAGGGTGTTGGCTTCACTCCAGAACAACGTACAATTGTGTACATGGACTTTGATATGCAGTGACTATCTATAGGACGCTTGATAATGAGTAAGAGAGGTGACAACATGTGAAACGTAGTTTTCAGTGTCTATATATATGGGATAGACCCCACTGTTACGTTAATGCTTATATTATAATATCTGATAGCTTACATTGTATACCAATAACATGGATACATTTTTGTACATATATAACATAGAACCCTCTTCTCGATGTGAAACATTACCCCAATAAAAATCATATAATCCAAGTCAACTCGTCTGGTTTTGTGTGGATAAGCAATTGCCCAATCTGATAACATAGAAAGGTATTATCATGACATGTGCAGACTATAAATGCACTGTGCCATGTAGATACATGTAGATACTAAATGCATTATATATGACACCATTAGACATGGTAAGTACATGTAGCATAATTACCAGGGCTTTTGTTGATGTTATTAAGTAGTATTCATGTACATACTTATTATGGAGTAATCATATATTGACCCCACTTACAATTTAGACTAACAAGGTAATTAGGCAATAAGGATACTTAGACTAGTAAACTAGTATATCTTATACCACCTAGTTATGTGTCATGTGTTATGGAGGTGCATGGATGTGGAGCACGTTATGAGACTCATGTTATAATATTCTGTCCTATACAAAATGTATACATTATGGTGACAGAGAATAAATCAATTTGGTGTTTGGACATAATGTCTCATTGTATCAATAATGACCCTATTTAGACCCCTAAATTCGACATGGCGACATGGATCATTTTGGAGCTTAGTGACATGGGACAGGAGGAAAAAATTATAGTGACATGGATGGGAGATCGGGCATTTCTCAACACCCCCTCCATCAAGCCCCCCCCCCCCCCAATATCTTGATGACATACATTGTATTGTCATTTCAAATAGGATTTGACAGCAAATACTTTTGACATTTAGCTACATGCCTACTCACTCATGTCAATCATAGTTTTAGCACAGATCTTACCAACCAACCAAATTTGTCTCACCAAGGAACCTCATTACTGCATTTAATAGTAGGCTACACTGGGTTACCCTCTATAGAGTGATGCGAGCCCAGATGTGGATGGAAGCCCTTGGTGCCCTATACAGGCCTAGAGCTAGCCCCTCAACCCCCCACACAGCCCCTCTCAGGGCCACAGCCACGCTCACCCCGGGATGTCGTCACGCTAATTGAAGGTGTCATAGAGGAACTGCAGCCCCACCCCAGGGCCTTTATACGCACAACACGCCAAAAAGGGCAACACAAAGATCACTCCAAATGACCACCAGCCTCCCTCCCATGACCTGCCAGCCGCTGCCGGCCTCCTCTATGATGAGCAGCACCAAGCAGCTGCAGCAACCTCAACGCCACCTTTGTCTGAAGAAACTCTTCCACTGGTTTATTGTGTGGGACAAACAAAAGTAAACCTGTGTTACACGTTACCGGTCCTATACTACCTAGCAAAACATGGCTGACCCTAGATAGCATTCTCTTATGACAATGAATACAATCAATATTTAAACATACGATCGTTTATGGCTTCAGAAAGGGCAGTAAAATGAGATGTACATCACATTGCACAATGACAATAGTCTACAAAAGACATGGTCCCTTAACCACGGTCCCTTGGACTAGGCCAAAAAAAATAAAAGGTGTGTTTCAGGCAACCCGACCCTAGTTTCAAAAAAGGGCCGACCCTAGATTTTTTTCCGATTTTGGAGGGGAAAAAAATTGACAAAAAGTTCATATTTTTTTCCGGAAATTTTAGCAATTTTTGGTCAGGAAGAACAGATCACATGCCTAATTAACTGTCCAGCCTCAGGAAATTGCTTATTAACAAGAATGTCCAATAATTTCATGATATTCCTAGTTATAGTAAGAACCGGTGAGTCGTCTTGATGACCCGCGAGTCAATATGGCAGTCCGCGACTCATTCAAGGTACCTCCAACATTCAAAAAAAGAAAGAAAAAAAAATCCGACCTACCTACCCTAAATTTTTGGACCATGTTGCCTGAAACACACCTTTTTTTTTGGCCCTACATGTATTTCTAACCTCGTATTCAGGACAGACGCTGCTGTAACTTGTATACTCAATTCCTCTTCTGTTATCCGCATGGCTTAAAACAGGGCCACCGGCTTCTCGAGTTTAAAAATACCTTTCTGGGGTCTAATCAATGCAACCTCTCACTATCTAGCCTGATGGTACAAAATGTATACAATCTTGACAGTATTGTATTCAACCTCTACACCGATCACAATTGACAGGCCTCCCCCATTCAGCACTGCCCTGGTCTACACGATTTACTGTCTGTAACCAGCTGCTTACATTGTACATGTATACTACATATCCCTACAGTGACATGGTGTTTGTCAAAAGCACCACACTGGAGATAACCATGTATATGTATCCTACATCACCCTCATACCGCTCTGTATTGAGTAGAGTGATTTGCTGTGTTATCACCACATCACTAACCTAATCATGCCAGTGTTGTGTAGCTGTTGTCACTACCCATTGAGACACGTGCTCGGGAGGGACATAAACAACTCTGATGATGCCGGCCACGTGTGGCCCTTCATGATGTACAATCAGGATTATCACCCTCATAGTTCCCTGTCCCTCCGCCAGGTGCACAGCGCCCTCACGTGGTCGCCGTAGCGCCACCTGTCGCCTGAACCCATAATCAACCTGAAAGGTCATTGGTCACGTGCCGATTCTGTAACTATGGAAACCACAGCGCCCTGTATTAACCATCTGTTAGGAATGGACAGAAACAAGACAAATTCTAGAATATATAATTATATGAATTCGACACCCCATCACAGAGACCAATCTACATCACCAATCTCAACAAACAGGGCATATCAACATAGTCATATTCATATATCAGAGTGATTACTGCCATCATACTGGATCAGTGGGGCATGCTCACTGTCGCCAATGGACAGGAAGCATTGTCCAAACTCAACAAACACTCCCAGGAATGAGATCACTGGTCTGCGTGGTCAGAGCATCAAAGATGGCGGATGGTAGTTTGAATGGGCCTGTTTTGGTTAGTTTTGAGGGTGTTATGAAGGTTGGCAGGTTGTACAAATCAGTATTTATGACTTAAATATCAATACAAACAATCTGGATAGTAATTGCACTGCAATAGGAGGCTAAATTCACTAGGCCTACAGTAGTATTGGACTGAATTATGGTACCTGCTGCAGCGGTGATCACTGACACAGGCTATTCAGGTTCCCTTTGAATATGCACTTGGGAGTAGGATCCCATCCAAAAGAGCCACCTCTTTCCCCTCTGTCCTATAGGGCTGTTTTCGAGCATATAGGGGGTAAACACCCTACATATGCACAGAGTGCATTGAGAACCTGTAGATCAATTTTCCCCATCCATGCACTCACCCCTCTCCATTGACTCCATGTCTACAGATGTCAAAACTTGTCTGTGTTATCTCAAGTTATATAGTACATGTATGTTCTGAAATTATGAATTTTAGGCATACAAGTTTCTGCACTATACTACTAGCTACCTTGAAATTATATGAGGCTACCTTAGTTTAGTATTTTAAACTGATTATATAAAGGAATCCATTTGCATTTCTCGAATCTTACATGATTATTGTAGGAATAGCATAGAGGCAAAAACACTCCAGAAATGGACCAATTTGAGTAATACTTACATACATGTATACATATACACTAAAAGAATTGTGGTACGGGGCATCACTTTCATGCACTGACAATGTGTTACGGGCATCAGTGGCAGTGTGTTACGGGTATCACCATGAAATCACAAAACCCACATTTCTCAATAGTCTGTGGGTTTTACATTGAATTATGAATGGTTACAGCCTTGTTAATGGCTTATGATCATCATGTGTAAGTTTAAGCATTCACAACTCACTAGAAATAAGGCAAACTTGCCTTCTCTGTTGGAGCAATAATAACAACTCCACCATCTTTGATGCTCTGACCACGCAGACCGGGGATCTCATTCCTGGGAGTGACAAAGGTCACTGCTAGGGGGTGGTGGGTGGTGATTTGGGTTGAGCAACAAACCCAATACATGTATATAGAAACACAGGGCTAGCATGTCTGTCTTATAATATAATATATGAACTTAAGTCTTACCTGAATAACTTTATCACTTTAAGCAGTTGACATCCTCTGTAATGTCTCCATAACTTCTACCTGCACAGGTGAGTTCCGAAAGTCAAACTGATCCCAGCCAAGTAGTACGCCAACACTTACTTACATACAATGCATGGGTATACATGCAGGAAATGAACACCAATCACGAATCAAAACAGTCAGTCTGTTTAAAGACACAAATCTACCCCTACAGCGACAGTTGGAGTGGAGTCGTGACAGGTACTCAGCCCTATAAATAGGGGCGGTGGGGTTTTAAAAGTGAGATGTAGGCTTGATTGTTTCTATTTTAATGCCAGGTGCAGTGGGCAAAAAAACAGTGGACTGTGACGCCTAGGTATATGTACCATGAATCAGTCAGTTGTGAGATTATAATACGTCAAATGTGTCCTAAATGAGGCAAATACTATCACATACATGTCATTCATGTTGTATAGTGAAATACATATATCAATACAAGACGCAAGCAGTTACAAATACATTTTAGGTTAATGACCCAGGTGTGTGGCTATCATAGTGAGGTTACCTCAGCTCGTGTTGCCTTTGTTTGCCCACAATGTGACGAGCTGTATATGTAGCATTCCCTATGGGACCCTACATGACCTTCGCGGACTTGCCTCTAACTCCTCATCAGTCCATCATCCATTCTGTGATTGCATATTGATTGACACACGGAGTTCTTGGTTGCTACATGTACTAGTATGCCACTTACCTGTAGGGCTTATGGCTAGTTACTTACCAGTAGCAGGAAAAAGATCGAAGATGATTAACCTTAGATTAATCTAGTGCCCTCTTTATACACTCAAGAGCCTAGACCGCTGTACAAAGTATTGCCTACCACATTCCTTCTCCCCTCCCCCTCCCCCAGCCTGTCATCCCTCTGAGAGGGGATGGGCAGCATATGGACACCGGGGCATGATTAGGTTGGTCCCATTCTGCCCGCTCCCCGCCGGTCTATTGTTTTTCTGTTTGCCCTGGCCCACACAGAAGTGATTGGCCAGGGACATAAAAGTAATTGGATTTATTACACCGCTCATCGGTCCGTCCCCGTGCAAACAGCGCCAGGCGCGCCCTGGCCGCCCTGCCGCCCGCCCGCCCCTGCTGCAAACCCCGCTTCCCGGCACTTCTCGGCATTACCAGGCACCGCCTTCCTGCAATTGTTGACATTTTGCGGTTAACCTTCCGCCGCTGTGGCAATGTGCAAACAGAGCTGCCTCCCGCCGCCAGTTTCAAGTGACCAGTAGGTAAATATGGCCGATACCGCATTGTTGAAATGAACACGGAGCGTCCCGACTCTAACAACCCCCCTCCCCCACCCCATCCCACCCTACCCCTTAGGCCATCAGCGCATTAACTCCTGGGGAGCACCCCCTCCCCAGCCTCCACCCCTCCACACAATCCCAAACGCATCCAGCTATCACCCACTTCCAGCCCCCCCCCCCCCTCCCAACGGCTCACCGCGTATCACTCAACAGATTGTGGCAATCCCGAGTATAATTGATCTCATCATAATCATCCTGCAATCTGCCGACATGAGCCCACCTCCACGATCCAGTGTTCAACAGCTTGCCCTCACCGGATGGGAGGGGACTATTGTGGAGGTTATTACAATGCAAACCAAGTGAAATGTGGAATGGTTATCCATTTGATTTTATTTAGAATTAGAGCTACATCATATATACCCAGGATTTGACATAATATATTTTTAGAAGCTTGCACTTTCTGTCGTTCTTTCGTTTGAACTAGCCGCATTGGGGGAAGGGGGGGATGGGCTCCGATGTTAGGGGGGTCTGAGCAAAGGAGACCCTGAAAAGGGAACGGGGGAATAGTGTCATTTCCATAAGTAGCAAGGCCGTAACTGGACGGGAGGTAAACATAGGGATCTTTGTTTAATAGGGCGTGAGCCTGCAACCACTGCATTAGGCGGATTGCCGACAGAATCGCACCGTTTGCCCAGCATATGGCAGCGGCCATTGAAGGCAGCAGCAGTGGGGTGAGCCTCAATAAAGTATTGTTGTCCTTCAGGAGACGAATGACGAGAGGCACACAAGCACAGGCCTGGGGCTCCTGTTACATAACCCCAGCCATCATTATTAATTCCCCATCTACTGATCACCAGTCGCACAGATGGGGGGGGGGGGGTATTGCGTATCGTTATTGGCATTGAACCCGCTGACTATTGGCGGTAGAACTATACGGATGACGGTAGAACCAGACGGATGATATTGGCGTCCAACACGGTTTAGAATTTGGTAAAAAGACATACAGGCTTAGTTGTTGAATGTTCATTAGGCCAAATAAAAAAAAAGTTTTGTTCCAGGTAACATGGGATGAAACTCTAGGGTCGGTAGGTCGGATTTTTTTTTTTTACATTTTTTTTTTTTTACATAACTCTAAAATTGATCCAAAAAAGTATGAAAATGGGACGATTTTTTTCAAAACTTTTGAAAACCTAAAATTTACCCCCAAAAAGTGTAAATATATAAAAATTTCTTCAAAATTGCATTAATAACGTAGGGTCGGCCCTGTTTACATAGGGTCGGTCGGGTGACCTGAAACAAACCTTTTTTTTTTTTGGCCTTACAGACATGTAAATTATATGAAACCAAACTGTATGCAGGCGTAAAATAATAACTTTGATATATATATATATATATATATATATATATATATATATATAGATAGATATATATGTATATATATATATATATATATATATATATATATATATATATATATATATATATAGATATAGATATATATACACGTAGAACACATTGGCAAAGATATAGATATACATGAGCACTGACTGACGCCGTGTATACATTTTAAAAAAAACACGGCTTTCCAACCAAAGATACCAGATTTTAGACAGTAAAAGTCGAGATACATGTTACAAGTGTATCAGTAGTTTATACATCGTATCTACACCAACACTGTGTAGATGTGGTGCTTGGGCCCTGGGGTTGGGCGGGTATGTAGACATTTACACTACAACTCTATATAATTCCATGTGCCCCTCCATATACAGACACCTAGCAAACCATGTTCTTAGTCCTGGGATGTATATATATATAGTGTAGCGGGCGGGAGAGGGGAGGACGGTCACGCGAGGCCTCCCCTGTCGCTACACTCTCGGGCGGGGCGGGTTCGTACGAGGACAAGTCGTACGGAACCGCCCCGACCCTTTTCCGGACGAGCGTATGGACGCTGGGGTGGGCGGGGGCTATATAAAGAGCGGCACCGCCGCAGTTGAGTCAGTTGAGTTTATGTTACCTACAATAAAGGATCGCTTGGAATACCCTACATGGTCAGCTGTCGTGTTCTCTATCCGATGCCCTTAATTTCCTTACATTGGTGACAGCGGTGAACAACAGGCATAGGACCCACGGACATTACACGATGTTAAGGGGCGAGAACGGGATGGACAGCGGCGAGAGGGGAGAGGCAGCGCGGACGGGTGATGAACACCCGGAGGGAAGACGCACGGTGGAGATGCGGGACCCGGGAACCGCGGGGGAACCGAGAGGGGCGGCGCTGGAAGGGCGCTTGGGCGGCAACTTGGTCGAATGCGCGGACGAGGATGTCTTCCTGCGGAGGAGCAGGGACACAGAACGGACGCCGGACGTGTGGAACTTCGGACGGCCGGACTCAGCGGGCGGGGCTCGAGGGACGGCGCCGTGGCGCACAGACGGCCGGCGACGGACGGGATGGGGCTCGGCAGAATCCGCAGGGGCCGGTGGCGACTTGCCGCGAGAAAGGACCGGAGGGCGGCGGAAGGAGGCCGTCCGGAGAGGGGAGAGACCAAGAAGTGGCGAAGGGGACGAGTTGGGGGGCCAACGGATCGTCCGGGAGCAGGGACCGGCAGGGGGACTGCAGGTAACGGTGCCTAATACGCCGGCGGGAGACGGGGGACGCCCGGTAGTGATGCCCGCACAGTTCGACGGTACGACCGACCTGGATGAATTTATGGCGCACTTCCGACTTTGTGTGCAGGCCAACAAGTGGGACGACCAAACGGCGGGGATGTTCCTGGGAATAAGCCTCCGGGGGAACGCGAGACGGCTCCTGTCCCGCCTGGCGCCGGGGGAGCAGCTGGCGTACGCGGAATTGGTCGGGGCGCTGCAGCAGAGGTTCCAACCGAGAAACCAGGCGGAGTCGCACAAGGCTGTATTCCGGGGGCGGGACCGACGAGCAGAGGAGGACCTGGTCTCCTACTCAGAGGAGTTGGAGCGGCTAGCCAGACTGGGATATCCGGACGCGGACGGGGAGACTATCTGCAGTCTAGCAAAAGACAGGTTCCTCGACGGCCTGAAGGACAGTCAATTGAGGTACTTCATATTATATTCCCAGCCCCGGACGCTGGAAGACGCGGTGACCGTGGGGGTACGGGCGGAAGCCCATCTAACGAAGGACCGGCAGTCGGGGAAGAGGAATGATCGGGTATTTGCCACAGACGCCACCATGGCGGACGAACTCGAGTCCTTGCGGAAAGAGTTCACACGGGAGCTGGCGCCCCTGAGGGCGGACTTCATGCGGGAGCTAGCCAACCTCCGAAAGGATTTGTGCCCGCCGGCCGGGGGTCCCGGGACGGCGACGGGAGCGCAGCGGCCCTCCGGGAGGGGATGCTTCAGGTGCGGAAGGACGGACACTTCCGGCGGGAATGCCCGGAGCGGCCTCCCGAGGAGGGCCGGCAAGGACAGGAAGGCGGGAAACCGGTGGAGGGGAAACCGGCATCGGGAAACGGCCAGCGGCCCCAGAACTAGGGAGTCCTGGGGCCGAGAAAGGACGACCGGAAATATCGGTAACGTCGGTACAGGGCCGAGAAAAGAAGGGGACAGGCCTCATAGTGGAGGGAAAACTCTTCGGACATGACATCAGTATGTTGGTGGACACGGGCGCCTCGGCCAGCATGCTATCCACGCGGTGGTGGCAGCGACAAAATGCCCCGGCGGCCCTGGTGGCGCACGACCGGACGGTAGTGTGCGCGGACGGGAGGCCCATGCAAATAAAAGGCCGTACGGAGGGGGCACTGCAATTCGCCGGAGAGAAAATGATGGGGACCTTCCTGGTCGCCGACATCTCGCCGGAGGGGATACTGGGAGCCGACATCATAAGGGGCAACGGCATACTGGTAGATATGAACGGGGAGAGGTTGCTGTGGGAGGAGTCGAGCGAGGGACCCCCGGAAACGAAGAAGGCTCGGACGGGCGGATGTGGGGCAATACTAACACGAGACTGTTGTATACCGCCGGGGGAGCAGTTGGTGGTGACGGCGCGTATAGCCGGGTGGGACTTCGACGACGGGCTGTATTGTGTGATCCAGGGGACACCGGAGAACGAGCGGAAGGAAGGTTTCCGGGTCGGGCGAGGGATAGTGGCACCCAACAAGAAGTGCCGTACACCGGTCATCCTATTGAACGTGGGGGCCAGGTCGCTCTGGCTAAGGGAGAACACCCGCCTGGGAACGGCGCTGCCCCTGGAGGATTACGAGTCGGACGAGGAAGGGGCGTCGTGTGCAATGCTGGGGGCGGCACCGGCGGGTTCAGACGGAGCGGACGGGGTGGTCAACACGCTGCTGGACGGGGTGGACGAAGGGGCCCGGCCGAGAGTGGAGGCCATGATCCGGGCGAACATCGAGGCATTTTCGCACTGGGAAGACGATATGGGGGAGACGCACCTAGTGAAACACGGCATTCAAACGGGGGAAGCTACCCCGGTGAAACAGCGGCCCCGACGATTGGCACCCCACAAACGCGCGGAAGCTGAGGCAAAGATCGGGGAGATGCTGGACCTCGGCATTATCGAACGTTCCACAAGCCCATGGGCGTCGCCCATAGTCCTGGCACGGAAGAAGGACGGCCGCCCGAGATTTTGTATCGACTACCGGAAACTTAATGCGGTTACGAAGAAAGATGCCTACCCCATTCCGAGGATAGACGACTCGCTGGACACGCTAGCCGGGGCCAGCTGGTTCAGTACCATGGACCTGACCAACGGATATTGGCAGGTGGCCATGGATGAGTGTGATCGGGAGAAAACGGCGTTCGTCTCTCATAGTGGCCTCTTTCAGTACAAGGTCATGCCGTTCGGCCTGTGCAATGCGCCGTCGACGTTCGAGCGACTGATGGAGGTAGTTTTGAAAGGATTGCACTGGAAAACGTGTTTGGTATATCTCGACGACGTCATAGTGTTCTCTCCAGACCTGGAGACGCACCTTCTGAGGGTAGCGGAGGTGCTCCAGAGGCTGGTAGGGGCGGGCCTGAAAGTAAAACCGCGGAAATGTCAACTAGCCCGGAGGGAAGTGTCCTTCCTCGGACATATAGTGAATACGAACGGGGTGGCGACGGATCCCGAAAAGGTACGGGCCGTACGAGAATGGCCCCGACCACAGACGGTGGGGGAAGTCCGGAGCTTTTTAGGGCTGGCCGGGTACTACCGGACATTCGTGCGGGATTTTGCTAGCATAGCTAAGCCCCTCTCGGCGGCGGCGGAGAAGGACCGAAGGTTCACCTGGTCCCCGGAGTGCGAGGCGGCGTTCGAGGAGCTGAAGGCGAAACTGACATCTTCGCCGGTTCTAGCGTACCCCGAACCGGAGGGCAAATTGATCCTGGACACCGACGCCAGTAATTTCGGCCTGGGGGCGGTGCTCTCCCAGCAGCAGGGCGAGACCGAGAGGGCGTTGGCGTACGCCAGCCGCACCATGTCTAGGCCGGAGAGAAATTATTGCGTGACCCGGCGGGAACTGCTAGCAGTCATGTTTGGGCTCAAAAAGTTTCGGCACTATCTGGTGGGTCGGCCGGTTCTTATCCGCACGGACCATGCGGCCCTCCGGTGGGTGACGGACTTTAAGGAACCGGAGGGCCAGGTCGCCAGGTGGCTGCAGGTGCTGGGGACGCACGATTTTACCATACAACATCGCCCGGGGAAGGACCACAGCAATGCGGACGCCCTCTCCCGACGACCGTGCCGGCAGTGCGGGCTGGGGGGGTCGCAGCCTACCGCGTGCTTCGCCCTGACCCGGGGGAGGGCTCAGGCGGAGACGGAGGAGGAAGATATGGAGCAGGGGACGGATGACACCACAGTCACCCGGCTGGGGAGCCCGGCAGAGTGGAAGGCGGCACAAGACCGGGACCCGCTGCTGGTCCGGGTCCGTGAGTGGGTGCGTGGGGGAGACCCTGCCGCCGGGGCGGACGAACAGACGGAGTCATACGATCACCGGACGTATGCTCATCAGGTGACCCGGCTGAAGGAGGGGCCTGGAGGGGTGTTATCGCGGGCATGGTACACGCCGGGAGGGGCAGACAGGCTGCAGATACTGGTACCGGCGGAAATGCAGTCGGAGGTCATGAAGGGGCTGCACGGAGACGGACTGGCGGGGCATCTGGGGCGGCGTAGGGTTATCCGGAGATGCCAGGATTTCTTTTACTGGCCGAACTTCAGGAGGGACCTCACCAGTTGGTCCGCCCGGTGCATCCCGTGCAATCAACGGAAGCCGCCGGCGGCCCCCCACCGCCATCCTATGGGGCATGTCCCCGTCGGGATGCCGATGGAGCGCATAGGGGCGGACATAATGGGCCCGTTGAGCCCCTCGGCGGGCGGGAACGTATACATACTGGTCCTCGTGGAGTATTTCACGAAATGGGCGGAGGCGTACGCGCTCCCGGACCACCGGGCCCCCACGGTGGCCCGAGCTATCGTGGAGAATTTCGTGTGCCGGTTCGGCACCCCGGTGACTCTGCATACGGACCAGGGGAGAGAGTTTCAATCCTCCACCTTCCGGGAGGTGGTGAAGCTGCTGGGAGTCCGGCAGTCGCGTACCTGCCCCTTCAACCCGAAATCGGACGGGATGGTGGAGAGGTGTAATAGGACCATAGAGGCCCTCCTCTCCACCGTTGTGAGGGAGGACCAAAGAGACTGGGATCGGCAGCTCCCCTTCGTGATGGCAGCGTACCGGGCGACGGAACACTCTTCGTCGGGAGTATCGCCAAACGCCATGATGCTGGGGAGGGAGACGGCAGCGCCCCTGAGCTTAATATATCCCGTACGAGAGCTGCAGGATGTTCCCCCGGGGGAGGGCTACGTCGCCCGCCTGCAGGGGTGGATGGCGGAGGCGCATGCCTCGGCTAGGGAAAGCCTGGGCCGGGCGGTGGAAAGACAGAAGAGGAATTACGACCAGAGGGCGGTGTTGGACCCCATCGAGGACGGCGCGCAGGTGTATTTCTATCACCCGATAAAGAAGGTGGGGCTCAGCCCGAAGCTACAGAGGTACTGGACGGGGCCCTGGACGGTTCTGAGGTGCATCGGCGGCCCCGTGTATGAGATAGAGATGGGTCGAAAACGGCGGGTAGAGCACTACGACAACCTCAAGGTGGTGCCGGGCAACCCAGCAGAGGGGGCGGACCTGGTGGGCATGGTAACCGGGACGGCAGAGGACCCCGCCGGCCGGGGGGGGCGCCCGTGTCGCGGGATCCAGGGTCCCCGGGCCGGCCGGAGGGCGGGGCGGGAGACCGGGGCGGCCCGGCCATTCGCCCCGGCGAAAAAGGCGGGGGTAGCCATGGCAAAGACGGGTCCCGGGAGGGCTATATAAGCCCGGGGGATGGCTGGGAGCGGCCAGTCATGGCTCTACACCCAAGAGACGATTTCTATCCGGCTATACTGAGTGGGATGAAAGGCTGGGAGTCGGGATCTGAGTCGGCGGAATCGGGAGAGGTACGAGAAGAGGAGCTGGCGGAAGAACAGAGGAGGCAAGTACGAAGCGAGTCGCCGACCCACTGGGGGGCGATAGCCCGGAACAACGTTCCCGTGGTGCGGAAGTGGGTAGAACGGGTGGAGAAGGGGGACCGGGAGCCACCGCCGGCTGAGTATTATATTTGGAAAGAGGCCCACGGAAGGAAGAGGGAGTTCCAGTTGCTGAACAACATTTCTTCGGACGAAGAGGACGACACCATACGAATTTCTGTTACGTGGGAGACGGCTACAGCGCAGCGGGACAGGCCGTGGAAGTCGAGGGGGAGGAGAGACGAAACGATCTCCGTCCCGGTACTACCTAAAACGGGGAAGGAAACCCGCACGATCACGGTGGGGGGACCCTTCCCGGGGAGGGAGATGCCGCAGGGATCCACCAAGAGCCGGGGCAGGTCCCGCTCCCCAGGGAAGCCCGCGGGGAGTCGGCACGAGGGGACGAGCCGCAGGGAAGGAAGCGACCGCCCGGCGCCAGAGAAGAGAGGCCGAGAAAAGGACAAGTCGGATAGCAGGGGGTCCCCCCGGCCGGACAGGTCGAGGGACCGACGCCCCTCGGGCTCCTCCCGTACGGACGGCTCGGGAAACCGAAGATCGTCCCGCACAGAGAGGGGAGAGCGACGGTCCTCCCGGGAGGGGAGGGGGAAGAGCACCCACCAAAAGCGGGCAGGGGACAAGAGGGGAGCGTCCGACGAAAGAAAGGGGGATTCCCCACCCCGGTCCCGTGCGAAGGGTGGGAAAAGCGACGAGACGGGCGCGAAACAGACACTTCCCACGGCGGGGAACGACGACAGCCAGGGTGGCGCGGGTCCCACGCTCCGAGCGGACGCTGCGCCGCACCTTCCCACGGTCCGGCCAGCGGACGCGCAGCCAATCAGCGGTTTGGAAATCTTCCGCACGGACGGAAGTCACCCGGCGCCGCAGGACGACAGCCAATCAGGAGGCGAGGAGGTAGAGGAGCCGGGAGGGCCGCCAGTATATAAACCGGAGGGGGAGTCAGGCCGGGACAACTTTGACAACTTCTCGTACGACATGGCCACCGGGAGCTACAACTGCGGCTTCTGCCATGAGCTCGACCCCGAACTGCCCTGGGTGATACCGGCGGCGGAGTGGAAGGCCCACGTTGCGGCCCACCCACAGACTATCATCGGGTGGAATTGCCCGGAGAAGGACGAGGAGGGGAACCCCTGCCGCATCCAGAAACCGAAGGACCGGAGGGCGGACTTAGTAACCCATATGAAACAGCACAGGGAGGGGGGTGCCCGCAGCAGCAAAAAGCACCCGTGGGAGAAGCCAGGGGGGATGCCGGACGCCACCCGCCTTACCAAACGACCGAAACCCGCTCCCAAAGGCACCGGCACCGGGAAGTCCTCCAAGAAGCGGAGAGCGTCCTCCGACTCGGCGGGGGGAAAGTCCAAGGCCTCCAAGGAGGAAGAGGAGCAGGACGATGAGCCGGGGAGGAAGGAGAGCCGGAAGAGCCGCCAGAGGAGGGACTCCTCCTCCTCTCGCCGAACGACTTCGCCCTCGCCGGAGAAGAGGGAGACGCCGGCCTGCAGCAGCCCCCGGCGGTCTAGGTCCCACTCCCCGGTCACCGACACGGCCACCCCGTCACCTCGCGCGGAGGGGCGTAGCCCCCCGAGCCGACAGAGTACCAGCGGGGGGAGCCGACAACCGGAGGAGGGGAAATCCGCCCGGTTGGCAGCAATCGGGGGGAAAGAAGGGTTGATGCACCTCCTGGCCGGATTGTCGGAGGAGACGATTAGGGAGGTGATGGGTGCCTCCGGCACCACCCAGACCACGACGCTGACCAAGACGCCGGGAGGCAGTGTGACAGTTCTCCGGGAATCAGTCACGGAAGTCGTCGGGACCCCGAGAGCAGGGGGGGCCTCCCCGGATAAGGCAACCCCACGCTCCTCGCCCCGACGAAAGTTATACTCGGACGTATCGCCCACCACCCCGGACACTGGTACCAAGGTAACGGTGGTGGCCCAGGTGCACAGGGAGGGGGGCGGAGAGGAGGAGAGCGAGACCGCCCCGGACGAAGCCGCCGCCGGCGGGTCCGAGGCAATCGAGGTGTTGGAGGAGGGGGGTGAACCGGACGACGAGGAGGAGACCTCCCCCGAGGGACAGCCGCCGGGCGACTCGACGCAGCAGCCCACCCCGGAGAAACCCGACGGAGGGCGGACGGGGACGAACCCGCCGGACGAGGCGGTACCGGGCGGCTCTGGGGGGGCGACGACCCGCCACCCCACACCACGACCTCGGGAGGGCCGGGGCGTGCCGTCGACGGAGGCGGTCCACTGCGGGGTGCAGGTGGTGCTGCCCTGGAGAGCAACCGTCCCCCTAGATCCCGAGCTCGAGCTGCGCCGGCACCTGTCCCCCACCGGGATGCATCTGGACCAGCGCCCCCTGACCCTGGTCGGCGGCCGAAACAGCACCTCCATAGAGGCGCGCGGCGGAGGGGAGTGGCTGGTCGAGCAAAGAAGAATCTACGTCTACACCGAGAGTAACGTGGTAAGTCAATTAATACTCCCGTACGAGGGGCCTGTACCGGCCGGAGGGGAAGTAGGACGTACCCAATCGCACGAGGTGGGGGAAAACGAGCCTGTACTGGCAGAGGAAAGGACGACCGTGTATACGGGGGAAATGCAGTTCGGGCCTGTATCGGCCGAAGTAGGCACCGCACCTGTACGGGTGGCGGGGAGTAGAGAGGCAGAGACGGGAACGGCGTGGGCAACTCCAGTACAGGAGACAAGCCCCTACATCGACTTGCTGTCCGAATTGGTGGCGGTGGTGGGCCTGTAGGGGCCCGGGGAAGAGGTATCCGGACGGGATTCTGCCGGGCGGGGGTAACACGACCGGGTGTAAGTTCTCACGAGGGCATCATTCCTGTTTTGCAGCCGAGAACAGCACCGGAGCGGCCGTGAAGCCGGGGGTCGGCACCCGGGTGGGTCCGGAGGCGGCGGGGGACGCCGGGACGTCGTGGCGGGCGGAGGGCGGAGAGGCCACTCCGGGACGAGGACGACGGGGACGCAGGAACGGAAAACGGAGGGTAGCGGAGGCCCCCTCCCCGACTAACGCAGTGTAAATAGTTAGGTACAAGACGGAGGGCAGCGGAGCCCCCTCCACGACGAAGCCTCGAACGGCGAGCTAGTTTAGTTGGATAGTGCTCAGGGAAACGTAAGGGGAGGGAGTATTTCGTACGGGTTGGGGCTAGACGTAAGATGTATAGATATAAGTTATGATGACTACGTTGTTGATGTTAACCGAGTGTATAAGTTAAGGGGACATGTTATAAATTAGGGTGGGGAGAGTGTAGCGGGCGGGAGAGGGGAGGACGGTCACGCGAGGCCTCCCCTGTCGCTACACTCTCGGGCGGGGCGGGTTCGTACGAGGACAAGTCGTACGGAACCGCCCCGACCCTTTTCCGGACGAGCGTATGGACGCTGGGGTGGGCGGGGGCTATATAAAGAGCGGCACCGCCGCAGTTGAGTCAGTTGAGTTTATGTTACCTACAATAAAGGATCGCTTGGAATACCCTACATGGTCAGCTGTCGTGTTCTCTATCCGATGCCCTTAATTTCCTTACAATATATATATATATATATATATATATATATATATATATATATATATATATATATATATATATATATATATATATATATACATATATATAATACCGGTATATATATATATATATATATATATATATATATATATATATATATATATATATATATATATATATATATAATGAGATCTTTTTCTCTTTTTTTGCAGGCCGATCCCACTTATCTCCTCATTACTGGCGTCTCGGCGCGCTGACCTCCAGCCACCATCCTTGAGCATGCGCAGTGACGGATGGCGCCCGTGAGCATGCGTGATGTAGCTTGACTTTGATGTCGCCTTGCGCGGGCCTCCATTTTCACCAATAAAACATGGCGATGCTACAGGGCGACGACTAATTACCCAACTCTGGCGCCGCTCTCGGACTCGGGTCGATAATCTCACCTTAATTCTCCTCAGCTCTCGTTTGGGATCTACTTCCGGTTCGAGTAGCGTCCGTTCTCTGGGCCATGAGCCGCGTCGGTCTTGTGCACCACAAACTAAAGGGGATCCTGGCAAACAGTCCTGGGGAATTTTCCTTTGCCAAAAGTGAAGCTACTTTGTTGTTCACTTGCAGCAGCAAACACACTTTTTCTTCTGGCGCCTGCAGTCGGGAAGCTAGCCAAAATAAGCCTCTTTCTCCTAATTGTGCTCTGCTTAGTAGAGTCATCGTTGCGAGCAGAAAACGATAAAATACCTACTTCCTTCAGAGAGGGCTGGATAAGAAGGGGAAATTAAACTCAATTTAAGAGTAGATCCCAATGCAGACATTATGGAGAGGAGAACATGTGTTTAAAATTGTGTTGACAAATACTCTGACCGGAAACACTATTCTCTGTGCCTATATGTGCATAGTCATGCTAAAGGAGATGCTCTCACGCAAAGTTCTTATTCAGTAATTTCAAACTATCATGGCTATATAACTATACAACCACTTCATTTGTAGAAATTACAAAAAGACTCTCCAATAAGGGTTTGGGGTTAAACGTAAAGTGCCGAGTGAATACCCTACTGGCAAGTACTGGCAAATTAGTTTCCCCTTTTCCTCGCCCCCCCCCCCCCGCCCCCAGCCAGGGTAGACTCCTTAAATGATCGTCTATTGCATGTGTAATAATATGGATTACAAAGCATGACCTGAGACAAACTAGGTCTGTGTATAACCGTATGGTATGAGATCCGCCAGTGTTGTACTAAATGACCCTGTGCCAATAATTAGGATCCTGGCGGCCCCGCGTCCCCCTTTCACCACCTCTGTCCCACAGCCCTGCTACTCACAGCCTTAGATGGGGGGTCGCCTCTATATACATGTATACATGTGGAAGAGCCTATCCTGGTTCTAGAGGCATGAACCAAGAGGTTCAGGTAGTGGGGTGCCAAGCCTCCATTTTACTACCTCTTTGTGCACTCATTGTACATGTATCAGTTGATCTTCTGCATAAATTAAATCTATAGTTTCTCCATGACATGGTCTTTAATTAAAGATAGTATCTCACCTGGAATCGATCAAAATAATTTCTCTTTTTATGTTGTACATATTCCCAAGGGTATTGCATAAGCATTTGGAAAGTCTTTAAGTTCTTTGATATCTCTATTATCTGAAAATTAACTGAATTCATTCAGAATGAGTAACTTACTGTCTACCAGACTTAAACCGGGACTTAAATACCCTTGAACATATTACACCACATTGGGCAGCTGCATCAGCCCGAATGGCACTCATGTACCCGTGATTGGGTGTGCAAACTACCATTGTACACCATTGATAGCCTGTTCTATCCACCCATGGGTGCATTTCAAGAGCCAATTTCAGACCAAACGTGTGTCCATTTCAGCCATAGCTTATCGGTGCAGACTGGGTACCTGACTATATACATGTATTAGAACTGGCAGTTTTACTCCCTAATCATATATACCTATAGGTATCTTCTTATCATACTCCAACATACTATAAAGTCATGACTTTCTCTGCGATCAGCTATGTCAAGTAATAGAAGAACAAGTATGCCATAAGAATACCGGTATGTGCAGACAGCATATTAGTGTTTTTGGACTGCGTTAGGTGCAATACTATCCTTAGATACTCTCAGTGGCCATAATTCGGAGGTGTAAGCAGGGGACTGAGTTACCCGAAATGTATTGTTCTGGAATCAGGGGTCATTCACAATAATTATGGCGGCCTCCATAGCCCGTGGGCTCTCCTCCTCTTTACATGTATAACACTAACAGCATGCAGCGCAGCATTACTTTGAGTGTTATCATTTTTATTTGGCAAGAATGACATTTACAGATAAAGTCTTTCAAACAAATGCCAATCGGTGTCTAACGATGGAATTGAGATACTCTACAATCATATAGTGCAGCACATTGGATCAAACAGTACATTGTACATGGTGACGGCCACACAGCGACATCACGTCACACTCTGGGAATGTTCATCAACGCTCTCCTTATAATTGGCTCCTTGGCAATGTGTGATCGACAGCAAGACTAGCAAATGATGTGCATTTATTCATCCCAACCGAATGTTTCCCAAATATTAAAACTTGTGACTGGGATGAGCGGATAATGGAGCACTATACGTCTATGGCTATAGGTAAGGCTGAAGGGATGGGCACCAATGGCGGTCAGTCCACTATCCGCTGGATAAACTGCATTGGTCACAATCGCGAAAAAGGGCAATAGAAGGATGTGGAGTATTGGTCTTCTTTGTCATATACATGTATACATGTATACTATACTCATATTATATCCACGACATATATCCAGAGGTTACATCAGATGTTTGCGTGGACAACAAGAAAGCATTTGACTGTGTGCATCACAAGAGGCTTCTGAGCAAGATAAGGAAGCCTGAACATTCTAAAGTAGCTCAATCAATGTAGTACAATGTACATTCCAGATTATGCTGAGAGTATGCTATGTAGCTTGCCACAAATGTTTGTTGAATACCATGAGAGAAATAAATTTGTTATTAACCCCGCCCCCAGAAAAGTACGAATGCGTCTGATTTGTCATTTGCTTGTGTCATATTTCCATTCCATAATGCTGATTTACCGAAAGGAAACTAACAAAAGATCATTTCTGTTCCATTCACATTCCACAGCTCTCAACACCTTATATAAAATGGAACTTATTTGAAAATTGGAATTACACATGCTCAAGCTCATGTGTAAAATACATATACATGTACTTCCAATATCAATGTGCCAAATTATACGTATGCATGTGTTCATCTGAATTAGGGTGAACTGCAGCAGCTCCCTTAAACATACTTAGGTTATTTGGTTGCATTTCACTATGGGAAAACATGACAATAATTATAGAGATGCCACACTGTTATTCCGTTATAGACATACACAGTTCCTACACGGAAACAACTTGTGTACAATATCAAACGCTGTCTTTCTGACCTTGTCCGCTCCACCTCCGACTAGCACTTGTTCATTACAGGTGGTGTGTGGAATGTGAGGTGTGACTTTTTAGTAGATGAGACACATTGGTGCTCATGTCGGTCAGGTGTAACGGTGACACCTCCTCCCATGGAGAACTTTGGCACCACGGTGCACACATCAAAGACTACTGCTTGTCTACAGACACTAATCGCATGTTTGTGTTCCTCCCCCTCCGCCAGCCCCGAACACGAACGGGGCCTTTTACGACAGGAAGACACAGACATGAGTGTCCGTCATGAAGGTCTATACTGGAACGCTGTACCTAAATGGTGCGTCTTCACTGGCTGCTACCCTCAAACTGTGGTTGTAGGAACTCTCACCTGTTCTACCGGTGAAGTGACAAGTATACATTGATGTTGTCAAGAACCTGTTCATTTGTGAATAAACATCGGTTTCAAAAGTGTGTTCTGCGAATGGACATGCAGGTATACACATGCGGATATACAATGTTGCTATGATAAAACTACACACTCAGAAAAGTCAGCGTCATTGTCGCTGAAACCACCCTCACCTGAAAGTCAGGCAGTGTCTGACTTTCACATGAGGGTGCTTTCGGCGACAATGACTCTGACTTTTCTGAGTGTGTATATACTCCAGGTCTAATGGGATAGGTAGAAGGGCTGCAGAATGGCTGTGTATCAAACGTCCGAAAGAGGCCATGGTCTGCATGTTTGTTCTTGGAGAACTTTCAATACATATATTGTTTTATAATACCTAAAGATGATGTTTGCCTTTTAATGTGCTGCTGGTGGCTTATTGCTATGAAGTCCCCATCCTACTCCTTACATCCACCATACTTGTCCAGTCAGCTGTAACTGCTCCAACTGCTACCAGATGGAGTTAGCGTGTGGGCGGGGCCCTTCCGTTGACCAACGGTCTGATATGACTATGTGTCTATCGTAAACTATTTTATCAAATATTGCAGACATGAGATATGAGCGGAGGACCGATACCATACACAGACAGACTGGGTGTCGATGATAGTCCGTGCACGGCCCCCACATGCAGGGGTGAGACCAACATGTCATTAAACCTGTACAGAGCGCCATGTGATTACCATGTATTCCCTTAATGAGACAAAGTCATGGTGGTACAATGGTGTAGGGGGGTGGCAGGACACCAGCACGCCGACACTACACAGCGGGCCATATACAACCATCTTATAATTACATGTAGATGCAGAATAATACAACATGGACCGTGTACTTGGAGCATGTGTGATGAACAAGGTCAAAATAGACAGCCACTATACTGACATATCCTACTGCCCAGCTCTATGATAAAGCAAAACTCGTAATATCGCCTCTATTCACACTATACGTGGATACATCAGTCAGTATCTGGGAACTGAATCACAGATCGTATTAAAATATGGACCTTGATTTACATTGACTTGCAGATCTTTACTTTCACCATGAATATATATATATACAAAATCCTACTTAGCTAAGGTAAGAACTATACGAGAACCAACTGATTCATCTTCAACTCACGTGATTTGTTTGGTTCTATAATGTATCCTAGGGATGGTATACATGTATCTATAGGGAATGTGTAAAGGTCAGCTCTTAAGACACATCATGTGTAGCAAGACAGGTTCATCTTCTAAAGGGAACTACACATATTGCTCCATAACCAAATGTCATATGCAAGTAAACAATAATATTAACCATGGTGCTCTGGCTAACGATTAAGTGATAGATGTGCAGTGCAGATCATGGGACTTCTGTGGGACAAAATAATGACAAGAGTACAGGGTGACGTCCAAGTGGTGTTTCGGCTATCTGTATAAGGGCCCGCCCCGTCCCTGACTCTATATGATGGTGCCACCACCAATCTACTACTGAAACAGAAGCTGCCAAACCATAGCTCATCCTACAGGCAGATGACCGTCCCCAGATCCCTTTATTACAGACAAGCCACCATCCCTGTCATTTCAAGGGCTGACCACCATAATAGCACCATTATTTCCTGGTGACAGAAGACATAAATAATCTTATTCTTTATATTTCATAATTTAGACCTTTTCAGGCTAATGTACTCTAGAGTTAAGGAGTCGTTTGGCAGCGAATATCTTTTTCAAACCTAAGAACCCCGATTGGTTGAATCAAATTGAAATTATTTCTTCCTAGAAAGTTTATTACACAAAGATGTGTGCCATAAAGTATGAAATTGAGACTAAACTAGAATATAAACGAAATAAAACATGCTAGATGGTCATGCATCAGAACACAGCATATTTATTATTTTCATTTTCGTGCGTGTTGTCATTGGGTGATTACAATGTAAGAGACCATGAAGAAATTAAGTTGAAATTACACAAACTGACTGCATCAGTTAAAGACAGACAACAGCCGTTTTTGTATCAATCAACTTGCTGACTGTATTTGAGGTATGACCGAGGAATAAACTGCATGCATTAATGTAGGCAGTATCTTAAAGTTGTTGAGCTATTTTCCTTGACTTCCTTTGGGTGACCTGTAATGGGAGTAGAGGTTCCCCTGGCAGAACAGATAAGAGATTCCGCAACGAACGGCGACCTGTGATTACCCCTTACAGCCCCCTGTGTCACTCTGGCAGCCCCTTCCCCACAACCCACATGCTATAGCATGGAGGTAACTCAGGACATGTCACCTGCTGCCGTGCCATTCGGTACATACACAGTCAGTTATACACACACCCTGCTCTGGCTTTCCGTGTGGGACCCCTCAGTGTTGCCGTGACATCTAAGATCTTCAGTAACATCAAAGGTGGCGACTGTCTTTACGAGGCAAGGCCATAATCCCATGTGGCGAGCCTGTGTGTATGTGCGAGGTAACTGTACTCTCACCACCTTCATAACGGTGACAGCCATCCTCTAGTGATCCTTCTCTGGAACGGAACACTCTGTTATCGGCTGCCAAACGCTGCTATATAGCAATGCTATTTGGATGACCAGTAACATAACCTTTCATATACAATTTTTAAATGGATCTAAGTGCAAACGCATTAGTCATTCAATATTCCTATGAAAGCAATACATTGGATATATCCAGGTCCCTGCACTTAGCACCAAATGGGCGACGTCACACTCACATGCGTTCTCAGTTTTCAAGAATACCGCCTTATCTATTAATTTCGGGATAATAGAACATCGATGAAGACTCTAACGAGTTCCAAAGTGCTTAGGGTATTTTTTGTATTACGTATATGGAGATCGATACTCACAGTTTAATTCTCTTGAAAAACACCCATTTTTTCTCAAGATCATACGGTTTACCTGAGTAAGAAAATGTTGGAAACCTCACCATACGCGTTTTTACACCAAAGTAAGCGTTAAAAGAAACATTAATATGCATGTAGTTGCAGTATATTATTTGTAGTCGCTATGATTTTTGGATCGTTATAAATACGAAAGCGTGGGAAAATCATACGTGGTAAATTACCGTTTTGTGTGCATGATATTGTTGTGCACGTTTGCTAACCCCTGCAGAGAACTCAACAATTAAAATAATCACCAATACAATTACAAATCGGAATATTAAACGGCTTCTCGTGCACGGAACAATTATCAGTCCCAGGGCCTATATTATATCATAAACAAATCAGATTGATGTTTCACTATGCGGCTGGTGCCCAAGACTAAAGGTCAAACTCTGACCTTCTATTAGCCCTGCATGCCATCAGCATTTAAGGCACTTGGAGGAGCAGGCCATGACTTGCTGAGGGAGGTTCCCAAGGGAAAGTAACGGTAATCTTTTATCGTGCTGCGTTTGCATGTATACTTTACAAATTCCCACCATTATAGGAGTGCTATAGCTGGGCAGGTACCACTGACCATGACCAGATATAGAGGTAATTATGAGACGTGCATGTGAAAGCACGCTGGACGATAACGGGGAGTGTGAGACACTGAGAGTGTGCAGCACGTTGACATAGGAGCATACACTAAGGGGTATCAGTGAGACACGGAACTGTCATGAGCATCAGATATTACACGGCCCTGCACCCCTTGACTGCGCCCTCTCACGTCAGGGTGGTGAAGGTATGAAGAGGGGCTAAGGTTAGGGATGGGCTTTACACGGTTTAAAGGTCAAATCTGAACACCCCTTTTCCCAACTCTATTGTGGGAAGATGGGTCTCTATAGGAACAGTCAGAAAGCCATGTAGGAATGCCCCTCAGCAATGTAGAGTGGGGTGTTTGGATGGGAATGTGAAAGAGATGTCCTTTTATAACTTACTGTTCGACAATCAACTGTTGATAGTCTGAAATGTCAAAGTGCTATAAGCTAGCATGCGAGGTGGACCGCTCTGTCGTTTAACATGAATGTGAAACCCCCGAGCCTTGCACTGTCCATATAAAGCGGACATCCATCTGCGTTCCCTCCACTCAAAGGTACTCCCTTTTGCACGGCTTTTCAAGGGAAAATATACCCCTTTTGTGAAATGACGCTGACATGCTGTGCTGGGAAACACTGACATTGTCTCAACTCTCCCCTTTTCATTAATGTGAGGGAAAACTAATGGAGATATTTATGTGCATGGACAACGGGAATTTTACCAAAAAATGGTCTATTCCCATGAGTGTTAGATCGGGATATTAGACTGTTTATTTCAGGTAACATGGGAAGAAACACTAGGGTCGGTAGGTCGGATTTTTTTTTTAAACTTTTCTTTTTAAAGGCCCTCTACATACCCTAAAATTGACCCAAAAAGTGTAAAAATGGGAGGATTTTTTCAAAATGTTTGTAAACCTAAAATTGACCCAAAAAAGGGTAAAAATTAAAAATTGTCTTCAAAATTGCTTAAAAAAACGTAGGGTCGGCCCTCTTTTGATAGGGTCGGTCGGGTGACCTGGAACAAACCGATGGGAGCAAAAGTACCATTTTTGGTGACGCAGGTCGATGTACCCCTTGCATGGCTGTACGGCTACAGAGTGAATTAAGGGAACGGGGTACAAGTATGCACCATTCTGTCAGGGACTCAAGAACACGGGTATAGACTTCATGGTAATTCTGAATCTAGAATCACTAACTGCATGATATTGACTGAGCGCCAGTCCGAATATGTCAGTATCAGTTCATATATTGTGAAGCCGCTTCTATAGGCTTGTGTTTCCAGTAAAATGTTTTGTTTTTTTGCCTGTTCTGACTTCCCAGTCTCATGATGACTCTCTAAATTGGCGTGTATATAAGAGTCACTTTTATAGACTGCTCCAAGTTTAAGTGACCAGTCAACCCTCAACGACCATTAAATACCATTGGCAAGGGAGAAGGTAATCAACATAGGAAATGGCAAAGGTGCAGCCTCTATAATTCCACCATAGTGTCATTATTAACTTTAAGTAGCGTTGATGATATCTAGCTTGGCCCATATGTAAAAAGTTAAACGCAAATATTGTCTCCCGTGTCGTGCCGTGTCGGCTCCTGACCCGGTGCTAGGTCAGCATCTACACACGTCGTGGTAGGCGCTTCCGGTTTGTGGCACTGCCCTCTGGCGTCCATCCAGCAGACTAAGTGTACAGTGTACCAAATCTCGTCTGGTTCAGATCTACTAAGATATGTTTAATCTTATATATATTGCTGTTCTGACGTCTGTTGTTATGCCCTAGCCAGAAGATCCAGGTCCCTCAGCCAAGCACTAGTTCAACCCAAGCCCCAACACTGGCCGTTTATTGCCCTAAATTATCGCTCATGATTATAATCAGGCTGAGGGTGGGACGCTTACTTTAGCGCCACCGAATTCCTCAGTAATTGGTGTGTCTACATCACATCATATATCACCGTCTTATACCACCCCAGGTCGTGCCGCTCCTCCCAACACATTGCCAAACGTGGCTCCTGTTAGGTAAAAGAGCATTGGGATTTGTAAAACAGAGAGGGTAATTATCTCCCTCCACTCCGGATGATGTTTTCCTAAATGGATGTATGGAATACATGTACACATATACATTATAGTACACATCTTAAAAAAGAGGATTTAGCACTTTTATTTGTATAATCTGTTGATTTATGTATAGTTGAAATTTAGATACTTGTAGACATTTACATGACAATTAAGGCTTAAATAGTTTCTCCATCAAAATAGACAATTTCTGCATGTAGTCAGATAACTATGTGTATTCATTTGCAGCAATATTTCATCTCTATAATGGTTCTTCAGAAACTATGGCTCTTCAAAGAACCCTGCACAGTAAACCTCTGGTAACCCATTCCTACCAACGGGGCAATGGGTGCTCCTTTCAGCACTCAATAGACTAGAGTCGCAATGCTTTCATAAAGATACTGTTGCAGTCGCTCATTTGAATCAACCAGAAGCGTCCATTGGTTGGCAACTGTTTCATCTTTGTCACGGCTACACACAAAAGGCCCCGCTTTTTATTCGCTATCTCTGTAGCATGACAGTGGGCTATATACCCTGCCGAGACCGAGTCTTTATCCCAAACCAGATGGATGTGGTCGGTGCCAAGAGAACAGGTGGTGAGACTCTCCCTAACAACTGTGCATCAGGCTGGAGGCGTGCAGCCGTGGAGGCTTGGTAGAATAGGCACATGCAGTGACTCCAGGTAGATGAAAGTCAACATGCAGAGATACTAAGTCAATCAGGAACCTGTGTGGAGTATGGTGTGTGTGTGGGGGGGGGGGGGGGGGGTATGGAGATGGAATGGGTGGGGGCCTTTTGGTAAACTCTTTGCATGCATGTGTGTTTCCATGTCTATATAGGGGGAGGAGGGGAAGCACAAAGGTGTGTTCTTCCCTTTGGACGTGTGGTGGGTCTATCATGTGCGTCCAGGTAGAAGGAGTGACGCCATATACATGTCTGCCTCACATGCAAGGTAGCATGGACCTAGCGGGACCTTCAAAGGGCTCCGCTCTTGTTAGCTCTAGCTGGAGTTCTCGCGAGAAAGAGGCGAGTCCCAGCGTCTTGTCGCCGCTGGCAACATAATTAGGAGCAATTAAGAAGCAACGGTATTTAGCCGTACATCAAAGGGCCCTAGACTTAAGTGGATAACTGTCCCTGCACCCTTCCCCCTCATGCCCGCCACGGGGAAATTATACACTTGTCTTACACTGGATGCGAATATATACCTGTATACATGTAAATACAACGCGTGACTAGGTCCCATTCTCTCTGCCTCTCGGCATTCTTAATTTCCTAACTAATTCATTTCGCATGAGAGGTCAAATGAAGCCGTGGTTTTGGGTGCATCTACATAATTGACCTGTACAGAAATCGTCCCCGTGCAGATAGTGCGTCACCTACTTAAACAGGTACGAAGCATACAGAGTTTACTATGTATAAATGGATATCCTTTATAAGCTGTAGGATATACACAATGTATAGGCTATACATGTTCACCTTGAGAATAATCAAATATGTACACATGTAGTGTACTAAGTAACTACATCCGTGATCCGAATCTATTACCTATGTAAAGTGTACTGCTTTCCATAGTCTCTTGTTAGAATGATATTGTACGATGCAAGGTTCTCTGGCTGGTTTGATGATACACCTGAAGCCCATGTTGTGGTAAGGCTGCCATTCTGTGAGAGCCACATGGCGTAGTATGGCTGTTTAATAGCTGTTACTCTGTGAGAGCCACATGGTGTGTTATGGCTGTTTAACTCTTTGAGAGGCCCATGTTGTGGTATGACTGTTACTCTGTGAGAGGCCCATGTTGTGATATGGCTGTTACTCTATGAGAGGCCCATGTTGTAGTATGGCTGTTACTCTATGAGAGGCCCATGTTGTGATATGGCTGTTACTCTGTGAGAGGCCCATGTTGTGGTATGGCTGTTACTTTATGAGAGGCCCATGTTGTGATATGGCTGTTACTCTGTGAGAGGCCCATGTTGTGGTATGGCTGTTACTCTGTGAGAAGCCATGCTGTCTTATGGATGTTATTATCTATGAAGCCTATGGTGTGGTATGACTGTTATTCTGTGAGAAGCCCAAGGTGTGGTATAGTTATTATGATAGCATGACAAGGTCTTCAGAGGCTATGTATGGCACCCTATCCGTATGCCGACCCATTATCACCCAGTCTGCACCTGTTCTCCTTACAATGCGCTACATGTATCTTTTTGTGGCCCCATTAAAGGTGTAGCACACATTCATAGATGCCCGCCCATATAGGACAGGGCAAATTAATGGTTGAGACTCCACCACTGTGGTAGACAGCAAACAGAACGGGATAGGGCCCCTGAGACAAGGTTATTAATAGGGCATTTGTGTGGTCCTGGAGGGTTTACACCCAAAGGGAGTCACATCACCCTATACTAATCTCTCTACTAACCACTAATTTTTGCCTTGTGTCACATGGGTATATATTTTGATATTTACTATATATACGGAGCCACCCGGCTCATTCCTACTCATGTTACCAGACACAGAATTAAAACAAGCTTGGGTAGCATTTTATTGCACATGCCCTCGCCTAATGGTATTAGGGTTAAATGGGATAAACAAGCCCATTCTGATAACAGGTCTCTGGTCTACAGATTACATAACGATATGGTTTACTATCACAAGCGTTATATTCACAGGTGCTCATATTTGGCATGGAATTTCTTTGAGGGAATGTACATACACTTTCTATGTCCCATGATTTGAATTTCGATAGGCTAAGAGGTCTACACATGATTAATTATAATATAAGAACACTACCGGGTAAGATTGATGATGCACGACTTATGTTTGAAAACTCACATGCGGACTGTATAGGTATCACAGAGAGCTGGTTGAGAAATATGAACAAGGATGATACCTTTTTACTGGAAGGGTACAATCTTTGTAGGCTAGATAGAGACTTAACGCTGCCTGGAGCTAAAACCTGTGGAGGAGGCGTGGTCACATACATAGCAAATGACATAGCTTACATAGAGCAAAAGGATAAAAACATATGCAACATTAACATGGAGGTGCAATATATTGTCATAAATAAAGGTAATTGTAAGACAATACATATGTTCAATGTATACAGACCTCCTGATGGTAATATCCTTATCTTCTTTAAAGAACTAACCACACTACTAACAGACCTTAATAAGGTTCCTGTTAAGGAGTATTTTCTGTTAGGAGACTTCAATATTAATGTGAAAAGGCAATATGGTGATCATGAAAAATTAAAAAATTTCATGGCTACTTTTGGACTTAACCAATTAATTACTAATTTTACACATAAAAATCCTCAGGGAGAAAACACATTAATTGATTTAATTTTAACAAATTCACCCCAGGTCTATTCATCTGGTGTCTCCCACATTACGGTGACTGATCACTATCCTATATTTGTTACAAGAAGGCATGTAACATTAGCTAAGGTACCTATTGTATTCACTGGCCGTACTTATAAAGATTACGTAGTAGATAATTATACAACAGGCCTAAAGAATATTAATTGGAATACCTTCTGGGATGCCCCAGATCCCAACATAGCTTGGAATATTTTATTGGACAAAATACACTTCCTACTTAACTTTACTTGTCCTATCAAGACTTTCAATTGTACACAGAAGAAGAAAGAATGGGTTACTAATGACTTACTAACACTTTTCAAAGACAGGGATGATGCTATGAAAAAATACCGACGCACACTAGATGATGATGATCATAATATTGCAATTTTCCTAAGAAATCTGGCCAATAATGAAAAACGCCTTGCACGTAATAGGTATAATAAGCAACAATTTGTAAAAAATCACAATAAACCGAAAGAATATACTGGAAGAGTATTAATAATTTAATGAACCCAAAAAATAAATCTCCAATTTATAGCCTTTACGATAAGACAAATAAGAAACAAATTCCATTTGACCAAACTGCCAACTTCATTAATAGTTATTTTGCAACCATAGGACCAAAATTAGCACAAAACCTAAAATTACCTTTTCAGAGCAACATCCCCCCCCTACCCCAAAACTTTGCCTTTAAGGATTGTAATATAGATATAGTGAAGAAATTAATTAAAAAGATTAACATGAATAAATCATCAGGAATACTTAACATCTCTACACAAGTCTTTAAAGATACATTCACAACACTACCATACCACCTTCTACACATAATCAACCTAGTCATGAGAACCTCTGTTTTTCCTCATGCCTGGAAAGAATCCATAGTGACACCCTTACCCAAAGGTGGAGACAGAGCAGATGTAAATAACCTCAGACCCATCTCCATATTGCCACTTCCAGCTAAATTAATGGAAAAAGTCCTTCTTAAACAATTACTTGATTACCTTTTAGATAATAACATACTTTATGACAACCAAGATGGATTTAGGCCAAATAGATCAACCTTTAACTCAATAGAAAAATTAACTAATAATATTTTTGAATCATTAAATAAACAGAAATGTACTACAGCTATTTTCCTAGATTTTTCTAAAGCTTTTGACACCCTAAACCATAATATACTAAAAATTAAATTAACAAATTTAGGCCTTCAAAATTCAGCTACTTCCCTACTAGATAATTATCTTACAGACAGAAGACAAAGAACCAAAGCAAATGGTATACTTTCTGAGTATCATAATGTTACTTGTGGGGTTCCACAGGGTTCTGTGTTAGGACCATTATTATTTTTAACCTATATAAATGATATGCACTCTTCACTAACCAACCTACACTGCCAGCACTATGCTGATGATACAGTTATATATATTGACCACACACCTGAAACTAAAATGACTAATCTTATTAATAATGACTTAAACAATATCTCTCTTTGGTGCAATACTAATAAACTTTCTCTTAACAGTAAGAAAACAAAATATATGTCATTTGCTAATAAAGCCCTAAGACGACGCCTGGTAAGGCCTAACCTGCGTATAGGTAATGATGTAATCTCCTATGCTCCCTCCTATAGGTATCTTGGGGTTACCCTTGACCCTATGCTGAATTTTAACCACCATATACCTACCGTTGTTCACAGTGTGAGACATAAAGTATTTATGTTCAATTATGTAAAATATGAAATGCCTGAAAATGTTGCTGTGAAGGTTGTGAAAACAATGGTTGTGCCCATCATTGATTACTGTGATGTGTTTTATGATGTAGCCTCTAAGACTAGCCTGGAAGGAGTCCAAAAATTGCTTAATAGAAGCCTCAGAATTGCTTACAGAAGGACAGGAATTTTAAATACTGCTGCTCTGCATAGGAAAGCTAAATTAAACAAATTAAAAGATAGAAGACACATGCACATTATGGAACAGGCTCTCAAAAAATCGTTAAATGTAGATGAGCTACATATCATTAATGTAGCTACAAGACGCAGGGATCAGCGTTTGCTTATCCAAAAAAGAGCTATTAATCCTGCCTATGCTAGGAGTCTCAGGTACAGACTGGCTGGGGCTTGGAATGAGTTAACTGTTTAAAATAGAGCTATTAGGGACAGCAACAAATTTTCAGCCTGGAATAAAAAACACCACCTAGATCTAATTGCCACGTATGTTTGAATATTCAAATATTCAAATATTCATATTATGTTCATGCCTATTATTATTATTTTCCTGTATTTTATCTGTAGTTCTTTATTGTACATTACCTGTAGTTTTTGCCAGAGACCTACCATTACTACAGTTGAATGACTGACCACCATTCAACCAGGATTACAACATCAGTCCAAATGGCAATATCATCAGCCATCACTATGAGGAACAAAACTAACCTCTTTTCTCTATTATACTAAGTCATGGCTCTAAGCTTATGCCTAAATCATTTTTATATTTATATTTATGTCATATACATGTACACTCTGAAGAATAATGTGAATATTCCGATATATGTTCCATTGACTGGAATAAGGTGAATACAGGTCTCTGACCTACTATTTTTCCAGTATAAATAAAAGAATTTTGAATTTTGAATTGAAGGTGGTGGAGAAGGGACATGTAAAGGTATAACAAAATAAATATGTTTGTAAACACACACACGCTACAGAGGCAAATTATGTATACATGTACATTTATATATACATGTACAATGTATACATGTATATATATATATATATATATATATATATATATATATATATATATATATAAATAATATGTAGAGAGAGGTAGGGAGAGAGAGGGGGGGAGAGAGGGGTCATGGAGGGCACCTACCATGTCTAACAGCGTCTGGACGGTAATTGGTGTGCTTCATGCGAATCTTGTCGGTGTATAATAAGAGTATTATAGAGGTAGTTATGGTAAGGTGTAAATTAGCGAAAATGGATTTCTACGGCACGTGATACAGGCCACCCTATACCATGCAAGTTCATCTATATACCTAGCTTATAGTGTGTCAAGCCAGTGCTATAGGATGGTTGAGGACAGGGAAGTCTGGACCCTCAATCATAGTGACTAAGTCTGCTTAAATTGTCAATATTTTATATATTGTAATACGCTACAAAAGATTCCCAAATCTCACATCTCATATCAAGTCCATCGTGCACAAAGATATAACGATTGAAATTGTAGATAAAGAAAGTCGGGGCCCTCTCTATCCTCCCCCTCCCTTTTCAAGCGGATAGGCCTATGTTATAAATTCTTGCTTTGGTTCAATAGGGCGACTTTCTATCATGCCACAAATTGCCTATAATCGTCCTACAATAATCGCCCATGGAAATTTGGGGTGTTCCAGTAGCCTATATTCGTGGTTCTCTAGGAATTGTTTATATTTGCATTTGTTTATCTCTCTGTATCCGATTTGTGAGGATAGCTCCGACCTGACAACAAAATCGGATAACAGAGGTCCCTGAATCTACTGCAGTGTACCTGTAGTGGGTCTTCTCACCGACACTCACGCCCTCTTACTGCACTCATGTGAAGTAAATAACCAACCTGAGTGTGTATCGCCTTTCTGTACCTTTATCCTTTGTGGACAACTAAACTTACTTGAGCCTGGTGTAGTACGTTTGGGGACATCCACGCTGAAAGTTACTATCATGTCACTAGGCCTACTAAATATGAACAATCCATCATCAGTCTCATTGGAGACACGGATATGCGGGTGGCACCCGGGTGGCACCACTGCATAAAGTGAAAACTAAAAGGACAGACTTGGGAGATGTCAGCCTATCTGCATATTGCTCTCATAAGCGCTAGCCCGATTACTTTACGCTCAATGGAACCATGTAATGGCCATCATATGCAGTACAAATATGCAAATATGACATGTTTGATGTGATTGTTGCCTTATTATATTCTAGCATGGTGGAGCTGGGAATTAGTGCCATCTCATGGTGGTCGTGTAGTTTATGTTTTTTTTCTTCTTTTTACCCCACCCCCCTTCTCATCACAGACACATACACACAAGGGACTTCCGTCACCTTCAGGTCCAGGTATATAGGCCTATATACCGTTATCTAATTAGATGCGCACGTGGAGTATATAAGGGGCCGCCGCTATTAACCATACTTCACTTCTTACCATAGGAGCATGTACAATGTACTATTGAACTTGTATGGGTACGAGTTGGGCCGTTTAACTTTAAGCTGGGTAGTGTTTTCACATTGACGTTGGAGGTCGCGACTCACAGAACCATTATGGTAATGCCAAACATGGGTCCGGCCTACCCTATCAGCGTTCAATCACATTCATAACAGATTGCCACAATGATAGGGGATAGTCAAACCGGCGTCTGTGGGGGACCACCAGCATCTCACTTACCCAACAAATCATCACCCGGTTTAATGACCCGATCAGATGTCGTAATCAACTTAATTAATTGGCACAGATTGAGACTAATTATATTCTGGTGGTCATGTTTGAGTACTGTGTCCCCGGCCTGTTCAAGCGCCGGCCGTGACATATGGCGCCGTCGTCCTGTGACGTCAAACACGTGCATGACGTTGTTCTGTGACGTCAGCCGTGAGCAGGGGCTTGACAGGACACTCACTGCCCCTAGTGGCCGCCACGTGGCCTGGCCGTGTTCCTCGTGTAATGTTTTAATCAGTTTAATTGTCCAAGGTCAACGAGAAATGTCAACGGCGCGCCGACACCACACCCAGAGGAGACGCTGCCTGATTTACATCCGGGTAACGGCGGCACTAGTCTCCAGAGGGCGCCTCGTTGTGGTGCTGAGTCACGGGCGCCACCTGCTGGCCCGTGTCAGAAGTTGTCTGCCCTGGCACCTCTGTAACAGATAGCGGCCATTATGGCGGCAATAACAATGCCCATCATCACCATGGAGATCACAGAGGGATTATCGGGACAAGTGGGTCCGGGGTCACCTGATGAGCTGTAATCCTCTCCAAGAGTGCTCATCGAAAGAATTAGATGATTGTTCACATCCGATAGAAAAAGTATAAACTTTCTATAGCCAATACTCCCAAAATGGCCTGGTGCATTTCCGTAATTAGTTGGATATGCTTATTTATATACATGTACTATCTAATACATAAATTACTTCTACATATAGAATGAGGAGGGGACAATGGGATGCGATGCCAGTATCCAATGCCAAATTACAGATTATCGGTCGCTGTATATAATAGCTTGTAATGAATCCCTGCTGACATGACATGCCTACCATGTTATTATACTACATGTGCATATGCAGTGCCATTGTGTCTCTCTGAACTGCGTATAAGATTATAGTGGCAATATGCAGTTTAATGCCCACTTCAATGAAGCGAAAGGGTGAGTGTATGCCTGTAAGTAGTATATGGCTAATTGACTTTGGAGCTGGCGCGGTGCTTGTATAAACATGGTGCTATTGGACAACTGTCCACTGGATACACGGGCCCCTGTGACACCCGCAGACACCGAGAGAGCTGGTCCAGTCGGGACCCCAGTGCAACCGACCCTCCTTCAGCATTCGTTCTCAGCCTCCTTAAGACATAGCAATTTAGCACCCTCGAGTTTGTAGTCAACATGTGTGACCTACGGCGCCCAAACCTGAAAAAATGGCAAGAATAGAACACTTTATTGTCAGTACGTTATCAGATATATTGTGCAAATGATTATGATCCGGCAGCGTCCCCTTTCCTCATTCATGTACGAGTTTTTGATTCAGCACTATGGTTTATGTGTGTAATAATAGAGAAACGCGTATTCATCTAAGTCGAATGCCAAACACGATGCCAAAAGAACATCATTTCCTCATCTATTATTGGATTTAGATTGGTGACAGTAACGCATGAATCAGAGTGACATTGGCACATTACATGAGCTATAAGCATGGAACAACAACTTGAACGCGGCTTTAAATGGGAATGATATTCTTCATTGAAAACAGTGTCTGCTGCCCAGCTGACGTTGCCGCCTTTTTGTTGCGTCAGCACTGCCTGCGTGGCGGGCCGTACATTCCGCACATCATGCAGACACCCTTGATCATTTCAAGCGCTACTTGTAATCGGGTTAGCACGGCGACCATGTGGTGTGGAGATGATGGGATGATAACGCGGCCGGCAGAGTTTGTTCACTGAGCCGATCACGACCGCACGCTTCATTAAGCACGTCGCAGCCACTCCCGGCGCCCAGTTGCATTGGCAGCCCACTTGCGGCAGGCGGCTCTTTGTATTTGTCTGTCCAGGCCAAACAACTTCATCGCCAGGCAGCCATCGCGTAGGCCGTATGTCGATCACACTGACTGCTAGCCCATCTCCCATTGTTTCCCGCCCACTCTCCCACCCTTGTAGAAACACCACGTGCTCGCCATCACAGTGGTTCGAGTAGCAGACGACTTTTAGATAATGTATTCATAACTCGGTAGGTGTCGGTATTCAAGGCGGCGCAATCGGGAGTTGATCTCGGCATTGAGCGACGTTTGGCCAGCTGAGTCTGTGACAAAGCCTGCATTATGTGAGCACGTTGTATAACCAGCCACAGTTTGTCGTCTGCCCAATCCAATAAACACACAATAAACACGCGCCCGCCTCCCAGCATCGATAACATGAGGGGTTATCAATGGCACCCGACGCGCAGGCTCTCCTTCACGGTGATATGATTACGCTGAATAGCCATTTCCCTGCAGTATGCAATGTCCCTGTTCAAGTGTCGCCCCACCTCACTCACACACCCCTCTCACTAACTCCATCCCCTACACCACCCCACAATAAACATATGTTGCCTGTGTTGGAGGCCACTTGATGAGGTGACAGTGCTATTGATAGGGCACACCTACCAGACGCATCTGACCGTGAGATATGTGACCTCATGACGCCCATCTCTCAATGGACACTGGTCAGACAAAGCTCATGGATCATGTGCGTGGGGTAGGCGTATACAGCAGGTGTTACACCAACCAACCCGATACACGAACTATAGTTCTCGTGGATATGCTATAGAAATCGAAAAATGCTTATTGCTCAGTATAAGATTGATACCTTGTTCAAATGTACTTCGTTTGAATTACATATAATGATGATTTTAACATACACACATGTCCAATACGAGTATACACACAGTGGCGTAGGAAAAGGGGGCGGACCAGCTCCCCCACTCTCCTCTGCTGGGAGATTGCAGCCCCCCTACCTTTGAACACTGAGGAGGGGGGGGGCTGAATATGTTTGCCCCCACCCCCAAATTCGTCAAGACCATTAGATAATGCGTCGCTCTCCCACATAGGTAAAGGTGGGGCAACGGAGCTGGGCATCCAATCAGAACCAAAGGTGTTCCAATACTTCTTGTACAATCCAATACTTCTTTTGCAATCCAATCAGCGTGTATATACATGTACATACATGTAGTAGATCATGCATTTATGCTGAGTTACCCCAGAAGTCGCAGTCATCACGATTATCGTGTATGTATCTTGCCTGTCATATACGTGAGAGGCATATATATATAAAACGGCAGCACCCGCTGCGAACAAAGCCAAGGACTTTGTATTACGTTATTTGGTTTTTCAACCAATTCCGTATAACTATAACTGAATGGCACTCATTGCAGTTTCACATACACATGACCGTTATTTTTTAAGTGTTTGAAATGTTTTTGTTGCCAAGTCTGAAGAACACAGGATAAACATGTGGAATTTATGACTTATTCGTATGGACGTGGGGAGCATGGAACAACCTGGGGCACTGGGAACTTTTTATATACTACTTAGGGCCTCAGCTTGCAGCCTGCGCCGCGCCCCGGCACACGGCGGAGGGGGGGGGGGAGTGCACTCAATTTTATTTTGACACGGGTATATGCGGCTGGTCAGTGAGAACCATTAACCTAGGTGAGAGGCATTTTGGTCAGAAATGACCCTTGTTGCGAAAAAAAGGGACTTCAAAGGCTTTTGCTGAAATCTCTTAAAAGTGACCTTTGGTGAGTGAAACGTGTAACTCCTGGTGAGTTTTTTTTGGTGTAAAGCGGACCCTAGGTGAGGGGGTCTTTTGCTTAAAATGTACCCGTGCTAGGCGCATACACACCAGTGCATACAAGATATGCCAAGTGCCCCCCCCCTCCCGGGTGGCGGGCCTCATTACGGAGACAGGCAGCAGGCTTGGGCGGACACACCTGGTTCTTTTTGCTGCCTTAATTAAGCTCCCCCACGGTCGGGCTGTTGGCGCCTGGCCTGGTGTCTCTCCCCATCGTCCCCACGAGCTGGCGGAAGCTCACCGAGCAACGCCGGCTGCGCGCGCACAATGGGCCATACGCAAAGGGCAGCGTCTTCTTGGCGGGAACCTCGCGCCTCGTGCCGGAAGTCGTCTGCTCATGGAGAGCGGAAACACACTAAGGGGAATTGTGCGGTTGGGGTCCAAGCAGACGACACGTCACGGCGGGAGAGCAGTACTCTCGTTCCCAAATCCTTCCGAAGGAAGGCTCTGGTAACTGCCAAATGAAGGGATTTTGCTGTTTCTGGGTAACCCCTGCTGGTAGCTTGGAACCAGCGAACAGGAACAGGAAATGGAACCAGAAAGGCTGATGGTAAATCTACCTAAAACTACCATCATACATTCTGCTTCCATTTCCTGTTCCTGTACGCTGGTTCAAGCCTACCAGCAGGGGTTGCCCAGAACCAGCAAATTTCCAAGTTCAAGGTCATTTGGCTGTCCCCAGAGCCTTCCTTCGGAAGGATTTGGGAACGAGAGTAGGAGAGCAGCAGATGATCGGTGTGTAGCTGATCGGCGGGAGGGCCCAGAGCAGTCAAAGTGGTGGTTAATCGAGGTGTGGGCTGATGGGGCTTGCTCGGCATGGGTTTTTCTTAATTAGGATTTTGGGTAGAGGAGATACACGCTCGTTAACAATCCAGCCGTGTTTCGCGCCAAGGGCACGCGCCTTGGCTTTGTCGCAGGTATGAACTAAAACGAAGGTAGGTCTAGGGTTGGATTGTCCAATGTTGGAGGGGTTTCTTGCCAAGAAGGATGTATTCCAATTAAACTTGAGTCCATTGTCCGTGGATGTGATAAGTGATGGCCATGCACCATTGACACCAGGGTGATATATAGAGTGTCTGCAAAATGATAACCAGATACACATACACAGTAGGGATCCTATTCTGTCGGGGAGGAAGGGGCTATTCTCTCCTCCATATATCGCAACAATGTAGTCCATTATGTTAAAATGACAAAACAGATATATGGGCCCAGGCTATAACGATGTGTTCACTTGTAAGTGTTTAAGTGATTCCCTACTTACTACTTCATAATTGGTGCCTTATACAAGAAGGGACATGGCGTCACAATTTAAGTCACTTTCAGTTGGGTAGGTCTGAAGTTCCCCTGAGGGCCCATCAAATTATACCCTAACCCATATGTAAAGCCATCCGTGAAAACAATACCCAGGCTATTGGTCTCAGAGAATAGCTAAGCAAATAAAGGCGCTACGAGCCATCTCCCGGGAGGTTAGACGGGAGACAATGATTCAACACCTTCTCACTTTCAGGGGTTCTGTCCTCCCCTACGGACACCCTGGCCGGCAGCAGTAACAAAAACGCTCCCTCCCCATGCGCCCACCGAGCATCACGCTTCATTGGGCGATAGTAAGTGCACTTTGATTTGACCGTAACGGTCATTGTGCGTTCACGTTACGGAGCGTCGGGTACGCAGGCGCCAACTGTCTTTTGTGGCGTGCGCGTTGGTGCGACAAATACGGAGGTGTTGGGCGCTGCCTTAATTAGAGTGGATGGTAGCGGGCTGGGTGTGAGGGTTATACCTTGATGAGGTCACCCTGTGACCCCCTAACGACGTGTTCGACTTCAGCACACCTGGCGGCAGGAACTCCCCCTGTAAACTACCCTTCTACCTGCGTCAAGATAGCGGTGCATGTGGGGTTTGACACATGCACATGATACTTCATATTTAATGGGTAGTTTAAATGTAGTTGAAACCCCTGAACAGGTCGTTATTCAATAACTGGGCTATATTTGGGAATAGTGCTTTCCGGTTTGAATTTACCGTACTATCCTGACATGACTGACATGGATGATATCCCTAAAATAGGAATCATGTAGACGTGTATGTCCGGCTTGAACACCCGTGTTTCAGAATCGATATCGCGAAGCCATTCAAGGGTTAAAGTACAGATCTTGCATGGTAGCGTATATCTATGATAAACAATAAAAAGTGTCTGGAAAGTCAGCACCGAAGTTGGTGAACGAGCTGCTCCTTAGTAAGCACCAAATGAGCACTTCAGTCCTGTAAAGATGAGAGAAAATTGACTATTCAGGTAACCTCTTAATCTGGCTTTAAAGCAGTTCATCTCTTCCAGGTTTCTCAGATGAGGAGGGAGTGTATTCCATGTATACATGTATAGATCTATGGATTTGTAGGAGGGATTTAGCTTCTCTCGGATTTCGCTGTTTTATCAGTGGGCCTTCGACTGCTCTAGGGTTACTGTTTAGAATTAGGTCAGTTCCTTCTCGTTTCATTTACTTGTATCTTTAACATATAAATTGCTCTGTAAGCACTTTAGCCTTACATCAACCCCGGCATCAACCCCAGTGATTCTAACTCGTAAATGAATCACATCAACATGGTACATAAATCCTCAGGCAAATTTGTATTGCAATATTCTGTAGTACTTGTAGTGAGTGGTTATCTAGTTGGTTTAGCCCTGACAGGAAAAATAGACTAGAATCAATTTGTGGTGGGATCACTGGTTTGAGAAATATGCTAGAGGCATTCTGGGTGAGCAACGGTCATAACTGTCTCAGGAACAACGCTTAGAGTTCATAATGGTGTGGTATCAATGTGGTATAATAATAATAATAATAATAATAATAATAATAATAATAATAATAATAATAATAATAATAATAATAATAATAATAATAATAATAATAATAATAATATTTGAAGAGCTCGTGCCATTATTTCTTTGGGTAGCACAAGGGGCAGCATAATTTTCATATAGAGATGATGTGTAGTAGATAAGACGTACCAATGCAGTGTATACATCGGCTTGGTGTGAGTGCATGAACCTATTTGGGAGCGAAAACTTAAAATACACTGTAGGCTACAACGGTTAGATTTAGATGTTTCCTGCTTGTTTGTGAGTTATGTTAATTGGCCAAAATAAAATAAGTTTCGCGTCATGAAAAACTGGAAGATATTACGGAGGGGAATTAATTGTCTCTTGTCTATAATGATTGGGGATAAAGATCAAATCTCACAGGGTGCACAGAGGAAAATGTGAGAGTCACCTGGACTCACATGCCATAGTCAGACCCATGTCGCCAAAACCACCCTCATGTGAGAGTCTAGCTGACTTTGACTGTAGATATAGTCCAGCACTGCCTGACTTTCATGAGAACAAGAGTCCAGCATTGCCCGACTTTCGCCTTTCCACAGTCCAGCACTGCCTGACTCTCATTATGATGAAAGTCAGACAGTGCTGGACTCTTGTTGTGATGAAAGTCAGGCAGTGCTGGACTTTCACTGCAGTCAAAGTCAGGCAATGCTGGACTCTCATATATGAAAGTTCAGCACTGCCTGACTTTCATACTCAAGGGTAGTCTGGCAATGCTGGACTTTGGCCTCAATGAAAGTCAGGCATGGCTGGAATCTCTTCTGTACAGTAAGGCTAGTTGCTTATTTGCATTGGGGAATGATCTTTTTAAATATATATATTACCTCCCTGACATCTGTGAAAATAAATCCTATACAAATTTTTTATGTTTTCCTGAATAGGAAAGGGTGTGCAATCACAGACCAACAGTTATTTAGGTATGTAACAACACCATAATACATGTACCAACATATGTCAGAGGTAATACCCAGAATCTCAATATATATAATTTCCAAAAATCCACAAAAATGGTGTCTTATACCCTACCATTAAATCTCAATATTGTATTGTGTCCCCACCTGGTAGCAACCAAAGAAGGCTCAGGCTAACTGACCCTTATCCCAAAGTCAGACATTGCCTGACTGTGGCTAGAAAGTCAGCCTGACTCTGGTATGAACATCTGTCTTCCCTGACTGTCATACAAGGATCAGGCTGACTCTCAAATAGGAGTAACTTTATGGGACCATCAAAGGAGGCTCAGCCTGACTGTCCATTAACGGAGTGAAAGTCCAGCAGACTCTCCTACCTGAGTCAAGCAGTGCCTGACCCTGGGGAGAGTCCAGCTGACTCTCACTTTTTTCTCTGTGTGATCTATGCTGGAAGCTCTGCGAATTGGGGATTTTTTTGTGAATTGGGGATCTCCCTCCGATTCGAAACAGATGTAACTGCAAGAGGGAAGTATTAGAACTACAAAGAATTTGTTGCGAATTGGGCACAGACTAAGATCTAGATAATATACCTATAACCCTGAGGGATATGGGCCCACACCTCTGCAGAGTATAGGTCTACAATTGAATTGAATCATGCCTATCCCATTGAATATATGCTTACAATGCAATATATTGTAAAGTGACTCCCCCAACAAAAACTACAAAATTCAACAGTTGGGGACAAAATGCAGAGATAAGCCCCTATGTATGCTCTACAGTGGGACTTGCAATGGGTGTTGGCCTTAATGAAGCACCATGTTTGTATTGATTGATTTTTATTTCAAGAGAAATCGCACTGATACACTATATAATATCGACTTCATTTATACAGATTGTAGTTTTCACCGCAAAGAGCAGATCATTCCTCAGTGGTTCTACTACAGACACCTGCATTGCTATCAAAGAGGCCAATGAAGGGAATGATAGCCGCAGCTCACTTTTCTGGTTGATCCATTCAATTGATTGCAAAGACTATATAGTGGGGTTCCTTTTGTAGCTGGAAAAGGTTCTGTTGCCAACTTGGGGTTTTGTGGGGAAATTTTAAACTAATAGATTTCTGGAAAGCTTAAACCCAAAAAATGTATACCATACGGGCGTGCCTTAGAGGGAATGGTGCACACGACATACACGATTTGCTGCAATATACCCAGGAGGCCATGGGAAACGCAGAAAGGGTGTTGGCAGTTTTTGATGTCCAATAACATGTAATTTACCCCTTCCTAAATTCGCCAACATAGACTGTGAGTGGCCTCATTGGGCGGGTCCTGTGTGCCCACCCCTCCCTCCGCATGCCCCAACCCCCGGCCAGACTCACCGATCGGCGAAACGCCCGGTCCGGCGCCTTCACCGACAAATGGGCAGTGACAGGCATTGTGGGACACGTCAAACACGCTCTGAGCTGACGGCCTCTCCCTTCCAGCACGTCGTTAAAGGTGCACCACAAGTCGCAGGTGTGTTCACCTCGCGCCACGGCCTGGAGAGGTGTTCTATTCCTGATTTCTACCCGTCCGTGTAATGTGAACAGGGGTTTCTTTCGATCGCACGTAATCAAGGGCATGCTCTTGTTGGGGCAGATAACATGTCATTGTGTGAACTGGGGAGAAGGCGGTTTGCTTATGAACGTGGAGTGTGCCACTGGGTATAAGCAGTTTAAAAGTCATGATTATATGTCCTGCTGATTTAAATATGCCTGATGAACCTGGCCATAAAGGCATTTTGGTGCAGCTGTCAAATGCATGTTGCTCTGACTAAAGTGAGAACAATTGAAGTGCCATATGTACATCCGCGTACATATAGGCAGGCATAAGGTTTACGTGTACAGAAATGGAACTATAATGGGTCTTTTCCCTGCCCTAGAAAACGTAGAAGGCTATAACCTCGTCTTATGTAAAGGCCATAAGGTCGAATCCCACAGGCCGATGTATGCCTTCAGAACCTCTGCGTTCTGTGAATATTGCGTTCTAGGACCCTTGCTTATACTCCAAATCGCAAGGGTTCTTATGGGCTATTGCAAGATTCAAATCCCACTGTTGTACATTATATGGGACTACACCTCTGCATATTGGACTGTGTGTGAGGGTGAAGGGGTTGTATTTCGGGGGAGTTACTTCATAACAATTGTGCTTACAGATGGTTTACTATAGAAGGGATATCCATTAATTTATCATTTGAAATAATACATCATGTATGTCTAGTGTTGGGCAGATTATGTATATTATTCATGAAAAATGGTTGTAAAATGCTCTCTGTTTATAATCAGAAATAGGGAGTGGCCCCCCTGACTTTCCACATGATTGACATATACCATGTGCATAATGAAATCGCAGAGATTTCCCTGTCAAGCAAGGAAAAATATCTAATTATCTAGATCTTATTTTTTGCCCAATTCACAACACATTCCTTGCAGTTACACCTCCCTCTTGCAGTCCCATCTGTTGCGAATTGCAGGGAGATCTCCAATTCGCAACAGATCCCCAATTCGCAGAGATTTTCCAGCATATATCGCCCTGTGGGATTTGACCTATAGGGTCTTCTCAGTGACAAGTATTAACATAAAGAAGTTAAAAATCGGCCGAATGCTGAATAGCTTATTTCAGGCTTTTGGGTGTCATCTAAATGGACGTTCCAGCCAACTACTTTTAGCATAACTCCAGGCACAAAAGAGGTGTCTATCATCCATTTGCTTGTTCTTGGTGTTTTCACAATACTAAGTAGATACTTCTTAAATTCTTCCATATTATAAATAGGTATTGCCATATCTTATATACATATCATAGTCTTACAAAACTGTCTAAAGCGCTTCAGCTCAGATCTGCCAACCATATTAATGTAATGTGCGTAATAAGACAGAAACTCCGAGCTGATGCTAACTATAGATTATCATCCGTATACATTATAGATATTGTAAACTCTCTCTGATGTGGTCAGCTTTGGGATTTTACTTAAGTGACCACATTAGCGAGGTGACCACATTGGAGTTCAAGTTTTTGCAAGCATGAGGCTCATTTGGGGGGCAAGTTGGAGTTAGAGAGAGTTCAAGTTTATGCAATAGAGCAAGGAAATGCATACACATATCTGATGGATTCAATTATCATTTGTATTGAAAATAAGTGGTGTAGATTGTGTGAAAATTAATGTCATTTCCCTAACTATATACCTTTATCTAGTTGGCTTCAGAAACTATCACACCCTAGATAAAGCACATTTCCCTAGTTTCAGGTGTGAGGGGAGGAGATTAGCTTGATAAGGAGATAGGGGTTTAGACCCCGACTACCTGAGGTACCAGCATAATTATGCTAGTGCCATATATGGAGGTGTAATTCAGCATATATGTACATAGTCACTCATGCCGTTTCACCGGCTTTTGACTGGTTGTGTCACATGAAGGAGACGAGTAAATTCCTGCCGGGGCTAATGGGAGGCATGTATTTATTCGGCTATAGACGACAAGTGTCCCAGCATCCTATGGACATTGTGGATGTATCTTTTTTTGGCCTTGAGTGTGAGCAGGGACGTGGACACACCTGCACGTCGTGTAGCCTACGTTGTATAATGTGCCTGTTCACCATGACTTGTAGACGTTTGTGTGAGAGACAAGCAGACGACATCCGGCCCTATGTACAGTATTGTAGACGTGTCCACCACTGTCATCTCTCCTCAGGCACCCTCAATGGGAGAACTTGGGAAATTGCCGCGGGTTCTATTTCACGCCTTCACACGTCTTTGCAAAGCTATTGCCGGGCCTGCATGGTCCCGAGCTAGTCTTTTGGCTAACACGCCTCGACAGCTATAATTTCCAAGTACGAGCTTGTTTATTCCACTTCTATTATCCACCACCATCCGTCACTAATGACCAGAGGGCTTTGACCGCCATCTTGGCCAGAGATAGAGATCTCGTTTGTCGACGGACATTGACAAGAAATCGACCGTGACCATATCGGATGTTCTTTTCACCTGTGTAAATGCGAGCACAGCGTGACGCCCAATTAAAGAGTGCGCCTAGAGCACCGAGAATGTTTGCCAAAGAAATTGGCCTCAATGCAGATCTAGTAGAATCGGACACGTATAGGAGGGCAAGGGTGCTTATTTGTCAAAGACGTGAACTGTACCACTAGGACACTGGGACGCAGGGTGGCTTGCCCAATCAATAATTGTTGACCAAATTTCGCTTCCCCTATACATCTCAGGGAGTAACGATATCTTATAACTAAAACGATAACACAATTGTAGATAACCATGAAATTGTTGATATTATTCCACCTGGAAATAACTCCAGTACACCCAAATGAAGATACAAATGTACAGAATCGTTGAAAATGTTTATTTTAAATTTGAAATCGGCATTTTCAAAGAAAATCTCTTATACCTGTGTAGAACCAGTGATATACATTAATGTCTAATGCTATGTTGAAAGTCAAATTACAGAAATATTGATTGCAAATAGTGGAAAAGGTGATGAAAAATGTTTTAATATTTTTCCGGAGGATTTCAATCATAATGTCAATGTGCTTCTATTTTTGATAGGTATGCAATGATTATGAACAAGAAAATAATGTGTACCAAGCCCAATTATGCTATTACCAACTAAAAGAGACCTTATAGGGACTACTGACCATATAGTGACAGCTATATGAATCAGTGAAAAGAATGTTTTTAGCTTCCATAGTAACCAAAATTAGAATCTTCTCTTAAGTAGTAATTGAAAGCATATTGCAATAGCAGCATATAAGTATGATATCACAGCACAATTAATTTCGCGGCTACAGAATCTGCAAAGGATGATGTAAATATATGACATTCTTGAAATAGTTCTGGGCACAGAGTGGGCCCCGATGACCCCCCCCCCCCAAATGAAGATTTGCTTCCTATGCCTCTGCAAGGCTGAACTGAAGAGCGGGGGCATAACAACAGCAGAAAACGTCGCAGAGATACTCAATGAAATATCCGGAACAGGGGAACATCCAACAGAAATAAAAGAAGGCATACTGACACCACTGCAAAAAACAGGCAAAGCAAAAGAACCACCATCAAACATCAGACCCATCATTCTACTATCATTGCTCAGAAAAGTGTATATCGCAATATTTATGATCAGATGGATAGGTGGAAAGATAGACCAGAACGTCCCAATAGAACAGGCCGCATATTGACCAGGAAGAGGGACTACAGAACATGCCTTTGCCTACAAGATCCTGACAGATTAGGCCATATAATCCAAAGACTACGAGCCTAACATCATCCTTATAGACATAAATAAAGCGTTTGATGCTCTCCGCTGAAACACCTTGGTTGAAATATTGAAGTACATACTCGATCCAGTGGAACTATACCTTATTAAATCATTATAGAAAATGCCCAGTATGGGGTAAGAGCAGGCCAAACAACTTCGGAGCCATTCAAGACCAAGATGGGAGTGCCACTAGGTGACTAGCTAAGCCCTATTCTTTTCTCGCCAAATCCCTCGACAAACACACACACACAGAAGACCACCAATACACGAGACCATCCACAAAAGACAGAAACATCCCAAAGGAAGGAACACTAACTAGACTCAACAAGCAGAAGACATTGTTTTTTTTTTGGTTTGAAGTAGGTTTATTGACATAAAGTTGCGTCTTTCAAAGATATGTCAGGTTGGGCTGCTGCAAACTCCAAAGAACACATGGAAGCTTAAAAGACCCAAGCACAACCAAAGCTGATAAACAGAGGCCTATGAATAAACAAAGCAAAGAAATATTCACCGTCTCAAGTGCAACATCCTGGTTAGTCTCCTAGACATGACAGAAGATGGAAACAAGTTGCAAACAATGCCATGAGGAAGCTAGAGCACATATTCACGAACAAACACCTAAATGAAGATAAGAGTATTCAGAGTCTGCATTGGGAGTATCTTGTTATACTGTGGACAGAGAACAAGAACACAGAAAATACGATCTACTCATTTCACAGGCAACTACTACACAATGTCGAGGGAAATCCTGTACGAGAAAACAAAACAACAAAAATGGAGTGACACAATCAGAATGAGGTGACTGAGGTGATATGTGGAAAGACTTCATGAGGAAAGACCAACTAAGCAAGTGCTATCAGAAGCTAGACGGAAACTGAAAGAATGGAGAAAGATTGTTTGGAAATCAAGAGCACCATGTGTCAGAGACACCTTCTGCATTACTGAAGAAAAATAAGATACAAATGGGGTTCTGTCTCTACCTATTAGGAGAAGGTTCTAATTTAAGGGACAGTTAACTTGAGGGATAGGTAGGCTGAGGGATAGGTATTGTGTAGGTTAGGTAGTGTGATACACAGGAAGAATGCTGTCAGGTTGAGGGGTAGGTAAACCTTTGAATAGGTAGATTGAGGTACTGACTGGTATTTATATAGGTGTCTAGCTGAGTGCTTATCTACCAGCTACCAGATCAAGCAATGGTGCCCCCTACTAAGGAACCTGCAGCCTCGGTTATCCCAGGTACCGGCAGGCCCTATGCGGTTGCTGTATCTGGTACTGGCCTGATAAGCACCAACACAGCTATCATGGTACCAGCGGTACATAATGCACCCTGAGAATTCTGCAGTGAATACAGGGGATTATGTCATTGGTTGATAATTCAACCAGCTACAGGCCTGGCCCATTGACTCCTATGCAGGATAAGGAGTGTTATGTGGTTCTCTTGTGTCTTTATCAGAGTGATACCTAATGGAAAGAAGGTATCATCTAGATCAACATATCCTGCGGAATCTAAATATTGTGACCTTGCTTCATATTGAAAATGTTTGGAACATTATGTTGCAGGTTCCTTAGTAGGGGGCACCATTGCTTGATCTGGTACCTGGTGAGATAAGCACTGATACAGCAATCACAATGGGTACAAGCTGTTACATAATGCCCCCTAAGAATTCCGCAGTGAAGGCCAGGGAGTTATCTCATTGGTTGATAATGCATCCAGCTACAGGCCTAAACTGGACACGCAAAGTCGCCCACTTTCAAGGTGGGGTGGGGGGCATGTCATAGGCGAGGCTGTGGATTATATCTATTCATCTATATACGCTTCTTGCCAATATCCTGGACCTACAGTAACCCCTTGATAATCCAGTCTGTGATAATCCAGTCCCGCACCTTACAGCCAGAATTGAGTGGGAACCGTTTTTTAGCATTAAAATAGCCTTGATAATCCAGTTATTTCAGCTTCCAGTTCCAGTGGCTTATATTGAGCAACACACTCTGTATTTCCCATTAGAAAGTGACCCAGTATAATACTATATAGTAAGATGCTTGGTATGCCTGTCTGAACCACACTGAAAACCTCAGGGTCGTCATTTTGACAATACCAAAACTGACAACTTTAGGTAGTCAAAGTGACCACCTTAGGTCGTCGTTGTGACTACCCATCTGAGCCATTCAGACCAAAGTTGTCATAATGACGACCTTAGGTAGTCACAATATTTAGGTAGTCAGAATGACTACCTTAAGGTTGTCAATTTAGGTATTGTCCATTTGAAGACCTAAAGTCATCAGTAGTGACAACTCTCAAGTCCTAGGTTGTCCCAATGACTACCCTATGGTACATAATTCTATTCCTCACTTGATAGCTTATGAATGTTTGCCAGACCAAGCTATACCAAAATAATTGTACATGTGACACTTGAATCAGTATAATGATGGGATACAATTCCAAGTGTATGTGCTGAGTGGGTGGTTGGGCCTGTGTGATTGACAGGTGCCCTGTGAGTAGTAATATATCGAGTACTAGGTAGCGTCCTGTGGGTCGGTTCATGATGATGTGCAAATGATGATGATAATGATGATGTGATAATGATGGTAATGAAGATGATAATGATGATATGATGCATCATTCTACGATGCACTCAACATGATTCACATTATCATGATGCACTAGAATGATTAGAATCACCTATATATCTCGTGAAACACATCTAGGTCCATGAGACCCGCATCTAGATCCATGAGATGTGATAGTTCACGGATTTCCGCTAGATGGCGCCACCAAGCGATGTTCAGTTTTTATCTGAGTCATGCGGAGTGTTTCATCGCTATAAATGCTCACAATAGACACATTTGACAACTTTTATCATTTTGTTCAAATTCATATAAATAAGCGACACTGTAGCTATGTCTATGCATCGATAGGTTTAGTATGAACAGGTTAAATCATATACGTTTCACGTGCCACACCCAAAGTTTGGTTACAGCTTTAGTACATAAGAAGATCAGGCAGCTGGTCAAATTATCTCTCACCGTAAAATGTCCTCTTTTGTTTAAGGGTGAGCCCCTTGGTGCAATGGCCCAGGATGCTCAAATCCTGGCCACTAAGGGTTTGTCAACGTTTATGTCATATATGACATCTCGTTGACAGACCCACAAAAAACGGATCCCTCTTTAGGGATCCCATAATAAGCAAAAAATAAACAAGCATCTACTCATGATGAGTACATGTGACACAGAGAATGTGATAGAAACTTGTTTAAAACTTAATACTCACAACACTATAATGGATCATAACGTTTACCTTTCACCACACCGATTATGATGATGACAATCATATTGAACATGTGTTGATAAGAAAACATGTTCAGACATGTCTGGGTCTGTGTCTGTACCTGTATCGTGACTTGTGCAATAAAACATCTGTATAAATACCACAAAGTTTTAAGCTAATCAACCATTCCGTCTGGTTTAGTTTATTTGTTCCCACACACGAGTACAATGGATTTGAGGCAAAACAATATTTCTGTTTACGGAATGCAGGAGGAACTATTATTAATATACGAGGATAAGGTGTATTGCTCAAACAATGCTGAGCAAGTACCAAATTGTCTTAAATATAAAGATGTGCGAAATATTATAATTCCTATAGAAAAAAAATGGATACACTATTTATTAATCCAATGGACTAATTTAATGTTTAAAAATGTGCCTGATGTAGTGGTTAATTTAACAAATGCATTGCTTAAATTAGATAGATTTTTTTATTCCCATATGTGTGAATATGTAATCTTAATTCATGACAGCGGTGATTACGCTGATAACTTAAAAGAATTAGGAGCAATACAAATTATAGCAACATTTAACCCAGAGGGGATAGATTTATACATTTTTAATCAAATGAGAATTTTTTTTTCTGAAATTAGGGAGCTTAATTTAGGAATTCCGCTTGAATTTAAAATATCTGAAAAAACCGAGTTTGGGGATGAAATTTGCAAAGCATTTTATTCTGGAAAATTACTCACCAAAGGTGGAAGAGAAATCCATTGGCCATTTTATGGATGGAGTATATGAAACAAACATACTTTGAAGATTTTATCTACCAGGTTCCACGTGTACAATGTACTATCTGTAACTAATCGTTTATATAGATAATTTTATGGTATAAATATGACCACTTTTCTTAGTGGATTATTAGAAGAAATTCTGACTCCAAGCACTATCATGCCTGCTCAAGTTTTGTCTCCTAAGACTAGTATTCAGGTAGTGGGAAGTGAGGTAGAGTTTCGAAAGAGAACGTATCGTGGAAGACGTATTGTAAGGGTGCCCAGACAACTTGTGTTATGGAGCATTGAAAACAAAGACCTCATTTCACTTGCAGTACCTACTGCTAAACACACCCATTCCTTCGACACCCCGGTTCCGGAATGGAAAGTGCAAAAGAGTCTGTTTCACTTGGACGAGCAGGTCTACATTTCCTACACCAAGGTGGAAGGAACGGAGAGGGTGGGGTGAGCATTGAAGTTTATATATCTTGATGCTTAAACTAATATCTAAGTAATGTTAACTGTATCATTATGATATAATGTGATTAGATACAATATGTTACACGTGGTGCATTATGTGTATTATATATTAGCGTATTTATGTTACAGATTTGACTGCTACTCAGTTACCTTGACGTTTGAGGAATACAATAAGATACAGCTATAATCATCCAAAAGACCTAATCTAAATATTTAAATACAAAGGATCCAAATTGAACTCTTATCAATATTATATTACAGAATGGACACAGTAAACTTGCTAGTGGAAGAGTTTGAGAAGATTGACTTGGACATGTGCACTAGAGAACAACCGGCTCCTCTCGTGCTCACCATTCCATTAGGAGGGAGACCAGCGATTGTTCAACCTGATGCCACGCCTCCTCCTAGCGCTCCATCCACCCCAGGCGCTGCGACATCCATGTTTTTCCCAAAGCTTTATGCTGCTTCAGCTGCAACCTCTGGGCTTGACATCGTTCCTGACCCAGCCAAGTCATCCACGTCCTCTTCCCCCAGCACCAGGCCTCTCTCCGTTGTAGAAGAACTCCCTAGCTCAGATGAACCATGCCCAAAGAAAGCTAGGGTGGAGATCTTCTCCAACACCTGGGCCTGGCGCGTTGTGACAAGTGAGGGTACTACTTTAAGAAGATCCACCAACAACTACCTGTCCAAGTCGAACTGCCAAGAGGAGATGAATACAGTGAAAGATGAGCTGGAGGAAGACGAGGATGAAGATGATGAATTAAATGGCTTGCTTATTCCAGAGGAGGGGACAGCTCCTACCCCTCTGGAGTTGGCACACCGGGTGTACAAGTACCTCCTCGAGAGCGAGTTCAAAGACCGTGTGAAGAAGTTTTGCCCTGGATGCATTAAGAAGTTAAAGGGGCAAAAAGGGCATGTTGAAGGATGTGGGGCAAGTCTTCAGGACAAGGTGAAACTACACGCTCAAGCCGCTGCTTTAAGGATCAGCAACACTCGTCTATATGAGTGTTGCATGAGCCTTTCGACCTACTATACTCCAGGGGAGTATGTCTCGATGCAGGATGTTGAGCTGACCCTTTCATCAATCAAACCTGGAGACATGTTGCTGAGCCCCGTAGAGGTGAAATTTGAGTCGGAATACGCCTACCTAAATTTAATCTAGTTCACCAAATCATGACAATCACATGAATTGATTAAAGAAATAAAAAAGTTTTAAATTTATCTGTTTGTTTTCTTTCATTTAAAGTCATATAATTTACACAAGTAATTTAAAGACCAATTCATCTAACTATTTTGCACAAATAATCTGCTTTGATTAGGTATGTATCATAATCTAGACAGAAGATACAGATTCGGTTTCTCCAGACAATTCACATACAGAAGATACAGATTCACTTTTCCTAGGATCATGACGCACATATTCATTTTCATTGGAAAGATCATGAATGTCCCACATGTCAATTTCTTCGGTCACAGTATCATATGTACGTTTAAAAATCATATAATACAAAGGGTCTTGTCTTTTTTTATATCGATAATACATCATGAACCCGATTACCATAATTAATAGAAAAATCGTAATTGGTATTAGAATATACAGGTAAATATAATTAAAGGGCTCAGCTGTTATTTTCCCTGGACAAATGGTGGAGGATATTACACTGGAGACAATATCATCCTTTTTTTCCGTGCTAGAAATAGACTTAGTCAGGAGTGGGTTGTCAGTAGTTGTTTCATCTGAAGTTGGGGGTGAATTGATAGTAGTTGGTTTATCTGAAGTGAGAGGTGAATTGTTAGTAGAAACACTACCACCAGGTGATGTGTAAATTGTAGCTGCGTCAGTTTTGATCGGGTTGGTGTTGGAGGCTGAGTTGGTGCTTAAATCATTGTTAATAGATGTGTCTAAACCAGTGGTATATGTAGTAGCAGGTGTAGTTTTTTGTATAACAGTAGTGGTTTCAGTTTTTAGACCAGAGCTTGTGGTAAGAGTCTCCGTTGATATACTATCAGTGCTAATTTCAATAGCTGCTGTTGTAGTAACTATAGTACTACTCAGGATGGTTTTGGAAGTAAAGGGTGTCTTTGTAAAAGTCGTGGTACTGGATTCAAATGTGCTTTTCGAAGTAGTAGAATTAAGGCTTGTGGTGCCTATAGTTGTGGTGGATGTGATAGTAGGCTTGGTAGGAATAGTGCTTTTTTTACAGTCTGAGAGAATTGTATAACCAGGATTTAATGGTAAAGTATTGCAATTAAAACCTGGTATGTCTCTGATATCCAATAGTTCAAGGCTGGTAAGCTTTTCATATGTTTCCGGAATAAAACGGTGCACGGTAGTTGTCCTCCAATTTAGTATTTTCCAGAAACTATGACCAGTTATTTTAAGCCTGTCTGGTCTTATCTCCGCTCCAGTACATTCTATTTTATAAAGATCGTATTTGCATTTGCACTCGTCACACATTTGGTCAACATATTTGGATCCTACAATTCCCAGCGACAGGAGGAATATTCCAAAAAGGATAAGTCCTTTGTTATTCCACATTGCATAGGCTGAGCGTGTGTCAAGGTTTGGTTTAACACAAAACCTAAGTGAGCATAGTAGCGCAACTTGCTCATAATATAGACACAGTACACATTGACCCAGTTGTTCTTATCACAATGGTCCAGACATGGTAAATCTACACCACCCGTCTACAATGTAATTTATACTAGTGATATATAATCTCTCTCTTTTATACCAAGATCGAATATAATAAATCCACAAACTCATTGTGCTATGTTTAATACTGATAACAACATAATGCACAATGAACATTTGATCTGATAGTAATCATCTAGTGTACAATGAAGAATGGTTATTGATTTTTATTTTAAATGTGGTCTCTAAAAAGAGACCAACCAGTCCTGTGTTCAGGACTGGTTTGGGTTCAGTTTCTCTTATAACTCATAACTAGAGAAGCAAGAATGTCTTACGACACTCTATAGCTGCTCAAGACTAAGTTTAAAGAGGTAGAGGCGATGACCTAGGGACATGCATGGTCATGGATGTTATTCATTTTGTAATATTTCAGCTTTCACACTTCAGGTGTCCCAAACATGGTGGTGGAAACATGATCCTCTTTGGCACTATGAAATTAGCATATACATAAATTTTCTGTAGAATGATGATTTTGGAATACTTGTACATAATGATATATGTATATTAAAGGATATTATAACATCATAGCACCTGTACAATAGTGAATAGGTTATATCCAACACAACTTGTATCACACCCGTATTGTGGCGCCATCTGATGTACTAGCGGTGAACTAACATTGCGCGCACGGATAAATTAAGTTTGCTAAGTCGAGCGGGGTAAATGAAGTTGTTACAAAGTTTTCTTCATGAATAGATATAATGATTGAGTTAGATGATAGAGCTACAAGGATTGTTTCTGTTATATTAAAGACAGACACGAAAGAGCTGTCTGTGTAATACATTCGCCTATATTTTAATTTGGCTTAAGCCTTTCCGCTAAACCGGAAGGTGACTTCCGCCATTTTAGATAAATCATACAACCTCGCAAAACATTTGTATTATGGTTTAAGTTATATATATCCTTTAATGGGTATACGTGTGATTAATATTTGAATAAATAAACAAACTTGATTATACTTTATATACTGAACGAGTGAATCAAATTTATAGTAAAATTTATGAAATTTTAGATGTTTGGGATGGGTTTGCGAGGCAAACACGTGGCAACATTGAACACCAACAGGAGCGGGGAACTTGAACGGAATGAAAATGAACTTTGTGGGGAAGTGTCTTTTACTTGTCGTCATATTATTTTGCACACTATATGCACGACGGTGTATGGATTGTGTGTGTAGTGGAAGAGACTTACAATGTCGACGGATCAACTTGTTGAGTGCTTTGAGGAGGCAGTCTTATGAAAAACCCATGTCACGGGTTACACGTCTAGACTTTCGTCTGACTAGGGTGTCTGGTTTCAATGAAACCATAACTTTAATGCGGAAAATATTCCCAAATGCTTACTTTGTGGATTTCACTCACACTGCATTTAAATGTCGATCAGGAACTCACTCAGAATTTATCGTGTACACTGACTGTGATTATAACATCCATGAACGCTATCAACATGAAAAAACTACTACAACCACCAAGAGTACCCGATTTTCTAGTAACACACCTTTTCACACGCCTACAAATCAAGAATATGTTGCCACCACGATCATGACAACAACCGAAAAAGAGGAGCTAAACATTTCCATAGTGATTGGTGCAGTGTCCATGGATCAGGATGAACAAAAAATTAGACATTATATCATTGTTGTGGTAGCTCCTATTGCAGGGCTTTTTATACTAGTTCTCAAATCTTTAGGACTAGATAAAATAAGAAGGAACTATTTCAAAAAGAAAAGAGGATTTTTGAATCTGCTTCCTGACCCATTGCTTCCCCCTGGTTTGGAGGATACTGATGATGATGTTAATGATTTAATCAACCGACTTGCCAGGTAGGTGCAATTTGTGTTTATGTGTTTAAATATCAATAAATGTACAGGCTAAATCCGTAGTTAATTTATTTATTTTATAAAGATTCATTAATGCATATTAATTACTAATCCTGAATTATATTGATTAGTGATACCAATTGATATTTAAGCTATAGTGTTGACTTTATTTATTTAATTTCAGAGAGATAAATATGGATGACGTGAGGGATGTTGTGGCAGGGGCTGCGGGGAATGTAATACTCCGGATGAAGGATGACGAGAACGTGTATGAGGATATAGACCAGACTGAAATAAAACAACCAACCCTACCCCAAGCCACTCCTGCTGCTGCTGCTGCCGCAACACTTGAACACGAGTCACTCAACAACCCATCTAAACCAAACACTCGTTCTCAGACAAAGAAAACAAAAGAAAGGGAAAACAAAAAACAAGACTAATACACCATGTATTGATTGACTTTGATCAGGTTACTCTGGTTTTATTTAATACTGTCCCTAGAAATCTGTAGACCACTGAAGGGTGCTTAGAATGTTTTTATTGAAGAGCTTACTCCTATTGATAGGTGTGATTTGAATATTATTGTATACACCATGAAAGGATACTTTAAATATTCATATTTGTTTATTTGGGGCATACTTTAATGCCAGATATGTTTGTGTGCGTTTAGCTCGTTATATATATATATCAAATAGTCTTGATTTAATTTAAAGCTTAGATCTCGGTATTAGACCCAAGAAAAGTCTTGTTTAATTTAGGACCTTGATACCGATGCCAGAGACAGATAGTCTTGACTTGTTTGAGGTATATAAACCTTACTTACCGGTATAGATGTATTTGTGTGTATATATATTGTACAACTTATTGGTATCAGTTTTAACAATACTCTTGGGTTAATTTAACACCTTGGTTACCGGTATTAGTCATATTGAGTATATAGCGTATAGACTTAAGTATAACCCATGACAAGAATGGATTTAAGTTTCATTGTATCAAATTGTGTATCTGATATTAACATAATTGCATGTTTAGCATGATTGTGAAATCAGTATGATTAGTGTTCTGTTATAATGTTTGATCTTAACCTTGAGATGAATTTAATACTCAGTTTATTTGCACCAGGATCAAATATTTGTTGTTACATTAAATGTAAACACTCAAACGGGTTTATTATTTGACTGATGTTTATTTAATAGTCAGGAGGCTTAAAACAAACATGTGTATTTGATATCATTGTTAGTTATGCATATTGCGCACACATTTGAATTAAGGCACGGTTATTCACTTTGAATTAAATCAATAAGTTAGCGTTTGATATTGTTGGGTAAATGTTTCAAACATTGATATAACCTACATTAATTAGCTCTATGTTGTGATACACAGCTGTTATCTGTTTGGATTTTGTTATTTAGTTGAATAAATTAGGATATTCTCCAGATTGGGTCACAATTTATTATTTAGTCTAATCATCAAATCATTTGACTTTAAATCTTCACTAAACATTTCAATGAAAGAATGCATGCTTGTTCCTCTACATCGAAAATACGAGAACAATACACAATAGTCACCACACACTGTTGAACCATATCCCTGGATTTGTTTTTTTGAAAAAATGTATTTTTTCTTTTGATTTTCTATAAACATTTTGGTTTCTACCGGTGCATGACCCAATGGGTCAAAGTATTCACATATTTTACCAACTAATACACACACCCAATGTTTACCAGGTCCAGTTGATATGTCAGTATTTACAATGTATAACCCAGTGGGAGCTAAACCAAAGTTTGGTAAACTATCATAAGACATAACACCTCTGAAATACTTTTTTGTGTATTTGTCAGTAGATAAATAGTTTGATATTTCTATTTGGTTCATGATTCAAGTATGACGTTGCGAGCGGAGTCTACTTTTAAAAGTGCCTCAAAGCTACCGTATACAATGGCTGTTATTGGTTTTTTTAAAGTAGCCTGAAACTTTAGTGTTAACCTGGTTTGACCTCTTCTTAAAGGGTTAGAAAACCCAGGGTCTTTGCTTTTTTCTAAATCAAATACGTATATACAATACCCCTCCTTGAATTCATCGTACATGATATTTGGAGGTTCTTTTTGATGTATTGGGCACGACTCAAACAGCTTTGAGTAAACTGAGACAAAGTTATCGTTTTTATAGTCAGGTTGCAAAACTTGGGATCCATTACTCTGTCCATCCACTTGAAAATCGATATAATTTACACCACAATTTTTAAAATTGAACGGGTTCTTTTGATTATCTCCAGCATATGCACCAGCGTCTACACAAACCAAAATAAGACGCTTCGGTACAGAATCTTGAAAAATATTATCCATAGTCCAGTTGTAACTACCGGCAGCAATGTTGTAGGTTTTTAACACACTCCTAGTGTAAGGATACAAGGCCATTTCTTTTTTCATAACTTCAGCGTGTTTTGTCAACAATCCAGGATGTATTTTTGCATACGGTACAACCAATGTGGCATCTTCTATACTAAGTGTGTAAAATTTAGATTCTGGTGGCGGTGTTGTTGGGGTTTTAGGAGGGTCTCCATCAACATCAACATCACCGTCTGTATCCAATTCTGTCTCACCATTCTTCATTTTATTGAAAGAAAAATAAGACCCCTTTCTGTTTGGGTATATTAACCTCTCTTTGTCTGTTGTTGGGTAAAGTTTGATGTTAATTGGGACGCTATTGACTAACATTCTAGACTGTTGACAAATATCGTTAAACATTTTTGTTTTAAATACAGCCTTTTGCCCACCCGCTGTTTTATCATATCTAGAGCTTAGCCCCGTATTTGCTGAGTCATTTGGGAGAAAGTTATCCATTCCTACCCCCGCTCCATCCTTAAAGAAACCTCCCAATGCCATCCATGTTAACTGATCATTTTTACCATATTGAATCAGAGCATCAAGCATTGCTTTGTACTGAAAATTAGATCCAATAGAACTTGTCACTATTTTGTGTTGTAGCGAGAAATCCTGTTGTCTAAAAATGGTACAGGCTGGAAAATTAACCAACCCTACGTTATCTATATCAGAGATAGGTTTTCCTTTATCATTTAAAATTTGTAATGTTAAAAGTAGGCTGATTTCGTTTAATAAAATGTAGTCAGAAGAAGCGTTTTGTACATCAAATTCTAATGCTGAATTCCCAGAGCTTAATTGGGAAATGGGTTTATAATCTTTGAAATATATTTCCTGAATTGCTGTTTCTACAGGAGGAGAATTAAACAACGCAAGTCGTTTATCATACCCCTGCTTAGCATTTTGTAAAACATAAGCCATTTAACGTTTTTTTCTTTTCCTTTTTACAACTTTTTTAACCCGTTTGTTGATAGATTTCTTTTTCTTGGGTTTTTTAACAGTGGATTTCTTTTTCTTTGTACCTGTTTTTTTCTTCTTAATATTGTGTTTCTTTTTTGGAACTGTAGGGGAACTGGTGTGTTTACGTCTCTTGCTAGGAGGAGACTGAGGTTCGGGGTTGCTTAATTGTCTTTTAAGTTCTAATTTTGCTCTATCAATAGAACTTTGAACCGGGGAAACCATTTCTATGTTGCTGCCTTCACCTTTTTGTATAGGATAAAAGTTTTTTCCATATGTTTGTCCCTCTACATTATTCCAAGGTGTATCGTCTATGATATAGGGTATGTAACTTGTTTTACTCATGTTGACGCAAATGAAGAACAATTCTTGAATATGATCTTATTCTTGAACAATCAAATATATTACCAGAGCTATCGATTAGTTTAAATCTAATTCTTTTTACACTTTCCCTAGAGATTGGTATGTAATATGGATTAGTAATAGTACCAGAAAAAGTTATGATGTTAAGTACCGGTATAAAATTACCATCTACACAACTATTTTCTATGATATCACAATGCAGAGTTAATTCTTCTCTGTTTAGAATAAAACCTATGTTACAATCCACTAAAGCACACTCCCACTTTCCTGGTAACAATAATAACCTAGGTAACTCGCAAACAAAGTCTGTGCTAGTATTATTACTGTATAATGAAATGGAGTCATCAGATCTAAGAAAAACGTACATAGCTCTTATCCCATGGGTGAGTTATGTAGATGTGAGTGACAGCAAGTTGTGGTGTTGTATATATTGCACCCTGCATGTGTTAACACATTTTGATGTATCAGAAGCTTGGTGTTATATCAATGACGACGTTTTTTTCGTTTGTTTTTGTTTTTTTCTAGTGGCTCTGCAAAGGTGCGGTCTTTTAAATCTGTATCAGGAACCCATGAATCATATCTTTTGGCCCATCCTACCCAGCTCACAACATGGCCCGGTACTCCGTCTTTTATTTGTTTTTTCCCCACCTTGTTTATTATGTATTCAATTTCTTTGTCATCGCTAACTTTTTGAAGCTCATCTTGATAAAATGCACCTTCTATCGGTTCATTGTCCCATGCCTTGACCTGGTACAACGCTATTTGTTGATTTACATGCACTGAAGTGATTGTGTATACTTCCACAGACCATTTTTCTGTGTAGGCTCTTTCAAATGGGGATTTGTTTGATTGCAACCGAACCCTGTCATTAACCTTATACTTAAAAAAATTTTGTACAAAAACTTTGGGTTTTTTCTTAACAGGTTTTGGGTCCTTTACTTTGTATTGATTTTTCCAAAGAACTGCTCTATCTGCAGTTGTTGCCTGGAAAGGTGTCATTTTTATTGACCTGTGTTTGGCGTTATTATAAGCTTCTGTTACCTTGGGTAATTCATCTAACCATCTAGGAGTGTGGTTCTTATACATAAACCTAGTTAAACGGCTTTTAACAGAACGGTTGGCGCGCTCTGCGTAGTTTGCTTTTACCTCGTGTCTAGTGGTAAAAAAATGAACTTTCATTTTTTTTAAATAAGCCTTAACAATATCATTGTTAAATTCTCCACCCTGGTCAGTTCGAAGTTTAAGTGGTTTGACCTTAGGTAAAATAGTTTTTAAAGTTTTTAACATTTCCTCTTTACGCAATGTTTTTAAGGGAGCAGTCCAGACAAAGCGTGTAAAGATGTCTATCAAAAGCAAAATATAAGCATAATTTTTGTTTTCCTCTTTATAGAAAACCATATTGATCGTGTCCCCGTCCCACATATAATTTTTATATGTTGAGATAACCATAGGGCGCTTAAATTTTCTCTTTACTTTTCTGTGTATAGTGTATACCTGTTGTTTTTGTAGCCACTCTTCTACATTTTTTCTGCTAATTCCCTCGTTTTTTACTGCTTGGTATAAAGATTCCACACCAGAATAAGATGCTGGGTTACTTGGGTCAAAATATACATGACCCAAAACTTCATCTAGGTTTAGATTTTCCGCCATTTGTTTGTCCAAACAGACGGATTCATAAGATCAATGGGTTTATTATGCACTGGTATTCCAGGTGGAGGAGGTGTTGGAGCTTTTTTCTGATCAGTTGTTACCGGTATATCAGATTGTTTACCTTTTCCCGTGTTTAAAAATTCTTCACCCTTACCAACAAGCTTGGTTTTAGATGGGTGAAATAAGGATTTGGGTGCGTGTTTTAAGTTGTTATAAAAATGATCTATTCCAATTGGGGAATTAGAAGAATTTCCCAACGCGTGTTCCAACAGATCAGTAACGTGTGAGCCAGAATGCGTTGTATCACCTGTTATTAACTCTCCCTTCTCGTTCCAGTTCATATTTTGATTAATGTAATGTAACAATGACTCAGCCTTTCTTTTTTTTACCAAGGGTAGTGCAGCTAGTATAGTATCTTTCCTCATTTTATCCGTATCACGAGTGATCTTATTTTGATCAGATAAATCTTTTTCAGACAATGTCTGATCCACGTCATGGGAAGCAGCAGGTGTTTTATTTTTGTGACCTGTGTATTGATCATACGGTATTAAAACCATTTTTTTCATATCAATTTTAACAAAGAGGATTCGATTGATTTTAAAACAGAATATAATTTGTTTTTGTTTTTGCTAATCAACTTTTGACGAGATTTGTTAGATAATTTTTTATGAGAAATCTTTTTTAAAATGGTTTTGTTACGTGTTACTTCTTTTTTTTCTTTCTTTGATAATGGTAATTGTAATAAATTTAAAGCAATTTCACTTATACACAAGGCCTGTTCAGGAGTGGTATTATTAAGTAGTAAAAGGGCCTGCTTTTGGGTGGTGTGAAGCAACAGTCTTAAAAAATATGTATTGGATTGTAAAAGTTTGCTCATATTCACTAGACTAACACAAGATATCCTTCTTGCTCTATGTTTCACAAGCAAATGAGCACATTCTATGAACCCTAGATTACATAAAGAGTCAGTTAACACACGAAAATAGTTTCACACTTTATTTCTGAACTTATGCTGTACTTATAAGTTGGTGTGTATATGAATGTAGTAAATCATTGTCTCTTAGGGCCTCTGCGCCTTTTACGATCCGTGGAGCAGTCAGGGTCATCGTAAGCAGGAATCCATATCTCAGGTCTTCTTTCACGTGGCTCCCCCTTCCCACTCACACGACTCTCCAAGACAGCAATTCTCTCCCTCATTTTCTTCTGATCCAAAAGCAGGGAAAAGATTAAGTTGACATGACCTTGTTCCCTACTGTTTTGTCCCCGAAGTTTGTGCTGTATGAAGTCGCAGCATGGTGATTGCTTTATATGCTCCACGTCAGCTTTATGATGTTGCAACCATTCGTTTAACCTAATCCCACAGGAAAAACACTCCACAGTTTCTCCATGAATGAGGAAAAACCCAGATTCCGACATTTCACAAGGGTCGATAATAAATCCTCTTCTAAAAGAACTTCTCCTAAGATCCACGTCCGAGTATCGAATAGGAGCAGCCATTATTTCCCAAGGTATACAACGGTGTCTTCCCCCGGAAATATGTGTGATTTAATCCGCAGTTGCTCTTGTGTGTTGTGTGGCGACAGATCTATGACCAAGTAACCGTACTGTTCCCTCATGCAGTCTTTATATGCCTCCTCTATTAATCTTTCTTGACCTATTTGTCGTCCAAGCAATTTTATCTGTTGTATATCTCGCGGGTTTTTTAAAAGTATAATATAGTGACTGTTTAGTGTAATAGTTCTGGAGTGTTTTCCTTGAATGAAAAAGTTTTGTACTAAAAAAATAACCGTAATGTTCCTATGATGTGATCCCTCTGTGAATAAAGATTGAGCTATAGGTGAGTCCACCACACTAGACATTAGATCATCTAATACAATCAACATATGTTTGTCCTCTGTGTTTTTAGGTATATCAAGTCCTTGTCTAAATTCAATGCCATTCATATCATTAAAAGCAGGCTGCCATACCCCATAACAATACACTATTCTATCAGGTCTGGTTTTAAACATGTTTAAATTACATAAAACTTTTTTTAACCATGTTGTCTTTCCTGATCCGGTAGCACCACTAACGATGATAGTTGTAGGCGTATCAAAAACGAAACGTGATACTTGAAGCATTTTGTATTATGTGGTTTATTATTTAATGCAAGCATATATATATCACATTGCAACAACATCAGTGGGGGCACAAAATGTGCACAAGTTTTCCTCCGCCTCTTTGTTCCACATCACATCTGCGCGTTTTGATTTGCATGAATCACACATAAGACAGGTGAAAACATTTATTTCTCTTCTGTGTAACTCACGAATTTCCTCCCATATCTTTCCCAATGCGTTGGATCCTCTATGGCTTAGTGACACTCTAGCTAGTTTAGAAGACATGCCTATTCCCCAATGTTTGTCATACACGCTATATAACAACAAATCAGTACCCGTGTCACGCAAGGCTTTACGAACAGATCTATTTGTGCGCATTTTCTCTATTGATATTTCTTTCATAAATTTGTTTCTGTTTTCAATCCAATCTATGCTCATTTTGATTTTTTTCTCCTGCACAAAAGTTTTTAAATGCGCCTTATTTTCACTACATAAAACAAAATTGTAAGCCTCTCTAGCTGAACCAAAACAAACCCCAAACATGGACATTCTCGAGGGATAGTCTAGTGATAAAGGATGGATTTTATCCCCAAAACATGTGTTTGGAGGTATGTTCCATGGTGAAAGCGTTACATCTAGTGGGCTAGTGTTAATACCATCTGAAGCAACCACCCTCTTTGGGTATAGATATGTCAAACCAGCTCTATCCTGTTCATAAGTATACATTGTATTGTTTTTTGCCCTAAATCCTTTATTTTTTCCTGACTGAGGAAATTGTGTGTTTAACACTTCCTGGTACATAGAAAGAGGGTTTTGCATTGCTTTAGGGTTTATTCCTTTAGAACTGATTTTGTACTCATCTAATACTAAAGTAACTAAAAGATAGGTTTTACTTGAGAGGGAAACCATTTCAGTACCCAAGGCCTCTAATTTGAATACCCCTGGTGTTCTTTTATCAAATAGTCTGTGCTTTTCACAACACTCTCTAGGGAACCATTGTCTTTCTGACTTGTAACCATCATAACAATGGTTAAATAATAGATCATTATATTCTGCTCTTTTGCTTGGTTTTATGACATCTTCTAGTTTTTTTCCAGATATTGAGACATAGGCGCTGTCCGTGTCCATTTCCAAAAACTCATAGTCACTTCTGTCTACAAATTCATCCAAGAAATCATAATAAAACTCTAGCATTCTTAGCTTGGCATACTGTAAAATAAAGTAGCCTAGATAAATTGGTAAATTTAAAAGAATTTTCTTCTTTGCCAGCTCTACTTCGTATAAATCATCATCAAGCTCTGTGATTTTTCTAAAGGTAGGTTGATTCACCGCGCTACAAGCTTGACGCTTGCTTTTCAAATATTTTACTTGTTGATGTTTTTCTTTGTCCATGATAAGAGAACCGTATGCGCTATTCCCAATCAACTTCATTGTGTCTGCTATAATGGTCTTTTTAACATCTTGATCACCTAATCTTCTACAGGCTGTCACTTCCTTTTCAAACTCCTCAAAACACTTACTACCTTTAAATTCCACCACCTGATATATTTTAGTTATTTCTAAACCATGATTTAAATACCATTTTAATAATGGGGTAGCTATCAGTATTTTTCTAGCCTTCATTCCGCCAACCAGCAAGCGCCTATCCTTCTGAAATAAATAAAATAATTTATTTACCAAATGCTCACGTGTATATCTTGATGAATTAAAGTATCATTAGTGTGCAATAATTTAATTTCAATGCCAAATATAATAGACATTAGCCATCCATAGCATACACGAGATAGTACACCAATCATTAATATTGTGACATATATTTGTACTTACTTTGGATAGATTAAATCGATTGATGTGATCTTGCATATGAGGGCCAATGGAATCAAAGCTGATGTCTGTAGTGCAAAATATAGGAGACATTTCACTAAAATGATCATGCGGAGTTCTATCATTATTTATTTCAGGGCCCCATTTTTCAGGTACTCTAATGTCTACTTCAACTGCCCCGAAAAGCTCGTCATTTTTTATACCATCTAAAATCTGTAATGTGGATACTTTACCAGGATGTTTTCTGGTAAAGGGTGGAATTATGCTACAATTTTCTAGCTCAGGCATAGTATAGCTTAACTTTTTCAGCTCACATTCCCACATTTCAATAACAGTAAAACCTTGGCTTTCTATATATTTTACACGATCTAGGGTCCTAGTTTGTCTTTTTTGTCTTAATAGTTCATCCATTCGCCCTTTTTGACACTCGCATCCATGGTAGTAGCAACCTTGGAACTGAAAGACAAGTGCAACTATTTATGTTAAATCATATGATACATCAGTTACAATGTTTTTTAAATACGCTGTGCTTGACTAATTCAATTATACCATTATCCAATCAAATAATGCTCTTAACCTTGATGATTAGCTTATAGTATTACTATACAATATAAACACCATATGATGAGATCAAATACAAAGATAAATGAAGATTACCTCATACACCGTTTTGTTTTCCGTACAGTATCCATCCACCAGATATGGTCCAATCCTTTTTTCATGATTTGAATTTAGTTTGTGAATAATTGTAACACCCTCATCTCTCATTACCCATTCTAACCATTTGTACATTGTAACTTGGGGAGTTTGTCTGTCTGGTAAAAAATCATTTTCCCTTTCTCGTCTTATGTAAGCTCCTGTAGGCAACTTTTGGGAGACACATTTTAAATATAATGCGTTTGCATCCCAACCTGCAATGATCTGACATTTTTTTCCTCCGTTTCTAATTTCAGTTTCCCCTGCTTTATGATATCTTTTAAATATAATAGAAGGACCCCCCACTATATTCTTTTTAAACGTCCTATACAAGTCTTCATCTTCTGGACCAAATAATTGAAAGTAAGTGTTTGATTCAAGAGAGTGTCTAAACAAAAGTTGACGTGCAATTCCTGGAACTGAAATGGCTACTTTGAACACGTCTATTTTTAAATCAAAATAAAAAGATTGCAGCTTCTTAACAGCGGAAACAAAAGGGACTACATCTTTGTTATTATACCATATCAAAAAGTCTCGAAAGGTTTTCATATTTTCTTTTTCCCAAACCTGTAATAAATATGCGTATTCCTCTTTTGATATATTTGAGTTTTTTAACTTGGAATAAAACTCTTTGTGGGGAGGGAGTTTTTCCTCTTTTAATTTCTCAATGCTATCAAAATAATCATATGGAAAAAAACCTTTGCTTTCCTTTACTTCATACGCCTGTAAAAATTTTGAATAACTGGAGGCGTTTGCTAAATAGTTACCTATATCTAGAAACTTAAACTTTTCAGTAGAAATAGTGGAATAAGCATTTATTCTTTTTATTACATAATTGTTCTGATAGGGGTTACCAATGTCTAAGAAAGAAAATAATTTTGACTTAATTAAATTAATGTCATATTTTGCGGAATTAAATCCTAAAACCGGTAATTGGGTAATGTAACTTAACAACCTAGTCTTCAATGATTTCAATCTGTTATAGATCAATAAACCTACTCTTTCCTTATAACTTTTTTTCTCCTCTGGATTTGTGCATTCTTTTTTCTTGTTTTCTGAATTATACTGATCCTCCCCTTCCCAATTTTCCTCTTCTTCACAATCCTCCCAATCATCCATTTCTTCCTCTTCTTCTTCTTCTAACTCCTCCTCCTCTTCTCCTACTAACCAATCCATGTCAAGAGTTTTATCTTGTTTTTCTTTTTCTGATTCATCATTTTCCTCTTTTTCTTTTGGAGCCCAAAGCAACATTTCATTTGTTAGATTTTGTAATATTCCACCCCATTTTTCTTTTCCCAGCTCAACAGATTTTTCTTGAATTTTATCTAAATGTTCAAACATCTGAGTTAGAAGGATTTCTAAATCATCGTCTATAAAACAGACAGGGTGCTGAAAAGTTGGTACATTGCTACAAAGAGAGACAGAAACAGGGTGATGATGTTGATTCCATATTAGCTTTTTGGTCCTTTCATCAGAAACGGATTCCAATAAAGCCTCAAAATCAAACACACTATACCACGGGTACAATTTTTGACTAGGGGTTAAGTCGTAGCCATATTCTTCCAAGTCTTGAAATATTGTAGATGGTGGAGTAAAAAAGCCCCCAGGAAACGCCAACTTTGTTCGACTGTCACAATTGGAAAGATGTCTTTTAAAATTGTAGTTAAAACTAAAATGTTTTTTGCACAAAGAACACTGAAATTTAGAAGCGTATAAGGAAAAGTCATAAATATAGGATAAATGTTCTTTGTAGATGTTTAAGTGCATGACAGACTTAAATTTAGTACTTGGCTTATAGACAGTAACAGCAACACCATCTGGTTGTAATTCGTGAAGATATATTGAAACATTAAAACATCTTTCAAAGTAAGGAAGCTCACTCATTCCTATTCCACTATATTTTTTGGCTGATCTTGGTATGTTTTTAACTCCAGATTCTAATTTATTATACGTTCTCCATTTCTTATAATTTGTAGCTACAGACTTGGCCAATTTTTTCTTATTTCCATGGTGTAGTGCAAGACATCTGAAAGCACACAAAGAATCCTGATAGTAATAACAGGTATTACCAGGGGGGTGTTCAAGAGCCTCAACACAATTTTTTAATTTAATGTATCCAGGAATTAAACCCCTTCCCATTGGATACCCAGATTTGGAAACATAATAGACCACATTGGTAACAAACGCTAATTTGCTTCTAGTGTCAGTTCTAACATCTTTAAAGTAGTTTTCCAAATCAAATTCTCTAATTTTACTTTGAATTTTTGAAAGATCTCGATAGTTGGAAATTTGTTCTGGCTTATCTTTTTCAAAGATCATTCTATTATGATGTGGTACATAATATCGATACTCTCCGGAATCCAATTCTTTTAACATGACCCCAAATGTTATATTTATCTTAAAAGTTTCGTTTTCTTTAATATATAAGGTGTCCAAATTTCTTATTATTTCCTCCACACCATCCTGCAAATCATTACTTGGAAAGTTATATACACTTTCCACTATTCCGTGTGAAGTAGGAGCTAAAATAAACTTTCTGTTTGCGTTGTACATTGCTTTAAAACCCTGATCCTCCTCCCCGTTTTGATTTATCCAGGGAGGATTTTCTTCTGGGAATGGGAGATTTTGTAATTTTTCACCACCCCCGTGTTGTGACCCCCTATGCAACATGAGTTGTCTTCTGTTAGGAAAATATTCATGACAGAGGGAGCATTTGACTGGCTTTTTGTTTTTAACTTTAGTTTCTACCACAGGAAGAACTGAAACTCTATCCTGTTCTTTTACAACGGGTGGTAATTCTGACACCGAAGAAACCTCATCAGTCCCAAACCCAATCATGTTTTTATTTATTTTGGATTTAGGATTGCTTTTTTCTTTAATTGAAGAGATGTTTTGAGATTTTGCTTTGGTAGAAACAAAGGAATTTTCTTGATTTTTTTCAGGGAGAGACGGAAAATCCTCTTCTTTTTTGTAAAACTCTGGTGCACGGGCATTTAAAATCTGTTTCTTTATTTCTTCTTGCTTTTTTTTAAGATGTGTCACCTCAGCATAGCTAAGTCCTAAGAAACAACTTGCGGGAAGGGTTGCTTGGTAGTTTGATTTAGCTTTTTTAACCTTACGTTGTTCAGAGTGTTTTAGTTCTAACTTCTTTGCTTTAACAAAAGGGTGATATGTTAGACCCTTTGATTTAGCCCAGGAATCAAGATCAGAAGTTGTGTTAAACTTATCCACAAAGTAACTCAATCCAGTATTTTTGATTCGTCCAACCTAAAATAAACATTTAAATCAATATTGAGTGAATAGTATCACACGGGGTAGCACTGACTGTGTGTTTATCACACACGTATTGGATATAAATCACAACCCAACTTATTTAAAATAGTATTCAGATCATTAACTCATCCATTGCTAAACACTTTGTTTACTTACCCGCAGTAGAGCACTTCTTCTTGACTTGACAAACTCATCCGTCATTAAGCCGTTGGCTTGAATGTAGTGATCCAGATCCTCTACGCTCTCTAGCCTCTGAAGAATGTTGATCCACTCCTCATCCGAAACACTCCACTCATCACTTGGCTGCACCACCTAAATCAATAAGTTTAATTACACACTATGTAAACAAAAGTATTGCTGCGTACATTACACACACACACACAGAGAAAATAATACTACTTACAAGTCCACGACGTATCAGTCTAAGGCGTTCGATTACTTCTGCCCTGTGTTCAAAACCTGTTTTGTGGGCCCAATTTAGCAGGCTTGATTCATTGTAGAACGATTCCATGTACACCTTTAGTGCTTTGTTGTTCAAAAGAACCTGGGTATTTGATGTGGTAGACATATTGGATTAGTAGAGCCTGTACTACAAAGTATAGTAAAGGATTAAAACAGTGAACCATTTATACAATCTCCCTATCTCTACATCACCAGCTGCCCTTTCCCAGCTATTTTTAACTTATCTATCACTAAGTAGCTGTGTCGTGATATGAATCTATTGTTCGTGTTAGGATTTAGAATGAACATTCATCTAACTTTACACCCTAAAATGTCGTCTTGTAGAGAAGGAAAGATGTTGCCAAAGCTGATCTTGACCGAATTCCATACAGTAGGTGCAACTAGGTTGTCAGAAGTTCGACTGGAATATATTTTAACAGATGGACTGTATTTGTGGGTTACAATGGAACAAGGAGATAAAGAACCTAGCTTCTATATCGTAGAACAGGACAGGAAAATGGAAATACCCCTTACCACGTGGATGGATATGTTGTCAAGGTTAAAGGATGCAAGGTCTTTATACATAGACACCGTCCCTTTATTCCATGTGTTTCATCTGGATGGGTTTATTCTCAGCAAGATGACAGAAAAGACAATATACGTCATGTCTAAAACAAATTCTGACCGATTCAAATTAAACAAAAGACAATTTGAACTGTTGCTGGTCGCTATAATAGACGGAGAAAGATACAGAGACGTGGACTAAACCATAGCTCAGTAGCGCTGATTCTACTCATTCTAGTACATCATGATAATGCACCAAACTAGATCTAGATTGATAACAGTGTATTTTAATCTTGCACACATAATCCAAAATGGCGACTGGTGGTGAGGATCAACCCGCCCTTGTCCTAAAACATCATACGTGGCGGCATCCAAGTTCACCCAAAATACTAGCAATTCGTTTGGAGTATGTCTTAACAGATGGATTATTCGTTTGGGTATCCCAGAAGGTGGAGGAGGAGGGCCCTACTTTCCATCTGGTTCAAGGCGCAAGGAAAATGGAAATATCCCTAAGCATGTGGATGCAAATGTTGGAGTCTATGGAAGGGGCTAGAAGATTATTTGAAACTAGCACCCCCTTGTTTGAATCCTTTCACTTGAGGGATTGTTACTTCTCCAAAATGGGGTCAAATCTAGTTTTCCTTGTATCCAAAAGGAACTCTGATACATTCCGATTGAAGAAACATCAGTTTGAACTTTTAAGGCAGACTGTGGTGGATGTTGAAAGATACAGCCACGTGGAATAGAGTTGGGTGAATACCCATTCGATACACTCTGTATTTGATGTTAATGCATTAAACGTATGAAGCATCCTTTCTTTGTATTATATTCATTATTTAACATTCATAAACCAGTATGTGCATAGAATAATATAATTGGGTTGAATGATACATTCTCAACACGATGATGAGGGAAAGCGAATCATCATGATGCATAGCTTTAAGGAGAATACGACATGATCTTCACAATCTTTCCTCGATAAGGCTGAGCCAAAATGATACTCATATAACAATCTTTATCTTAAGAGTTATCAGTGTTCAGATAGTTGACCCAGCTGCTACTGTACACTACTACATTCATCGTTCAGGGATACCTACATCATTCACTAGACATCATCATCATTGTTAGTTGCTAATCATCATCATTACACATCATAATTACACATCATCATTACACATCATCATTGCACGACCTGTGGGAGGGGTCCTAGTACTCGATATATTACTACTCCTGTGTTGTTTGTGTATCCCTGGGGCACAGAGAGCATGGGGCTGAGGTCTGAGTGCACCTCACAGGCAAGGACCCACACCTTTACAGGTGTTATGACCTGCAGGCTACTGATATGGTCACTGTACAGGTCTGCCCTCTGTGGAGAAAATTATGGCACTAAAGACCTGTAGGCCTGACTTAGTGTGTGTATGACCTCCCCTCCTATTGCCCCACTGTGGCTAGTTACACACAGTACCTGTCCGTCATGTAACTAGCCACTCCCCCAGACCTCGGTATAGGGGTACCGAGACCTTCATCTAGACCAAATGGTCAGAAACAAACCTCCTTGTTTCATGTGCTGTCCAAGGGGATTTCAACACCAGTGCACTTCGGCCACTCTCCCTAGTGGCTGTTTACTGACACTGTTCCAGCAATCTATCGCGAGATATTACCGCTAGATGTCTCCACCCGTGGGACTGAATTATATCTCTGTAAGGCTCAGCTCTCCATCACTCTCCAATATCCACCGGTGGATAATGGCCGCCACCCATAGTTAGTCAGTACCAAACCTCTGCTGGAGAGTGAAGGCTACGTTGGAGACTTGAGGCGCGCAGAGACTACTCGGCCGCAGACTGACTGTTCCAGTTGCAGCACTGCCACTCCCCCTGGTAGGTATTTAGGAACTATAGCGCTCAATTCCCAGGTATTTTGTTAGCCACTGGTATTGCTTACTTTGTAGCAGCCCAGAGCGGTTTGTCTTTGGTTGCTTGCTCACTTACAATTACATACATGTGTTTGTGAGTATATGGCCATTGCACATGTGTCTTTTTGACTATGCCTATCTGCTAAACATAACATTCCTCACAAAGTCCACTATACGTTGTACCTATCCTCAATTTTCCTATCACCTAGCCTACCTATCACTCATTGTGACTTTTCCTCACTCTACCTATCCCTCAGGTTTAATCTGTATTCTTCTTCTGACTATCTCATCCCGTTGGCATGAGTAGCAAGAAAGGTTAGCCTTAGCCTTTAAGCTAATCGGGGGCAGGGGGACTTAACAGTCCACGTTGGTTGGTAGATGTACACCCTTAGCTAACAGCCATTATATTTCCAAGGGCAGTGATGTGTGATCAAGTCTACAAGAGGGAAGGTAACGGTAAAATTCCGGCACGACATATTTACCACACAAGTTCTATTGCTTTCCACTACGTTATAGTAACAGGCATAGTGCACACAGCATGTTTTGAGTGGAATAAATAGCTGTAAAGGTGGTAAATCTGAAGGTAGTTTATAAAACAGACTAGGCAATTGGTTATTTGATACTTTTATTTCATTTCTCCCATATCCCACATTCACTGTTGCGTCATATATCTTTTGAAATCACCACGACAATTTCATTGAGAGGACGATTTCTTGACCGTCTTATCATACAACTGTGTACATAATATAAAAAATAAAGTAGGTTCCCCTACAACAAATTTGATCTGCAACCGTATATACATGAGACATATTCTATTCACACCTTTCTCGGCACCATACAGGTTGTTGCGTATATATGTTTTAACCAAACTATATGATTTCCATTCCCCAATCCTACCCTTTATCAAACCGTTCAGTGCATCTTCTACACAATGCCATTTGTTCATATCACATATTGATGGATCCCAGAGACATATCTAGATTACCTCCTCGTAAACTCTGCATTTAAAACATCTATACAGGTACAGCAATATGTACACAAATACCACTGGTGGTCACAATTGTTTTACGCTAAACAGGTATTGCAGTCATGTAGACATATGGCACAAACATATATGACATGTGCCATGTCTACTTATGCCCATCATTTTACTATGGCAAATATATTACAATAGTTTGGCATGGCTACTGATCACTTGAATACCACATCATGTTATCCATGAAAGGCTAATGCTACATGTCCATGGCAAAGCCCTATCGTTGTGTACTGATAAAGACTTCGTTGTGCAAAATCACTAATACTAATGTAATACATTGTCATAATTAGGAGGGAGGGGATGGGCTCACTCGCTCATGGTTTTTGAATGTCCCGCTATAGATAGTGAATACATTTAGAGTATACATCAATTCACTGTGTACACTGAGACGTCTGCCACAATAGACATTGGTGTCATGGGACTACTACTGATGTGCACTGCACAGTCGTACACCTACACCCCAAGGAACACAACAAGTAGACAACAAGCTTCCTACATTTTTAACATTGCTGCAGAATAATGGTCTAACCCCAAATACATGTACATACATCTTGTTATAGTATCTATAATTCTTTGTTCTGTGTGCTTCCCGGGAAGACTATTATGCATATAAAATCTGTCAGGTACAACAAACATTCCCGAATACGGCAGCCGGACTATATACAAATATATTTATACTGTAGGACACCTTTATTTTTTCATTTCCCATGGCTATTCCTGGGGAATAGACCATATTTCCTTCAAGATACAAAAAAAAACTGGCCGAACAGTAAGCACCGCTCATGGGGACGAAGGGAAATATACTGAATGCAAATATTCCAATTACCAGTACTCTCTATAGTTGAACATGTTTGAAATATCTAAGTATTTCGTTCCTCCTGCAACCTACAATAATGATCCTAATGACCATGACTTAAAATAAGTTAACATAAGTACATATGTACATTGTATGGAGAAGGAATACCTTAAATCAGCGTCGATTAGAATTTCTTTAATCATTTATGCTATCACGAAATCAAGTTTTACTTTAAAATGAGCAATTGATAACCTGATTTATTTTTCTTTGTGTGGGGTGAGTGGTGGGGGGAGGGTGAGGCATTAAAGCTGATACCGAGTTCGTATATGAAACACAGAAAATGCCCAACTCAACTGTACTGATGGCCAACCATGTCGTTTGTAGACACCTTACTTCCTCGTTCATAAGCCGGGCCACAAATATAAACACTTTCCTCAAATATGAGCTGGGCCCCGACTTTAAGCCCGGGCAGGAGATCAAACTCCACCAATTACCAATTGTTTGGTCATAACTCCGCTTCTCGCAATATTATAGCCTGTCCCGTTTTTAAGCCTGGTCAATTCACCATTTGAAATCAAATATAAGCCCGGGCTTATTAACGTAGAAATATGGTAGTCTACCAAAATCGATAAAACTGTCATATAATGAATCGTGACACACTTTAAATATATACAGATGGTTCAACTACCATAAAACATCAAATGTTGTATGGGTAACTATTAAACAACTTAAATGCATAGTACCAATATCCCAAGGACAAATCACCTCCTAAGACATTGGCAGATCAATACAGGCAACGTACATAGATGTTTAAGACTACAGAGATAAGGCAGCTGGTACTTCTACCATTTACTGTGGTATGTAGAATCGGAAACAACACTAAAATAAGCAATTGTCAAACCGTCCTTCTATACGGAGGCTATATACTAAAAGGGTATATACTATCAGCACTGCGTTACAGCTTAAGGCTTGTCACCCAACATATTAACAACTATCGGCTCTACTCCTAGAGTAGTCACACTCAATGTGACAAAGCAAAACTGAAACACTGCAACAAAACAGAAGTGAAATCAGCATGACCACTACCCCGGTTCTTATAATCACTAAAAAAATAGCAGTGGGTTTTCCTTTTCCAGCGGTTAGATCTTAGACAGTGTTGACAGAATAGGCAATACCTTGAATTACAATAATTCTAAGTTTGAATTACACATCTCAATGTTTTCTGTAGTTATAGTTTGATGAATTTGAGTCACTCTGGTTGTTCGCAGGTTATTCCTCTACCTGACCGTTGATAGAATACAAATGTACTAATTTACTATTAACTATCATTCATTGAGCAACATAATGAATAATGATGGCCAGAAACCTTTCAGCAGGTTCACTTTATAGTCGTTCTCTTCAATATTTAATACTAGAAAACATAACGAAAATGGGACTGAACATCAGTGTAACATAGGAAAGATAACTTCTGTAAACTAAGCAATTTCTATTTACACAAGTGGAAACACCTTGGCGTATGTGCGGCCGTTTACTCGGGGTGAGAAGGTACTGTAGCCAGCGCTTCGTCTGTAGACCGAGCAATGTCCACGCTCTGAAAATACAAAGATTGCCATCTGTAATACTATTTACAACTTTCCCATCTTTTGTCATGGCATATATAAATATATGATTAGTAGCGTGTCACATCATTATAAGCATGGCTTAGCTGATCCATGTTTTGCAATGCAAGCTGGTAAGAAGAGATTTCATGCACCAACAGGTATTATCCTTGAACGCATCCTAAAGTTCTTCAATGTTATATATACTATTAGTTAAGTCACAATATTTTTGGAGGCAATACAAATGCTTTCCGGCGGCATATCATTAAGACGTCCAGAACCCAAATCATTAACGCAAAAGACAAGCCACCATAAAATTATGTTTATTTTTTATTATGCAGTACAATACGGAAAACAAGGTTTCACATCATATTCTTCATGAGGGTAAAGTATCTTTCTGAATACTTAACTGTGTCAAACAAACCTAAATGCAAATAATCCCTTTTTGTATTAATTGAAGTAAGTGAATGAATGACTACCCACTCATTAATTACCGTTATGTAGTATAACCTTAAGGACGAACGCTATATGTATATATATATATATACATTGTATATAATATATATCATAAAGTGTATTACATGTAGTAGTCACGCAGAAACTGCTTGATTATCAGTGGACTAAATGATCCTGTCCCACATCCTCGTGTATCACATTAGAAAAACCTTGAAGCAGGTTAAACCAAATTTGTGCAACATGATTCATTGCATAACTGCATGAACTGGGCACCTCCACACAAATGCATTTACTCGGTAGTATAACCGATGAGAAATCAACACAGTTGTGCTAATGTCACTTCGGTAATAACAGTGGCAATGACAAGGATAGATAAGTTACTATCAGTAATGGTAATGAACCACAAGATTGTACATATTTTCATTTGCCTCTTAAAGGAATTTTTGTACACTATCAAAAGGCCAAATATTTCATGAAAAGATGATTCACCATGAATATCAAATCTACTATGTTTGACAAAAAAAACTAATACATTATTTCGGAAATGGAAATACCGGTACATATTTTTCTAAGCAAGGAGATACCTTGGACAGCTTTTTTTCCTCTCGCTCGTTCAAACCTTTTAGGTGGATAAAATAAATTCATGAACCGACTTATTATTTCAGTGTGGCCTAAGCATTAATTGAGGCCATTACACTGGTTGAATCCAGTTAACTCTATTATGCGATCGACTTATGGGTGATTGATCTATAATGATTCCTTATATATTACATTTGTATATATACACACCGATGCACACATATTCACAATCTTCTATCATACATGACAGGAATTTCCTAGGGTGAGCAATTCTGGATGTGACCGCAGTGATTAACACCCATTCCCACTGCAGTTATACCCATTTGTTTATCATCGCATTTACACAAAATCATAATAGATACCGTTAACATACAATACGCCTATAATTTGCCACCGGAGGCTATATATCATTAAATTAGATACATGGTCTGAAATACATCACTAGGTCTAAAAGGGCATACATCGGATGACGTTAACCTGAACTACAATACAATAATATTTGTCTGAAAGGTGTGACAAATAATACTCGTGTACACTTATCAATGAATCTAGTTGAAATAGTTTAACAATGGTTCTACTTGGCACATTGGTATATATTCTTTTTCAATTCCATATAGTTCCATGCATGCATGTGCATTACGATTCAACTAGATCGATTAGCAGACCTAGTGTGTATAGGTAGCAGTAATTTATAATATAATGAAAATATTTGGATAAAATAAAATGTTTAGCAACAAACTCAGCTAAGTTTATTCCACTATTCATATTATGGAATTAAATATGCATCCCACATCAATATAGTTACCGACAAAATCAATTTTATTTTGATACTTTGGTAAAAATTAACCTAGCAAAGAGATTTAGCGACCCGACACGGTATACATATAACTAAAACATACCTTAAAGTCTTGCGTATAAGTGAAACCCTCGCATAAGCCGCCCCCCTAATTTTGGATAGACCTATAAGCCCAATTCGGAGTTTGATTATAGCTATGGTACGTAATATAGTAGTATACTTCCAAAAACCCTCGTATAATCCGCAGGCACCAAATTAAAGCTGGTTCTGATTGGCGTGCGGGCCGCATGTTCGCATACAAGCCCCAGCTTCTACGCGAGACGTTAAGGTTGTTTCAAACACATGACATAAAGTGCGTGACAAAATTTGAAGTAAACCCTGTGGCGAAATATAGCATGTACATACCGTATTCGACATAATAAGCGCCCCCCCCCCCCCCACCCTTTTTGAGGTATTTTTAGACCAGAACAAAGGGTCAAATTTCGCGATTTTGGGGACATTTAAACTCTTAAGTACTAAAAACGTCATAATAATAATTTTATAAGCGCCCTGGGCGCTTATTACGTCGAATACGGTATACATAATACATAGTGTGGATCTAGGTTGAGTAAAAAATCCCGATGTACGTGTACATCCAACCAGTAGTTTTATTTGTAATTAAATATGAAAGCAACTGGAGTTGCTGTGAGATAAAACCTAACAGAAATGATGTTCAGCCCGATTCCCAATTTGCCTACACTTGAAAACATTACCTAGAATTAGCACCAAGATATCAAAGACGGTTGACTGAATGTTTCTCAGCGATCATTACATTATGAATGTATTCTAATAGCGCCCTTGCCTTCCATGAAGGTTGGCTAAATTGGTAAATAGTACATGTATATAAAATGTTGTTGGCGGCTAGTAAGAAGCAGTGTTTTCGACCCATGTCAACTGAAGTATAAAATACATTAATGACCACATCAGCAACAAATGAACATGACCTTTCTGACCAATGACAGAACTCGGTTTTGACCCAGATGATGCCTCCTTCTTCCGCCTTAATGTACCCATTCACATAGTTGTTAACTTTTCAGCCACATTACTTTTTTTTACATTTATATATTATCACCTTGAAAATCTAAGCTAGTGTGCTTTATTGCGATACACATTGGATCTACCATTACTCTCATCGCTTTGTATATTAATATCCTATGTGGACTACTCTGATTTAGCGAAATTGTGCAGTGAACCGGTGCATCCTGGTCAGGATGACCATCTGTTCTGATGAAAATCAAATAAATACAAAAAAAAATTAAAATAACTACAAAGATCCCAGTTTTAAAAAAAATCAAAAAAAATCAAGCAAAGGGCAATTGTATTAACTTTAAGTTATACTTTCCTCTGGTACATAGAATACATTAACATACGGAATGTACTTTTTATTTTTCATGCGAGAAACCGTTTGTGTTAAAGATATTATTCTGCGGCCTGGTCGACCAATAACTCAATGGTTAATGTCAGTGTTTGGGGGAAAAAATGTATAACGTGCTTTCAATGATCATCACCTCGTGACCCTGTGTATTCACGAGCATGTACACACCAGTGTCCCTCTACCGATACATGTATACATAACTCTTACAACAGATACAGCTCGATCAGCTACCCGTGAACATAACCGTAATTATCCTATCTATGTTATCAGCACATGACGATAAGCATCAAACAGAAAGTCTAGCCTTCACCTCATATGGTAACACCAAAAGCAAATGTAGTCCCCCTACCCTCTTGCTTATAACAGGAATGTTTTATACCAACCCAGTAGGTCTCATTTATGAATAACATTACCATGTGAAGGTGTCTAATACTGTTCTATTAATAGCATGTGTGCAGCCACTCAGAAAGGCGAATGATCCTTTCACAAATACTACCGATTATCTCATGATATTTCTTACCCTTTCTGTGTGGCATGTCTCACCTATATTGTGGGAGAAGTACTACATACTGGTAGTATCAACTTCTCACCCTGGACACCAAAGGCACAGTTTGTAATGTCCATCTCACAATGTGTATAGCTGCTATTTACATTGTGTGATAGCTCGATATGTTACATAGCAGTGTACCCCTAACTTCACTATCCTGGCTCAAAGGCTGATAATTGTACATCTGATGAAGTACCCTTAACTGTGGGCAGCACATCGCAAAAGTTGAGCTATCTACGTGTAAAATGTGCCTGGGAGCCTGAGACTGGGTATTATCTAGTTTTTAAGTTGGTTATTAAATGATGAACAGCAATATTCTTTGGGGGGGGGGGGGTGTCCCGTCAATATAATACTATATATGTTCACCCTTATGATAATATACGTTTGTGCGAGACCGTCAGCACATTTTAAAGATATATGATTTAGAGAATGCATTAGTATCAGCCGTTTTAGAGATTTAGAGAAAGGCACCATCAACTCCCATACAACCTATACCATATACATTACCAATGTGTATATCTGTACGATTTAGTCTCAATTAAGCACAAAACTCAGACGAGGTGAGGCACCACACCCATTTAGACGCAGCTAGAGGTAAAGTCTATAGATGCACTTTTAACCTCCCAAAAGTCAACACGGGTAAAAGAAAAAAAAGACAGAAAGGCGCAGTGTGTCTATCACAATATTCACCCCTCTATTACTGTAGTGGCGGATTGGTGAGCAAGGGACGGTGGTGGGAATGCTAGCTGGGTGCTGACTTGACTAGTGAAGGCTTGCATTATAAACCGTTGTTAGTAGTTGTAGAGCTTTCTGACGTCTGTTCGCCTGTCTTTGTTTTACGCATTTCTTTCCGTTGCTCACTTGTCAACACTTGAGCCTCCTGCAGAAAAAATAGAAACGTAGCTGTCAGGTGCTACGGAGACTAGCGGAGCCTGCCGGCATCAGGTGCAGCAGGGGTGACTACACTACTACAGACATGCACGGACACTAGGGACTGAGGCACCTTAATACTCACAGGCTCCAACTGGCCCATTGTTCCAGAGCTACCCAATAGCTACAAGGAATAGGGCAAAGGTCTGATAGTCTGTAGTGCCCATTCATCTAGGTCCCCTGGTCCACATACTTCAGAACGGCAGTGGCACGCTAGAGACACTAGTGGCTACAGATGGAACTGCAGTTCTGAAGTATGTGGACCAGGGCACATATATCAAGCGGGACTACGGACTGTCAGACCTTTACCCTATTTATTGTAGCTACTTAAGAACTCTGGAAGAACTCACCAGTTGGAGCTTGTGTCTACACTCACATCTACTACAGCCACCTTGGTCAAAAGGAACCAGAATTGGACTCTCATCATCTTGGTATTTCTACATATACAGTTCGCTGCCAATATAATTCTAAGATTCAGTGGTGGTGCTTTGTTTTCATGTGGTTAATGATTAGGTAAATGGGTGTGGACATGTACAGACCAAAGTACGACTTCTCAACAACTAGGTATTACAATTTGGATGATCATGCTTGATGAGGTCAAGAAAGAATTTCTACTCTACCATAATTATTCTACAGAACATATCCACAGTTAATCTATGAATAGGAATAAAGGCAGACAGCCCAGCGAAAAGAGGCGGCGCATCCTTTCTGCTTGGCTGTCCGTACAATGTCATATTCTACTGTGAGTTATCAGTAATGATACAATTGGTGTTATGACAATTTTGAGGGCCTTCAAGAACAAAGCCTAAAACATTATTATTTTGAATTCAGGGTGGATTTAGGAAAAGGCTAATAAATCGAGGTACAGGCAATCTTGCCGGGCTTATTAGACTGATCATGTCTATTGATTAGTATTCTAGGGCAACTAACTTAACGAACATCCTAATGTCTTAATCATAAACACCAAAACACATAACATGCATGAATACATGTTGAATATTTTAGCTATGAAACTAAAGTACATATATTTTCATTTCCTTCTTATGTAATCCGAATTTACTTTCCATACATACACATTGTCTTCTACCGTTATCCAAAAAAATGGTTTCAAATCAGAATAAATATGTGTGTATGTGTATATTCATGCACAAGACGGAACAAAACAATAAGCAATAGTCTACCCATGTATGACTAGTCACCAGACTACAGGATAGCTTGAACTAACACCATGGGGTGGTGTGGTACTTTACAAACACTAATTGTAGGTGGACATGGAGGTAAACCAACATTGCCATCTCTTTCAGTAGAACATTGCTCTGTATTGATCAACATTTCGGGTTAGAAACAACTGTCTAAGTTCTGTGGTTGGAACTGATTACATGAATACCATGCCCAGTGTCCACGGTTAAGACCAGGGATGCTTACCCTCTATCCCTGAAGCGGGACCGAGGAGGCAAGGTGACGGCCGGGCAGAGGAGGTGTGGAGGTGTGCCGCTACCGCCACGTGTTGCCCAGCCGCCGCAGACTAGAGCCGCCATGTCAGCTTTCCACATGATATTACCTGACTGGTTCACGCCACCAACAAAATACCACCTCTTCTCGAGAGAGGACCGCTCATCTGTTTTTATCGTAACAAATCGAAAAAGAGAAACAAAGAGGTGGGCGGAGAGCAGCCCTTTAAAACAGACACGGCTGACCAGGCTGGCAGGGTCAGAGGTGTGTGTGCTTCAGCTGTGGGCAGACTACAACTAGCGCAGACAGAAGACACAAGCACCTTAAAGGTGGTCTCAAACTAAGCACCCACACTGTCAGCTCCCAATAGGGCCAATACATAAGGCAAACGTGGAAGGGGTGGCGTCTAAATTAGGATCGCTTAACAAACATTAATGAACTCGTTGTTTGCAGTCTTAAAGGAGGGTACTCTAAGGCTGAATTTACCAGGTTCAGTGGGGTTATCGTTTAAAGGGGAAATGTCTTTTGGTTAAAGCTATAAAGCGCAAAGCTCTTAAGCATTTACATTACAGTGTCATAGAACAGAAACAAGGTGTGCCAGCTAAGCTATGCCGAGGAGAGCACTGGTAATAAAGGGCAGCTCCAGAAGTGAACGTAAAGAAGAAATCAGGATGAATAAATGAATTCAGTATCTTTGCAAAGATATAGTTTGTAAAGCCGGAGGTTAATTTTATGAACACATTTTCTTCTGAGAATGACTAAGTAGAACAAGTTTTGTTCAGATTTAGAGTGTCCTGGTTTCAGCTTCTATTACTTATTGGCAATACACTAATTTAATATTAAATCTTTACAGTGTCTCTATATATGGAATCCTGATAATCTGTTCCCCCTGAGATGATTTCTCTTGACTGTACCCCATAGCATTCTTATTGCCTTTATTTTGCAGCTGTCGCTATTCACATATATGTACTTTTTAATACCTTCCAATCCGTTGAAATTCAAGCCTAACGAATTTGGCAAAGGATTATTATATCACATGGATTTTATGTCTGCCATTTTTTATACATAAGGTATGATAAATGGGGCCTGACATCTTCGATTCAGTCTAAAACCCCTTTCGCCATCCTCAATAGAATTTACATCGGGGGAATATATGAGTGTGAGAAGGTGGGACTCACCGGTGGGCGCGGTCGGTGTGTGTTGACAGCATGCACATTGAGGGGGATCTCTTCCACCAGACAGCCGTAGGCCACCGGCGTCAACTTGATGAGCGTGTGGAGGGGGATTTGAAGGTAAGGCAACCGATCTGAAAGTAAAACCAGACGTCAATTATAATTGTAAAACTTCGCATAGAAGCTGCGAATCAGACTCAGCTTTCTTTTGATACCAAACATGCCTATATGAGGACCAGGTGTGGCTTATACAAGAGTTTTTAGATGTATACTGCAGTACTAAAGTCGCCAAAATCATATCCTCTCTGCGGCTTATATGATTTGTCAAAGTTGGAGGTGCGGCTAATACGCGAGTTAGGCTTATACGCGAGGTTTTACAGTAATTGCTCACTTACCAGAGTCCTTGTCTGTGAAATAGGCAAGCAGACAGCGGGCAACAGCCTGGTGGCATACGACCATCACGTTCTCCTGTCGTTCCAGCTCCTGCAAATACATTATGTGGTGGTTATTGATAAAACACAGTAAATATTCTGTATCAAAGGTAAATATCACGTGTAGATGCACCGATGTGGTCAACTGCCTCTCATGTGGGAAGTAGTACTTGGAACAGCTCTGGTGTTAATACAAGCAGTAACTTGACTTGGAAACCCACGGTAGTCGTATGTCGTATGTACCGAGTCTCCGAGTCTAAGCGTTAGTATCGTTAGAGTCCACTGAATCAGCAGTAACTCTCCTACAGGCTACAGTCCTTTACCTAGCTACCTGCAGAGGGCAGCACCTGCCGTTACACAATGAGTTACTTCAGTTACCCCTAGATGGCGGGGTGGTGGAAAGCACTTAGTATTTATGGCCGTATGGTAACGCTATAAATTACTGAGTATACTGTAAATTTTATTTAATTATTTACATTAAATTGCACATCTATCCGGCATCAAAAGTGAACATCACTTTAGATACACAAATGTGATCTACTACCTCCTATACAGTGTGGGAAGCAGTAGGTCCAACAGACCAAACAGACACTAATGCAAAGGTTATGTCCCACACTGATCCCCCCAAAAATACTTATAACTTAATGCATATTTGTCTTACCATTATCACAGGTTCAAGCCGGGCGACGAGGTCTTGATATGACTGAAACAAATTAGGTAAAAATATAAGTCGACCACACGTACATGTATATATTTTAGTGACTTTCATGGAAAGGCAAAAGTTACTGTACGTTTAGATTTGTTGACACTTAATATGCATGCAGATTCAGGTTAATCTAAGGTATCGGCAACATTGAGCAGGTACTCTACATAAAATGGTGTACATGTTCAAATAGAACACATTGACTGTTACTATACCTCGCCTTCAGCGTAACGATAGTGGTATTTGCTTGTGTCGCGCTGCGCAAACTCCTCGGGGAACTTCTCTTGGATCTCCTCATACGTCATACCCTCACAGACACCCTGCAATGTTAGCAGAAAAAGGCATCTTAGTCTTTTGGTAATGATATACAGGTGTTTTGTGGAGACAAGGAAGAATGCTACCTGCTCCTCGTGATGCAACTTCGAGTCAGTAGTCAGTAAATAGTGCCTCCTAGGTAGGCGTCGGTGGGTGAGTGCACATAATGGGTGAGGTGAGCGCATAATATGAATATAATTTTTTTTTGTGGTCTGGAATATTATGGGTATTTTCTTCTTTTTAACAAAAAAATCATATTTCCTTGTTTCAAACTTCATAGTCAAATGTGACGCATCTACTTGTACATGTCTTAATTTTACTCACAGCATCTATTTCATTGAGGGCCTTCCAGTGTTCTTTGGGCGCGTTGAGCCCGGCTGCAGTCTGAATCGTTCTCTTCATGAGGCTTGTCCATACTCTCAAATTGGGAATGTCCTCATCTTCCACAAACTTGGCGAGCTGGTTGGCAAACTGGAAACCAGACCAAAATCTTAGCACCTGGGCATTTATCACTCACGGCAGTCAAGTGTCAATGAAAAGGGGGCCGAAACTGACAATTGATATATCGCAGGCCTCCCACCACCCTCCGGACCGCCTTAAAGGAATTTTAAAGGAATCTTTTCGCCGAATATAAAGGAATTTTAAAGGAATTCTAAAGGAATCTCGGTCAAAATAAAGGAATTGAAATGCAATATTTACGGACATTATAGCATGTAATATTGATCACAGTATTGTTATCGCAGGAATTTACTTTGATTTGGCATATAAGAGTAGAAAAATTTAATTTATTAATGAATCTGACTAGGACATGGGTCAAAAAATCTATGGAATATTTCGCAGGATTTTGCTTGTACTGTGGTAAGAATACTAACTGCAAAGCTCTGCGGAGATCCAATCTTAACCCTGCCTACGAAAACTTTGAAATTCTACAACTCTTATGGTGCGCTTTGACACATTTTGATGGTTTGAAGACCTAAACATAGATGGTGATTATAATTATGGTCGCCTAAACAGTGCGGACCGCAGCTGTACAACTAGGGGGGTTCGGAAAATTTGGAAAGGCTAGACTTGAAATAGGGCATTCTGGTGCATTTTGGCACAAAACATATTAAAGTTCAGTATCTATCCTCCATGATTGGGACTGGAGCCTTGTTTTCAGAGGTAAAGTTTTAAGTACTTTGATAATTTCAGACTTAAAATGGTGTATTCTGGTGCATTATGGCACAGCATTCAAGCCTTACATCTGTATTATTCTTTATGACTGGGGCTGGAATCTTGCATTAGGAGGGAAAACTTTTGGAAGATTTGGTAATTCTAGACCTGAAATGGTGCAATCTGGTGGATTTAGGTACACAATTTAAGCATAAGATCTGTATTATCCTCTATTACTGGGGCTGGAACCTTGACAGCATTTTTAGAAAATCTGAAATTCTAGACTTGAGATGATGCAATCTGGTCGATTTTGGCACCACATCTATTTAGGCAGAGATCTGTTTTTCCCAGCCTGGATCGCATTGGATCTGGACAAATCACAAGAATGACCAACTTGAAAACAAATAAATCTATGAAATCTGAGGAGTTTATACACATTACCGTATTTGATGTAATAAGCGCACAGTGCGCTTAAAAAATGAATATGATAGCATTTCATTTAATATCATTTTTATAGTAACAATTCTGTATACTTGGAGACGGTGCCATTGCATTTTATGAGTTAATCGTGTACTTTGAATGGGTACTACCGTAAAACCTCGCTTATAGGTCGATTTTTATTTGGAATTTATTTTTGCTATAGGTCGAATTTTCACCTCTAAAGTCCAATTCGACCTATAGGTGAGGTTTTGGAAAAAAATTAAAATTATTTAGGGACCCAAAAATAGGCTAATTTTAATGCTGTAAAATACACACTTTTAGGGCATTGTTTTTCCATGTAAGGCTGATTTTATCACACCACATGTTGGGAGTTGTCTTTAGGACAGAATGTCATGACTATTACTCACTTTGGCTATAGGAAAAGGGTGGTCATGGGGGGTCTGGGTTGGGGTGTGGCCCCCTCAAAAAATCTCAAACTCCAATTCGACCTATATGTGAGGTTTTCCAAAAAGTGAAAGCTTTTTCCTATAAGTCGATTTTTTCCCTCAAAATTCCAAATCGACCTATAAGTGAGGTCGACTTATAAGCGAGGTTTTACGGTACCTCCCTTCTCATACCTACCTGTAGACATGATACTGCTATAATGCACACACACACAGAGGTAGATGTATGCCCCCCCCCCCCCAACAAACACGCACACACACAGGCAGTGGCCGCTGCAGTGTCCAGAAACAAGGCAGTGTGCCGAGGTACATGTATGCCCAACCCCCCCCCCCCCCAACACACACACACACACATGGAGGGGTGACGAGGTACAGCCTACTTGACCTCTGCCTGCCAGACTTGCCCCCCCCCCCAACACACATGCAGGCCGCTGCAGTGTCCAGTAAACAATTCTACCCGCAGATCTTACTGCATGTCCAGTAACAGTCAGAGTGCGGTCGGGACAGGTACTCAGCCCTATATATGGGGGCACTGGACCTTTAAGGTGGCCGGCGGGGATTGAAACTTAATTGAAAGCATGTGCATTGCACAGCTTTGCGCAGCTTTCTGCGCAGTTTAGGTGAGATAGTAACTAATCTGTAATTAGAAATAGATCTACACTTTGACAGAGAATTGCTGGCCTAATTATACCATGCATGTCTCGAGATCAGAGGGTACAGTGTGCAAATCCTGCTAATGTTTTTATAACTTTACAATTTTACGATTAGCTTTATGAGTATCTGTGTGAGAGGTAAAGCAAATTATATAATATATCTGTATAACTAAAACAGGATATTAGCAAATGGAATTTTCTGGTTGAATCGAAGATTACATGTATGTATATGCCCCAAAAAGAAGAAGTGGGAAGCATTCAATCTACTTTCCCTGTCTCGAACCCACAACCTTCAGATCTCTTACCCTACGCCTTAGACTAATAGGCCACATAGCTAGATGGTATGGAGTACACATTAAATACCTTATATTGACTTGCAGTGACGAGATCAGATTCTTGTAAAATCGTAGTCAATCTTAGGCTATCCCCGCCGGCCACCTTAAGGCAGTGTAGCGAGGTACACCCCCCCCCCCCCCCACCCCCAACACACACACGGAGGGGTGACGAGGTACAGCCCACTTGATCGCCGCCTGCCAGACATACAGAATCAGCGTTCCGGCTCAACAACCCTGACTTTGCAAAGAGACTAGGCCCACAGGAATGGTGATCTAAGGATCAAAGTTCCTTATTAAATTTAATTAAAATGTAAATTTCATTTTAAAAGGATGTGCTTCCGGTGGATCTCATCTACATGCTGTCTGAACAAATAGATGACATATATTTGGAAAGTATGTATAAAATGCAAATCCCTAAAGTGTTAGTACTGAAAAAGCTCCCCCATTCAATTCAGTGCTATAACAGAGAATTTACCCCATTTTTTGCCACAAAACACTGAATATCACCAAAAACTTAATTGAAATGTGAATTTTTGAAAACATGTCCAGAGAGCTATACATGTTGTGCACACAATGATAATAATGAAAATCTCAAAATGAGTTTGTATCAATGTGCAATTTGACCACTTAGATGACCAAACCACCTAGATCCAGGATCAGACCTCAGTGACTAGTAAAGAAGGTGCCATTCTCTATAAAGATACAACACTATAAAGACCAATGGCACCGTCTAATTATGGACATCTTTTAGTAGTTTAATTGAGGAAAAAAATTGAGATATTTTTGGTTATTTGTAGTATAAAAATTGGCTCAAAACGGGTGTGTGCGCTTATTAGGGGGACTTGAAATGGGCCATTCTGGTGCGTTGTGGCAGAATATATATTAAGGCCCAGATCTGTATTATCCTTAATGAGTGGGGATGGAACTTGTTTATGGAGGGAGAGCTTTTAGAAAAAAATTGGAAATTCAGACTTGAAATGGTGCAATCTGGTGAATTTTAGCACCATATATAACAAGGCTTACAGAACTAATTGTAAGATATCTATGATATGATTATGGGATTTGACCATTTTAAAGGAAATAAAGGAATTTTCAAGCCACTTAAAGGAGTTTTAAAGGAATAAAGGAATCATACCCAGTTTAAAGGAATTTTAAAGGAATAAAGGAATCGGTGGGAGGCCTGTATATCGTGAGAAGTTATCAATTATATAGGTCTGTGGGGGAACTACCTTGCTGCCTGGGTCCTCAAAATTGATATAAATTACATGCGCCATGAACCCTTGCGTTTAAAGGTGCGGCCTATACGGGAGGTGCGGGTTATAGGCCTATGCAAGGTTTTATTGTACTGGCTCAGTTGTAGATCAAATAAACGTTGTGCTTACCTCGATACCACGGCTTGACAGCTCCCCGTCACCACCGATACGCCCCTGGAGGTTCATGTTGCTCTCACCATGCTATCAACAAGCAAAATAGACATAATAAGTTTATCTGTGAAGTGAGAAGTAATGAAACCAGTGTAATATTCTATTACTGAAAACTAGGTACTTTTTTTAAAAAGGGTCAACGTGTCATGGTTTGTATTGAAGAGTAAATTAGCGTGGGAAGGTAATGTATGATTTTCCAGACAATCAGATATTTTAGATGACAAAATATGTTTGAATGCGTTGTTAAGTACCGTTCATCTCAACTTCACGTTAAGCTGCCACTTGCAGCAATTGCATAGCGCAAGGAACTGAGTGCTTTACACCGTAAATGCAGCTCATTCAAGCACCCAACATTTCCTGAAGTTTGAGATTCTACCACCCCCACCCGAACCAGACTTTTAAATGAGTGAACTTACCCTGGTCAGGTAGATTGTGCGAGGTAGAACGTGAATGTTCATGAGGTAGTACACCACTCGACTCTGAACATGGCCTGTCAATTTACAAAATAAAACATTTATTGTTGGGACTTAAAATATTTATAATCGAAGTGAATTGATGTACAGTAAATTGATACACAGATATGCTCAGATCTTGGGAATCTTCCCGTGACCTACATGGTGGGGCTACTCGATGCTGTAGAGGCAATATCAGACCTACTAAACATATACATGTACTGTGTGCATAACTGGGCACAACTACTGTGGTGGAGCTTGCAAAGAGTCAAGGTGCTTATAGATTTTAGCACCGCTGTACCCAGACGCTCATACGGGACACGTGTTAATTCAAGATACAGACTTTAGTTCTATTCTATTTCTATATGACCCATAGCGGTACTTCAATGTGAATTGAATATAGTGTAATACGTGTATTCCGTTATCTAAGCTGTGAAGGTGTTAATGGTGTACCTTGGACTTTGTTGACCAGGAACTTGGAGCCTTGATTGTAGATTTTGATGAAGGATAAGTCGCTGTCATGGTCGTCATCTAGCGGCTCGTAGGAGGCCTCGTAATGGGCGATGCGCTTCTTGAAGTCGTCCACGGCCTCGTCTTTGTTGCCGTCCTTGTAGTCAGGGCTGGTCACTTTCACCTCCTACATACACACATCCTTCATCAGTATTCATACACAATGGAGACATTCATATGGTAGTCATAGTTTACTACAATTACCGTAAAACACCGCCTATAAGCCGAATTCATTTTGGCGTTTTTATTTCCTAAAAGCCGAATTTTCCCCCTTAAACTCACATTCGGCTTATACTGAGGCGGGGTTTTGGCAAAGAATATTTGAAATATTACTATAGAAAGGTATGAAAACTTAGTCACTAATTTTACTGCATCTTAAGGCCTATTTAATCTTTTTCACATGAAGTATACATGTTAAACAATCGACACATGGTATTCCAATGAGATAAAAGGATTAGAACCTGCTTTAAAACTCTTTTTGGTGGGGCCAAAGTGGGGGCCAGGGGGACCTTAATGCCCCAAAAGTCACATTCGGCTTATGGGCGGGGTTCTCTTGAATGTCAATATGATTTCATATAGCCGAATTTTTGTCCTTAAACTCACTTTCGGCTTATAGGCGAGGTCGGCTTATAGGCGGGGTTTTACGGTACATGTACATGTATCAAGGGAGCTTTGGGTCCCGACAACCACCGCCTAGTTTTAGTTTATATTTAAACAGAGACTTACGATTATAGAATATCGACACTATAATTAATCCAATCAGTTAATTTATTTTTTTACCATCCTTCTTTTTATGTGAGTAATGAATTAGACACGGTAATGCTGGAGAGAATGTAAGAGGCAGGTTCTCACCGTGATGTTGGCTTCTATGATCTGAGTGTCGACACACACAGACTCTACGAAGAAGGTCTTGTAGCAATGTTGAACTGTGCAGTAGTCGTAGATGTACTGACGGCGCTTACGGGTCGTGTTTGTAGCATCAAAGACCTGTGATAGGGTGCATGTGTAAGTGATGATAGCCTCGCAGGATTTACTGTTGTGGAGTCTTAGAAGGATTATAACCTATTCTAATATTGTATGTAGACCCCTAAATGTGCTGTAGCATCTACCGGAATATGATATCAAATGAATCCTTCCCGCTTTGGTTCTAAATCTAGTGACAGTCTTAAGGCATACATGAATTGAGGTATCTCTTACATTAAATATCTTAGATACTGTAACTTCAGATGTTATTGCCTTATTGGATATAACCATGGCATGGACGTAAAAACCTATTTATTCATTTACATCTGACAGTCTTGAAAGTAAATGACCAGGCACTCTCTATATCAACATTAACTTACGGCGACTTCGCCCCCACCATCCAGCCATCCGCACACATCTTCTAGTGCGTCCTCGGCACACTTCTCGCGGACCTCCATGGCCTCTTTATTGAGAGGGTTGAAGAACTCATGGCCCTTGTACTCCTGGGTGGCGTTACGCCTGTACTCCCCGACGTTAAACACTGCAGGACAAAGTGCATGGTCACTAATTGGTCTTGGAAATACATGTGGTTGATATTATAGGAAGGTTGATTAGAACAGTGAAGGAAACATACTTGGTCACTGTTGGTTAGACAATAAGTAGAACAGTGAACACAAATATACAGCAGTCCAACATTATAGCACTCCAATGCACTATATGGATATATATCTAAAACTGGACATCGACATCCATGTAACAGAAAGCTATATTTATTAGAAGTAGAAATCCATGAATATCTATATGAAGGAGAACACCATGTTCATGCCTATATGTCTGTGTGTATGTTCATTTCGAAATTCAAGATTGCAACCATTGATTGAATGCCACCATGCTTTCAATGTAATCTCGAATTGCAGTTGCAGTAGTTTGATACTAATAAAAAAAAATCTATTCTATTTTTCTTTCATGAACAGTTGGCATCCCATAGATTCAAGATGGCTATCACTTATTGAATGTCCCGATGCTTGAAATGCAATCTTGACTTGTAGTTGCATTAATTTGATACTATCAAAAAAACAAATCCTATTTGATTTTTCCTTCATTCAACCCATTCAAGATGGCTACCATTTACTAAATGCCACAATGCTTTCAGTGCAATGAAGAATTGTAGTTGCATTAATTTGATATCTATATAAGAACATTTCTATTTGATACCTTTTTCAAACACAGTTGGCACCCCATAGGTTTAGGATGGCCACCATTCATTGAATGCCACAATGCTTTAAGTGAAATCTTGAAATGTAGTTGCATTAATTTTAAACTGTTAAAAACATCCAATTTAGTCGTTTTTTTCATGAAGAGTTGGCACCCCATAGGTTCAAGATGGCCACCAATCATTGAATGCCATAATGCTTAAATGCAATCTTGAGTTGCTGTTGCATTAATTTGATTCTTAAAAAAAAAACCTTTCTTTTCTTTCTTTCATGAACAGTTGGCACCCCATACATTCAAGGTGGCTACCAGTCATTGCATGCCACAATGCTTTAAGTGCAATCACAAATTGTAGTTGCATTAATCTGATACTAATAAAAAAACTAATTCTATTCTTTTTTTTATTTATGAACAGTTGGCACCCCATATATTTAAGATGACTACCATTCATTGAATGCCCCGATGCTTGAAATGCAATCTCGAATTGTAGTTGCATCAATTTAATGCTAATAAAAAACAAATTCTTATCAATTTTTCTTTCATGAATATTTGGCACCCCATAAGGTGGCCACCATTCATATTAATGCAAATAGAATGCTTTAAGTGCTATCACGACTTGTAGTTGCATTAATCTGATACTAAAAAAAAAAAAAAATCTATTTGAATTTTCTTTCATGAACAGTTGGCACCCCATAAATTAAAAATGCACCCAGCACCCAGGTCAACAGCTATATACAGACACGTGTACCTCCCCTGCCTGTTCTCCTTCAATGCACAGTGAAGAGGGTGGGAGGGGGTGACCATCAACAGTGCATAAACACTTTGATTGGATGACAATGCAGTTTTTATATTACAACCTAAATTTGTGCAACGAAAATCATCAAGAAATACTAAGTATTTTTTCCAAAGAATAGCTTTTCTAGAATGGCTCGGTATTCAGGAATCCTACTGCGAATAAAAAAATGTCAAATTCTAATTCTAAATACCTGAAAAGTGAGAAATGCTGACGTTCACGGGTTATGTAGGAAATGTACTAAAAACAGCAAAAAAGGGCAACAAAACCCTAATTTTCTCAAAAACTGTTCAGTAGGATTTTTTCTAACTGAGGTTCCACTGTTTTCTACCCTCATATTACACATTGGCATAGAGAATATATTGACACCTAGTCAGGATTTTGCGCTAGGAGCAATCTGTGAGGCGAAAAACAGCCAAAATGAGCCACTGGTCTGAAGTATAAAACTGGGCATCGATCACTATAGAGCTACAAAGAGACAGAGAATCGATGTCCAGTAATGACGGGTTCACGAATAGTGCACCTGCATCTAATTCATTCTTCACAAGTTTACATGTACACCGGGCACGTACACACATGCACACCTATAGTTATGCGTAGATATAGTGTATCATAAATTTGATCCTAATTGTACAATGTATAAGTGTTAGATAGACTACACCTGTACCTTGGTATGCCTCATAACCACTGTCCCACAAGGTCAAGACGAGGTGTTATACACCGAGTCGATGACCAGTGGGCAGTGGTTATGAGGCATACCAAGGTACAGGTGTAGTCTATCTGACTTAACCCTCGGGTATGCAATATAACCAAGGTGCGAATCCTTTGTCTTAGCCCTCCACCGTGGGTTAATTTGTAACAAGGGGACAAATTCAAGGATTTTACGGCAAAGCCGTAGTGGCTTTGGGTTTTATAGGATTGTTATGAACTACAGGTGAGAAAACGAGGGGGCATAGATTTATAATTTTTGGTGTTTCTGGGGTTCTTATGCAATTCATGTATGGCATAACAATAGAATCCAATATGTGCTAATGGAATCAAATAGGTACCAATGCACCTCCATTGATGCCTATGCAAATACCATCTTGGCAGCCATCTTGAAAATTACCTGGATCAAAAATCGGAGCCTACAAATGGATTCTACACCCCAGAAAACCCTATTATACATGTGTCATACAAGGAAATCGGACAATCTTGAGTTAATGGTGGCCATCTTGGCAGCCATCTTGGAAATTTCTCAGATTGAAAATCTGAGCCTGAAAATGGATTTTACATCCTAGAAACCCCTACTATCCATGCATCACACAAGGAAATCAGACAATCTTGAGTTTTTGGTGGCCATCTTGGCAGCCATCTTGGAAAATTTCTCGGATTGAAAATCTGAGCCTGAAAATGGATTCTATATCCCAGAAAACCCTACTCATGGAAATCAGACAATCTTGAGTCTTTGGTGACCATCTTGGCAGCTATCTTGGAAATTTCTCGGATTGAAAATCTGAGCCTGAAAATGGCAGCCATCTTGGCAGGAGGAGGGAGGAGAGAAGGGGGCAGAAGGAGGGAAAGCAGAGGAAGGAGGAAAATGGGGTAGAGGGGGGGGGGGAGGAGGGGAAAGGTGGGGTAGTAGGAGGGGGAAGAGGGAGGAGGAGGTAACAGGAAGGAGGAAAATGGGGTAGAGTGGGGGGGAAGGGTAGATGGGGTAGTAGGAGGGGGCATAGGAAGGAGGAGAGGGCAGAGGGAGGAGGAGAGGGCAGAGAAAGGAGGGAGGAGGAGGAGGAGAGGGCAAAGGCAGGAGGAGGAGAGGGCAGATGCAGGAGGAGGAGGAGGAGAGGGCACAGGGAGGCACAGGGAGGAGGAGGGGGGCACAAGGAGGACTTGTGATGGCCTAACTTTAAAGACTGTAAAATATTATTTCAGGGTTGGTGCATGTGTGTGTGGGGTGGGGGAGGGGTAATTATGTTGGACTTCACAGTTTGTCTTTGGGCGGGCTTGAGTGATTTCAAGAGCCACCCTGGACCCACTCAACTTCTAGTATAGGTCCTGTATGTGCATAGTATGGGAATTGGCATTGACATTGACAGCTTGGCTTGACATAGGAGTCAATAGTTATTAGGCTGGTACCTATCCTTGCCATTGACAGCCACATTAGAGAACTCAAAATATGGCTGTTCACAAGATGTCTAGGCCTTACCACAAGGTACATTGGTTCTACATGTAGTAACTGAAAACAAGATCTAGGATAAATTAGTCTTGCACATGCCTACAAGGACACATGGGGATATCAGTCCTAAGCAAGGTTTAAGGGCCAGCTAGGGCTATATCTAACAATGAACAAGGGGGCCTATGCTAGTCTTTTCTTGTCGAAAAGCTGACACTCTGGTCAGTGGTGTAAATGGCTTTGGGGACAAGGTCCCAAAGCCAATAATCAGTAAAAATACTCAAATTACTCACCTCTTGTTTCGATGCCGATCCAGTTTAAGTAGCGTGTTAGCTTCTTGGCAATGTAAGTCTTGCCGCGGGCGGGCAGACCCACCATCACAATCACGCATGGTGCTATTGTTACGTTTGCAATGTCCGGACACAGCGCTGAAATAGATAACAGATAACATAAACATAATGTTGAAAGGATTATTGATTTTTAAAGAAACCAAGGTCTCTTTGCTCAGAGGACAAGTCCATTATAGACTTTCTGGTCAGCAGGAAGGCCCCAGTGTTTACACTTTATGTTTGAATATACCATAGAAATATATACTGTACATACATCCTTGAATATACATAACCGGTACCAGGACCAAATATATAATATGATACTACCACGAGTGTTTACTGTAATATGACATGTGTGCTACCTGTGTCTGCTCTAAAGTAGACAGTGCACCAATGGGACATGGCAACATTAGGGGAAATAGCCTTTATGCTCTAAACATAGTATTTCAAGAAAAGTAAATAGTTGCGAGAAAATGACTCTAGCCCATTTATTCCTGACGATTCTTATTATGCTATCATAAAGATTATATTTTCATTCTGAATTGGTCTTATCTACAACGTAAACGAACGTTAAATCGTTTCTACCCAAATTTTGCATTTTTGTTGAAATTTGTTTGCCATTGAAACGATGCTTTCAGTATTCTATAATAAAGAACGTTGTTTTATCTATTTGCCCACTCCATAAAGATCATAGAACTGAGAACAGAGTACCAGCATTCGTTCTAGATCAAAATATATATTCTATGATTCACCTTAATTAATCAATTTTCTAATATGATTGGCTAATAGAAGTATGTTGATATCTAAAGGAGTTAGATATATTCTGATCTATTCAGCTTTTTAAGGGCTCTGGCTGTTCCAGGGTTTAGAGTGGGTGTGCCTCTACATGGGTAAAATTCGACACGTGCGACACGGCCCTTTTAAGATTCGACACGGGCGACACGGCACTTTTAAAATTCGACACGGCGACATGGTCAAATATATGGGTACCCATGTAGAGGCACGTGGGTGGGTTGGGTGGGGGGGTTAGAAAATCGAATGCGGTGCTACCGTTACCTGAACACCTAAATCAGTAGAAGCACAGTAATTGGCCTAATGACTGGGGAATATCAATATGTATATATTATGCCACCGACATATGGGCTTCTCTAGTCGTTGTAAGTTTAAGTACATATATTAGTATGATGGTCTTATGAGACAGGGGAACTCAATACTACGTTGCCATTAATGGAACAGCCCGGGGAATAAGGCCACTCTAGGCCTTTGTGGTCCATAATATTGATTCACAGCTGTCAGTGCGGCGCGTGTGGTGGGCACAAAATCGGTGTTTGCACTAAGAGCGCTAGTATCTAGAGAGCCATCTAGAGGTCAGGCCTTCAGACTACCGGTAGGTCTTCAGGGGAGACAAAGGCTGCCTTACAGTTTACCTAACGGTATACCGTACATCTTATACTGATAACGAACCGTACATCACTCATTCCAGTGTTACCGAAATGACATCTGCACATCGGCTTTTGTCGATATAGAATCGTAATGGCCGATGTGAGGCCATCAGACATTGGCCACAATGGCCAGCCATGATCTCAGACATCTCAGCTTTCCAACAGTGAGAGAATTTTTGAAATATTCCTATTAGAAGCTGAGTTAGGTACATCTAACTTATAAGCATTTTTTTCAGTGAATTTAAGCATTGTCAAATCGATTTTGTAAGCTGCTATTAAAGATCTGTATTATCTCGGGACACAGGCCACATATTTGGTTATTAAAGTCCTGCGGAGTTTATTTTGCCCCTTAATGTGGCATGTTTGTGTTGAAGTAGAATGACGCACTTACATGTTTGTACCACTGCTGTATTATTCATACCACATACCTACCACAGTAGACCAGCGGGAGGACACAAAAGGTCTATCTGTGTTCGTGTCAGTGTATACCTATATACAAGAATGTAGTATGCCTATGACATGCCTGACACCTCTGTCTATCAATTCATCAACGATAGGTGCGGGCAGAAAGACATCCACATGAAAACATCTGAAGTCAGAACACTGCAAGTCTGTACCTGTTTGTAGTTTGCAGTCTATTGTATGTATGAAGAGATAAAAACTAAATAAAACAGATCAGGCCAAATATCAAAAAGATAGAACATGTAATGCTTTCACTACGATAACGCTGGGGACAGGAGGGCAGAGGCTGGGAGAAGTATGGTAGGCATCGAGAGGAAAGAGGGCATAGTGCGAGAGGAGTATGAGGCAACAGGTGGGAGGCCATCAGATATATTGGTATGCAGAAGTGATATACCAAACCAGGAAGTACAGGGGCGTAGGGGGCACCTTTATATAATTGGGTCAGGCCAGCTTTGAGAATTTGCAAAAGAAAATTACAGTGTTCTGCCATATATTGTAACATAACATTCTCAAAGCATGCTGTATGATTCACCAAACTTGAATTTCTTTGATGAAATAGATTCTCACATTGCTCATAAAGGACTTTAATATGGGAGGTAGGCCTATGTCCTTTTAAGTTCTGATTGTGAGTGCCAGGTCCACTGCTAGCTTTCCCTATACTTCTGCATTGCAGCTCTACCCGCTCCCACATTCCCTATTTAAAAGCAACTGAGTTTACATGAATATTCATAGATCTACCTCCACCAACTCTGCTACTGCCGGACTCTAAAACCTGCAGTCCCAAGTTAAGGAGACCACAGCATCTGATGGCTAGTTGCACCAGTGCTGCTGAACAAAAGAAAACCGTACGATTCAGCTTCTTAGCCCCAGAGATGAGGAGTGACATTTCCGTACCAGGTACAAAATGCACCACAATTAGATTTAACTGAGAAGAGTCTACTGCAATATAATAGATCTAGTTCTCTGCCAAATTGGCAATTGCGACTGCATGTACTGCAGTAGGCTACTGTCACAAAAAACACTGGATAACAGTAGGCCTACCTGTACGCATTAAATTTAACGAGCATTTGTTTGCTCCTTTCCCAGTACCGGGTAGCTCTTTTTCCTGATAGTTTAACCTTCATATTAGTTTTTTTTTTTTAATTGTTTATTCATAACATCCAGTTGATTTTCAGTTACAAATGTGTTTTGTCATAGTACAGTGTATTCATTTCAGCTTCAGAGTTATCACTTAGTGTACCCATTGGCATTGATGACATGTTGTACAACGTATGTATCAGGGGTTTTGACAGGGCCGCGCAGCGCGCAATTTACGCATTAGAATCCTAAATGGCGCATCGAAATCCCTACAGGTGCGCCCTATGGCGCATAAGCTTTCCAAAACTGAAAGAATTTTTCAAATATTCCAACTAGAACCAAAGTTAGAGCTAAAAAAGAAATATAATATAATACCCGATAGGGGAAGATCTGCCAGCAAGGGGAGATTCTCCCTTACTTAGGGCGGCTCTGTGGCAGCCCGCCCCACCAAGGGGGAATTTCCCGGTGCTGCATCCTATCCAGGTGGAGGTTCCATATAAAAGTTTACAAAAGGTTTCAATACATAGACAAATGCCAACGCCCATTGATACCATCTCTGTTGTATTTCACGAGTGGGGGCTGGGGCAGTATCCCTCGAAGCCGCAGGCTGAGTGGGATGCGCCCCAGCCCCCACGAGTGAAATACATCAGAGGGGTATCAATGAAGTTGGCATTTGTGTTTATTTTTTTATTTGATGCCATTTAATGAAGGAAATGCTACTTTTTCTTAGCTCATTGAATACGACCATATTGTATTCAATGGGGGGCATTGGATACGGATACCTAGTGCTTAAGCATAGGAGATCTTGTATTTTCAAAAAATAAACAGGGATATTAAGGGGTAATATTTGATGGATAGACACATTTCAATAAGCTCCTATAATATTCTTAAATGCATAAAAAGTGACACCATCTCTCTTAAAAAGTGACACAGTGACATGGAATGTCTCTCCTAAAAAGTGATGCGGTGACACACTCAAACTTTTGAGTACCCATGCATTATACTTATAGAGGCACCGTACTAGCCCTCTAGATTGCCACCCCCCCCCCCCCATTTCTCAACACGTTTTGTTGCCCCTGGATAGAAGTGAATAGAAAGCAAGCTAAGGCCAAAATTTTAGAAAAAGGTTGGTTTCCGGTAACATGGTCTGACAAAGCAGACCCGGCCGGTCGGATTTTTTTTCTTTCTTTTTTGCAGTAGAAACCTTAATATTTGTCCGATTTACAATCCGTAAAAACTGGAAAATAGCAAAATTTTTTAAGAATAAAATAAAATAGGGGGACCCGGCCTTGTTTTGATAGACCCGGTCGGGTTACCGGAAACAAACCTTTTTTTAAATTTGGCCTAAGGCAGGGCAAGGTGCATTTCATTTCTTAAAATTTCTTTTTTTAATTTCTTGGAGGACAGGACACATGCCCCAGACCCTTCACCCCCTAATATTATTACAGTGCCTTACTAAGTATTTTACTGTTAGGACTATGATGGCCCATTAACTCTCAAAATGGCGCATTGTTCTTGCTAAGGAGTGCGCCATTGTCTCATTGAAAAAAATCCTGTCAAAATCCCTGCAATGTATATAGATATAAGTTACAGTACACACATGGCCTTACGGATTAAAGGTTTCCAGGCAAGCACAATGGGCCTTTCACGGTAGATCTAAATACTGAGGGTTTGTTTTACATTATGATGCCCCCCCCGCCAAAAAAAGGGGGGGGGGCAGCAGAACCATTTGGAAGTTTGGGGGTCAAAGGTTTGACGATATATGGTTGGGCGAGGGGGGGGGGAGTTGTACAGAAAATTCAGGGACAAAATATAGGGGATGCCCAAATGTTGCAAGTGCAGTGCAGCAAATTCCCAGCGACCAGACTATAGTATTATAGGGGCCTCTGCGAGCATGCAACCCCAGGAAATTTTGCATTTCTACCATTTCTAGAAAGGAAGTGGTGCAATCTGGTGCAGAGCTGTTAGTGCTAGATAATTTCCCTTTTTAATAATTCAGTTTTTTCCTATTGTCTATGGAGAAACTATCCTATCCTGAAAAATCACATAATTCTGCAAAATGTAGGGGGGGGGGAATGGTTCCCCCCCCCCCCCCCACCCTGAAAGTTGGGGGGGGGGGCACCTGCCCTGCCCCCCCCCCCCCTCCCACCCCCAAGGGTTTTGCCGCCACTGCCCCACCCCAATATCCACCCAGCCGGCAATAGGTAGGCCTACATGACTCGTGGCTGCCTACGTAGTGCCCAGTAGCGCAGTGACAGGCTGAGTGGGATCTCACCTGCCGTGCTCTGCAGCCTCTTGAAGTGGCCCTGACCTCGACCACTCGGGACAGCAGCGGGGAATACGCTGTCGTCATCATCCTCTGCTGCTGATGAACTTTGGACGCCAGGCTCACTACAGGCCTTTGTCAGCTTAGCCTTGTCCTGCCAACTTATCATTTTATGATAGTATTATGGGCCCTTTATACTACAGACCTTGTAGGATGTGTATTCTGTCCCTGAATGACGTCCGAGGTTGCTGTTTATGTCTAATGTAGACACAATCTTCATCACAGGTTGTTCTCACTGATGCCAATTCGCTCACACGAACGTGTGGGGGAGATTGATGCGCAACCTCGCTGTGAATCTAGGTCATGCTCTTCAAGCCGATAGCCAGAATCATTTCTAGCAGCGACGGTGCTTGGTGAGAGCGACTCCCGTTTTACCGCGCTTTACAGCAGATCCTATGATTTACTGTGCTGTGACTGTACTGCTACAGAGGTCCACAGAGGGGTAAAGAGCCACCTGTGCTGTTTTCCAGGCCACTTTGTCACATAGTAGAATGATTAAACTTAAAGTGACTTGGCGACTTCTCCCGGGGGGAGGGGGGGGGGGCACTTGGTATATTTTGTATAGGCCTACTAGAAAGGGCACTTTTTGAACAAAATCCCCCTCAACAAGGGTCTCGACGCTTCTTCTGGGTCTGCATGAATCTGCATTTCACCAAAACCCCCACCAAGGGTCAATTTTCACCAAAATCCCCCTCACCAAGGGTTACTCACCAAGGGTTACTTTTCCGAGATTTCTACAAATTCCTCCCAAAAAGGGTAATATTCCGGAGTTCTGGATCCGCCCCTGCTTTTATTACTACCGATATTGGTAATTTAATTGGACTACCGGTATAAAGGTGATAGTGGCCTGAGGCTGAGGCTTGGACTTGGTTGAGTGCACCCACAGCTGCTCATAAATTTACTTAGATGGTACGCCTACATACACGGTACCGGTACAGTAATAGATCTACTCGATCTGGGCTTTGATATGCAAGATGAAAAAATGTATTCAAGATTTAAAAAAGAAAACTCATGCTAACTGGACCCCTTCTCTTTATTTTGTTCTAAAAGAATCAAGAGATTATTGAAACATGCAGGCCATGTCCCATGTCCAATGTCACTATCTCTGATATTTCGCATGTCCCCTGTCACTATATAAAAGCTTAAAATGCCCATGCCGCCATGTCAATTTCCCCTCGTGAGATAACCCTCACACTGGCTTCAGTGCCAGTGGTTACTAAGCATAGGCCTATCTTCCCTGTTATGAATTCCTTAGGAATAAATTGAATTGTATTTTCTATATAGGCTAGCGTGCAGTCACTAGAGGCTATAGACACCCAGAACTACAACGCAAGTACTATACTTTGAAACCTTACATGAAACATTTATCATAACTGGGTTAAAGCTCTCATCAAAAGAGAAACACTAGCCATGTATGCTACGGTTTATACCACTACCGGGTAAATCATCCATGAAGCCTTTGCACTATACACGGGGAGCCTACCAACTGAGCTGCTCAGTGCACAAGGGTATTTCAGGTACGAGCACTGGGAATATATATGTACATAATAGACTTGTACACGTCTGGTGTCATCAGTGCATCCTCCGCACCGTAAATAATAGACTGGTGCAAGACTGTTGCCATTAGTGCCTCCTCCGAACCGCCAACAGATATGTAAATAATAGACTTGTGCAAGTCTGTTACCGTCAGTGCCTCCTCCGCACCGTTCTATATCTATCTGTATGGAGTTACAGCTTATTAATGGCGGCTGCAGTATGGTTGGCATTAATCAGATATCTGTGTTACTGTCCGCGACCACTGTTACGCCAGCTGGCACTGGCAGCAAGGTCTAATTTATGGATTTCCAATGGGAACCATGTATATACATGGAGTGAAGTCGCAGATTGTGCTATATTTAATACTCTACTGGTCACTTTTTATAACCTACATGTAACAATCATGAGTAATTATCCCTGCGATTATCATAAATTAATTACCCAAAATACAAAAATGGGTTATTAGGCCGCTAGTTAAAAAGTTTCAATTCATGACTGCTTTAGGCTAGCATATAAGTTATTCAAAACCAGAATTTGGGATATGGAGGCTTCGTTTGGCTCAGAGGAGTTTGGGCTAGCACTGGATTGTCTGTTGAACCCCAAAAGTAGGCCTACAAGTTCAATCAGCGAGTGCATAGTGGTATTGGGTATTTAACTAACTAATGTGCGAAGTGACCTCTTAGTTCTAAGGAATGTCTACCTTTCCGTCATTAATCAATACCTAATATCCCTCAGGTGAAATGCAAATGTACTGGCCCTACCTGACACTTGTACTACATGTATATACAACGCTAAAATGCCACTACTGTGCAAACCCCCAATACAAGTACCCAGATCTCACCTAAGGATTCTGAAACCTTCCTCTCTCGGTGATACATAGGTCGCCCTGACGCGAGATACACTCCTGGATTCATAACTGCACCTTGAGTGATCTATATCTCCAGGTGTGCACGTGTACCAGCTACCTCCTCCACGATACTCCCGTTAGTATGAAGGCGCTACTACTACATAGCCGCCCGGGGTATATGGCCGGTGCCTGATGACAATCAATGCTGCCGGGATGACAGCAGCCCCACGTGTAGACTACCACCACACATGTGGTAGAGGGGTGGGGGTGAGGGCTATACCAATGAGTAGCGCTATGCCTATCTGCAGTGAGTCCCTTGGGCTCCCGGTGGTATAGTGAGCTCCTGATGCTGCTCTGAGAGCAGTACTAAACGTTAGGTCTCTGTGGGAGGGAGAGGGTTAATAATACCTCCATGAACACCAACCACCACTGGGCAATATACACCGTCTACTGCCTGAGACGTGAGTGTATCCCTCATCTACTCACTGCACCACCCATACCAGGGGGCTCCAGGAGCTCCTTGTAATGTCTCCAGGTGCCTGCACTAGACAGAGTCTGGGGTCGCAATTCCCTGACCCAATAGGCAGCATGCCCCACCTGTATCTGAGATTTAGAATCTTGAACTTAAAGACAGACGTCACCGAGGGGGTGTTGTCTCCACCTCCTAGTGCTGGTAATATTGGGTACAGGGAGTACAACTGAAGGAGGCTGGAGGGGCAGGTCCGTCAGTGAAGACAGGTAGCACACAAGGCCGGTGTGTATGAGCAGGTGTGGTGTGTAGGGTTTCAACCTCAGGGTACCAGTCTGGGTACCAGTGGTTCATACATACATACATATACGGGACTAGCACATCCTGGTACCTCAGGTAGTCGGGGGCTACACTCCCATCTCCTTATCAGGCTAATCCCCTCTCCTCACACCTTGAACAAAGGTGCTGATAAAAAATTCTCCCAGGATGCACTTCTCTGGAGTCGGGGGCATAACCAGAATGCATTGCTTTGAGCCAAGATGGCGGCCCCCATAGCCTAATGTGCTAGTCCCGTTATACGGGAGGTGGCATGAACATCAGCTGATTAGTTGGCCAAGTACAAGCCAGTGGGAACCACCCAAAGTAGTTACGACTAGGCCCCCAAAGATATATACCCCATGGGAAAGTATCCTCTTTTAAATCTTTTAAAAATCTGGGGGGACAAGGGCAAAGGTAAATGGCAGCGGATCCGTAACCAAGGTAGTCAAAATTGAATGACCGTAGCAGTAACGTTAGTGTGATAATGATATGTGCAATAGACTAAGTGGCCAGTCCTATTCCCCAAATGAATACGTACCTCGTGCTCATGTTCACGTAGTCACAACAACTCCAGTTGTAAAACCATAACTACCGGTATGTATACACGGTTACAGTCAAATATTTAACAAGTTGAACATGATTATTCTCACGTAGCTCTTGTGGCCAGCGGTCTGACTAAGTCATTGTGTTACTTTTACATACCACTGTGATGGAAACAGATAAATTGTACTGCATAGATAGAGGACTAACTGGTATAACAATGGCTACCGTAAATTCTTGAGTACAAGCCTAACTCAGTACTGTAGTATACATCTAAAAACTCGGGTAAGGCCATACCCGGACTTTGTCCTGATCCTATAAGCTGCACTAGCGATCTGACGTGCGTAGGCCTATTAGCCGCAGCCTATACGCGAGAATTTACGAGAACATAAATTCATAACTATCATAGCTGAGCTCATGTTCCAATTCTGTCATTATGATGGACAAAAGCGAAAAGTAGCCAACGGACGTTTCTTATGTGGGACTCACTGGGTAATTGAATTACCCGGTACAAGCTATGAGTTGTTTCATAGTACACGTAAGTTATTTATGTAATCCACCATGGTTGACATTAACATGAACCAGTAATAATGGGTAACGAAATGAGTAAAAAGTAGTAAAAACAGTAACTTAAACGTGTAATTAATGCTCTTAATCAAAGTCTTTGACTATATTTACCTGGGCCATCCCCAGAACTGATATCTGAAAGAACAGAGGTTATGGGTGAGATATTCAATATGTCAGTGACCTTAACAATATAACATGTATGTGCGTGTGACTACTACTGTGACTAGCCCTGGGCTCATGCTGCTACACATGGTAGAATGCTGCACACCTGGGCCACATCAGGTCACATCAGGCTACATGTCAGCTGCCGAGGACAGTGGCGACACCTAGTGTTTTGTTAGAACATCACTCGGGTGATGTTGGTGAATACCGATACGATAGTCGGAACTAGCTGCCCAGGGGCGTGGTAACCGGCGGGGACGGGACATGCCCCCTCCTAATTTTTGACCAACCCTAAAAAAGGTCAAACCTAAATGGTCAAGCCGAAAATGGTCAAAATTGGCCAGAACCCCCCCCCCCCTTGAGACTGCTTGCCACGCCCCTGCTGAGCCTACATTAAGGGCCTAGTAACATAAACCCACATCTCGCGTATAACCCGCACCCAGACTTTGGTAGAATACTATAATCCGCACATGGGGTTTAAGAATTGCATACTTTGTACTGTACTATATCATAGAGATTAATACAGGTACGTCTATGGTACTATACTTCTAACATGAAGCACGTCAGTAGACTTGCTTGTTTTTTAATGAGGGAGTCATCTACATCAGTCACATGGGGGGATCAGTCCGTTTCCCACTGTTTATATATATATATACACTACGTCACATACGTGGACGTACACTACATACCTGTAGTTTATCAAGATCATGTCAATGTTGATTATTCAACAATCAGCCACACATGGTACTTTTACGTTTACGTCAGCTAATATATCAATAGCACCCCTAATCTATGGTATACCTAGAGACATAGAATCACATATTAGAGGCCAGAAGTTAAAATGCTCAATAAAAGCGATAAGTTCAGCTTCAAACTAGATCGTCGAAGTATACGGATGCCAAAAGCTCCTGTTTTTTTAAAATTTGTCCTATTACAACTTAAAGCAGCGTACAGAGTCGGATAGCACTGACAGTGTGCTTTAGAGTTGGTAGGAAACTGTCAGAAAACCGGCCACTCCTGTTGCTAAGCTCGTGAGACCTTGACCTCAGGGAACCCCAGCGTCATCGCTTGTATCTCGGGGCCCATAACAGCATTACCTGTGCTGGAACACCCAGCGTATCTACTACTACTTGCATTTTGCTGGATAACCAGGTCGCTGATGAGAGGTAGTTTCTCATGAGCTGTGCTAATTTGTGGGATATTTGGATTAGTGTTTATGGGATGCAGGTTATGTTATTCTTCTTTGTCTCATTCCACTGGTTGATTATCTCATGTATGTGGGTTAGTTTCTCTTAGCTATTTCTCTCATTAAGGTTATATATTCCTTAAATAGTTCGTTGATGTGGATTTTGTTGGTGTTGTTTGTGAGGAACTACTTTCACCAAGAAACGTAGGTGCCAGCGATGACGCTCGGGAACAGAGGTGGAGGTGGAGCCAGCTTGTCCTACTGCTGCAATGTGAAGCCGCCAGCTAAGCTCAGTTACCATGGCAACTCTGAGTTAACCTGACCAGGACAGGGTAGCATCAGCTGTAAAGTGACTTACTGGGCAGCTACCATAGCCTCACTCTCTCCGGCTTCACTGGGTCAGTGCTACAAAGCCTGAGCTATACCATCTGTCTGTTGGGTATTCGCCAACATCCCAATAACATCCATCATTTTGGTTGGCCTCCTAAAGATGCAATTCGATAAAATATCCCACCATGGATGTGTTGGGCACATCTTATAAAATAGTATTAAGAAAATAACAGATACACGAAATAATCTTCTTTTTGTGAGAGAATTCATTTTCTATAATGAAATATCCTCCTCAAGCACCTGAGAAGTAGCAGGCATCTGCAATATGTTCCATCAGCTGCACTAAGGATGAATACACTAGTATATTTGTACAGCTCCCATAGTCACATACCACAACTGTGATGTCTGACATCAATGTTACCATGAATTTAGAGACACATGACAGTGACCATGGGTTCCCTGCATGGTAACACATGGACAGAGTCCGACAGACATCGTATACAACATGACCTAGCTCTCAGAGACCTAGTTCTGTGATGGATGGTGGGATAGTACCAAGGACACCCAAACACAACACTATTCAAAGATGACAGATGTCGGTCAATTGCCATTAGCCTGATCAGGCATGAGTGCCATAGATATACCTCCTGTCAACTACTGGAGGTTGTGGCTAGCAAAACACCGTCAACGCCTCTATGACCGGTAGTGGGGAACGGTGGACGGAAGAAATTATTTTACACCCCTATAGTGCAAAAATCCATACTTGGCTTGTCTAACTAACAGGTGTAGAGATGCTACTCAGTCGGCAACAAATGATGATGGTATAGTCTGGTTTTAGAGCCTCAAAACATGGCCCCTGAGGTCACATTGGGCGGCTCAGGCCCCTCCTGATCCCAGTCTAACATTTGAGTCCAATGCGTGGGCGTGGAGGGATATCCCGTAGGAATGTCCTTGGTATCATAGGTATGGATATATCGACATGTTCTAAGATAACCGATAATGTGTATCAACACCATGTGTATCGATACCCCCTGAATCTCAGCTTTCTAACAGTGAAAGAATTTTTCAAATAATTCCTATTAGAAGCCGAGCTATGGCCTTAACCAATATGACAAAGGGAATGGTGGTTAAATGGAATTTCAAGGGCCTGATAAATGGAATTTCAAGGGCCTGATACAAGAAAATTAGAAAGGTTCTTCTTTAGAAAATACCGTCGGAGGCCTCTGTCCTTTCTCCTACCCGCCATATTCATTTTCATTTGCTATTTTAATGCAGTAATTGTTAACCACAAGACATATTTTCTGCTTAATTTACCCTGTTTTTATGGTATACCTGATATCGACATCAAAATAGTGAATACCTGATAACCTATAAAATTTGATAGCAATGACATCCCTAATATCTCGAGCCACACCAGTTGCCACACTCCAGCCTTCTCTATGTCACTACCTATTTCATATTCTTTGCCTACAGGTGAATCAAAGACAACCAGAGATCAATAACTACCTGGGGCTCTACACCCAGACTACATTAGCAGCTGCACCTAGTCACCATCCGCCTCCCTCACCGTCCACATACTTTTTACATGTAGATGAACAGGTATATTGTATCTTCGCCCCCCCCCCCCCCACATGCCTCCCACAAGGTACTCCATCCTCAAGCCGATCAAGGCAATCCCTCACCTTTGCGGATTTTCTGCTGTGATCTGGGTATTAAATCTTTGGCGGGGATGTCCACACATGGTGATTATAGAAAAGATAGAAAGTGGCCTCCGGGGATATTGTTGTATGGTCTTAATAGGGGTAAAACTCGTACCTTGAGTCAGCTGACTGTATACTAGTATTTCTAGTATATTGTATACCTGTGCTGAATAGGTACCTCTCAGAGGAATCACTTCATGATGAATAGGACCTTTAAATAGATCGTCCACTAGAGGGAAGTAATCCTTACTGAAGGTTGCTCTATTTTACGAATAGTATCCCACTTGGGCTGTGGACATATTGTTGAAGAACTTGCTTCAGAATACCATGCCACCAGATTTATGAGAAATTTGTTAAAGATACTTGTTAATTGTCACTCTCCAAACGGTCGTTACGATAAGAGGGAGTAAATACTCAGTTGCAAAATCTTTGATGTTCATCATTTTCATCTTTATCTTGATGGGATATATTTAAATGTTCAAAATATTTCAATTCTAGAGCTAAGATTCCAGGGAAGAATATGTGCCCACAATATTATGTCCTGTTCCTTGTGTGTATAATGTAAAGAGCCGCACCTTGTGGTAGGGATGGGTCCACCTGCTGCATCAGCACCACAACAACACCACGTGCACACTACCACACTAGCACCTGTCTATGCCGGTCTATAGGATAAACAAAACATCAACGGACCGGGGATGATAATCCTGGTATTAGATGCAGTGAGGGTCATTGGGCTGATCCGTTTTATAATAATAAGATGTTATACTGGCAATGATACGGGTAGTAAACTAGGAGGGGGTAGATTATCAACACCCAAGTTTCTCCAAAAGTCTAGATGTGGCAAGGTGTGAGGTATCAGGCGGAATTTATGGTAGCTAACGCATGAGGCAATTAAAATAATATGTAATACCTGGAAGGATACACCATAGACTTAACCATTATCGGGAAGGCATTCAGAAAGGGAGAAATTTAGCAGGTTTTTCAAGGAATCCTCAGGAACCAATTTGGCAAATGTTTGGATCAGACACAATTCTGAAGACTTGTTTTTGCAAATGTTCCCCTCCTGCACAATTACCACTGGTATGAGACTTAAATAGACGGGCGAGTAGCAGGTATTTGTATACAAGACACATTCCGTAGGGTGGAGGGGATGTGGTGGACACGCACTGATTGCGGCTTACACCCGTGTGTTATTGAACACGTGCCAGGAAGGAAAGACGGTACTGACGTGGTATACATTACCATCCTCTTTTGATGAAAGGGTGAACGATGGTGTATACATATCTACTATCATTTCTACTAGTCTTCAGTACAAATTGAAACTACATTGAGCAAGTAGGGATATTTTCTGTGTCCCCACTGTCTATTCAGTCTTCATGAGTGAAGTATTAATACTCAGTTTTGAAATCTTCAATGTAGTTGTTTTTTCACGTGAATCTTGACGGGATATAAACAAACGTCCTTTCACAATGAGACAGATAATCGGTGGTCCCATACAGGAGTGAGTAGCGGGTAATCAGGATCCATCAGGTGGAGGAGGGTGTAGCCCGGCCCCCTGTACACCTGTACACACCTGTTACCATATTAATACCAACACCATTGGGAGTGGCTATTTTTAACGAGGGGGGGGGCAAAATATTTTGGACCTTTTGAGATGTGGCGGGAGGCCCAAAGAATCCACCCCTATTTTTTATATATATATTTTTTTTTTTAAAGCCAGGATGTAACTAGACCTATGACAGGTCAGCCGCGATCGATTGTGGGATGGGGAAGGATTTGGACCCCATGTTGTTTTAAAAGGACCACTCCCTTAGGTGACAGCTTTGTAAACCATGAGTCGGATACACACCCTGAGACGGACAGTGAAGTTTGAGGTTATTTATGTACCCTTCTACATACTTCTAGGGTTTTTTGGAAAGAATAACACTTTTAACATTACTATTGTTCACAAATGAAGGGCTTTAAAATGCTGGAATAACCACAAAATCAGGTGTCCGTCTCAAGGTATGTGTCCAACTCCAGGTGAATCTACCTAATAGCCGCAGCTACGTCGAAGGTCTCTAACCTTGACAGACAGATGGGGACAGACACATTTAGCATCAGGGCTTGTGGATGCAACGACGGAGGCTGTCAGGGGTTTATGATCTGATGAACACGTAGGTCATAAATGACTTCTCCTTGCTGCCAATATCTAATTACTAGTAGCTGTTATTACAATGTATTACTATTCCTAATGGAAGACGATAGACATACATGTGCCTCTACATGGGTAAAATTCGACACGTGCGACACGGCGACACGGGGGGTTTAAAAAACGACACACGCGACACGGGGGGTTTTAAAAATCGACGGACACAGTAAATGTTGGGATAAAAAACGACAGTTGGATGGGGGGGGGGGGGGGGGGGGGGGGGTCAGGTGTGACCGCCAAAGATGCTACCAAGCACAGGTGTGTGGTGGAGGGAGGTGTTAATGCCAAGGGGGTGTCAGCGCCAAAGGGATGTTGTTGTTGTTGTTATATAAATTGTTGTTGTTGTATAAATTGTTTATAAATTGCCCTTTTAAAAATCGACACGGGTGACATAGCTCTTTTAAAAATCGACGGACTTGGAAAAAAAGAGGATAAAAATCGACACGACGACATGGCCCCTTTTTGCTAAAAATCGACACGGCGACATGGTCAAAATTGTGGGTACCCATGTAGAGGCACATACATGGTAAGTAACTATTTTATTTTTTGGGCCTGCATTATCTCCCATGTAAATTTAGTACCTTTTAGCAATACCCGGGTTCCTCCCGTTATAAGGGTACCATATCTTTCCGGTGATAATTATACGCACATGGTTACTACAGAAAAGATAGGGAGTGGACCCCGGGGGTCGTGGATGGATTGCACACTCTAAGACGTTGCCGTTGGTGCTTGTCCAGACGTGAATTTCGCCTTACCCAAGTCACAGCAGGAATCAGTATTCTAGAAGGGTTGTGTACGTCTGGGCTTCCTTATCCACCTACACCTGTTTGCAAACGGGACTTTCACATCAGGCTATGGTGGCCGCCATCTTGGCTCAGGGCAATGCAATGTGATTAGGCCCCTGACTCCAGAGCAGTGCATTATGGGTGAATTTCTTATCAGTCCCTTTGTTCCAGGTGTGAAAGGAGGGGATTAGCTTGATAAGGGGATGGGGGTCTAGCCCCCGACTACCTCAGGTACTAGCCTAACTAGGATATGCTAGTCCCATGCTCTAGCGGTTCTATGAATAACGCATTTATTTAAATATAAAATTGAGTACCGCCCAGGGAATCATGTAACCTTAATTCTGTTCGTAAAATAAATACATTTATAATGTCTCATTAACTCTGTATACAGACCAGAATAAATACCTACTGGAATGGTAGGACATTATTAGTTTGGCGCTAACGAATTATTGCCGTTCCAGTAAAATACTCTTTAAACATACACCAAGAAGGCATTATAGGGATATCAATAGCAATGAATATTATCTGGTATCGGTATACACGTTTATAGCCATCGGGGATATTCTACTTCCAGCTGTTCCCTAACAGGTCGACTAGAAATATAGTTCAGCACATTAGTTAACTGGGTCGTCTAGGTCTCATGGCCTTCTTTCTATGTTTTCACAGACACTGAACCAGTCGTCGGGTGAACTGGCATACCATGTTTTTAATGGAACAACCCTGGATACTCCCATATACTCCCTGTGTGTATGTATTCTTTAGTCTTCCACGCCACTTTTCACTCAAACTGCCAAATAGGGTAGAGTGCCCATGAGATGACTAGCTGGTCTGTTGGTACCTTGAGTAGACGGGTACACAGATCAGGAGCCTATAGCGATTGGCCCTGAGGACGATCGGCCCAATGTCTATAATAGCCCCGTGGAAGATTGGCCTATGATTAATGGCACACTGACGTCTGAAAGAGACATACCAGTCTACTCATGGTACCAACAGTCATCTCATGGGCAGTCTACCCTAACTCCTATTATACACAGATTGCTGTATCATAATAGACCATACACTTCCCATCCAATGCAGGTCACCTTTATTGGTCCCATTTCTGGGGTAACCAGAGCATGAAAAGTACTTTAAGATTCCTCTGTCATTACCTGTACCCCACGAGGAAGCGTGCAATAAAAAGGAACTTCATATACGTTGTACTTACTGTTGAATAATATCTTCCATTCTTGTGACCTGATTATCATCTTGAAATCATTAAGACCTGTGACACGATATGCGAAAATGGACCTTACTGCAGGGTACACTATTAAAGGTCCCTGTTTCCCGCTCTAATTCCAGTACATGTCACTGTTATGGAGTGATCATTTTTTAGCAGTAGCCTGAGTAGGTAATACAGGTAATAGGGAAGTGAAGACTTCTTCGCCCCTGCTACTGATTTGTCACTCTGACTGAAATTCAACCTTTTGCAGAAAAATTTAACATCATGTGGTAATAAAAGTTTTTTTTTCTTTACCATTATCTGAATAAATACATAAAAATCTAGGTACCACCGATCACCTGTTACTATCAATGACCTATCAACTGTATTCGGCATATGTACTAATCAGGCTGATAATATAAATTTACAATATTACATTGTATAGTGATATCGGGATGTGGAATTACAGCAAGGAGAGAGAAATCTCTGCCAACCACACGGACTCATATTGCAGTACCACCAGTCCACACCCAGCAGGAAGCACACACACACTACGTCGATGCCAACAGAGGAGTGGCCAACCTCACGTAGGCTCCCAATCTACTCTAAACCTGCTAGCAGGGCCTACCTTTGCCGCGGGGGTTCTCCATCATACGTACAGCCGGCATGGTTAGCAGTCACACGGCCAGTGTATCGGGGTGATCCAGTCAGGGTGCTCGGGTGCACTGGTGTTGACAAGTAGGGTGCCTGGCAGACTGTAGGGTCCCCCAAAGAGCAGGTCTGTTGTGTTTATGGAAGGCCCTCTGTTTACTCGGCCCGAGTCACCTTCACCCAGCTGATATTATAATGTGTTCGGTGCTGGGTGCCACTGTACAACTTGACCGACCAACAATGTATGGAGCCAAGCTTACACACCAGCTCAGCAACAGCCGAGTGGTGCAGTGTTTTTGTGGGAGGTGGCTCCTCCCAACCAATAAGGCTGCAGTTATCTAGGTTTCTAAACCACCACGTCCATATATAGCATACACGTTTACATAGTATGGAAAGGTGGTGTTTTGCCTTCTGCCGTCTGGTCCTGTTCTGCTCAATGAGTCTTGTGATGGGGTGGGGTTTGGAGGTGGTGTTATTCTTTTGATGGTGGAGATGTTATTCTTCTGAATATTCGGGAAATAAAATCAAAACAAAGATTGCTAGTGGTTTCTGTAGGATGATGATGTTTGTTTCCTTGGGAAAATAAAACGTGTTTGAACTTGAACTTGATATCCAGAATCAGGCATAATGATAGTCGGAAAATAGAGGACGGCCTATTTAAGTTATAAATATTAGCTCCACGTGGCCACATCCACATAGGCTGTTTTCTCTAAATAAGTACCGGGTACAACAAATATACATGTACCGGGTACATCTATAGCTCAGATCTGACATGCACGAGTGCTCTTACATGTGATTGTAGATGGATCAAAAGCGACCTAGGCCGTTTTGAAGGCGACTTCCTACCTGAGGCAATAATATAAGCGACCTGGCAACTTTTGGACAAAATTGACAATCGGTTACAGGGTCCAAAAAAGCGACTTCGTGACCTGGACCCCTTAATTTTGGTGACTTTACGATCTCGGGGGCGGGGGGAAGGGGGGGCTTTACATACCAACTGCCTAAGCTATGGGCCATAGTATGGCTCCTCCACCAAAAGACACTTCTCATCATCGCACGCTTATATGATTTATCAAAGTTAGGATGGAGCCTAGACGCGAGTTACAGTAACTTATACATGAGAATTTACGGTACATCGCAAAACATTGGCCCGGTTTGTTGGGGTTACACTACCAGAGGTCGTGCCAGGACTCGCACATTGGCAACATACACCTCCTACTTGATAGTACAGCAGACGTAAACACAGATAGGGGCATGGCAGAATATACAACATACCACGTATCGTAGCGTTAATGCGCCGGGTCTTGATAGAGCACCGGTCCTTTGTCCTGACCATATCCGATTTTTTCCTGACACTTTGCCATGTTTTTTAAAGATGTTTTTCTACATATCAACATAGATACGATAGTTGTAGCAAATGGGACTACTTATATTATAAGCTGTGTTGCAAGTTGTGTTGCATGACAGCCAAATATAACAAAGACATCCAAACTAAATTACGAATTAGCCAAAAAAAATTGCATAATCAATCAGTGATCAGGTCATACCACAATATACAAGGTTACACAGGTCAGTTAGTATACTATTGTAGCTGATCAAAGGTCATACAACACATATATGACCAGCTACATGTACAAGTTGAATACCTAGACTGACCTAAATTTACTATGCATCCAGCATACATTGTCTAGATAGGGTTTATAATTCTTGACATCCTATCACTATCATACAAAAAGAATGATAATATTGGTTCTAGTTGAAATATTTGAAAAATTCTGTCATTTTTGGAAACACTGGAATTTTTAAAATCTACTGGAACATATTTCAAAGTTGCGGTCGCACATTTCTAGCGACTACCGACAATGCAACTAGCCAGCCCTGAATTAAATTTGGAATATTAACAATATATTTTGATAGTGTGAATTAAAATCTGTTTTGTGTAAGCGCCGGGGGTACTAAGGGAGTGCTCATTTTTTAACAACAGGGCGGGGGGTGGCGGATTTGGGGGGGGGGTAAAAAATTTGGACCCCTTGACCGGGGGGGGGGGGGGTAAAAAATTCAGACCCCTCTTGGCGGGGGGGTCAAAAAAATTCAACCTGTTTTGAGGGAAAAAGCCCACGCGTTACTATGCTACATAGGTTTTTCGGCCCACCGGTGGGGGGGGGGGCGAAATTTCGACCCCTCTAGGGGGGGTGTGAAAAAATTGTGCGCGCTCCGCATGAAATCTCACAGCCCCCCCCCCCCCCCCGTTGTTAAAGAATGAGCACTCCCTAAAGTAAATGTCCCTCCAAATTGAAGAGGGCCCAGCTCCGGGCAGTATAGGGCCTTAGCAAGATGATCAGTGGATAGCGCCATTCCCACTGGTACTAGGTCTATTCCCAGTACTCACAGCAACCAGCTTGGTCAAATCTCGTGGCCGAGATTAGGGTACAAACAGGGCTCAGGTATTGTGAATAGGTTGTACCTGGACACTCCTAATGTCACCCGTGTCCAGTATAGTGTAGTGGTTAGCACTGTAGACTCATGATGCAGAGTACCTGAGTTCAAATCTCTTCCAGGCAATGCCTGGTAATCAAATTCATAAGTATAGCAATTTTGGAAACAGAATACATTATTCACAATACTAAAGAAAATTTAGAAATATGTATTTAAAGGACATAGTGTTATTTGGCCTGGTAGGGATTTGAACTTGGGCTCCCAGTATTATGAGTCCACAGTGCTAACCACTACACTATACTGGACACAGGTGACATTAGGAGTGTCAAGGTACAACCTATTCACAATACCTGAGCCCTGTTTGTACCCTAATCTCGGCCACGAGATTTGGCTGAGCTGGTCCTTGCAGAGCAAAGGGTTATGATTGTTACCAGTGGTCCAAAAGGTGGAGCCACTGTATCTCGCTAATGCGGAATACACGTTGCATTTGGCTACATACACATTTTGTATTGAATGGAGGTCTACTAGACTGGATCAGTTGATGCAATCCAGCATGACTTAGCCAAGACACTCCAATAATATCTGTACAAACGGTTGCCCATACAGGTACAAAGAAAGCTCTGCTGACCTATCATCAGAAACACCCATGACCCCGGTACAATGTGTGGATGATGCAAGCTTCTACTGATGCAAGCTATACTGACCTGGGGCTATTTAAAGAGCATAAATACTGGTCCTGGAATGAACCACCATATATACATTTTGTACCAATACCAACCTGAGACCCACCGGTCATGACGCTATGTAACATACTACAGTAAAATTCTGCTACAACGAATTCGGTTGTAACGAATTTTCGGTTATAACAAACAAATTGTGTTGCCCAAATCCAGTCCTATACTGTTCTATAGTAAGAAAATACCGTTATAACGAATTCGTTCGGATATAGATTCGTTTATAACGAATTTCTATTGGGCAGGAGAATAAATTATTAATGTAAATATTCCACCCAGAAGTAATTTCTCTATGATACCTGCGCTCTGGCTGCCGCCTCTCCACCTGTCCACCCTTACACCCCACCCTTAGAAGGTGTGAGTGGCTCTGGCTTCCCTTCACCCGGCCCTGTGTAGGTGGGTGAGGGACGATGTCTTCCCTTTGGGGGCCATCCATTAATTACGTACGCACATTTTTGGTCAAAATAGACCCCCCCACCCCCCCCCCCTGTTGCACCATGTACGCATTTGGACCACCCCCCCCCCCCCCCCATGCGTTCATACAAATTTAACTTTTGCCCCCCCCCCCTCTGATAAAATAACAAGGACTTTAGTGAGGAATTTTAGTGTTCATAGGTGCATATGTAGGGGCAGGAACCCGGTCCTTGCACTGTGTTTGATACATGTACACAACCTGCGTTCACTCTGCTCAAGAACACCCCAATTTCCATGGATTTCTAGAATTTACCGGTAGTTATAATTCTTAACATGTACAAACACACCAAATCTTATGGAGCCGCAAACTAAATCCAATTCTACTTCTTTTTAAGAAACCCTTTTATCCTGAAATTGATTTTTTTTTTTTTTTTTAATATTTATTCTCATCGCCTTTCTTTTTGATTCCTATCATAGATTTAAAAAAAACTAGTACTGGTAAGGATAAATTCCCCACTTGCCAAAAGTATTCTCGGAGGTTGCGGGGGTCAAGCTCAGGGCCGACTCAGATATTGCCATGGGGGGGGGAGGGGGTGAATATAGGAGCCAGGGGTGAAATAGGCCCGCAGCAAGGTGGGGTGGGGAAAACTTGATAAGCCTCCATGATGGAGTGATCAAAGCCTAAGTACAAGCAATCATACCTCATAACACACCACTATTTGCAAGAAAATCTTCAAAATTTGGTTGGATATTTGGACCTTAGAAGGTATAAATTTTAGTTTAAAATGACCAAAAAATCGGCCCTATGCGTACACAATGCGTATGCCAAAATGGGCCTAGACCCCCCCTCGCCCATGTAAGCATCTGTACGCATTCGGCCTGACCCCCCACCCCCTCTTCATGCGTATGTAATTAATGGACGGCCCCTTGATTTCTGAGCTCTGCCTGCCGCCTACCTACCCCTACACCCCGACCTGTGTAGGTGGGTGAGTGCACAGGACTTCCCTTTGATTTATGAGCTCTACCTGCCGCCTACCTACGCCTACACCCCGCCCTGTGTAGGTGGGTGAGTGGCTCTGGCTTCCCTGTGATGTGTGGGCTCTACCTGCCGCCTACCTACCCCTACACCCCGCCCTGTGTAGGTGGGTGAGTGGCTCTGGCTTCCCTGTGATGTGTGCGCTCTACCTGCCACCTACCTACCCCCACACCCCGCCCTGTGTAGGTGGATGAGTGGCTCTGGCTTCCCTGTGATGTGTGCGCTCTACCTGCCGCCTACCTACCCCTACACCCCGCCCTGTGTAGGTGGGTGAGTGTCCATTGTCCCTCTCTGAACTGTGAGGAGCTCTACCCTTCCCTCCCCCAGTTACCCCCACCCCCTCCCACACACACACTCTTCCCTCCCCTTCTTTACAAAGACACAGATGACATGTTTATTTTTTTAAAAGGACGGACGGAATATTTAGGGACCCCTAGTATATTCTAATATGCATAAAAAGTGACACAGTGTCAGTGACATTCTGGCTGTCCTAAAACGTCACACAGTGACACGCTCAAAAATCAAGTACCCATGTAAAGGCACATCTCCCCACCCACCTGTCCCCATTCTTTTGTATCTCTAAAATTATTAATTTCCTATCATCTTTATTTAACGTTGTACTCAGAATCGTGAGGACTTTCATGAAGTATTTATTATGTCTAACCCTGTGTTGTTTATCAGTATACCAAGGGGTTAAGGACACATTTTTTGACAATATTAGTGTTTCTAAAGTGCTCTGTTTGGATACAACGAAATTTGTTTATAACTAACTTTTTGCTGTCCCAAATTACTTCGTTATAACGGAATTTTACTGTATATAGTCTAGCTTATACCACGATTCTGGCGTTTCCCATGCCGAGAGTGGATATTTGCCGTGCGGTTATCTCAGGATATACGCACGCTCAGAATTAATTTTTTACACCAAGACGTTTCTATATATTTTAACAAGGTAATGAAAGATAGGCATAGCCATTTTGGCTACAAAATTAGAGTGAATCGCCGGGTTGCGAACCCCGGCCGCTGAGGCCAAACGCGAACGCATTATCTCATGCGCCATGGAGACGACACACATAACGTTGGTAGGAAGCCAATAGTCTCTTACCGTGTCGCCATGATTTCTATCATCGTCCGGTCAATGCGTGTTGAATAACATCCAAATGTAGCGAAAGTAGACCATGACAGGGTTAATCCTTCAATCCCGTACATGCTTAGAGCTCCTTGTTGATGATGCCGTGCTGTTTTACCCCTTTAATTGCGTAAAATCCTCATATTTCCACATTTTCCAATCGATACCAACACGCCGGGGGTAGTAAACAAGGAGACGACATGGATCACGTGACAGACTGACGCGCCCGACTGACCTAGTTTCAGCGGTGGCTTCGATCAGCTGACCACCGCCCGTCTCGCTGTTTACAAGTCTAACCGGCTGGCGGCCTTCACAAAATGTCGAAATATGAGGATTTTACGCAATTTAAAGGCTATTTTTACACGGGAACATCAAGAAGGATATCTATTTATGTACTGGATTGAAGGAATAAGCCTGACATGCTCTAATTTCGCCACATTTGGATATTATTCATTACGTATCGACTGCAGGATGAACGAAATCATGGCGCTCGGCGGTGAGTGTGCCAGTCGTTCGGAGACAAAATGGATAATTGAAAAAGGTAGGCCTAATACGTTAAATTCTCATATATTTGAAGAAATAGTGGTATAAAACGCATTAAGGACTGGTGGGTAAAGCACTTGTGAGGTACGTATATCTGTCTAATAATGAACTCTGCTTCGCCTCGTTCATTATTGCCAGATATACCTCACGGGTGCTTTCCCCACCAGCCATTATTGCATCAGTAGAAACCGCGGCCAGCACGCAAATCAAATAAGCTTTTATCTTATACACATGTACCAAACAGGCTTGTATAATGCCTGTATAGGAGGCGGCTTATACGAGGGTTTTCTAGTGTAGTAGAGTACAAAACTTCTAAGCAAGACTTAATGCTTGATGTATCTCATTGTTACTGAAACATCTGTGACTGTGACGGTAGTTGCAAAGTGTCTGCATTTGTCAAATTTTGTATGAACATACGTTTATTACGGGGTATATATATGGGAGCGTTAATTGTTACAAACTCACACTCCTCCCTTTAATGAAGTCCTACCAGGGAGGTGGAGGTGGGGGGGAGGGGGGGGGGGGGGAGGTAGCCCACTGCTGCCCTCTGTGGGATCAAGGCTTCACTGCCACTTCCTACATACCGGTACTACCGCTAGCAGACTGTACACACTTCTGAGTTATCTTTCTTGGATAACACTATACTTGCACAAGTCTTTGTATTTGAATCGTATTCTATGATATATTTTTCTCAACTGTAGAATACAAGTGGGAGTAGCTAGGGCCCGGGGGCAGGAGGGTGGAGGAAGTAGGAACTCTCACTGACGCAGGCCAGTTTAGGATAACACTAACAGCTGGGCTGGCAGCTCTCTTATATTTAAAAGCAATGCTCAATTCTAAAGAAATGACACTTCCGAATCGACTTTTCCCCTGAGATGCAGCTAAAATGTAGAGCATTTTGAAGGTATTTTTCCTTGGGGTATATTCTTCATTGCATCAAGAAATGGTTACTGGAAAACGACTTTTAATACCTAATCCTGGGATGAGAGTGACCACTCTAAAAAAAAGACTTGAAACGTTCAAATTGAAGCCCTTGAATAAAGGTCCTCTGTACTCAGGTACAGATCTCCACAACATAAAAATAGACCTGAAATCAGGGGAAAACTTGACGACTTTCATCCCTGCTAATCAAAAAATGCTCCATTCTGAATACGGGTTATTTAGAGATTCTATAAGGACGATTCCCAATTGAAGTTGCCGCACAAAGTAGTTTTTAGGGGCGATATCATCCAATGTGGGAGACTTGGTATCTACATAGTGAGACCCTGAATTGGCAGTTCTAGTCCTTTGTAGCATCATTAAACTCAAGAGGTGAAACAGAGACTATAAAAATGTAACTATATATATATGTATATGTATATTTACATAGACATAGACATAGACATAGACATATACATATACATATACATATACATACACATACACATATACATATATATACATGTATATATATATACTACGTTATTACTATGTACATGTATAAGGTCTCTGGGTGAGGCTTAGGGAGCTGATTTCTCGAGTACTGCCACCTGCCGTGTGACACTCGAACTAGGTAAGTTTATATGCTGCTGGTGTTGAAATGCAGACTGGTGGTTCACACTTGAACCAGCACTGTAAGACCACTCAAGAGTTAGCCGTAATGGTGGATGTCTGTGTTTGTAAGCAAAACTACAGGGGGTGATTGCACAGTATCTATAGGGAGCTAAACATTGTAAAGTTATGTGTTAGTGACTATAGCCATGTATTATGAAGTGCACTATACGTGAGTTTTTGCTCCTGTAGTACAGTACAAAAGTCTCCAGAATCAGATCGCTGGTGCAGCTTATAGGATCGGCCCAAAGTCGGGGGCGGCTTATCCGCGAGTTAGGTTTATACGCGAGGTTTTACGGTAGTCACATCAACAGAGTTAGCCTAGTCGTCAATCTTTATTTCAGGCTGATTTTTCTATAATTGCATTGCTTTAATGAGGCTATCAATTACCTACATGACCACATATAGCTAAACTAAGATTATACCAGCTATCATGTAAGAACAGGGGCGTGGCAAGCAGTTTCAAAGTAGGGGGGACTGAGGGGTATTTGGACCCTTTTGGAACCTTTTTAACTTGACCTTTGGGGTTTGACCTTTTTTGGAGTTGGTCAAAAGTGGGGGGGGGGACATGTCCCCCCCGTCCCCCCCGGTTGCCACGCCCCTGAAGAATATCAAGTATTTACATTACAAATAGACAAAATCTGTTTAGCATTGCTTGCTGTCACAGATCAGCTAACTCAAGATTCCAGGACCAGTGTTCCAACATTTACCAGGGGGTGGATCAACGGTAGGGGTACCGGGTGATTTGTAGTGCCTTGCTGGTCATTCTTTTAACAGCTTTTAATTTTCAAAGGGGTTGAGGAAATTGCAAAATCTCCTTGACATCTCCCTCGATTACCCAACCTCAAGCAACTTTCTACCTCTTTCCATTTCCCTCAACCACTCAACCTAACGCAACCTTCCATCTCCCTCTTTCTCCCTCAACCACCCAAACTCACTCAACCCTCTTTCACCCTCCATCATGCAAGCTTCTATTTCCCTCAACCACTCAACCTCACGCAACCTTCCATCAAGTCATCTCCCTCTTTCTCCCTCAACCACCAAACCTCAGTCAACTCTCTTCCTGAATTACCCCTCTATCACGCAACCTTTTATTTCCTTCTATTTCCCTCAACCACTCACATACTTTCCATCTCCCTCTTTCTCCCTCAACCACCCAGCCTCGCTCAACATTCTACCTCCCTCTATCTGCCTCCACCATGCAACCTGACACTGTAGAGAAATGATGAACACATGATATTAATGTGAAAACACTTGTAACCTAGGGACAAAAAAGGGTATTATAGCTCTTCTGACCCATTTGGATCAGTGCTGTAGCAGTTGTTTTGTCAACAAAATAGGGCAACCTCAATGACTAAACTATGAATTATAACAACACTAGGGCCACTTAAAGTTGATTATCAGCTTTGCGGATGCCACCGCATCTTTTCAATACAAGGGGCCGCATTCTTTATTTACTAGCCTACTCTTCATCCGGTCAAGTGCAACTCATCTTCAAGGGCATAAATCTGATCACAATGGTATGGTAACTGATACGGTAGTTGTCGAGTTGAGATCAATACTAGATTAAAACTATGTTCAATTACAATGGTTTTATAGTCCTTGAGCTCTTTCCAGTAACCTACCCAAGTGCACAAATACATGTCATGTAGCTTAGGGACGAGTCATTTATTGCCAACTTGTTGGATAAGGGAGGAGGGGGGGGGGTCAAAATTACCAGTGTTGCCGAAAACTTTTCAATGATGCAGGCCAATGTGGCCTGCGTCATGGCATCTTACGCAGGCCATTTCGCTCTCACGCAGGCCATATGAATATTTATATTTTAGGTGCCCATATAAACTTCATCATAACTGCGAAGAATTTGAAAAATATTTGAATATCAAACAAATTCACTAAAATTACCCTTTCTTCGCTTCTAATTGGCCGATTTGAAAAATTCTTTGAGGCTTATAAAGCTGAGACCATGGCAGGCCATCCTGGCCTGCGTCCTAAGGCACTACGCCGGCAATTATGATTCCACGCCGGCAAAAGCCGGCGTGCCAGCGTTATTTCGGCAACACTGAATTACTTTCAGCTTCCACTTAGAAAATGCAATCAATTGAAATCCAGGGTTCTCCCTACACTGCAAGGACACCGGCGTGCCGCCGGCGTCCTTTTTGCTGCCGCCGGTGTAAAATAGCCTCAGAATCGCCGCCGGTGTGCTTTTAGCTATCCATAAATGTTTGAATTTTGTAAATATTCCAATTAGAACAGAAGTAAGGGCCATTTTGACAATATTGTGTCAAAAATATTTTTTAATCTTGAATATTCACCAACATAGACATTCAAGTGGCCAAATGATTGCCTGCGACAAATATTTGTCATCTATTCGATATCTCGCCGCTCTGGCTTTTACGGTGTCATTTTTCTACATGCGGAGAACCCTGGAAATCATGGAGGATATTACTAAATGTGATGTAGATTTAAGTATTTGGCACAGCCTGTAAATGGCGTTGTGTGCCTGTCTCCTTCTTTTCATGGTGAGGGGCTTTAAAACGTACCAACCATTTAAGTATTTACAAGGTATATCATGTTATAGTTTAATTGGGTTAACTTATTAGAAATGGTATAAAACAGAAACACAACAGCTGCCGGTGGCCCAAGACATCTGTGTCACACTAGACGAATCCAAAGGTGGGAGTGATAGATACCCCACAAGACGTAACTGAGTGAATGTCAAAATAACCACGACAGACTGGCTGGTGGCCTCTTACCATCGACTTATGCCACCAGCCACTCTACCATTGTCATAACAATGTATCACACATCTCAGTTACGAGGGGGGTATCGGGCTTAACCTTCCGTTATGTGAGGGTATGTGAAATAACCAAGGTGTGAAGTCCTTTGTCAGCTTTAAACCACAGCAGAGCGGTAAGAGAAAGGAGTTTAAATCCTATATCTATGTATAAAAAGGATATGAGTAACAGTCACTGAGTGCATTACGTGAATACCACCATGTGAGTCAGACAGCTTTTTATGAAACACTGCACCAACAGCACTGGGCACATTGTGGTGGCCAGCTGCTGCCAACACGTCACATGTGGGGATCCATACGTGTTGACATATACACCTGGGTACATCTTGACAGTACTCGTGGCCACAGCCCCCTCCCCCTTATCCGGCATCTGAGCCAAAAACATCCAAAAACTCTAGCAAGTGGACCGTAGACCCATCACCGATGCAGCAAGAAGGGTGACTTTTCAGATACTGAAAGTGAAGACATTATGCACTTTATTCAGTCAGTTATTAAGCCTTTTGGATGTAAATTTTGGCCAACAGTTCAGAAAGGCATTTTTCCAATAGTGCTCATCCCCTTTTGAAAATCGTGGATATTAATGATGGGTGACCCAATTACCATCTCGCACCTGTCTATTGTTTTTTACCCATAGACGTACCAATGTATATGGGGAAAATCACATACATGTTACGGTGCCAAGACTGAGACAGCTTCCCCAACAGCAAAACTTCCTCCTTCAGAGAGGTAATTTAGCAACATGATGGGTACTATAAATAGGCCCTATAAATGGCCATATGGTGTGTTTTTTTAATCAACAGGAGACATGGTACCCCCTGTACAACTGTGATATGTATCAATGACGTGATGTGTCGAAACTACTTACACAGGCAGATCATTCAACCATGATGTGTATCAATAACACGTTATCTGCATGAACTCGTCTGTATAAAAAAGCTGTTATCTAAATCAATGAGATCTATATTTTATCTGGATCAAAACCTATAATATGTAACATTTCGACACATTTGTTTCCAGTTACTACACGTAGAGTCAGTCTGTTCTTCTTGCATCTTGAGTTCTGACCCTACTTTACTCCTACCCCAGATATGGTTGTATCAACTACCTGTAACCGTAACGCTACCCCAGATATGGTTGTATCAACTACCTGTAACCGTAACGCTATCAACCTCAGATGATACCGTCACAATGATAAGGACAATGTCAGTCTTCATTGTATTACGTGACTCCGTCTTCCGATCTTGGCCCATTTCCCTACCTTTGTCATCCTGACATTTTCCTCAACCCCCCACATCCCACAAATAATTTTCTTACTACAGATAGCGTCTGTCCAAACAACCCTTATTTGTATCAACAACCATTAAGTGTATCAAAGCCAGTCTACCTGTTCCCTACTCTTCTCTTTCACTAATGTTCCCTTTTTTCATGCTCCCTGCATGTCCCTTACCTCTCCCCTAACTCTCTAGAAGCAACCTGCCCCTACTCATACTTAGGTGTGTCCTACCTCTCTCCTACTTGTATTATGTCACAGTTGTACTATCCCCCCCCCCCGGCACCCACCACGGGCCCCAACATATTCAGTGATGCCACTCTCTGATACACAAAAAGTAGTACATCTTAGGAATTCTACATAGGAATATAGTACGGTTCAATCCATCCAAAAAGAAGTAATTCCTGAGAAAGCGGAAAAAGTGGCATCTCCGTATGTTAAGAACTATTTAATAAAGGTAACAGCAAAATCACTCAAATAGAAACTAGGTCTTCATTATGACTAAAAAAAAGTGGTCTTGTGACAAACGGCTACGCCAATGCAATTACTGGGCAAGTGCACATACGGTACCTCTATTTGCGGCTATATTTACACATGTAACCTGGCCATATTGATTCTGTACTGGGGCCTCCCTGAGTACTCTATAGGGGCCTGGGTAGTGCTTGTAGCTGATGGTCCTCACATACTGCGTTGTTACTTCCAGGGCTGATTACATGACCTGTGTTGTTGACGACGTTAGGTAATACCTGGGATCCCTGTAATACATAAGACCATTGAGGTGGTACTGCTTCAGAGTAACTGTTGCTTCGTCAACTGGCATTGAATGTAAATTACCCGGCCCAAATTACCTACATTTGTGTGTTCACATTGATAATATAGCTTCTTAACCTTCTAATAAGGAATGCGGTATACGTTAAATGTGTCTATTCTATATTCATCAATGTACATGTATTGATTTTAAAAAGCTGTTCCCACACCTTAAATAGGTTATGTATTATTCATGGAGTTGTTTGGATGACCTTCAGGGTCGGCTTCAGGGTCAGATCAGTGATACGTTTATTGGTTATTTATCTTGCCAAACCCAATATTTTCTAAGTAGGCCATACGCAGTTACACATACCGACACCGGCTTAAACCATTGACATTGTTCTTAAACAGAGCAGCATGCTGAAGTGGTTGGTGGAGGTATTTTTGTATATAGAGTCTACAGAGTACAACGAGGGAAGACCCCAACCATCTGTCATCACTCTCCCATGGGCTTGGACATGGACAGTCGGGTGATTTAACCCTCTAGCCACAGTCAAGTGTTTTAATGCACTTTTATAGTTTTATCAGAGTTACTTGCCGGTGCTTACACGGTAGACACATTCTCAAAGTGTTGTCTCAAACCTGTAAATAACACAATTTGTATTGAAAAAAGTGTTGCATGTTTGTGTATGATGCACTCACCCAGCAGGCTGGTAGTACTTGATCTGCTCCATGAACACACCCACGACGTCCGCCTTATCGGCTTACGTGGAGCTAGTGTATCTATTAGCGGCTTATTATACGCCATAATACCAATAGCTCATATGGCATCCCAGTCAAGGACTAAAATTGGTGGATTGATTCCCCCAATATCTACTACCGGTAACAGCCTTATCGTCAACTGGAGATGACGATAACGACCATTGTCTGATATGATTCAACAACTGGGATGTCCATGCCACTCTTCCAGTGCAGAACTCTTCTTCCAGTCACACTGTAATCCGTTAAGGGAGTGATCATTTTTGACAACAGGGAAGTTGTTGGATTTGGGGGAGGGTAAAAGATTTCGACACCTTTGACTGGGGTGGGTTAAAAATGTCATCAACTCCTTCCTCTCAAAGGGGGGGGGGGGTCAACTGCTTTCAAATTCAGCGAAAAACTATGCTTCAAAAGGTACGTATCCCCCCCCCCCGATTATCGACCCAGGAAACAAAGTCAGAAACCCCTAGAAAACACTCAAGATAAAAATTCTCAAATGACAAGCTCAACTCTATCATAACACTTCGATTTAACTGTAAATTCTAAAAAGAATCTATAACCTGTTTCAAACCACTATAAATGTGCCAATTTCAAAGGGAAATTCCTATGACATATATGTTGCATACATGTAACAAAAACGGTCTACCAGGCCATACATTCTTGCCAGGATGAATAAAAGAAATTCCAATCCAGTCCAATCCAATGTGTCTCATCAGATGATATGCCGTTCGGTGATATACCGGGAATCATACATACCCGGTAGTAACTTAAAACAGGATATATGAACACATTAGAATATGTAAAAAAAAAGTAGATTCTACATCAATGTAGAGTTTGACATTGCTGGACAAAAAGCCATTGTATGACCGTTATACCATGGTAATTGATCTTCGGCCTTGGCTTATATCAATGATATTGCCTCTCGACCCCCAGGAGTATATCCAATACATAACTTTACCTGCCCTAAATAAACCGTTTTCTGTCAGGAGCTCAAAGATGGCACCCGGTCAAAGACGTTCACATTGGCCCGATCTCATGACACATATCCCTGTACTCCCCAGCAAAGTACGCCATGTATAAATTTATGTGACCAGCAGTTGGACTCAGAGTACTATTGACACCCACCAGCGGACTGACTGCCACCAGTGTACCCACAGAAAATGGGGTACAAATAATGACGATTCCTTTGTACTCTTTCCCAAAACCTCATATGTTTACCCAGAATGCCAGGTCGTAAAATTGTAAAATTGAGATTCTGTTAACCTTCAGTTACTTTGACCCAAGGGTAGCGACCCACCTTAACTAAGACTTAGGCCATTCCGTGTTGTATAGACAAATTTGAGGAACTTTCCCCGCATGACCCCCTAAGATCCCAATAATTTTCCACCTACACAGGGGTAGACACTAACTTTTTCAGCCATGGGCCCAGAATATATATTCTTTATTATCTTTTTAAAAGAAAAAAAAACACACATAGATATCGCAGTTTAAGATAGATCCAGACCGTACTAGAATGGTGGGATTCCCCATAATTCTCCCTTTCCAACGACATAATTATAACATGACTATATTGATAAAGATTTATTTGCCTAGAAACTACCCCATACACTCCTGCGGGCCACCCGGGCCAATGAGAAGGTAATTCTGGAGATAACTGCGGGCCCGGACCAAGAAGTAAGGGCCATTGGCTCCCGGGCCAGCGTTAGTGTCTACCCCTGCTACATAAAGATGTATGTAGTTCATAACCACATGTAAAATTGTAGCATCCAACTCCCATAATTTTCCGAGATTTTGGTTCTAGTTATGAATCATAACAATACTGAAAAATTTACCACCTTTTACGCTCATTGAAATCCTTTCTCAAAACCAATATTGGCATTTCCCAAGAGTGTATGAATGTGGGAGACACCTCAACCAATACCAGACCACTAACTCATTGCATCCCGAAAATATTGCACTTTAAAGATGACACCAAATTGGGATTTTGCAAACTGAGGGCCAAACCCCAAAAAATGTAAGGGATGGCACTAACTTCTTAAATTTTAAACTGGGAAAAGTTAGGCCAAGTATTCCCACAAGTGCAGCTATTGACATATTTAAGCAAACAATGTTGCCCAAGTTTGACTACTGTTCCTTCCTCTTGGACGGTTGTATCCAAACTTGGAAAGATAAAATTGGTATAATTCAAAATAGGGCTTTGAGATGCTGTCTGAAACTACCGGTAAGAGGTAACTCTATTATAAGCCTACATGAGGCTTGCTCTACTCCTCTTCCTGCTTTAAGGCGCAAAGAAATACTAGTCTCCCACTTCTTCTCACGTTCGAAAAAACTGACCTCAAAAGATGCTCCTAGAACTAGAAATGACCATTTGCCGGTTTTTTCTTTATGTAGACCAAAGACAGAATTCTACAAGAAAAGCCCCTTTTATAGGGGAGCAAAAGAATGGAATAAGTTACCGTCGCATTTAAAACTATGTTCAGATAAGCCAACTTTTAAACTGCAACTAAAAAAACATTTGGGGACTTACTTAAAAAAACCAAAGCCCAGGAAGAAGAAAAAGAAAAAGGTAACGGCTGGAATCTGATAAAACACGGCTACATGATCTCTGAATGACCATGATATGTAAGATATTGTCCCCAGTAAAATAATACATGACTAAGTTAATGCTCCTAGAATAACTCAAGGATCTCAATCCTGTATTCATATTGTGTATGAATGTATATCTGTATATGAAATTAGATTATGTATGTATATCTGTATATATATGTTTCAATCACCCTCATTGTACAATCTCACTGTCACTCTGTAAATACCCAGTTTGAATATATGCACGACAACACCCTTGACTTGAGTAAGAGAAACCAAGCAAGTGAACCAGGTCCGTTAATGTACTGAAAATCATGGCAATAAACTTGTTATGAGTCATAACAAAAAAAAAACAAAAAAAACCCTCATGTTCAGCGGCTAAAATCACACCTGTATTTAGGGAGTGATCATTTTTTAACAAGAGAGGGGTTGATGGGTTTTTGCCCCCTTTGGACTTGGAACGGGGGGGGGGGGGGGGGGCGGTCAAAAAAATTCAACCTGTTTTGAGGGGAAAAGCCCGCGCTTTACAATGCTTCAAAGGGGCGCGAACGTGTGTGATTTACGGCCTGCCGGGGGGGGGGAGGTAAAAAATGTTGACCCCTCTAGGGGGGGGGTGACAAAATTGTGTGGGCTGCGCGCGAAATCTCGCCACCCCCCACCCCCTTGTTAAACAATAAGCACTCCCTGATACCGGTAAGTAGCTTCGCCAAGCTACTTATTCAATTAGCTTAAATTCGAGTTCACAAAGAAAATTAGTAGCTTGGCGAAGCTAATTATTAAATGGTTTAAAGAGGCACAGACATGAACTTGTATAATTGTAAATATTTATATAAATTTTTCCTGTTGACAGTCTGTCCCGTTGACAGCCAAAGGTACTCATCTGTTCCCATCTTGATGTAAATTTGGTATACTAATGGAGGGTTCATTATTTATGGCCAGGGTGGGGGTGAGCATTTGAGGGGGGGGGGGCAAATTTTTTAAGGGGTATTCAATGGGGGGGCTTTTTTTTTACGCTATTCTTAGGGGGGAGGCCTTTTTTTTTAGGGGTATTCCTAAAAATGTCGCGAATTTAGTACGTTGAAATGTCACGAATTTTGGTAACAGCCTATGTTATATTCTACCAAATTATGTCAATATTTTCAAAAATTTCTAAAGTTTTCCTCAAACTCCCAGCAAATTTCTCACTGCATCACTTTTGACACTAAGAATAGCCCACCGTTTTGTCAGTCTTTAAAAAAGTGCCGGCCTCATGTAAGCACTGAGGGTACGGGAGCTTTCAATTTATAAGCACTGGGGCCCTTAAACTCAACGGTATGTACGTCGAGTGTCTGAGGTTTGACTGTTATCACTCACCAGCAAGTATCATGAGACGTTTACACTAAAACACCTTACGAATGGATGTATTTGTTGCAAGGTAGTAAATTGTAGGTAAAAAAGTGCCCAGGATTAAATGCATACGATTAGTAAGTATACACCAACATTGTTTTTGTAATAAAGTTGAAAACAATCCAGGGTGAGGGGGGGGGAGCGCATTCTTTCAACCTATTCCGAGGTGGGGGGGCCTTTTTAATTCAACCTATTCCGAGGGGGGGGCAATTATTTTTGACGTAATTTGATTTGCCAAACGCTCACCCCCACCCTTGCCATAAATAATGAATCCTCCCTAATAGATCAACTATCATTAACTAAGCAATTCATATACAGGTGAGCCAGAAAATTAGTTAGGAAGATCATGTTGTATGATGTGAGTAACTGAATAGAAAAATAAACAGTGTTAAGATAATGTCTTTAACAACAGTTAGCACCCCCTGATAGAGGGATTTAAGTGCTTTTTAATCATGCTGATAGTCCTCTGTGGTGTCTGGTAGGGTTCAGCACCCCCGTGATGAGCATTACCAGCCCTAATGTCCTCTAATTATATTTAAATGAGGCTGCTGCACCCCCTGTATTTTCAACTAGTCTTCACAAGACACTCATATTCATGTTGGTCTAAATCATACGGTATTTTGATTAATATTGTTTCATAAATATTTCTATGGTGGGTACATACACTATTTCCCTATACACCCCTGAGATTTCTAAGCGATGCGTCAATTCTTTCCATCAGAAGTGCTCATTTTTCAACAGGGGGGGGTGGATTTGGGGGGGGTAAAAAATTTGGACCCCTTGACCGGCGAGGGCAAAAAAATTTGGACCCCTCTTGGGGGGGGGTCAAAATAATTTAACCTGTTTTGAGCCAAAAAGCCCGCGCGTTACTATGGTTCAAAGGGCCCGCGCGCGAGCCGATTTTCGACCTGCCGGGGGTGACGTAAAAATTTTCAACCCCAGTAGGGGGGGTGAAAAAATGTCGCGACCATCCCCCCTGTTAAAAAATGAGCACTCCCTTAATGATCATTTTTTTATCAACGGAGGGGGGGTGAAATCTCCCCCCCCCCCCCAGCTGGAGATTACCCGCCCCCATGTTGTAATAAAAATGATCACTTATGTAGGCTTAGGGAGTGATCATTTTTTAACAACAGGGGGGGTGGTGGGTTTCCGCGCGGAGCGCGTGAAATTTTTTACACCCCCCCCTCCGGTCGAGGGGTCAAAATTTTTTATCCCCCCCCCTCGCCCCCCCCCCCCCCCCTTCCGGTCGAAAATCGGCTCGCGCGCGGGCCCATTGAACCATAGTAACGCGCGGGCTTTTTGGCTCAAAACAGGTTAAATTATTTTGACCCCCCCCAATTGGGTCCAAATTTTTTTGCCCCCCCCCCCCCGGTCAAGGGGTCCAAATCTTTTTGCCCCCCCCCCCTGTTGTTAAAAAATGATCACTCCCTTAGGCCTACCTATGAAGGGCCTACCGTAGCCGTAGACTATAGACCTACGGTACTCTGCCAAGGCTCCGACACAGCCGTGTGTTCATTAGGCAAAAATGAGCGCGCGCCTAGGCGTACCTCCTATGGTGGAGGTATGCCAAATGGCGCGCGCCGCTCGCCAAAAGCGCACGCCTCCCTGGCCTAATGAACCCCCCTCAGGTCTGGGTCAGCGAATGAATGAGGACGGGTCTGTTGTGTGATTGCACCGAGCCCGACAGCCAGTGCTGTCTATGACTATGTGAAATGTGGGTTGTTCCGTGTACGGGGAAATACACGAACACTTCATGCACCTGCTACAAACAAAAGTAAAACTATCTAGATCATATAGAACTAGTTATCTAAACTCACGTCTCTTGTGATGAAGACGTGACATTTTCTTGAGACACGCGTGGCTCTGCTCACAGTTCCCAGTTTATCATGTGGACCACGCGACCAGCCGTGCCGGGATCCACGACGTTCATTGGTCGCGCCCATTGGTCCTACATGTCTGTATTTTGATTGGCTCACTCTCCCAGTAGAGTGCGACCCACGTATCCGAGCTCCACGTGCGGACGCAGAGCAAGCGAGGCAGAGTGTAATTTAAGCTCATTCAAGGGTAAGTAGGGTTGATTCAGGTAAAGTGGGACACCCAACTTAAGCCATACTCTGAATTCATGTATCCATTCACACATTTCAAACACATCAAATAGGGGAGTGCTCATTTTTTAACAACAGGGGGGGGGGGGGGGGATGGTGGATTTGGGGGGGGGGGGGGGTAAAAAATTTGGACTCCTTGACCGGGGGGTGGGTAAAAAATTTAGACCCCTCTTGGGGGGGTCAAAAAAATTCAACCTGTTTTGAGGGAAAAAGCCAGCGTGTTACTATGCTACAAAGGGGCGCGAACGCGCACGATTTTCGGCCTGCGGGGGGGGGGGTAAAAAATTTCGACCCCTCTAGGGGGGGTGAAAAAATTCCGCGCGTTCCGCGCGAAATCTCACCACCCCCTCCCTGTTGTTAGAAAATGAGCACTCCCTAGGTTCAGTATTTATTCCTTGAAACAAAATATGAAAAAGATGTGAAAGGCCTAAATAGCCCATTTCTTGCAGATGCCATTTCAAAATTGAAGCGTCCCACTTTAGCTACTTGTATTTTTGGTAAAGTGGGACATTTGCAGACTATTTGCTTCATGTGATGTACGTGGGACAGTTGATAAAAATTGACCCCCATGCTTTGTAATCCATACCTATGACAAAAATGGTAGGGTAGGGTAAATTGGGGCAATATCGCGCACCTGGGTTATATCACGCATTTTTGTATCTATGACATCATAGAGAGGGAAAATGATCAAGGAAAAATGTAAAAATAATTTCTAATAGCAATATATGCACAGAATACGAGCATTGAAATTATTTTTTTTTTTAGGCATTTCTTCTGCATTTTATGGGGTACTGAAGAGGTAAGGCCACGATCTAACCGTTTTCTCTTTATTTCTTGTAATATTTCAATTAATTTCCATTATTTTTGATGAAATAAAAATCATTATCAAACTCAAAGTAGAAGTTATAGAAGAAAAAGATGTTTGCATATGGAACTTTACTTCTACCAAACATGGTAAATGCCTCTAATATATGGTAAGAACATAACTGAAACTGTTTTTCAAAAAAGATTCATAAAATTGGCTAGATTTGGGTTATATCACGCACATATAGGGGTTATATCACGCAGTTTTGTATCTATGACGTCACAGAGAAGGACAAAGCACAGAGAAAATGTAAAAGTATGTTTTGAGACTAAAATTGGTCTATTAATAACAGAAGAAAAAAAATTGGCTTCTGACATATTTTGTGGCCTATATGGGTCATGATAGCACTAATGCACGATATTAGCCTGTGGTACAAAATTTTGACAAATATTTTTTCATGTGCGATTTTTTTGAAAAATAAAAAAGTCCTTATTGAATTTAATAATCATTTTTGCAATAAAGATATTGAAGATCCAATGATATAACACTATGCACACATGGAATATGGGTTCAGTTGATAGTAGAAATCGTTGCATTAGATTCTGCCTATTTTATTTGTGGAATTTGGGGTTATGACCTTCAGATGTGTGATATAACCTCTATATGTGCGTGATATAACACTGTGGTGCGTGATATAACCCCAAAGAAAAAGAAATAAAGACCATATGTTCCTCATACCCCAAGAAGATAAAAAAATAAACAGACAGATATCGAGTTTTCTGTTTTCATAAGTAATGGGACATCAAATGTTGGAAAAAGCTGAGAAAATAGCGGTCAATACTATACACATCAATCTAGGCTATTACAATTAATATTTAGCCTTATTTCTAGTGTTAGATGCGCGATATTGCCCCAATTTACCCTAAATGTGGGTAGGCCCCTAATATGTGACTGCAGATGGGTCAAAAGCGACCTGGCGACCTGGGCTGTTTTGGAGGCGACTTTCGACCTAAAACAATAATAAAGGCGACCTGGCGACTTTTGGAAAAAAATAACAATAGGTTAAGGGGTCAAAAAAAGCGACTTTGTGACCTGGACCCTTTAATTTCGGCGACTTTCCGACCTCAGGGGGGGACCCCTCTGCACCCCCTAATATCGCGCACCTAGTGACGTAGGCCTAGACCGTGTCACTGACGCTAGGTGGTCTGGCTACCGTCAGTTCCAGCCTGCCGCGGCCATATGCAATAGCCGGGAGTTCCCTGCTTTTCTGCTGGCTCAACTCGCTCATGCTATAGCGAGATTAGAGATTGGCGGAAGTCACGTTGTTGGGGGGTGCATCGGACGTGCGACACCAGCATCCAAGATGGCGGACTTGAGCGCACATGGCAGACAGTGTCCCAACATGTATTGATGTAGATCTACTGGTAACTCAACTGATAATAAAGAAGTCTAACATCACTCTGACTCACAGCTTGTATGCTCCAACTTGGTGGGGTCAGTTTCAAACACAGGAGCTGTCAAGAGCCAGAGTCACCAGCAAGTCACAAGTGGGTATCACCTTCCATTTTCATTCAGACTGTCTGGAAGTGGAAATTATAGTGTAGGCCTAATTGCACCAGATCTAATAGTAATTAGCACACTAGTAGCCCTAATTGTTCCAACTCAGATCAGGACCCACCTTCATCTACACTATGTCTAGGCCTAGAAAACCAGAACTTAGCCTGTCAGGGAACATCTCAGAGAACTTGAAAAATTTTGAGATGAGGTTCCATGACTATTGTACAGAGGCCGAATACAGAGATTTGGCCAAGGACCCGGCGACTCATAGAGTCGAGTATTATGCCAAGCCACTGATGGAGATCGCGGCGCTCCGATCGTCCATGCCGGATGAGGCACTACAGGTCAGCCGGTACAGCATAGAGCCCCAGATCCCGGTTGCAGTCAAGGCAAAGCCATGGGTCTGGATGGAACGGCTCAGAATACATTACACCGGCACAGCCACTTCCTCGCTATTGACGGACAGATTCACCTTCTGGTTGGCCACACAAGGTGCTCACGAGTCTATACAAGACTGGGAGACCCATGTACGACGTGACTGCAGCCTTTGTGGCTATGATGCCTTGACGGATGAGATGAGTCGCGACAAATTTATCTTCGGACTCCGGAACTGTGACATACGGGCCGATCTACTAAAATGCCATGTCAAAGCCAACGACACAAAGAAGACCCTGAGTGACGTGGTGGCGGAGGCCAAGACACTTGAGGCGGCTAAAAGAGCGAATCAGCTCATTGGCGAGGCGAGTGGCAGAACGGACGAGACCGTCAACTGGGCGGCCCAGGGAAAGGCCCACAAGGACATGCAGTTGAAGCGTGAGAGCGGCACATGCCACTGGTGTGGTGACAAACGTGGCCCACATCCCTGGTCGAACTGTCCTGCCAAGGGAAAGACTTGCGACAAGTGTGGCGGTAATGATCACTTCTCCCGCGTCTGTCTCGAGACACAGGGGGATAACCGCCGTCCACAGTCCCAGGGCAGTGGTGCTGGCCAGTCACGTAGGAACCGCCGAGGGAGGGGAGGTTATCATGGAACTCCCAACAAACCTCTGACCGATGATCGAGCCCGGCAACACAGTGTCCATGCAGTTCAAGCTGATGGCGACCAGGCTTGCGCACCTGAGAGTGCCTACCCTCATGATCAGTACCACGAACAGTGTTACTCACTTGGTGATGTGGATGCATTTCAGGCCGGTGCAAGGAAGGGTCGTAAGCATTTTGCACACCTTCTCTTATCAGACAAGGGGGACAGCTTTGTCAGAACCCCGGTACAGATTGACTCTGCAGCAGGGATCAACACGATGCCTGAGCGCCTAGCTAAGAGTCTGTTTTCCACCATCACCATGTCATGCTCACCATATCAACTTTTCCCATACAAAAAGACCTCACCTGTGAAACCGCTTGGTCAGATCAACCTCCTGTGTGACCGCGGGAATCGATACTATGATCTAGTATTCCAGGTGCTAGCAGACAGTGACATTGCTGACAAGCCTGCACTGCTTTCTGGTGAGGACAGTGAGAGTTTAGGTCTCATCAAGATCATGGCAGAGGAGGTCCTGTCTCTTTCCCCAGATGTGGTAGATGCAGCAGATCAGGGGCAATGCCCACCATCTCCAAAGACTATCCAGATTCCGCTCTCCAGACGCCTACCACCCGCTGGCAAGCTAACTAAAGATACCATCTTACGTGAGTACAAGAGCAGCTTTCAGGGCCTCGGATACCTTGGCCCCACTGTACATTTTCAAATGAAGGCAGACGTCATGCCAGTTCAGATGCCCAATCACCGGGTACCAGTCGCCAAAAGGGAAAAGGGGAAGGAAGCATTGGACAGGTATGTGGCCCTAGGGATTATGGAGAAGGTGGATGAACCCACCCCATGGTGCTCAAATGCCCTCATCAGGGAAACCCCGAAGAAATTCCGGGTGTGTATCGACCCAAGTCAGACAGTTAATAAGGCGATTATGAGGCCTTTCTTCCAGATCCCCACACTGAAGGAGCACTTGCACAAGTTGGGTGACGCCAAGTGTTTTTCCCTCCTTGATGTCCGTGAAGGATTCTTACACATACCTCTTGATGAGTAGTCTTCACTGCAAACCACTATGCACACATCCTATGGCCGAAACAGATGGCTGTGGCTGCCTTTCGGCATATCGAGTGCACCAGAGGAGTTTCAGAAGAGGCTCTTGGATGCCCTTGAAGGGCTTGAGGGCACGATATGCATAGCGGATGATATTCTAGTGTATGGCGAGGGTGAGAGCTATGATGTGGCAAAGGTCAACCATGACAGGAGACTAGTGGCTTTAATGGAGCGCTGTGTGGCCAAAGATATCAGACTGAACCCAGACAAATTCAAGTTTGCTCTCAAGGAACTCAAGTTCATGGGCAACATTATTACAGACAATGGTATGCGACCTGACCCGGACAAGGTGGCAGCCATCGTTGGGATGCCGACCCCGACCAACAAAGCTGGGTTGCTCAGGTTTATAGGCATGGCCACATATTTGTCACAGTTCTGCGAGAATTTGAGCTCAACCCTACAGCCACTTCGGATGCTAACGAAGGATGGTGCAAGCTTCATATGGTCAGACACACAAGAGCAAGCCTTCCAGAGCGCCAAGGCCCTCATCACATCAGCACCCACACTCCTGTACTACTGCTTGGACAAGCCTGTCACCTTACAGGTGGATGCTAGTGAGTCAGGACTGGGTGCAGCGCTCCTTCAACCAAATGCCAAGGGTGAGTTACAGCCCGTAGCATTCAGCTCATGTCACCTCAGTGCGACAGAACAACGCTACTCTCAGATCGAGAAAGAATGTCTGGCAATATGCCAGGGACTACACAAGTTTGACCAGTGGCTATAAGGGAAAGCTGACATTACAGTTCACACAGATCATAAACCAGTCTTGTCCCGATTATGTCAAAACCACTACACAAGGCGCCTGCCAGATTGCAGCGGATGCTAATGACCCTGCAGCGCTATCGCTTCGCACTTGAGTACAAGAAAGGCACTACCCTGCTCATTGCGGACACGCTCTCTAGAGCGGCCCTGCACACCCCAGTCAACACGCCTGTAACTGGGTTTGAGGTGTTCAGGCTGGAATGTGAATCTATCTGCCGGAGCCCCAGGCTGACTGGAGAGACCGAGAAGGAGATAGTCCTACTCACCAATGCTGACGAGACCCTCAGTGCTCTTCGGGACACAATCATCAATGGATGGCCCGACGATCGTACCCTGTTGCCCAAGGATCTTAGGCCATTTTGGGGATACAGGGATGAACTGTCTGTACTGAATGAGGCTATATATAAGGGGGAGACTGTGTTGGTGCCTCAACAGCTCCGGGCCAAAATGTTAGGCAAGATCCATGCAAATCACCTTGGGGCTGAGTCAAACTACAGAATGGCAAAGCAGGTATTGTTCTGGCCTGGAATGAGAGCGGCAATCAAGGACATGTGTGAGGCTTGTGGGACCTGTGCATTGTATGGCTCAGCCTCACAAAAGGAGCCCATGATGTCACTACCGATACCAACCAGGGCTTGGGAGCTACTCAGCCAGGACTTGTGTGCCTTTGAGGGTAAGGACTACCTAGTAACCGTGTGCCATTTCTCAGACTGGATTGAGGTAGATGAGCTGGGGGACACTCTGGCCTCCACAGTTGTAGCCAAGACCGAGGCCCATCTAGCCACTTTTGGCGCCCCAGCAAGAATACACACAGACAATGGCCCTCAATTTATAAGTAAGGACTATGCAGATTTCGCGATTAGGTATAACTTCAACCACACAACGTCACCTCCTTATTACCCCAAGGGAAATGGCCGAGCAGAGGCGGCTGTGAAGGTAGCCAACGGCCTACTAAAGAAATCCACGAACATCAGCCTGGCCCTACTCCTTCATCGGAACACCCCTCAATCTGGCTACACATACTCACCTGCGCAGCGCATGTTGTGTCGCCGAACACGCACCACTCTGCCGACCTCAGACAGACTGTTGGACCCTCAGGTGGTGGACACTCATGTGGTTCAGGAAGAGATCGAGGCTCGGAGAGTGGCCGCCAAGACATTGTATGACAGGAATGTAGTCCACCATTCCCCACTCTCAATTGGGGACTATGCCTACTTAAAGCCCCCTCCGAACAAGCGTGGTCAGCCATGGGCTTATGGGCAGGTAGTGGACTGCAAAGGACCTAGATCATACACCCTTCAGACCGACCGACCGACAGCTAGCCGTAACCGGGTTCATGTGCGACCAGCTGCTCCCCCACAAAAGGACCTTCGATGCGTACAAGTGCCACAGGTACTGGTACCTGGTGGCCCACCTCTGGTGAGGGCCCCAGATCAGCCAGACCTACAAGACAACCAGCTTGAGTCGCAACCTGGGGTGACAGCACCTCGCTCTCCAGTGCGGTCCCCAATGGGTCCCGCACCGTCTACTCCAAGTGTTGGTGCATCTCGGCCTGGTGCTGGTAGTGGCCCAGTTATGAGCAATAAACTGGCCCTCGCACCAAGCCCTTCACCTGCTCGTCGTACAAGGACGAGAGACATATATCGACCAACAAAATATGATGACTACGACCTCACATAAAACCAACTTTGTGACTTCATTCCCGGTCTACCTGCTATGTTAAACCCTGTGACATTATTTTATGCCTCATTGTTCCCAGTTTCTTTCCAGCAAAGTACTGCTATCATGGGATAATATGACTATGGAGGTCGTCACTATTGTGTTTCTTATGATTTGGACTATACATGTCTGCGGGGATGTTTAATTCTTAAAAAAAATATATATATATATCAAAAAAAAAAATCTTTTAATAAAAGGGAGATGTTGGGGGGCGCATCGGACGTGCGACACCAGAATCCAAGATGGCGGACTTGAGCGCACATGGCAGACAGTGTCCCAACATGTATTGATGTAGATCTACTGGTAACTCAACTGATAATAAAGAAGTCTAACATCACTCTGACTCACAGCTTGTATGCTCCAACTACGTGATCAAACAGTTAGAGTTGAAATCTATTTAGGCCTATAGCTGGTCACGTGTTAATGACGTCACATGCCTATATAAGGACTGCGAGTTGGGGCCAGCGGGAACAGCACCTTATAAGCCTAAGGACAGGCAACACGGGAGCGATCTTTGTTTGGCTGGATAAACTACTAGTGACGATATTACCCAAATGTTCCTCACCATTCTTTTCCATTGTCATTAGGGGTCGTCCATGAATGATGTCATGCCCTAGGGGGGGAGGGGGGGGTAGAAATTTGTGACAAAGAGTGACAAGGATGGGAGGGGGGTTGGCATGTGCATGATGTCAGGTTTTGAAAAAGAAATTACATTTTTACCATTCAACATCATAATATATGATTAAAAACCATTAAAGGTAAGAAATATTACAATAATTATCTGAAATTATGATGGAAGTCAATGGATCACTGATGGAAGTCAAAAGTTCGCTCATCTAAATAATGATCATGAGTTAAGTCATTAGATCAACCACAATCTGGATCACTAACAAAGCCCTATTTTGGCTGTTATACCTAATATTTTGGTATTATTTACACAACTAAGTATTGTAATGATATTTTCTATGATATTTCTTCTCATTATAAATCAAAATATGGGCATATCAGGTAATGATACTCTGAGAAAGGGGATTAATATAGTGTCCCACTTAACCTGAATCTGCCTGTCCCCCTTTACCTAACACCTTCAGCTAAAGTGGGACACTTGCATTTAAGGACTCTGTGTACTTCATTTCAATATCTGACTAATAAAAAAATATCAAGATGTAAAGAAACAATATATGTATCTAATATATACATACATTTTGAAATAGGCCCCCCCCCCCTATCATGTTATCATTCTTAGTACCACTACTAACAAATAATTGTACTATTTCTTATGTAATTCCGAATTTGTAGCGGCAAAAGCTCTCCACCCATATCATTTTGAAATTTAGAAGGTATGATCACCTCTTAACTTTGGTGAAATAGGTACAGTTAAGAGGGGTCAAACATATATTTCCAAGAAAAAAAAAAGTTACACTCAGGAAAGAAAATAACCTCTAAAAATGGCCTTAAACCCGCAGATCTTACTGCACGTCCAGTAATAGTGAGAGTGCAGTCGGGACAGGTACTCAGCTCTATTTATAGGGGTGCTGGGCCTTTAATGTTAATTGTCCCACTTTACCTGATGTCCCACTTTACCTGAATCAACCCTACTATTAATACCACAGCTGTCTCAAATATCTAAGTTTATAACTAGGCCTACCTACCCAAAAAGGAAAGGAAACATGATTTGATTATGAAACATGTTCCATGTTATTGTGGGGTGGTGGGCAACAGCCTACAAATTTATGCCTTGAGTGCCAATTACAAAGGTGAGGTCCCATCATGAAAGTGTAGGGGCCGGATTCCCCGCACGTCAGTGGAAAAACTGCAAGGGGGTATCACTCGGGTAATCCTGCTCCCCTTTGAACCATACCGATCCAGTAACATGAAACACAGTCTATCTAATAGGACAAGGGGATGTAACTCAGTGGTAGAGCAATCGCTTGGCAAGCGGAAGGCCCCAGGTTTGAGTCCTGGTGTCTCCAAAAACGTCATTTCTGGAGTAACCATGTCCCTCACAAAAGCAAGAATTTTGTGGGTCAGAAAGATACAAGGTGACAGTCAACTAAAATCAACTAAAATTCAAAGGCCCGGTTTTTGGCACTCAGGTTTGGGGACCCTTATACCTTCGGTGCTTATCCAACATCAGCGCTTTATTAAAAGCAGGCGCACATGTAGCCATTTAAAAAGTTGCAACTACGCATGATTTCACAGGCGCATGTATCAGCACAGAGTCGGGGTGAGGCTTATACGAGATATTTTGCTATTGTAAGACAGCACTAAAGTCACTATAATCAGATTGCCGGTGCAGCTTATAGGATCGCCGTAATGTTGGGGTGTGGCTTAGGCCTATATATGAATTAGGCTTACCTACAGGAGGTTTTAGGGTAATTCTCTTCTTTTTGTTTCAAAATCCTGTAGTGTGGGTTGAGATTATTTTCTCAGGTAATTGGTTGGAGGGGTTTGGAAAAATTCTGAGAAAATCCACCAAGCCAGCCCCGCTCCCCCAAGGCAAGTTATAAATGTCTGTTCTTGTTTGTTGATATCAAGTCACAGGGACCCAGTTTTTGGGCCCCATTGGTGGGTTAGGCCGGGCTCACCAATAGGGGTGCATTTTGGGCCATTTTTGGGCCAAAATGTCCAAAAGTTATTGTAAAAAGGGGTATATTTTGTGGGAATGTAGTCCAAATTTATGATTGTATTGTGCTAAAAGGGGTTCAATTTTGTCCCATTTAAGGGGGTATCCCACTATTAAAAGGGGGTTCAAGTTTGGCCAATTTGGGGTGGTGTCCCAATAGGCTATAACATGTATAAGGGGCCTGATTTCTGCGCACTTAAGGTAGTTAGCCCTCTAAAATGGGGGTGTTTTGGTGAATTTTTATCTCGCTAATAGGGTCCAAATTCATTGTGATTTACACACATGGTATCCATAAATGTAGGAGTGCCCCCCCCCCTCCCAAGCATCAAGTATAGACTCCTTTTGGGGTTTTCCTCTTGGGACCAGGTACTACTAATAACTGTTTTCATTCATAATCGAAGGGGGTGGGGTAGCTGCTTGTGTGACGTCACGCCTGGAGGGGGGGGTCAAGCAAAACGTGACAAAGCGCGACATGGGGGGGGGGAGAGGGGTAAAAAAAGGGCCAAAAAAGCGTGACATCATTTGTGGACGGCCCCTTAAGAACGGTATTTATAAGTAAATCTAAAAATAATATTTAAAACTAAAAAAAATGAGAAAACATAAATGCCATTGCACCCCCCTTGTATGGTAAGCAGGGGCCTAAAAGTCTGGTTAAATAGGCTACCTGGGTTATATCGTTATTATTGTGGTTATATCGCTCACACCTCTCTGTTATATCACTCACCCATTGACATACAATGCAATTTACCATATGAGTAATTCCGCTCACCTGTTTTCACACCCAAAAGTGTGAAAACAGGGTCCCTCACCCCAAATGCCCTCACACTTATATGGTGAATAACAGCATCCCCAAATTTACACTAATGTTAGACAACATACAAGGCTATACTGTAACACTAATCTACTAATTTCATTTTCATTTAATATATTATTTTTTATTCTATAAAGAGGTGCGCGACATAACAATATGCCTGAGCGATATTAGCTCTATGGGAATTAGTATAGAAAAAGCAAATAAAGAAAGATTGAGAAATTTAGATTTTTTAACGTTTTTATAAATGTCTAGCTCGAGGCATAAATATATATCTCAGATAAATATTATGTATTGACATGATATCGTATATAAAGTGGCTACTCACCAAAAGAAAAAATTGAAAAAAAAGGTTAAAATTGTGCCTTTTAGGGGGATGCGCGATATTACCACATGGGCGATATTACCCACATTTACCCTAAATGTCAATTTTTGAAGGTGAGATATATATATATATATATATATATATATATATAGTCTAGTTTGCTGCACTACATCAAAAACATTATAAAGGAGATTTATGTAGGGTCCTTTACAGGATGAATCAAGTACACAGAGTATAAATGTAAAACTGCCAAAATATAGTGCATGTGGGCCTAACTGTGGACTAGCTGCACTGCATTATGTCACACAACAACATATTTGTACTTATTCAAAAATAAAGCAATTAGCATGCCTCTCTTCTAAACCACAAGGTGGCAGCTGTGTATAGTGTTTACATGGTATTCCTATTGCAGACCCAGTAGCTCAACTCCTGGAAAATGGCCGCCTTACCCCCACCCACCAGGTGCAAATGGCCAAAAAAGTAAACTTAAGCCTTCTATATGTATAAGTATTCAGAAAATTGGTCTCACAAAATCCCTCATAGAGAGGAAGGTTTCTGTTGCTGTCTCATGGTCTAAATAGGACCACTGGTTTGCTTTTCCAACATTTTGGGTTCGCTTTACCTAATTCTTCATACAAAGCGAACCACTATTTTTTCCCTTTAGAATTGGTCTGACATCAAGACAACACACATCATTTAAAAAAAAATCTATTGTATCACATACATCCATAGCCTTAGTTAATTCATGAAATATATCATATTTGAAAAATTATTTTATTAGGGACTTTTGCAGGGTAAAGCAAAAACTGGATTGATAAATAATGAACGCTCCCTTATCAAGAAGTTAAAGAGGAAAAACCATTGGATAATAAATATTATGTGCACACACTGTAACGTTATGCAAAATGTTAAGCATGTAATACAGTATTAAAACTTCGTTATTACAAACAACTTGTTACCAGCAAGATTACTTCGTTATAAACAAATTTCGTAGTAACCAAATTCAGTTTTTGTAAGGTCGGGGTAGTAGCCCTAACACCACCTCCCCCACCTGCCGCCCCCGACCCCATGGAGAAGCCAGGACAACAAGGAGGGTGGGTGGAGGGAAGGTGGAGGCCGGGGAGGGGGGGTAGGACACGGGAGGAGAGAGGGCTAGGGTTAGTTCAAAGGGACAGTCGCCTTAACAGCCCCCCTGCCGCCCCCCCCCCCCCCCCCACCCCCTGGAGAAGCCATAGCATCAAGGAGGGTTGATGGGGAGAAGGTGGAGGCCGGGGAGGGGGAGGGGTAGGACACGGGAGGAGAGAGGGCTAGGGTTAGTTCAAAGAGACAGAAGACCCCTCACACACCTGTCGAAGGTCAAAGAGACAGAAAACTTCTGTTTTTTTTCTGAAAGACATATTTTAGTTTGTTATAAACAAATTTAGAGCACCAGTACTTCGTTCTAAAAGAATTATTTTACTATAGAAATGTATAGCAACAAGTCACAATTTTTGGAATTAGTTCTTTATAAACAAAATTCGTTATATCAGAGTTTATTATAACGAGGTTTTACTGTACTATATTGTAATCGGTCGGAGATTCAAAGTGCCCGCAAAAGCTTTGAAGAAAAATATATTAAGTTTGCCACTGCTTATGACAAGCATTGAGACAACAGAAAGGTCCAGGCCCATAGCCAGGGGGGGGGGGGGTGCTTGGGGTGCTCGAGCATCCCCCCCCCCCCCCCCCCCATACAAGCACAGTGATGAGGAGTTCCACCCCCAGGGTTTTTTTTGCGCTAAGCCATAGGTATTTTTTTCAGAAATTTGAGAATTAGACTTGGGTGGAACTCCATTGGGAGTACGAGAATGGGTAGGGTGGAACTCTTTTAGTCCTGGGAGTGGGGTGGATGGAACTCTTTTTATCACGGGAATGGGTAGGGTGGAACTGTTTTAGTCATGGGAGTGGGATGGGTGGAACTCCAAGGGGGGACCAGGGTGGGCAGAACTCAAAGTTGCGGGACTTTAGTGAGTGGAACTCTAAGATGCGTAACTTGGGAGGATGAGAGCCTGAGTGGATGGAACTCCAAGAAGTGGGAGCAAGGTGGGTGGAACTCTAAGATGCGGGACTTGAGTTGGCGGAACTGTAGACACAGGACTTGGATGGATGGAACTATTAGACGCAGGACTCAAGTGTGTGGAACTCCATAGTCTGGGCATTAGTTGGCTTGAACTTCTAGGTGTTGGACCAGCATGAGTGGAGACATGTAACATGTAATAATTTTCTTAAAGATAAGGATTACCGTTAATTCCCACACACTTCCTGAGGGTTGTATGCGAACCAAAGACAGCTTTCATTTGATATCAAATATGCCTACAAGGGTTTTTATTACTATAGAACAGTACTAACAATGTATCTCAAGAAGTGTCTAGCTACATGACACATTATATCAGGTTTCGATGACAAGATAAGCTGTTTAATTCTAAACACCGGTACACTTTAAACAAAGATAGGAACTCTGAGTAGTAGGATGCTGGTGGATCTCTGATTGTTCAGATCTGGGTGGGTGGAACTTCAACAGGAACTTCCACCCACAGAGGCGGGTGCAGAGGGGTTCCCCCCCCCCCCCCCCGAGGTCGGAAAGTCGCCGAAATTAAGGGGTCCAGGTCACAAAGTCACTTTTTTGGACCCTTTATCTTTTAGTTATGTTTTTCCAATAGACGCTAGGTCGCTTTTATTATTGCCTTAGGTCGAAAGTCGCCTCCAAAATGGCCCAGGTCGCAAGGTCCCTTTTGACCCATCTGCAGTCACAGAGAGAGATATTGGGTCAAGCCCCATTGGGAAAGGTGGTATTATCTGGATATCATATGTGGATGCCGTCCAAGGGGAACCGGCACACGAGGACAAGTGTGGTTGACCCTATTGCTAGACCGAAAATGTGACACAGACCAACTTCTGTACCATGTGACACCACCAGGACAAAGGTATCCAGGTAGATGTTTATCAGTTACTAAGGTCTGTCCAGAAACTAGGCCTGTCATTGGTCCTAGTACTGGGGCAAGTTCAAGGCCAACATACCCAGACTGTAGTCTTGCATAAGTCCTTACTTGAACTTATTGATATACCTTCAGTGTAAACACACTGTTAAATATAGTAGATTTGTGCCAAAATATTTTTAAAGTTACTGTAGCTTTTCAGTTTCGTCAATTGACTCATCAGTAGCATTTTAGGGGTGCAAAAAACTCTGCATATTTTTTATTTTGCAAAAAATATAAAATAAACCACTGTCTCCCTATGGGGATAGCATTGGTTGGGGGGTAGACTTGCACTGCATGTTGGTCAGTGTCAGTCTTGGTATAGTTAGTGCAATATGCATTGATATTGCTAGAGCAATGGGTATTCTAGTCTCGGGATCTAGTTTTCCTATTCTCAATTGGTCACGCTTCCTTGTGAGGGAAGCATGTGAAGTTGTGGAAAGTCATGTGTCTGAGATAACTCACACATGGCTTCAGGTCTGTGTCGCGGCCATGCGATTAGCACCAGAGTGCAGTACACTGGGTATCATATTTTGGTGAAATTTTCTCAAACTCCCAAGCCTAATGTCTAACCCCCCCTGGTGGTACCAGGTACAGGGGGGGGGGGCTATGCATCTAGCCCTCTCTATAAAGTTGAGTGGCTTTCCGCAAAAAAATTATGACGAGGCAATGGGGGTGCTAACCGCATACACTGTCCATTATATTCAGGCCATAAGGGGCCGTTGTACCAAGGCGATGAATCCAATTGAATTCAATCTTGAGTCGCAGACTCTTGGCCTTCATACTGTGTGGATATTCATGTATGAAATCCAGTATGTAGACCCTCATGTCCCTGTCTACATCATGACCTTCTTTCAGGAAATGACGTTGGACATCGTTACCACCTTTCCCTTCTTTGTCAAGTACATGTGGCTGTAAAGTCGTGTTTTGACTTCGTTTTTGGTCTGACCCACGCTCTTGATTTTGCATTTGGTGCATTCTAAGCAGTAGATCAGGTTCGAGCTGTTGCACGTGACATTTGTTTTTGTCTCGAAGCTCAGTTTGGAGTTCCCTTTTCGGATCCTCCCCGATGTGTCTAGCATCATACAATATTTTCAATTTTTTCATTTGCAGACATTGGTGCACTTGGAACCGCCCTTCTCTGTTGAAAAGGGGTTGTAGTCAGTGCTGGCTTTCACCAGGTAGTCTCGTACCCTTTGACTACTACCGTAAAACCTCGCGTATAAGCCGCGGCTAGTACGCGAATCAGACTCAGCTTTCTTTTGATACCAAACATGCCTATATAGGGTGTGGCTTATACGAGAGTTTTTATAAGTATACTACAGTACCAAATTAACAATTTTCAGACACCCTCTGCGGCTTATATAATCTGTCAAAGTTAGGGGTGCGGCTTATACGCGAGTTAGGCTTATACGCGAGTTTTTACGGTAGGTACTTTCCGGTCCCAGATGTTCTTGGTTGAAGTGGATCTACCAAGGATGTCCCAATTTTCATTGATCATTTTCTCTAGGGTTTGATCGTTTTGGTGGTAGGTGTTGATCATGTAGATCTTTTCCTGGTTTGTTTCCAGGGTGTCTTCCTTTACCTTTGGTTGTAGGAGGTCACCCCGGTTGTTGGTGAGGCATTTCCGGAATGCCTCATCCAAGATCGCTTTGGGGTATTTCCGTTCGCGAAAGTGTTGTTTCTTGATCCTGACATGTCTCAAGAAATCTGCCTCCCAAGTGCAGATTCTCATTATTCTGAGAAATTGGCTGTAGGGTAGGCTCCGCTTGCTTGATGGCGGATGTGCCGAGTCATACAGAAGGTATCCATGTGAGTCGGTGGGTTTACAGTATAGGTCGGTGTACATCTTGCGATTTGTACCGAATTTTACCGTGATGTCCAAGAAATTTATCTCAGTACACGAGTGTTCTTTTTTTAAAGATTGTTTATTCATAACTTGAGCAAGTGATTTGCAGTTACAAACTTCCGTCGCGTTCCAACTTGTACAAATATGGTTTCTCTGATCAGCTTTTAGTTTTACATGGAGAATGCCTGGGCATCATAAAGAGATTCGTAAACATTTTTACAAGTATTCAGGCACTTCACACAGTGCCATATATGTTAATGTACAGCAAATATCACATCTTTAATGATTGAAAAAGGAAAAGGATCAACAATGTATGTACATTAATGGAGGTGGTTTGTATGAATAAACAAAGGTTATGTGTCCTTAGTGAAAGTATTGTTTACTGTTACATCTTTTTGAGTTAGTCTAATTATGTTGACTTATCCTCGGCACAATATTTATAACCTAATTCAGAAGTGTGTGGCACAGGGTACTCAGATGGATTTCACACAGCTCTCCTCAGATTCTGAAAATATTTTCTCCTTCTACCTTTCGTCTGGGTCTCAAATACTTTTTTCACAGCATTTTTAAAGGTGGCTTTCTTCTCCAGCTTCTGAGTTTCCACTGGAAGAGAGTCCCAGAGGGTGCATCCTCTACAATACGGGGCTTTCATATACATTCTTGTTTTTGCACGTCTCATAGGAAACACAAATTTCCCATCTGACCTGGTGCTTCTTATTTTAACCTGGGGGTTACTTTCTTAGACTTTCTGAACATCATACTGACACAGTAGTTCCTTTCTCCTCCTCTCTAACATTGGTACTTCAGTTTTACTATGCAAATCTACCACACTGATCTCCCTTCTTCTGGCTTGAACACATATTCTCACCCAGTGGGCACGAAATCCAGTTTAGCGTTGATTCAACATTGAATCAACATTGTATCAACATTGTCAACCACTTATCAATGTTGATTCAATGTTCTGTGCCCACTGGGCAGTGCTTGGTTTTGTATGACCTGTAGTCTATGTGAGGGTTTGTTCTCGCAGAGTCTGCTAGGTAGCAGCAGTAATCTGCCAGGGGAAGGATACCTTGCTTATATGGTCAATTCTGGTGACTGGTCGTTATTTGGGCCTCCCAAGTGGGCAGAGGGGCTATTTTCAAAATATTTTAGTATGTAAAAATCATTTTGCCTATATATATATATATAATAGGGGTATTGGGCCAATTGTGTACCAAGTTAGGAATCTTAAATAAGGAAATTGACTACATGGTAGCCAGGCAAAGATACTATGTTGATATATTGTAAAGTACCTTGAGTCAACGACTGACGCCACTGCCCCTTAACAGAAAATCTCATATTTTTTCTGATTTCAATGTATATTTTGCCATGATATGTGATTGTAATATGTAGAGGAGAGATTGGGCATCATATCTATACAATTCTCCTTTATGTTATCATCTTTCCTCTTACTTTTTTCAGTATGGAAATGGGTTGAAATCTGCTAGGTTAAAAAATAGAAGAATAGAAGAATGTTCTCATACTACACTGTGTTCCACATATCTGTAAAGACCGAAATCTTGTTCAATAATAATATTTCCTACTGGCATATACAGCCATATGTATATGCTTTCCAATGGTAGGTGGGACTGAGGCTTTTCTGTACTCTAGGGCAACCTCCAGTGTTTGTAAAGTGGCGTCGGTCGTTGACTCACGTGTCCTCAAATAGGGGCAAGGAGGTGCAGTTATACTAGGGTGATATCAATGTGGTTTGGTCCTTGTTTATTGGTTTTAATACATTATGTAAGCAAGTTCCTACTATAAAAATGTACAGGAGCAGCTTTGAGAGATTGGCATCAGTTGAATAGATAAGCACTTATAGGCCCTGAGGAAGATAGGCCACCTGTTATTCAGCCACCTGACGTTAAGCCACCTGACCTTCAACCACCATACGGTTATCAATGTTCATTCAACATTGACAGGTTGGGGAAATCCTACCTTAAATACCTTGCCGGGAGAAAATAGTGTGAGGGGGTCTCTTCCCTTGATTTCAGGTTTATATACATATAACTTTAGGTTCAACCAGAAAATCCAATTCTCCAATATCTTACCATTATTTGCGAAAATTGGTTAAGCTATTTACAGGTAGACAGTATCATAGGCTAGGTACATGTGAATGGGCTTGTATAATAATCTTGTATTTTTTGAGATACAATAATTTAAATGACGAAATAATAGCCAAAATGATGTATATTTATATGTGGACTCCTACCCCCCTTCCCCCTTCCCCCTTCCCCCTTCCCTCACCAACCCACCTGTATTAGACCCAGCACTAGGAGATTGAATTGAATTGAATCTTTTATTGGTTTTAGCATCTTTCGACGCTTTCTGCCTGAGCAAAATCCGTTACATGTGTTGTGATGTAATAATCAACAGAGGATTTATGATTCATATTCAATATAAGTGTGGTTAGTTAGATGAACACCAATATACTGTTGGCGTGTTGTCACACAAGTGTGTCCTCTTCATCGTCTTCTTCACCATCCTTAGCATGCTTAGGTCATGGTCTTACGGAATCATTATTATTAATTACCATTTATTACATTAGCCGATTTGAACATGTATTATGTGATTAATAATCAGATCAGGACCACGACGCGTTACGTCATTGGTTCATTGCAATCATTATCACTGTTATAATCATTAGGACCGAGTCATGTGTGCAAGTGTCAATATTATCAGTATTAGCCTATCATCATTACCAGTTGTCAGTACATTATGTATAGTTGTGACAGGCCTAGTAGTTGACCGGGTATAGCAAGTTCAGCTCCCTTGAGAATTCCTCTTCCGTCTTCAGTAGTTGTACACGTAGATCTAGCTTGTTCCACAACTCGACACCTCTGTAATACGGGCTTTTTTGAAAGAACGCTGATTTGGGCCTTCTTATTCTGAACTTCAGCTTTCTGTCTCCTCTGGTTCTGGCCAGGGGGACCTGTGGTCGCTTCTCCTTGTAGTGCTGATTTTCACATCATCTTTGTGAGTTGTTTCTTGCGTTTGTCGTCCAACTTCAGCACCCCAGTGGTCGTGTGTAGGGCATCAACACTAACTTCTCTTAGCCTGCTCTTGGTGCAGATCCTTAATGCACGATTTTGGAGACGTTGTAGCTTAGTTAGTTCTGATTGGCAGACACTGCCAGTGTAGAAGCTACAGTAGTCCATTACAGGTGCAATCATGCTTTTGTATACCTGTAGGCAACAGTCGTTGGGGATGCGTTTACTGAGTCTGCCCAGCTTAAAGACCTTATTACCCACTGATTTCTTTACCCTACTAGTGTGAGAGTTTACACTCAGTGGCCCGTCCAGTTCAACACCTAGGTAGCTATAGGTATCTGTCCCAGGCAGTGTATCGTTGCCCATTTTCATTTCAAGCCTTCCACTTTGTTCTATGCGGTGTTTGCTGCCATAAAGCATGGTCATGCTTTTCTCTGGGTTCACCATCATGTGATTTTCTAAGCACCAATGGTGCAGCCGGGTCAGATCATCCTGCAGTAGTTGCTTGGCAATCGCGCTGTCTTCATGGCTGACGTATAGAACCACGTCGTCGGCGTACATCACTGATTTTGCCACATGTAGGGCATCACAAAGGTCATTGATGAAGTAAACAAACAGCAATGGTCCCAAGGTGGAACCCTGTGGGACACCGAAAACTACTTTTGCAGATGCAGATAGATTGCCATTGGCCTTTGTCTGGTGTCGCCTGTTGGATAGGTAGGCGGTTAGCCATCTTTTCACTATCCTAGGCATGTTTAGGGCCTCAATCTTGCGTATCAGTGTCACATGGTCTACACAACCAAAAGCCTTCCGGTAGTCTACAAAGCAGGCAGCAGTTATTAGTTTGTCGTCACGTGCTGCGAATAGGTCTTTCAAAACTGTGAAGACAGCATTAGCTGTGCCTCTGCCCTTTCTGAAACCAAACTGGGTTATTTTCTTCCAGGAAGTTGCTGATGTAACTATGCATTATCTTCTCTAGTAGTTTTCCCGGCAGCGGCAGGAGGGTGATTGGTCGCCAGTTCTTGATGTCATGTAGGTCGCCCTTCTTTGGGATTGGTACAAGTATACCTGTTGACCATGAAGTTGGGAATTTACTCTCCGTTAGACAATTTCTGAATATCAGTACCAATTTACATACCAGTAGTATTAAGGCATCCTTCAGCACCCTGCTGTTGATTGATTGTAGTCCAGACGACTTATCTGGACATATCTTGAGTACTAGTGAGCGTACTGTGTCCTCATTAATGAGGTCATTCACTGAGAAGCCATCTTCCGGGTCCATATTCTGGAAGTCGCCTGCTTGCGGTTGCTGCTGTGCGGGTTGATTTTGGTGTGGAGGCTGGTTCTGTGGTAGATGGGCTAGTTCATCGTAGAGTACCTTCCCAATAGTGGAGAAATACTGGTTGATGAAGTCAGCAGTTTCATTTTCTGGTACATTGGCGCCATCCTTGACCAGCTCGATATGCTGTGTGCTTTTGTCAGGTTTTAGCAGCCTGTTAAGCTCAGCCCAGAACCGCTTGTGGTTCCCTCGCGCTTGCTCCAATCTGTTTGTTACATAATTTGCGTCGGCATTTTCAATTTGCCTCCTGATTCTGTGTGTTAAACGCCGTGAGGTTCTAAGGTCAGCAGCGTCTCCATGGTTCAGGTGTCTGCGGATGCAATCCTGTCTGTCGTTTATTAATTCTACTGTTTCTCTATCTACCCATGTGTCTGTCTTCCTCTTGACAGTAATTGTTTTATTAGGACATGTTCTGTCAAGATATTCCAATATGGCAGACTGCATCAGCTGCCATTGCAGCTCAGGGTCTGGAGATGCAGGTCTGGGGTGGCCTTTATCTCTCCCGGTGGCCCTTATGGGCGGGGCGCCCACCAGGCACCACCCCTAAGTAAGGGAGGATCTTCTGATGCTGGTAAAACCACCCATATGAGGTTATATACCTGTAGTGGGGAAAGGCCCGGAATGTCCAGGCCTGCTTGATTCAACATTGAACTGAGTTTTGTGCCCCTGGGCTGGGGAGCAATATTCCTTAGGGCCTACGATCTTAGTACCATTGGCATTTATCAAAGGGTCATTAAAAGATGCCATGCCCTCTTCAAACCCTGCTGAACAATTTTGTAGTTAATTTAATTGAGCCTAGCTAACTAATAGTGAACAATGCCATTCTAAAATAAAGCACCCCTAGAGGTGCATTTATGTACATCATCAGCCAGCACCAATAGCTACTATTAGTGACACTGTGGTAGGCCTCATAGTTATTGTAGAAGCATTGGTACTCATCATGAGTCAACGACTGACGCCACACATATATCAGTTCTTGTAGTGTGATCATACATGATAAGTATTCTGATAAAACAAATATGACAATCAACAGGGATCCATATATAATAGAATATCTCCCCATAGAATATCTCCCAGCACTACTGGTGGGCCTTTTAGTTATTGTAGTAGCATCAGTAGTTATCATGAGTCAACGACTGACGCCGGTGTGTCAACGACTGACGCCACACCAAGCATGTATAGACAGAGCTACCATCTATTGCTCATTTATATAATTTTAACACATTATTCCCTACACCATAGAGGTTCTTCAAGCATAGAATGGATACTTAAATATATAAAACATGGGGGCTGTGGTAATACAAATGGTGTCAGTCGTTGACTCATCAAATAACTTCAAATTACACAAAAATGCCACAATGGTTTTCAATTGGCTCCACTGCCTAGTGTTTTTAATATTTCCTTCTTTTTTTAAATTTCCTATATATATGTGGGTAAAACCTAATACACTAGCACCTTTTATTGGATTCAAAATGATATCTTGGAAAAATAGGGGGGGTTCTAATGGCGTCAGTCGTTGACTCATACAAACTACACAATACAGAAACAGTGACCCAAAACCTGCATATAGAAGGTTATTGACAGGTTTTACACCTCTAACATTTCATTCATTGGTATTCTATCAGAAAATAATGAGAAAAGTTATATATTTCTCCGAAATAATATTTTTTTAGGTTTTATAACATTAATTTGTTGATAGAAATTGATGAAAATACCTAATTCTGGCCTTATTCCAACCTCTCATACATTTAATATTGGGGATAGAGGGGTAGAAGTATATACCCCGCTGTAGCCCTATATGAACCCGACCTGGTAGAATGGGTGAAAAGTAAAAACATACTGTCTCTGAAATAGTATAGGCTCTCAAAGTCAAAATACCCATATTACGACTAGTCATAGGAATTGACCATATACAGAGATGGCAGCAGGTTCAGTCAGGGAAGGCTTTAAATTTGCTTGCTTGGACACTTTGGTTGACATTTTATTTGCTGTGTTGTTAGCATATTTATCCAGCACTAAATCACCGTCTAGTTATGTGTATGCGCTCACTTCCTTTAACGTTATCAGACCTATTTTTACTTCTAGCTCAGGCAAGGTTTGTTACATTCTATTGGAGGCAAACCACATGGTTTGTGTCTTACTCTCATTTATGGTCATGCAGTTTTCCTCACACCACCTTGTTACACAGTTCAGGTCTACCTGCATATTCCTTACAGCCATTCTGCTTGTCCTATGAGAAGAGTACAACACAATGTCATCTGCATACATTGCTATATGACAGAAACGTACCACATGTGGAAGTGAGTTTAAGAACAGTATGAACAGTAGGGGACCTAGGACAGAGCCCTGCGGCACACCAAATAACACTTCTTTTTCCGCTGATACACCATAAGAGGTCTTAGTTTTTTGTTTTCTGTCTGACAGGTAGCTATGGGGCCACAGTAGGAAGGTTTTATGTAGTTTTATTTGGCCTAGCTTCTGCATGAGGAGATCATGATGTATCGAGTCAAAAGCTTTACTGAGGTGAATTTGATAAACACCTAGGCCCCTGGTTACCATACAAGTGGTTGCTATTGGATTGTTGTTTTTTCTCGATTTTTTCAATTTTAAACTTCTTTTTTTTTTTAATTCATAAAATACCATTTAGCCTACATATTTTATGTATAGGGTAAGGATAAGCCCTACATTTTGCGGGCCAATTTTTTTTAAACACAGTTCATAAGGGTAGGGAAAGATCGGGTAATACAGGCCATGGGGTAATAAGGGACACTCTCATTTCAGACTGATATTTCTTACTGAAAGGTAACACTAAGAACTCAGTTTGGGTTTTATAATGAAAAGTAGGCATCAGATCATATATATTGCAGCATTTATTATGTTGTTGGAGGAATTATCATTTGAATTAGGGCCTATACATGGAAAATAAAATTGAATGCCTGTAATATTGAGGGCTGACATCTTGATTAGTAAAGTAGAATAGATAAAGCAGTGATTTTGACCAACATTGGCACTTGTGGCGGAAAGCATGAAAATTTGCCCCTAGGGGTGCTTTAACATGCTGAATCCATTTCTAAGTGGAAACATCATTTTTGGAAATTGTTTCTACTTGTAAATTGACTTTGAAATAAAAAAGTAGAAAATAATTATTTTTAAATCACATGCTTCTAGCAGAACAGGAAAGGGTGTACACACACTTAAAATCACTGCTACCCATCCATTTTAATCATATAGAATCCAAATAAGCAATGACTATCTTTCTGACCCTCTTTCTGAATGGAGTCAGTGCCTGACTCCCTTTAAAATGACAGCTATATATGACTCATTTATGTGAGCCCTGGTTTTGGCTCCAAACTGCCCCCAGACCTAGGGCTACCCACCCATATAAATCATAGAGAGTCCCAACTAGCAATGACTCTTCCTGACTCTTTCTGAATGGAGTCAGTGACTGACTCCCTTTAGAAAGGGAGCTATGTGATACCCTTATGACAGCCTTGGTTTTGCCTCCAATCTGCATCCAAAATTACTGCTACCCAACAATGTTAATGATATAGTGTCTAATTCTTAATGACTGTTTTTCTGACTCCCTTTCTGAATATAGTCAATGCCTGACTCCCATTAGAAAAGGAACAATGTGACTCCCTTATGTGATCGAGCCCTGGTTTTGCCCCCGAAATTACTGCTACCCACCCATATAAATCATATAGAGTTCAAATCATCAATGACTCTTTCTGACTCTCCATCTGAATGACTCCATTTTGAAAGGGGTCTGTGTTAACCCTTTGGGACCGAGCATCGACTACGCGTTTAACCACGGTGCAGCTAGAGGGGCCTTGGTCAACAGGCTCCTCGAAGGTGCGACGTGGTTAAATGCGGTTCTGACAACGAACATTAGATGGAAAAAGCCAACATTAGATGGAGAAAACAAAGAAAACAAACTGCAACTTGCATGAAAACAATCACGGGCCCTCCATCTTGATAAGTGACGTCACAGTATGTGACCTACATTCTCATTGGTGTTGCTAAGGTGTCTCTAAGGTGTGCCCCACGAAATTGCCGGGAGTGACTTGGTCCCCTGACCACCGATCTGATTCGAGTACTAGCCGCGGCTTATACGTGAGGTTTTAGGGTACATATTTACCTAGTGAGCGGATAATTGAAATAAGATACATCATACCTTGTTATGGATTCTGATACATGAGGTATACCTTGCCTAACCCACGATGAAGAGCTAATATAAGAAGACCCACATCAATCCTCCCACTCCTCTAATCTCATCACTATCCTTACTTAGGGGAGGGGTACTAGTTCCCATCCCAGGGCATCCAAATCCTCAGCCACTAGACCTCAGGGTCATACATCCCCAGGACTACCAATCGCTCTCATATCCCTTTCCCTCACATATCATCCCTTCTCCTCATAAAATGCCCTTTGAACCCCCTCCCTCCCATGGCCTCGTCCTTCCCTTACTATACAATATCCCTTCCCATCCTCTCCCACACGTATCCCCCTTCCTACCCTTCCTAACCATCATCCCCATACCCTCAGGTGTCCCACCTGTCACATTCCATGTGCCCTACCTCAATCTCCAAGTCATTTCTCCTTCCAATCCTGCCATGTTCTCCCCTCCCCAGCATCCCTGGACCAACCCCTGTGTCCTCCCCTCCCAACCATCCCTGGACCGACCCCTGTGTCCTCTCCTCCCTACCATCCCTGGGCCCATCCCTGTGTCCTCTCCCCACCATGCCCTGCCCCACGCTCTGTCCTCTCCTCCCCACCATCCCTCGACCCACCATATGCTAACAATCAGAATTAAGATGGTTTTATTAGTAATTATTTCGCAAATATAATATTTGATTCAATTTCTCTCTATGGATATTTTTGACTCAGGTAGCTCTGCTACCAGAGTCTTATACGACGCCTTGGTGAGACGCTTTTTTCAAGCAATCTAAATAATTTTCAACCACCCCTAAACAACTGAAAGAAGCAATGAACTCAAAATAATTGAATGCATGATGTGCCTAAAGATGTTGTCTATCCTATCATGTAAATAAAGTCCATACATTGATGCTTATAGAGGGCAAGAAAATTGAATAAAAAAAACTTGACCAAATATCAGTGTCGTTTTGTAATTTGTAGACAAACATGAATGTACTGATGTAGACTTTATGTCCTTTTTTGCAGTAGTAGTTAATTCAATGTAAATAGAAATATTGGGAACTGTAAGACGCTTTTTTTAAGACCAAAACATGAGAAACACAGGGCGGGGAAACGAAAAGTAAACTAAAGAGGACGCCTCACTGCCACACTTCCGGAAGACGCTACTGCCATGTTGTAACCGAGGACCGAGCCGCGTCCACACATTAGCCGGCGATCCACTGCCGCGAGTCTGCTGCGAATGTTGTCGTATCATGACAGACCCTTGCGAGTACACTCGTAAAAATCAGAACTTTTAGATTTCTGCGAATTTACTCGCAGCCGCACACCTCTCCCTACAACGCCATAAGTGAAAGTTAAATACATGTGTAGGAAAAGAAAACGTCATTTTCATTTACCCATAAATATTACAAATCATTCCTGAAATTTCTGTCTATATAAAACAGAAACAAAAGTAGACAACATGGTCTATTGAACTGATTGCCTACATAGAATCATTTAAAGAAAACAAGAACGCTCTTTCCATGCACGAAAAAAAAAGTTTATTCATGTTTCTTCTATTGTAATCAGTCCCAAAAACATACAAAAGTATTTATGGAACATGTTTCCCAATGAAAGAAAGAAGAAGAAGTAGTGCTACCACTTATACAAATTGCCATTTCTGCTTTGTTACACAGTTCTTAGAGAATAGAGAAAACAACAAGTTGATTAAAAAGATAAACAAAATCTGATGCAACTTTGCCTTTTATTTTGTTCATTTTTGATATGAAACATAAATAATTCAACAGAGAATAACAACAAACGGACTATTAGATAAGAATTAAAAATGGGTAACTACTATGACACAGCTCTTATTGACCTAGATATTTCAAACATTTCAATATTGAACAATCGAACTTAAATTCAGTTCTACATTTCACCAACAATACCAAATACCTGAGTCTTCTGTGATTACAATCACACGTTCGATTTTTCAACTATGAAACTGTATAGTATTAATCCATTTGACATGGCCTTCACAATGGTCAATTTCTGGGTGAGATATGAATAATCCTGGCGAATTCAAAAATGCATTGCATGTATGAATATGGCCTCTTTGAAATTACAAAATACTTGCAGGTTTTGTTTCAGTCATATATCCTTAACCATGGGACATATAAAGAATGGTATTGGCTGAAAATATGCCCCAATATGTGTAGAATACCCCTAGTGAAAGATATTTAATGAGAGAAGTATAGATTCTCCTGGAAATAACAATGTCTGATTAGTATACTAGGGAACTACCAGCAGTGCTCCTGCTCCTCACCAGCCGGCACGCCATGTATTACGTCATATTATCACCCATTGTCTTCAGGCAGCAGCTGTGCTAAGCCAATGGGACGTCTCAGTATTTTGGAAACTTTAATAATGGCCGCTCCAACTAACCAAACACACCTCTGAGCTCCCAATGACATTTCCTAACGATAAATATCACTTTAACATATGCGACAATAATAAATTTCCTAATATAGGCTGGTATCTATGGTATTGAATGGACAATCTGCCCAGCGGGGGACCCGTATATTGGGATTGGTGCGCGATGACACTAGCAGTTCTGGCACTGATAGATGCCCTGTATACGGGACTAGCGCATACTGGTACCTGAGGTAGTCAGGGGCTAAACCCCCATCTCTTATCAGGCAAATACCCTCCCCTCACAACTAGAGCAAAGGTGCTGATAACAAATTCACCCATGATGCACTGCTCTGGAGTCCGGGGCCTAACCACAATGCATTGCCCTGAGCCAAGACGGCGGCCCCCATAGCCTAACGTGCTAGTCCCTTATAGGCTACTCCCATACTGTACAGTGAGTGCCACAGTAGACATACCCACACAGTGGCTCTGGGGCTATGCAGTGCTGACAGCAGTTAACTCCCTATCCAGGGCTCACATAAGGCAGTCACATAGCTCCTTTTCTAAAAGGAGTCAAGCAGTGACTCTATTCAGAAAGAGAGTCATTGTTGATTTGAACTCTAAATGATTTATGTGGGTGGGTAGCAGTAATTCTGGAGGTATTTGGAGGCAAAACTAGGGCTCACATAAGGGTGTCACAGTGCTCCTTTTCTAAAGGGAGTCAGATATTAACTCAGAAAGAGAGTTAGGAGAGAGTCATTGGAGATTTAGATTATATAATTAACATTGCTGGTAGCAGTAACTTTGGAGGCAAAACCAGGGCTCAAATAAACGAGTCATATAGCTCCCTTATTTGAGGGAGTCAGGCACTGACTCCATTCAGAAAGAGAGTCATTGTTAATTTGAACTCTAAATGATTTGTACGAGTGGGTAGTAGTAATTCTGGAGGCATTTTGGAGGCAAAACTAGAGCTCATATAAGGGCGTCACATGACTCCTTTTCTAGTAAAAGGGAGTCAGGTATTGACTCCATTCAGAAAGAGAGTCAGGAGAGAGTCATTGAAAATTTAGACTCTATATAATTAACAATGGTGGGTAGCAGTAATTTTGTAGGTAGTTTGGAGGCAAAACCAGGGCTCAAATAAACGAGTCATATAGCTCCCTTATTCGAGGGAGTCAGGCACTGACTCCATTCAGAAAGAGAGTCAGAAAGAGAGTCATTGCTAATTTGGACTCTATATGATTAACATAGATGAATAGCAGTAATTTTAATTGTGTGTACACCCTTTCCTCTTCTGCTATAATCATGGCGATTTTAATTTGATTTAAAAAAAACATTTTTCTACTTTTTTATTTCAAATCAATTTTTCAAGTAGAAACATTTTTTAAAAAGGATGTTTCCACTTAAAAATGGATTCAGCACATTGAAAAGGCCCTATGGGCCGATTTTCATGCTTTCCGCCGGAAGTGCCAATGTTTATGCACTATCTACTGCACTAAAGCATAATTAGACACAACATTATTTATGTACCGTAAATTCTCGCGTATAAGCCTAACTCTCGTATAAGCCGCACCCCGACTTTAGGCCGATCCTATAAGCCGCACCAGCGATCTGACTATGGTGACATTCAGTACTGTATCATAGTAGCTAAAACTCTCGTATAAGCCGCACCCTGACTCTGTGAAAATCCTATAAGCCGCACTGGCGATCTGACTCTCGCACTAGCCGCGGCTTATACGCGAGAATTTACGGTAAGCCCCTAGTTTGAGCAAAATGGTAATATTTTTTCTGGTTTCAGGTGCTAAGGATAAAACACCCAATAGCTTATAAAATTAAATATGGTTTGGTTATTTTCTGTGAAGCGTCTAGAAATTGACACCACTATTTGTGTGGTGTCCTGTATTACCCCAACCTCATTTTTCGGTGGGGTAATACAGGTCAAAGGCAATCCCTATGGCAATTTGCATATATTTTTTCTACAAAACTGTTAAGCTATTAATCTTATCTAAAACTCCCACATGAATGAGTGCCTTTGCAGAAACTACTTTTTTTCAAGATATCTAAAGAAACTTACTTCTTTGTGAGATTTTTTTCATGTTTTAAATTTGCATATGGTCATGTTTTGTGTGGCGGCCATTTTCCAAAATGGCGGCATGAAAATACATGAAAGTTCAGGGACAATTCAAAATTTTTGCCGCTTCTAGTGTGCATATCAACATGGATGGTCACAAAATAGCTTGAAGCTATAGAGGAGCCCCATCTAATAGACAGGGTTTTGGGTATATCCTGACATCCTGGTTACCATGGAAACAATGTAAACACTCCTTTTTTGCCAAATTTTGCTAAATGTTAAATTGTTTGACAAATTCTCTCGACAAGAATAGGCATATAGCACTCATTGAGGTAACAAAGTATCTTTATAATGTTTTGGGACAGTTTAAATCATTATGTATTTTGTTAAGGTACCTCAAAGGCTTCTCATTCAAAAAATTTCACCCATGCATGAAAGATATTTGGCCATTTTCACTGACGATTCCTATTCCGTTCCATCTTACCCCACAATGGCAACCCGTATTACCCCACCGTTGGGTAATATGGGTCACAAAATCTTTGAAATTATTAACTACAACCATTGTCCCTTAGGGAGTTTGAGGAAATTTTCTTCAACACAGTTAGATAAAAAAAAGAGGAATGCTTAAAAAGTAGGTAAAAAAATATTTTGCTTATGGTCACAAGAAAGGCAGAAATTGCATAAAAACCCTTAGGTGTCCCGTATTCCCCCATCTTCCCCTATTTCTCCTCGGTCACCCTAAATTAGAGTATTGTAGCGGGAAGGAGCCGCTGCGGAGTCCGGAGCGCAGGAGTAGTGCGTCCGCCGCCCACCAGAGGGCGCCTCCGTAGCGAGCCCTATATTAGGGCGCGCTGCGGAGTCGTGCCTCAGTCTACTTTGGCTCAAGCTTGGCGACGGACGTACTCCCTGAGCTCCTAACTCCGCAGTTGGTCATAAGAACTGTCGATGTGCCTTATGTATAATAAATAATCTCTAGTCAAGCATCTTCCTGAATACAAGCCTTTATTCATAAACTGTCTGTGTTCTCGTGTTCCTTGCATTCCCCAGCCGGCCTTAGTCTTTCTATTACAGTGGTGACAAGCGGTTTAAAAAGACAGCAAATCACGCCCGGAGAAAATGGATGGACGAAGGTCATTGGGGTTGGCATCGGCGAATCTGGAAGAGAGGATGAGGGACTTTGAGGAAGTGGAAGAAGTAGATGTGGGAGAGAGCGTGTACCTCCGGACTCCGCAGAGGAAAGTAGAGGGAAGAGCAGAGTATGGGGGATCCAGAAGTCTTCAGGAGACGGTCAAACCACCCCCAGGCTTTCCGCGGGGACCAGAAAAGAAGGAGGGAGAAGAGGAGGAGGAAATGCGGAGAGCTGCGGAGTTACAGCGACAATGGGTGATGAAGTGGAGATCCGAGGAGGCCGAGAGGATCGGAAAAATGGAGAGAGAAAGGCAGCTCCAGAACGAGAAATGGGAGGAGATGGCGAAAGCATTCAAAGAAAAGGAGAAGTCCTGCGGAGTAGCAGACAAAGGAAGAAGGATATGGGCGCCAAGAGAGGACGAGGGGAGTCTAGAAGGGAGAGAAAGTGCGGATACTGTACCATGGGCGCCGGAGGAGGAGGCGGCGGCGGAGGTAAACAAAGTTACCAAGGAAACCGTCTCGCTCTCGCGGCCGGTGCGGGATCTCGCGGGAGAGGAGTGCGGAGTCGACTCCGCAGCGGGAAGCGGAGTCGAGGGAAGGGGAGAGAGCGGGGCCACCCCCACGGGACATGAGTACATCCTACAGGAGGTGCGGGCGAGGATGAAGGAGATGGCCTTGGTGAAGGAAAATAGGAGGATAGAGGAGTCAAAGAAAGAAGTGGCTAGGGAAGTGGAAGCTTTGTGAATAGCCACGGAAAGGGAGGAAGGGAGGAGAAGGGGGGAGAGAGAAGAGATCAGCAGGATAGAGGCCAAAAGACGGGCTGAGATTAGGGAAGGGGCCGCAACCCTGGAGGTAGAGAGGAAACGCATGGAGGCAGAGAGAGTGGAAAGGGCGAAGGAGGACGCCATGAGGGCGGAGTCGGTGCGGAGAGAGATAGCAAAGGTAGAAGCAGCTCGAGAGGAAGTAGCCAGGAGGGAAGCAGCTTATAGGGCGGCTATAGCAGCTGAAGTGCAGGGGCAAAGTGGGGCCGCCATCAACCAAGGGGGTTATGTGGGAGTGTCCACGGAGCCGGCGGAAAGAGAATGGGGGACGGGGTACGCAGAATCCAAGCCACAAGTGGGTTCTCAAGTGCCAAATCCAGGGGGTATGCAGCCGCTGGTTTCCGCTACATACATGGGGGGAGGCCCACCAGGCGGGGGAGACGCAATGGAATGGAAACGACAAGGGTACCAGCTGAATGCGCAGAAGTACCTGTCACCAAATGTGGCTGGGTCAGTCACGCCGATGACACCGGGGGCAGGGAAAGGATTCCAGCAGGAAGGGAGCTGGGGCAGGAAGCCGGTGAAGCCAGTTTACATGCCTGGAAAGTTCGACGGCCAGACACACCTCTCGGAATATCTGTCTCACTTCGATCTGTGTTGTACTGCGAACAGCTGGGACGAAACCACGGCCGGGGTATTCCTCGGACTAAGCCTGACAGGAGTGGCAAGACGTCTTCTGTCAGGAATAGAACCAGGAGCGGAAGGAGGATACAGGAAACTGAGAGCAGCGCTCATCGCGAGGTTCCAGCGCCCTAACCAGGCCGCCAGATATAAGGCCATACTAAAGGGCAAGGAGAGGAACAAGGGGGAATGCCTCCAAACACATGCGGAGGAAGTAGAGAGGTACACAAGGCTGGCGTACCCACTAGCGGACATGGCTACGGTAGATGTTATGGCAAAGGACCACTTCGTGGACTCCTTGAAGGACATCCAGATGCAAATGTGGGTACACCAGTCGTCGGCTACTACCCTCTCCCAGGCGGTACAGGTGGCCTTGCACGCAGAAGCCTGCATGCCGCCGCACGGCTCGGCACAGAATGTCCGGGCCACAGGCCAAACAATGGGAGAAGAGCTCAAGTCTTTGCGGGAGGACGCCGTAAAGGAGAGGGAGGAGAACGCCAAATTCCGGGAGGCCATGAAGGCCGCACTAGGGAAACCGGCTAACTCCTCCTCCTCCTCCTCCTCCTCCTCCTCCTCCTCCTCCTCCTCCTCCTCATCGTCATACAAGGGGGGAGAAAGAACAAACCGACCGAGAAAGGACCGGCTGCCGATGTCCGAGATCCGATGCTACCACTGTGCCGCGTTGGGACACCAAAGGAGTAGCTGCCCCAGGTGGAGGGACGAGATAGCCGCAGCTGATGCAAGGGAGGCAAGCGGGAGCGCAGCGGGAGGAACCGCCTCCACGCCAGCCATCATTCCACAGCCGGCGGAAAACTAAAACCGACCCTAGACAATGGCCAGTCTAGGGTCGACATGGGAGAGGGGCGCACAGAGATCTCGGTAGGACGCTTGGAGAAGGGCGGGTCCGGCCTCCTAGTGGAGGGGAGAATAGGGGACAGTAGCGTAGAATGTCTGGTGGACACGGGGGCTACTGTGAACATGCTCTCCCTCTCGTGGTGGTGGACCCATGGGGAACCAGGGGCCTACGAGGGGACAAACGAGGCCGTATACTCGGTAGAAGGGAGGCCACTACAATTATACGGGCGTGTCACTGTGCTGCTCCGGGTCAAAAGTAGATCGTGGGAGGTGACGTTTCAGCTGTCCGAGTTACGTACGGAAGCAATCGTGGGATCACGATTCCTGTTACAAACGGGATTTCTGGTGGACTTGGCGGGGGAGCGGCTGCTGCTACCAACGCTTGAGGAAGAGGAACTGAACTTCTGTCGAGTCATCAGCTACCACACCAAAGTAATACCGCCAGGGGAGGAAGCCATTATAGGGGGATACCTGGTGGGAGACTGGACGGGAGGAAAAGGGGGCCTGGTAGAGGGCCTACGAGAGGTGGAGGAGGACAGGGGCCTGCTGGTCGAGCGTGCCTTGGTGGACACGACAAAAGAAACCACACCAGTGCGGATATTTAACCCTGGACAAGATGCAGTCGTCGTGTACAAGGACATGACACTGGCCTCGCTGGAGCCCGTGGAGGAACCGGCGGAGATAAATCAGGGGGAAGCGGCGAAGTGCCGGGTCGCCACCTGCAATCCACAGGGAACCCTGGGGGAAGCGGACGACCTCATCCGCACATTGACGGAGGGCGTCGAGGAAGATCGGAAGACCCCTTTGGAGAACCTCCTGCGCAAGCACTGCGGGGCGTTGCAGCTGAGACCGGGGGATACGGGGAGGGCAAACTGCATTCAACACCACATACGAACGGGGGAACACCCCCCGATTAGGATGCCACCAAGGAGACTCGCTCCGCATCGGCGGGCGTTGGTGGAAGCAGAGGTAGAGAAAATGCTAACCTCGGGCATCACAGAACCGGCAAACGGCCCTGGGCCTCCCCTGTGGTTCTTGTAAAAAAGAAAGACGGCACCATGCGTTTCTTTGTGGACTACCGCCGTCTCAATGAGGCCACGAGAAAGGACGCATACCCACTACCGCGCATCGACGACTCCTTGGATACGCTGGCAGGGTCCCAATGGTTCAGCACCATGGACCTCGTCAGCGGGTACTGGCAGGTGGAGATGGCCCCGGAGGACCGGGAGAAGACGGCGTTCTCGACGCACTGGGGGCTGTACCAGTTCACAGTGATGCCCTTCGGACTGTGCAATGCCCCCGGTACGTTTGAAAGACTGATGGAGGTAGCCATGCGGGGCCTACAATGGACGTCCTGCCTGGTCTACCTCGACGATATCGTCGTCTTCGCCCGAGACTTCGAAGGCCATCTCCAACGATTGGGGGAGGTACTGGGGCGCCTAGAAGCCGCCGGCCTGAAAATCAAACCATCAAAATGCCAGCTGGCTAGAAGGAAAGTCGGTTTCTTGGGGCATGTGGTCAGCAAGGATGGGGTAGCTACGGACCCGGCGAAGATAGAGGCCATACGGGACTGGCCCGTGCCAGAGAGTCTTACGGAGGTGCGCAGCTTTCTGGGGCTGGCCAGCTCCTATAGGGCGTTCGTCCCGGAATTCGCTACCCTGGCGAAACCCCTCACACAGATGGCAGATAAAGGACGAATTTTTAAGTGGGACAGGGGGTGTCAGGTGGCGTTTGACGAGTTGCGTCGTCTACTGATGGAGGCGCCCATCCTGGGCTACCCGGAGGATGAGGGACAACTGGTCATGGACACTGACGCCTCTGACACCGGCCTGGGGGTGGTGCTGTCCCAAAGACAAGGGGGGGAGGGGGACGTACGGGAGATCGTCCTCACATACGGCAGCCGCACGCTCAACAGAGCGGAACGGAACTACTGCGTCACCCGAAGGGAATTGCTGGCGATTATCTTCGGGTTACGGAAATTTCGACATTACCTACTAGGGAGGAACGTCCTCATCCGCACGGACCATGCAGCATTGAAATGGGTTATGGCCTTCAAAGAACCGGAGGGACAGGTGGCCAGATGGATCTCCATATTGGACACGTATGATTACACCATAGAACACCGGGCCGGTAGGCTACACGGTAATGGGCTATCCCGGATCCCCTGCCGACAGTGTGGGAGGTCAGACGAGGAAGAGGAGGCGGCGCCGGCGGCGGTACTGGCCATCACTAGGCGGGGGGCAGACGACCCGGACATAGCGGGGGAAGTTAGAGAGAGTTGGAAAAATGACCAGAAGGAAGACGCCGTTCTAGGTTTGGTGTACAAATGGGTGGAGGAAGGGACCGAACCGTGCAAGGAGACACTGGCAGACAAAGGGTACGCAGTGAAATCTATGGCTACACAACTGGGTAGATTGGCCATTAACTCTTCCTTTCCCGATCGCGCATTTATGCGAATTTTTGGCCGATTTTTGGCCGATTTTGAGCCCCCTGCCATTTTCTCAAAAATTGCTTAAAAGCTTAGATTTTTTGGATTCTCACTATTTGCTATGCAGTCTCTAGGGACCCTGAACCATTTATTTCTGGTAATATTTTCCTACATATGGTTGGCTTGCCAACTTGGGGGACAATCAACCCGATTTTTACCCATATTTAATCGATTTTTCAGGTAAAAATCATTAAAAATGTAGGACAATATGATTTTTTTTGTAAAAGCCTGCTTAAGAGAGTTTTTCAAGATTAAAAAGATGGTGCTAATATTTCCCATTCTTTTTGGTGTGATTTTGGTCAAAATATCCGTTGCCATAGCAACAGACATGCTAGAAATAATGATTTTGTGATTAATTGGTAGCAATGGTAACCATATCAGATATGGCCGTCATGACCATTCTACATACAAAATCTGAAAATACCTAACAAAGCCTACAATATGATATTTATTCCATCTCAATTGATGAAGGGAATCCTGAAATATTGCAGTTTGAATATTGGTTCAAGATACACTTTTTTGATATCATTGCTATTTTGATAGAGCCATATCTTGCTTATTTATGTAGATCTTGGAAACTAGGGTACCACCCTTTTAGGTCAACATCCTTAGTTCACATTATCACCAATTCACTTGTAATTTGAATATTTACATGATTCCAAAAGTTCTTAAATGCTCATGTCATCATCTATAGTCCAAAAAACACCCAAAAATGATCTGGGAAAGGAAGAGTTAAACAAGGGCTTCTAGGGAGATGGTGGTTCGTCCCCGGAAGCAACAGAGCTTTTCAGATCTTGGTACCTGATAGAGCCATATCTTGCTTATTTATATAGATCTTGGAAACTAGGGTACCACCCTTTTAGGTCAACATCCTTAGTTCACATTATCACCAATTCACTTGTAATTTGAATATTTACATGATTCCAAAAGTTCTTAAATGCTCATGTCATCATCTATAGTCCAAAAAACACCCAAAAATGATCTGGGAAAGGAAGAGTTAAACAAGGGCTTCTAGGGAGATGGTGGTTCGTCCCCGGAAGCAACAGAGCTTTTCAGATCTTGGTACCTGACAAAAGGAAGGCCGAGGCGTTCGAGGCAGCACACGGGGGAGGTATGGTGGGACACTTTGGGAGGGACAGAACCGTACGGAAGCTACAAGAAAGATGGTACTGGCCGGATTTCAGAAGGGACATAACCTACTGGACGGCCACGTGCAAAATGTGCCTGGAAAGGAAGCCGGCACCCCACCCCACACGGGCTCCAATGGGACACGTGGGGGTGGGGCTGCCCATGGAGAGGATCGCCATAGACGTTATAGGACCTCTGACACCAACCCCCAGGAAGAATTTGTACATCGTAGTGATCATAGACTACTTCACGAAATGGGCCGAAGCGATGGCCATCCCCAACCAAGAGGCTGCCACGGTGGCTCGGGCCCTAGTCGACACCGTGGTGTGCTGGTTTGGGGCCCTCGTTAGTCTCCATTCCGATCAAGGGCGCAACTTCCAGTCTAACCTGTTCCGGGAAGTCATCCGCATTCTGGGGATCAGGCAGACCCGCACTTGGCGGGTAGGAAGGTAGCCACCACCTCGAAGGGCACTCCCACCAGCTCCTCCAGGAAGACCTCCTCCACCTCGTCCACCGGCTCCACCTCTACCTCCACCAGTTCCTCCAGGAAGACCTCCTCCACCTCGTCTACCGGCTCCACCTCTGCCTCAGCCAGAAAGCAGGGGGGAGAAAAGGAGGAGGGCACACTGGGTGGTAAGAAAAGAAAGGAGACGGTGGTCATGCTACCCCCCAGTAAACCCCCGGGACAGGCAGCAACTGGTGAGGAAGTGGGGCTGCAGGTGCCTGTGGTGGCACTGACCCGTACCCCCACCAAGGCGGAGCGAAAGCAACCCCCAACCAAGACACCGGAAGAGATGGAGGCGGCACCATCGGGCAGAGAGTCCACCCTAACGGCCTCCGAGCAGCTCACCACCTCACCCCTGCAGGGGGAGCGGGCGGACTCGCTGGGCCCCTCACCCGGGTTCAGCCTGGGCTCGCCCGAAGGCCGACCGGCGGCCAGCATCTCCTCCGAGGCAGAAGCGGCACTGGCCGCCACCAACCTGATGGCGATGGGCACCCCGGGCGGGCAGTCGCCCCCCCCCCACGGATCAGCCAGACGACGAGGAAACATCGCAAGAGAGGGCCCGCCGCCTGCAGGAGCGAATGCGCATCTACTTGAGCTTTGGGGACACTCCAGAGGAGAAGGAGGCTCTGGCAGCAGCAGGAGTTCCCCCTCCCACCGGAAGGTCGCTCACCCAGACCCTCTCCTCCCCTGCGCAGGCTTCCCCAGGTCTTTTTATTCCGCACAGCGCCGGATACGTCATTGAGGTGGAAGAGCCCCCCCCCCGCCCCCCAGTACGATACCACCGTATAGCCCTCTCCGAGGAGGAAGAGGAGGTGGAGGAGCAAGCGACGCACACCACCGTCACCATCTCCCCACGGGAGGTAGCAGGCGGAGAGTCGCCACGCCCGGAACAGTTGCCACCTCCGGAGGAACAACCAGATGCTACCATCCCCGGCACGTCCACCCCCACGACTGGAGAGGCCGACACGCGGAGGGTGGTTCCCGCGACGCCTCAGGTAGCCGGCGAGCTGTTTATCATGCCCGCCAACCTAATGGTACATCTCCTGGCTATGTGGGATGGTTCGGGGGACGTAGTCTGGCAGGAGGGGCGCAGCGAAGATGGGCAGTGGAACAACTCTCTTTTAACACTATTGCCACCCAGCAACCCCACACACAGAGTAGTGTTTTACCCTTATGATCCCACTCGGCCCCCTACATCTACCCCCTTGAGGGAACCAGACGAACCCCACCCCCCACCCAACCCCCACCTGGACGCTCTAGTACAGGATTTCCCCCCCGCAGCGGTGCCAGAGGAGTGGCGGTCACCAGAAGACAGCCACCCTCGGCGTAAGTTGCAGAAGGAGTCCACCAGACCGGAGACGTCGGCAGAAAGGGTGGTGCCCCCGGCACCCACTCAGAAGTGGGGAGGACTGCAGGGGACGGCCAAGTACCAACAGAAGGCGGCAGAGGAGCAGCGACTGGGGGGGACGCGGACCAGGCCACTCCGCACACCCACCAGCGCTCGACGGCAACGACACTCCCCAAACTCTCGCCCAGGGAGTCACCCCCCTTCAGCCGCCCGAGTGCTAGGATCCCACCGGCACGGGCCCACGGCAGATCCACCCGCCTTGATGCCGTGGTGGTTTGTCTCCGGTAGGGAGCCAAACCGGCTGGAGCGGTGGGCTGCATTTTTACTCCCTCCCATCTCCATGGGGGAGGAATTTGCAGCCACCGGGGGCGACGTATCCAGCCGTCTCCGTGTGATTGGCCCGGGGACCTACGATGTCATAGCTTCAATAACGACCAGATACCGGCTCCTTCAGGACGAGCGGAGGCCACGACCGCACAGGGTGAGTTCGCCATCCAACCTGATAATTACCAAAGGGGACGAGAGGGAGGGGAAACCGTAACGAGGAAGGGAGGGAGCAGACGCCAGAGGCCCGGTATAGGGCCCCGGGGCGGCAGAGGACCAGTACAGGACCTCTACGGGTAGTACTTAAGAAGGGGAGAAGTGATACTACCATCGTGAGCGCTACGGGAGGGAGGAATAAAAAAAGAGAGAAACCTTACCTGACCTTACCTTAAATTGTGTTGACTTGTAGGAAGGAGGAGAGTCCCCCCCTCGCTGTAGGGACGAGTAGTGACCCCGCAGCAAGTCCGGACGGAGCGGCCGGCGTGGAGGCACCAGTCATCCCCTCCACCCGTCATCTTCAACATCATCACCATCCACCACCTCACCACCCTAGAAGTTCGGGCAGCACTTTTCCGGCAGCATTAGAGACTTAAGATCCCCACGGGGGACTCCGCACATGTTACGCATAGGTTATATCATTAGCGAACTCCGCAGGAGTCGTACAGTTTTAAATATTATTATTGTTAGAGTAGGATCGAACCGATCTCATCGTTTATGACTTAACTTCGCAGGAGCAGCGCTATAGGAATAAGCATGTTGAATTAAAAGTAACTAGAGTTTAAGCCGCAGCGTCCAGGGAGACCACCATTTGTAATCCGGTATTGCGGAGTCGCTATATTATCTCTACTGTTCGATTAGGGAGGGAGGGTACAGCTGTAATTAACGAGGGAAGGGTGTAGCGGGAAGGAGCCGCTGCGGAGTCCTGAGCGCAGGAGTAGTGCGTCCGCCGCCCACCAGAGGGCGCCTCCGTAGCGAGCCCTATATTAGGGCGCGCTGCGGAGTCGTGCCTCAGTCTACTTTGGCTCAAGCTTGGCGACGGACGTACTCCCTGAGCTCCTAACTCCGCAGTTGGTCATAAGAACTGTCGATGTGCCTTATGTATAATAAATAATCTCTAGTCAAGCATCTTCCTGAATACAAGCCTTTATTCATAAACTGTCTGTGTTCTCGTGTTCCTTGCATTCCCCAGCCGGCCTTAGTCTTTCTATTACAGTATGCATATTTGCTCATTTTCCTGTGAATAGCGTGCTATTTTGTTTAAGTACCTCCCGTGATAAGGGTCCTAAGGGAGTGTTCATTTATTAGTTACAGGGGGGGTGGTGGGTTTGGGGGGGCGTAAACATTTCCGACCCCTCCTGAGGGGGGGGCGTAAAAAATTCTAACCTCTCTTGAGGGGGGGGGCATAAAAATGTTAGCCCCTTTTTAGCAAAAAAGCCTGTGCATTACTATAGTCCAAAGGGGGGTGGGCGAAAATTTTCGGCACCTTCAGCGAGGGGGGGCGCAAAACGATCCATGCGCTCTCGAGGGGGGGGTGTACCGTTCCGGTTTTGTTTACGTAATACGCCAATGTCACAAAAGATCGCTAACCAGATGTCCGCAATAAACGCATGCGCACAACTCTCTTACAGACAACGTTGCCTCATCGTGACAAGTTCTTTACTGTAGATGTTTTGTTAGTTAGAATTATACTTTAACATGACAACACATGGTGTCAGGAAGTGAATCTAAGAAGTGGAAACCAACAGAGAATCTGAATAGGTTTGAAACTTTGATGAACTTTGGAGGGAAGTAAGTGAATTTACTCTAATAATTTCTACAGTACCTTTTTGAAGCAAGACAAGATGGAGGTCTATGGCAAGCTGCCAGAGCCAATGTCATTCCTGGGTAATATTGACAGTAACTGGAAAGCCTTCAAGCAAAGATTTGAACTGCACATGAGTGCCAATGGTCATGATGAACTACCCACAAACAGAAGGGTGGCAATGTTGTTGTCGGTAGCAGGTCAAGAGGCTATTGACATTTATAATACTTTTGAGTTTCCTGAGCCTGAAACCCCTGCTATCCCAGCTGCTGTAGCAGATCCTCCCGCCGATTGGAAAGGAGATGGTGATGCCGGAGAAGCTGGTGCAGAAAAAATCATCCCACAGAATTTGCAATATGAGGTTGTGATGACTGCATTTGACAATTACTGTGCCCCAAAATCATATGAGACCTATGAAAGATACATGCTCAGGGCTAGAGTGCAAAAAGAGGGGGAGAGTTGTGATTCATTTGTCACGGATCTCCGTCTCAAAGCCAAGTCATGTAACTATGGAGACCTGAAAGACAGCATTATCAGAGATCAGATAGTGTATGGAGTCAGGAATCCTAGTGTCAGAGGCAGAATGCTTAGAGAAGGACTGTTGACTCTTCAGCGAGCCATAGAAATATGCAAGGCTAGTGAGGTGTCACGCAAGCATATGTCAGTATTTGCAGACGGAGGATTCGCCAACGCAGTCCATGCTGTGAGTAGGGGTCATAACAGTAACAAGCACAAACACAACAACAGCAGGCAACAACATGATGCAAAACAAGATCATAAGAATAAGAAGAACTACACGTACTGCGGTACCAACCACCCGCCAAAGAAGTGTCCAGCATATGGGAAGACATGTGACAGGTGTCAACCCCCCCCCCTTCCCATCCCCTCAACATACACCAATAGTCATCAGATAACTCCCCTCCCCCTCGCCTCTATAGTACACTGTACTCAGAATGTTAGGATCTTTGAACATCAATAGTCATTTACAGACACCTTAGCCTGTCTTGGGAGTAAGACAGTGGTGTGTTTAAACGAGGGGTGGGGGATATGGAGGGGGCCCAGACCTCCTCCCTTACCCTATACAGACTTAAGAGGAGGGCTACCTCAGTCCATCTAAGAACTCCAACCATCAGACGTCTTATAATTTATTTATCATACATGGCTTTAGCACCTCAACAGAAAACTGATAACGGCCCCAAAGAGACTATTACAGGTTATATTCTTGTGATTGCATAAATATAACCCATATTTTGAAACGTGATTTTGGAGGGCCTTTGCTTCAATATATTTGAATTGTCTACATATTAAAATGAGTTTAGATCAGATAGATAATAGCCTTTCCAAAGGTCTCTATATTCATTTTGAGTTACCCTACCAATGGTCACAACCCCCCCCCCCCATTCTATGCCTAGTACCTCACCCCATGTGTATTCATGCGGCCAAGTGAAATGCAGCCCAAGGGTCAACCATAGTCAAGATGACTGCTTCATGTTGTTACACTTATTATACATAGTAATTCTATAATAGTTTTAGCAGAGATCTAATATTAACATCACTAATAACCTGATACAACAATAAATAAAAACCCTGACCCTCTCCTCCTTAACCATGTGGTTAAATGCATAGAATGATGGATGGTAGAGGTGTGAGGGGGGGGGGGCTGCAAATAACTCCAAATAAGGACTGGTGTCCATATCTCTCAGTCTACACCTTGCATGGTTAGTATCCTAGACATAAGACAAGAGACAATTATTTCATTCAATTCTCTGAGGTGTTAAATAGATACTCTGAACCCTAAATATGTGGGGAAAACCAAACGCGCCATCAGATGCAGGATATACGAACACGTACACTCCGTCAAAAAGAATGAGGGAGAAACTGACGTGCCGTGGCACTTTAATCAATGTGACCACAAGAAAGACAAAGATGTCAAATTCTTCGTCGTGGATTTCATAAACAGACATCCAAAAAGCGAAGAAGGAAAGAGGCTACTAGCTCTGGTGGAATTCCACTGGATCGAAAAACTTCGTAGTCATTCGCCCTGGGGAATGAATACGAAGGACGGCAGCCATGGGTGATTCGTCAACCCGTCCTCGTTCACAACGCTACACAGCATACATTTCGACGACTCACCCTACCAGGACCAGTGTCCTACCGAATTGATCCTAGAATCCCATACATTCACCAATCTACTAATATCTATAAATAATGCAAATTTTATAGAGTTATGATCAATTAGTTTGTACTATAAGCCCGATGACCACATATGTGGGACATCCAGTACCAACACCCATCCACCCTTAAATACACATAGTGCTACTATGACTGTATTTTAAAATCCCGGTAAAATCCACCTGATGATGATGCCATAAAGGGTCGAAACTACAAAAGTAGGCCTAGCACTAGTGAGTACTAGGCCAGTAGATTAACATTGCCGCATATTGAGTTATGCACCTAATGTTTTCTAGCCCTACCACCCCATACACATAGGCCATAGGCCTATCAGACTCAGAGTTTTCATGAAACCATAAACAGTTGGTAAATACACAAATAGTTTAGTAAAGTCCTAGTACCTGCTAACTATCAGTGAAAATTGAATACACACAAAACTAGGCCCCACCACAACAGGTGCCAGTGTCTAGTAAACTGCACTTGCATTAGCACAGTGTCAGTATGAATAGGTCAGGGCTTGACCACAGTGTGACCAGCTGACCACATGAACAGCCAATGAGAACAGGGGTGGGAAATTTGATGCATAATTAAGTCCAAGTGGTGAATGTCAGCAGATTCTAGGGCACTTTTGTAGTCGTGGTCCCGCGGGAAACAACAACTACCTCCTCGTTTTCTTAACCGAACCCTAAATATCATTGAAGCCAATAATCAACCCTGCAATTATATTATGGGGAGGGGTAGGTATAACCATGATACCTAATTTGCTATGCTAAAGATCAGATTTTGTCAAAGACGGGCATACATGCAACATCTGAGGGTGCTGCTATAATATTCAGATATATCCTTAGCACTGCCATAGCGGGCCAATGTGTATAGTAAAAAGGGCCCCCTGAAAGCCAAGATTTTGCGTTTGAATTGGAAACAATACCCTATGGCAGTGCACCTCCAGAAATACTGGCAGTCCTAAGGATATGAGAATATAACATAGGCCTGGTGCTTGGTAGACCTATGCCATCCCCTATATGGGGTAAAGGGTAAGTTGGTAGAACCTAATATCAAACTTTGAGGACAGATGAATACAGTCATATCTTGATATTAGACCAAATATTGAACCCAGATATGACTTGAAGTACAGTATCCCTCTCCAGCTGTAGTAGATACACCTACCAGGGCGATCTCAAGGACCCAGCTCACTCATTCTTCTTTTTTTTTGGGGGGGGGCCCGGGGGGGGGGGAGGGGGGGGGGGGCTTTGGGCCCCTTCTTTTAACCACACCACTGTCCCACTCCTAGGCATGATACATACCATGAGAGGCAATGCTGTGCACTGTGCCACATCCCAGTGGGCACAGAACATTGAATCAACATGATTAATGGTTGTCAATGTTGATTCAATGTTGGATCAATGTGGATTCAAGGTTGGACCGAATTTTGTGCCCACTGGGATGGAGGGAGGATTGGGCTGATGGTTGTACTGTGTAATATGGAGGCGAGGGGGGGGGAGGGGTTATTTCATGGCTATTAGTTTGGGGTGAGGGTGGGCATGGGGTGGAGGGGGGGTCATAAGGGGCGGTTAACAGGAACAGGGAGCCCTCAAGAAAGGTTCAAACTATCAGACAGGTCTTATGTTACTGTAAACGTATTAATTTTCGCTCAGTACATATTTTCGCGCATTTCGCGCACATAGGTATGTGCGCGAAAATATGATGTGCGCGAAAATATTGCACAAAAAAAATGCTTTTCAATGATATCTGACATTCTATATTGCACTGCAGAAGAGACTTATTTACCAAATCTAAGATGCTGGAAGGTGTTTCTCATTTATGGAAGTGACTTCCGGACCTCCATGAGAAAGTTATAGACTCCATAAGCAGTGGCGTAGGAAAGGGGGGGGGCAGGGGGGCCCCGGCACCCCCAATCACAGAGGAGGGGGGGGCTGAATACGTTTGGGCCCCCCAAAAAATATGCCAAGACCCTATACTATAATACACACATTACCTACTGTAAACGTACATATTTTCGCGCATGTATATTTTCGCGGATTGGCCGCAAAATGCAATTTTGCGTGTACTTAAATTCGCGGATTTTCGAATATGGTAGTAGCATGCCTATATTGGATAAATTTTCGCTCTGTACATATTTTCGCGGATTTTAAAATCCGCGAAAATCGCGAAAATATATACAGCGCGAAATAAAGTACGTTTACAGTAAACCGTACCTCTTCCACATAGGGAAGAGTGGGGGCTCAGAACTACTTTTTCATACACATATAATACAAGCGTGTATTTATTCACCATCAACTTAAAACCAATTGTTTAAGGCTGGTTGGGGTATCAACCCCCCCCCCTATGAAAATTTGCTTCATACGCCACTGATAAGTCAATTTATGGACTATTGACTTTTCAAAAAGAGCTATGAAATGCTATTCTATGATGGGACCATAGACTATAAAGTTTGTGTTGGAAGGGGCTTGGGGGGCAAAATAATTGAACAATAGTTTTGGGCTGTAAAGATTGAAAAACCGTAAAAACTGACATGTAGCTGAAGATCCCCTGATTGCAGCTGCGCGAAAAAAATATGAATGCGCGAAAATGCCTCTATATGCTAGGTGCGCGAAAATTTAGCTGCGCGAAAATATATACGTTGTATATACGGTGTGGGGGGGAGGGAGGTGGTGTCATAGAGGGGAGTTAACAGAAATAGGGCACCCTCCAGAAGGGTCTAATCTGCTTGATTAGGTGCCCTAAGGATGTTTTATGGCAGTATAGGGATGTAATTGTAACGGAGCAAATGCCTTCAAAATAGCTGATTTATAGGTATATTACCGAGGACGAACCACCTCCCCAGATGGGTTAACACCTCTATGATCACAACAATATGACTTTAAATGGTCTCTCTGGGTCCCATATGAAGGTTTCTGACCATTTTCATGAAGACATGATTTGATTTTAGAAGGAATCTGAAAGCCTGAATTTTGGCTGTTTTCTCACTATTTGGTCGATCTTCGGACCCCACGTACAGGGGGGTCACGGGTGTCCGAAAAAATTATTTTTGTGATTTCCCGTGTTTTTGGACCCAAATGCATAGTTTGAGCCTGTCCCCGAAGAAAAGTAGATTTATCACCCCCCCCAATGCCATGTTTGAATATTTGTAACACCTTAAAGAGATAACTTCCTTTTAGTCTGGAAGCCGTAGGGGTTGACCCCAACTTCTCTGATATAGTTTTTTTTTCTCTGCTGATTATTGATGTAAAGGGTCTAGGTAGAATTATCAGGGTGGATGTGGAGCTTGCACCATTGGGCAATTTGAGATATTCAAGATGGCCACCAGAAAGCTCCCGAAAACTAGAAATGTGCCCATCTTGGCTTCTAATCAACTTAGAAACACAAATAAAAATACAAAAAGTACTTTTAAGAGGTCAAGGAACACAACCCTGCCATTTTCAAAAAGAAATATTGCAGCCATTTTGAATTTTTAATGGAACTATCCATGAAATATGCCTTGTTTTGTCGGAAAACTGGAAAAATTACTATCATAAATTCTAATTATCATATTGTCACCATCTTGCATTAAAAAGGAACACTTCTGAGCAAATGACACCATTTTGTCATGTAAAAGAATGCCAGTGGCAGCCATCCTGTATTCAAAGTGTATAATACAGAGAGTAATAACCCAGTAAACGTTGCTTAAGGTGGATCGCTACCCTTGGATTTCTCCAAATTCTTAAATCTATCAGAATGGGCTAATATTGCATAGCCAGATACATATATACATTACCTAAGCTGTGTTAGAAATTTAGATCATTTCAAGCAAAATTGTGCATTTTGTAATACTTTGAATATTAGATATATTGGTAACTGATAATATTTTCTTTTTTTAAACATGAGCTAGTACATTGCAGGTATTTACTATCTAGAACACTATAAATGCTATGATATTACTCCAAATAACCAAGGGTATACATCATGACCATTTTATACACTGATTTTTGCCATTTTACCCATCATGCAATGCCATATATATTTAATTTAGTCATTTTTTAGCCTTATTTTTTGTTTTCAAAGGTCCAAAACCCTAAAAATATGCCTGGGACCCTCTATCAAAATTACTTTTATATGAAAGCAAATGATCTGAACTATATTCTGTGTGAGTTAAAAGAAATTCTGTTAATACTGAATACTATTTTTAGCCAATAAGGCTACAAATATTGACGATTTCTTTGTACTCTTTCCAGAAACTTCATATTTTTACCCAGAATGCCATGGCGTAACACTGTAAAATTATTTTTCCAGTAAAGGGGACCATATAGACGCTTCACATGTGATGTTTTACATTTCTGTGCATAATGGTTGATATGAAAAAAAATCATGGAATTTTTCACTTTTTTTTTCAGATTTTCAGAAAAAATATAAATACTTTATTTTTTCAAAATTCTATATTTCAAAAAGTAGTTTGGGACCCCCTATTTTTCTTTGCATTTTCGGATTTTATATAATCTAAACTGCCTGTAAAAAACAATTGGCGAGATTCTGTTAACTTTCAGTGACTTTGACCCAAGGGTAGCGATCTACCTTAATTGCATCCATAAGGGTTTCTGGTGGGCTATCACAATCATTGGATCGCCCCCTACTTTTGTCCTGGGCTAAGCCCATTATTTTGTGGGCTAGGCCCAATGGTAGCCCTGCACAAACCCAGATATGAGCAAGCAGAGCTTGCCCTGATAAGACACATATGGGCCTCAGTAAGCAGTGGTGTCTGGATACCATGCCATCCTCTACAAGAGGGAGGGCAGAAATACAACATTTTTAGGTCATTTTTGTGAAAGTAACTGGTGTGTCAATAATCTTTACAAGAGGATTACAGTCTTACTAGACCTGCTTTATCCAATGTCATCTTCTTTTAGCTGTTGTGTATCACTTTTTCACAATATCACCGCGACTGATCAGTGTCTGATTTAACTCTTTAAGGACCGCTGCTGCCTCTGGGCAGCATCTAAAATACCCCTGAAAAAATGCTGTTGCCACTGAGCAGCACCAGTGCTGGCTAGATGAGCAGTACAATCAAAGGACTGCTATCCCTATAAAACAAATATCAAATATTTTTGAACCAATCCAAAAATATTTCTACATGGATTCTGTGTCCTTTTCAGAAAATTGAAAATCCCACATCCAATACAACATATTTCACTCCTTAGCCACTCACCCAAGGCAGCACTAGGATGCCAATTTCATATTCTCATGGCATAGGGCCTGGTTAAAGGCCCATATAACATTTTTCAAGGCCAGCATTTAAAGGGTTAAAAGTCTGGAATTATGACTTGGTGCTAATGATACAGTAAAATAGAATAGTTGCAAGCATTTTCAAAGGAATTAATTTAACTCTGTTATCTAAGCCTGTGACCAAATATTTGCTCAATGCAATAAGGGTCACCATACCAAACTTAATCGATACCAGATTTATACATTACAAATTAATTCAGATGTGGTTTGAACAGGGCTTTCGTTGAGTCAATGCTTTATAAAGTAGTGGCAACATATAAATACTCATTGAAGATATCACAATTTATGCACCTATATGAGTGGTTTCCATCAAATGGCAATTGTGTAGGCTAGACCTTTTTGACATGTTACAAGCAAATTACATTGACATGGAGGGGGATTGAAATATGCTTTGATTGCAATCATATCCAAATGTTTGCAATATGTCCACTTGATTACAAGGTATATATATAAGCTCTGTGAGTAGTTGCTGCAATAACTATAGCACTGTGTCCTTTCTTAACCCTTTCGTGCCCAGAACTATTTGATAAAAGTCAGTCATCATTGGCAGATTGTGTATTTGTATTTGTATTTATATATTTATTGGCTTAAATTTCTCGGTGTACAATGACGATGAGTTTTTCAAACATAAGCCAAGTCGCCTTCAAAAGAGAAGGGTCGGATAGATAGAAGAGTTCAGAGTCAGTATGTACAAGGTCATGATTAACATGTATGATACAATATTGGTAGTCTGTAGACTAATCAATTGTTAGTCTTCTTTAGTGCTTTTAGGAAGAGTCTGCTTGTAGCCTTCTTCTGAATGTCTGCGGACAATCGGTTCCAGGACTCCAGACCTCTCATCAATGGGCTTTTGTCGTACACGTCACTCTTTGACCTCATAGTCTTCAGTTTCACCTTGCTGTTGCCCCGCAGAGTTCTTGCTGGGATCACCACATTTTCTTCAAGCAGCGAGAACTTGTGCAGGTAGCCGAGTAGCTGCTCCTGTCTAGCTATTGCCAGTTTGGGTACCCTATTCCTTGTGTGTAGGTGGTCGATGTTCACACCACGAGGGTCACGGATGCGTTCACATATCCTTAGAGCGTCGTTCTGCATGGTCTGGAGCTTCCTGACAGCCCACACCGGACCGCCACCATAGGTAAAACTACAATACTCCATGGTCGCTCTGATCATGGACGTGTAGACCAGCACAGCTGTTTTTTGATCAGACCCTTTTCTGATACGCCGGAGATTGGGTAGTTTAGACTGAACCATGCCAATCACCTTCCTCATGTGTTGTGATTGTGTCAGGTAGCGGTCTATCACTACTCCCAAGTAGTTTAACACTAGGACAACATCCAGCAGCTCATTGTTCAGTGTTAGGTGCACTCCAGTCAAGTCAGGTACTGAGCGTTGGGAGTAGGACCACAACACCTTAGTCTTTGCAGTGTTGACAGTGAGTTTGTTCACCCGGCACCAGGTGCTGATACGGTTTAGGTCTTCCTGCATCAGCGTGCGTATCCTGCCGACATCACGACCTGACACCACCAGGGCTATGTCATCAGCATAGAGGTAGCAAGACGAGTTACTTATCACTTTGCAGACATCATTCACATAGGCAGTAAAGAGCAGTGGACCGACCACGGACCCCTGTGGCACTCCTCTCCCTATGTTGGTAGACCCAGAGGTCGTGTCGTTGGTTCTTGTCTGTTGTTTCCTGTCATGTAGATAGTCTCTCAGCCATCCCATGAAACGTTCGTCGAGGTTGAACCTGGACAGCTTGTCCAACAGGATCAGGTGGTCGACCGTGTCAAAGGCCTTCCTCATATCGAGGAAGACCACGGCCGACCGGTGACCCCTGTTACGCGCTGTGTAGAGTTCAGTAAGAAGACCAAAGACGGCGTCTCCAGTCGACCTTCCTGGCATGAATCCGGACTGGCGGTCCACAATGATGTTCTCTCGTATCAGGTGGTCTATCAGCTGCCGGTGGATCACCTTTTCCGTTAATTTATTACAGAGATTTAGCAGACAGATCGGGCGCCAATTTCCGACGTCAGCCAGACTGCCACCCTTAGGCAGCGGAATTATGGTCCCAGTCTTCCAGGTTGCAGGGATCTCTCCTGATGAGATGGAACTATTTATGAGGGCCTGAGCCACCCGAGGGAAGGCAGACAGGCAGTCCTTGATAACCATAGCCTTGATGTTTGGTATGCTTGAACTCTTATGCGGTTTTATTCCACGCACTAGCTTGACGACATTCTCCAGACCCACCTCAGTCAGAGCACAGGCATTCCATTGCTGGTCCAGGGGACCCACCACAGGTGGATGCGCCGCGCCAGCTGGGGGGGGGATCGCGTCAAAAGCTGCGGCAAGTCGGTCACCTATGCTACTGTAGTACTTGTTTATGTAGTCAGCCGTCAGTTGTTCATCAATGATACCTCCATTGTCGGTCAGTCTGATCTTGTCTTGTCTAGAAGTGCCTTTCCATAGTCGGTTGATCTCTCCCCAGAACTTCTTCGGATCATGCCTGAAGCGAGTTAGGCTGTCAACCACTGCCTTCCTGCGGTTGTCAGCCAGCTTGCTGTCGATCTGTCGTGTTAGGTTGGTAATCATCTGGTGGTAAGGGTTAGGTCGGCCTCGTGGGATCCTTCTCAATTTCTTGTATGCCCTTTTGCGTCTTCGTATGTAGTTCAGGACTTCAGGAGTGAACTCCGGGGAGGAGGCACTTTTGATGGTCCTTGTTCTTATGGGACATGCCTCATCCAGGTAGGAAGTGATGCTATTTACTAGCTTATTGTACAACTCTGTCGGGGAAGCAATATTCACACACAATGGTAAGCGTGCAGTGTCCAGGTGGTCAATCAAGGCAGCAGCACTGTAGTTTTTGTAGCTGCGGCCGGTGATGGTCACTGAGTCATGCTTGATTTTTTGTTGTTTCCTGATAACAAACACTGGGGTATGGTCACTCAGTTTGTCGTCCATAAGGCCGTAATTCTGGATATGATCACTGTTGGTGTAGAAGTGATCGAGTGTGGAACAACCGTGTACGGGGTGCCGGTATGTTGAGGGCGTGCGTAGGTATCGTAGTCCACTATCAGTCAAGAACTGGGTCAGGTGTCGGTAGTTGGCTGACCGCTGGGCTCTGGTGTTGACATTCATGTCCCCCATCACCCAAACATCCTTGTTCCCTATAGCGGGGTTTTGTAGCATGGTGGTTAGTATTTGATAGGCTACACGAGCATTGCCCCGTGGGGGCTTGTACACAGTTATTACCACGCGTTGTTTCTGTCCAGGATATGTGGTAATTAGACCAACGGCTTCTAGGTCCTTTGTTGCTGAACACAGATCTGTACACAGGGCAGAGAAACAGGCGTATTCATATCGCACGTAACACGCCACTCCCCCACCCCGGTGCCGAGTACTATTAGGCCTATCTGTGCGGAACAGCGCCATTCTTGGTAGGTTAACATTGGCAGTAAGAATGGTTGGGTTAAACCAGCTTTCACTGACCCCGATATAATCTAGGCCATGTGCCAGTTTTCCCAACTGCTCTACCTTGTTTTCCAAACTGCGCGCATTTAATGTTAGAAGTCTTAGTCCATTGGCGCCTCGAAGTTCGTCAAAACTGAGGCGGGCCATCTTGAGAACAGTTGATTCCCAGAGAAGAAAAAATGGCTCTGGGTCCGAGGGGGTGCAGTCATTCAGGTACAGTAGTGTGGCCCGTACACAGAATGAGGTCAGTCTTTGGGAGATTCCCTGTGTCTGGCCTAGTGGTAGGTAGGAGTCTGTCTGGTTGGCAGGCTCACATCCCAGTGGTGCAGTAGATAGTGCAACAAATAATAATACACAGAATATACACTGCTGTGATGTCATCTATAGGTAGACGAAGGTAGGCATATAGATAAGTAGTGCGCGATTCGAAATATAGGCACTATGTATTACTAGAAGTTTATATTATAGTAGAACACACCAAAAGTACCCTGCTTAATAACTAGGCACTCCTGATTCAGGTGCTCTGTGATTTTTTATTTTAGACTTGTGCACAGTTAACTGGTAATTGGTGCTCCTTTATGGTGTCAGGCACTCTCAGATTTTCTAAGTGAACTTAAGCTAGTATATTTGCTCGTCGTGACACAACTGAGTCTTTTATTGCTCAGAGTAGTCGGTAGTCTATGTAGAATTACAAAATATAGAGCAAAAAAAAAAAAATAAAGATCCCTTCTCCACATTCACGTGTGCATGTTGCTACTGCTGCACGGCAGTGACGACCAGTCACTGTTACTCGTCAGCAGTGACCCAGGAGTGTTCGTGTGTTTGGTTAGTTGTCTTGCTTTTGTTGCCTTAGTTGCCTTAAGTTGCATTTGTGATTTCAAAAATGGGCATTCATACCCAGAGTATCGTAGAAGTAACTTTTCATGATTATGCAATCGATTTGGCACTCGGGCAGTAACTTTAGTGGGAGCATCTTTTCAGTGCCATAGGATGGCAGACCAATTGGTCGGCAACATCACATAGTTGGCAGGTGTCAGTAACTTTTTAACAAAAGTTTATATTATTATGCAGAACATTTCAACAATGTAACAGCTGCATATGTTATTCTGACGTGTGCTCTATATTATACCATTTGGAAGTTCTTGGAATACCCCTCCTATTTCTGTTTGAGAGAATGTTATAATTTGGGTTACCATGGCAACCAGAAACATTCTTTTTCACTGAAATTACAATATTTTCATTATCCCAGGAGGTCTGGCCGGCCTTTTACATTTGGGAATGTGATATTTGGGCTTGGAAAACATTCTTTTGTTGAGGGCAAATCTATTGGAAATAGAAGGGTAAGAACACTATGAACGTTATCTCCATGAAAAAACATAAAAACTAGTTTTTATCATTATTTCCACAATTTGTCTGCATAGTTTTCCAAATTCCATAATAAATCTGCCTCACTGATGCCAGACCGCGCATTTGAGCTGCATTCTTGACTATTTTTGACTCACATTATCTTATAATCAGGCCTCCTATCCATAGAGTAGGCCTACTTGTGTTACCATAGTGTATTTGGTACTGTTTAAAAGCCTATGCAATAAGGCTTCATCTAGTGCTGGGATTATCTTATTCTGAGTGCTAGGTTAAGTAGGGTGGCCTCTTGAACAAATATAGGTGCAAAACCGCACATTTTTGGAGTCCTGGGCACGAAAGCAGGGTTAATAACAATGGCCTTATTTATACATCAACTGTAGCCTGTAACTCTGGTCATTGATATGGTGTATATGGTGACATGATGTGCACATATTACAAACTAAATTGATCAAATGGTGGGTGGTCAATAGTAGATCTGAGTCCCTCCTTTAGTCACATTGAATACTTCCGCTTTCCTAGGATTATTAAGGCTCAGCTTAGAATTCTACCCATAAATCTGGCTTTTATCACCAAACATTGATTTAATGACATGGTTCAAGTCAACCATGAGTCTGTGTTGATTGCATAAGGACCTGCTTAGAGCATCATACCACTTATACAATGATTCCCTTTGTCATAACCATCGTAACAATTTACCTTGGGATGTTTCTTTAAATATTGCATATCCACTACCACTAACACTTATTTTCTAGTTCCCTTGCATTTGGGACTTGTAACATCTCTGGGGTTGTTATCTCCAAAAGGTAGATAAGAAATTTATTTGCCAGCACCCTTGGAACGTTTGCAACATCAGTGACCATTTGCACCTCAATGAATATTTTCAACACACTACAGAACAGCACATTGCCCACTGCATTGTATATGCCTACCATTCCTGTTCCACTTGTTGCATTAGCGGTGTATGTAGTTGAAGAAATATAACTTCTTAAATGCCATCAAAATAATTTCATAAATGCCCAGTGCACTTATCTTATAAAATTGTCAAATACAGTACATCTACCAAGTGAACCCTACATCATCATCCCTTTGTATAATGACAAATTCCAAAATGCTTGTATTTTAGATGTTATAATAACATCTACTTTAGGATAACCTGATAGGGAAGACTAGGACACCTGTTTCTACTAATTGGGGCCCTGTGTGCTAATTGTGTCACCTATAAGAATGCTATCATTATCAGCTGATTTTAAGCCTCTAGCATGAGTGACCTACTTTAAAATTCAAAATGGCTGTCACACTCATTCTATGATATGGCAGAATGGTTCCTTGTCCTCCAAAGTATTCATTTTAAATGCAAGATGGTAACAATGTAATGATTAGAATCTATTATTGTCATTTTCCCAGTTTTCCATCAAAATAAGGCATATTTCAGGAATTATTTCTTTAAAAATTCAAAATGGCTACCATATTTCAATGGCAGGGTTGTATTCCTTGACCTCATGAATGTACTTTTTGCATTTTTATTTGTGTTTCTAAGTTGATTAGAAGCCAATATAGGCACGTTTCTAGTTTTCGGGAGCTTCATGGCGGCCATCTTGAATATCTTAAATTGCCCAAGGGTGCGAGCTCCACACCCACCCTGATAATTCTACCTAGACCCTATACATCAATAATCAGCAGAGAAAAAAACTATATCAGAGAAGTTGAGGTTGGGCTACAGATGGGGGTTCTACCACCAGACTATTTCAGGACAAAGAGACTATACTAAGACATTGAGAGCTATGATCAAAAAGACATTTGTCTACATTTATGTACTAGTTATGTTTTACTAGTCTAACATGTATATCACTGCCAAAGAGCATTAATCAAGATAATTTCATTACAGAGACTTTGAAAGAACTTTCAACAACGAACTGTTCATATATAGAACATTTTTAGTTACAGGTCCAACATATGTGACTTTATTACAAGTAGCATCTATTGTTCAACATTGCACTTTCTACCATAAAAAGGGGGATGTACCGTTCCGGGTTTGTTTACGTAATACGCCAATGTCGCAAAAGATTGCTAACCGGATGTCCGCAATAAACGCATGCGCACAACTCTCTTCCAGACCACGTTGCCTCATCGTGACAAGTTCTTTACTGTAGATGTTTTGTTAGGGAGGATTCATTATTTATGGCAGGGGGGGGGTGAGCGTTTGGCAAATCGAATACGTCAGAAATAATTGGCCCACCCTCGGAATAGGTTGAAAAAAAAAGGCCCCCCCCCTCGGAATAGGTTGAAAAAAAAGCGCCCCCCCCTCACCCTGGATCCTTTTCAACTTTATTACAAAAACAATGTTGGTGTCTACTATTTGTATGCATTTAATCCTGGGCACTTTTTTACCTACAATTTACTACCTTGCAACAAATACATCCATTCGTAAGGTGTTTTAGTGTAAACGTATCATGATACTCGCTGGTGAGTGATAATAGTCAAACCTCAGACACTTGACTTACATAGGCCTACCATTGAGTTTAAGTGCCCCAGTGCTTATAAATTGGAAGCTCCCATACCCTCAGTGCTTACATGAGGCCGGCACTTTTTTGAAGACTGACAAAAAGGTGGGCTATTCTTAGTGTCAAAAGTGATGCAGTGAGAAATTTGCTGGGAGTTTGAGGAAAATTTTAGAAAATTTTGAAAATATTGTCATAATTTGGTAAAATATAACACAGGCTGTTACCAAAATTCGCAACATTTCAATGTAGGTACTAAATTCGCGACATTTTTAGGAATACCCCTAAAAAAAAGACCCCCTCATTAAGAATAGGGTAAAAAAAAGGCCCCCCCCCTTTGAATACCCCTAAAAAAGTTTGCCCCCGGCCATAAATAATGAATCCTCCCTTAGTTAGAATTATACTTAAACAAGACAACACAGGGGGCGTAAATCTTTTTTGCCCCCTCCGCGCGAAATGTCACCACCCCCCCCCTGTAATTAATAAATGAACACTCCCTAAATTTGAGGTGACGTTCTCACATAGTTAGGAGCCCTGGGAGAATTGGGACACTAAATTAAATCATAACATGTTTGCTTGTGATTTCTACAATGCCAACAACAACCAAATGCCTTTGTTGAAGAAATGCTACCAATAAACCTTTCATTTAGACTATTTAGATTCATCCTAGCCTGCCATGTTTCCCGTCTGGGGCCTTTTGAAATTTTGAGAAATTCCAGGGAGAACTGGGACACTTTGAGGAGAACTGGGACACTACCAGGGGAGAACTGGGACACACCAGGGAGAACTGGGACAGTGTAAATAGTGTGATCATTAACCAATGAAACATCATTTTGCTTCACTTTACCTTCAATGTAACATATTAGCTTCAGTCATAGGTCTGAGAGAAAAATAATTAAAGCACAATAAATCTTTACCCGGAGTGTCCCAGTTCTCCCCGATAGTCAAGAGTGTCCCAGTTCTCCCTGCAATGAGTGTCCCAGTTCTCCCCAGGTTGAGATTTTTAAGCAAAATGTCAATACAGTTCAAAATATGCTTAACTGTGTTTTTATAAGTAGCTGGTCATTTTGCCATCTATCAATGCTACATAATGCAACACTAAAATATTTTCTTATCAAAAGGTAACACTATGTAAATTTAATTGTCCGAGACCTGGAAAAAACACTTTTTTCCTAAAAATATTATTATCTGTTATAGTTCTAAGTATAAAAACATCACAGTAATTTTTTTTATCCTAAAAGACTTAAGATATTATTGGCCCAAAAAATAGCATCGGTGGTTGTGCATTAAAGTTATTGGTTATGGGCAGAATGCACAGTATTGTGTACTCACGTATATACCGCCATAGATATGTCTACCGCTACTACGAGTGCCGACTTCCCGTGCACGGCATCACCTCTGTCTAACCTATATTGGTCTATACTACATGATACAGTTCATCTAATAAACACGTTACTTCAAACACAACATTTGGCGAACGATGATGTTGATGAAAGAATCCACGCATAAAAGTTGATTTTCTGGCTGTCACTAAAAGTGATTCTCCTGCAGAAATCGACTATAAGCTAAGTCAAAGGGCCAAGAAGCCATTCCTACCAAAATTGGATGAACTCCCATTTATACACTGTGAAAACTTTATTGTGAAAAGTGAAGTCCCTGAAACTGAAAGTAGACTCCAGATCCCAAAAGTGAAAGTGAACTCCATGAAAGTGATAGTTGATCTCTGAAACTAAAAGTGACTGTGCATTTGTGTAGGCTAGGCCCTATATCTACAAGTGTTGATCTACAAATGAGTGACTCTGAAATAAGTGATCTTGAATCTGAGGCTGGGAGTGTACATCTAGAAACTATGGCTGAAGCTAGGAATGTTGTGAGTGTCATAGGGGAGTTTAGTCCCAATAAAGAAAAATGGGCTAATTATCAAAGAAGGTTTAATGCTTGGATGAGAATAAACAAAATCCAGGATGATGAAAAAATTGATGCCTTCATATCTAGGGTAGATTCACCACTTTCGGACGCTCGTTGGCAGTGGAATTGTGACCTCTTTTCTATGCACTACAGTTCTGTTAATATATCGCTTAGGGCTATCATTAAGACATATATGGAGAGGGGAGTATTGGGACTTAATCACCAAAAAGGAATTAATACATTATGTACACATTTATATGATATATTTATCATCAAAGTTAGGGAATTGTAAGGCTCCATTTCACCTGAAGTCGGACACTTTAGATTTCTATTATTTCTATGGAGTAATAGTAAGTGATCTGTCTTACTAGCATAACAGACATACAGTGATTTATCCAGCCTTTATAAATCATTAAAGATATTCAACATATGTACCCATGGAATACGTTCTAAGTACTATTGAACACACCACATGTACAATTTCTATATTTACTTCCCTTATACTGATATGAATTGGTATTCATTGGCCCATGCAATCTGAGAATGTATTTTGGGTAATATAGATTTGATAATATGTACTGCAATAGCAATAGCTTTGCATCTTCTATATCTTAGGGGGTAAGAGAAATGCAGGTTACAGCTGTGTCCGACTCAGGGTATAATTACATCATATCTTTGAAAGGTCTCTGAATAATTGTTTCTTTATCTCATTACATATGTTTCTGCTATTTTCTACATCAGAATACATATAGAATTTGGTCCAGCTCATAATATATTACCTAGGTGTAGGTAAAACAGCCAGATGTAGTGCAGAAGCAGTCCTGTCCGACTTAAGGTACCATGTCATTTTACAAATCAGACATTAGCTCTTCACCATGAAACAGGCCCACTTGAGGACCTGCATATACACAGATATAATTAGCTCAAAGATATGTCCTTTCCTCTGTTGGTAAGAAGAACACCTACATCCTACTGTGATGTCCTCAAAAAGATGAAAAGAATTAGGACAAATGGTGCTTTTTAATGCTAAAGGTGTCCGACATAAGGTGTGTGTCCGTCTTTGGGTGAATCTACCCTATGGTGGGACCTGAGGTAGTGGATCTTTTGGTTGCATTGTGTGCCCCTGCTGAAATTGAGACCAAAACATATGCCCAGCTAACTACATTGATTAGTAATCACTACACCTCAGGGTCCAATGAGCTGATCGAGAGCTTCAAGTTTGATGAGCGCAAACAGGGGGATAATGAGTCTGTCGCAGACTACATAGTGGCCCTAAAGAAAATAAGTTGACATGGGAGAAAGCCATAGATATCAGCACGTCAATGGACACGGCTAGCCATGGTAATCAGCTCATGGGGCCTACCCATGAGGTCAACCGGGTTCAACGTGGTGGCTACAAGAACAAGGGAAAAGCCCGCACTAAAAATAAGTGTTATCGTTGTGATGGCGACCACGAGGGCCGGTGCCCATTCGAAACGGAAAAGTGTTTCAACTGTGATAAAATTGGACACATTGCCAAGCCTTGCAAAACGAAGTCTGCTCAAGGTCAATCTCAGTCGAGAGGTAGCTCACGTCCATACCGTGGCCGCAGAAGAGGTCGCGGGCGAGGCCAAGGCCGTGCACATTACGTCGATGACGACGAAAAACAAGAGGAAGAGGTCAGTTACGCATCACTGTTTGAAGTTAAAAGCGGAAAATACGGAGAAATAACAGTGAATGCCCGTGTCGAAAACAACGAAATGACATTTGCTTTAGACACGGCATCGGCAGTTTCGATTGTCGGTGAGGACGACTACCAAGAATTCTTCCCCGATTTTGAGTTACGCGAAGCTTCTATCAACTTAAAATCGTACACCGGACACAAAGTTGAGCTACTCGGTGAAATCGACGTCCATGTGGAGTACGAGGGTCAAAAGAGACAGTTGCCGCTGGTGATCGCGAAAGGCGTCCGTACACCGTTATTCGGACGGACCTGGCTAAAAGCCATACGTATAGACTGGGAAAATGTCTTCGCGATACATGCAACGCCCCTGGAACAGCTCCTGCATGAGTATCAGTCCGTGTTCAAAGGAGAGATAGGAGAGATAAAGGGCTTTGAAGCGACAATTGAGTTAAAAACAGATGCCACGCCAAAGTTCAAAAAGGCGCGTTCCATTGTCTATAACCTCACAGACGGTGTAAAGAAGGAGTTAAATAGGCTTGAAGAAAGTGGAGTTTATCGCCGCATTGAAAGAAGTGATTGGGCATCTCCAATAGTAGTGGTTCCAAAAGATAATGGACAGACGAGGTTGTGTGGTGACTACAAAGTGACTATAAACAGTGCGGTTGTTGATCAACCATATACGCTACCCACAGCTGAGGACATATTCGCTACGCTGGCGGGTGGTAGCCAGTTTACGAAACTGGACCTGGACACATCTTCCAAAGGATCATGGACCAGGTCTTACAAGGAATTCCTGGTGTTTGCTGCTATATAGACGATATCCTGATAACTGCTCCCACAAAGGATGAGCATCTAAAGCGCCTCCAACTGGTACTTCAAAGACTAGACAAGCATGACATCCGAGTGAAACGGGAGAAGTGTTCCTTCTTGGCTCCCGAAGTCCAATATCTCGGACATGTGATCAGCAAGGAGGGTCGTAGGCCCGTACCAGAAAAAGTGAGCGCAGTAAAAGACGCCAAAGCACCAGAAGATGTCTCAGAACTTCGCACATTCCTCGGGATGGTCAACTACTATGGTGGGTTCGTTAAGAATTTGTCCACAATTCTCGCTCCGTTAAATAATCTCCTGCGAGATGACGTCCCCTGGAAGTGGTCAAAGGAGTGCGAAGGGGCATTCGGGAAAGTCAAAGACGCCCTTACCAGTGAAACAGTGTTAACACATTACGATGTGAACAAAGAGCTTCTCCTCGCGACAGACGCATCTCCTTACGGAGTTGGTGCGGTTCTGTCACACGTTGAACGGAGAGGAGCGACCAATTGCCTACGCGTCAGTGACTCTAACGAAAGCTGAGAGGAACTACGCCCAAATAGAACGCGAAGCGTTAGGCATTATCTTTGGAGTTAAGAAATTCCACAAGTACCTGTATGGTAGGTCATTCACACTGTTGACCGACCATAAGCCACTGACCAAAATATTGGGTCCGAAAACGGATGTGCCAACGTTGGCAGCACTGAGGCTGCAGAGATGGTCTCTCATACTGATGACCTACAACTATGAGGTCAAATATAAAAGATCAGAGGATCATGCCAATGCCGACTATCTGAGTCGGGCACCAGTGGACATAGCCAAAGAAAATATGGAAGCTGAAGTGAACTATTTTAGCCACACTGACAAGCTACCGATCAACGCCAGAGACATCAAAGAAGCGACCCGAAAAGATCGGATCCTCACCAAAGTGTATGAGTTCACCATGAATGGTTGGCCGAACCATGTTGATGATGATGAACTGTCAGCATTCTATATCAGACGACACGAGCTATCGTGTGACCAAGGATGTCTTCTGTGGGGAATGTGAGTCATCATACCACAGAAACTGCAGGAGCGAATGCTAGAAGAGCTACACATCGAGCACGTCGGTATAGTGCGCATGAAAGCACTAGCTGGTAGCTACCTGTGGTTCCCCGGCATCGACAATGCTATAGAAGCATTAATAAAAGCATGCAAAACATGCCTGAGTCTCAAGAACGATCCACCAGCATCTCCGATGTATCCATGGCGATATCCTCAGAGGCCATGGGACCGACTGCACATAGACTTTGCAGAGTACAAATCTGAAATGTTCCTAGTGGTAGTAGACGCACACTCAAAGTGGTTAGATGTAGTGCTCATGAAATCTACGACCGCAGAAAAGACCATAGAGGTACTGGAGCGGATGTTCGCCCATAACGGGTTCCCAAGAGAGGTTGTGAGCGACAACGGCCCACAATTCATCGCGGAAGTGTTTCGCGAGTTCCTGCATAACAAGGGTATAAAACATACCTTGACCGCTCCCTACCATCCAGCGTCCAACAGACTTGCAGAACGAGCGGTGCAGACCCTGAAAAATGCCTTAAAGCGGCATACATTGGACGAGAAACCCGGCATGACTACTCACAGAAAGCTGTGTAGTTTCCTGCTGTCGTATAACTCGACTCCTCACTCGGTGACAGGGGTGTCCCCATCCGAGTTGTTTCTCAAGAGACAGCTTAACACACGGTTGTCGATAATAAAGCCCGACCTTCATGTGACGGTGGAGGGAAAACAGGACAAAATGATAGAGTATCGAGACCAGCGAGTGCCACAGCTAAGAGAGTTCGAGCCAGGAGAGAGAGTAAGAGTAAAGAACTGCCGAGGCACAGACGTAAAGTATACACCAGGATCCATAGTGTCTAGGAAGGGTCCCGTACAGTACTTGGTATGAGTCGGCCGTAACATCCGTTACGTCCATGTCGACCATCTTCGAAAGTCCGGCGAAGCCATCGAAGATGACATTGATGACGAACAGCTCAGGCCTATGCAAAGGCCAATCACGGATATCATAAGTGATATACCCAAAGGTGGTAATGACCCTGTAGTTGTTGAAACGCCAGCTACGGCCATGCCACAGGAAGATGTGGTTACCTATGAGGAACCACCTAGAGCTATTCCACCCCAGGTGGTTGCTACTCCACCGAGAGTGCCGTCTCCAAGACGTGTATCTGTGAGACCTAGAAGGGCTCCAGCCAAGTTCAATGACTATGTGCCTAAATAACTGTTCTGTTATATTAAGTGTGGAGGAGTGTTGTGTACTCACGTATATACCGCCATAGATATGTCTACCGCTACTACGAGTGCCGACTTCCCATGCACGGCATCACCTCTGTCTAACCTATATTGGTCTATACTACATAATACCGTTCATCTAATAAACACGTGACTTCAAACACAACACACAGTGTCCCAGTTTTCCTTTGTCCCAATTCTCCCAGGCCTCCCCTACTAGGCCTATAGAAAATATAGAGAGAGCCCCCCGCCACCCCCCCCCCCCCCCCGAGGGGCACCCAGACCCTGCTAGCTAATCGCAGGCCCAGGGATGTCAACTTTTGGGAATGAGCAAGAGTGAGACTTTTCCAAACTGATAAAGTGTATGTGAAGATATCGGGGCGCGAAGCGCCGCGGTTTGAAAGCGCAGCGCTGCGACCAAGGTAGGGGGGTCTAAGGGCATGCCCCCCGAGAAAAATTTGAAAATTTAGATGTCAAATGGTGCAATTTGATGTGTTCTGAGAGCATCTTTGTAACTTGTAACCCCCCCCCGAGGGGCCCCCAGACCCTCCTAGCTAATCGCAGGCCGCCGCCAGCGCTGCGCTTGCAAAAGGCCCTTTTGAAAAATGTGCCTTTTAGGCCCGCTTAGTTTTAGGGGTGGGGGGGGGGGGGGGGGTGCGAGATATTACCACATGCGCGATATTACCCACATTTACCCTAGTCAATAAAGCCATCTGGAATCTCTCTTGAATCTTTCTCTTGAATCTCTCTTGACTATAGTCTTGCCTAGGCCTACTACTAGTAGATTTTAATTACCCTTTGATCAAGATCTGTCTGTAGTTGGATATAAATTGTGGTGTGGGGAGGGGGGGGGGGAGGGGGGATGGGAGTTTGACTCAGACTCTGAAACCGTCCACAACCCCCGCCACAACCACGTGTTCACGGTGTTGACTCATCATCTAATAGTGGAAATCTTCAGTAAAGGAGACGACAACGCTACACACACAGTGAAAATGGCGCCCATCTTCTGGCACCTGAACACTGTGCTGTTTGAATATAGTGCATTTACTGCTATTATCATATGTTTATTCCTCGCTGTTGCATACGTGGGGAGTCTTTATGTTGGAACGGACAAGACCAAGGGGTGAGTACATGATTTTGTGTTTTTTGGAGCTTCAGGCGCCAATGGAAAGGTCCGGCCGGCAGCTGTGTTCAGTTTTAGCCTTTAGGGAGGGTTCATTATTTATGGCAGGGGGGGGGGGGTGAGCATTTGAGGGGGGGGGCAAATTTTTTTAGAGGTATTCAAAGGGGGGGGGCCTTTTTTTTTTACCCTATTCTTAGGGGGGGGCCTTTTTTTTTAAGGGTATTCCTAAAAATGTCGCGAATTTAGTACGTTGAAATGTCGCGAATTTTGGTAACAGCCTGTGTTATATTTTACCAAATTATGTCAATATTTTCAAAATTTTCAAAAATTTTCCTCAAACTCCTAGCAAATTTCTCACTGCATCACTTTTGACACTCAGAATAGCCCGCCGTTTTGTCAGTCTTCAAAAAAGTGCCGGCCTCATGTAAGCACTGAGGGTAAGGGAGCTTCCAATTTATAAGCACTGGGGCCCTTAAACTCAACGATATGTAAGTCAAGTGTCTGAGGTTTGATCACTCACCAGCGAGTATCATGAGACGTTTACACTAAAACGAATGGATGTATTTGTTGCAAGGTAGTAAATTGTAGGTAAAAAAGTGCCCAGGATTAAATGCATACAATTAGTAGACACCAACATCGTTTTTGTAATAATGTTGAAAACGATCCAGGGTAGGGGGGGGGGGCGCTTTTTTTTCAACCTATTCCGAGGGGGGGGGCCTTTTTTTTTCAACCTATTCCGAGGGGGGGGGCCAATTATTTTTGACGTATTCGATTTGCCAAACGCTCACCCCCCCCCCTGCCATAAATAATGAACCCTCCCTTATTTACAGGTGCGAGCCCTGCCGACTCGGTGCGGACATGGCATATATGTATCCGGTGATGCCAATGTAGCTTTCGGCTACACCCGGCATTATCTTATCCTTTCTCCTTTGCCCCGAAAGGGGTTGTGTGTGAATAAAATTGAATTGAATTGAATTGACAACGCGTCTGTTTCCTGAGACTGGCTGAGTGGGGGTGCAGAGGGGTCCCCCCCTGAGGTCGGAAAGTCGCCAGAATTGAGGGGTCCAGGTCACAAAGTCGCTTTTTTGGACCCCCTAAAGTACTGTCAAATTTCTTTAAAAGTCGCCAGGTCACTTTTATTATTGCAATAGGTCGAAAGTCGCCTCCAAAACGGCCCAAGTCGCCAGGTCGCTTTTGACCCATCTGCAGCCACCTGAGTCGGTGGTTGTCTAGTTGGATTACCTCCCAACCTTACATCGACAGTATCTTGGATGGTTGGAAGTAACCCAACAAGTGGTTGTCACAAACCCGGGTCACAGACTCTGTGACAGAGTAGGTTTTCGAGGATGCATCACCCGGATCTCTAAGGCCCGGGAGTGATCATTTTTTAACAACAGGGGAGGGGGGGTGGTGGGTTTGGGGGGGGGGGGGGATTTGGACCCTTTGACTGGGGGGGGGGGGTCAAAATAATTTAACCTGTTTTGGGCCAAAAAGCCCGCGCGTTACTATGCTTCAATTTCAAAGGGCCCGCGCGCGAGCCGATTTTCGGCCGTAAGGGGGGGTAAAAAATGTTGACCCCTCGACAGGGGGGGTGTAAAAAATTTCGCACGCTCCGTGCGGAAACCCCTGTTGTTAAAAAATGATCACTCCCTAAAAAGAAACAACTCAGAGCAAGTCTTACGCATAAAAGTCGTATTGAAAAATGTACTGTCATAGGAGCCAAGCTATCTGCCAGACTGGTGTACAGACTACACCGTAACCGTACAGTATGATGTAGTGCTACACTGAGTCACACTGCCTACACTACAGCCTAGGCCTAGGGTCTAGTCTACAGCCTACCGTAGGGCCTACACAGTCTATACAGCCTGTCCCATTCCCTCACACCAAGTCTCTGCTAGCACAGAATGCTCTCAGTCAACTAGGATCAGAATCCTAATCTATTATAATCTTTTAATTTGTTGTTATCAAAGTGCCTAACCATAATAAACAAGCTCTTCTGGCTACAATTTTTTGTAGTGACAGGAAGGATTCCACTGTCAGGCCTACCACTGCATAGGCCTACACCTAGGCTAGGGCCTAGGGCTAGGCTAATTGAGCTTTCAACGTAGGCTTAGGCCGGTACCATAGGCCTTGCCACACAGCTAGGGCTAGGCTAGGACTAACCATAATAAATACGGTAGTAATTAGAGTTAGACACTCTAGATCTTTATTTAGACATGAGTCATGACATGTCATTCAACGTGAAGAATATTGATCGGAGTTGTACGGTATTTGTGTGTTGAATGGACTTTCAGTTGCAACCAGAGACAATTTTAGGGAGTGATCATTCTCAACATGGGGGGGGGGTACACCCCTTGACTGGAAAAAAAATGCCATGTTGGTAACGTATGACTGCTCCCTTTTACTTTTCCCTTCAATACACTTCTAAAAAATGTAGGCTACCCTTTTATAATACACTTGAGTATCCCGTACCACATTTTTTAGCCACGTTGAACGGTTGATTTTTTTTTGTTATGCACTTCATAACACGCTTATTGCCCAGATTTTCAGTACACTTCCGGAGATGAGTGCCAACCAGGGTTGCTAGAACTCAAGGTTGGACACGTACGTTGTTGACCAACTTCCACTGTGAGCAGTATTAAACTTTAAGTATTTATTGTTTGCTAGGTACTAGTAATTGACCCAGGGACCCTGGGTCTCTGTGAGACGGTTTTCCAACAAAAAACATAGATTGGTCAGCTGACTTTGAAAATTCACCCTGCTTTTGTTTTTTGGTATTTCTCTCCCAAAAAAAGCTCATGCACATCTCGGGAACTATCTTTCTCTTCCTGTTTTTCCCAAAATTTCCGTACAATTTTTTTTCCTAGTGAAAAAAGACAAATAAAAAATGTCAAAAACTACCCAAAAAACAAGTCTCTGTGAACTAATGCTGAAGATAGGCCAGTGACCTTGAATCCTGACTTTAAAAGAGTCACGTTCACACAGACTTCCTATACCTGCAATGGTGAAGAGCAGGTGAGACGTTTTTATGAGACGCTTTTTGGTCAAATAGAGCCTTCCATAAGGGTGCTCTCAGAATCCACGGGCATCAACTTTCGCGCATGTTTTTGCGTGTAGTGCATACAACTTACAGCACAGGCATGTTGAAAACGCTAAAGTTAATGCCCGTGTGTGAGTTAGGGTGGTGGTAGAGTCTTTTTTTTTGTTTTGGTCTGCCAAGTTCCTCTGGTTTCAAGTGTGACGGTTCAGGACACCTTGAACAACGAAAAACTTTTCAAATATGACATAGCACACTGTATCAATAGATCAATATTTATGATACCTATCCTGTTGTGTAAACCATTTTTAAATATTTCCACTAGAAGCCCTGGGTCACTTGTGATGTATATCACACAATCCATCTTTTACAATGATGATGATGATTTACATATTAACACCTTATTACTAAGGCCAAAATTTAAAAAAAAGGTTGGTTTCCGGTAACATGGTCTGAGAAAGCAGGCCCGGCCGGTCGGATTATTTCTTTTTTTTTTAAATCTTTTTTTTCTAATTTTCTCATTTTTAGGCCTGGATTTAGGGTTTTTGCTCTAAAATCCTTAATAATTATCCGATTTACCAACCTTAAAAAACAAAAAGTGGCAAAACATCTGAGAAATCCAAAAAAAGAGGGGGACCCGGCACTGTTTTGCTAGACCCGGTCAGGTGACCGGAAACAAAACTTTTTTTTATTTGGCCTAAACTTACCTTTATATAATGCATAATTTAACAGAGTTCCATGATCCCGAATGAGCTGGGACTAATCTAGACTACAGCAATATTGTGGTAGGGTAAGGATTTCCGTTGCACAGTTAGTATGAGAGAGCTACATCTCTAGGGGGCACCCCCTGTTTTTTTTCTCTCTTTTTCCTGGTTCTGGGCTATTTACAGTAAAGTCCTTAGATGTTTCTTTAGCTGGGCCACCGAGAGGACTCTGACCCCATGTGTGGCTCGTAGGCTGAGGCTAAAGTTTGGGGTGTGGCCCGGGTACGGCTTGTACGCAAGTTTACTGTGCCCCCTATCCCTGAGTAAACCTACCCACGATGACATGACATACTTTATTAGATTACTCTTTTGTGCCCATGTTGGGCAGTAGGGGCGGTATAGGAAATTCTGATAATTGTTAGTAGATAATGTTATATGAAGAAGGGGTCATATCCTACTACCGCATGTTGTCATTACCCCTCTAGGCGCTCGACGAGGGAAGATCATTTAATAATTAAACGACTGTACCTGAGCCTAGACAAAATAAAAACTTTACAAACTTGAAACTAAACTTGAAACTTTCCCAACAACCATTCAGAGGGTCTCTGCGGCTTATATGATCGCCCCAAACTGGCAGTGCGGCTTATACGCTAGTTAGGCTTATACACAAGGTTTTATGGTATACTACGTGTATATCCACCTAGTAGTATAGACGCTGGCCTAAACTGAGGGTCAGGCACTAAAACGTGTTGACATATCGAGGGTTTTAGACAGAATGAATTTCACAGTCAAAAAGAAAATCACAATCCACATACCCTCCTTTGTTGTTAAAAAAGTTACCACTCCCTAAAAGAGGTGGCTAAAAGCTTGATGTTTATCTATATGCAGGCGCGACCATCCGGACACAATTAGGGCCAGGTTCATCAGAGTGGGCATCGTATGTGCTGTAACCATCCCCTTCTTGTGGTTCTGCTCTTCCAACTCACACTCAGTCAAGGTAAGTGGATTAATAATTCTTAGGTTGAATATCACACGGATTATAGTAAATAAATATATGTGAATAGTTATATTATTCACATATGTAACAAATACATAACGATCAAGATACATTGTAACACTACCAGATACCCCATCCGTATATATTTTTCCTCTGGCTTAAGGCTGGAATTTCTGGTATTAAATTACATTGATTCCCTTCAGAAAATTGACCCAAGTTTCCTTCTATCTGGCGACGACTGAGGGGCAACTCTAGGGAAGGAGGGCGGGGGGGGGGGGGGCTGGGTCGGCTATACAGCATGCTAAACAAATATAGGCTATAAGTAATCTGTGCTGTGACATGCATCCCATTCATCTGAACTCTTGCGCAAATAACTTAGCGATTATGTGATACATCTAGAGCAGAATGGGTATGATTTTAATACATTAGTTTAGTGTGTACACAATTTCATCAAAGTCTTGTGTTATATTGACCTTTCTGGCCATTGACCTTTCTGCTAATCCTATGTAATCCCTTGGTATTCACAGCATTGGCTTACATCGTATACAGTCAATGGTTAGCATTAAATATAGGAAATATCACTTGCCATACTTTGACGTGTTACCCGGTCTAGTTCCCACCACCTGGCTTGTAGGTTGGCCAGATGTTTGGAGGTTTGTCTCATGAATGAAAGAGCAACACACAGTGTTAAAGATACAACATTTCTTTAAAATGCTCTAGTATTTTCTATTTGTAGTCACGGATACTCTTCACATGGATCGGTTTGCGGTTCCAGGGTTTCATAATGGCGTGTATCCTGCCCCTGATACTCACCATGGTAAGCTTCTACTTACTATATAAAGACATAGAATGAGTCTGCAGGCTTCTCCGCAGGATCAAAAAGCACACTGTACATTTTGCATTTTGCTCAAATGTTGGTACCAGGTACGCGCTGAGATCTCAAGCAAAGTGCGATGACCCTTCTAGGGGGCCTTGGGGGGCATGCATTGCCCCCAAGAAAAATGTTGATGATATAGATATCAATTGGTGCAATTTAACGAATATTGTATACCAATTCCTAGTTATGCACACAAGCCAAAAAAAGGGACACCCCTTTTTGTGAAAAAGCCAGCCTGTTTCTATACAAGATGGAAATCCACCTACCTCCTGCCTGTTGTTAAATAAATGCTGATGATTGAATACTGACTGTAGCCCCTATCATGGTACAGTAAGAATTCCTGAAATGTGACATTCTTCTGTAAAATGTTGGGGGTGGTAAAAATCTTAGTCTTGGCCCCTTCCCCCCAATACTTGTTCAGTTCGGGGGCATTTATTTATTTGTAATGCTTCATTGATGTGGCTTTTAACAGCCCTATAAGTGTGTGCTTCGTCATACAAACAGATCATGGTTACAAGTGGCTGATGCAGGGTCATCTGTGGTGAATATAGAAAAATGGTAGACTAGAAAATTTTGAAAATATTGAAGTAAAATGGTGTATTCTAATGCATTTTTAGAATACATCACAACTTTGGTTCTAATGGGAATATTTACAAAATTCAAAAACCTATAGAAAGCTGAGAGCACACAGGCGGCGAATTTCAGGGAATTAAACACAGGCGGCAGTTAAAAGCACACTGGCGGCCCGCCTGTGCACTCTCTATGTGCGGAGAACCCTGGTCTGTAAGCACCCCACGGCATCTTCTACTTACTGTACAATAGACATAGAGTGGGTTCTGTAAGCACCCCACGTCATCTTTTACTTACTCAAGTTACTGTACAATGATAGACCGAGTTCTGTAAGCACCTCACGTAATCTTTTACTTGAATACTGTACAACAGACATAGAGTCTGAGACTGAGTCTATAATCACCCCGCGTCATATTTCACTTACTGTACAATACATGTAGACATAGACTGAGTTCTGTAAGCACCCCACGTCATCTTCTACCTACTGTACAATAGACATAGACTGAGTTCTGTATGATGTTGTTGGGTGGACATTTAAAAGAAAACACCACCCTATTTTTATGATGACTTCAATCGATAGTCTTAGTATCAATTAGGAATATTCTGGCACATTTTGTGAAGCATAGGCTATTATAAGGGAGCACAGAAGGCTTATCTGCTGCAGCCCATGACGTCACCATTGGGGTAAATACACCAGGTACAGCATTGTTCAAGCCTGGCAGCTGTAAGCAAACAACTTTTGTGGTGTTTTAATCATAAATGTGAAATGTACAACGTCATGATATTATGAAGGGCACTTAAGTGGGGTTATTTGGTGCTGCTTGTCAAGTGAAATCTACAAGCAGTGTCAAAAGAAACCAACAAGGGTCATCCAAGTAGAGACTACCAATGCTGTGCAGGCTCTACTGGGAGGCATTTACCCCAATGGTGACGTCATGGGCTGCAGCAGATAAGCCTGCTGAAGTCATCATAAAGATAGGAACGCAGATTGCACGTACATGTGTTGGTACATGTGTACCAACATCTATTCAAGTGTCTGTGCAACAAGAGCAGTGTGGCATATCCCATTGTCGAGTGAAATAAAATAAATACTCTTAGGTCAGTAACAGCATACATGAAATGGTATGCTCTACTTTATTTTCAGATCCTGTTTGCTGGGCCCTTGTCTCTTCACTATCTAGACGGCATCTTCCAAATCTACAGAGGTAAATAGACGATCATACTCGTATATACTTAGAACGTGACGTTGTCGTTATTGCCATTCCTGAAATGTAACTAAATTTGCATTGCAATATACCTGTCTTTTATCCATCTCCAGATCCCAAATACTGGTTAACGAACCTGAAGAATCTAATCTGGCTCCGTAATCATGTTGTGGTAAGTATGGTACTTGTACATGCTCTGGTAAATCGTCGCCATAAAATGTATCTAAATTTATATCCATTTTGATTAAAACAGATCTGACTGTTATACAAAGCGTACCAAGATAGTTACCGCTTGTGTACTTTATTGACTCAGGTTTACTCTGAGTCTTGTGCGACGGGTAGCAGGGGGTCTCTCAGCCTAAAATTTAAAACAGCTGTCATTCCTTCAAAATTGGAGCTTTTTCTCTCAATTTTGTGTCATTAGATGCGGTACAATGTTGTCCTTCCTATGTAATCGCGCTTTAATCCATTTTCAAACGCTTCCCCCTGAAAAGCATGATTTTAATTTTGTGTCTAAAATGGTGGTAATTTGCTTCAGCATAGAGCCCTATGGGAGCCTGTAGATAACCCTTGACATTTAACAGTTACATATTGAACGGGCTCAGTGCTAAGTCAATGGGACAGATCTCGGCAGCCGACCAAACCGGGGTGAGACACTTTTTTTCAGCAAGCTTTGACTGGATCCAATGGTAATTTAACACAGGGAAGTACTACACTACTTCCCAAAGGAGATGCCATCCTATATCATATACTAGGCCCAACATACGCTGCAGTATGTTAGATACCGGTATGGTAATTTAATGGTAATTTAATATATATGTTGCTGTCCAGTGTTGTTCAATACATGACAAATATTTTGAGAACAAAAACAGACAACCCTGTAGTAGGATATAGCTCAGACCCTACTAAGCACTATTCGCTGTTACTTACAATATGGACATGGGAGCTTTTTATTCAGTGTGTGTCTGACATAGACGTGAGAGGACAAAAGACATAGATAGCCAAGATCGGGGAACATGAAAATTTGAATTTGGGCCTAAGTACCCCCCCAAAAGAAAGTCAATGTCCACATTTTTTTTGAGTATACCCTTCTTTTGCGCGGCTTGCCTCACTCGGTGTGGCTTTCTTAGGGCACCTGCGTCATGCGACCTATAGGTTGTGTGGTGCAGGCCTATAGGTAGTTGTGAGTTCCTGACTTGTGACGCACAATTTGGGTATGCTATCCGAAACAGTCCAGCCAGGATATAATAGGGGGAGCAATGGATGGATATGGATAGTGGACTAGGGTAAACCAAAGGTGCTGAATTCATTTCTGTTATGTGTAGGATGATATCTAGGTCGGAAAAAGGTCAAAATCAAGGTCAAAGGTCACATCTTTAAGAATCCCATTAATACAAGAGTGCACCCTTTCTCTTTTTTACTATGATAAATGATACATTTCCCTTCACACCTCTACCTGACCCTGAGTCTAGTTAACAGGGGAAGGGGAAGGGGAAGGGACTCGGGGTTGGGACTCGGGGGGTGAGACTCGGGGGTGGGACTCGGGGTTGGGACTCAGGGGTGGAACTCGGGGGTGGGACTAGGGGTTAGGACTCGGGGTTGGGACTCGGGGTTGGGACTTGGGGTTGGGACTCGGGGTTGGGACTCGGGGTTGGGACTCGGGGGTGAGACTCGGGGGTGGGACTCGGGGGTTGGGACATGGGGTTGGGACATTAGCTTGGGATTTGGGGATGAACAATATTATTATATGTATACTCCTATATGATGATACTACATTTCCCCCCGAACCTGAGTCATTTGTGATGCAGTCACACGTTCGATTTTTCGTCAAGCAATTATTGGCTTTTTGTAGTACATTTCCAATGTCTGAAGCATCTACCCGGTACCGTGATACATGTGTATAATATCTTCGTGAATTGGAAGTTGTATATTATGTTGTAATATAAAACCATAGCCTCAGAAAAAAACGTGTTGGTTTGTTAGGCCCCGGTGGCAGAAGAGTTTCTGTTTCGCGGTGTCATGCTGCCTTTCCTCGTACCACCATTTGGTGAAGAGACGGCCATAAAGTTGGTGCCACTCTTCTTCAGTGTGGGTGAGTGCGCTACGGACAAAGCATGACCCCCATGAACTGCATGTTAACGACGACTGATCCGTCATCATGCCCAACACCTTAAACAGGGATGTGGTTTCTCCTACTGTTGTAAAACGTCCTATTATCATGGCCCAAATAACCCGATCCCATCAAGTTCCCTAAACATTCTTGTTAAAATGAAATCACTTCCCCGAAATAGCTGTCATTCTATGTGCATCTCCCAAATTTCAGAGAGGCCTACTAGTACATGTACTATTAAGTAACACCACTTTTGGTTCTAACCAGCAATACTGACTTGTGCTATCATGAGTGGTGGGCGCGGGGGGGGGGGGGTTGGCTCAGTAGGTAAGGCGTCTGTCTCCACAGACAAGCTGCATGCCCCAGCTACTAGTATTTACCGTCGTCCACATCAAAGGCCTACCCGCCGCCTTTATCATACTGTGCCTATGCCTGGGAATGGGACGTTAAAGAACTTTGCTTTGGAAGAAGTATAGGGGTGGAGTTTCTACCTTCAAAACACCTCACCGATTCGACCACCATCACTTGAGAAGTCCTCAGCTGGTATATAGGACATACAAGAACCAATACAACCGTACCCAACTTGCGCTATCATTTACTCTTACTCTTAAGTTGTTCGACTTGTTGAATTCAACTTCCGCTATCACTTTACTCCAAGTGCCCAGTTGTTGGACCAACTTGTGCTATCACTTTACTCCAAGTGTCCAGTTGTTGAACCCAACTTGTGCTATCACTTTACTCTGCGTGTTCAGTTGTTGCATGGTGTTTGTTCCATTTTCCAGGCTCCACTAACAGAAGAGTTTATTTTCCGTGCCTGCATGCTGCCTTTACTCATTCCGTCTCTCGGCGAGCAGTGGTCAATATTTATCTGCCCCCTCTTATTCGGCGTCGGTGAGTATAAATCTATGCTTATATCAAGCGCTGTTCTAGTTGCATCAATACATTATGGTTCTATAATTATCTAGCATGGAGTAAGTGTATGTACTCAGCATTGGTTTGGACATACATTTAGTAAATTAAAAAATAATTTTACAACGCTGAAACCAAGGTATTGTCTTTATATACAGGTGGTCCAGATTCTGTAAAAATATAGCCCTAAAAGGGAAACAGAAAAAAAGGTGAAATTGATAGAATGTATCCATATACAATCAGTAAAATAAATGATAAACATTTACCGAGAGCTTTCCCTTGAACACTCTTTACACAGCTCATTTCCACCATCTGATAGAGAAGATCAGGGAAGGAATACCTCCAAAATCAGCCATACTTTCCTCGGGTGAGTATTTCTATTATACTAATTGAGAATAATAATCAGACGGAGATATCACCATCTCCTACATGCATACTTTCACCTGTAAAAGAACGACCCTATGCATAGACGAGACCAGAAGAAAATGGCGAAACCTCCTGCTGGGAGGTTGTAATCCTGTATTATTGGTGTTATTTCATCAACATCAGGTACCATCACCTCACAGCATTTAAATAACTCATTTAAAGTGCCATTTAAGGAGCAGATCACCCTGTTCTGACAATAAAACCTCCAGACATCACAGGTCATCACAGGGTTCATTTATGATAGACGGGGGGACCTGGAGGTGATAAATCCGACAACAGGTCAATTAGACTTACCCCTCAGAGAGACTCACAGCCTTCTAATCACCCCCTACTGATTTATCAATTAAATTCGCCGGTATTAACTATATTATAAAGCCGTGTTTGTTGTGTTTGATTGGCAGTGTTCCAGTTCGCCTATACTACTGTGTTCGGTGCCTACTCCGCCTTCCTCTTCCTGAAAACAGGTAAGCCACCACACACAGGATAGCACCCTAAACACGTGATATCATCTTGAAAATAATTATTTTTTCGACTCTGATAACCAATCTACTCCAGACATTTTAGGTTTTATAGAGGTGCATAGAGAGCACCACGGCGATGCACCCAGGGTACTTCAAGTTGGGGGGGCAAGTTACATACCCAGCATTGTCATGATTGTGCTGACTGGTTCATGACTGAAATGGTTTTCCTACTAGAACCCATCTGCACTTTTCCTACTGCGAGATGCGGGTTATACAGTCTAACACAATCCCTTCTCTAGAAGACTACTCCAGAGTGAAAGAATGTCTGTAACCGCAGAGTCTGGACAGGGAGGCTCATTTTCAAGGGGGGTGGCGGATTATATGGTCAGGCAGCCATCATGCCCTGAGACTTAATAGGTGACAGCTGTTGGGTGGATGAAAAGTGTATGCCTGAAAATCAAAGATGATAAAATGCTTTGATAAATGGATGACATTCTAAAATAGATGTATCATACATGTTCTGTGCTCCATATAGGTAGTTCAATTAAGGCTCAACTCCTTCTAGAAGTAGTAATATGAAAACTAATAACATGATAACATTGCATTAAACTCTTCTTGTATAATTACTTCTGGTAGGAGTTGAATCATAAATAAAGTACCTATGTAGAGCACATGACATGCATAGCATGGTTATCAAAGAATAATATCTATTCAAAGAGGCATTCAATTACTTATGGTTTGCAGGCACAATTTAGCTAGTGGCGGTATCTGATCAGGATGTATCAGATTACTACAACCTGTGGCTTGGGGAGGACCTCTGCCCCAAAGTTGACATTATATTGCTTTTTAATTGGATTTACGACCAGGGAGATAAGAACGCCGAGTCCCTCCTCCAGAGCAGGCAGGGATTGGGATAGACTGTATATGCAGAAATTTACAGTAACTGCCTTGTCTCTTACCAGCCGTACATTATGTATGTTATTGTGTACCTTGCAGGTCACCTGATCGCCCCTGTGGTGGCGCACGCCTTCTGTAACCACATGGGGTTCCCCAACTTCCAGGAAGTGCTGGCCCAGAAGGCGCCCGTCCGCTACTACATCATGGCGGCCTTCGTGGGGGGCCTGGTGGGCTGGTGCTACCTGCTGTACCCCCTGACCAGCCCCTGGCTCTACAGTAACGACCTCTACTTCTCCTGAGTGCTGCCTCTTCACAGCACCACCAGACCAGGCAGCACAGGGCAGCCTAGTGCCAGGCATGACATACAGCAATGTGGGATAGGTGTAATATTGGATCTGCAGAAGTGGTAAATGTGTTAAATAGGGTGTTTACCAGAGCATGGTTATATGATTATATCTGAACTGTCAGTGACATCCGTATAATGCTATTCAGGTGGGATATCAATATTAAAGACAAATATGTATTATTTAGTGCATAATGTTTTTTTGATAGTGACAGATCATATCTATGTTTGTGTTCATGTATACACGTATGAACCCACTGGGTAATGATTTATTAGAAGAGCGACCAAAAATACCGACTGTGACTTATATCATATGATATGCCGATTGCTATTCATCAGGAACTGGGGGGTTCCTTTGTGCATGTAAAATCGTATACTAGTATACATATATCAATAGACATAACATTATCACGTTTGAAAATTACAAGTCATGTGTTTGTATATCCACGTAAAACCATAGACCACAAGTGTGCATAACAGGCCTTCGTGTAGATCTATACCTACATGGACATGTACTTATCTATCTCCAACTTGATATATTTACGTCCAGCCAGGCAGAAAGTGCTTTTCACGCTGCTAAACAGGTTTTATGTTTTAGACTTGTTTTTTATGTGGATGGCACGGCAGTGAAGTCATACGAGATCTCTATTATATATTTTATATATTTTTGTATTAACATCCAACCTGGCTACATAAACATATAAATTCTATATGGATATAACCATGTATAGTTAAGTTCACATGTTATTATACTTAAGGTCAAACATTGAAGCGTATGATTATATTAGGGTAAGGTGGAGGAATTATTATCAACGTGGTCACATATCCCATAGTGGTTCATCAGTTCTGGTATTACTGTACCTCCTGCACGTTTATTGTCGTTGATGAGCTGCTGTTGAAAAACTTGACATGTTTACATAACGACAGTTGACAAGTACTCGTGTAAGATGTAATACAAATCGTGTGTCTTGTGAAAAAAATTCTTGCCTTTTATTGGAGGGAGCTGCCACATAGTGACATAAGCTCCTCTTCAAGCTCTGTGGCCATAGGGCATTACTGGTACATTGTATATACACATGCTTGGGGAACCACAAGTCAAAATCGGCAAAACTGACAGCCTAGATAAGAGGGCTACATTTCTCCCAACTAACTCACTGAAGAGGATGGGGAGGTACCACAACTGCACAATGCTAAGTAAACAATGGTATAGCAATTCCCCTTTCCGTCAGCTGTACCGCCTACCCTGACCTGCTGACCCAAGAGTATCTCACCGATCCAACTTATTGAAGTATTCTACTGGAAGTAGCTTTATAGTGGTTGTTGGTTAAGATCATAACACATTCACGACCTATTTCGTTTATGTAATCTCTGCAATTTTGTCTTTGAAACTGGAAGAGGTGATCTCAGTAACATTTGAAAATAATTTTGACTTCTATTTTAAGCTTTTGCCATAACAAACAGGTATGGCGGTGAATGGGATGCATCATCACTTGTGTTTGATGTAGTGATTTACTAAATAGAACGTACAACCAAGTGTACTTCTGTCATATATAGCCATTGACTCATATCGCCATACAAGCTGTTTTAAAGGGTGCTATTGCCATACATTATATTAGTATTTATGTACATCTATTAAAATGGATGGTGACGATGATCAGTTAGTGGATAATACTGTTACCGTTTTCGACGTAATAAGCGTCCTCCCCCTAATAAGCGCCCCCCCCCCCCCCCCTTTTGGGACATTTTTAGACTAGAGCAAAGGCTCAAATTTCACGATTTTGGAGGCAATTAAACTCTTAAGTACTAAAACTACCATAAAAATAATTTTATAAGCGCCCTGGTTGCTTATTACATCGAATACGGTATATCATTTCTGGTAAGGGATACCGAGGAAACCGCGGTGAACACATAAATGTATATCGACAGTATTTGTTTTAACAGATGTTGATATGCGATTGAAAATTAGCTTTAAGATTTTTGTTTTGAATGCAAAGGATACCTATTTGATTCAACATTTACCACTTCAGAGTGCGCATGGTATTATGTCATGATGGATACACCGAGAAATGTGCCTTTTCAGCTAAAGCTAGATGGAATTGTAAATATCCCCTCTTTGTGTACATACTATCTCTATCCAAAATGTACCTCTCTAGTCCAGAGGACAATACTTGGAGACGAGGGGAATATGCACATATGCATAGCTACATATTTGTCATTAGTTGTACACCAGTACACTGAATAAATACTTCTGACATTTATACCACAATATACATGCGTGGCCTTTTCATTGACATTTCATGAATAGTATTGCCGCAGAATTGACTGCGGTTTTTGTGTAGCTGTTACAATGACTGGCTCCACCAAGTGTAAAAATAAAAATAAAATGATCTGCGGGACACAACTTTTAGTGACAACCTGGTCCAGATACCCCAAATACATAGACAAATGCCAACGCCCATTGATACCATCTCTGTTGTGCTTCACGAGTGGGGGCTGGGGCCATATCCCATGAAGCCGCAGGCTGAGTGGGATATGCCCCAGCCCCCACGAGTGAAATACATCAGAGATGGTATCAATGTAGTTGGCATTTGTTTATTTTTTATTTGAGGAATTTATTTATGAAGAAAAACTATCTTTTCCTAGCCCATTGAATACGGCCACATTGTATTCAATGGGGGGCATTGAATACGGCCCTTCAGTGCTAAAACATAGGAAATCTTGTATTTCAAAATAATAAATGAGAATACATGCACAAATTGGCTACTATATTTTGGAAATTTCCAAGTGATGTCACCTGAGGCTTTGCCGACAGTCTGTGCAGACCATGCGTTTAAGGTGAATTATACGCCCACTTAATATCTGCAAGGGGAAAAACAACTGCCCGAAATCCGTGCAGCCATGTGTATAATCACCCGCAAGGCTTCCAGCAATACTACATGTACCGTTTAATTGTAATTAGGGCAAGAGGGGGAGCCGGTAAAGTACATACAGTAGTCCACAGGCACAGGGGAACGAGAAGCTCAGCAGGGGTAGAAACTGCCCATAGGGTAATGGGTAAAGGGGAGAAGTTAAGGAAAAACATCAGTAAACTACTCCCATGTTGTTTGAGAATTGACCACTCCCTTAAGCTGATAAGCTTTACTTTCTTATGGTATCGTCATACATGTATTTTTTCGATATTTTTTGAGCGGCCTTAATACTATCAAATGCAAGTGTGGACAATATTTGCTGCTGTTCAGCGTAAAAGAGACAAAACTCCCGCTTGTTTTATCGATATAATTTATTCGTTATTCAACATGAATTTCATGCATTTAGTGTGTTCCCAGTATTCAGATCGCCAGTAATCCTTTAAGTATAAGGAATGTATAATATGACCTTCAATATAAGGGACTTGTTCGATACAAGCAATTTATTGACAAAGTGAAGCACATATGTACCACAGGCATCTATGTTTTCACCTACTAATAAATTATTAGCAAGTGCAACGTTATTCCATTGCACATAATTATATATATATATATTCTCGTATATCACAGTGAAAGTATACATTTAGCCTACAACATATTGAAATAATGAACTACATATGACAGTGCTAATATCCAAATCCGCACTGCAGGTGGGGGGAGGGGGGGATTACAGTAAATTTTTAATTTGAATTAACCTTGGCAATTCTATTACCCAACATGATGAGTCTGATCATAAATCCCGGTCACTCAGTATCATTCTTCCTTTTTTTCACCAATATTGTCACTGTTAACTCTGGCGTAGACATTAATACACTATCATTGTATGTCTATGACTCTGGTTAGCTAACTAGATTTTGGCACGGACTTATAATGCAGATCCATGAGTTGATATGAGCACATCACTCAAAAGTCACGATATCAGCTTTGTTCACAATCCGTTCCTAGCGAATACGACTTCAATGTACTGTAAAACATACGCCACTGCCATATGCAGTGTAAACTGACCATCCAGTGATTTTGAGCTATGCCGTAAGTAGCTGGTTAATATCAAGGACTATTTTCATTCCATACTTATCTGAATCATCTACACACATACATGTATGACCCTTTAACTCAGATGTATAATATTTCTCCAGAATAAAATACACCACACTTTAAATATTCTTAAAAATATATTCCCTGAAAAAAATTATGAAGACTTAAAAAAGGCTCAATTGTGGCCAAGGATGATTGCACATGTTTTTATCCATATTGTACATGAACATAGGTGTGGATGCATACTGTACATATGGTTTGATCCATACTATACACATATAATATGGGTTTGCTCAGTTAGCGCTGAACACACATTTCACTGCTGTACCGAGTGGGTCTGTTTGACTGCCAGTTATGACCGATATGGCACTGAATGGCTAACTAGGGCATCAATGTGGTTAAGACTGAAACAGCTCATAGAACGCTGTGGTTAAGTTAAGATGAACTCTCCACACAAGCATTTGTTGACCTATGTTGTTACTAGCTTCTGACATGCAATCTCGTGAGAGGTTGGTTCTGCTCTCTGCGTTCTGCCCTATGCAGTCCCGTCAGCCAGCTATAGTCCCGTCAGCCAGCTACACAGTCCCGTCAGCCAGCTACACAGTCCCGTCAGCCAGCTACACAGTCCCGTCAGCCAGCTACACAGTCCCGTCAGCCAGCTACACAGTCCCGTCAGCCAGCTACGCAGTCCCGTCAGCCAGCTACACAGTCCCGTCAGCCAGCTACACAGTCCCGTCAGCCAGCTACGCAGTCCCGTCGGCCAGCTATACAGTCCCGTCAGCCAGCTACGCAGTCCCGTCAGCCAGCTACACAGTCCCGTCAGCCAGCTACGCAGTCCCGTCGGCCAGCTACACAGTCCCGTCAGCCAGCTACGCAGTCCCGTCGGCCAGCTACACAGTCCCGTCAGCCAGCTACACAGTCCCGTCAGCCAGCTACACAGTCCCGTCAGCCAGCTACACAGTCCCGTCAGCCAGCTACACAGTCCCGTCAGCCAGCTACAGTCCCGTCAGCCGGCTAGGCAGTCCCGTCAGCCAGCTACACAGTCCCGTCAGCCGGCTATACCGTTCTTTACGGAGGAGCAGATTGCTATCAGCTGAACCGCCTCAAGCACCGTACAGCAGCATCAGAAGCGGGCTATGCGCGGGTCAGGACTGGCTGCTGGTAGGTTAGAGCGCCGCCGTCGCTCCGGTGTGTTAGCGCCAAGGCCCCTACATGCGAGCTGTGGGCTGTCCGTACTGAGCAGGGACGGGGACGGGCTCAGGTTAGGGGTGGGCACACACGAGTTAGTCAGGTCACAGTAGTCAAGCTGCTCCATAAGTTCATGTGCCGACGGTCCATTCAAATCTACTTCAGATCCACCTGTCAAGACAAAACAGATTGACATTTTAGACGGGTTAGATTTAAATGTAATTATTTTATCTATTTATTAGGTGTACACGCTTCTCAACTGATAATACCATAAAACTAACCAGGAGAGATATTTGAAATATGACTAATTTAGGAAGAAAAACATTTTTAATACCAGTAATAATTGAACAGCTGCACTATCATATTTACCTTCGTCTTTCTTAGATGCAAGGTCCAACGCAGTTGACAGGTCCCACATCTTCAAACAGAGAGGAAATGTAAGTTATCGATGAACAATCAACATTGCTATAGGATGCAGTATGTTTTAGACTACCCAGGTAGTTCATAGTGTTCCTTGGTTTGGTTATATCTAGCTTCTGAAGTGATGACAAACACTGAATATCACTTTACGTTATCCATCTACCGGTAATAGTAAAACGGCGGTGTTGACATGGTAACTTGTGTTCTACCTGTATGATTCCGTTCTCGTGTCCCGTAAACAGGTATCGCCGGGGTCGGGAGCCCATTCTACTAGAGCCCTCACATTCGTGAACACAGAAGGAGCTAATGTCACATCCATTGACGGATTGAACCATGCAGATCCTACAAGACAATACACAATTTCAGAAACTGTTCGCTACCAGCGCTAAATACTTACAATATATAGGTAGGCTTTCCATTTCGTGAATGAATTCAAATTACCGTATTCAAGTCTGCTCTTAGGTACTGCATGCTTCGCGTATTTTACAACAGAGTGCGGGATATTGCAAGGCATGTCCTAGCCATACTCTTGTACAGTATAGATGAGAGAAGTTCAATGAAATTCTTATAGAAACTTATATTATTAGTAAGGTTTTGGGAATATTTATTGACAATTCTATCAAACTTATCTTAACACAGAAATCTCTTAAAATAAAACGCTGGTCAAAGGCTTAAGAGAAGCCAAATCAAAATCTTAAGAAGGAAACCTACCTTTTCCCGGTCGATGCAAGCCGCACAAACAGACGGTCTGTCTGTGGAACCAATTTTTGAATAAATACTTGTTGGTCGTCCTTTTCACCGTATGGACCTTGAGAAGCAAGACAAGAAAGTAGGCTCAATAACATGTCTCTTAAAACTAAACAAATAAAAGTCTTCTCTTTTCACTAAACATACGCTGGTCAGTAAATAAAAGTTGACTATTTCCTTATGAAATGTAATCACAACGCCGAAGATAGGGGGTTTGTAGTTATGTTAGAAATATAATCCAATATCATGCCAAGATATTTTCTATTGTACATGTATCTCAAAGCTACTATTACCTATGTTATTGCCTGCTAGAATCTGGCCTGTGTTGCTTCCTACTAGAATCTATCATCTTACCTATGTTATTGCCTGCCTCGTATTGGACAGATGGTTCAAAGTCTTCCATGGAAATGACCTTGAAGGATGCCAAGGGCATGGATCCTGGCTGTGTTGAGATCATACCCCTAAAGCGCGTCACACTCCAAGACCGCACATGGTTGTACTCGTGACAGACTGCAAGTGGAGAAGGCAGGGTTTACATTAGACTCGGTGTGCATTTGGCAAAAAAAAGAAGTGATATTAACATAGCATCGTGCAATAATATCACAATCATGGAGCTCTATGGGATATTACAACAGCCGTGAATTATCATGAAGAAACCTCAGCTGTACTTTTTTAAACCATGAATCCAATTAAGGTATGTTTAAACTATTGAATTTTGACAGTGCTCTGGTTGCGGCTTTACAGGGTTCTCCCATTTTATAGGAGTGCAGCTTATATGCGGGTTAGGTTTATACGTGAGAATTTACAGTATACCTCAATAAGCACTCCATATCATTATTCTTCCATCCCTAGTATTACTCCCGATAAATCAGTGTATCTTGTCCAACATGTGGCTTCACAGTAGTTCCTACCTGAGATGAGGTGTTTCTCTGAGAGCATGACTTTATGAATGGGTTTGCGGTGTACGGTGAAGGTCTGGAAGAGCTGCGGACCCTGGCCGACAGTCTCCGGGTGCTGCACGATAACACGCACAGTGCCCTTGTTGGTGCCGTACGCGATCTCAATCCAGTTCCCACTCAGACCTAGAATTAGAATTCAACACATTCACATGCAAAAGTGGTATAAGCTTGATTTTGAGCACTCCTAACAGTAATGGTCTGGATAGCTGAAAGTGCTGCTAGCCACGCCATATCTTTCCAATACTATACACATGTACTGTATTGATTAGTTAGAATGAATACTTGTGCAACCACAAGACTATAAGATGAATATGACTTGGCATGTTGTACATTGTAGTATTGATGACTCACTAGTTTTTGGGGTGAGGTAGACACTGAGTGCTGTGACCATTTCTGCACCAGGATCCTTGTAAAGCTCAGTGACCAGAAGATCGTTGTCTTTCATCCTCAGCGGGAACTTCTGCATATCTGTTAATATAAAGTTTGATGTCATTTAAGATAGTTTACAGAGGGATCACAGAGAGCAAGTCTAGCTCCCAGATACAGAGAAGCTAAATCAATAATCTAAAATAAATGTGTCAGGTTCCCTACAGGTACACCAGAAACTAGAATTTAATGTGAAGGTAATTTAGTCCTTTAACCCCTTGGTATATATATATATAGATCTTATAGAAGGTAAAGTAACCTGAATTTGGTTTATTATTTAAATGTAGAGTACAAATGCATACCTATATAATAAATCGATCCGTTTTCACAACCCAGCAGTAGGAAGGAACCAGCTGTGTCATGGCTACATATACCAACCACGTCTTGGATCTAAATAAAAACATTAGAAAATTATTATAAAATGCATAGCTACATGTATCCAATATCGAAGCGATTGATAGATCTCCGGTGGACATTACGGGGTACACATACATACTCTTGTCACACACAATTCCTGTTCTCCTACTATACCATTTAGGAAGTATCTCCGCACTGACTACTAGTATTGCATATATTATACATGTGCAGCATAGCTTGCTTATATAAATGTACAGTGTGTCTGTATCAAGTCTCACCTGCCAGTTTTGTGTCATGGCGTTCCACACACCAACCTTGCCCACCGAGCTGAGTGCCACCAACTGACTGCCGATGAAGAACAGGTGCTCCGGGTGCACGGTGAAGTTGAACTGACCTGCGGTGGGCAAATAGAACATCATCATGTATCCCATATTAAACGCGCCAGGAATTTTATTCGTGGGGTAGATTCTGTAATTTTTGTGTATTTGAACTAAGAAAACCTTTCAATTTATAATTGCTGTCTTTTTTCCCATATTACCCAGTAATCAGATTCACGGTAAACTCTGCTGATGGTGTATAAGTATAACCCGCAACAAGCGTCTAACTTGTAACAAGACTTTGAGAAAATCCTATAACCCACATATATATATACCGGGTAGGGTCCGATTTTGATGGAATAGTGGCTTTTGATGAGTGACTACTTACCAACTTCTCGTGTTGTACCATCGTCACTGATGCTCCATAGGTGCACAAATGTGCAGTATGCGGCAGCGATCATACGGTTATGGTTCTCGGCCCCAGCATTGGCCACCTTAGCATTAAGTGCCACCCGCTCTACCACATGCTCCAAGTAAGGACTGGTCCACGTTAGGTTCCAGCCCTGTGAGTCCTTCAGTCTGTAAGACAAACCAAGGTAATGCATATATGTATGTATCACACATCCAGGCACCCTGTAGTAGAATGCCTGGGGGAACATTAAGGCAGGGGTATTTATGCACGTGTAACTGTCGAACGTAAAGCATACATATCACTAAAGAGGATGCCAAACACCAAAAGCGTCACTGGGGCTGCACTTCTCCCTTTTAATTAGTTAGAGCCCAAATTTCAGACAAAAATATACACACAAAATATGAATAAAATTAAGTTTCTTCAAGACTCTGGGTCTTATAAGTGTCTTATAAATATGTACCAGGTAATAATATACAGTGTTTTCTATTGAAACTATTTTATATTTAGGAATGGAGCTGTACATGAGGAGACTGAACTAGACGTACCTGTATAAGCACACGTAATGAGGATATGCAGCTGCTATCCAATTGAAGTGACCTTTCAATAGTGTAACTCGCAAAGGATTTAAACCTAGAAATTGAACCATCAATCTCATCAGATATACAATAAGTTACAATCGATTGCGATAGCTCAAATGAAATCTATGGCTATAAAATGTTGATATAGATATATACATGTATATGGACATTGTATATATCTAAACTGCATTGGTGTGTATTTACTATATACTGTAATGGATTTTATTATGCATATTTATGAAAACAAAGTGTGCTATGAGCTCTCTCTACTCACTAAGCAGTGCCTTGCCGACATCTGGAGAGGGTTGGCGGCAGAGCGGTGTGTGGCGCAGGTCGGCGCACAAGTCGGACGGTGAAGGTCGCCGTGCCTGCGGCTTTCCGTGACTGCAGACACAACACAAACATAATCCAAATTATCTTACCGCATTTGACGAAAATAAGGACTGAACAAATATGTTGAAACTTTAATACATCTACCCAGTACTGATAGTAGTAAGCAGTTTGAATTGACCAAAAGAATTAACAGATGTCTCTTGCAGTTTAAATGGTTAATACTGCCTAAAAGAGAGGTGTGCACTGTTCACTTATCATATCAAAAACAGTATACTAAATACGTTTTCTGACATTTCAAAAAGAAATACTCCTTGTCCTCTTTTCAACTGAATAGGCAACATTCCCATATCAATTGCAGACTTTGTTGGCTGTCTGTAAAGATTAATATCATCTGGATGTGTTTGTACATACAACACTCACTTACCTCCCAAAATGGAATAGATTGAAAATGGGCTCTAATTTGATTCTGCTAATGGAGATAGCAATGTAATGAAGGAGTGCACTTACTCTGCTTGTAAGCGGCAGTCGGCCATCTGTCGCTCCAGACTCTCTGAGGCCCTCGGTACTGGTATTCCATCATCTTCAAGACTTGAATCAGATTCTGTCCTTTCATGTCTCGTGCTCGGGCGTCTAGGAGGTTCTATTAGGTGCAAGTAAAACCATATGTAGCATTAATTATCATCGTCACATCAACTAGGTTACCATGCTTTGGTGACTAGTTATCAATTGTGCAGTGTTTCAACTCTATTTGTCCTATTTGATAAAAATTCTTATTCCCTGGGGTGTTAATTTAATCTATCAGACCTAGGGGTGCAATATCCAGTATTTCTCGTGAAGGGATGACGGACTGTTCGTTAATATTATATATGTTATGGTATAATGAGTGTTACGATATGTAATTATTGTCCATACACTTCAAATAAATATTTTAAAAAAACACGCATACTTGGTGCTGGGATTATTCCATGAAATAGGATGTCTCCACATGCGGACTGGTCTAAGGAGACACACATAAGTAGCCGCCTCACTGAAAACAAGATCACTCAATGTAAAACACCGCTACTTCTAGTCCAAATAATAGTATTAATGATATTTTACATGTACTATGATGTAGTAGCAAAATATTATCTCTGAATATAACAACATCAATTTATTTCTGTATCTCACCCCGTTTTGTCAAAATGCCATACCTCTGTGATATGTACTAAATGCTACTAAAAATATGAGTTCAATAGATTTAATCTAGCATTAATCATCTACAGTATTTAAATTATTTGGAGTTGCCTTTTGCATAACAGTGTAGACAAGCACGATCGTACCTAGAGGAGTGACACCATAGAACTCAGCTTCGTGGAGAAGTACCCTCAAATCAACTCCGCTTAAATTGAAAGAATTGTATTTTAACACAGGTGTACGTTTCTAACATAGCGCATCGTGCATTGAATAATATAAAACATGTAGTTTTGATTGCTAACAGTTCCCGACAGTTCTGCGTATACATACTAGTCACTGAAGAGTGCGTTATCATGATTATTTTTATAGGGAATTTTGTTAAGCGCTCAGCAGCTAAGTCTTCAGTTTTCGAGAATATGATTCTAAGTATACATTTACGCTTCGAAATGGCAGTTTGGGATAAATAGAATGCACAGCAGCATGCCCATACTACACGATGGATTACTACCGGTATATATGATTGTATCATGTTTCAAGAGTTCATTAACATTTGAATGCCAATCAATGATGAAACTAAAATTTGAAGATTCTTACTTGAGGTCAACTTCTTTGGTCCTTAAATAGTTCAATATACGAGCAAACATCTGTGGGTCGCGATCGATGAAAATCTGGAACAGACATGGCGCATTTGTGTTAAAGAGTTTTTGTATCATACTGCGATAGCATGTCACTTTTTCCAGACGCAGGCCACTCAGGATCTCATGCAGGCCATTTTTCTCTCACGCAGGCCACATATATATTGGCATATTATAGGAAATATCATCCTAAATGGCAAGCACACTAGTAATGACATATTTTCACTGTTTTCTCACCTAAGAAATTATAAAACCAATTGTAAAATGTTTAAATTTGATCACATTGTAAAAGTGGCCCTAACTTCACTTCTAATTGGAGCATTTAAACAATTCTTTCATTTTTAGAAAGCTAGAGGGCCTTTACCGGCGATTAAAATGCTACGCTGACTTTTCCCGGCGAGTCGGCGTCATTTCGGCAACACTGCACATCTAGTTTATTATAGGTCATACATTGTCTGGCTTAGCGTCGATATAGCATTGTAGGTCTGAACCTTGCTAACAATTTTATCAAACCCTCATGATATTCATAGTGATACTATTAGTTTAAAAAGACTTACAGCTCCATTCTCGTCCTTTAGTGTAGATATTCGTCCACTGAGCATACTGTAGTTAGAGAGGAAGCCACATTCAAATTAAAACTTCATAATTAGCATGCTATTTCTAGGACAGAATGCGTTACCGTATTTGACGTCATAAGTACTTAGAAAATTATTTTGAGTAGGAAAATAGGCCTCGAATAGCCATTTTAATAAGCGCCCCCTATGGCTCTCTTTTATACAGACTACTGACCCACCTCATTAGCTTCTACAAGGCTTATACTCTCCCCTATAACTTCACACTTGTCTTGGCCTTAACACCTGCACAGATGTGAAGTGCTTCATGTAACACAAGATGTGTGAATAAATTGAAATGAATGGTATTTGTGATTGATATCACAAGTGAACCAGGGCATTTTATCTTCTGTGATACCGTAGATTATCATTTATTGTGACATCCCTTTCTGTACATTGTGATGTTGCTGTGACAGAAATAGGCTGAGACCGTCCACACTTCAGTCACTTTCTCCAGTATGCAGGGAGAGCACTTTGGGTCTATTAGACTATTAGACCTATCATGTACTTAGATATAGTACTCCCTTATAATCATTCATTGGTCAATTCTGGCATCAGAAATGAATTCCTTGTTAAAAGTACCCTCAAGTCATGTGTCATACATGTATGTTATTTCATTTCAGGCCAGCAGGTGGGTGTAGGTGGGTGTGGGTGAGCAGGTGGGTGTGGGTGTGCAGGTGGGTGTCAACGACAGTTGCAGGCTGTGGGCATGTACCGCCTTCTGTAGCTGTCAAAAAGCTAGTCGGTCGGACCATAAACGGCGACGATATGGGTGGTACAATTTTGAACAGCTCGGGACGCTCTTTTTATGCTGCCAGTGCAGTACTCTTGTGGTGTCTCGTTGAGTTCTTGCCAAGTACGAGAAGTACCACTGGCGCCACCATTTCTTTGACGAGTGGAATGAGAACTAAACCGCGAGCCATGTTTGTACATTGAAGCCCGGACCTCTCTGTGCAAATTGATATTAAACCTTCACGTCTGTGAAGATGTCTGAAGGTTGTGGCAATAATGCATGTTTGGAGGGTCTCAAAAAGTGTCTCACCTCACTTTTATATAAGAACAAAGAGGATTCTTTGTAAACGTCCAGTTGGCGAAGGTCTGTAGTTTACTTAGATCCCTATCCTTTAGCATTGGCCAGAAAAGCTTGGTTTTGTGTAGCTTAGGTGACATTTTTTCAATCTTTATTTTGAACATGAAATATTGCCCCAATTTTTTTGAGCATTTATTGTATGGATTGGCATTGATCAAAGCTTGCAATATGGTGTGCTGATACATTTTATTTACTGAGTTTTGATACCAAAATAACATTCAGAATGCAACAGATTTTCTGCCAAAAAAGCCAAAAATACCCGCTGTATAAGATGGGTGAATAGACATGCAATATTTTAAAGTGTTTTTTGTTTAAGTGGCAATCACCTACCTTGTAAAGAATGAATCTGGCACCCATGTCAACGTTTGTTTTGAGGTGGAAAATCTGAAAAGAAAAGAAATATACCGGTACATTGAAATGTCATCATCTCGACACGTGGATACATTCATGATAGTTGAAGCACTATGCTGTCTTTAAAGGGTCTAATTAAGTGTCTAGGAGTCATGAATCAAATAATGCATGAATGCATCACTGTACAGTTGAAGCACGATGCCGTCCTTAAAGGGCCATCAAAGGAGTCATCACTGTTCAGTTGAAGCATGTAAGCCAGACTTGAGGGGATATTTCCTAGGAATCATGATACATGTAGGCATGACTGAGACAATGACTGTTCACCTGAAGCACTATGCTGTCCTTAAAGGGATGATAGGCGTGTGGCTGGTTGAATTATCAACCAATGAGATGATTCCCTGGTCTTCAAGGCTTCACTGCGGGGGCATTATGTAGCAACTAGTACCCATTGTGGTGTTGTTATCGAGGCTTATCTCGCTATCAGATCAAGCAATGGACGCCCGCATGAGGCATCCAGCTACCACGGTATAGCTTAGGAGTCAAGATGGGTGTCCTCCACCCACGGACCCTTCATCACCACCTAGCTCCAACAGACCCTGCCCTTTCACGGCTTAGATAAGATGGGATCCCAATCTGTGTTTATACCAATGATAGCTGACTCATCTTTTTACTCAGACTGTTGACACTACGCATAGATGTAACATGTTGTGAAATGTAACAGCTAGGCTTTAAATAATTTGTCTATGCCTATGGGCGATAATAGGTTAATTCACTAGGCCACAGATACTCCACGAACTTGATGACGATAGCCTGACATTTACTTACCTTGTTCCTCCAACATTTAGATGTATCACATCACCAAATGTATCCCTAGTGTGCAGTGCCATTTTCTATCACTAAAATATCGGCGAAACGCCAAATTCTAGTAAATGTCAACACTTTATAAGTGCTGCTAGACAGGATCGTTTGCTGCAGGTTGAGTTTTTTTTCGACAGTGTCGCCACCTTTTGTCGCCGACCCCAAAGCTGAGCTGCACTCTAGAGCAGAGGGAGTAATCAAAAGGCTTCTCTGTTAGGTTCAAAATTTGCGAAAAACAGCCAGAAAATACTCCACTATTCTAACATACCTTTATCTATAAGTAAATCCCAGTTCCACGAAATTAAAGGTGATGATCGCCGTATCCATACAGATAGGTAATTGATCTCGACTTGTGGCGCCAAATGTAGCTTCAGAATGATTGCGACCAAGTTCAAGGACATTGTGATGTTGACTTCCTGTTTACAAATTGGAGTCGAGTTTACTTCTGTGCTTTAATAAAAGGGGCCGAGATTTGCATTGCTTCTTCCAGAAAAGTCAACAAATTGTGCCAAAAAAAAGTTTACGGTAAGTGTAGCCTAGCTCTGGTCTAGTCAATACCTTGAGTCTGTCCTACACCTGTAAAATCTAGTCTGACTCATCACATCGCGGCCTGTCGTCCTCTCAGTGTCCTGTCCAGTCTCCCACTCCCACTCCTAGAGGCTAAGAGTCCTACTTCCACCACTTCCCAGTCCCAGTCCGAGTCAAGCCTCAAGGTAGGTGGTTGGGGTTTGGGAGTTGACAATACAGTATTAATAGGGCCGAATCCTTTTATACAATGTAGCTGCATGGGTGGGCGGGGGGTGGGGTGGGGTCTGTGCCCGCAGGTTTTTATAGGCCTACGACGTCGTTGTTTTTTTTTTGCAATCTGACTTTTTTTTCTGTATAAAAATTGGGAAATAAAATGTATCAATGGACAATGCAGCATGTTGCAACATTTGATCAATGCCAATCCATAGAATCAATGGCCAAAAAAGTCGGGGCAACATTTGATGGTCAAAATAAAGATTGAAAAAAGGTCACAAAAACTGCACAAAACCAACTTTTTCTGCCAATGGTAAAGGGTAGGGATCTGGGGGTGTAAAAAATTTGGACTCCTCTCTGGGGGGGGATCAAAAAAATTTAATCTGTTTTGGGCCAAAAAGCCTGCGCGTTACTATGCTTCAAATGGCCCGCGCACACTGATTTTCGACCCGTCAGGCGGGGGGGGGGGGAGGGGGTAAAAAATGTGCCAGTTTACACAGAATCCTCTTTGTTCTTATAGAAAACTGAGGTGAGACACTTCGTGAGACACTGTATTGCATGTTTCTGACATATACCTTCATGCACCTTCACAGAACTGAAGGTTTGTTCGAACTTTACACAGAACCCAGTGGGCACACCTCACAAAAATTAAGAAGAAGTGCCCTGGTTTTCCAGTGATGCCTAGATGTGGTGTTGGGGGCCGATGTGGGGTCGGGGGCCGATGTGGGGTCAGGGATAGATGTGGGGCTGGAAGTAGATGTGCTGTCGGAGGTAGATGTGGGGTTGGGGGTAGATGTGGGGTGGGGGTAGATGTGGGGTCGGGATAGATGTGGGGTCAGGTGTAGATGTGGGGTCGGGTATAGATGTGGGGTCGGGGGTAGATGTGGGGTCAGGGTAGATGTGGGGTCGGGGGCCGATGTGGGGTCAGGGATAGATGTGGGGCTGGAAGTAGATGTGGGGTAGGGGTAGATGTGGGGTTGGGGGTAGATGTGGGGTAGGGGTAGATGTGCGGGTGGGGGCCGATGTGGGGTCGGGATAGATGTGGGGTCAAGTGTAGATGTGGGGTCGGGGATAGATGTGGGGTCAGGGGTAGATGTGGGGTCAGGGTAGATGTGGGGTCGGGGGTAGATGTGAGATGGGGGTAGATGTGGGGTCGGGGGCCATTGTGGGGTCAGGGGTAGATGTGGGGTCAGGGGTAGATATGGGGTAGATGTGCGGTTGGAAGTAGATGTGCTGTCGGAAGTAGATGTGGGGTTGGGGTAGATGTGGGGTTGTGGGTAGATCCCGGGGTAGATGTTCACAAAATTTGATTAAGAAAAAGTGCCCTGGTTCTCCGGTGATGTCTATCACTACTACCATTCATTCATGACTCGTTCGCCAGGGCAGTTTGGCCCTTACCAAAGTACAGTAAAGGACCCAGTCATATATTACTAGCTGGGGGGGGGGGGGGGGCTTGGTGGATTTTCCTGAACGGCAATTCTTTTTCGACACCCCCACCAATTAGGCAAAAGTTATCTCGACCCCGCCCACTACATTTAGATTTTGAGAAATGACCCCCACCCCTCCACTAATCGCATGCGCCTGTGGAATCATGCGTGGTCACGAGTATCTAAATGGACCATATTTTATTATGCCCCCCCTACCATGGAGGCTTTTCCTGTTATGCCCCCCCCCCCCCACCTCCCACCAGAGGCCTGTTTTTTTTATTATGACCCCCCCCCCCCCCCGCCCACATCCACCAAGTCCCCCCCCCCCCCCAGCTGGCAATAAATGACTCGGCCCTAATCTATACTGACAAAAAAAAAGTTTAACAATAGTTTGGGTCGGCCCCAAAAACGTAGAGCCGGTCGAGTTACTGGAACTGGGGGGAGGGGGAAGGTGGGGGGTGCTAATGATCACTCCTGATTAGTTCTCATTCTGTTTGTCACGTTTGGTCCATATGAATATTAGGTACATCCGGAATACATATACACGTACAGACAATGAAAGCCTACATGTTGGATGTCATCATGTTTATAAATAATGCATGAATCATAGCTGAACTTGTCCGGCACTAAGGGAGTGCTCATTTTTTAACAACAGGGGGGGGGGCGGTGAGATTTTGCGCGGAGCGCGCCAATTTTTTTCACCCCCCCCTCTAGAGGGGTCGAAATTTTTTACCCCCCCCCCCCCCCGGCAGGCCGAAAATCGCGCGCGTTCGCGCCCCTTTGTAGCATAGTAACGCGCGGGCTTTTCCCCTCAAAACAGGTTGAATTTTTTTGCCCCCCCCCCCCAAGACGGGTCTGAATTTTTTACCCCCCCCCCCCGGTCAAGGGGTCCAAATTTTTTACCCCCCCCCCCCCAAATCCACCACCCCCCCCCTGTTGTTAAAAAATGAGCACTCCCTAATACCACGTCATGCAGAACGCCAATTTACAACACATAATGCCATATCCTTAGTGGTAGGCTGGTACATGTATAAGTGGTCTTTAAATATAATTTCTACTTCCTTGTTTCAGTAATTCAGAGTCTGTTGTGAAACTTATAGTAGATTACTTCTGTGGTCCTCGGTGAAGGCAGCTTCACTTCACAACGTAAAATGTCTGACGGTGAGTTCTCACTATTTGACGTTATAATGACATGTCATTTATTACTCTTTAAAATCACATAAAGCATAACTATTATAATTCATATCTATAGATCTACTTGTAATTACTTCTTTGGGCCTATACCATTGTAGTACATTGTAACCTACAGTACACTAGCTAGATTAAAGGAAATCATGCAATTGAGAATAAAACTTTTTTTTTATAATTAAAAGTAACAGTATAGGTGGTCTTTGTTATCAATTATACTTTTTCTCGTCGATGCCATTGGTGTTGCCAAATTAAATCAAAGTCTCAAACACATAGTTAATACAGCTGTACGCGGCTGTTAAAGATGTTACATGCAGTACGGATGCCTTATACCATATTACTTGACAAATACGACCGTCTCTTGGTGTTAATAGTTACATGAAATAAATACACCGGATATCAGTCGTTATTTTCACTATGCTTAAGTATAGGAAGCGCCGTATTCAATGCCCCTCATTGAATACAATCGGGCCGTGTTCAATGAGCTGTTTTTCCTTCATTAAATGGCTTAAAAAAATTAACACAAATGCCAACCACCGGTAAATCTATACAATCTCTGACGTATTTCACTCATGGGGCTGATAAGGCCCCGGCCAACACTCTTAAAATATTTCTGAGGCGGTATCAATGGGCATTGAATGTATTTATTGAAGAATACAGGTACAGAAAACTGATATCATAGAGGTAAGATTGGTAATACCGAATAGTTCGTGAGGGATTCGAGTGAAAGTTTACTACCAGTATTTAGTATTACAATAGACACATTTGCTGCTTTTTTAGTATTTAGTTTGAGAATCATTTTCATTAACAACAGGAAGTCCCATATTGCTTATAGATGATTATGGTGATGTGTCTTTTGTCGTGTTCAGGAGCTGCGGAGAAGGGTGCGGAGGGTCCACCAAAGGGCCATCCAACTACAGATAGCACCGACAAAGACGAGGTAAACAATTAGTGATTGTCTATAATGATAGCAGTATGTAAAGATGGTATTGGTTAAATGTTATGTTCGTACTGTGCCTTTTAAAACACATTGTTTATTACTTTTATAATAAAACACTTTTATAATAGATAAAACAGATTGAATCAATAATTGGAAACGATCTTGAGCACGAATGACTTTGACTCTTTCAGTCCACTGACGACGCCTCTCCAGCCACACAGCAAAGTTCCATATCAACAAGTAAGTAGTATCTATGGTCCTGTCTCCATGATTCCTGAACGATTCTAAAAGATGGCAAATTTGGGAAAATATAAAACTTGAGTATCCCTATGGTCATGTAACAATATAATCAATGTCACCAATAATGATGAATCATACCAATATGATTAGCTGATATGTTCAACTAATATTCTCTCAGCAAGTCAAATGTAATTACCCGGTAACAACATTTGTTATATTGCAGCGGAATGGCTGAGACAGATGATGAAACGGTCTCTGGGCATCAGCGATCCTGTGGATCAGCCAGAGAAGGTATTGTCCGAGACAACCCTTGAAGGAGTGATTGACTACATCAAGTCTGGGAAGTGCAAGAGAATCATTACCATGACAGGTGCTGGGATTTCAACCTGTAAGTAAATCATATAACTATATTTTATAATAAATTGAAATGATTGAATAATTATTGTGACATTATTGTAAGGGAATTTTATATTATCTATTACTTTGAAGTATATTTTTATCACAAATAAACAACAACAGACAAGTGTAATTCAAATTGACAGTTTTTATTGAAGAAGTAGAGAGTTGATGATCGTTGGCGATTTTTATAATATATCTGATCAATGCAACGTTTCAACTCATTTTATGACCCTTCATCAGGCAAGATTATCTATTACTTTACCCTCCCACCGCCAGATTTCTCTGTAATTTTGCCAAAAATTTGAAAAAAATATAAATATCAAAAATTGAAATGAGGTTTTAGTATAGGTACTCCTATCACTTTCTTCGTAAACACCAATGGAATGTAGGATGTGAAAGAGGATGTCATAGGCTTTAATATGATACCAAACATGAGGTGCTTTGACTAGGATTTGTAAGAAAAAAATTTCATCAATTTTGAGTAATATTTTCTTGTTCAGCTCAGTAAATAAGGTGCCCTGGCCGCTATAGCGGCCTGCTGGCGGTGAGAGGGTTAATTATGTCCAAGAGACCAGGTAACGCTAATAAGGTTCCTGGGTTTGAAAACCAATTGTGACAATAAAGGAAATTAGATTTGATCTGTTCAAATAAGTGTGTATGATAAGTTTTAGTGATGCTAGTAGAAGAGCTTCCAGCAGCTCAAGACAACAGACAAGTGTAATTCAAATTGACAGTTTTTATTGAAGAAGTAGAGATTTGATGATCGTTGGCGATTTTTATTATATATCTGACCAATGCAACGTTTCAAGTCATTTTATGACCCTTCATCAGGCAAGATTATCTATTACTTTAATTATGTCCAGGAGACCAGGTAACGCTAATAAGGTTCCTGGGTTTGAAAACCAATTGTGACAATAAAGGAAATTAGATTTGATCTGTTCAAATAAGTGTGTATGATACGTTTTAGTGATGCTAGTAGAAGAGCTTCCAGCATGAGGTACTATCCTTGTGTCACTAAGACCAACGACCAACGGCTGTGCACTTTATAATAATTCAGCGGCTGGCATCCCTGATTTCCGGTCTCCGGGAACTGGTCTATACGACAATCTGCAGAAGTACAACTTGCCATCTCCACAAGCTATATTTGATATTTCCTTCTTTAGGGTAAGCTCATACTTCTGTCCATCTAGAGGTATCTTAATTACATATTAGGACGGGACCTCTGTCATTTGAGCCCCACTGCACCCACATTTAATATATATCGAAACCATGTAATGTCGAGAAACCATACTCCGTTTATAAAATACGCTACCCTAATACTTCTATGGTCTTTCAATGTGCATTTATCTCATGAAAGTTGTAATGGCTGCATATAACTTGAATAATTTGAACTAGTTAATTCAACTGTGGGGAAATCATATATTTGTTGGGAATTTTATATTTCAGGAAAACCCAGAGCCTTTCTTCCAACTTGCGAAAGAATTGTGGCCCGGAAGCTTCAAGGTAAGTTAGTTGCACAAACAGCAAAATTTAATTTCTAAATGGAATCTGATTTTTTAGCGTTGTCGATGAATACCACACGGAATCACTAATAATGCCACTATTCCGCCTTTTCAGCCTACACCATGTCATTACTTTATCAGACTTCTGCACGAACATGGCCTTCTGTTAAGACATTTCACCCAGGTAAGCCGCCATTTGTATACTAACTATACTAAGTATGCAGTATGGAAAATCTCCGTATGTATGAGATCATTGTGCATTGTGCGTCAATCACTGATCTTGTATGATTTTGTGTGGTTGTATAGCTCTAAACATGTAGCAATCCATTTTTTTACAAATAGGCTATTAGTGGAGGGGAGATTCGAGGAGAAAGAACAGAATGAAATAGCCCTTATCCTATTCTGGTGAATATACCCTACTGTGCTTTGTAGTAGAGTCAATTTCACTTCTCACAACAGAATATCGACACACTGGAACACGTGGCTGGATTAGACGCTGAGAAAATTGTTGAAGCACACGGTACATTTCACACATCACATTGTCTTGAATGTCGAGAGACATACACACAAGACTGGATGAAAGGTATGCGGGGGTGAACCACTATGTGTACAGAACTAGTTATGCAGAATAGAATGTATCTTTTTTTAGTATCCGAATCCTACTCAAATGGCTCTAATTAATACCCATCCAATACCGAAAGCAATCCCAAGTGTGCAAAGTCTAAGTTATGGCAATCAGTAGTACATATTTACATTTCTAAATTATGTTATTCAGTAGTACATTCAGTAGTACATGTTTAATCTATATGATGTCAAAACAGCCATTTCACACCGCTTGGCATATATAAAGGGTTAAACTCAAATCGCCACTGGTTCTTCACTTAACATAATCCATGACTGCAATTGTTGGTATGCACTCTAACGTAATGATAAATCTGATCATTTTGTATCTTTCATTTTACAGAGAAGATCTTTGCTGAGACGACCCCTCACTGTGACCAGGATGGTTGTGATGGTGTTGTTAAACCAGGTAGGTGTACAGCGGCAGGTGGGGACTGGGCGTGGGGGCAGCCATCTACACTCTAATTAAAACATAGATCATATTAAAGTAACGGGTGCAGACGAGCGCTGCTATGCCATGAGGTATATTACTGGTCGGTAGTGTTGGAACTCTTTTATGTGGTATGGCACTTTGCTCGGATATACATCATCCCAGCATTGAGCCGGACACTAACTCCAACACTTACGAGATGTATTGAATGGGCCATATGCAGCGAGTAAATAGTCTTTATAAAGAAATTAAGGTCATATGTCAATGATAAATTGGAGAAGTCTTTAGTACTATTAAGATTATGTAACATCAGTAAGATATAAAAGCTGTAAGGTGTTTCGCAGCACAGATATGATAATTCACTCGGAATATAGAAATGTGTCACATTGAGTGACATTATAAGGTATTCATATACAATAGAGTATAACATCTAGCTTAGTAAATGTTCTAATGCCCATGAACACCCAGCTTAATGCAAATGCTATAAAAATACACGGTCAGGAGCCCAATGGAACCTCCTGGATAAATAATAGTGATACAAATTCAAAGATGCATGTCTTATGTTTGTCACAGATATCGTCTTCTTTGGGGAGGCGCTTCCCCCAATCTTTGCACGATCGGTCCAGGATGTAAGTTACCTCTCTAATAGGAGTGTTTTACACATATAGCTTGTCAATTGCATAAATTAGTTTTTGGTTCAACATTTACGCAACATTAGTTCATGAATACACCCAAGTCAAGATTTTAACTCCTAACATACTAACAAAAAAAAACTGAGAAAACTAATGTAAAGTTTTAAGGATCCCTATCAAGATTACTCTTGAGATGAAGCGATCTTAGATAACAACGTTGAAGATGTTAACAATGCTAATAGTCTGCTGCCGTAGCTTGTACATACATGTGGTATGCTTTTATTTCCTGATTTTTATCCTTTCAAACTTGTACATATGAAGAAATCTTGTTGGTTTGTAGGATCTTCCCAAGTGTGACTTGTTGATAGTTATGGGCACTTCTTTAGCCGTGCAACCGTTTGCGTCATTAACAAGCAGGTGAGTAGACCTTACACATGGCCAGGTCTTACCTGCATGCTTTAGTCAAACCCAGGTTCATTGTAGGTAACAAACGTAAACAGGTAGGCATCAACTGGCGCACAGACCCGGCTCGACTGTAGGTAGACTAAAAAGCCAGGTGATGTATAAACGTTCAGATAAAAATGCAGCTTCAGTTGTAGAGTGCTTTATATTCGAAATAAAATCTATTTCAGGTAGAAACTATAACAACAGTTACATTGGTCACATTAATACAGTACACTAAAATGTTGTCGACTAAGGCTAAATAACACATCATTTGTTATTAGATAAATTGTTACTTCTGGTTGCCGCAGGATCATTGTGTGGTGTTGTATTTGCAGCGGTTGTCTAATAGTTGTTGCCTTAACAAGACACCAGAATTTGTTCTCATGGAAAAGCTACATGTTGCTATTATCCTCACGAACGCGTCACGAACACACATTGTTGCTTACCTGATAGAACACAAAGATAAGAATAATCTCGAAGCACTTTTTGTCAGAGACAAAGCGAAATGAGGTTTCGATTAGGACCCGTTGTCATGATGCTGATTTGCCTTGTTTTTCAGAGTCCCGGATACCACACCTAGACTTCTACTTAACCTCGAGAAACCAGCAGGGGGAGTAAGTAACCTTCATGTTGATAAACCAGCAGGGGGAGTAAAAGTAAACTTCATGTTGATAAACCAGCAAGGGCAGTAAGTAACCTTCATGTTGATAAACCAACAGGGGCAGTAAGTGGCCTTCATGTTGATAAACCAACAGGGGCAGTAAGTAACCTTCATGTTGATAAACCAGCAGGGGCAGTAAGTGACCCTTCATGTTGATAAACCAGCAGGGGCAGTAGGTAAATCTCATGTTGATAAACCAACAGGGGCAGTAAGTAACCTTCATGTTGATAAACCAACAGGGGCAGTAAGTGACCCTTCATGTTGATAAACCAGCAGGGGCAGTAGGTAAATCTCATGTTGATAAACCAGCAGGGGCAGTAAGTGATATTCATGTGGATTAATAATCCCGATGGCCGCTGATAAAGGAAAACCTTCTCACGCAACCATTCGTTAGGAGGAGTGAGGGGTGGGGGGTATCAAGTTATCAACATATTAGAATTGTTTGTTGTATTCGATTGTAATTTGACAATACTTTGTCTGTTCTAATATTCAGTCTGACCCGATGATGGCTCTATTAGGAATGGGACATGGATTGGATTTCGATTCCGACAATAACTACAGGTAAACCAGATTGAACCAATAAATTATTACAACATCCCAAATTGTTTCATATTCGACCTCATAATAAGGTTAAGCGTCAGCCCCTTAATAAGTGCCCCCACCATTTTGGGCCATCTTTATACATGTACTAGAAAAAACACGATCCTCACGAAATTTGGACACATTGCTACCATGGGTTTAACATCTAGGTTGACTAGAATAGAGAATAGAGAAAAGAAGACAACTACATGAAAAGCCCAAGGATCACTTGTAGTAGCATTTTAAAGGCCCCGCAGAACAGGAGCAGCGTATCATCGCTGTTTAAAGGCTGAGTCAATGTAACATGTGGCTTCTGTTCTTGTTCCAGAGATGTATTCCTGCAGTCTACATGTGACGCAGGCTGTGAGCTTATCGCTGACAAATTGGGATGGAAGGTGAGTATGCAGGCTAAGTGCTGGACTGGTCCGCACCCATAGGCCACACTTGAATAAAGTTTACCAATGAATTTACTTTCGAAAAAAATGTGTGCGAGTGAGCGAGACAATCAGTATCATTAATTGGGCCTAACCTGGATGGCTAGCGTATTCTTCCTGTAAGCTAATGCTATAAATCCCATTATATACAGTGTCATGTGTGTGTATCCCACCAGGCGGAACTCACGAAACTTGTCAAGGATGAACATGAGCGGATAGATAAGGAAACACCCAAACCTGATGATACTAAACCTGGTAAGACCTATTTACATTTATGTCTTTAAATCATTACAAGTATAACGCTACATTCATTCATTTCATGCTACATAACCGATTTATTTTTATGTTATGAAAATACCCAGAAAGCAAGGGGAATATTCATATTCCCATTGGATAATCAATGCATGTATTTATATATGATCCAGAATTATTCTAAGCTCTAAGAGGGGTCTCCCCGGCTGGAAAATATATACGTCTACATTACTGTCATAGTGCTACGACATGTACACTATTAGTATGCCTAGTAGCGGGTTCCCCATACTCCTGCATGTTCCTCACGTGTTAGGTTATGTTCTACAACTCGTCACAGGGAGAAGCATGATGAATGATCTTTTTGGGGACGGTCAGTATATCAGCCGTGTGGTTGTCATTAACTAACATGAACCGAACCCATAGCCTAAGTGTCTGCTTTAATTTGAGGTTGCTCTTTTTGTGTGGTGTACCTTCCAGATTTTGATTTTGTAATTTTAAATTATATCCAAAACTAAATAGAGCGCTGGTAAAGGTGCTCCCCTCCAAACAGAACGCGGAAATTGAACGTTCGCAACTGGGGCAAATCTGGAGAAGTCACTAGTATCTTTTCTGGTAATCTAAGGACTTCCCCAGATTTGCCCCAGTTACAAATGTTTAATTACAGGGTGCTGTTTGGAGGGTCGTTTTTGTATAGATGAAAAACTAACACATTGAGTAGCACTATTTACCGTAAAACATCGCGTATAAGCCTAACACGCATATAAGCGGCACCTACACTTTAGGCCGATCCTATAAGCCGCATTGGCGATCTCATTAAGGTGACTTTAGTACTGTAATATAGTAGCTACAACTTGCGTATAAGCTGCACCCCGACTCTGGGCCGATCCTAGAAGTCGCAGCGACAATCTGACTCGCGTACTAGCCACAGCTTATACGCGAGGTTTTACGGTAGACATGGTGTGGCAATAGTAAACTTCACTGTAGAACTGAAACGTTCGCTTCCTATGATTTGAACAAAAGTACATTTATACAATGTCAAACCTATAATGAATTAGCTGTGTTGCATCGGTGAACTGTGTTTCTAAAGAACGATACAACTAGTAATGGTGACATGATTTAAACCAGACAAGTATGTTGTTAAAAAGTCACTAAAACTTGATCAACTTAAGGGTCTCCCTATTTTGGAGTCATTTGTATTAAAGTGAAAAATTTACTGGACTCACCCAATTTCGGAGTCATTTAGAGTTGCTACAGACCTATGACATCTGTTGTTGATCTCAGAATGTTAATATTTGGAAGCCCGAATAAGGCTCCGGAGGACACAGTAGTCCCATTCTGTTCATTAAATAAATTACCCTGACAAAGGCCTGCACAAGGCCAAAACATGTCGGTGTCAAATTTAAATCTCTAGTCTGTTCAGAGCTTTTATTGAAAGTTAATACACGAGAATTTGTAGATAGATTTTGGGAGTATTTACCAACTTATTCCTATTTTAAACCAGACAATATTTTCTTTTATTATTGAACCAGGTTCTTATACGACAGGTATTTTCGGTGTTTTCTGCAAAATTTCAGTTGCAATCAGAGTGCTTTTTGTGCATGAAAAAATGGAAAATAAAGTGGAAGAATGTAGCATGTTGCAATTTGTATTCAATGATAATCCTTAGAATCCATCCCAGAAAAAAGCAAGATTTCATTATCAAAATTCGGATTGAAAAAAGGCACCAAAAATAAGAATAAACCAACTTTTCCCTCAATGTTAAAGCTGCCATACTCCCTAAGATATATAGAACGTTCACTCTCTGCATATTTATAAAGGGTCTCCTTAGTGCAGTGTACTGGTAAGATCTCAATCAAATTTGTGGCTTTTAACTGTGCTAAATTCAAAGATAAAGATCAGAAAAAATAGAATGCTTCCAGCATTCTATTCAGCACTTAATTATATCAACAAGTTGGCGCCATCTGCAGTGTTACACTAGGAAATAGTAGACTCTGTTGGTAAGATCAGCAATGCAGGACTTCCAGGTAGCAGTCCATTCATTGCTGCCACCTGATGTCATTTTTTAACACTAACTTATCAAAGCCCACCAGAATATAAATAGTAGCTGGAATTAGAGTCTTGTTTTGCACATATTAAGAATCTCTTGTCAAAATAAATGACAGATTATGATAGGGAAAGGGTTATACAATCATCTGAGATACAAATGAAGATAATATAGGTTTGAGCGTGCCAAGTAGTATAGCAGCTTTAAAGGATAGGGCTCAAGGTAAAGCAGAGACCTTCACCAACTGGCACTTCACACAGAATCCTATTTGTTCTCATATAAAAGTGAGGTGAGAAGCTTTTTGAGACGCTCTGACACATGATTCTACTCCATACCTTCATATATCTTCACATAAGTGAAGGTTTCTTGCTACTTTATGTCGAATACACACTGCCACTGCAGGCGGCGGTAGTTGACGTTTTTATGACATGAGAGAAAGCTTTTCATACAGTGTGTGTTGGATATAGACATGAGAGGACAAAAGACATAAATCTGGGACATACAAATTTGAATTTGGGCTCAAGTACCCCCCCAAAGAAAAGTCAATGTACAAATCTTTTTCGAGTATACCCTTTTTTTGCGCGATTCGCCTCTCTCGGTGTGACTCTCTTGGGGCACCTGCGTCATGCGACCTATAGGTTGTGTGGTGCAGGCCTATAGGTAGTGAGATGTCAGTTCCTGATATGCTATACTCGTGACGCACAATTTGGGTATGCTATCCGAAATGGTGCAGCACAGTATTACAAAAGATAAAATGCCTTGGTTCACATGTGATATCTATCACAAATTCCATTCATTCACATGTTCAGGAGAATCCCAGAATGACTATTTCTGATTTTCAATCGTGTATTTTTTCAGGCGACAAAAGTTCCGAGACAAAGGAAGAAGACAGTGCAGTAAAAAAAGGGGATGCTTCTGGGAAACTCTGAAACATTTATTGTAGCCCTAAACCGAACCTATACCTATTATACATGTGATCTGTATTATGTATACTTCTGTATTTCTGAGAGTATTATACCCTCTAATGCTTTCTCATAAGTGATAGTTCTAACATGGAACATATTGAGACTTATACATTGTGTAAAACTATACCCGTGCTGCTGTGTGCATTTTCAAAGACTTAACCTATACAATGGTTTCTCGTATAATCCTGATTTTAGCGTTTATTCACAAACCATGAATAATTGTGACAGTTATAAGAGTATATGACACATTGGTAAAATCCGAATAAAGCCAGGCTTTGAATAATTATTCACCAATTTATAGTTTATAAAAGGTCCATACCTTGGTACCTTTATGTTGATGAGATAGATGTTCGTTGCAGATTATTATTTCAAGTAACCGTATGCAATTTTGATTTTTAGTATTTATGAAATTGTTACCGCAGTGAAGATTTATTGGAATTATTCAATAATTAACAATAGTATGCACATTTTGAAACGGCTGTGTAATTGAATTAAGAATTGAAAATAAAATTTGATCCATACAATCTGAACGTTTGATATGCCTTTTGGTCCTCATGAAGCTAGATCATCTAGAAGCCTACTACAGGGGGGGGGGGTGGCAGTTGTGTCAGGTGGAACTCTTTTGCCCCCCCCCCCCCCTGCAAAATCTTTGAAATTTATTAGTCAATATTAATGGTCGAATCTGGTATGGATGTCAAGGCAAAAATAGGAAATCTGGAACTCTAATGGTTTATTATGGTGTATGTTATCAATTCAATTTCAATTTCAATTTAATCGTTTATTATACTGAACAGAACATTCTACAAATTAATGCAGTTATCAACAGTCTCCTCAGTTGGAATACAAGAAGATAGAGGCTACATGGGTAAACAATTAATACTGTAGGAACACTGGGCCTGGAATCTATAGTTAGCTCATCAATCATGGCCGCTGGTGAATAAACAATGCTAACATATTTTGTCTATTTGCACTGTAGATACTTGATATTATTACATGATAGTTGGTAGAATCTTAGTTTAGGTATATGTAGTCATGTAGGTAGCTGCTAGCCTCATTGAATCAATGCAATGATAAAGAAATCAGCCTGAAATAAAGAATGAAGACTAGGCTAACTATGTTGATGTGACTAGGCTAACTCAGTCTTTTGTGAGAAGAGATGACCAGGCTAACTCAGTAAAAAGTACTATGCTAACTAATCCTTTTGTTCCTTTACAGTCACAGGGGAACTCCAGTGTGGCTTTTGTGAGCCAGGCAGTGACTCACTGTGGCACACTATCCTTAAAGTATGCATAAACAGCCAAGCGCAATCCATGTAAATGGTCTGTTATAGGCTTCTTTCTGTACAACCTTGTATTTTGAGTCCTTTATAGTTAGCTGGCTGGCTCTTCTTTTGATATGCTTTACATGCACTATGTTATATCTCTATATCAATATCACTAATGCACATCCCATAAGGGTGCTAAACAGGCACTGAGTAATCATATTATATCATCATAGGTACATCTATCCCCTTCACCAGTAACTTAGTTAGCCTAGTCATATACTTGTAGTCATCCTAGTCCTTGTTATGTAAACCAATATAGTTAGCCTAGTCATCCATATAATTTAAAAAAAATCATTATTTCCTGCTCTTACAGACCACTTTACCCCAAAACCATCAGTGCACTATACATGATACATAGCCATAGCCACCAACACATAACTTTATAATGTTCAACTTCCTATAAATACTATCCAATCACCCCCTGTAGTTTTGCTTACAAACACAACCATCCACCATTACTGATGAGCTAACTATTGACTGTTCCTACAGTGTTTAATGTAGGCACATATTTCATGCCACAGTCTCTAGTGTAGAGGGCAGGGGGCATGCCCCGTGGAAAATGTTGAAATCTAGAATGCAAATGGTGAATGTGTACACCAACACTGTCCTGCCATACCCTGTATGCTCTCCTTCCCCATTTGACCTGTCCCCTTCCCACTATGCCCTCTCCCTCTCCATGTGTCAGCCTTTAAGCCTCCATCCCCTGTGTCTTCTCATTCCCTCTGACCACCACATCAGCAGCCAGGGGTGAATCTCCCAGAAGGGGGCGCAAGTTAAAGGTAGATGATCACCAATAGAGTCATGCGTACACCAACCCCTTGTAGAATAGAGGCCGCTATTCAAAGTTGGTATTACAGATATAGGACTGATTATGTAATAGTTATCATTGTCGTTGGTATAATTAGTATGGTAATTATATGTATGTATAATTGGTTATGGAGATTAATTATGACAGTTAAAATTATAAATGGATGATGTCTCATAAACACTAGCATGGGTAAGGACAGGTACATTTACCTGGTGGTCTCCTTATTTAGATTATGATGACCCAGATTGCACAACGTGCCTTACTGATTATGCTGATAATGTACTCATGAATATGAATGAGGGAGGGACGGTGCTGGCTTGGCCCACAGCAACTAATAAACAGTTATTAATTTGAATTCAATCAGAACGGACGTGTGTGTTATTCCTTCCTACCAAAACTAGTACGAACACTTAGTTTTACAATGGCGACCACGACGCACTCTACTTAGGTATTCAGCCTAACGAACTGCACTAACTATAGGATGATACACAGTGATAATTGTACAATTAGGAGGTGATACGTGGAGATATAATGGCGGAACAAATGAACGTTATGAACCAGATCAATGACCAAAGGAGGGTCCTAGAACATGTGGTTCAGATAAAAAAGAGACTAAAAGACTTTGCAACGGGAATTCCTAAATGCAATGGGGATGACAGAGATGTGTTAAGACTCTGGTTAGATCAGATTGACGATGTACGACAGTGGACAGACGCTCCAGATAATCTTATAATTGATCTGGCGGGTCAGTTAGCAGCTGGGGCGCTGTTAAAGGCACTACTTCGCGCTAGAGATGGATTACAGGGAGCTCAAACCACATGGCCTAATGTAAGAGCACTAGTGTCGACACAGTTTCTAGATCCAGATGAAGCTTGTTTCCTCCAGGCAAGACTGGATAGATGTATACAGCAGCCATTTGAAGATGTGGGGGCGTATACAAGACGGTTCCAGAACCAGGTGGATATGGCACACACACAGGATGAAATTGTAGTACCTTGTGTGAGAAACAGACTGATTGCTCTTTGGGGGCCTAAAAGACCATGCATTAAGACAACAAGTGAGTGTTACTAGGCATGCCACATTAGCACAAGCACAGACTGCTGCAGCAGACGTGGAAAGATCATTTGTAGTGGCTATAAATGAAGCACGGGGAGTACAGCCACAACAGGTAGTCTGTCCCACAGGGCAGAGACAGGAGGAGCCCATGGACATATCTGCTGTGACAGCTAACATACAGAGTTCACTACAACAGTCTCTGGATAAACAGTTGGCTCAACAAATGGGTACAGTACAGGGGGAACTCAAGTCACTGAGGAAGCTCTCAACGCCCACCACTACACCAAGTAGTAGTATAGGAAATGACCAGCAGCATCAGGCTGCAGCTGGTCTCTCTACAGCCCACCCAGCGCAGCAGCCTCCATGGTGGTACAGTCAGCCTCCAGCATGGATGCAGCAGCCATCCCAATCTACAGCTCCAGCTCAGCCACCATATGCCCCACAAGTACAGCCGCAATATCCACCACAACCACAGCCACAGGCACCGTATGCACCAAGACGACGCAGGTGTTATGAGTGTGGATCTTTTGATCACATTATCCGTGATTGTCAACAGAGGAACACATCTATACAAGCTGCAGTACAGGAGGTGCTGGATAGAAGGTTTGGACAGATGAATTCGGGAAACTGATGGCTGCACCGGATCAAAGACTAAGTATCAACTTAAATCTAGTCGACGTAAATGTTATTTCATTGGTAGATACCGGTGCAGCACAATAAATGATGAGGGAAGATAAATGGAGAAGTATATGTGCAGCCAGAATGCAGCCTATGGTTACATTCCCGGGGCTTAGACTCAGAGCACTTTCAGGTCATGAAATTGAGACACTAGGTACCGCACATGTGATGATACACAACAGGAAATGTCAATTCTATATTGTTAAAGAACTCCTGCATGATGCACTCCTTGGAGATGATGTATTAAACCTGCTAAAGGCCAGAATATCTTATCAGGATAGGGAAGTGGATCTGCTAGGTACTTCTCATCCAGCAGTATGGAATACATGTACACCACCGACCATGGCAGGTGTACAAACTGACATGGACTACTGGAAGAATCAATTCCCACAGGTTTTTCCTAAAGAAGGCAGGTTAGAAGGCCACTCTGACACTGTCTTAATGAAGATTGATACAGGAAACGCTCTACCAATCAGACAGAGAGCATATAGATTACCGTTGTTAAAAAGGAAGTTTGTGGACGAGCAAATTGATAAAATGCTACAGAATGGAATCATCGAGCCGTCAAGCAGCCCATGGGCCAGTCCAATAACAATTGCAAACAAAGGAGGGAAACAGAGGTTCTGTGTTGATTACAGGAAGATGAACTCAGTCACTACAAAGGATGCATACCCATTACCATTAATCCAAGACATCTTTGATTCCCTACAAGGTTCAGAGGTGTTTTATGTAATTGATTTGGCCTCTGGATACTGGCAAATTGGCATGCATCCAGACAGCGTGGAGAAGACAGCCATTGCTACTCACAGAGGTTTATTTCAATTTAAAGTAATGCCATTCGGGTTATGTAATGGGCCAGCCACATTCCAAAGAGTGATGAATGACATACTCGCTCCATATACAGGTCAAATATGTATGGTATATATCGACGACATAGTGATCTATTCAAAGAATGAGGAGGAACACAAAGAGCATGTGAGACTAGTGCTAGAGGCACTGGAGAAACATAGACTTGTGGTAAGGGCAGAGAAGTGTTGTTTCGCTTTAAAAGAAGTCAAGTTGCTGGGCTACATCGTGTCACGTAACGGCATTAAATCTGACCCTGAAAAAGTGCAAGCTATAAAAGAAAAGTCTCACCCCCATGATCAAAGAGGGGTCAGGGCATTCCTAGGGATGAGTGGCTATTATCGCCAATTAATACCGGGGTATGCTGATATAGTCATGCCACTTACACAACTCACCAAGAAGTATGCACGATTCAACTGGTCAGAGGACTGCCACAAAGCATGGGAATACATGTTGGCTTCAGAGACTGTACTGGCATATCCACAGTTAGATAAGCCATACAAGCTTATGACAGACGCTTCAAGATATTGTGTAGGGGCAATATTATTACAAGACCAACCTGACGGTATCGAGAGGCCAGTACAGTATATATCAAAGCAACTTTCAGAAGCCCAGCAAAGATGGCCGGTTGTAGAGAGGGAGGCATATGCTGTTATCTACGCCCTCAGAAAACTACGCCCATATCTGCATGGTGCGGAGTTTACAATCTATACGGACCACAAGCCACTGAAGTGCCTCTTTCAGAATGAGATAAAGAACTCTAAAGTACAATGTTGGGCTGTAACATTGGCTGAGTACGCAGCACCTATTGAGTACCACCCAGGCAAGCTGCACATACGTCCAGACATGCTCAGCAGGATAAGGACTGATAACCCAGCAACAGCTCCTCTTGATCCGACAATGGCAGCTGCCATACTGGGGGACCACTTCAACAAAGGCTTACTGCAGGTTGATAACATCACAATCCCGGGATTACTAAGATTACAACGACAGATGCCAGAGTACCAAGCAGGCCGAGATGAAGAGGAGGATTACTATGTGTCAGAAGGCCTCCTGTTTACATTAAAGACACCACCTGGTCAACTAGAGTACCCAAGGCTTGTATTGCCCCATGCTTATCGCCAACAAGTGATAAAACGGGCACACATGGAAGTAGGCCATATGGGTATTGCTAAGACCTTACATCGTGTGCAGGAGGCCTACAAATGGCCCAAGATGTCAAAGGAGGTGACTATGTTCATAAAGAGGTGCGCACCTTGTGCTGTGAATGTTGACAGAACTGAAAAAGTTCACCCAGATCCCATGCCCATAGCAGAGTATCCAAACCATGTAGTGGCCATGGATATTACAGGACCCTTCGCAGCATCACAAACAAAGAACAAATACATCCTGACATTCATAGATCATGCTACAGGATTTACAGAGGCATTTCCAATACCAGACAAAACAGCACTGTCCGTATATAGATGCCTGAAGAGGGAATTCATTCCAAGAAATACAGCGATGGACATCTGTCTGACGGATAATGGGATGGAGTTCCGCTCACTTTTAGTACAAGATTATTTAAAAGAATTGGGGGTGGATGTAAGAAGAACAAATCCATGGACGCCTCGCTCAAACGGGAGGGTTGAACGATTCCATAGATCCTTGAAGGACATCTTAAGAAAGCTGGTAAATGCTAGACCTAGCGAATGGGAAGACTGTTTAGGGGACGCACTGTTAGCACACAGAACGACGGTCTCCAGTGTGACAGGCTTCACGCCATTCTTTCTACAATATGGACGGCACCCATCAAACTCTTTTTACCACGTAATGAATAGACAAGTGGGTACACAGAAAACCAGAATGGCACAGGTGGTGGATGAATTAACAGCAGCACTCCAGGTGGCGACACGAAATGCATACATCAACAGGGAATACAATATGCACCGATTGAGATCAGAGGCCAACGCAGATCCCTTATCTCAAGGGGACACAGTCATACTACAGGCTAAGGATGGAGTTAAGCTCGACCCTAAATGGGATCACGGCTTTATGGTCACCAGAGCCAGGGGTAACGTGATAACAGTTGTAGGGCCTAACGGTGTACGCAAACAAGTTGCCAGGGATCAAGTACGCAAGGTGGAGGCAGATATAGATTGGGCTAATCTGCGTGTCAAACAGACAAGGGCACAGAGACGGGCGGCACCGGATACAACAGATGGCCCTAGAGGGGATAATCCTACAGGTTTACTACAGCTGCCAGCTGATAAGTCACACAAGGACGACTTACAGGGAACAGATGATAACAGCCATCAAGAAAACCAGCCCACGCCCACGCCGGCGACAGCACAGCCGCCGCAGAGACTACCGCCCACCCACCGAACCTCCTCCAGGGCAGTAAAAAGGAGGGCAGCTACAGGGGAGGCCCATACCACCAGACCGTGGACACGTAATAGAACCTGTGACGCCAAGAGAGTACAACTACAAGCACCAGACGAAGCTTATTGCTCTGAGGCAAAACGACTTTGTATTGATTCAATCAGAGCCTTCTTTGATAATGAAGCTCTCACTGCTGCTCATGTGCATATGGCCGCTATGGACGGGTACAACAACAAGTCCAATCTTTGAAGAAGACAGAATATACGTTCAGGATGCTGGGGAGATAAGGAGAGTAGGGGCTGCATGGTCACTCATTGTGATATTACAACAGCCCCAAACCTTCCTCACATCCAGACTCAATGCACAGATGACGGAAGCATTCTTCATGGCAGCAAAGACGCTGGGAGATAGAGGTATTCAAAGTATGCAGAGTAAGTGGCAGGCACTTATGGAGGATTTAGCAAAGACTACAACAGCTATTTCGGTGTCTCCCACTGATGATGCAGGACTAAATCGCAGACGTATAAGGAGGGGCCTCTTTAATATAATAGGTAGGTGGGTCCGGCCATTATTTAACATTTCGGATTTCACTGACATAGAGGCCCTGAGGAAACTAATTTTCAAAAATAGTAACCACCATACACAACTAAGACATCACATGGACGAGATGATCACAATGATAAACAATACACGGAACCTAGTGCAGGACAATGCAGACAATATTGAAATGGTAAATAATCAAACAAACAAAATTCTAAAAGCGCTAACAAGTAATGCAAAATTGAACCAGGACGCTACAGAAAAGCTACAGGTATATAAAACACTACAGGAAGCGATGCTCCAGGCAGAAAGAATTGTTAGAGATCAAATACATGAACTGACTATCTACCACAATAGAAAAATGGACATTGAGAGGGGGTGGCTTACAGAATCGATATTGAGACCGAAACAACTAGCATCCATATTATTACAATTTGAAAACAAAGGTTATTCGGTCTTCAGTACAGAAAGGTGACTCAAGGGTCCTAATTGCGCCAACACAGGTCAAAGAAGAAACAGTGTTAAGATGCCCAGGTAAATATTCCTGAAAAATGTATTCTTGAAACAAAATCTTGGCGTATCACAAATGTGGAACATATTCGGGTCACTCTCACCAAATCAGTGCAACTAAAAAAGTGACGTACATGATCGGCGGACGTACATGATCGGCAGACGTACATGATCGGCAGAGTACAAAACCCATCTTTTACCCCCTGCACTACGATGTTTAACTCTCCCAACCATACCTACAGGCTGTAATGTATCTTTGGGGAGTTTATTAGAAAAAAAAACCTCCCAAAATATTTATAGGGGCCGGAGGGGGGGGGCTCAATGTGTAACCGATCATGTACGTCACATGACGTACATGATCGGCTTGGAATGTCATGTAACATTTCCTCATTACCCACTGCTTCACATGTCTATGATTATACATATTTAGACCTACAACATATGTACACCTTGCTATGATTGATTTATGTTTTATATATGGTCAGAAAGGGTAATTAAGACAGTCAATAAATAATGGCCGATCATGTACGTCACATGACGTACATGATCGGGATCGAAATGTCATGTAAAATGATTTTAATAGTCGCATCTATACATTTCTAACACATAACATTTCAATACACACATCATATGTACACGTTGGTAAGGTTTATTCATGTTTTATCATGTTCACAAAGGGTAGGGCAGTCAATAAATCACCGATCATGTACGTCACCGATCATGTACGTCACATGACGTACATGATCGGTATTAAAATGCCATGAAAAATGACCTTAATAGTCGCATCTATACATTGCTAACATATTACATTTCAAGAGACACATCGTATGTACACCTTGGTAAGGTTTATTTATGTTTTATCATCTTCAGAAAGGGTAGGGCAGTCAATAGATCACCGATCATGTACGTCACCGATCATGTACGTCACCGATCATGTACGTCACCGATCATGTACGTCCACCGATCATGTACGTCCACCGATCATGTACGTCACTTTTTTAGTTGCACTGGTTTGGTGAGAGTGAGCCATTCACTCTTCATTAAAGGTTGGGCCGTCTCAACCTATGTTCATGCCTAAATTAAACATCACCTGGCCAGCGAATATACATATTAACATAAGTAATGCGCTTACTTTAGTAGATCATGTAAAAGTACCAATATTAAGTATGGAAAAATGGGAAGAAGACACAGACGACAAAATTGATGTAAACTTTGGAGATTAAGCCAGTCACCCATACATAGCATGTGGATCGGGGTCGATAGCATTGATAATATCACTCACTGTATTGGCTGTCAACGTGTATGTGTATTGTGTAAAAGGGAAAAAAGGGACGAGTACTGAGAAAAAGGGGGACAATACGACTATTGTGACAGTTCCCACCCAGCCCCCTCCACCCACAGCGCCCATTTCAGCCATGCAACAAATAACACCATTATTAATGCCAATGCAACCCCCCCCCCCCCCATACCTACACTGTAACACAACAGAACCCTCGAGAGATGACAGTCACAATAACTCCTGAGCAGATCTCTGAGATAATGGGCATGGGCAGACATGAACCGAGACCTAGGGCAGCCTTTTCCATTCAAGATGATATGTTTTAGTGTGTGTAAGAAGTGAGAATATGTTAGAAAATAAGATGTGTATCGTACTTGTTAAGTTGTATGTTTTGGATGAATATTTGTGAAAGTCTCCCCAAAGATTCATAAAAGAAAGGGGGGGGGGGCATATGTAGAATAGAGGCCACTATTCAAAGTTGGTATTACAGATATAGGACTGATTATGTAATAGTTATCATTGTCGTTGCTATAATTGATATGGTAATTATATGTATGTATAATTGGTTATGGAGATTAATTATGACAGTTAAAATTATAAATGGATGATGTCTCATAAACACTAGCATGGGTAAGGACAGGTACATTTACCTGGTGGTCTCCTTATCTAGATTATGATGACCCAGATTGCACAACGTGCCTTACTGATTATGCTGATAATGTACTCATGAATATGAATGAGGGAGGGACTGTGCTGGCTTGGCCCACAGCAACTAATAAACAGTTATTAATTTGAATTCAATCAGAACGGACGTGTGTGTTATTCCTTCCTACCAAAACTAGTACGAACACTTAGTTTTACACCCTGTCATAGTTCTGCCATCCCCACTTCCTGTCTGCTTCCCCCTGTGTAGGCAGATGGTAGACAGCTAAGGAAGAGTAGAAGGTAGCAGAAGGAGGGGCATGCATTCATCCAGGGTGGAAAAAGTGGATGAGGCAGGTAACAAGGAAAAAATAAAGAAAATCAATAGAGTCAGGGAGACAGAGGGGGCTGGGGAAAGTCACAATCTCTGAGAGTAGGAGGGTGGGATTTGACCTGAAAGTTTCACCCATCTACTGTAATGACTGGCATTTGGGAAGGTGAGATGTAGGCAAGATACTGAAAAGTAAAACTTCTAAGAGTGGTGGGATCTAGATGAGGACAGGACTGGAATGATTGAACTTCTGAATATGGTATCAAGTTGTACATTTTGAGCAGGCGAGGCTTGGAAAAGTGGGTCATAGATAACTGGAGGAGGAGAGCAAAGGGTAGAAGAATTGGATGGGTAGCCCAGTACTGTAGCAACTTATTTCTGAAAGTAGACGTTGGAAAGAGTAATTAGGATCTTCTGAAAGTTGAAGTGAGGAGGGGCTTGATAGGACAGGACTTAAACAGGGCATTAAAGTTGAAACAATTGGAGGGCATGGTGGCTGGATTATTTGAAAGGCATGAAGATTATAACTTCTAGGGCTAGATAGAGGGTGGAACTTAAGCAAGGTATGAGGGTTGGAACTGATCTGGAATAGAATGGAACTGAGATGACTGGGATTTGAAGAGGTAGAACTCAGGGTGGGGAGTAGTGGTGTTTTGACCTATGTGGACCTTTTATTTTTTTATCCTCTTCTCAACCAAGCCCTAGGTCATTCGTGCTTTAAATCACACAATCAATCTTTGGAGTCTTTCTGATGCAGAAAGCCCAGACTATTTCCCATGTCACTGTCACATTTTCCAAGTGCCCTGTCACACAGTGCCCTCGTTTTTTGATCTGCTCATGCAGTTCAAGCCCTCCATTTTTCTTCATCCAAAGACAGAGACTCCCCCTGCTCCCCCAGATAGATAGCTAACCCTAAGCCTAACTGTAATCAGAATGAACCAATACTGTAAAACGTTGTTGTTCATGAACAGCAAAATGTGGTGTAACTATACAGTACTTTAGCTGTGAAAAATAAAACAGCAAGTTTTGCTGTACATGTACGATTCTGTTCCTGTAGATGCAGGTTTGAATCCCATAATCAGCAACCAGAGGGAGAGTAGAGAGGTTGGAGGAAATACCATACACCACAGCTCCAAGGAGATTTTTTCACTTATACTCCATCCTCTATCAACATAGAATGAGAAAATGGTATATACCCATCTCTAGGTAAGGAATTTATATAATGTATGAAGTTTCATTTGCCATTGGCATCAGAGTGGGTTTTGAACCTTAGCAGCCCTACAAATATGACCTGATCTTTTCAAAAGCCTATTGATACAGACTACATATAAGTGACTGCCCCTCTAGCTCAGTTGGTAGAGCATTGGGTAATGTAATCTCAGGGTCAGCGGTTCCGGTCCCAACAGGGAACTCTCATACAAACTACATTTTTACTGGACATCGATTCTCTGTCTCTTTGTTGCTCTATAGTGATCGATGCCCAGTTTTATACTTCAGACCAGTGGCTCATTTTGGCTGTTTTTCGCCTCACAGATTGCTCCTAACACAAAATCCTGACTAGGTGTCAATATATTCTCTATGCCAATGTGTAATATGAGGGTAGAAAACAGTGGAACCTCAGTTAGAAAAAATCCTACCGAACAATTTTTGAGAAAATTAGGGTTTTGTTGCCTTTTTTTGCTGTTTTTAGTACAATTCCTACATAAACCGTGAACGTCAGCATTTCTCAAGTTTCAGGTATTTAGAATTAGAATTTCACATTTATTTTACTTGCAGTAGGATTCCTGAATACCGAGCCATTCTACACAGGGTGTTATTTTGAAAAAATATAAATCATTTGATAGTGTATTTGGTCTCCGAAATAGACGGAGTTTGGTCATAGTTTAATTGATTGTTGACAATCCAGTCAAGGGCTATTAGGTTCAGTTCAGTGCAAGTTGCAAAACAAGTAACTTGCACTTTTTAACTTGACCTCATGTCCACTATGTAGGTCTTCACTATGCATGGGTCTATCCAGAGTCCATCAATGGGATCACGCATGGAGGCAGATTCCTCAGCTTTTGGCGAGAAAAAAGTTCAAAATCGCAAAGAAGTGCAATTTGCCTAAAAACCCCCTATTTGGCGAGAAAAATGTTCAAAATCGCAAAGAAGTGAAATTTGCCTAAAAACACCTGATTTGGCGAGAAAAAAGTTCAAAATTGCAAAAAAGTGAAATTTGCCTAAAAACACCTGATTTGGCGAGAAAAGTTCAAAATCGCAAACAAGTGAAATTTGCCTAAAAAAAACCTATTTGGCGAGAAAAAAAGTTCAAAATTGCAAAAAAGGGAAATTTCCCTAAAAAAACCCTATGACTGTAGCATGAATACAGACACTCATGGACACAGACTCATGTACACCCACACAGGCATACACATAGGCATGAACATGGCCTTCTCCTTCATATAGCAACCTATGTATTTCTACTTTGATGAGACTGAATATAGCTTTCTGTTAAAAGGACTCTGATACATGGATGTCGATGTCCAGTTTTAGATATATACCCATATAGTGCATTGGAGTGCTATAATGTTGGACTGCTGTATATTTCCTGATGTAGTTTTAAAGTAATATATTTTGTTACACTGAAATGTTACTTTTGAAAATGTGTAGAATATAAAACCAATGTATCTGTATAATCTGCAGGAAAGATGGTCAAATTTACCTTGAGAAACATAGGCCATGAAGATTACACTCCAACTAATGGCAGTTCACTTATACAGTACATTACTGCAATAGGGAATTTTCATATCAACCCTTAAGACATGAACAGTCTAGTTCTAAAATTGCCCCCCACCATCCTGTGCTGACCTCTTTACTATTCACACCTAATTAGGAAGTGTTTTAATGCACCTGACATGCAGGATTCACTGGTGTAGTGGTCATGGTTCGGGACTATGAATCGAAAGCTGGGGGTTCAAATCTCCAAGATGCCCAATGTTGAATACACTGAAAACCCAGAGGAAGGTTCCTAGTCATTATGACGACCTAGGTTGTCATAATGACTAATGTAAAGTGCTCTGGAGAATGATGTATGAATATAGTCTCTATTTAGTTCACCTCCTAACGAGAGGCATCCCCTTCACATATTTGGTTTACTCTTGATTAAACTAAGTAGCTTTACTTGTTACAGATAAGTTGTGTATGGGTGAGAATGATGGCCTTGAAGGTATAGAGACTACTCTGCTCCCTGTCACCAGTTTATATCTCTGTGATAGAAAATTTACCTTAATCAATTTACCCTGGGTGGCAGCACGTGACAGGGAATGTTCCATGTCCAACACCCAGATATACCTAGGTAGTCCCAATGACTAGCCTACCCAATGGTGTTGAGACTTGTCATTACTCATGACTTTAGATCTTCAAATTTACAATACCTAAAACAACAACCTTAAGGTAGTCATTCTGACTACCCAATCCATGTGACTACCTAAGGTTGTGCCTCTACATGGGTAAAAATTGACACGGGCAACACAGCCCTTTTAAAAATCGACACGGGTGACACTGCCCTTTTAAAAATCGACGGACATGCACCAATTCAATAGAAGGTATACTTTTGCATGGAGATAAAAGTCTAAACAGTGACACGGCCCTTCTGCTTAAATTCGACACGGCGACATGGTCAAAATTGTGTGTACCCATGTAGAGGCACAAGGTTGTCATTATGACAACTTTGGTCTATATGAATCAGATATGACGACCTTAGGTTGTCATAATGGTGTATTGTCAAAATGACGACCCTGAGGTTTTCAGTGTATACACAAACCCTTTTAGAACTCAGATTTTTCATAAACCTTTAAAAACATTTCATATGGATGTAGCCTATTTGTAAATGGTTTATTACTTTGAAGCAATGTTCATGTAACATTTTGTAGTGTTTTGGCCACAGAAAAATATTTTCCCTCAGATGGATGAGCAGAAATAGTGCCAATGGCAATACTGAGAGTTGAACCGCAGACCTTCAGGTCTGGCTCTACAGTAGATTCTGCCGTAGGTCTACAGCAAAATTTACGGGAACCAAAGTTGCCCCCAATATTTGCTGTATAGGAAGACTACTTACTTCTATCAGTGAAGCTAACCCTAACCCCTACCCTAACCATTGGGCAGGTATGCAGTGTATTTGGTTTCTTATGAATCACAAATTGCAAAAGAATTCATTTTGCCGCCAAATGTCTCAGAAAGGTCTATAGAGTCCCCCCAAAAAAGTGTCCTAGTTTCCGAGGTGTGGAACACTGTCAAATAGGCACTAATCCAAAATGGCTACCGAAAATTAAGAATTCATCTGACATATCATTGATAATCACTAGAGATGGATTACAATCATTCCTACCCCCCCCCCCCCTAAATCTTGTATGGGGAATCTTCTGGTCTCATTTGTTTGTTGCTAGGGTGGTTGGTTAATGTTTATTTACCTAGCAACATAGGTTTGCCCGTTTCTTAGGTCGATTCTGATTACATCTACCGTAAATTCTCGTGTATAAGCCTAACTCTCGTATAAGCCGCACCCTGACTTTGGGATGATCCTATAAGCCGCACCAGCAATCTGACTATTGTAACTTTTAGTACTGCATCATAGTAGCAAAAACTCCCATATAAGGCGCACCCTGACTCTTAGTAGGTATCCCAGGTCATTTTCAGATATTATTGTTGCACATGTGGAAATTGGTTAGATGGATAGGCCATGTTAAATGGTGAACACAGTTTAAATATCATACAAATCGGTCCAGTGGTTTGGATTTGCCAGCCATTTGAAAATGTAAAAATGTTGATTGGACTTAGCCATTTTCAGACCTTGTTCTGAACATGATTATGCATGCATCTTGTAAGCATTCTGAAATCCTAGAAAAAATTAAAAGATCCTGGGAAATGGTTGATTCCCGATCACTGTATATATCCCCTTCATTCAATGAAGACTCAGTAAGTGCAGACTTGAACTTTTATTTGACAGACCCTCAAAATCTCAATATATTACAGATGTTCTCATAGATCTTGCACAGAAATGGTTGTATATCACACATTTGGTAGGGTCTCATTTCACCAATATGTCAAATATCCTATTGGTTCTGTAGGAATCCTTTGTACAAGTCATGGAAACTGTGTCTATTTTTTCCCTGATCTGTATAACCATGTTTCACCTCAGAATTTCAATTTAAAAATGAGGAAAACACTAATATTGCTAATATCATCAAACAGTGAAATTTACCAAACTTCAGATCAACACCACATAACAGTTGTTTCATATATCAAGTTGATTTCTGTTCTAGGCATAGATCAATATGCTATACATAAGTTCCAGGCAATTTTTATTCATTTAAAGTGTTACATGGTATTATGTGATATAATAAAAATCATGAAATTGCTGAAAAATCACAAATATTGGATTACTTTTTAGCATCTTAGAACAAAATTTCTCCTTTAGCTGTGAATCCAACGTTTGATATCAACTCATTTAATACTATTCCTAGACATAACAGAATTATGTAAATTGTGTAACTACTAGGCCTACTACATAATAATTTACAAATCCAGATATTGTGTCTTTTATGCTGGGTATAAATTGGCCTGTAATTGGTATACTAATCTCTGATAGAATTATCTTTAATGGACTCTGTGTCTGAGTGTCTCAAGGGGTGATATGTATTGATATTGCATGTTATGTAACCTATATATAGCCAATATGTGAGGACTCATGCATTCAGAACTGACTCTATTCCAGGGGGTTGGGTACTCAATTCTACTCTGGCTCTTACCATATTAATCATATCGACTAGGTAGTTAGTGAATCCAATAGAGCAGAGACATGGCTTTCAATTAACCCCAAATATCTATATATAACTTTTTGAAAGTGTACCAAAAATGTCAAAAATTGTCTGAAAATTCTTATTTTTACATTAATAGAATACTTCGAATAGCCCTACCCCCACTTGCTATACCTCAAAATTTAGCCCTGGGTGTTCCGCTTACAGTATGGTGTGGGAGTATGACTAGTGTGTACTCCAGGGCTGCAGGGGGTTTGGTGCTTTATACTGATTTCGCTCTTACGCCATTTATCATATGAAAAAATAGTTAGTTGGTGTTTTAGAGCTAAAAAAAAACTTTCAAATGATCCCAAATATATATATATCCTTTAAAAAAGTGGCTGAAAATTGTCTGACAATTCTTATTTTTTAATTGGAAAATACTTTGAATAGGTTTACCCCCACTTGTAATACATCAAAATGACGCCCAGGGTGTCCTGTACACATTGGTGAAACTCCTAGAACTGTATCTCTAATGGCGTGGAAGCGAAATTAGTATATAGACAGTGTGTCCTCCAGGGCTGCATGGCTACTCACTGCCAGATGGTCCCGTTTTCCAAATGAGCATTGACAAGGGTACTTAGCATCATGATACATCAGATTCTATTCTGAGGCATCATGGCAATGCGGATACATCAGACCTTTCATTTGCAAATTTCTGATAGGCGATACTCTGAATAGTTTGGTGAATAGATCATTTCTAATGCTCCAGTCACCAAGAAAGGGCCAGTGAATACACCTACTTTGTCTGTCTAGTATACCCACATAGATTAGGCTGTGAAAGGTTTTCGTTTGTTCCAGGAAATTGATACGTGCAAATACACCATAAATATAAAGTAAAATATCTATAATTGTTGAGCATTTTATGTTTTTCTCATTAATAATTGATGGGTAAGTGTCTTTTTTGGGCATTTATACCCATAAATACCATTAAATCAGGGAGAATTGAACACTCAGCAATACTTCTCAAGGGCTAATTGTGGTTACTATTGTTGTCAGTCTTGCAATATAGTAATATTTTGTAGACATACTGTACTAGAAACCATCAATTGTTGGTTATAGATCCATTATGCTTGAAAATATGGGATACATCCTCCAAATGTCGGCCATTTTGGATCAAGAAATATACTTTAGATTGGGATGTTGAGAAGCCCAGCCCCAAAAAGCATGATTTTGTCATACATTTCACATAGAACAGCTGACTTTAATCACATATAGACCTCTTATTACTACAATAGACACATATTTTCTTAAGGGGACCCCAATCTGTACCGTTTTCATCATCACTGTCAGCATTTAATACTTTGTGCAAGTAAATTTTCATGTTTTTGGTACATTTGATCATACTGTACAAGTAATGGGGTGAAACAGCCATTTTGAGCCAAATGGCCAAAAATGCAAAAATTCAACATTTCCCTCCCAACTTTGAATGAGTCTCCTTCATAGACCAGATATAGTTTTAAAACCAACACAGCCGAAGGCTGGTCAGCAGGTCCACAGGGCCCACACGGACCGAACCTGGCATAGACCAGACTAGATACGATGCCCTAAATGGTCTCATTTAAAAGATAATTTAGTTTCTGAACTACCCCTCTTGAAACATTTAGGTAAAAGGTGTCACTGTGGTTGTCATGGCAACTTTGCCTTGTGAAAGAGTGAAAAATTTGAAATTTCAACATTTTAGAATCCTCGTTGCCATGGCAACAGAATCCACAGTTTTTCAAAACTTCTTTCTCTAATGAAAAATTCGTATTCCATGATGTCTTGGCTTTAAATTGGTATCAAAATGTCTTTTGTGTGCCATTTGGTCATTAAATAAATGCCATTTAACTAAAAGAAGTAGATGAACTTTAAAACTTTTTACCTATACTTCATGACTTTACCTAGTAGGTGTTTTGGGGAATTTATACGCGAGGTCTATTGGGATACCTACTCTTAGTCAATACTATAAGCCGCACTGGCAATCTGACCCTCGTACTAGCCGCGGCTTCTACGCGAGAATTTACGGTACCCCCAGTATAATGACCCTAAGGATTTTAAAAGTGTGACACACACTTGTTGCTAGGACAATTGGTTGCTTAGCAACAGCTATTGTAACAATGTACTTGCAAGAATGTTGGCTAGAAATAGATTATAATCAATCATGATCTTTCAGATATAACCCATAAACTCATTTTGTTAATTTACTTTTTGGTATGATCAATATCTGCTTAGCTACAGCTTTTCAAACTGTGTATTTGCCTAGTAACCCAAGTTTATCTGGTTGCGAGCCTAATTCCTAGGATCCATAAACCCTGTGGTCACAGTGATTGACTACCATTCCCAGTACCCTGTACTGCCAGAAGTCGCAGGGTACACTCCTGCACTTAAGCTGTTATGTCGACACAAATGAACTACAGATCAAACAGATCTTTATAGCACTGCTGAGGAAACATCTTGAATCTGAAGGATGCCAGACATGCCAAGCAGAAGCAGATGCTGACCTTCTGATTGTGCAAAACTGCCATAGTTGCAGTAGAGGGAACAACAGAGATGACACAGATTTACCTGTACTACTGTGTTATCACTCAAAAAATACAACTACAAACCTGTACTTCTGACCAGAGTCCCGGTATGGGGCAAAGAAATCAACAAGGTGTTTGCACATTGCTCAACTAAAAGCAATGGTTGGCCCCCAAGTATATGACAAGATATTGTTTTTACATGCTGTTCTGGGATGTGACATGACATGAGGAATATATGGACTGGGGAAAGGAGGAGCATTGAAAATTATAACTTCCAGTGCTGCATTCAGGAAACATGCCACAGTTGTCAGTAACCCCCAGAGTACAACAGCAGATATTACAGCAGCAGGTGAAGCTGCTCTGATAGGGTTGTCCAAAGGTCGCACAACTGACAATCTCAATGCTCTGAGGTTGCAACGGTTCCATCAAAGGGTCAGCACTAGCAAAGCATTTATTGATCCTGAGGTGCTTTCCCCCTGCAGCAGCTGCAGCAATATCTCACAGCCTTCGGGTGTATCTGCAAGTGCAGCAATAGATGGGACAAAACATGAAACCAGAGGATTAGGGCTGGTATGTGCAGGGTACAGAGTATCTCCCAGGGTTGACCGATAGCGACGCTGCTCCAACTGAGCTTTTTGAACTTGTCAGATGTAACTGCAAGCTATGTTGCTAGGCAAATACACAGTATGACAAATGGTTGCTAAGCAAATATTGCTCATAGAAATAAATCAAACAAAATGAGTTTATGTGTTATATCTAGGGGTGAAGGAATGAATATAATCTATGTCTAGGCAATATCCATGCAAATACATTCTTCTGGGTCATTATACTGGGGGTAGATGCAATCAGAATCGACCTAAGAACCGGGCAAACCTATGTTGCTAGGTAAATAAACATTAACCACCGGCCATAGCAACAAACAAAATTAATGAGACCAGAAAATTCCCAATCCAAGATTTAGGTGGGGTAGGAATGATTGTAATCTATCTCTGGTGATTATCAATGATATGTCAGATGAATTCCTAATTTCTTTTTGAAGCATATTAAAGATATCCCCAAAAGTCTTGGAGAACAAGATATTGTGCTAATATGGTGCACCCCACCAGCCTTTACGTAATGCCCCCTAAGAATTCCGTAGGGAAGGCTAGGGAATTATCTCATTGGTTAATAATTCATCACGACACACACATATAGGCCTACATAGCATTACTTCCAGTATCCTACCCATGATGTATAGAGTGAATTGTGAGTGACAAAATACCACGTAATGGTCACGTGGGAGTGTAGTAGAACCCAGGAGAGGGGAGTAGTATTGTATGTATCGGAACGGGACTATAGTTAAGTACTGTTTATTACTCAATCGACCTGCAGCCAATCAGAGGCCTCCCTTTTGGCGGGAAATTCAAAAGCAGCCAATGAGAGGCCTCCCTTTTGGCGGGAAATTCAAATAGGTCACGTGACCGGAAGTGACCTACTTCCGGTCACGTGACCTTTGGGCGGGAAATTCAAATAGGTCACGTGACCGGAAGTGACCTACTTAAGAGGGTCACGTGACCACCATGTTGGCGGGAAATTCAAATAGGTCACGTGACGGGAAGTGACCTACTTAAGGGGGTCACGTGACTACTAGGTTGGCTTTTCAAAATAAGTCACTTGAGATTTTGATGGATAAATAAATTTAAAAAAAGAAAAAAAAAGCAAGCTGAAAAAAGCTTGCTAAAAAATAATTTAAAAATGTGGCTCTTTTTTTCTAGGGGGAGAGGGGCACTCTGGGGGGCACTCTTTAAGATGCATGGGGGGGGGAGGGGGGGGAGGGGGGGAGAGGGGGGGGAGGGGAGGGGTAGGGTTTTTTAAGAGTGAGACTCGCTTCTCTGCCCTCTCTAAAAGAGAGGGCAGAGAGGCGAGTCTACTTACTATGAAAGGTATCATGATCGCGTTTATGATGATGTGCATCTCTTGCTGGCTAGACTTTCAAGCAAATTTGCCAAAGTCTAGCCCGTTATTGAATGTCCGGCCTAGCCTGACCCATCTATTATAGTCTAGCAGCGCCTGACCTTTGTATGAGAGTAGTATTGGCGACATTGGCTGACTCTGATATTTACCTGTGTGTACGGAGAGAGGAGAGGGTTCACAGCCACAGCTCTCTTAAGGCAAAGCTTGCGCTTATAGAGCGCTACTAGTGGAGGTCTGGATAAGAAAGCTATGGCGGTTGTCTTCAAAAAAAATAAAAAATAGTCATGGCGCATGTCGATGTCGCTTAATTATGCTCATATCTCATGTCGATTTTAAGAATTGCTCATGTCACCTGTCACTATGTTTTTCAAGCTTCATGTCAAATGTCACTAGACCTCATGTCGAATGTCGATTCTAAGAAACAGATATGTCACCATCTCGAATTTAGCGGTCCACATTGCCGCTGCTGCTGCTGCTGCTGCTGCTGCTGCTGTTGCTGCTGCTGATTTGCTGTTGCTGCTGCTGTCGGTGCTGCTGCTTGTGCTGCTCGTGCAGCTGCTGCAGCTGCTGACAGCTGCTGCTGCTTGTACTGCTCGTGCAGCTGCTGCAGTTGCTGACGATGTCACGGATGCTGTTGACAGATGCTGCTGCTTGTGCTACTCGTGCAGCTGCTGCTGCTGCTGCTGCTGCTGCTGCTGACGATGTCACGGATGCTGCTGACAGATGCTGCTGCTTGTGCTGCTTGTGCAGCTGCTGCAGCAGCTGCTGCTTGTGCTGATCGTGCTGCTGCTGCAGCAGCTGCTGCTGACAGATGCTGCTGCTTGTGCTGCACGAGACTGAGTAGCCGCTATTACTAATGCCACTAATACTAGTATGAGAAAATACATTTAGTCAGTCGACTAAATCAAGGATGTTTTCTGACTTCAGTGGATCGTTTAGCCATCGGCCACAGGCAAAACTTGAAACCATTTTATACATGGGACAATTGGCAGAGTCGAAACATGTTGGTACGACGGGGTCGATCATGTTCATCATCAGTTCAGGCAAAGGAAGTGTGTCGACAGCCCGCGAAAACTTCATGTCCGGATGTTTCAACACAACACTTTTTATCACACTCACACAGCTGCTTTGAAGAGTGAATCCTTGACCAAACTTGAGCTTTTCCAACACAGCTTTGGCCTCCTTCTGTGCAGTAAGGGATCTCTCTTTCGGGGTCATCGCAGTGCTGGCTAGCATGTCCTCAAAGTCTTTAACATAATGTTCCAACGGGCTACAAATGATGTACTCCAGATCATCGTCCGCATATGTCGTCTCCTCGCACCATACTTCTTTTGTTTCGAATTCCGTCATTTTCTGAACAATCTCCTCGTGAGTGCGTTGCATATATCGAAGCTTCTTCAAAGACCAGATAACTTGTATGCCGAACGCTGAAAAACCTGAAGGAATTTCACCACTACAGTCACACCAACTATACGGAGCTAAGAAAAATAGCTCCAACAAAATTTTCTCCCTCTGTCCAAATGAAACTACTTCCGTTCCGATGAAGTTGAAGCATGCTTCTATCCATTGCTCCTTGGTGACGTCCTTCCAATGTTTCTTTACCTCACATGCATCATAGGGCACTGTTTCTCTTCTTGCTTCTAGTGGGAGTTGCTTTTTCTTTCTTGGACTCATTTGGAGAGTTTCGATGCTCTGTAGCGTCGACACTTCGATAAGAAAAGAAGCTGTAAAGGTAGAAATAACCCTCATAACATGCTGAGCGAGCGTGGAGTGGACAATGCTACGATGAGTGAGAGCAGCGTTTCACTCCTTATGTACCCTGTCCTAGATAATCCTCTTAAACAGCTGAAAAGACTCTCTCAGTACAGAGTCTCTACTCAATTAAGTGATCTGTTAAGTAAGTTTTCACATGCTACTTGACTACTGCAGGAGGGTTTAGACTTAAGCAGCTTAGTGCACACCTGTCTTCCTTTTTCACTAGTATTTACCCCTTGACTAGAAGCGACGACGTCACATGCTTTTAATGAGGTGATCAGCTGTGACTGGCGGCGGCGGCGGCGGTGGCAGCGACGGTGGTGCTGGTGGTGGTGGTAGTAGACGTTACTGTGGTCAAAGGTGCTATGGTTTTTTTTCCAACAGAAATCAGAGCTTTTATACAGAGGGAGTTTAATCCTATTTCCAACAGCACCCCAGCTGTCCAGCAGCCGCTCCGCTCCGTAAGAGCTTCTTAAGAGCTTAGATGACGAGGAGCGTGTCATCATCATCTTTGGTGGCCAGCTGAAAATGGTGTTTTTTCTTTATCCATTAGCCTTACCTCCTACCCCCTACCTGAGGACGACTCTCTCCCCCTTTAGCATTCATTGTAACAAACGTCAGAGGTCAGGTGAAAATCTGATTTTCATGCACAGCCTTAGTCAGCTGTCACTCCTATTGAACTAGCTAGCCGCCGCCGACCTGTCTACTCACCCCAGCTGTCCAGCAGCCGCTCCGCTCCGTGAGAGCTTCTTAAGAGCTTAGATGCCGAGGGGTATGTCATCGCCGTCTGTGGTGGCCAGCTGAAAATGGTGTTTTTTTTTCCTTAGCCATTAGCCTTACCTCCTACCCCCTACCTGAGGACAACTCTCTCCCCCTTTGGCATTCATTGTAACAAACGTCAGAGGTCAGGTGAAAATCGGATTTTCATGCACAGCCTTAGTCAGCTGTCACCCCTATTGAACTAGCCGGCCGCCGCCGGCCAGTCTACTCACCACGGCAGGAGGCGGTGATTTTTTTTGTTTTACACTTAAGTCGCTCACCACATGCACACGACTCTACTCACAGACAGACACTCCCGTCTTAGGGGGTCCTGCTTCACACTACACGCCTCCTGTAGTTTTTTGTATACACACTCTAAGCTCATGACTGCTTAATCCTTTATACAGCTAATGCGCGTTGAATTAGTACAGTCGGTACACCGCCCGCTCATGGCAGTCCATCTCTCAAAAAAAAGAGGGAGGGGGGAAAGAGATCCAGCTGAAAACGTCATGACTTATGTCTTTTGTTTCTCTTTGGGAATGTCCGCCGGTCAGCTGGCGGCAGCAACTGCTTAATCCTTTATACAGCTAACTCACGTTGAATTGCTGAACAAGGTAGTAAGTAGCTTAGCTCGTGTCAGTCGATCTCTCAAAGGGGAGGGGGAAAGGGGTCCAGCTGAAAACGTCATGCCTTATGACTTTTTGTTTCTCTTTGTGAATGGTCACCGGTCAGCCGGCGGGCAGCTGAAGAGAGCTGTAAGTAGCTTAGCTCTAGAAGCGAGAAGGAGTATATAAGAGGCCTGGAAACACCCGTTCAATCACTCAGTCTTTTGCTGCTCTCTACAAGCACCACCATGAGCAAAACACAACAACTACTGTCGTCCAAGGATCTAATCGAGTTCAAGAACAAGAAGAATACGCAGAACGGTGATCGTTTACTGTCAGCGTCTCCTCTTGCTACTGAAATTGAGACTACCGCTGCAACCGCTTGGGCTTATCACCCTCCCGCTGTAGCGAGCGCACACAGCAGTAGTAGCGACGTTGTTACACTCGCGACGGTTGTTGCTGCTGAGCACACTGCTGCCGCTACTGCTGCGCTTGCTGCGGCTGCTAGTGATCCTCGTGCTGCTAGTGCTGCTGCTACTGCTGCTGCTGCTGCTGTTGCTGCTGCCGCGCCTGTTACTGCTGTGCCTGCTGCTGCTGCTGCTGCTGCTGCTGCTACGCCTGTTACTGCTGCGCTTGCTGAGGCGGCTGTGCCTGCTGCTGCTGTGCTTGCTACTGCTGCGCCTGCTACTGCTGCACTTGCTAGCGCTGCGCTTGCTCCTGCTGCTACTGCTGCTGCTGCTGCTGCTGCTGCTGCTACTACTGCTGCTGCTGCTACACCTCTTGCTGCGACTACCGCTACTAGTACTGACACGCAGTACGTTGCACAGAACTTCTCCACCGCTTCATCAACCGACGCCATCAACGCTGCTCGCGCTGAGACTTACAGCTATTCGGACACTCAGCCTCAGCAGCGCGTAGTAGACATACATGTCCTAAAGCAACAGGGTGAAACAGAGAACGACGCTGACGACGAGGCGTACGAGGAACCCGAAGGGTCACGGGCGCACAGTCCGTTTTTCGACCTCATTTCCACTGGTAGTGCGTCCGGTCCGTGTCGCCTGCCCTCACCAATACCTTACGAAGTCATGTGGTTGCCCTGTTCCGACAACGAGTCGTCTGATACCAGCGCAGACGCTGCTCCTGTTATTGGTTCTGCTGCAGCGGTACCTGTATCATCATACTTCAAAGCAGAGCCGTTAGGATACTTGTCAGACGCTATGCTACTGAAAATAAGCGGTAAGTTGCCGACATCAGATTACATACGGTTAGGTTCATTCCTTGAAGTGAACTTGAAGGATATGGGATATCTCAGTTGTGAGACAAGTGTCATAACTCAAGCTAGAGAAATGTTCACTACTTGGTACCAGAAAAGTTGTACTAGTAGGTGGAAGGACCTAGCCACCGCCTTGGAAGAATCTTACCGTATGGACCTCATCAAATTCTCACGTGAGTACATGGACAAGCATGACATGTGGGATGGCTTAGAGAGTGGAGACATGGAGTGGAAAGTGCAGAAATATTTCTCTCTTTTAGCTGAGCTCTGCCCTAGAGACTGGAAGACCATAGGGATCTACTTAGGGTTGACTTCTCATGAAGTAACTTCCATCTCTCAACCTGTGCCTTCTGACAGGACTGTGAAGAACCCTGTGTATGAAGTGCTGAAAGCTTGGAAGTACAACGAGACGTCTGAGCCTATGGCTCTGATGAAAGTGTTGGAAGACTACATGGGACGCGGCGACGTCGCAATGTATGTTCAAGGGTTGTATGCAGCTGTACCCAAAGAAATAAAAGTGAGCTGTGACACTCCAGTGTTGACGACTCTCGTCTGATCCCTGCAGTAAGATGGACATCTGTTGAAATCGATCCTACACTACAGACGTCTTTCACTATGCTAATAGCATCGTGTGGTAAGAGGCGTCTAGTATTCGAAGTGATAAACAACGTTTATTTTTTTAATATTTGGTAAATAAGTGAAAAAACAAAAAAAAGAAAAACATGCCGCAGGACGTTTGCGAAAAGTGTTTCAAAATTTTTAAAAGACCGTACAATCACGAGTGACCCGTAGAAAAATTAAGAACGATACCTAAGTTTTGCCCTCTATGCAGCGATGTCGGCTAGCGTCGCATACGACTTTCCGGGGTAGGAGGGGCAGCGTACGTCAGAGAATCCGACGCAGATTCCGACCCCTTGTTAGACCGAGTTTAAAAATCACATAAACGAGAACGTCAAAGTCATCGAGAAAGCTGTGCTAGAAGTTTACCGACCAACCTTAGCGAAGTTACATGTAGCGATAGGTGAAGCTCTCCTGCTAGAGGAAGCGACATTCACCCCTTCTCCAGGCGGCTTCGCTGCAGCTCACACCAGACAACCGTTAGTTCAACTGAAGAAGCGGCTTCTGAGATACATCCGTCAAGCTCCAGTCGTACGCTTCAACTCGGAGAGTTACGACTTGAACCTGATCAAAAAATACGCCTTCACTCGTTATTTGCCTCCGGAGACCGAAGAAACCAACAATTCAGCGTCATAAAGAGAAGCAATCAATAGTTGACGTAGTAGTCAACTTTTTTAGCACTTGGTTACAGCTACGCGAATTATTTGCGAGCTTTCACTACAAACGAAGAGAAAGGTTGCTTTACTTACGAATGGATGACGTATACCAAGAAACTAGTAAACAAAAAACCCCTGCCACCGAGATCGACTTTTTGACAGCGACCTGACGGGCGTCAAAATGGCCGAAATCCGACTACGTCACATGTCAGAAAGTTTAGTATGACAAGAAGAAGCAAACTATGACAGATTACTCGATCCACTACAACAACGAAGACGTCAAATCTTTCATAGAAGCTTTTTGAAAGTAGCTTTTTTCTAACAGACACGTGTGTGAACTAAGCTGCTTAAGTCTAAACCCACCTGCGGTAGAAGCTCTGTACTTAGAGAGTCTTTTCAGCCGTTTAAGAGGCTTATCTAGGACAGGGTACATAAGGAGTGAAACACCCCTGTCACCAGTCACACTTTCTCCACCCGCCCTTCATCTTCGTAGCATCGTCCACTCTACGCTCGCTCAGCACGTTACGATGGTTAGTTCTGCTATTTTCTTTGTTTATGAAAGTGTTGACGCTACAGAGCATCGAAACCCTCTCGAAATGAGTCCAAGAAAGAAAAAGCAACTCCCAGTTGAAGCAAGAAGAGAAACGGTGCCCTATGATGCCTGTGAGGTAAAGAAACATTGGAAGGACGTCACCAAGGAGCAATGGATAGAAGCATGCTTCAACTTCATCGGAACAGTAGTTTCATTTGGACAGAGGGAGAAGATTTTGTTGGAGCTATTTTTCTTAGCTCCGTATACTTGGCCTGACTGTGGTGAAATTCCTTCAAGTTTGTCAGTCTTCGCCATACAAGTTATCAACTCCTTGAAGGAGCTTCGATATATGCAAGGCACTCAGGAGGAGATTGTCAAGAAAATGACGGAATTCGAAACAGGCGAAGACACAATATGGTGCGAGGAGACGACATATGCGGACGATGATCTGGAGTCCATCATTTGTAGTCCGTTGGAACATTATGTTAAAGACTTTGAGGACATGCTAGACAGCACTGAGATGAACCCGAAAGAGAGATCCCTTACTGCACAGAAAGAGGCCAAAGCTGTGTTGGAAAAGCACAAGTTTGGTCAAGGATTCACTCTTCAAAGCAGCTGTGTGAGTGTGATAAAAAGTCTTGTGTTGAAACATTCAGACATGAAGTTTTCGCGTGCTGTCGACACACTTCCTTTGCCTGAACTGATGATGAACATAATCGACCCTATGGTACCAACACGTTTCGAGTCTGCCAATTGTCCCATGTATAAAATGGTTTCAAGTTTTGCCCGTGGCCGATGGCTAAACGATCCACTGAAGTCAGAAAACCTCCTTGATTTAATCAATTGACTAAATGTATTTTCTCATACTAGTATTAGTAGCATTAGTAATAGCGGCTACTCAGTCTCGTGCAGCACAAGCAGCAGTATCTGTCAGCGGCATCCGTGACATCGTCAGCAGCAGCAGCAGCAGCAGCTGCACAAGCAAAAGACAAACACCGTAGTCTCCTCATCCAGACCTCCGCTAGTAGCGCTCTATAAGCGCAAGCAGTGGCTGTGAACCCCCTCCTCCCGCCGTACACACGGGTAAATATCAGAGTCGGCCAATGTCGCCAATACTACTCTCATACAAGGGTCAGGCGCTGCTGACCTATAATAGTGAGTCAAGGACTATTCTACTGAGGGTCAGGCTACGCCGGAAATTCAATAACAAGCTGGACTTTGGCAAATTTGCTTGAAAGTCTGGCCAGCAAGAGTCCGGCATACTCTCCCAAGAGTTCAGCATTGCCAGACTATGGCATGAGGATCCCGCATGGTCAGACTTTCAAAAGCAAGTTTGCCAAACTCCAGCTTTTTATTGAATGTCCTGCGTAGCCTGACCCTCACTAGAATAGCCCTTGACCCGTCTATTATAGGCCGGCCGTGCCTGACCTTTGTCTGAAGGTAGAATTAGCGCTATTGGGTGCCTCTGATGTTTGCCTGTGTGTAGTCAAACCTCGCCTGAGAGAGACATACTTCAGAAAGAAAAGAAAAAGCGGCGTGAGAAGGTGACGGGATCCCAAGTGTCAACCCTAAGACTTACATTTGCTACGATCAAATCAGCGGAACCGGTGAAAGAAAATCTTAAAAAAAAGTGTACAGAAGTAGTCGTCTTCTTAAATGTTTTCGAAAACGAAAAACTCTCCTTGCGGTAAATATAAATTTCAAAAGTGGTACGAACCAAAAATGGCCACTTACACCATAGAGAAAGATGACGTGCGCTACTTGTATTATAAGCGTCGCGTGCATTCTGACGGTGTGACAACGAGTCCTTTAAAATATGAAAAAAGTGTGTTATTGATTGATTGAGCGCATCTTTTCAAAAATAGAGTGTTATTAGAATTGAAAAAAAGAAAATAAAAAAATAAAATAAAATTATTGTTGTGTTTATTTTCATACGTCTTCTTTTATTAGTAAGTAAAACAATTATAACAATTAACTAGCGTGTCCTCTTAAAGTGACACTTCCTCCGGTCGCTGCTGAATCGTCTAATTAAGGTATGTGTCGTCGTCACTTCTAGTCACGTGACTCATCAGGTCACTTCCGGTCGCGTGATCCTAAAATCGATCACTTCCTAAACAAAATTAAATTAAGAGACACATTTCTTCATGACCCAACCAATCAGAGGTCTCCATTTGACCAGAAGTAGGCCCCTCATTTGCATAAATGGGTCACTTCCGGTGTACCAGCCAATCAGAAGCCTCTAACTAAGTCAAGGTCGCTTGACGGCACTTCCGGTATGCCCTTATATGTACATGTGAAGGTCACATGACGTCACTTCCGGTATGCCCTTATATGGGTGTGTGACGTCACATGACGTCACTTCCGGTATGCCCTTATATGGGCGTGTGACATCACTTCCGGGCAAATGGAAGCCTCTGATTGGCTGAGTCATGACCTTGACCTCTAACTAGGTCAAGGTCACGTGACGTCACTTCCGGTATGCCCTTATATGGGCATGTGACGTCACTTCCGGTCAAATGGAGGCCTCTGATTGGCTGCATGTCGATTGAGTAATAAACAGTACTTAACTATAGTCCCGTTCCGATACATACTATACTACTGAGGGGGTTTCCAGCCTCGCCTGCTCTGACTCCAAGCTGAGGCCAGTGTTGTCTGGCTCATACATTATTTGCCACGTGGGAAAAATCACAGAATTTCTATGGTATTTGGCATCCATCTTGAATGTGACGACCATATTGTATTGTTTTTAGGTAAATGATAACATGACAGTTTATGTCTGATGTAATGTTATTATGTCTCAGATCTCTAAGTCTGCATTAGATGAACTTTGGCAGAAACAGTTAGTCCCAATCCGTATACTATGAGACCCTTTTCACCCCCCTCTCTGTCTGTCTCTGTCTTTGTCTCTGTCTGTCTCTGTCTCTCTGTCTCTCTCTGTCTGTCTCTGTCTCTGTCTCTGTCTCTGTCTCTCTCTCTCTGTCTGTCTGTCTCTCTCTGTCTCTCTCTCTCTCTCTCTCTCTCTCTCTCTCTCTCTCTCTCTCTCTCTCCCTTTCTCTCCGTTCTCCGCCCCCCTCCGTCTCCGTCTGTCTGTCTCTGTCTGTTGTTGTCTTTCAGCTGTCTGTCTGTCTGTCTTTTACTAGCCTTTACTGTAGCCCCCTCTCCCTATATAGATATTCTGTATAGTAATCAGCATTATTCCAATTATATCTATGTAACAACCTTCGTCGTAGGCCCCTACTTGGGAATGTCTGTCACCATCTGGTAGTTACATTAATCACAATTATGTCTATTTAGTACACACCTATAGTCTGCACACACCGTGAATTCTCATCCCATCACTCTCATTGGTTGTGGGGATACAAAGGCAGTGTCACTGATTAATGATATATACTAGCCCAATTCATGTATTTTCCATCCATTCAATTATTTTGAAGATGTCAGTGGTGTGCATTGTGGGGTACAACATGCATATAATCATTTGAATTCAACATCCTAGTTACCGCTAATATATTGGTAACTTCTAGAGGTTGACGATGATAATATCAGTACATATCATAATTGGTATCATTATGATCATTACGATGATACCTAAATCTAAGATTGGCCATACTCTAGATTGGCCAACTGACCGACCACCCTTACGAAAAAAGTGTGTGATGACTTTGTGACATTTGTTTTGCAGAACAGGGGCAGGCTCCTATCACATTGGTTGGTCTAGACACAGTTACAATTTCTCCTAGATTGGTTGCTCGGTAATGTGCACCATTCTCAGTGCCACTTAACCGCCACTTATGACCAATCAAATGTCAAGTATATGTCACTGTGTGTGCGTGGTCATCTACCAAATAGTTGGGTGCGACAGCATAAGAATGAAAGCGTTGTTTAGAAATACAGGTTGTATAAATAATATGGAATTGGTGACATGCGTGTGGAGTGAATGCCGACACATAAGACCCCCGTTTGTGCCAAGGTCAAACGCCACTGACGTGACGCATGTTGCCACTGACTGACCCCTAGCGGCGACATGTGTTACCGGCCAACCACAGGGAATTCCATGCTAGCTGTCGTCCGCCAGATGTGAGAACTCTGCTTTCTGCCTCCCCTGATGGTGATAAAGGCCGGGGAGTGGCATCGACTCAGGTAGGTGTACTCCCAAAGGCGTGGTCAGTCTGTCCACATTGGACTACCTGGTGAGGAGGAAACAACAGCCGAAGCAAGCTGGTGTGTTAACAGAGACCAGTCTGCGTCACAGGAACTGTAAGGCCCCGACAGGATCCTGTAATAACAGGGATGGAACTTCACGGATAGACATTGTTTCTTTAATATCTAATTTACCCTGACTTTATATATCAACCTACATTCCAGATAGTCTGTTGTTCAAATATGGCTTTTTACCATACATATCGCCTTCTGGCCCTGTTGGGGCTGTGCTGTTGGACTACTGCTCTGTCAGCCAATACGCCGGCGGGAGGTCGAGCACCAAGCAGTAAACTGTGTTCTTCTTCGAACTGCGAGCTGCCCCGGTGCTTCTGTGCAGGGCGGCGGGGACCGGGCAACATGCAGACCCACGACATCCCCCAGATGGTGATGCTCACCTTTGACGACGCCGTTAACAAACAGAACATGGACTTCTACCGCTCTATACTCACCAAGGACCGCACCAACCCTAACGGCTGCCCCATCACGGCCACCTTCTTCGTGTCCCACGACTGGACCGACTACAAGATGGTGCGGGAGCTCTATATGGCCGGCCATGAGATCGCTGACCACAGCATCTCCCACCGCCTGCCCCGTGACTGGTGGGGGTCGGCCACCTACCGCGACTGGGAGGAGGAGCTGGACGGACAACGGAAGAACATCGCCTCCAAGTCGGGTGTGCCGCGCTTCGAGGTGCGCGGGGTGCGCGTACCCTTCCTGGAGGTGGGCGGCAACACGCAGTTCGAGCTGATGACGGACAAGGCCTTCCTGTACGACTCGTCCTTCCTCACCGGGCCCTACAACGAACGTGACTGGCGCCTTCCAGCCTGGCCCTACACACTGGATTTTGCACCTGAACTCGAGTATTGTGACAATGCTAACTGCCCGACGGCCAACTTCTCCTCCATTTGGGAGGTTCCCCTCAATAGGTGGCTGGGGTTGGACGGTCAGGCATGTCCCATGGTGGACGCATGTACGACACAGGTACTTAAGGACAAGGCAGACGCCTTGAGGTACCTTTGGAAGAACTTTAACCGGCACTACGGTAAGAACAGGGCGCCCTTCGGCATCAACCTGCACGCTGTGTGGCTGGAGGAAGAGTTTAAACTGGAAGCCCTGGAGGAGTTCATCGACGGAATCCTGGAACTGCACGATGTTTATATGGTGAACATCGCCAACGTGGTAGAATGGATGAAAAAGCCGACAACTCTAGGTGCCATCACACAGTTTGAACCCTGGCTAAACTGTAACGGCAAGAGGCTGCTCGTGCAGCGCCGGAAGCCAACCAAGAGGCCACCCACAAAGTCACGGAAGTCGCGGCCCTCGCCAACAGACAGCGACGAGGAGGCACCGACCAGGCGTAGAACCAAGGAGGTCCGCGACGACTACAGTGAAGAAGATGTTAGTACAGACTCCTCCCATCCTGCACCACCAAGGAAGAAGATCATATACAAGAAGAGAGTGAAAGGTGCAAAGAAGTACAGACGAACCACTACAACCGTCTCACCAGATGATCAGGATATCGGCAAAGGTAGAGGTGAGAAGATGTTGAGGGATGAGGGATCAGTGAAGGACAAGGATATAGAGGAGATGGACGTGACAGATAGCACAGCTTCTGCCGCAGGTCCAGCAGTGAAGGGTAAGCGGCAGAACACCGGCGGCAAAGGTGGAAAGGGAGGTCGAGCTGGCACACAGACAGGAGAGAACACCCCCACACGGTCTGGGGGCAGCACCACCATGGTGCCGTCTCCTCTAGCCTCTATGCTGCTTACTATAGGTCTGGTCAAGTATGTCTTGTAGTGACTCAAGTCTATACTTAATGTCTTAACTACTAATACTCTGTGTACAAGATAACTTACAGCAAAGCTTGACACATTTTAAATGACCATGATTCACCTGAAGAAGTGCAAATGCACATAAAGTTATACTTCAGTTATAGCTATTTAATATAAATATTTCATGGCCATGTAGACCATATAATAATACTCATTAATAGCACTGTGTCCACTTGACGACAAGAGAAGTGAAAGTTTCCAGCTGTTTGTCGTCCAATAATTTGTGTATAATTGGGGATAAATTCCCCAGCCAGTAAACTAAAAACGTTATACAACATTTTATTGTAAATGTAATTGAAATATTTATTGGCTGACAGATCTGCAAGTACGTTGAGTTTTTCATCAGTTAGCCAAGAGATAAAGAAGACAGTATAACGTTATATAACGTTTCTCTAAGGCTTCTTACTATGCCATAACGTTATATAAAGTTTTAAAACGTTATTTTGACGTGAAATAACCTTGTCTTTTGTAAGCTGGGCATTGGTCTTCCACTTTTACTCTATGATTATGGTATGTCCACTTGGTGTGATATATTTCCCCATTCTTCCCTTATAATATGTCATTGAACGAGGTATTCTAATATACAAAAAGCCTATCATTCACTTTCTGTACAAGGAATCAAATATTTTAGATATTTATAAGCAGACTTTTGATGCTGACTTTTGGTGCCCCTACGTAGCCAAAGGTTAAGTCAGATAAGCCCCGGGTAACTGAGCTATGTAATATTTAATAACAATGGTAGCGTGACTGGTGTCCTATGAGGGCTATGTGGACATACACGCAGTTACTCGTGGGGTATCTCTTACGTATATCATTTATTCAATATCATTTAAACATGCAGATTTAATATACAATGTGTGTAACCCAGATACATGTCACTTATAAAAACGTGAAACCCTTTATTCTTATGTAAAGCTGTAGATACTGTAATGATGTCGTTATGAGCGATGGAAACGTGTCGTACATATTGATCGGGAGCACTGTAAATACCGGTAGTAAGATTAGATACACAGTAGAATCTACTGCAGTTTTAACGCATCTACTGTGTACCTACAATACACTGTATCAATAGATTCTATTCTATAAATCTACAAAAGAGATGCAACCAACTACCTATTTACAGTCAGTGATATAGCATTGCTTCAGTACACATATACGTATCTGATGTCTTGAGAACAATCAGGATACTTAGGGAGTCATTTATTGACAGCTGGGGGACGAGGGCACTTGGTGGATATGGGAGGGTCATAGGTCAATTTAAGTACTTGCGACCACGTATCATTCCACCGGCGTATGCAATAATGATATTCAAAATAAAATAAAAAGGGGGCGGTACTGATTTCAGAAAATCAGAACTTAGTGGGAGAGGGGGTCAAGATTACTTTCAACTGATTGGTTTGTGGGCCAAGCCACCCCCTTCCCCCTCCCAGCTAGTAATAAATGACTCTTAAATCAACCAAGCATACAACACGGTATACACGGAGAAAGTATACGTATAGAAAGACGGTCTGAATCTCGCCATGCATGTTTTTTTTTATGGCCTGTACTTAACTATAGAGGACCTTTAATCAGATGCCTCAATTTGAGCATTTCAAGTTTTCTTTAGCTTGGTCACAATTACCCCTGATGATGACATAACTCCGTTTCAGTTTTCACTGTAGTTTTCACTTAATACTTATAATTGCATAATAAACAATTGACAAATGGTTAGATATGCTGATGGGGTATTCATCTTAACGTTGTAATTACCTAAGAAGTATAAATCTTTATGGAAACGGATCTAAGATATTCCTTTTTATTTACAACTGAAGGGGATCAGTATTGTACTTTGTATCAAACAAATGTACATTTATATCGGACTATTCCTTTATTATCGTTTATATATGCCTCATCAAAACAGACAGTGTTCCCTGGTGTAGCAGTTATTACTGGACATCGATTCTCTGTCTCTTTGTAGCTCTATAGTGATCGATGCCCAGTTTTATACTTCAGACCAGTGGCTCATTTTGGCTGTTTTTCGCCTCACAGATTGCTCCTAGCGCAAAATCCTGACTAGGTGTCAATATATTCTCTATGCCAATGTGTAATATGAGGGTAGAAAACAGTGGAACCTCAGTTAGAAAAAATCCTACTGAACAGTTTTTGAGAAAATTAGGGTTTTGTTGCCCTTTTTTGCTGTTTTTAGTACATTTCCTACATAACCCGTGAACGCCAGCATTTCTCAATTTTCAGGTATTTAGAATTAGAATTTGACATTTTTTTATTCGCAGTAGGATTCCTGAATACCGAGCCATTCTAGAAAAGCTATTCTTTGGAAAAAATACTTAGTATTTCTTGAGGATTTTCGTTGCACAAATTTAGGTTGTAATATAAAAACTGCATTGTCATCCAATCAAAGTGTTTATGCACTGTTGAGGGTCACCCCCTCCCACCCTCTTCACTGTGCATTGAAGGAGAACAGGCAGGGGAGGTACACGTGTCTGTATATAGCTGTTGACCTGGGTGCTGGGTGCATTTTTAATTTATGGGGTGCCAACTGTTCATGAAAGAAAATTCAAATAGATTTTTTTTTTTTTAGTATCAGATTAATGCAACTACAAGTCGTGACAGCACTTAAAGCATTCTATTTGCATTAATATGAATGGTGGCCACCTTATGGGGTGCCAAATATTCATGAAAGAAAAATTGATAAGAATTTGTTTTTTATTAGCATTAAATTGATGCAACTACAATTCGAGATTGCATTTCAAGCATCGGGGCATTCAATGAATGGTAGTCATCTTAAATATATGGGGTGCCAACTGTTCATAAATAAAAAAAAGAATAGAATTAGTTTTTTTATTAGTATCAGATTAATGCAACTACAATTTGTGATTGCACTTAAAGCATTGTGGCATGCAATGACTGGTAGTCACCTTGAATGTATGGGGTGCCAACTGTTCATGAAAGAAAAAAAAGAAAGTTTTTTTTTTAAGAATCAAATTAATGCAACAGCAACTCAAGATTGCATTTAAGCATTATGGCATTCAATGATTGGTGGCCATCTTGAACCTATGGGGTGCCAACTCTTCATGAAAAAAACAACTAAATTGGATGTTTTTAACAGTTTAAAATTAATGCAACTACATTTCAAGATTGCATTTAAAGCATTGTGGCATTCAATGAATGGTGGCCATCCTAAACCTATGGGGTGCCAACTGTGTTTGAAAAAGGTATCAAATAGAAATGTTCTTATATAGATATCAAATTAATGCAACTACAATTCTTCATTGCACTGAAAGCATTGTGGCATTTAGTAAATGGTAGCCATCTTGAATGGGTTGAATGAAGGAAAAATCAAATAGGATTTGTTTTTTTGATTGTATCAAATTAATGCAACTACAAGTCAAGATTGCATTTCAAGCATTGGGACATTCAATAAGTGATAGCCACTTGAATCTATGGGATGCCAACTGTTCATGAAAGAAAAATAGAATAGATTTTTTTTATTAGTATCAAACTACTGCAACTGCAATTCGAGATTACATTGAAAGCATGGTGGCATTCAATCAATGGTTGCAATCTTGAATTTCGAAATGAACATACACACAGACATATAGGCATGAACATAGTGTTCTCCTTCATATAGATATTCATGGATTTCTACTTCTAATAAATATAGCTTTCTGTTACATGGATGTCGATGTCCAGTTTTAGATATATATCCATATAGTGCATTGGAGTGCTATAATGTTGGACTGCTGTATATTTTACTGGTTGAAATTGTATCACATGTTTCTCAGTGCTATATCTTCTTTGTTATTATTTCCATGCTAATATAATTCAGACCGTCCCGGACCCCTGAGTGGAAGAATTTATAAACAGTCACTCATTATTCTCTCAAAAGAATTTAGGTTTGTATCGTTAGCTATATGGCGTTACTAAACGTCCGTCCTGTGAAAGAAATGCATGCCAAACAGTTATAAATCTGTTTTATCCAATAGACTTGGGACCAGCATACCATGACCCTTACGGCCAGCTGTGGTAGGTGGGAGGATGTGATGGGAGGTTCCCGGCCCTCCCCCACACAGGGCATTCCTCCACGGTGCACACAACAGCTGCCACACAGCATGTTAAGCCACACTTAATGAAAACTGTGTTTCAGGTTACATGGTCCGAAATATTTGCATTGCATCTAGGGTGTAAAGCAGATGAATGATACCTGTGTATACTACTGTAGTCGTTTTAAGCAATGTTAAATGGCGTTATGCATTCACTCATGTATCAAATAACGCATTCTGCAATTAAACTATTATTATATGAAAGGTTGTTATGCTTGCTCTATGTTAATCACTGGATGTCTTCTTCATTATCACATATTGATTGCCTCTAGATATTGATAGCATATATATATATATATATATATATATATATATATATATATATATATATATATATATATATATATATATATATATATATATCCCAGTGAACAAAGAACGTTTTTTAACGTTTTGAAACGTTACAAAATACAACGTTATTTTACATTAGATGTAAAACGTTATTTAACATTGCTGTATGGTTCACCAAAAACGTTTTAATTCACAACGTTATATAACGTTATTTAACGTCAATATGACTATGGTTTATCACGGAAATGATGAAAACCAATATAGCCAACTCCCTCCTAAGGACCAGCCCCCTACTACAACCACCTCGCCATTGCACCCACTTTTATGCAATTTCTGCGCAATTTAGATAGGACATTGACCTATCTGAAGGTAGAAATAGCCATTCCACATATAACCAAATTCAAAAAGATTTGACTAGGCTATGGTAATATGGTAATATGGGTGAGGATTGAACTCACAAACTTCTGATCACATATCCTACGCCTTAGACAGAGAGGCCACAGAGCTAGATGGTACCCAGCCCACATTGAATACTATACATATTGCCTGCCTGTGAACAGACACATTACCCTACCCTTTTTTATTTCAAAGCACAAAAAACATAGAAATATTATATTCAATTGTTAAAAACCACTGAATCATGCACGGGACCATTATATGTTAGAAGTGGTACAGTCAACTCCCTCCATTACGACCACCCTAGGGACTATCCAAAAGTGGTCGCAATAGTGAGGTGGTCGCATTAGAGGAAGTAAGCCTCAAATGTTGATGGTAACCATTTTATAGTGTTTTATCTTAGTCTCTCCCCCCCCCCCCGGCCTCACACACTTCCTTCTCCAGGTAGTACGGGTAGGGTGCCTCATCGAAAATTAATTATCTACCTTACACATTATTTGGATAGTAAATCATATATAGGAGATTTGTACTAATGCATTGCAAGAAAAATAATGATGATTTATTCACAGAGAAGTGTGTGAGAGGCTTTGAAATTTGAAGAACGCCCTATATTTTTACCCCTGCTGGTCTATATTTAACCAATAATGTATGAATATCACCGAACGCAGGGTGTGTATACTTGAATAACGAACCGAGGTGCGTAGCACCGAGGTTTGTTATTCATGAATACACACCCTAAGTTCGGTGATATTCATATATTATTAGGTTTATTATACGATATTCCGATTAATATGTCCTTATTTACCTTTAAAACGTCCTAATTTGGCCATTTTGAAAGATTATTGACTGAATATCACTCGTACAGCAGTAGCGCCATGTTGTTTTGACCTCCCACCAACCCTGCTCGCTGATTGGTGGAGCCTGGTGACGTCATATCCTCAATCTCCAACACTGAGTTCAACATAGAATTTGTGAGGGGGCCAGCTTGGGGCTATGTTATATACTAACCAGCGTTTCCCTCCGCATACACCACAGCCGGATAGGCATGGCAGCTAGCGTCTCCGCCTCACACACCAAGGGTACCTGGATCGATCCTGGGTGGAAACGAACCTTTTTCAAAATGCCTATTTCTATGTGAAAAAAAATCCCTAGAATTATTTTAACGAAAGGCTAAGTAAAGTCCAACTTCTACCTTTATAGTAAAAAAGAAATTAGAAAAAAATTTGGATTTTCAAAGAAACTATACCAAAAAATGCCTTTTCTTCTGTAACTCGGTAAATAATGGTCCTACAGGGCTGGAAATCCGCCTGTAGACTCCTTGTTTCGCCACCCACCTCTACCAGCGCCTTCACGGCGTGGTGGTTAGCACATCGGACTTCAAGTCTTGATGTAGCGTGTTCGAGTCTCCATGAATCCTCGGATTTTATGGCTGTCGAGAGTTCCGACAGAATCGTTCTGATATCCGGTAACTCATTACAAATCGTTCTGATATCCAGAATATCAGAACGATTTCACCCCCCCAAGTGTGCGGTATGCACCAATATCAGAACGGGAATATCACCTAAAAAGCACGATGAGTCGTCCGATCGTATAATAAATATATATATCCTACCAGCCCAGTGGCACCCATACTCAAGGTACTGTGAGGGCCTGTACCATAGTGTGTGATCAGCCTGCGTGCAGCCAACGGTACAAGGACAAGAAAATATGTCAAGTTCTAAGGCTATAAGAACAAACAGTCTATATCCTAAATAGATAGTTATTTTACTAATTGGATATAGCATTCATTGCCGTTCAGTGGATATGTTTCATACTGGCTGCTATAGACGCTTAGTATTGTTATTTTGGCTTTCACTTGGGTCAATTTCCGGGACAAACTTCAATGGATAGAACATATTTTATGCACTTATTCTATTGTTTTATATTTGTACTAAAGTATGTCTAGTCCCCGGATTTTGAATGACTATATTATAGATGTGTTATAACACATGAAAACCTAATTTTTATCATAATTTCTAAACTATTCATCATAGAGAGGGCGGGGATAGCCCAGGGTATACCCCTGTATGTATAGAACAATCCCATATGTTTTATTCTAGTGTGAGATCAATAGTAACCCCCGGATATAGCAGAGACTGACATGTTCAGGATCCCGTCCTACTGTATAGGGTGGTGCCATGGCCCGCCCATACCCACAGTGGTAGCGCTGGGGACATGCACTGCTGACTGAATGAGACTCCCTAGTACGGGTATCAAAGGGGCAGGAAATTTCTGGATGAGGGAGGGGTAGGGAGGGAGTAAGATGTATGGGAGATGAGCGACTCCTGTCACTCTGTAGTCGCATTGTCACACCTAGCTGTTGCCACACCTTTACCCACTGCCCGCCCTCCGTCCTTAAAGGCTACATCAGGGGAGAAGACCTGTACCCCTTCATCCCCCACCTCCCCTCCGCAATGTGGCATGCCCTTTTGATGTCTGCCCTACCCACAGGAGGAGGTGGGATTGGGGGGAGGGGCAAATTTCTTGCACACAAGTCAGGTGAGCGACCCTACCTATGCAGGTGAGAGGGGCAGAAGCCCCCCCCCCCCACACACACACACACACATACACACATGTCCAGTGGTCGGAGTGGGGAGGGGCAAAAGTTCCCTTACTCAACTGCTTAGTGGTCACAATAGAGGAAGCAAAGCATGATTTGGGACTGACAATTTGGTGGTCGCAGGGTGAGGTGGTCACAATAGAGGGGTGGTCGCATTCAAGGGAGCTTTTTACATTAAAAAAGGGGGAAAATGGATGGGACTTTCCAAATGTGGTCGCAATGATGGGGTGGTCGCACTGGAGAGGTGGTCATTAAGTGAGAGTTGACTGTACTATCAATTCAGAAATCTGAAGAAAGTTTTAGGAGAGCTTAGAAAGAATGATAATACCTTCATTACCATTATTCAGAAAATAAATGATTTCCTGGTTTAATCTTAGAGAAGAACCAAGGTGCGTCTGGATGATACCTATAAGTGCCAGATGCCATGCCAAGACACCATGGCAGTGTGGTCTAAGCACTGGTACATGAGTCTTGCCCTCACAGGTTCGAATCCTACAAGAAGTCACATTTTCCCAAAATGAATTAACCCTACTAGGACGTTTTCATCACAATTTTATAACGTAAAATTACGTTATAATAACGTTGCACATTATAACGTTTTTCTATAACGTTAATATACGCAAAATTGAGTCAACGAATTTGCGTAAAATAACGTTATTTTCCCGTTTTTTTCAAACGTTTTCCAGCCCTTCAGCGAACGTTTTCCCAACGTTATATAACGTTTTCTTGTTCACTGGGATATATATATATATATATATATATATATAAAGATATATATATATATACATATATATATATATATATATGCTTGTGTTGGCACTTCTATAAATATGGAGCATATCTCATGATGGTAGTAAAAGACAGACTCGCATAATTGATCTCATAATGATGTTCATTTATTTGACATACTCCTCCGCTGGACACCTTATTGTTGGCACCAGCTGGACGACCATCCCGATTATGGCACACATGTACGCCAATAATTATTCAGCAATACGAATCGGTCACATACAGACGCGTGTTTTCGCAAAATCAGTCTGAAGTCGCAAAAATGAATTTCATGATTATGCTGCTATCAGAGGGAGTAGCTCACGAGCTTCAATTTATTTTTTAATTCATCAATATCGCTATATCAAAATTTTAGCAGAGTTTCAAAGTTTAAAAACTTGCCAACATAAGTTATCAGTAATAGAGTCATAAAGATATCTTTATCAATTTATACACAAAAACAGAATAAGAATGTTTTTCTATTGTTTCTGGCTAGTTGAAATGATTCAGATCTGAATATAATATGGTTGGTATTAATGAAAAGAGCAAGTGTGTGCCTTTATGTACATATCAAAAGTTCAGGTGATATTCTTAAGAATAGATATGTGCCAGGTCAGATACCAGTTATATAGCGAATACATTTTGGCATAAATTGTGAGAGCGATGATCGGCCATGATTATCAAATCAACCAGAAATCTCTTTAGCCATTTCTACTTATTTTTTCTTTAATCCTTTAAGATTAGTAAAGGAGACATATTAATCAATCCAACCCCCTTAAAAACTAAAGGTCATGAAAATTGATATGTTTAACCTTTTAACCTGATTATATCTGGTGTAATATGCCCGATTTCCGATTGGTTTTGTGAAAACACATCACATAGATTAATGTAATACATATTTTATGTATAGGTAACACGGGTACAGTGTATCTCTTGTACTCTCTGAAATTGAAATAATTATGGTCCCTGTTTATTCAGATCAGCCGTCCGTCCCTGAAATAAGGGCCCGGAGCCCGGGCCTTATAGCCGTAGTTGATCAGTTCCTATACATTGTTCGACCTGGCCCTGAACAGTACAATTTATGGACGTTGACATGGGTCGAACGGTTACTGACAGCGAGTTCACTGGCTCCAAAAGGCATAACCTGACATCAGCGAGGTTTAGATCACAACGTGTACGTCTACAGAAATGCTTAAAGGATGGGCTAGACTACCGTACTCATTACAAGTAGGCATATATCTAAACCTCTAAATTTGGCGCTGGAATTATCAATGCGTGTAGTAGTACCCTTCATCAAGGCATATAGGATTGAGAATTAGAGAGCCGGTCCTACTTGGAAATTAAATATCAATCATCACTATCTGATCAATATCGAAGTATTACATATACATGGAGCATCATGTCCAATCATGTACACATTTCAAATTAATTGCACTATAATTTTCAATTAGACCATTGGGAGTCTACTTTTTTTTTTGATAAACCTCATTGCCGTGCTTTTCAGTTAAATCATTGGTGTTCAACCCTTACGAATTGATGATAGTAGATCATTATTACTTGTTTGACAAGGTCACCATACTGCTACACCGATGCATGGGATATTCATATTCGTGTAACTACACATACACTACACTTGAACAGTGTGTTAACCTACTAAAGTTTTAAAAGCCAATAGGGGGCCATAAGGCGGGGGAGCACTTATCATAAGAGGTGCGCTTATTACTAGTATCGCAATTACAGTGCATGTTCACTTGATTAATGATTTAAGGACACATGCTGCATTCATGCAGCCCTGGCTAGTTACTCGCCAGGGCTGCATTTATGCACCATAACCGCGGGAAAAAAAGCCCATTTTTAACAACAGGGGGGGTGGTGGGTTTCCGCGCGGAGCGTGTGAAATTTTTTACACCCCCCCAGGTCAAGGGGTCAAAATGTTTTAGCCCCCCCCCCCTTTAGGGTCGGAAAGTGGCTCGCGTGCGGGCCCTTTGAAGCATAGTAACGCGAGGGCTTTTTGGCTCAAAACTGTTTAAATTATTTTGTCCCCCCCCCCCCCCAAGAGGGGTTCAATTTTTTTTTGCCCCCCCCCCCCGGTCAAGGGGTCCAAAAATCTTTTGCCCCCCCCCCCCCTGTTGTTAAAAAATGATCACTCCCTTATGGGGTTTAGAACTACACAATCACATATTTTGACATTTGCCGAAAAGAAAAGACACATTAAACGTGCTAGCTAATGTCAGTTGGTGGCACCCGTTGCCCTTTGGATTGGGTTGTAACTATTCATGTCGCCTGACACATTGTCGTGGCATCGGTGTTATCGAACAGAAATATAATACGTGGCAATTCAATTAGACAACTTGATAAAATTGTTTATCCTTTGGATAACTAGTTTATCAATTTAATAAACTGGTTTTCTAAACCGAATTAATTCAGTAATTTAGCTTGCCGCACCAGTCTTTGGAAAGCTGATCAGTATACTGAAGGAGAGCAGAACAATGAGCACAAAATAAATCAGAAGGAAGAGTCGATCCATGACAGTGGCCATCAGATACCATTCCACAGTCTGGTTGGGCTGGCTTGTGCCACTTGGACTGCTTTCTGCCTTTACACCAGATAGCTCCTCCTTTCCACTGCCGAAGTTCTCGTAGTTGGTTGTTGAGACACATAAAATGCGCCCAAGGCCACCAAGGATCACCTAAAATGTGTGTATAACATTTTATTTTTACTCATCCATACCTACTGAAGGAAACACATATTGAGTATGATTAATGTAAAAGGCAGTTCTCCTTTTAAACAATTTGAGCATTGGCGAAACGGTGACTTGTACGATACCTATAACGCATAATAATATTGCAGAAGGAATTGGTACAAGGGAGTGAGGTAGATTTTTTTGTACTTATATATACCTTTTTGATGATCTCAGGTGGATGACTGTGTGTCCAGCTCCTTTTAGCCAGGTTGGTGACAATAGCAGCCAGGAAGATGGATGCAGCTAGCATGATGTACATGGCCATATAGAACTTATCTGTTGAGACGAATAATAAGCTAGGTTATACTTTCACATGCCACATAATACACAAATTATTGGGGTATTTTTTCTAGAATCAAAACATGATTTATGTTTTCAGAAAATTCAGGAAATGATAGTCATGAAGTATGTTTCATCCATGTTCTTCTTATTTTTTTTGCATATCGGCAATGGACATTTCTATCATGAGAAAACTATTTAAGATCCAGGAAATAATCAAATTGGTGATAAAATGTGACTCCCACTGATACTGTAGTGAAACTTCTGTTTGTACACCCCCTGCTTTTGAACATGAATAATTCGTAATATAATTTAGTCAATACGACTAAATGACTCTACATTACTGGTCATTACATTTACAGGTATGTACAGGTATGATGACCCTCAAACCCTTTGTCCTATAAAGCTAGTCATGGATGAGTGGCTAACCAGTTTGGGTTTTCACTTACCTACTAACGGTACACTTGCATGAATTGGTGGCATTATGTAACTCACATCCAAGAAAAACAACCCATAGCAGATTAGGAGGGCACCACCTGCAAATAAGGTATCCGATGTCAAAAGATCAGCAAACAATATAAAGGAGAAAATAGAAATTGACATTTAGCAAAGGGGATCTGCATGAGATATGTTGAGCGCCTCAAGGGGGTTCATAAAGTATTTCATGTACATTTCTGGGATGGCTGCGGCCCTGAGGGGTTCACTGCAAGGGCACTATACATGTATCAAAATCGGCTTCTACACGGGGCAGGCTTCTACACGGGGGAATACGGTACTTACCTAGGGTCATCTTCTGCGGGTTGCCGGGTGGCAGGATGAAGATGGCGCCCCCTAGCAGGGACAGGATGAATACAGGTCCCACATAGACGTAGGTGAAGTAGGTAGACTGCCGCGTCAGGGTGAAGTAAAACCTCAACGTGATGTAGGAAACGGTGTTGCTGGAGTAGGAGTAAGTCCTCACCCTCCTATTGGCTTTAGAGTCAGTCAGTTTCCATGCTTTATTTGGTGTGAATCCAGACAGGTCAATGTCAGTTGTACGCAATGTGACATTTAACTACAAGAAACACCAGAGACTCAGTTTGAGGGAGAAACATTTGAAGGTTTATGCATGCAGAGTGAAATGACAGTACCCTAAAGTTCCTAAACCTTTTCTCATTCCCATGATAAACCATAGAAGTGATAGCAATGATATACTTACAATCCCCCCTTAGATAAATCCCTGTGGGACTATGCATTGCATTACAATGAAGTGCCTTTTAACCACCACTATAATATACCACTTTATAGACCATTAATATACGGATAAGAGTATATTCCTATATAAGAAACATATATGCAGGTACCATACCTTATTGCCATTATAGCTCCAAGAACCCAGCCTGAGTTCACATGTCTGGACATCAAAAGGGAAGTAGGTGAGGTCCAGCTGACACATGGATGCCGTCCGCACCCTGGGCACGCAGCTAATCGTGCCATCATTATAAACCACCGCTTTTGTTTCTGAGTGGACGGTGTCTTCCTTTCTGGTAATACATGAAAAGGCAAATTAAACATGCATTTGTTTTAGCGAACAGATAGTCTCATGTGTGCCCCATACACTATTTTTGTCTATAAAACATAGACCTATAGTATCTATCAAAGAACATATATGCCAACTGCATGTACATTGTATACGGTTGTAGTACAATGCATAGATGTGCACGTAGTATACGAGTGAACAAATGATGCATGTATCAATGACATTATACAGCTGGTATATAACAGACTTCTCTGGACCATAGTAGTAGTGAACTATATTTAGATAACACAATTATATAATTATATGACTTACGAATTGTAGACTGCAATGTCAGGGTTCCATATGGAGCTGAGGGGCATCCGTACGGATTTGATATCACTAAAGTTAGCAGGATCCCAGGTCAGGTAGGCAGATTGCCATTGCTTCAAATGTAAAATTAACATTCATAAGTAGAATATCTATTTCGAAGAGAGAGATATTCCGCTCTAGCGGGATGCAGTTATTCTACCCTGTGAGACCTTTAGCTGAAGCTGGTTCTCATAGACTATTGAATCAGTTGTATTTGAATATTCTTTAGGTCACCTGTTCAGATTGGGTGAGTGGTTAGGACAATGGCTAATCAATCTGGGGGTCATAAGTTCAAATCCATACAAAGGCTACATGTTATTCCTGGTTGGTTAAAAATAGTAATAGTATCTACAAAAACAACTACAAAACATGACAGATTACACTATAAATATTTATCTTATGTAACGGATCTTTACTGAATTGTATATTACATTGTATCACAATATTTGACCTATCAAAAATACTTTATTTAGACCTGACATTGATTTGAATGTATAGCCTATGAACTGGTAGTCTAGTGTCATAACTGCTCCCCCAATCTGAACAGATGACAGAAGGACCTACAATAGAGGCCTGTAAATGAAAGGTCTATGACCCCTAAAACTCCAAATTTTGGAAATGACAGGAACCAGCTTCAGCTATTAAGCTGGCTGTTATAGTTAGCAGAGGAAAGATCAATGGCATCAAACAAAATGGCGCTGTACAGTGATCATCTTGCTAATGTGGAATATTAAACTTGGTGTCTAGTCATTTAAATATCTTAAGCGATGAATAACGATACAAATAATTATGTCCAATGTCAGGAAACATCGACACGTTGTTGAGTGATTGTTGGGTATTTGGGCTTATTTGGGTTTTAGAGACATGGTACGGAAAATAATAGTGACGAAAGGTTGATAATAAACAAAAAAATGTTTAAAAAATCGGTAATGCCATGTGAACATCCCATGTACATGTGTGGATGTTGAAGATAATATGATAATAATACTTACATAATCTATCCAATGATTTGCATAGAGTGTCTCTGCTTTCTCGTCCTGTGTGAGAGAAAATTATTGTATAGTATATCTGTAGAGTACGCCCAGATGTCAAAGGCATCTTTGTGTATATATTATTCATTTAAAGGATCTGTATGACTAAGACCTATACGATCCTGGGCATATTAACACCCGCATGTTTGCTCTCAATATTATAATGTCCGTATATCAAACCTCTAGGTGGTGTATTTCTAGGAGAAAATAGACTCATGGTGTGTCAATAGACTTCTCACTGATCAGTGAATATCCAGATAACATCCAGACCTATATTAAACACTCACAACAACTCTGGGAAATCCTCCCGGATGAAACATGGCGATCTTTTTAATGATTTCTTGTTGCACATTTTGCCTCATTTCGCTACATTTCGCTTCATTTTGCGGCAGTGTTGCCCTGAGTGTCACCTTGTTTTTGCAGACAGTCAGGGCGACACTGCCGTGAAATGTAGCGAAATGTGTCAGGACAAAATGCCACCTGGTAGTTGTAGCAGGAACTGATTCTCACTTATATAGCTGCCAACCTGCCTACTGTTTCCCCCCACCAGAGACTTGATAAGAGGTATATTATAACAGATCTTCTTTTGAAGAACTTAATGAAGTGATTGATGGAAAATATATACATAGACATTGTATACCCATGCAGGGCCCTAGAGAATGATATACATGTACAGAGTCAGATTAGCTATATTTTGGTGGAGACTAGCCCGATTAGTACTATTAGTTGAGACTTCCACTTTAAACTAGTCACGTACAAGTTCCAAATGCTGGAGACTGAGGCCGAGTTTGAGTAGGACGGCGTCCTGCACCCTCTTGACGGGACGTGCCATGGGGTGTGATGCAGCACTGCTCAGGTAATTCAACAGACGCTCCTCCTCCAGCTCTGAGACTGCAAAGTATGGGTATTAAACGACATTTGAATTAAACCATGCAGGGCTTAGAATATTATATGAGCATAAAAATAAATAGACTTTAATACTAATTGACTATCTACTGCCAACAGACCGTGTGCTATTGTTAAATACATGCATCAGCATTTTACCAACTCTGCATAACAACGGAAGGTTCGTCGCATAGTGGATGGGTGTGGGTGCTAGACGTGAAGTAAAGTGTGAAAGGTGCAATGAACCATAGCCTACAGAGTCAGCACATAGATGCCCTATGGTCATCAATAATTCGTCGCCAGTGCAGGGGCAGCGGAATGTGGATGAAGTTGGGGGCAGCTTAGAGTTAGAAATGGTGGGGGATGCGGGGGGTCATGGGGGGTTGGGGCCGCGTGGGTTGATGCATTAAAAATGGTTTGAAACATGTTATATACTTCATATGACATATTGGCATTTTACATTGATGTGTTCTAAGGGAGTTTTAACTTGTCTTTCAAGAACATTTTAGGAATCTCCCCGCGTAATACGATGGGAGAGAGAGATACAGCTGGGGAATTAGTTAGTGGTAACTAAAATGTGCAATTCACTGAAAAAGGAATCATCTTTTAGGTGAGTTGCCGGATCTCGTAGTCTAAAGCCATCAAATTTCGTCAAGATTTCCGCCATTGGGGCCCAAAATATAAGTTTCCCGAGCTAGTTTCTGAGATAGTTGACTTTGAGTTTGGAGTGATCTGCAATAGTAATCAGCCACATATATGCATCACATAACTTTATGAAGTAATCAACGTTCTCATAAGTCTAATGCTCTTAATCCAGAAACGGTGATTTGAACATGGTCCTCTGCGTACTTTAAAGTCGTTGTGTGAAAAAGGATACAAATGGGGCAGATAATCTCAATGTTGCATATACGTATAGCTTTCAGCAGGCCTACTAACAGTGGAGCATTAGTTTCTCATGAAAATGCCCTAGGTTCAGTCCCCAGTCAAGCCAAATCGAACAGTTTTGACCATATACATATATATGAGCCAACTATAGGCCAGTTCAGATACTTATGCCATCATCACTCCCAGTTAAGATAGACATGCCAAGCTATTGTTAAATGCAAAAATGTGTGCAGGTACAAAAATGTATTACCTGTTTTCTTTGAAGAATTAGAATTACCAAGGTCATCTTAAGGAGTGCAACCAATATACATGCTATGTCTAACACTCGGAGTGACTATCCCTCCCGAGCTGTCACATATTTCTATGCATCTCACACAAATAACTATTTGTACCAAAACTTTCCCAGCAGACTTCCTCTGTGTTTAGCTTGCTATCACCACCTCTATCGATTCCTATAATCGCCTCCTGCTTCTCTTTAAAATAACCCTCTACTCCTGGATTTCACCAGCGATTTAGCATGAAATGGCCCATATATTTTGCAATAACCCTATGTACATTTTAGGTGGAAATGATTAAATTTCAAAGGTGACCAATAACGGGCTTTAGGAGATGATATGACATGTTTTTGGGTCATCACCAGCATGTCATAATGCAATCTGCATGTGACAATTGGATTTTAGTAGAATTAATTAACATTGAGGAGAAAACAAGAAAGATCATTGAACTTTAATACTGTGTATCGGTCACTCAAAGGGTATCTTCCATACAAAGTCGCTCGTTACGAAAGCTCTAGGGGAATTGAACTGGAAGTTATCACAGAAGATATGACTGCTCTGTCAGATATAATATGCCATTTGACATTTTATTCCTCCATGTATTACATACATTACACATGTTGCAATTGACGTGTATACAGAAAGCCTTGTGTGTGTAAAGCCCTTCTGATAATGTGGCAAATCTAAGTCTATGACCGATAATGAACAAGCAGTAGTTATACACATACAAAAATACGCATAGCGAGGGTTGATTTCTCTTAGATGCAATTAGAAAAAAATGCATCATTAGATCCTGGGTGTTTTATGGCACACAGATCTATACTGTAGTATATAGGTACATTGTACTCTAGACCCTGCTACAGGTTTATGTTTCTAAACATGTCTATGCTTATAAGTACTCCATGCTCAAGCGGAAAATAGACTTGCTAAGGCTATACAAACACGATATATATGTCCGGATTTAGGGTCCCGGTTTAGCATCTGAGGCCGAATTTGGCTCCCAATCTCATAGCAAACTGCTTTGATTTTTATTTATTCAACAGTGCAACCTCTAGCTGATTAAACTATAGATACCTATGGTGAAACGTAAATATAAACATATCCCCTCTCCACATGGCAATAAGTAAATATGCCTTTGTCTTTAACTTATCAAACTGTACAGACCTGTATGATCGGATCGTGAGAATTGCCCAAAAAATCTGATAGTGGAGCTTATCAAACATGTTTGATCTCGCAAAGTATACGTTTTACAGCATAAAGTGATTATCATTGAAATCACATTATTATAGCTCAATACGCAAGCAGATAGGGGGATCCACAATTGCTAGGCAATCTTTAGTTGGAGAAGCTTGTAATCTATGGAGTTTTCTTTTACATTTGACCTTTTTCCCAACACCATGCACACATCACCGTGACACTGGTATCATTAGATGGATTAATATCATACTGATACAGGTAGGTCAGATGATAATTTGACCATGTACTTCACTTATTACACGTTTATGAATTCAATTGAGCATCTGATAAAAGATGTGAGGAATTGAATCTACCGTAGTCAAAATCATTGATATCTTGACCAATTATCATTGTCAAAACTCTTGAGATTTGGCAATTGTTACTTGTTGTAGTGGATCAGTATACTGAAGGTGAGCAGAACAGTGAGCACGATGTACACCAGTAGGAACAGTCGATCCACGACAGTCGCGATCAGATACCACTCTCTGATCTCATTGGTTCGGCTTGGTTGAGTGCCGGCAGTCGCACTACCTTCTCCCTTTACATCACAGAGCTCTTCATTTCCGCTTTCAACACTGTCATAGTTGCTTGTGGAGACGCAGAGAATACGCCCAAGGCAACCAAGGATCACCTAAAATATTTGAATAAACTTGATATTACTTTTTGCACATCCTACGCTAAGCATGATTAATTGACTGTTATACTTTTGGTACAATTATTATGATTTTTGAATATTATTTACACGTCTCATTGCCACAACACCAAAATAGGAAATTGCAGAATACCTGACACATAATGATTATTTTTAGAAGAAAATCATCGGACAAGTAATATTTTTACCTTCTTAATGATCTCAGGCGGGTGACTGCCTGATCGCATTCTCTTTACCAGGTTGGTGACAATAGCAGTCAGGAAGATTGATACCGCTAGCATGACGTACATGGCCATGTAGTACTTATCTGTGAAGACAAGGACAATCCAGGGCTATACAGAAAGACCTTTGTCGGGGCAAGATGGTTTTATCAGCCAAATAACCCCATCCCAAAAAAGTTAGTTGCAGTTCCAGCCAGTACCTAGAAAATCACACCTATACTTACACCTCTTTCACCATTGTTCAGTAAATGCCGTCTCACAAGTGCTGTGGCACTTTACTTCTAGATTAGATTGTCCAGAAGTAGGCGCTGTTGACCAGAGACACCCCGATATTAACCTATCAGCATGCCCTCATATAGTTAATTCTATGTCCAACAAATAATCCAACAAAGACATTAATGTTAATGGAAGGGGGTACCAAAGCTTATGACACAGTACTAATTATCTCATTTAAATCAAACGATGAAACCTGTAAGATAAGTCTAATGTACAGAGGGATTGTGTGTTGGAATGCACTATCTGTTAATGTTAGAGACATTGAAGGTTATAAAAAGAAACATGAGAAAGGGTGGCTGTGAAGTAAAACAACATGTAAATTCATTTCAATTGTATATGTTTTTGATATGATCGGGACACCAACATGCATGCTACTATTGCCCTGATTAATTTAATGTTGTACCCTATAGCTATGTAACGCATACATGGTGCTCTCAGGTATATATTATAGAAACAAAATTATATATCGCATTATATGTAGTGAGGTATACCAGCCCCCTGTATCCAGCCCATGTATTTTCCATATATGACACTTGTGATTAATGTTTCCCAGTATGTTTCCAAGGGGAATAAGCTCATTTCAAATAAGCGGTGCTATACACTATCTCAAATCAAATCGAACTATGGACAAACTTCTGAGACAAATGTATATTCTCGCATAGATAAAGTAATCAGTCTTGACTTACGTATCAATGGTGTACTTGAATGGACTGGTGGCATTATAGAGCCCACGTCCAGGAACATCAGGCCATAGCAGATTAGCAGAGCACCACCTGCAGGAAGATATCAACTATCTGTAGGCAGGCTATTGGAAGTTTCAAGCTGTCCTTTATATATATATCAATCAATATAAATAGAGATACTGGTATATCTATATTTATATCTATATTTGTTAGAGGAAGGAGCGAACACAATAACAAAGGAAACTTCGCTGTAAATTTATTATTATTTCTGGTGAATAAAGTTGAATTTATTACTTTAAAAAATATCTAAATCTTATTAAAAATCATAGTTTATAAACTTTTGTGTGTTTTTTTACATAATATTCAGGCTCTCTAGTTAACTCTCTAGAAACCTTAATAATGGTCCGATTTACAAGCCGTAAAAACTAGCATGTAGCCCAGGATCACAGCCAGTCAGTGGGACCGGCAGACACAGACTTTCTACCGGTCCAGCAGGCTTTTAGCCGGCTATAGCCGGTGTCCGGCACGTTTTCTTATAGACTGGTATCTAATATAAAGCTGTGTGTAGGTTTATACCTGATAAAATATCACATTTGATAGGTACTATGCCCTTTGCACACTGTAACCCATGAGCCTCGGTGGTTTTCGAGGCTGTCTGCTTGGGCTGTGCTTCCCTTAGTGTGCATTCTGTGTATCGGTCTTCACTTACCTAGGATCATCTTCTGCTGGTTGCCGGGGGGCAGGATGAAGATGACGGCCGCTAGCAGGGACAGGACGACCACTGGGCCCACATAGACGTAGGTGAAGTAGGTAGACCGTCGTGCCAAGGTGAAATGAAATGTTATGTCTATGTAGGGCTCTGGGCAACACTCATATAGCTTAACAGATCTTACTGCAGGTGCACCTCGCAGGTCCCACGCTGTGTTTGGTGAGTAGTTAGAAAGGTCAGCGGTGTCGCCCCGTGTTGTGATGTTTAGCTGAAACATAGGTGATGAAGTTATACGGTGTGCTTAGTAAATTTGTAGATCAACCATAACTTTAAAATAGTGCAAGAGCTCAGGCACTTTTACTTTTTGTTTCTGTAAGCAAAATTCCATTTCTTGATATAACCGCTCAAAGTGACGGTCCGTCATCGTGTTCAGAAATGAGTGTCTTCTCCCTTTGGACTTCATATTTCTACCTTTCCCCTCAATTGAAAGGCAATCTTGAGTTTTTAAGGGTCAGCATACTAATCATACCTTTATTTTCTTTCTTTTGGTAAAATTCTCAAAAAATCCCATATTTTACACGATCATAGCAATTTGCAAACTGCTCCTCCCTAATACATATAAACGAACAACGTTGGACAACGTTTTTCTATGGCTATGGCCAAACATTATAAAACGTTAAAATCGTAATTTGGACGAAACACGACGTATCTTTTGTTAGCCGTCCCCTGTACAACTTCTATCCATGTCATGATGTTATTGACACAGATAGCGGTTATGCCACAGATAGCGGTTGTACACCCCTCTCCCGAAAGAAAAAAAATCACTCTTACAATATTATCATAAGAACAATGTATTGAAAACAATGTGTTTTAAATATTACCTTGCTGCCATCGTATGTCCAAGAGCCCACCTTGATGGTACATTCCTGTATGTCAAAGGGGAAGTAGGTGAGATCCAGCGGGCAACCAGTCGCCGTCTGCATCCTGGGCACCCAGTTAACCGTCCCATCACTGTATATCACTGTGAGCGTGTGTTCGTGGATAGTTTTTTCTTTCCTGGTAATATATTCAAAGAAGAAGTATTTATTTGTTTTGTTGGACAGGTACCTGTCGTCTAATTATCAATGTTATGTAACTCTACTCAAAACCATGGATCTATATTACTAACTGGTTGTAGAGTTACCATGACCATGGTGATAGCATAATGATTAACCATTTCGAGTCATTTAAGGGAAGTACATTTGTACACACACGAGGAACTTACACATTATAGATGTTAATGTCAGGATTCCAAAAAGATGTGATGGGCATCCGTACGGATTGAACACCGCTGAAGTTAGCAGGGTCCCAGGCCAGGTTGGGAGATATCCAATCCTTAACATGTAAAATACTTTAGCCATTTACAGTACAAGTGGACACACTACAAAGTCAGATAGGGAGAATTCCATATTTTCACATACTAGTACGCATTTATAATCAAAAGTAGACATCTTCCTTATTCAACAATCTAAGTACATCGTTTAGAAAGAAAGAAATTGAATAATCATTGTCTCTTTTCTACAGAATGGTAGGGCATACATTTCAAATCTAAAACAAAACTATACTTACATAATTAGCCCATTGGTATCCATACAATGTCTCCTTCTGCTCGTCCTGGTTGAAATAAATTTATTGGTATTGAGAGACTGCTTTACGTAATATATAAAATAATTTATAAGATGCTAATGTAATGTTAAGATTTCTGATAAATTCATGATGTTTGGGGCAATATTACCGTATGTATGTCTGTATCTATGTATCCGTATTAACGACATTTAAGTACAGTCACTTACCAGCTCCAGGTGCTGCGTGCTTATTCCGTATTTGACTTCTACGGCCTCACTATTTTTGGCCGGTCGGGCCATCGGATGTGACGCCTTACTAGTTAGGTAGTTCAACAGGCGCTCCTCTTCCCCGTCTGAGGCTGCAAGGTATGGGTAACATGTAACTATATCAGTCTATTGGGACCGGTTCCCCAAACCTCATAGAAACATGTTGTATGAGCCTGGGAGTCTTGAGTGCACGAATATAGCCATTATCTATGAAAGTGTATGTATACATGGTAATATAGGAATGCAATTTACAATAATTTCATCATGTCACAATTATCATATACCAGACATGCAAATCGATGTAATAGCCAGGAGTACGTCTTGGCGTCTCATATCGCCGGCATGCATAATATATTACGTAACACAAACGAACTGCACAATCAGAGATGAGACGCCTACCGTTATGGCTCGAATGAGCTCCGAGGGTATTGCCAATGATAAGGGCATGGGCGCTTAAAACAAGCCACTATAGAATGATGAATAAAACGGAATGCAACTTGTTCCTTCGACCACCACGTGGACGCTGGTACCAGCAGCTCTCGTGGGAGTTTGGTTCTGTTTTCGGAACGCAGTAGGTTCTTGGCATATAGCATCGTGTGTTGGACTCTGGTACCTGCCTAAATCTCACGGGACATTCCGAGAACAGAACCATACAGAGCCATGCATACCCATATATACATACAGGGCTGAGTACACCACAATTTAAGTACATGCATGGTATAAGCAATAATCAGAAGTTTAATCAGAGTATAATATGATTATAATCATTGCACTGAAAACCCAGAGCAAGGAGCCTAGTCATTATGACGACCTAGGTAGTCATAATGAATAATGGCAGATGGAGTGGAGAATGGTGTATGAATATAGTCTCTAATTAGTTCACTTCTTAATGAGAGACATCCTTTTCACATATTTGGTGTAGTCTTGATTGAACTAAGTAGCATTACTTGTTATAAATAAGTTGCCAATGGGTGGGAATGATGGCCCTAAAGGTATAGAGACCACTCTGCTCCCTGTCACCAGTGTATATCTCACGACAGATATAGTTATGCAAATATTAAAACCAGGTGGCAGTAGCGTGCCATAAGAGGCAAGTGAGGAATAGAATTATGTACCATAGGGTAGTCATTGGGACAACCTAGGACTTGAGAGTTGTCATTACTGATAACTTTAGGTCTTCAAATGGACAATACCTTAATTAACAACCTTAAGGTAGTCATTCTGACTACCTAATTATTGTGACTACCTAAGGTCGTCATTATGACAACTTTGGTCTGAATGGCTCAGATGGGTAGTCACAATGACGACCTAAGGTGGTCACTTTGACTACCTAAAGTTGTCTGTTTTGGCATTGTCAAAATGACGACCCTGAGGTTTTCAGTGTGGTATTGACTTATAAAAAATGCCGATGCGACTTTCGTGATTAGTCATTCACTAATATTTCATCATTTTAAAAATAGTCACAAACGCGGTTTTCATTTGACCATATCCACCAGTCATGCAGTTTCAAGTTTCAATCGTTATTGCCTTTGTGTTGAGGTACAGGGCATCAGGTCGATATCAATAGGTGGACCACACTGTAAATAGTGAGCCCAAAATACCATCTTTTATACTGTAAACAGAAGATTCTACTGTTCATGCACATAACCTATATTAACAGTAGCATACACAGTGTGTGCGATATGAGTACAGTATATGTGCATTGCACTGTAATTCCCATCTCTGTAGAAGTTTTTAGTGACACTGTTAATAATTATCATTCGTGCTTTGATTTGTTTTGGTGTTAAATTTCCTTCATCAGTATGTCATTGAGACATAGAATTAAGTATGTGGGTGCTTTACGCCCGAGAAAAGCTATGTTTCAGGTTCACAATGGCTGTTTTTAAGGACACATCGTCTAGGGATTTTCTCTCTTTTGAAATGTTTTTTTTAACACTCTGAGAGTGCGAAACTGTTATCATACAGATTTTGTATACTACTAGTATTATGGAATTTTCTTGCCTTGACCTGTCTAGATATGAAATAAAACAGTAGTAAGGGGTTTTAAGATAGGTAGGGTGAAACTGAAACATATTTTTGGGTCTTAGTTTACATTTCCTTAGTCATACCAATGAGTAGGAGCCAGTTAGGTGCGAATATCTGCTGTCAGCCGGTTGGAGGTAGCTCTTCACAGACAGTCGTGCACGTCCTGGTCAAGTCGGTATACTAGTACAGGTTCCAATCTCACTAGGTGAAGAGTGTGTGCAGAAAATGACATGGATACATCTCACTGTGTCCTTGCTCAGGGGCGGATCCAAGGGGGAGGGGTCAGGGGGTCACGACCCCTACCCCCCCCCTCCTCCGTGAGTCGCGACACGACGCTTTTCGGTATACATGTACTACAATGTCATGTACTATGATATTTGGCGGACCCGCCCCTATTGAAATTCCTGGATCTGCCGATGACTTGCTGTTTCAGTTTGGCAATGTCATCGTGTCAGCCGTGTACATGTGTAGTCTCTGCTGGGTGATGGTCTGCATTAAGACCAGAGACATACATGAGATGTCTCTGTTAAGAAAAAGCAAACTCCTTTGACGTCCAGCCTCCTGTAGTGGCAAATGGTGGGACATGTCCAGGAAAGGCAACCCTCCTCGCCATCCTGTATCGCATCTGACTCCAGTTTTTACCTGGTATTTTGGAACTTGCACCTAAAGCTTTCTAAAATGGGGACCTCTATTTAAAATTGGAGTTGATTGCTACTTACGTCTTCGGTATTGGTAGCAATTGGTAGTGGGTAGTTGCTTTACTAGCACGTTTTGTAGTACGTTACACCAATTTTTCAAACTTGACTTGGCCACACCCAACAGGTGGTTCTGTTCTTTGTGTTCATATACCAATGTTTTCACGGCCGAGGAATATTTTTATATATACTTTGCATGAAGCCAAAGAAATGTCTATCACATATGCAGTGGTACGTGACCTAGGCAGAAGTATTAATACAGGAATGGATAACTTCGCTGGTTAGCAATTTTAGTCGGCCCTCCCTCAGTGAACGGTGGCCATCAGCTGCTAGGGTAGATCGACCTAGAGTCAACCATGTACACTGAGATGTCCATCTTAATTATGTAGTTATTTATGTATGATATTGTCTCTATTTGTGCTTTGCTGGAAAGAGTACTCTTAGTGTGTACTGTGATACAAAAAAGAGGGCTTGTCATGGATGAATGACTATAAAATTGCATGGGGTGGACATCTCAGGGTACGTGGTTGACTTTAGGTCAATCTAAACCTAATCCTGGACAACAGGCCCACATGTAATTAGCACCATGGGCCCATGTACAATTATTTCAATTTAGTTCAGTAGTACACGACGTGACTTAGCCACGGCAAAATGAATGCCATTATGAAACGGCACATAGTTAGGTGAGTGTGTGATTTTATTCTTTGACAAATAACACATTGGTTGTTGTGGTATATATATTCCTCCTTGACCAGTAAAACAACTGTAACAATCCGTGGGTTTCCACTGTGGGCCCCCCTCTGAAATGCTTTGTATGAGCTATAACTCCAATTATGCCTGCTTCCGAAGGTTTATAAGAAAACCCACGACATTGCCTAGACTAAAAGTGCGGTGCATAAAATAGAGAGGCGTAAGGAAAGGGTCGCGGCAAGAAAGGCGTCAGCGCAGAAAGAGACCCCAAGTTGCTTTGGTGTGCGTCATGCGGGAACGTAAACGGTTAAAGGCCCAGCGCCCCTATATATAGAGCTGAGTACCTGTCCCGACTGCACTCTGACTGTTACTGGACGTGCAGTAAGAACTGCGGATTTAACGTGTATTTTTTTCAGTTACCAGGACCCGTAACAAATTCCTTTTACCTGGCCAACTTTTCTGGAATCCCCCATTGAAGATATGGTAACAATCAACTAATTGACTTACTGACACAAAGAATAACTTGAATTGGATAAAAATGTTGGTCGATCTACAATCAGCTAGACTGTATGAAATACTTAAATACATGGATACACACGTGTCGAGAATATGGTATCCGCTCTTGCATTTAATACCAGGGCCCTGGGCAGGCCCAGAATCCCGGCTACGCCAGCAACGCCCCCTGAATCTCTCTCATCTCATCCAAAGACAACCATGCAGGCCATAACGTCTATAGAACGCTATAGATTCTTTCAGTCCAGGTAGAAATTCACAGAACAAAACAAATGCCGACCAGTTATGCCATTCAAACTACAATAAAGCTCGATGTGCTTACCTGCTAAAGAGCCGGCCACAAAGAGGGCAGCCACAAGGAGAACGGCACTGAGGGGGAGGGTAGCCATGGTGTCCGCTCACGTCCCGCGTCGTCTGCAGAGTGCCTCCAGACCCGGAGCTGCTCACATAATTATACATATACACATGAGCTACTCCCCACCCACCCACCCAGTGTACAATTGCTAAGTGTATCAATCCTGCTAACTACACTTAGCATACAACCATACAACTGTTAACTGTATAAAAAGAACTGTTTACTGTATCAATTGATGTGAATGAAAAGCGGGCTAGCTATCTGTATCAAGGGAAACTAACAATTCTATCCTGTCCTTGCTAAGTGTATCAAGACTGTTCTTTCTTTCTTAAAGTGAATTCTTTTCTTGCTGAACTGTAATGCATGAAAGTGTTTCAGTGTATTTTATAGAAAGTTCAAAATGGCCTCCCAAAGAACTTCTTTGGATACAGAGATTGATACACTTAGCAGTTGGTAAGGCAGTGGCAAGTGTACCAATTAGCACTATCTAGTAAAGATGTATGGTAGCCATCTTGGATTTTGGCAAAAATGCAATATTCGATTTTAAAGTCTTCCGATTTTGCAGAAGATGCAACTTTTATTCTAAAAAAGGATGCTATTATTCACTTAATTGCAATATTGACCCAATAAATTAATTCCACAGCCAAAGAAACCACAAATAACAGTTGAATGTCCCTATATAACTGACATTCTTGGTTTTACTACAGATAGCATGAGTTACTACACAAAGCGGTTGGATACTTATTTACACTTAGCAATATTTTGATGCAGTTAGCAGTTGAATGGTTGACTGCTAAGTGTAGTTACTAGAGTTAGCAGGATTGGTACACTTAGCAGTTGTGTTGTACGCCCAGTCCACCCCCTACATCCAGTAGCGCCACCTACTCCAGACAACCTCTATACGCCCGGCCTCTACGTGGGAAAGGGGAGGGTATATGTGTGTAGTGGGTAAAGTTCAATGGGACAACATCTGGACCATTCCCTGTTCTTGTGTCTCATGAGTCAGACCCCAAACGACACGTTCTGTCGTTGTTGGAGACATTGAAAAAGTTTCCCATGTGGTTGCTACTGTGTGTTTCCATGGGAACGGCACAATTTACTTCAGATAGTAATGACCCATGGGGTCATGGGCCAACAAATATGCATAACGATTGCTAATCCCATAAAAAATTCCAACAAGTTTGATTACGAGGTCCATAAGGGATTGAGACGTTGGCCCAATATTAGAATTCTGATATTGGCCCAGCCCCCCCCCCCCCTCTGCCGCCATCCACTCCCATGTGTCTGCAACACAGCTATTTTCTTTGGTCTAATTTTGAAATAGCCCCATATTCTTATCCCCCTACTGCGACCACCTCGCCATTGCAACCACTTTTGAATAGTCCTAAGGGTGGTCGTAATAGAGGGAGTTAACTGAGATATCAGCAGCTAAGAAACTCCTGGTAGTTTTGTGGGAATCATATCTCAAACATGAGTTGTTACTCATAACTGCAAATGATGAATAAGCTCTAAATGCACTGTATCCCAAGATTATCACAATAAAACAGAACTAAAAATCCCCCCCGAAGGTACCTTCTAACGTGTTGAGCCACATATATATACATTGGCCCAATTTGGCTACACTGTAAAAATATTCCGTTGAATATACGGAGAATCAATGCAAAACTTTACGGTGGATCATCGTAAATGTGATTACGGTGAGGCAATGTTAAGTCAACCAATTTTACTGTGAATATCTGTAATCCAGTACGGTGAAACACAGTTTGTTCATTTACGGTGAAGCCTTGTCTTATAAAAATATTCCTTTGAATATTAATTTACAGAGAATCAATGTAAAGTTTTACGCTGGATCATCATTATATATTATTACAGTGGGGCAATGTAAAATCGATCAATTTTACTTTGAATATCCATAATTCAGCACAGCGAAACACAGTTTATTTTACAGTGAAACACAGTTTATTTATTTTACTGTGAAGCTTTGTTTAATTGATGTTTGGTTTTATCACACCAGGTGGCAGTTTGGTTCATGGGGAGATTCTCATGGAAGCTAAGAACACCATTTTTGTGGTTATAAGAAAAATATATAGATAAACAGCTGTAAGGTTTGCTCTCTAGCCATCCTAGAGTGACTTCTTCTCATGGACTGGCATTACAAAGTATCATGAAGCATTTTATAAAGCTCTCATAGACTGATTCCTAAGATGTTATTGCTGATTGGACATGGTACCAAATTTGGCATGGAACCATATTGAGCATAGAGTTAGGTATAGGTGGATAAATGGACAGAAAATACTGGGATAAATGAATTAAATTACACAAAATACCATTATAACTATTGTTTGAGGACTGTATTGAAATGACAGTGATATCCCGTATTCTGTTAGAATAACGGAGATTCACTGGCAACGCTGGGTGCCGGACTTTCACCGTTAAAATTACGGTGAACTTGAAATAACAGTGACCGTTATTTTTACGGTGAAAGTGCGGCACCCAGTGTTGCCAGTGAATCTCTGTTATTTTGACGGAATATTTTTTACAGTGTAGGGTTATCTGCAGTTATTACATGATATATAATGAGTGTTTTGGTATCTAGAGAGATTCCATCATTATAATTTAAGTATAACAGCTATCTCCGGTGCCCAGTATACATATTATATGGCATATTTTAATGGCTAATACAGAGTATGACCCCTTTTACAAAACGGAAGTCGTAGGGATAAAATGTTGGTCCTTAGGTCAAATGATAGGAAAAAGCGTCTAATTTCCGTATTCTACATGACTTGTATTCTGGTTTTTTTTTGTCTTTTCTTTGGGTGGCGGGCCCATGACCCAAATGATAAAAAGGAATAATCAATAGGAAATTGATAGAATTGAGATAGATCAAATTGAGATGTTTAATATTTATATATGATAATAACTACATCCCAGTACTCAAAAGTTCTTTGGCCAACCCTTTGGGACTAATGGGATGAATTCCATTTTGTGACCTAGGATTCCAGAATAGAGAAATATACATTGTTAGAAGGGCTGTTTTAATTTGTCCTCCCTACATACTAGTTAAGTAGCCTATGTATAGGCAAATATGCGACTTCAAACCTTAATTTTGTACTGTTTCATCCCCTCCTCCCTCATATTGTTTCCAACCCGCATGGCTGGAACTGAAAGTAAAAGTTCAAAGGTTTCCGACAAATAATATGATATTAGGATCGACCCTATTTTTCTGGTAACCTGAAACATACCTTTTATGTGTGTGCCTTATTCAAGCTATAATGACACATTTAAAGTATCAAACAGTTATATAGTCGCCATGAATATGACCTTAGCTGTCGAAATGGCGTTAAACATCCATTACTCACTCACTCACTCAAACAGTTATTGCCTTACGGTAAGTTCGGGTCTTAGTCCGAAGGTTAGTGGTCAGCTGTGTCCATATCCCATTCTCAATGAGATCAACCCTACATCCGGCAAAAATGGGGGCGGCTCCGTTTTTATTTTTATTATTATTTTTTTTTATTGTATATTTCTATAAAAATCAATCATGCTCTTTTACAAAAATCTTATGATGAACATAGTAGATGAGTTTGGATTCAAAACGACATGAAGGCCATTTTTTTTAAAAGATGAAAAGATGTGACAAGGAAAATGGGTTAAGGATGCTAAGATGTATGCTGTATACTCAAACAATTCTAACCAGATTTACTATTTTTCATGTAATTAGGGCCTGCAAATGATATACGCTGTTATCAAATTACCGTAATTGAACCCAGGCTGTCTTTACAAAAAAAAACCAGCTATATGCGTCAATTCTGGGATGGATATAATATGTCGTTTCGCATCCAAACTCTTCTTACATTTTCTCAATTCAGTTACACTTATATATATCGTATCCTTCGGCAAAAATTTGTACAAATTGTTCGGTAATATCTACACAAGGTTCTGACATTTAGGCGAAATGGTAGCTTCACAGTAATGTACGTGTATATGTCGCGCGTAATAACGGAAGTTGTCCAACCCTATACTCGCGACCACGCGTGATTCCCCAGGAACATGCGAGTTTGTTTTTTTTACTTTGGGCTAATTGGTGGGGACGGGGGGGGGGGCTATATTATTTCTTCTTTTAATTATTACCAAGGTTGTATTTGTATTTTGTTATTTTTATTTGGCTAAACAATCTTTACAGAACATGGGAAGTTTTTCATTAATTAGCCAATAGGGCACCGACTGATAGAGAAGGTGTGATAGAAAAGATAGGCAGGTACAATGTCTCAGCGTCCATGTTAAATGTTCGTGTCACGCATAATTAGTGGGTACAATTACTAATAATAGTAGTCAGAGTTCTAAACATGGTCATAGACCCTTAATGTTCATTTTTGATGGCCACCAGGAATTTCAGGAGCATACTGCAGTTTTCACTATGATAATAAATGCTACATGTATACGACATCATCAGTCTCAAGACATGTCTATACTTATAATAATTATTATGCGTGTCTTGAACTCTTCACACAGAAAAGTAAAGGTGTCAACTGTGTCTCCCACGTAGCTGTGGCAAAAATGGAGTGTCAAACAACTTTTGACTCTGCTATTGACACTGAAAGTAGAGAGTCAACTCAAGTTGACACTGATAGTAGAGAGTTGACCCTTCATATAAGTAGAGCCATTAGCTGTTTGACTCTCTATTTTACCAGAACCACGTGGGAGACACAGTTGACACATTTACTTGTCTCTGTGTTAATTATAACATGGTGAGAGACATTAAAGCTTAAGTTACAATCCCTTCTGTTATCTCTGTATGGACTAGGTTACACAGATCCCCACCTAGGTCTGTTTGCCCCTCCCCCACAGTTCCAACATTTCCAACTTGAATCTCCCTATAACAATTCGCTGAGGCCGTCCTGCGCAATTCCTGAACTGTTGCACCGTGTAGGAATTCAGACTCTGCGCAACCTTAATTATGCGCAGTTCCGGAATTGTGCTAGTTCCATTTTAGCACCTGACATAATATACTCGCAGTAGGAACAAGAACATTTAACAGTTTGTACCTTAAACTAGTAGTAGGTGTCTGAATTTGGAGGTATATCGGCCTATTATGTTGGTAATCTTTCTAATCCCTTCTTTACCATGGAAAGGGAATACCGATATATTGAGTTATCGCCCCATTGTATTCAGACCAGCTGCTCTTCCTCCAAGTTCCACCACTTGAACAGCCACGACAGTTGCTAGTATAGGCCAACATCCACATGGTGATTTATAGGTCCAAACCTCTGCAAATTGGGAATACTACAAATTGAAACTCTTGCATATACTCCCCAGTAAGCAAAAAAAACGTTTACAACATTTTATAACGTTATATAGCGTTATATAACGTTTTTCTAAGGCTCCTTATTATGGCATAACGTTATATAAAGTTTTAAAACGTTATTTTGAACTGACGGTTAGCTGAGTCCAAATCGCAAGGGTCATAGTAAGACCTTTCCTTATAATATTATTCCTTAAGTCCCACTGTTGCGTGCAATTTAGACTGCAATGTTAAAGGGGCCGTTCTCTGAGACTGGAGGAGAGTGGATCATGTAGTTCCTAACCCTACTGACTGCACCCAGCACAGGGCACTGCGTTTGTTTGATCCCCAATCAGCCACAAATAGCACAACTGGACGACTGTATTACCTTGAACCAATTGACCTGGCCTGGTCAGGTGAAATTGGCAGGGGGACCATGAATCAGGCTTGACTTGGTATGAAACATTCTATAAACCAGGATAAAGCTATCATAACCTCCTTAAATTAATCATTGAACTAGGCTTCTAGGGATACACAATGCAGAAAGGAATCCTTGTGTATTTAAGTGTTTATTTTAAACTGAATCCATGGGATGTGGTCTACTCAAGGGGTAGTATACCGTTTTCTGTGGACACACAAGTGGTAGTCTACACAGTCAGTACACTGGTGGGTATCAATAGTATTGTATACTACCACTGGCATAGTCTAACTGCTGGTCACACCAGTGCAACTTATGTAGAGCAGTGAATTGTTGGAAGGGAACAACCAGCATCCTATTTGTTGGTTGCCTGAGCCATTATTTTTGGGGTACTTTGCTAGGGAAAACGATCCTACAGGGCTAGGACATGCCTGGATCTCAGGGATTGTGCTTGGGCGATTCTAAATTTAACTGAGGTGTTATATAAACTCAACGACCCTGGCAAAGGATTTTACAATTTGGTTTGAGAAGTCTTAGCCTTTAAGTCATCGGGGGGGGGGGTTACATCACAATTTGTGTGTGGATGGTTTATACACAATGAAAATGGGAAAAATATACATACAATGTCTGATACACCTGTGCTATTCAAAATAGCAACAGAGGTCAACGAAACACAGTGGAATACTCTGCCCTTAATTTGACAGAGGCAGAAGAGACTGTTCAATTATGAAAAAGGTTCTTGTGTGACCCCCTTAAAGATATCGTCAGATCTGAGCTATTCTCACACATAATAGGACATAAACAGATTTAAAGAGCATGCATACATATACACTTGTAAACAAACCCTAACATCTGATCATCCATGCTACTAGTGTCATGATTTGACAGATTTGCCAAAACGCAGAGAGTTCACACATAGAACGCCTTGTGGGGATTGGTCTTATCTAAGAGAGGGTGTGATGGTTCATAGATGTGTAGAACAACAATCTCTTGAAAACTAAACCATGCAAGAGTTTCGGTCGTCTTTCCCTCCTCATGTTTAAACAAAAAAAGTATGCGAGTATTCCACAGTAGCGAGGTGGCATAGCTTATCCATTGTGCATTTTTGCAGAAGTTACCAAATTTCTCATAGGCATAGACTCATATATGATAAACTAATTTTCATTAAGAGGCAATTTAGATCTGGTGTATGAAGGCATCTTTTAAAAATGTTATTTATGATTGCATTTCTAGTCAGTTGAACTGCTGATGGTATGTAAATATCCCATTTCTTTGACTGCAGTAACACCACAAGATAGCTGAGATATGCCTCTAATGACCTTCCAAGGTCATTTGTCAAGGTCAAATACCAACAAAATGGAATTTCCTGATGGATTTTCTTCATTTCTATACATAATTATATATGCTAGGTGTTGCAAATTAGAAACATTCAACAGGACCATATATCACCTTCATCTCAACCCTAGTAGCAAGCCCGCATGGGGCCAATTTGGTTTTAGCTCGGATTTGCTGTTTGAAGTCGGGGAAAAACTGAGCTGGGTTTCATGTTGGGCAGATGGCTGGGCTGAAGTGTGGCCCCGATCGGGCTGCCCATTTTGGGCTCAGATCAGTTTCAAAGCGGGCTGCCCGATTTGGGCTCAGATCAGTTTCAAAGAGGGCTACCCGCTTTGGGTTTATATTGGCCACATGACAGGAAACCCATCCAAAACCCGTTCTGAAACCAATTCGGGCAGCCCACTTGGGGCCACACCAAAACCCAGTGCCCTAAACCAACGGGCGCCCATCGGTTAGCCCACTCCGGGCCGATGAGGGCTGAGGTTGGGTTTGGACAGGGCAACTGGTCTAGTAGTTCTGATGATTGACACCAGATGTCACTACTATACAATATCTAGAGTTTTCCAACAAAACCAGATGAAATTGACATTACATAATAATACAATAAAATGTTAAAGTGATGTAGAATAGGAAACAATAAATAGATGTTCTCACAGTTTGGAAATAAGATAGACTATATATTTGAATGATGAAAAGGAGGTTCTCTAAGCAGCTATCCAGTGTAAACACTATTTCTGTGGCATTACAACCTACTTAATATAAGACTCATGTGCCCCATGTAGGTATGAACTATGGCTTTGAAGGCCAGTGTGCACCATAGACACTTGTCTATGCTGCATGTGGCTCAAACCTGATGATAATAGGCCTGCTTGATACTTCCATTATTGGGTAGGAAGAGCATGATTATGCCTTGGGTTGATTAGAAGGACCTAGGATATCTGGTTCAACAAATACAAGAAATCATTGGAGAATGATTGAATAGATTCTAAAAACCCATAATTATCCGATCTGAGCCCGCTTTCAACCCGTCCAAAAACCGATCTGAGCCCGCTTTCAACCCATCCAAAAACCGATCTGAACCCACTTTCAGCCCGTCCAAAAACCAATCTGAGCCCAAAGTGGGAAGCCTGTCCAAAAACTGATCTGAGCCCAAAGTGGGCTTCCCGTCCAAAACCCGATCTGCGCCCAACATGGGAAGCCCGCACGGGGCCAGAGCAAAGCCCAGTGCCCTAAACCGACGGGAGCCCGTCGGTTAGCCCACTCCGGGCCAGACTTGCAAACACAGTCTGGCCCCGTCCGGGGCCACAGTGTGTTTGCTACTAGGGAACAGTAGTTATTCTTCCATGCTATTTGTAGATGTAGATGGTGGTATCCATGACAACTCAAACCACTTTGGTTCTAGATATGATATTGTATTTCATAATAGTAAATTGCAGTCACTTTCACCTAGTCATCTTGATGGCATCTACAGACATATATGCAAACAATATATAAACAAGGGGTGGCATAAAAAGGCGTTTTACTTTTATTTAATCAGCCTAATAGCTTATAATTAATTAATGTGATTAACCAGCATCAAAATATTAAGTTGATGTACTAAAGGTAATCTAATGTCCGGTGTGTGGGACAAAAAATAGATTTTTCTAATAATGAGTCAGAATGTTCACATATGACATACTTGACTTTTTATCTATTCCATTCCCCTCATTCCCTCTGATTTTGCTCAAATTTGATTTCAATACTCAATATATGGTCATTTTCGAATAAAGTTGTGCACGATTTTAATCCCCCCATTGAAAATACAGTAGAAAAGCCCATGATTAGGCCCCATCTATTCAATTTCTGAGCTATTACTGCCCATGGATACCATTCTAATTTGCCCAAGTCCATAAATAATACATTTTTACAGTATTTGGAACATATTTATGTAGGATTTAAACTTTTGTTAAAAATCGGTTATGCCGAAGTTCCCCCATGGACGGTGGTCATTAGGTTATTTTTCCTCAATAAAGGTTAGACAAAAACACAAAGGAGCACTCCTCAAAATCTGTCGCCTGGTTGTTTTACTCGTTGAACGTCGGCCACAATTTACAGTAGCCGATACTGTGCAGGAACCCTGACTTCTAACAGTGAAGCATGCATGTATACATTTAGAGGTCTGGGGCCTTGGATATGTCGCCGCTTCGGATGAGGGCGACTGCATAGGCAGACTGAAAAAGTACAAGTGGTGGTGTCCAGGCTCCCTCCCTAATCATACGGGGTGATACCAAAGGAGTATTTATGATGATTGTGAGTTTTTGCTTTGATGAATATTATATATTACATATAAATATATTATATATATATATATATATATATATATATATATATATATATATATATATATATATATATATATATATATATAATTATATATATATATATATATATATATATATATATATATATATATATATATATATATATATATATATATATATATATATATATATATATATATATATATATATATATACATGTCAGATTTTTGGAGTAGACGGACAACTCATTTGGAAGAAATTGGAAGCTATGTAATCAGGCACTAACTATCCGGAAATTGGCTACTTTGCTTTAATCCAAATTGTATAGGACAATAAATTAAAACAATATTAGGGAGTGATTGATTAAATATTTGGATATGACTAAAAGCTGAACGTTTCTCCCGTTATTCACCGTTTCGCAGTTTTTTCAGACTGTCTTCGTAACAGTGGAATTGGGCATGCAGCTTCCAGTGTGGTTAAGCCTTTACTTTAATCCATTGTTTAACAAGCATTAGGCCTTGGTTATCCCTTAGATGTTTGGCTTTGAATATGAACAGTAAATATGAATAAGCATATCAATAAGCAAAGCAACAGGGTCACCATTATTATTAGATGTTTTATTGATTTAATTTGTCTTCCTCTCAACCCAGACTGCCTTTGTTGATCGAGGCTACAGGAACAGAGTATATGACATTTTAATTGTATGTTCCCTACCACATTATAGGTAACAACTGATTGTGTAAAGCATTAATCAGAGAATACAAAGCTATGTTAGATATAATATCTAATGAAAGTCCGACCATATTTAATTAGGGTCCGAAGGATTTTTATAGGAGGGGTGCTCTTTATACATATAGCTCTTTATACATATAGCTCTATTCCCGCCAGTGGAAAATATATTTGAACTAAATATTTGCCGGAAAGGTCTCGGGTGGGTGTATTTTGCTAAGACAAATTATGTCCCAGAAAATCACCCTTTTCTATAGACTAACAGTAATATAAAGTACTTTTTTTGTAATAGAGTATACAGGATTGCAACAGTCTCGATCATCCAGTGCCCGATGAAGAGTCGGGCTCAGTGAAAGACTCCATACATTTAGCATGTAAATCATGCACAACACAGTAGCTGTAGCACGGGCGACATGTGAGGACATTAATAACTTCCACTGCCCCCGATGCGCTAATACACCCAATCTTCTCTCACATGCCCATATTACTAAACAACCGTAATGTTTTACTGTACATTCTGGTTATCACATGTACACCTCACAGGAGGCTTATACTGGTCCACTGACACTCAGTGTCTATCCGCTCCACATTACGATCTAGGCTAAGTACAAAAATATGATATTTGTATTAACATTTTACCCTTTACCCAGCTTGCAAAGCATCTACTACAAGTTACAACTCACTATTTACAATAATCAGCATGATGCACATGTAATTGTGTTTAACATAGTATAACCTTAAGCAGTTTATGTATATATATATATATATATATATATATATATATATATATATATATATATATATATATATATATATATATATATACATATATATATATATATAATAGACACAGACATTCGGCAACAAAAGGCAAAATACCGAAAGGCATGGTATACTTTCCTTGCGTTGTTAAATAGGACACAATGACTGATATCATGTCGAGGGCACACAGGGGGGATATCAATCATCGTTTTCTTTTTAACACACAAAAGAAAGACACCCTCATTCCATATTCAGACCCCACACATGTATGTCCCTGTACGTTGTCCAAATAAGCTCAGTTGTGTCTGTGTAACATAGTAACACTAAAATGTTGTCGGAATAAAAATATCTAATATCTTCATTCTTTCTGTTCACTCTGATAGAAAAAAGGGAGGATCAGAGAAAAGGGTTGGACCACAAAAATTTCTGCTGATGATCTCTGTTGATGTGAAGTCCCGATGAATTCCGATCTCCTGGGTGGAATGTGGTATAAAAATAATACATTTTGAACCAGACATATGGATCGGCTGTGTCGGCCCACATGAGCAAGAGAAGGTTTATTCACAAAATATTCATATCAGTTAGGAGTCCAAAAGGCCCTTAGCTGATGTCTACAAACCTCCGTTAGGAGTGTTTGAAGCAGCTTGACTTTGACTTTTTGAGGGGCCAAAGTTCAGAAGGGTGGGGGATTCCCAGCGGCTGAAGTGACGGGAAAATGTCCAAATATTGATTTGATGCATTTTAAGGTATTAACTGCATGATTAATTGACTGCATGAGTTCACTATGTAAGTATATATTCCTTCTACAGGAACCCTGGAAACAAATTCCCGTGAATTCCCCCTGAATAACACGGGTTGAGCTGGGGTCAGTCCCGGGAATAACCCAGGTTCTATTCCCGTGATATCACGGGATTCTGTGAGCAAAATTTCCCGTTATATCACGGGATTCTGTTAAAGAGGGGTGCATGGGTTCGAATCCCATGCTAGTAGACCTGAATGGTTCTAGTGTGATTTATCTAAATATTCTTACAAAAACATCCACATACATTCCTTTTGACCACTAACCAACATATGCTTGTCCTGTTCGGGAACTGAACCTGCTACCCTTAGACCCATAGTGCCGTGCTCTAGCGACTGACCTACTGGGACATGTATTGGGAGAGGTACATGATCTGCGACCAGTGGTGACTGTACTATGATATATTATGTATACATAGAGTTGTTGTTGACAAAGAGAGAAGCAGGATAGACATGAGGGACCTTTAGCAAACCTAATGTAGCCAATTAAACATAGACATATCCTATACTTTTAACACTGCTACGTCTGCGTAAATTAAGCTTAGATTTACACGAATGTAGATTTTCCCATTATTTCTTTCATGCAAAAAAAAAGATCACTAGGGATTTGAACTATCCACCTTCAGATACACAGTGCCAGGCTCTACAGACTGAGCTAACCGGGCTTGCTGAATGGTTGATGCTTAGGGTGGTAGAGTTTCATTCTGCACCCTCTCTCTGTGATACAAATAGGGACCTTTAGCAAACCTCATGTAGCTCCTTAAACGCTGATGTAGCAATGGCAAAATTGTAAGCTACATCTGGATCTAATGAACTACCTTAGCTTTGCTAAAGGTCCCTATTTTTCCCATCATAGCTCATTAGGGATTCGATCTCTCCACCTTCAGATCTAAAGTGCTAGGCTCTACAGACTGAGCTAACCGGGCTTGCTGAATGGTTGATGCATGGAAAGGTAATAGGGACCTTTAGCAATCACGTAAAAGCTCATTAAACGCAGACGTATCCTATCCTTTCAGCACTGCTACGTCTGCATTTGATAGGCTTTTACGTGGTTTGCTAAAGGTCCCTAATAGGGTCCTGTGGCAATGTCGACGCAGCCCATCTAGAGATGATGTAGCCTATGCCTGTACCATTAGGGACCTTTAGCAAACCCGACGTAGCTCATTAAACGCAGACGTAGTAGTGCTAAAGGGATAGGCTACGTCTGCGTTTAATGAGCTTTTACGTGGTTGCTAAAGGTCCCTATTAGGGACCTTTAGCAAACCCGACGTAGCTCATTTAACGCAGACGTATCCTATGCTTTCAGCACTGCTACATCTGCGTTTAATGAGCTTTTACGTGGATGCTAAAGGTCCCTATTGCTATGGTTGCATTAAATGAGATATGTCAGGTTGCTAAAGGTCTCTAATGTTTCATTCTGGACCCTCTCTCTCTCTGATACAAAACAACTGTATGAAGGAACCATTTAACATGGGGCATTTTGCACATTTAACACATTCACACACTTGTATTCTCCCATTAATTGCGGTGTTAAAGTGATACTTGCAATCCCTCAGGAGATTCATTGACTTGGCTTTTGATTTCTAATTCTAAAGTAATTAGTAATAGAAAATAAGCTTTCCAACTACAAATACATTGTCCCGTGCACTAGCATGTGGACCATTGAAACAGGGAGAGGGTGCAGATTAAACACTACCATTCCATGCATCTACCATTCAGCAAGCCCGGTTAGCTCAGTCGGTAGAGCCTAGCACTGTAGATCTGAAGGTTGAGAGGTCGAATCCCTAGTGATCTTTTATTTTTGTATCAGTCATTTAAAAAACATTTCTTTCACACCAACATGTAGAAGATACATTTTTAACGTTTTTTATCATCAACTCATGCTTGAATAAGGTAGAAATACACCTTTTGCTATGGTGTGCACAATTCTACCCCATTGGTTCAATAAGTGAAGTGACAGGGGTTCGAACCCACATCCTGCTGATTTGCTGGGGTAAATCCCGTGATTTTACAAGATTCTACATGTAAAATCACGTCTTTTAATCCCGTGATATCACGGGAAATTTTGCTCACAGAATCCCCAAAAATTCCCGGGAATATCCCGTGACTTGTTACCAGGGAATGAACGTGATTCCTTAATATACATGTAGTACATGTAAATGTTATAGGGGGGAGGGTCCATAGTTGTCTCTATGTCCGTGTGTAGTTGAGGAGGATGCTGAGAGTGACAATGCCAGTTAATAGAGCATAACAGATGAGGAAGAGTCTGTCTAGCACGGTAGCAATGAGTAGCCAGTCCTTGATGTGGCCGTGGTTTTGCTGCTTGCTGCCTTCAGAGGCTCTGTCCACCTTGACGTCTGACAGCTCCTCACTGGTGTCGTGCTGCAGGTTGGTGTAGGGGGTGTACCTCATACACACCAGGCGGCCGATGCAGCCCAACACCACCTGGTAAGGCACACACAGAACATTGTATTAAACACTAGCCCAACACCACCTGGTAAGGCACACACAGGACATTGTATTAAACACTAGCCCAACACTACCTGGTAAGGCACACAAAGAACATTGTATTAAACACTAGCCCAACACCACCTGGTAAGGCAACAAAGGACATTGTATTAAACACTAGCCCAACACCACCTGGTAAGGCACACAAAGGACATTGTATTAAACACAAGCCCAACACTACCTGGTAAGGCACACAAAGGGCATCCCAGCTAACAAAAAACACGTTATTTTACGTCAAAATTTCATATAACGTTATGCCATAGTAAGGAGCCTGAGAGAAACGTTATCTAACGTTATATAACGTTATAAAATGTTGTATAACGTTTTTTGTTTACTGGGATTCTATTAAACACTAGCCCAACACTACCTGGTAACGCACACAAAGGACATTGTATTAAACACTAGCCCAACACCACCTGGTAAGGCACAGACAGCACATGGTATTAAGCATTAGTGTTATAGAACTTCTCCTTCCGCCTCTATATTAGAAGTGAGGAGGGAGAGAGATACTAGCGATAATAGTCTAAATCAAAACAGCATGTATGCCCGGGGATCCACTGACCCGATTCGAAGGGATAGGGTCCGTTTTTGGGCCCGAGGGGAAAATCTAAAAGAGATGCTTTAGGGCCATAACCCACTAGCTGATTTCGGGGCTGATTTGGAGGCATTATCGGCCAGTACACCATCAACAAACAGACCCAATGCAGTACTTTGTAGTATAATTTTGTGGATGTATCGGCTGATAATGCCTCCAAATCGGTTAATGGGTTATGGCCCTTAGGGGCGTTTCGGAGGAAAGAGGGTACATTCTATGATCAATTACATTTGCAATTGCAGATCCCTTCAAATTCTCCGGGGAAATGGTGCTATGTTGTACGTTGTCGAATTGTCTCCCGTGATTAGTGTACAGTATTGAGGAGGTACTATAAAAACGGGTAGGGTGCCCGCTAGAACATATACATCAGCGGACAGGAAACATCATATACCATCTGCTATCTAAAAAGTGAAGCCTACCCTTTTCAGGATGGTGGGAGGATGTGAGTTTGACCAACTTCGTTTGGCGACATTTGTGATGACTGCTGACAGAAAGACGGAGACTGCTAACATAGCATAAGTTGCCATGTAGTACTTATCTGTCAAAGAACAAACATGCCTTATGGATAAAGCATTATAATGTAGAGAAATACTGATGTAATGTCAATGATAAAGTATGTGCCATCATACACCATAAACACTTTAGTTGTGGACATTGTTCCACTTGCATATTAAAGTGATAGCTTGATAATCTGGCCTCGTAGATGAAAGATTTAGATTTGTCCGTGACGTGTAATGAACAGGGGTTGGAAGCCGTCACAATGTCACAAGAAACATGCGACAGGGGGCTAGGTAAATGCAGTGACATTCTGAAAGAATTTTGTAGATATTCCAATTAGAACCAGGGTTTCAGTATAGCCTTCTTTTTCCAAATGTTCTTGGAGCAATATATATTTTACCCCTCTGCCTAGGACTACACCACTATGAAATTAGTTTTTCCAAATTATTTTGGAGGATATATATAGCCACAAACCCTGCAGAATACACAAATCTACTGACAGATTTGCTGAGTTTTCCTAGAGCAAAATGGCCATAGAATGAACCAATCTAAAAGTAAAGTTCCTTTATTTGTTTTGAGTAACATAGAAATCAGAATACACAAATCTAACAGTAGATTTTCTCAACTTTTCTTGGAGCAATAACATCATCAAACCCCTAAAATATACCAAGCTAATTTCCAAAATGCCCCCAGAACTGCACAGAATACACTAGTGTAATGGTAGAATTGCTAAATTTCACAGAATCACCAAGTTGCTCATTGACACTGTGTCGGTGCATCATGATGACAAATGTTACCAAAACGCCATCCATAAAGGATTGTTATTTCCTGTTGTGAGCAGCTCAATTTTGATTTTGGAACTAGATGCACATGTCGGCCAATCCCACTAATGTACTCTTACTTCCTGCTTGGCTTCTCACACTACACACCAGGGCATCCCCGTCAAAACCATGTTAACAGACATCCAGAGAGGATGATCTGGGCACCCCTGCGTGGGACAACCTCTCTGCTTGGCTGCTGACATATATCTAGACCTCAGATCTAGGCCCATCCCTGTACAAACAACAAGGAAGGGAAAAATACACCAGACAGAAACATGTACGACGCAATGTATGATATGTTTTTAATTTTTGTCCCACCCTAAAGAGGCAATGTATGATATGAGTTACAGCAGGATAGCACCCTCACATCCTGATCTCCCCATTGAATGCAACCAGATTGGCCAACTGACGTTTTCTCGTTAAACATGTGTGACAGGCTTCAAAATATGTGCCATAAGAAGCAAGTCATTTATTTACTGACACCAGCCCCCCAAAAAAACATACCAAATGGAAATTCTGTCATTTGGTGTGGTTTAAAACTCATTTCACATCCAAAATTCCCACCTTGCTCCATACATTTCTAGGTTTGATCCAGCATATCACTACATGCCCACCCCCCATGATGTACATATGTGTACGCAGTGCGAGGTACATACTGCTGCCACAACATGTTGCTAGGTATTTTAGGAAATATGTTATTTACCTATAATGGGTGTACCAATGTGCACCGGCGGTAGAACTTGACCAATGTCAAGGAAAAAGAGGCCGAAGCAGATGAGCAAGGCACCACCTGTGGAAATTAACAAGAAGTGATTATTATACATACACGATCGATATAAAGACTGACTCACATGCATGTATTAGAGTGCAGATAGCTTACCCGTGGGATGGACCTACTTTCACATCATCATCTTCTGTGCGCTTCCTTGTGGGCTGCGGGGGGGGGGGGGGGGGGGGGGGGGTGATGGGTCTACTTGCATTATCCTCTGTGCACCGCCTGGTGTGTGTGTGTGTGGGGGGGGGGGTGGGCTTACTTACCCGGCATCATCTTCTGTTAGAACTTAGATGCCTTGTGAGGGGTTTATGGACCTACTTACCCAGCATCATCTTCTGTGCGCACTGAAAACCTCAGGGTCGTCATTTTGACAATACCAAAATTGACAACTTTGGGTAGTCAAGGTGACGACCTTTGGTCATTATTTTGACTACCTAAGGTCGTCACATCTGATCCATTCAAAACAAAATTGTCATAATGACGACCTTAGGTAGTCACATTAATTGGTTAGTCAGATTGACTACCTCAAGGTTGTTGATTTAGGTATTGTCAACTTGAAGACCTAAAGCCATCAGTAATGACAATTCTCAAGTCCTAGGTTGTTCCAATGACTACTCAATGCTACACAATATTATTGCAAACTGGACTTATCATGGGACAGGCCTGCCCCTAGTGTTAATGAATTGTTCAAAGTAACTGCATAACTAAAGCTATCTCAAGACATAAACTGGTGACGGGGAGCAGGGTGGTCTCTATACCTTTGAGGCCATCATTCTCACCCATTGGCAACTTATTTATAACATACAACATTCTCCAGAGCACCTACCATTATTCATTATGACTACCTAGGTTGTCATAATGACTAGGCCCCTTCCTCTGGGTTTTCAGTGTATACCTTTGGGGCCATCATTCTCACCCATTGGCAACTTATTTATAACAAATAATGCTACTTAGTTCCATCAAGAGTACACCAAATATGTGAAAGGGATGCCTCTCATTAAGAGGTGAACTAATTAGAGACTTTATTGATACAACGTTCTCCAGAACACCTGCCATTATTCATTATGACAACCTAGGTCGTCATAATGACTAGGCTCCTTCCTCTGGGGGGGGGGGGGGGGGGGGGGGGGGTATGCACCTACTTACCCGGCATCATCTTCTGTGTGCTGCCTGGTGGGGGGAGGGGGTATGCACCTACTTACCCTGCATCATCTTCTGCGTGCTGCCTGGTGGGGGGGGGGGAGGGGGTATGCACCTACTTACCCGGCATTATCTTCTGTGTGCTGCCTGGTGGGGGGGGGGGGGTAATTGTATGGACCTTCTTACCCAGCATCATCTTCTGTGTGCTGCCTGGTGGGGGGGGGGAGGGAGTATGCACCTACTTACCCGGCATCATCTTCTGTGTGCTGCCTGGTGGGGGGGGGGGGGGGGGGGAGGGGGTATGCACCTACTTACCCGGCATCATCTTCTGTGTGCTGCCTGGTGGGGGGGGGGGAGGGGGTATGCACCTACTTACCCGGCATCATCTTCTGTGTGCTGCCTGGTGGGGGGAGGGGGTATGCACCTACTTACCCGGCATCATCTTCTGTGTGCTGCCTGGTGGGGGGGGGGGAGGGGGTATGCACCTACTTACCCGGCATCATCTTCTGTGTGCTGCCTGGTGGGGGGGGGGGAGGGGGTATGCACCTGCTTACCCGGCATCATCTTCTGCGTGCTGCCTGGTGGGGGGGGGGGAGGGGGTATGCACCTACTTACCCGGCATCATCTTCTGTGTGCTGCCTGGGGGGGGGGGGGGGGTAATAGTATGGACCTTCTTACCCAGCATCATCTTCTGTGCGCTTCCCGAAGGGAGGATGAAGATGGCGGCCCCCAGTAACGAGAAGATGAGAGCTGGTCCGACGTAGACATAGACAAAGTATGACGACACTCGTCTAAACTTGACAAAGTACGTCAGGGTGATGTAGGGGTCTGGGCAGCACTCGTAAATAGACACCTGACGGTGAACTGAAGTCTCTACCAACGTCCACGCCTTGTTTGGGGAGAAACTCTCAAGTTCTATAGTATCAGCCCGGTGAGTGAGATTGAGCTGAGAAGAATTAGAATGGACTGTGTCAGGGTACATTAACTTGTTCACAGGGGGGCAGAAATATGAGGCCCTGTCCTCCAACATTTTTGATGAAGCAATATGCACTGTAAATAATTGTTTACAGTATCTGCTGTTGTTTTACAGCATTTACTGTAGTTTTACAGTAGATTCTACTGTAAAAAGGCAACCAACTTTTTCCAGTGTGTGCGAGTGTCTCCGAGTGATACAGATGCAATATGGAGTTTAATATGGTCGCTGTCAAATACCGATCGCACCACCTGCCACTCAAGATAATACTGTACATGTTCCCTGATATAACATTACTTTAAATAAGTTGCGTGAAGGAAGACAAAACGGAATATTGAGTATAATACTTATGATTGTGATGCGTCACATTGTAACCAATACCACCTCAGATATATAGATAGTTCACTTTCTGCATATTTATACAATCATCTGGGGTACAACTGAAGAAGATGTAGGCTTGAGTGTGCCAACTGGTATAGCAGATTTAAGTTATACAAGATGTAAAGTGCCTGCACTCACATCACTGCCACTGTAGGTCCAGGAGCCGAAGGTGATGCTGCAGGTGTGAGTGTCAAAGGGGAAGTAGGTGAGGTCCAGCTCACACGGGGTGCTCGTCTCGGCACGCGCCACGTAACCCACGTTGCCGTCCGCGTACAGCACCGCGCGCTCGTCGTGGTGCCGCTCTGACTGCTGCCTGTGGTCAATTATCATCAATTAGGGTTACAGTTAATATACCTGGATCATATTGGGATTACTAATACTAACACTTAGAGTTGGGGGCAAAGGTTAGTATATTAATAAGTGTCCATTTCAGGTACAAATCAATTAAATATAACACTGAACCCTACACTGAACACTTAAATACAATTATTACATGTATGATTATATATGATACTGAATCCTACGGGATTGTAATTCAAATATAGACTTTATTAGGGCCAATAAGTTTCCACTTAAGAATTATTTTATTCACTGAGGATTTGTCTCAGACATTGTATCTTGCCCTCGTAAGTTTTATAGGAATGTTTTATATATAAATCGTGTGTAACTTACGAGTTGTAAACCTCGATGTCCGGGTGCCAGATGTTGACAGTGGGCACCCTGACGGACCTCAGACCGTTGTAGTGAGACACGTTCCAGTACAGGTAGAAGTCCTTCCATTCCTGTACAGATATATAGAGACAGACAGCCCAGTAAACATAAAAACGTTATATAACGTTTTCTCTATGGCTCCTACAACGTCAGAAACGTGCGTTCTTTTTGTTAGGTGGGAGAACACTACATGACGTGGAGGTATTATTCGTTTTCTGTTGATTCTGAAATGTTCTAACATAGTCCTACATATCAAAATCATAGCTAATTTCAGAATAATTGACTAAACAACTTAATGTGATCTGTAGTTCTTTTACACGAGATAATATAGGTGTGTGTGTAGAAGTAGCATGCTAGATTGATAAGTGCTTTACAATGGAGGTCTGTGTACGGGCTGCACACAGCTCAGTGTTGCCATCTGACGTTTAAAGGTAACTTTCCCCATTCCGAGAGAGACCGACCGAAGTGTCGCTCCTCCAAAATATTATAATCAGAGGCGTATTATATGCTCATTTTCCCACATCGATATAACAGTTGGCGGTTACTATATCTCCATGGCTTTCATAACATGACACTAAATATCAACATGATCAAAACAACAATTCATCTGGTCACCAGTTGGGATATTAACTTTAAGGTGACATGGTCCGATTTTTTCCATTTTTAAAATTCTACTTAAATGTGTTCAAAAGGTTAGTATACAATATCATATTTGGAGGATAGGGAATACTACAGTGTCATCTATGGGCAATAAGAGCCCATTTCGAGGGTCCAAGATGGCCCACGTCCCGTATTCTACTGTGCATTATCATTGGGGAGAATTATAGCATGCACTCCAAAAGTATCAAATTGAGTATAAAACTGAAGATTAACTGACGTTTAAGCTGAATTATGGGGAGTAATGTTAAATAAAATAGATAGGACATGCAGTACGGCCATATTGAATATATTTAAGTACGGCTATTTTAATGGTATGTCATGGTAATTACATGTATAGTACGTGTGCCTACATGGGTAAAATTCGACACGGGCGACACAGCGACACGGCCCTTTTAATCGACAGACACAGAAAATTTGGGATAAAAATCGACACATAGATTTTTCTATCAATTCCTATATATCATGTAAAAATCGACACAGTGACATGGCCCTTTTGCTAAAAATCGACATGGTGACATGGTCAAAATTGTGGGGACCCATGTACAGTGAAAACTCAGAGGCAGGAGGCTAGTCATTATGACGACCTAGGTTGTCATAATGAATAACGGCAGGTGCTCTGGAGAATGGTATATGAATATAGTCTCTAATTAGTTCACCTCTTAACAAGAGGCATTCCTTTCGCATATTTGGTGTACTCTTGATTGAACTTATTTCAATGTGGCATGTATCCGCACATTGGAATAATTTGCCAATGGGTGAGAATGATGGCCCAAAGGGAATAGAGACCACTCTGCTCCCTGTCACCAGTTTATAGCTTGGAATAGAATTAGTAGTGCAGATGTTAACACTAGATGGCAGATATGTGCTGCTGCACATCCAGTCTACAATAAAATTGGATAGTGTTGGGTAGTCACCGGAACAACTCAGGACTTGGGAGTTGTCATTACTGATGACTTCAGGTCTTCAAATTTACAATACCTAAATCAACAACCATAAGGTAGTCATTCTGACTACCCAATAAATGTGACTACCTAAGGTCGTCATTATGACAACTTTGGTCTGAATGACTACCTTAGGTAGTCATAATGACGACCTAAGGTCGTCACCTTGACTACCTAAAGTTGTCAATTTAGGTATTGTCAAAATGACGACCCTGAGATTTTCAGTGTAGAGGCACGTACGTGGTAGTAGGGTCAGCTGTACTTACCAACGAGAGCCATGAGTTCATGTGCAGTGTTTCAGCTTCTTCATCCTTCAGAATAAAATGGGACAACATTCAACTAACTTCCACTGCGATATATGACGTTTCACCAATGTGTTCTACAGCATCTATGACTTACAGTAGTAAATCATATCAGGATTTCTTTTCTTGGGAAGGGGGGCAATTTCGACTCACTGTTGTTATTATATTACCGTAATACCTGTGACGCATATAGTTTCCCCCAACATAATTATAACCTATGACGACAGGGACCACATGGATTAGATTACATGATACCCACGTGCGTCGGTCTAGGGACACACCCACTTACAGTCTATACGAAAATCTGCCGGACACAAGCTATAGCCGGCAAAAGGTCTGCCGGTCCGGCAGAAAGAGGGCTACTGCAGGCCCAAATAGTCGGCTGTATTCTAGAGATTCTTGCCTATATGCCATTTCTTACGGCTTGAAAATCGGACCATTATTAGGGTTTCTTCGGAACAAAACAGAAAGTGTGAATATTTTCTGTAATGTTCTTCAATATTTCACATATCAAAATAGTTAATATAATTGTAACATGTAGGGGAACTCCTATTTACTATCCTTGCCAGTAAAACACTTGTTTTATATTTCATTTTTAAATAGCAAGATTGTACTCCAATATCCGGGCCTGCAAAAATTGAGCCAGGCCTGCAAAGAAAAAAATCTGCAAGACCGAATGTCCTGCATGGTGCACAAGTTTTTGTATAGACTGACTTATCATAATATATGTAGGCATATTGGTTAGCCAATGATAGCAGAGCGTACCATGCAGGAACAGAGTGTTATTACTCTGGATAATTAAAGACAAGTAGACATCATATTCTAGACTCCGACTACATGATATATTCATAGTTATCAAATCCCGTGTGGGGAGTATTGAGAAGCAAACTCACACCCCAGAATACATATACATAATAATCGATCATGCATCCAAGGGCAGCTCTGTGCCACTAATTAATGTACGCCAAAATGACAGCTGAGGATATTAGTACCTGAAGCCAGGAGCAGATTACATAGCAGGGGAACTATCCCTTCAAACACCATGCCTTTATAATTCACCTATGTTTTTTATACAGTTTTAATATGCCTATTTTAGTGTTGATCTGCCCACTCACCACTTGGAAGCCGTGCATGGTGATCCCGAAGACGACGATGACGGAGTGCTGTGCGTCCCTGACGGGACGTGCCAAGGGGTGGGACGCAGTACGTCTCAGGTACGTCAGGAGACGCTCCTCATCCAGCCCCGACGCTGCTGCACCACAACACAACGCCACATGGATTAAATACACAGCCAAAGATAATTATCTCATTTCAAGAAAGTAAGATCATTAAACTCGTCTGGCGGACAAACCACTTGTTTTAAGAAAAAACAAGTGGTTTGTCCGCCAGTCGAGTTTAATAATCTAATTTTCTTGAAATGAGATAATTATTTTTGGCTGTGTATATATTTTGTGTATACATTGCATTAATTATTCGGTTATAAAGCAAAATTAAAAATACTGTCACTACATGTATACCTTAACCGAGGCAATGGTGATTTTATTCCCCACGCGGCATGCCGTTCGTTTTTGTCGCCCCCAGAGAAATCTCCTGCAGTTTACCTAGTTCAACAGTCACCATCATGCTTATTAGACAAATAGTCACTCTAGAATGAAGAAAATAACATATTTTCAGAACAAATCTAGGGTTTAATATATTGGATGAAGAACGGGACAGGCGTATATATCCGGGGCCCAGCATATTATAAATGGAGAAATGTGATATGTCGCGACTTTACCGCATTTAGAAAAAGAACTCTAGTGTTAGCCAGCAGACAGTGAGTTGATATCTACAACCGGTAGCCTTTGTTTGTCACAACGTCTGCCTCTACTCATCCCTGTCTCCCTGTTCAACCCCATACATGTACCAGCACACTGGCGGCCCGAGAGGCTAAAGTCGACATGGCCGACGTGGGCATATTTGGGAATAAGTGGCAAACGACAGAAGGACAAAAAAACGACAGGACGACATGGGCATTCCTTTAAATCGACAGGGCACCCCCCCCCCCTCACCCATTCCAGGGCCACTGCTGTGCACCTCCTCCCCGTTTCAGTCATAATGGGTGAACACCATGGTAATACCGTATCATCGCGTTTGAGCACCAGGTTTTAAATAAGCGCCGTTGGTCCCAAATTAGGTGACGTCATTTGTGGATGTGCACTTACAGGTGACATCGCTATTTCTTAAAGTAGACACACAACCCCCCCCCCCCGGGCCCACCACCATCACCATCATCAAGAGCCCCGAGTATGCCGAGGACAGAATATAGCCACCACCTTTCATATCCATCTCACATGCAGAGTAATTCCCCCCTGCAACGAACCTCTTCCCCCTTTGCAAATTGGCACTGCATGGTCCCAGATTGGAATTTATTACACTTGTTCGGCTACCAACTGTTGGAGGAGGCCTGCCAGGAGGGGAGTTAATGATTTCTGACGTTGTCAGTGGCCGCTCAGCATCCCAGACAACATGTGCACAAAACAGATCTGGTGCGGTTCTCACGCGGCTTGGTTTACAGCTCGGCGCGGCCACTGCGACCCACCGGCCCCCAGCCGGGCACCCAGTCACACAGGCAGCGCGTGTAATGGGATCACGCAGCTGGCTGAGTCCATTTAGATTGGACTAACAGCTCCCGGGTGACCATCTCAGATTTCATCCTCATTTGGTAGGATGATAGCCCAATATGTCCCAAGTGTCATCTGTAAATATGGACTCCAAATATTGAACCGTTTACGAATGGCGCCTCGTTAAGTGAAGGAGGATGGGCTCATTAAAAGCAGTTCTTAAGGCTGGTCCATTTTCAGACATTTCTCATATGAAAACTCTGTCAACTAGGAGACACACAGCTATTCCAACCAACTGCCGTATATATAGACATGGGACAAGTTGTGTAGAATTGTGGAGATCCATCAACTTGTATGCGCATGAGCACCCCAAAGTCAGGAAGAAATGAGGCGTGAATAGAAAAAGTCAATCTTTGGAAGTGTCACCAAATGCACATTTTTGATAAATACATACTGATATGTGTTAAAAGTAATAACTACATATACAGTTTTAATGTATTGAGCAAAAAATTGCTGGAAAAAGACAATCCAGGGGGCACTGGAGGTGCTTAAAGTTGGGTCACTCATGAAAATGACTCAACTTTGGTGGCCATTCTATCTATGTGCAATTACTTTAAAGACCTTGGAATAATTTTTTTCTGAACAGGCAGATCGATATGTTTCATGTGAATATAGTGCTTATATCCTTCCGTGCTTGCTTATTGGTGAAATAATTTCTTCAAAATAAGAAAAATCGCTCAACTGTTAAAAATACTCAACTTTGATGATCATTTTCTCTATGTGGAATAACATTAAGTACCTTGCACTATTTTTTCCCTGAACAAACACATCAGTATCTTTTTTATGGATACAGTGCCTTTGTCCTTCCGCACTTCATTATTGGTGAAACAATTTTTTCAAAATAAGAAAATTGGCTCAACCGTCCAAACCACCCAACTTTGTTGGCAATTTTCCCTGTGGGCAATGGCTGAAAGCACTTTCAGATATTTTTTTCCTTAATAAACACATTATTGTTATTCATGCCTATAGAGGAGATAACTGTTTTGTAATTTATAAGTGATGAAATGATTTTCCAAAAAATAAAAATATGGTTTGACTGTTATAGCCACTCAACTTTGGTAGCCATTTTGTCTATGTGCAATAACTTGAAACACCTTGCAATATTTTTTTCTTGAATCAACTTGTTATATTCCTGTTGGTCAATACACTGATTTAGTCCTTCCATACTTGTAATGTTGAAAAAAAAAATTCTTTTAAAATAAAAAAAAAGGCTCAACTGTTAAAGCTAGTCAATTTGGTGGCCATGTATCCTGTATAGGATGTATATATATGTTTTGGGCTTGGATTGAGGGGTAGACTTTCCTCACCCCTTTCTACCACCCACTGCTAGAAATGGTCACTCCCTCAGAAAGTGGACCACAGGCAGTATTAGACTCCTGCAATCATGACTACTTCTAGCATGGTGCAGGTTACATAAACTTGATGAAACAGGGACCATGGTTCAAAAGGCTTGGTCTAACTGACAAAACACTGAATCTTAGTCAGCATGTTGCATGTGTGCATGATGGACACTGGTGGATAGGAGTCGTCTCAAACCATAGACCGGATAATCAGGACTATGATGTAAAACTCATATGGCCAAAGGGCCAATCAATAGCCTACCAGAGACATTGTATAGGTTATACCACAGGTTGACATTTTGTGTGCAACTCAAACCCCAAAACCCACCACAGGAAGCACATACAAAATCACCAAAAAGGCACACAGGGACATTTGTGACAGATTTACAAAGCTAACCTTAAGCCATTGACTTCAGAATTTGGGGTTAGAACTCACAGTGCATCATCTGTTATATAGATAATGGTATAACGAAATTGTAGAAGTATTTTTTTCTGATATTAGAATATTGATTTTGCCAAGGAGAAAATGCAAAATGACTTTGTCATGATAATATTTAAAGGGGAACAATGTAATTGTCCAGGGAACAATATTACAATCTTAACAAAACAGATTTAAAGGAAAGAAATATTTTAGAAAGGAAAAGTATGGAAGGACTTAGCTAATATATGAACATACAGGGCATCAACTGGTTGGTTCAAGAAATAAATATTGCAAGGTGTTTCAAGTTATTGCACATAGACAAAATGGCTACCAGAGTTGAGTGGTTATAACAGTCAAACCATATTTTAGTTTTTTTAGAAAATCATTTCATCACTTATAAATTACAAAACAGTTATCTACTCTATAGGCATGAATAACAACAGTGTGTTTATTAAGGAAAAAAATATCTGAAAGTGCTTTCAGACATTGCCCATAGGGAAAATTGCCAACAAAGTTGGGTGGTTTGGACGGTTAAGCCAATTTATTTATTTTGAAAAAATGGTTTCACCGATAATGAAGTGCGGAAGGACATAGGCACTGTATCCATAAAAAAGATACTGATGTGTTTGTTCAGGGAAAAAATAGTGCAAGGTACTTAATGTTATTCCACATAGAGAAAATGATCACTAAAGTTGAGTATTTTCAACAGTTGAGCAATTTTTCTTATTTTGAGGAAATTATTTCACCAATAAGGAAGCACGGAAGGATATAGGCACTATTTACACCTGAAACATATTGATCTGCCTGTTCAGAAAAAAATTAATCCAAGGTCTTTAAAGTAATTGCACATAGATAGAATGGCCACCAAAGTTGAGTCATTTTCATAAGTGACCCAACTTTAAGCACTCCAGTGCCCCCTGGATTGTCTTTTTCCGGCAATTTTTTGCTCATACATTAAAACTGTATATGTAGTTATTACTTTTAACACATATCAGTATGTTTTAATCAAAAATGTGCATTTGGTGACACTTCCAAAGATTGACTTTTTCTATTCACGCCTCATTTCTTCCTGACTTTGGGGTGCTCATGCGCATACAAGTTGATGGATCTCCACAATTCTACACATCTTGTCCCATGTCTATATATACGGCAGTTGGTTGGAATAGCTGTGTGTCTCCTAGTTGACAGAGTTTTCATATGAGAAATGTCTGAAAATGGACCAGCCTTAAGAACTGCTTTTAATGAGCCCATCCTCCTTCACTTAACGAGGCGCCATTCGTAAACCGTTCAGAATTTGGAGTCCATATTTACAGATGACACTTGGGACATATTGGGCTATCATCCTACCAAATGAGGATGAAATCTGAGATGGTCACCCGGGAAGATCTGCCGATTTCAGTCCAATCTAAATGGACTCAGCCAGCTGAGATACCACTGCCAAGAAACCCTCAAAAACAATAAATAAATAAATCCCTGTCTGTTTATGACACAGTGGCTGCCGCACGCTTTAAGTGACCTAGTAGGTTCTGTCATGAAAATGAGGACAATATTTAGCTTGTTGAAATGAGGATGGGAAAATCCATAAAGAGACAAACCTGGGATCGCATTTATTCTGGTGTTTTTATTTCAGTAAACTGTTAATTCAACAGAGGGGAAAGAGAAAAAAAAACTATTGATTGGATAATACATGTAAATTTAATCCATCACCAAGATGAAAATCAATGGGAGATTTACATGATGACGCGAACAACAATTATAATGACAAGACCCAATGTGACAGAAGCGTATGAAGGCTATCTATGATTAATCAGATACATGTACTGTAGCTGATCAGATAATTAAATTATCAAATTTTGTACATCTATCCTATGTGCATCAGGGCGCAGGAGATGTGGGTAGCCCACAGATATACCCCTGGGAGTCGCTTTTGAAAAGTGTCACTTTTGGGCCAAATTTCACATTAATGTCACTAGTCTCCAAAAAGAAAAAAAAGGGATAGGAATGTAACGGTTCACTCTGGGCATCTATGTATAGTAACCGAGGTAGAGAGACAAGACCAAATTTACGTCTTTTTAACTTTAACATTTGGCCCAAATTGTCCTTGTACGATTTCCATCGGAAGCATAATTATTTAAGTTTCTTATTCTAAGTGAAAAGCCTAGCGGTAGATATAATGGCGACAGATGGCTTCCTTGTGGTTGTATGTAGGGGACTTCGTAGAATGTATATTATATATATATATATATATATATATATATATATATATATATATATATATATATATATGCCCATGTCGTCCGGAAACAAGGGAGACATGGTCTGAAGGACGTCCGGATGTACACCGACCCTGGCGGAAGGTGTGTTAAGAGAGGATCGACTGCGCATGTCCGGCTATCTACCCGTTGCTAGGGGTGTCCCTGCTATACCCCAGCAGAAATACAATACGTGTCAATTACCTTGAATGTATCATATTGAGTGCCTTACCTGCCAGCGCTGATGGGAGGTAGAGTCCACAGAGCAGGAGTAGGACTGCCGCAGTGACCGGTGCAGCCATGGTCCCGGCTGTGTTGTGAGGTGAGCTGCTCTGAGGGGCACAGGAGAGCAGCTCGGCGGTCACGTGGTGAAGCAGCTTATCGCGGGATGCATGTTTGTTATGGTCTCAGGCCCTGTTCACACCACCTACATATTACATGTGTGCCCCAATCTACCCAGCACAGTAACTTATCATAGGGATCAGCCTCAATCCTCCATCTACCCAACACAGAACGTTTTATAGGGACATATCGCAAACATGCCAAACACAATTTCCATGGAGGGAGTTTGGTGTATGCAAGTTTTGAACCCAGTAGCGGATCCAGGGTCCCCCCCCCCCCCCACCTTATAGTCGCCCTGAAAATGTCCCTTGGCATGACTCCTAACTATAGGAAATTGTTTCATGATGACACACCTCGTCAAGACACAAGAGTTCTGAATCATAGTCTTCGCGTAATAATGAAAATGTGTAAATCTTAATTCCTAATGGCTATGGGTACGTTTTCTTCTTGATGATGTCTCCACCATGTTGCCCCATCCTGATAGCCGAGATACACCATGTGTGTTTTTATTCAGGTACACTTTACTCTAATATGAAATAAAGTCGTAATGTAAACGCCGTAGCACTTAACAATGCAAGGGGCATGCAACGCGTCAAATCAAAAGAGAATGGAAAGTATCATTAGTAGTATGTGAACTGGGCTAAAGACCTGACGCTCTCCCTTGAATTCCAGCTCCGTGTTTGTTATTGCGGCAGTAACTTTCTTTTTCCCATGTTTTATTTTGTGCTTTACTTTCTCGTTTCTTCCAGACATGAGTCACCTTTGTCACATGGCTTTACATGTACTTTCTTTATACATGTTTATACACTGCATGGAGGCGCGCTGAGGACATGGGTGTGGTTCGGTGCTATGGGTGTAGGACCGGGGGTAAAGACTGCATGAGGTCGAATCAAGGACAGGGAATTCGATCAAATGGAGTGAGGAAGAAGGCCGTAGAGGAGCCGATGCCTTACGTATAGCAATAGATTGCCAGAAGCCAACACCCGTACACTGCCAAAAAGGTTTTAAACATATTTAGGTCTAAACATGTTTAAAGTGTAAACATTTTACTATTGCATTATGTAATGAGAAATTGGTTGAGGAACTTTACAGACCTATTACTAGATGTAGACCTCGTTCTGGGCGACAAACGCATCCTCAAAATAGTCCAGTGGGAGAATACTGCCCTGTGACTGTGTTCTTTGGTTTGTTTATAAATGCTTTAGCAAAACAATTGGCATGTGATATGGAAGGTTCAGGGTTAGGGAGATTAGGCCACTCATTATTATGACCCAGGCCACTGAATAAAAACAATAGAAATATAATACTTCAATAATTTGTTTTATCTGAACCAAGCTTTATAACATGCACGCTGGGACGAACTGAAAAGGGTGACTTGACTTTTGCATATCTTGCAACGCTAATGCGTTTGACTAGATATATATAAGCCTAGTGTCACCACATAACATACTTTAGATAATTATTACGGTATAGTATTCACTCTTCTAGACATATTTTCCGTTATATTTGTATTAAGAAAAAATCAATTCCCGATATGGTATGCTGCAGGATTTTAATCATAACATCAACACATACATACTGTGTATACAAATGTAACGTTCGCGGCATGGGCACTTAAGAATTACCAGAACCATAATATAATGTATATGTATAGATGTCGGAGAATACTGTACATGTATATGGGGAACGGCACAATATATTTATATTAATTCTTGGAATAGACATAAATGATTACGTATGTCCAAAATGTACATTTATGCGATACATATGCTAAAGTGCATGGGTGGTGCCCATTCTGTACATGCATCCACGATTATCACTGCACGATGATGGAGATCATGATTGCACTACACACATATATACATGTATACAGATGTGTAATCAGCGCACAGCATTTAGTGTGGCATAAAGACCTATTTGACAATAGCATATCACACAGAAAGACATATTGGTTCAGTCAGAATTGCATCAACCCGGGTATATCTTCTCTCAATAGAGTTACTATCTTTAAAAATGTGTTTACTTTTACACGTATGGACTGGTACAGAAAATAGATTTAAAGCTTCATAGTAAAATACATAGATAATCTTGCATTTTCACATATTCCAGGGAAAATGGCAGCGGTGATACCTAGTTAGGGTATGTTCTCTCCATATTTTGAGCTGGAGAGGTTTGATGTGACCGGGGACACACCTCCTCTCTCTGTATTGTAGCCTACATGTCACAATACGTTAGATGTAGCTATTTACACTAACAGCAGGACTCCAATTATTACAGCAGCCGCTTCACGGTGCCATTGAGCGTTGGATCTATTCACGGAATTAACTGGTTGTCATTTACATAAGCAGACGGGATGTCAAAAAATAGTCATTGCTATCAGTACAATGGGTATGATGCAACCAGAGTGACGGAAGCGATTTGTCTATAACATAATATATCAGGAACACGCGTTGGTAATATACATAATATTGTAATGCTGTAAGGTTCTGATTTTGAACGCTACATAGACGTAAAAGGCAATGCCGAAAAACAGATGATTTGACTGTAGTTTATAACGTTCACTGATCAAGCTCTAAATTGTATTGCTTTATTGATCATATCTAAGGCTTATAAACGCCACCGCATATATAGATAACGGCATACTTTAAAGTTTGTGTAACCCCTCAGTCCTACCCTCGACTGAAAATACAACTCATTATGGGGCTAATTATATTATATATGAAGTCCCCCGTGACTAGATATTGATTGTCTAAAACGATTAAATATCTCTAGAGGAGTATATTTCTTAGAAGCTCCACACCTCAATATCACCTAACCTGGTAAAATAAATAAGAGTTAATCATATCTGCTTGTGATTTATGAATATAGATATAACCACAATGTTGTCACCATGAGCGAGGTATAGGACTAAAGTGTCAAAATCCCTGGGTAAGACCCTGTAACGACCACATTATTTGTATGCTAATGGCGGGGACTGATTGTATACCCTTTACTGCCCCCCCCCCCCCCCCCATTTACTGTGTGTCTACTCAAACTCCCAATATTATATATCCATGTACTTACTGAAGATGACATACTTGATCTATATAGAACTCTTGAAATGAGATAATTTAGTAGCAGATGTGTCTATATATGAAGAATCTGATAACATAATTGCTTAGTGTATAATAACATACCCTCTTGGATAATCACAGAAATCTAAAGGTTACCTGATGGGTGTTCCTATAGGAACATTAATGCAGATAACATATGCATTACAGCAGGATTATTTTGATTTTGGTCATTTATCAATAGAATGCCGAGAGTAGAAAGGGGAAGGATTGCAATATCATATATGATACATTGTAATACATTATACACCCCCCCCCCCAACGTTTTAACATGATGCAAATGACTCACATATAAATCGCAAGCTTATAAATTAACCAAGTGGAGGTCCACCTTATTTGTAAGGGCTGATGTCTATCCTTTGTTGTCTGTGCTCTGTTACGTTTAGACGAGCTTATATTGGTATTAATAATTGGACTCATAAATGCACGTGTCCTTGGTACGTGTACAGAACATTACGGCGAAATACTTATGCATATTGATGTAAATTCACTACTGAATCAATTAACTTGCCTAAGAACAGAAATAAACAGCTTCAGTATTCTATAATTACACACTATTAATCAAAGGCGCTTAAGCAAAAGGTTTCTCTGTGACTACAGCCAATAGCACCAGCTGTTGCATTTGTCAACACCCTCTTTTATCTAAGCCAGTTGTCATTATTTACACTGCGGGTCACCCAGCTGGTTCAATCATTGATGACTTCATGTCCGATCAATTTAACCCAGTATATTATTTGTTATCCTATAGCACAAGGATGGCTGCATTTTTAGCACTCTAATGAATTCTTGACAGCCGAATTCAACCCAGTGAACTAAATGCCATTATTTACACTACATTCCATCTTATATTATGCTAAAACTAACATGACTAAATATGCCTAACTTTCTCTTGAACGAGAAGAGCATTGCATTGAAAATAAGGGAGATCACAGTAATTTTATAAATAAGTAAACACATCCACATCGAGTGATTCGTCGCCAGTAATCTGTTTAACCATCCTACGTGAAGGTGTCGCGTCCGTGCCTCCCAGCCTGACCGCCCTACGTGAAGGCATGCACCGCGTCCGTGCCTCCCAGCCTGACCGCCCTACGTGAAGGCACCGCGTCCGTGCTTGGCTGCCCTATGTGAAAGTACCAGTCTCGTTTCACGTGAAGACAAACAGAAGACAAATCCAACACTGGTCAATTATTCCCGGCAGGCAGTCTGTGACTCTGTGTCATCATGGCGGTTGATGGGTTGTTCATCAATCTGAAAATAAGGTCAGGAAGTCATTAGGGGATTTGTTATGGGAAATACTTAACTGTGATATATCATTGATATAGAAACGAAGCAAGTGTCGTGAAATTGGAATATGTATGACATATAGATGCTGTACATGAAGGACACTACACGATAAGTGCCCTCGCAAGATAGACAAGAGCAATTGAATGTATGCAATATCCTATTGTATACTACGGATATGGGCGCCGGAGGTATGAAAGGATCCACATTAAAGGGGCATTCTCACCACTCGCACTTAACCACATAGTAGACTAGAACAGTACTAGAAAATGTGAATGGGACACGCTCGGTGAGAATGCCACTTTAAGATTAAGATTATATTTGTAAAACTAACTTTGAAACGTGTCTGCTATCACTCTGTTTACATTGTGGAAGACAATAAAAACCTGTTCAAACCAACGCCGGGTGCTACAATGGTTTGGTAGTATGTTTTAACTCAATGGTGACCATACCGTCGCCTTTGTGCGCCAGATTTTAAATAAGCGCCTATCTTGAATAAGCGCCGGGGTAGAGGGGCACTTACACACGACGGTATGAAATGCTTAAAGGACACTGTTCTACATTAAGGGTATAGAATGGACATGTGTGGAGCTACCTGCTTGCTATACTTCATGCCGTCGTCACTGGAAGAGCGCAGGTGCACGCGCTCATTGTCGTCCTCGTCACTCTTCATGTAGAAGTGGAAGCCGATGTTCAGTTCAGGAACGTCGTAAATGTTGGCCAGCACCAGCATCATCGACACTAGTCCCAGGAACAGGTAAACTACAGGTAAAGGTGGGACATGTTTAGTGTAGGATACATGTACACAAAGGCGCAGCCTGATGTGGGACATGTTAGCGTAGGATACATGTAGACAGGGCATCCTGATATTAGGATATGTACATAATGTAGGATACACGTAGACAAAGGTGTAGCCTGATATGGGACATGTACATGTAATCTACACACGTTTAGCAGGCAGCACGAACTAGTGCTAAATGTGACATGTCCCCCAACCTATCCCTGTGCTAATCATCAATGCGTACTGTTTTATATGTTAGGTATAGGTGTATATAAAGTATGCCACCTTAAAGACCAATGTCCTGTGTGTGGGTACATTAGTCAGTAGAATATCCAACAGACCTTCCTGGCCCTGCCTTGTCAGAAGATTAAAGAAGAGTCTCCTACCTGTAGTACATATCTTGTAGATGGCGCGGTGCGGCTGGTTGGGCTTGTCGCCGGGGATGTAGTCGCCCAGCCCGATGGTGGTCATGGAGATGAAGCAGCAGTAGAAGGCGTCCAGGTAGTTCCAGTCCTCCTCTATCAGCATGAAGACGGCGGCCGGCAGCAGGAAGGTGAACACGAGCAGCAGCCCCAGCACCACGCTCAGGTGCAGCATGCGGATGTTGAAGGGCTTGTAGAGGTGGCCGAGGCGCGCGTTCAGCACACTCAGCAGCTTGGAGGTGAGCACCATGAGGCGCTCCACCAGCGCCGAGAACATGATCAGTGTCAGCGGGATGCCGATCAACGCGTACACTATGGCGAACACCTTGCCGCCCTCTGATAGCGGCGTCACGTGCCCATAGCCTGAAAGACATGAGTGTTGGTCAATGGTTAAAGAGGGTATGGTCAGTTAGGGTTAGTATAGCCCGCAATACCCACGGCTGCAGCGCACTGTTGTGGGTATAGAAGTAGGGAAAGCTCTTGTAACATTAATTAGCCCCGACATTAGCCCAAATCCGAGGTTACTTTGATTCTGTATGCAGTTAATATTTATAGGTATTTTGGCTTAAAACGCCACAGGGAGAATCTTAAGGCTACTCGTATAATTATTGCATATTTTTGTACACTGTGCATATCTCCCGTAATCTCCCCGTAATCTTAATGTCTTTCCACTAGTCTTAAGTTAGGATGAATGCATTATAGCTGGGCTTTGGTACATGCGTATAGTTGGTAATATTATTGTATAAATCGAACCCCTTTTTTCTTGTTAAGATTACAGGGAATGCGTTATTTGGCATTGTACTACTTGGGGTATCCAATGCCCAGGGTACGGGGTTGGTTAAAAAGTGGAACATGAACTCAGCAAACGGACCTCACCACATGGCATCATGCCCTGCTATATATAGGACCCACCTCCGCCCCCCCCCCCCCCTTTTAGTACATCAAAATGCCACTGCCCATGATTGTTCCCTGATTGTTTTGATGGTAATCTACAAGATTCTCGCGACTACACCACAGTCACTCAAGGCCCAATCAAAGACCAATCATAGGTCACTGTGGGTGCACAGTAGAGAAGAAGTAAGGGACAAGTAAGCATTCATGTTCTACTGAATAAAGGGCATATTGGCCTTAATTCAGTGTAACATAAGTAAGCGGTCCTATACATGCACTGGTGGGTAGAACATGTGGGGAAGATGGGAGTTGTGGTACGCTGCCCCACCCACCTGTACATGTATGTGGATACCTACTTTTGTCTCCCCTATAAGGGGAAGATGGGAGTTGTGGTACGCTGCCCCACCCACCTGTACATGTATGTGGATACCTACTTTTGTCTCCCCTATAAGGGGAAGATGGGAGTTGTGGTACGCTGCCCCACCCACCTGTACATGTATGTGGATACCTACTTTTGTCTCCCCTATAAGGGGAAGATGGGAGTTGTGGTACGCTGCCCCACCCACCTGTACATGTATGTGGATACCTACTTTTGTCTCCCCTATAAGGGGAAGATGGGAGTTGTGGTACGCTGCCCCACCCACCTGTACATGTATGTGGATACCTACTTCTGTCTCCCCTATAAGGGGAAGATGGGAGTTGTGGTACGCTGCCCCACCCACCTGTACATGTATGTGGATACCTACTTCTGTCTCCCCTATAAGGGGAAGATGGGTGTTGTGGTACGCTGCCCCACCTACCTGTACATGTATGGGGCCACCTACCAGTTGGGGTATAGTCAGACTTTGGGTGTTTTATTAACACAGGTAAGACAGACACTGAGTAGGCCCTTCAGTGGTCGTTATGAGCGGGGGTGAAATGAACATGAAACGAACATGGTGGGAGGGGGGGGGGGGGGTCGTTATGAGCGGGGGCGAAATGAACATGAAAATGAACATGGTGGGAGGGCAGGGGGGGGTGCTGACATCAGCCCTTCCTCAGCCATGTGCTGCCCTCCGCTGTGTTGCAAGTACTGTAGGACACAATAAATGTATCATTTGGGAAGTATACCAGCCAGCAGTGGTATATTATATAGGTCCCAAGTTTCCCAAGTCCCCAGCTTCCACTCGATAAAGGGCATATTGACCTTTATTCAGTAAAACAGAAGGATATGATCAGTAGGCTTAGTAGGCCTACCTAGATGTAACCAAAACGTACCACATTAGCTGCTCTACCCTATAGAGGAAGCTGGTTATAACCCATGTATGACATTTAAAACTGTTTCTATAGTACCAGGTACTCCACTGTTTTCACTGAATAAAGGGCATATTGACCTTTATTCAGTAAAACAGAAGGATATGATCAGTAGGCCTACCTAGATGTAACCAAAATGTACCACAGTAGCTGCTCTACCCTATAGGGGAAGCTGGTTATAACCCATATATGACACTTAAAACTGTTTCTATAGTACAGTAAAATTCCGTTATAACGAAGTGCTTTGGTCTAGCAGAAAAGTTCGTTATAAACGAATTTCGTAGTATCCAAATACAGCACTATAGACACCCTAATATGGTCAGAAAACGTAGGAAATTTGTGTCTAACCCCTTATTATATGAATAAGGAAATAACACAGGGATACACTAATAGATTCTGTTGAAATTTTCACGAATCTTATCATAAAAGGAAATATAGACCCCATGAAATAAATGATATACACGGTATAAACCAACTGCAACCCCCCCCCCAACCCCCTCCGCTGCCTTTCCCTGCCGGTGACTAAACTTCAAACAGAACTCCCTCACCTCTACAGCCCGCTCAGGGGACGTGGGTACCCCCCCCCCCCCCCAAAAAAAAAAAAGCTACCTCCCTTGAGTCCGAACTTCAAAGCAGTGGTCCGACGGGGGGGGGGGGGGGGGGGGAGGGGCCGTAGCAGCTCCCCAAGCCACTAGGGCTTCCTGAGCGGTGGTAGGGGTGTGGGACAGGGGCCACAGCGACCCCCCCCCCCCCCCCCCCCACACACACACACACCCCACCCCACCAAGGCTTCTTGAGCGGTGGTAGGGCGGGGGAGAGGGGTGGTATGGGTGGGGAATCTTTGAAGTTTGATATTGATCATGTTTTGTAACTCAGAATGGTAAAATTTGCATAAATTGAATCAATATACAGCCAAAAAAGTTCGTTATAAACGAATTTGGATCAAAATAAATTCGTTATAAGAGGATTTTTCACTAAAGATTAAAGGGGAAATGATTCTGGCAGAGCAGTTTGTTTGTTATAACCGAAAATTCGTTGTAACCGAATTCGTTATACCGGAATTTTACTGTACCAGGTACTCCACTGTTTTCACTGAATAAAGGGCATATTGACCTTTATTCAGTAAAATAGAAGGATATGATCAGTAGGCCTACCTAGACATAACCATAACGTACCACATTAGCTGCTCTACCCTATAGGGGAAGCTGGTTATAACCCATGTATGACATTTAAAACTGTTTCTATAGTACCAGGTACTCCACTGTTTTCACTGAATAAAGGGCATATTGACCTTTATTCAGTAAAATAGAAGGATATGATCAGTAGGCCTACCTAGATGTAACCAAAACGTACCACAGTAGCTGCTCTACCCTATAGGGGAAGCTGGTTATAACCCATGTATGACATTTAAAACTGTTTCTATAGTACCAGGTACTCCACTGTTTTCACTGAATAAAGGGCATATTGACCTTTATTCAGTAAAATAGAAGGATATGATCAGTACGCCTACCTAGATGTAACCAAAACGTACCACATTAGCTGCTCTGCCCTATAGGGGAGCTGGTTATAACCCATGTATGACACTTAAAACTGTTTTTATAGTACCAGGTACTCCACTGTTTTCACTGAATAAAGGGCATATTGACCTTTATTCAGTAAAACAGAAGGATATGATCAGTAGGCCTACCTAGATGTAACCAAAACGTACCACATTAGCTGCTCTGCCCTATAGGGGAGCTGGTTATAACCCATGTATGACACTTAAAACTGTTTCTATAGTACCAGGTACTCCACTGTTTTCACTGAATAAAGGGCATATTGACCTTTATTCAGTAAAACAGAAGGATATGATCAGTAGGCCTACCTAGATGTAACCAAAACGTACCACAGTAGCTGCTCTACCCTATAGGGGAAGCTGTTTATAACCCATGTATGACATTTAAAACTGTTTCTATAGTACCAGGTACTCCACTGTTTTCACTGAATAAAGGGCATATTGACCTTTATTCAGTAAAACAGAAGGATATGATCAGTAGGCCTACCTAGACATAACCAAAACGTACCACATTAGCTGCTCTGCCCTATAGGGGAAGCTAGTTATAACCCATGTATGACACTTAAAACTGTTTCTATAGTACCAGGTACTCCACTGTTTTCACTGAATAAAGGGCATATTGACCTTTATTCAGTAAAATAGAAGGAAATGATGAGTAGGCCTACCTAGACATAACCAAAACATACCACAGTAGCTGCTCTGCCCTATAGGGGAGCTGGTTATAACCCATGTATGACACTTAAAACTGTTTCTATAGTACCAGGTACTCCACTGTTTTCACTGAATAAAGGGCATATTGAACTTTATTCAGTAAAATAGAAGGATATGATCAGTAGGCCTACCTAGATGTAACCAAAACGTACCACATTAGCTGCTCTACCTTATAGGGGAAGCTGGTTATAACCCATGTATGACATTTAAAACTGTTTCTATAGTACCAGGTACTCCACTGTTTTCACTGAATAAAGGGCATATTGACCTTTATTCAGTAAAACAGAAGGATATGATCAGTAGGCCTACCTAGATGTAACCAAAACGTACCACATTAGCTGCTCTACCCTATAGGGGAAGCTGGTTATAACCCATGTATGACACTTAAAACTGTTTCTATAGTACCAGGTACTTCACTGTTTTCACTGAATAAAGGGTATATTGACCTTTATTCAGTAAAACAGAAGGATATGATCAGTAGGCCTACCTAGATGTAACCAAAACGTACTATAGTAGCTGCTCTACCCTATAGGGGAAGCTGGTTATAACCCATGTATGACATTTAAAACTGTTTTTATATTGACCTCCCCCATCCCACCTGTGTCCTACTGTAGCTGCCAGGCGTAGCACGTGGGTAAGGAGGTGCTGACATAAGCACCATTGCAGTGGGAGTTACCCACGTGGTAGGCCCGTAATTCAGATGTTCTGCAACTTATAATAGCTCAAATACAACACTTATGCAAGGATTCAGATTACCAACTAATGTAGAATTGCATTTCCAATTTGAAAATAAATCCATGTATTTTTACATACAATATTAAAAATATCATAAGCAATTCTCGTTTTGGGTGCCATGTTCACCTTCCACCTTTTACACCCAACCAGTACTGTAGAGTGTACAGGGCGCAGCCACGTGCGTGCGTGGATACCCAAAGTAGTAGAATGCCCGTTATTTTAAGAATACAGGAACTATGCACCTGTGTCTTAAGATTGCTGGAAACATGTAATGTTAACATGAGAAACATGCACATGGTTAAGATTGCTGGTAATATGCATTTTCAAGATTATGGGAAATATGTATACGGCGTCTGGTCACTTGGTCAGTTTGTCCCTTCTTGCCTCTTGCTCAGCCCCAGCGTCCTACGGTCCATGCAGTTTGATATGTTTTAGAACTCCATTAGAAATTAATCTCATAAGCCATCGTGTACCCTTCTTGTTCCAAATCGTTTCTTTGTATGTTTTTATTGTTAATAACAGGTAATTGCTTTTGGCAGTTGAGAAAGAAACACTCTGTGCCCATAACCCCACCGGGACTGATGCGGAAGCGAAATCGGTATCCAATAGTATTTTTGTATTAATCAATTTCAAACATCAACAGCGTTCATGTGTATCTAGAGAAATTACTCTTGCATCATGCAATTCCGAATTTTGTGAAATTAATGGAAATGTTCGATTCATGTCATGCATACATGTTACTTTCCGTATCTGATATTGTGTGACTCATTAGTTTATCAGATTGTCGTAGGCCGACGGGGGATTGTCGTTATCACTTGCACTGACATCATTGAATGACGTTGCCCAATGATGCTGTTGCATGATTTCTCTGGTCCCCTGCCTGCCTGTCTGCTTGCCTCTCTCCGCGCTTCTTTGCTCATTGAAGCGTTACGATACTTTGGACTTGCTGTGATGTGAATTCCATGTCTATGCTAAAGTAACATGTTACAAGCCGTTCTATATGAGGTGACAGATTGAACATCGCAACCACTTATAACTTTTCATTTTACCCTCTCACTGTTATTGACTGGTTGAAACATTTAAGACTTTAATTTGGCCATTCTTAGAATAGGGTATGGCCTTCTGCTCATGATCCTCATTGGCAATGTAAGCCAACAGGGCCTGCAACAGGGCCGACCATGTAGCATCGACAGATGGCATACAGGTCTAATAGTTAGTGGTGGAGTTGTGCACGTTTATCATGGCTTTATCATTATTGTGTTTGCGGGGCATACACAGGAGGTTTCCGCGGATAACACCAACAAATCACTTATTCTTTTCATCTGTGTATGTACAGACCTATATATCCATGCAGTTCAATACAAGAGAGGTCATAGCATGCACTGTGATACCTAAATGGGTATAGACCCCTAAAATCGACATGGCGACATGGGCATTTCTTAAAATCGACATGGCGACATGGGCATTTCTTAAAATCGACATGGGACATGGCCATTTAAGTGACATGTGACATGGTCATTTATTAAAATCGACATGTGACATGGGGCTTAGTGACATGAAAAAAAGAATCTCATATAGTATGAAGTAGGCTCCCAAACTCTTTCTTCAAATTTGGTCACTGGGTTTTCAAAATCCAAAATTTTCCTGGGGCCGCAGGCCCCAAGACCCCATTTATAACTCCCTCTCTGCCTCTAAATTCTTTTCCTTAGTGACACTAGTGACATGGCTTTTTTTCTTAGTGACAATGACAGGGCCATTCCTTAAAATCGACGTGCGACATGGGGACCCCCCCCCATCTACCCCCCCACCTAAGTCAGTAGACTGCTGCCACGTGGTTTGGGGTCGCACTGACCAATGTGATACTGTGTCCATATAGCCATAGACACACATACAGTGTAGAGATGGTGCTCTTCAGTGGGGGTCTAGATGGGGGGGTCCCCATGTCGCATGTCGATTTTAAGAAATGGTCATGTCGCCTGTCCCTTAGATCCTCATGTCCCATGTCGCCCTTAAGAACCCCCTCATGTCCCATGTCGATTTTAAGATACACCCCATGTCATGTCACTTATTTTTTTCCTCATGTCACTAAGCTCCATGTCGCATGTCGATTTTAAGAAATGGCCATGTCGCCGTGTCGAATTTAGCCATCTACCCCCATTTCAGTGTTGCCAGATGACAGCAGTGAGTCAGTGACAGCGTGTCCACCTGACGTGGGTCTGTGGGGACTATTGATCCCAGTGTGTGCTCCTGACGTAACCTTATCTACACACCCTCATTACATCCTGTACACATTAATAAACTAGTACAACATGGCCCTGTATTGTATTCAAATTGGGTTTATCTGCATCAATTGTTAAGTTGATGCTTGGGGCTCTTATGTAACAAACGTGTCTTCATGGAATAAAGAGATTATTTTGTTGTAGTTATAGATCCTTGGGTTACAGAAAACACCACATTCACCGGCACATTGTGTACAACAGTGCTCAAACAATTGCACACAAATCCATACAAAGGACAAATTATCTGAAGCTGCAGAGAAAATCACTTGCCTTCCTGCATGTGTTATACAGTTGCCGGGAATTACTGCATGAAAAGCGTTGCGTTGCCGTGTCGGGTGTAGTGAAATATCGTTTAAATATTTGTTTTTCAAATGGGGATCTGTGCAAGACCCTATTTGTACATACCCCATAGGGATGTTGACTACATAATGTGATTACACTTAGAGCCCAACAGGAGGTTACATTGAGAGAGGGAGATAAGGTCAAGAATTACGAAAAACTGTATGGCATTGAATTCAAATTTGGTAAAGCTATTGCTGGAAGAATGTGTCTGAATACACACACCCTGCATGGAGTTATACTATATTGTACAGCATAATACTCCCAACGTAGAAAAAGCAAGGAAATGCACCCCCAAAGGCATATGCCTCGAGAGTCAACTATACTTTTTCTATGAATCACACGAGGTCTAAAAAAGGATATATACATGTATAACCAAAATCTGCTGCATTGCATAATATTCAGGCATAGGACAAGTTTAGTTGGAGATGACAGTGTGTATAGAAATACCTGTAAACGTAATACTAAGTATACAGTTTATGGGATGTAAGACACATTATGTAATACTAACCGATGGTAGTGAGAATAGTTCCGGCAAAGAATATGGATTGACCAATACTCCAGTTTGGTTCCGAGCTGACATTGCCAACAGCTGATACTCCACGGTTGGCGGCCTCTATTATCTCAACGATAAACGACTCGAGCTCTTCATCTGGAGAGGGAAATAGCACGGAACAGTTGTCACGAGTGTAACATAAATAGATAAATGTCATCCGTCGCTTCATTCAGCAAAAAATATGAACTCTCCAAAAATATTTACCATTTGTGGATTACAATTGAGAGTGACCCAATATCTCGAAATGTGGTTTTATTTCCACAAAGCACAACAACCGCATCTTTCTTTTAAAAGTAGCAGACTTATAACCTTTCTCATAACTGGAATGCACTGCTTTTTCATCTTCACTTAACAAATAGCCCCCCTTGCTCTCTTATTATGAATTCCAAAGGGTGGACTCGAGATTTATCGCCCAGAACACCAGTCATTACGTGAGAGAGGCATTGCCTATACTGCAGCAGACGACAGCACCGCATCCCCCCAGCCAAAACCATTCAACCCGCCAAATATCGGGGCGTGTAGGCCCTCGGCTGATAGCAATGGGACACGCACCTGCACAGGGTTTTCCCTGGGGTTTGCGCCGATAGCCTCAGAGGTAAGACGGTTATTACTTGGCCATGCCTCCAACATCCAATCCTGACTTATCTCATTAATTACACGCGACTCTGTTTGAGTAGGATAAAACCTTGTCAGTGCGAGATCCCAACACATATTCAATCATGTACGATGTATCGCATCGACGATGCATTAATTGCCCCCCGCCCCCTCCGAAATAGAATGACTAAATTCCCTATTGTGGTACAGTGGCGTAGGAAGGACATGTTCAATGGGATGGGATAAGGGTCTCAATGAGGGGTGATGGCCTGTATAGGCATTTCTATAAGATGAGACCTCCATGATAATCCTCTCGTTATTGCCCCACTCCAACTCCCCCCGTCGCCAGTGTGGTATATGCTAGAGTTTACCTGTATCAGTGCATGCCCTGAAACTGGTAGTACTTTATATTAGCTACAAATATACAAATGCACTTGTCTACATTTCTGTGCCCTCCCATAACATATAGTATTACATTTCAACTGCATGCAATGGTTCCATACACCGTTACCCTGGACAAATACCATAATGCTGTGTCTTACCAGATCAATACAAGTTGATATTCTTTGATGGGTGACGTGTTTGACGGGGTGACATCTTTTACCGGTTGACATCTTTGACCGGCAAGCTTCAAAATGGCTGAAATGGGGGCTATCTACACCGACATGCCGGGGAATTTGTAATATATAGTGTTGAAATATCCATTAACCGTTTCCCGGCATTCCTGTGTACATAGCCCCAACTTCAGCTGTTTTGAAGCTTGCTGGTCAAAGACGTCACCCCGTCAAAGACGTCACCCCCGTCAGAGACTATCAACTTGTATTGATCTGGTGAGACACAGCCTTATAGTGCGTCTTCGAATAGGCCGCAATATCTTATTGGAGGTGGGGGGGTCTATCCAGGTCGGTCATCAGCGTAATAGATTTGAGCTGGTAATTTTAGTTTCATCCCTCAGTTCATAGACGGTGCATTTTGAAGTAGCTACCTTTGTATAAACCCAATGGCACTCTTCTCTGTCCGCGGTCCTCACTCTACCACAGTAGCAGGGAGCTGCTCACTCAATCTTCTGAAAGGAGCGGCTCCGACAGACATACATCCGCTGGTACGTGCCCGGAGTTATACTGTTACAACTGGTCGACTGCAGCGCTGTTGTGGCAGTAGCAGTGGCTGAGGAGGGAACTAAAGACATATAGGACTACAGGCGCCTTCGACATATATAGGACCACAGGCGCTCCCATCTTGTACAAAATTAATGCACCCTAACCATATATGCATATGGCGATGCTTAAAGCTGGTTTCAGTGCCTCCACCCTCTGCTGCACCCTCCCAAAAGTACAGGAAACGCGCCATATATGCTTCTGTATATATACATAGAATATGATAGCTGCAAAAGTAGTATGACTATGGTATAGTCACAGAGGTGTGTCACTGTAAGATGGCTATCTACAGACGATGACCGGCAGCAAGACACAGGTATCAGGAACCTACTAGTGACACTACCATCACCATCAACTACAGGATGAATAGCCTCCAACAGAGCGCAGACCGAGTTAGGGACCCACTGCCTCCATGGTGGCCTGCCCCACACTGGATCTGCCCTGTGTATCCGCTTTGGACCACCCCTAAATTGCTCCATTCATCCACCCCTAGCCATTGCCATACCAAGGACGAGCAGAACCCCACAGTGTGTTACTATAAATAGACACCGAGCTGCTCACACAATGCTACAGCAGTACAATAGTCTGCAGGTCATGAATGTCATTGAGCGTTATACAGGTAACTTGATGAAGTCATTCAGACGCATTCACAGTCGATCCCGGAGTCCATACATGAACATCATTGTAAGGGAGATGGGGGACACGGCCTTACATAATACAGATAGTTCAGCCACAACAATACTTTGTATTAGTATAACTACACCTGTCTAGCTGTAACTACATTTAACCCCAGTTGTCGTGGCTTATAGCCAGGTAGGCCTCCCCAGATATACTGTAGCTATAGCAAGGTAGGACTGAAATAGTTGTCAGCCTGTGCATGTTGTAATATCATCTGTTCATATCTAACTGCAATTCATAATCATTACCTTGCACTAAAGATACACTCAATTACCACATGATCCATCTCAACCCATTGTCACCCACAATGCATTGCCTTATTGCTTCCTTCCATCCATATTTACTAGCGCCCCGGATAGTATAGGGCACATTGGCCGAATAGTCCAGTGAATGAACACTTCAGGGTCAACAAAATTGCTACATTAGGTTTTTCAATGGTTTTCACCTCTTTGATACATGCCCATTTCAGAAAAAAAAAGTTTACGGGAATCCTCCTTGGGGAAGTGCCTGAAATCCAACATGGCCGCCTTTGTACTCCCTGTCAATGTTAAACAGCCATATTCTTGCTTCTTATTGACATATTCACTATTATGATATACCAATTGACATCAGCTTCAACAGATGCATTGATCAGAATTATTTTCCAAGGTCAAGGTCACATATATTTTGTGATTTTACTGCAATAATGAATCAAAAATACTAATTCACAAAAAAATCAGCAGGTCTGCATCTCTGTGGACATTAAATCCACTCCATATCTCGCTTTAATCACTTAACTGCACATTGATACAAGGTGGGTCAGAAGAAAAAGAGTGTGTGAGTTGCATGAAGGTCAATCCACATCTTGTAAATGTTATTACTTTGATATACCATGCTTTGAAAGTACCATAACATCACTGCACTTAAGATTCAAGGTGTAAATCACCGTGAAGTTAAAACATACACATAAATTTGACCAATAACCTAAGGTCAAGGTCAAAGCACTAGATATTGTCAAAAGGAGCAGTGCCTAACCAATATTGAATAAAAGGTTTACTCTACTGTCAGAAGCTGCATGGTTTTATAACGAACGGTCTGAGGTGTCAACAGGTTCTGCATTCATACATTTAATACCTTTGTAGTTTGCAGTCCAGGGTGCATTTGAGTCCATTATTTCTACAAGAAAATGTTAACTCTGCCATCAAAAATATGTCTGTGCCTGGAGGTAAACCTACAGGCTGTGAAAGTTAGCTACATCAGATGTTGGTGGCACACATTCAGGTGCCATATAGCATGATTGAGAAGCAGCCTTCTCTGTTAACCTTGGTGCATACTCTGAGTCTAAATCTTTCATCTCACCATATAATGCTGCTAGCAATTTGTCCCCTGCTTCCTCAATCTCCTGCTGAAATCTTTCTTTTTGCAGGAACACACCATCAAAGTCTTCCACAGTCTCATATATTGCCATTGCAGATAGTTTCCCTGTCCCATACAATAGCTAGGGCCAATGAGGCCTACACTAGGATAGTGTCATATTCCTAGCCCTAGTAGCTCTGGGGACCCCTTCATGGGTGTTTCCAGGACTAGGTGTGGTCATACAGTCAGTAGAAGTGTTAACAGAATCAGCAAAGATGCACCCACAGCCACCTGAGGTGTCACTGAAGGGGTCCTCAGAGCAGCTTAAAGGGACATTCTCACCACTCACACTTAACCACTTAGTAGACTAGCACAGTGTTAGAATTGTGAGTGGGATACACTTGGTGATTATGCCACTATAAGGGGTCCCCAGAGCTACTGGAAGGGTCTCAACAGCTGCTGGGAGGGTCTCAAGAGCTGCTGAAGTGGTCCCAAGAGTCAGTAAAAGGGTCACAGAGCAATTGGAAGGGTCCCCAGAGTCGCTGGGAGGGTCCCCAGAGGCCCTTGGAGGGTCTCCACAGTCACTGAAAGGGTTCCCAGAGTAACTGAAGGGGTCTACAGAGCTACTGGAAGGGTCCGCAGAGTCCCTGAAGGGTCCCCAGAGCCACTGAAGGGGTCCCTAGAGTCACTGAAGGGGTCCACCGAGTCACTGAAGGGGTTTTCAGAATTCCTTGGGTCCAATTTAGGGGGGGTAGGTATGATTATAATCAACCTCAGGACCATTAAAAACTGTGTTGCTAGGCAGATAAACAATTAGAACAGTCATTGTTAAATCTTGAAAAACCGCTGCTGCCATAGGGCAGCAATGATGCTGCATTATGGCAGCAATACCACTAGATTGCAGCTCCTGCTATGAAACAAAGAATGGGAATTTTTCAATCAATCCAAAAATATCTAACATGAGTACTACATCCCCTTATCAGAAAGGTGCAAATTATGTCTCCAATACAACATATTTTACTACTTAGCCACTATCCCAGGGAGCACATAATTGCAAAGTTGCATATTCCCATGGCATAGGGCCAGTGGTTAAGGCCAAAATTACATTTTTCAATGCCAGCAGTTAAAGGGTTAAGCAACCAGTGTTAAAATAGTATTCTAAGCCATATCTAAGTCACAGGAGATAAAATGCTGATATTTTGGCAGCCATCTTGGATTTTGGCGACATTCTTGGATTGTTGTTTTTTTTACATGCGCCATATCTGAAAAGCCCATGGTTAGAGCTTTCCGGTGGTATATGGCGTACTTTAGTCTTTTTTGGTGCTGGGTGTCGCCAGAAATAATGCTCCTAGCTCTCCAATGCTGCAGCACTATAAGGTATATAGTAAGAATTATATATTAGAACATATGTTCATGATGTATTATAGTATCATTTACCATAATAAGCTCGCATATCTCACCTTCTTATAGAGCGGCAGGCTGGCTGTGCTTTACACTGGTGATCAGAGATACAGCACCAGAAAGCCTTGTAAGTAGGACAGTGCATGAGGCTATTATTAGAATTGACCTAGTTTGGTATCTTAGAACAAATGCCTATATCTAAAAAGAAAGAAGGGGATTGAGGGGTGCCTACCAGAGGCATTCAGTGTTGTGCATAGTGCAGTGTATAGCCTCCCTGTGAGGAGATACTATAGGTCCTAGAATCACTTTGAAAATGGCCATTTTTAGGCGGGTTCCCCAAGGACGATTTTTGTAAACTTTTTTTTTATGAAAAGTAGACATATCAGAGTGTCCATTAAAACAAAAAAATTGCATGTAGCAATTTTGTTGACCCTAGACTGCTTATTTCTCTTCATTCACTAGACTAGAAGAGCCCCATTCTAAATGACATTAATCACTAGCAGCAATAACGCCATATTGAGGCCTTGTGCAATACACTACACCTTTGGAGTGGGTGCAGGGTGCTGTTTCACCACATGATACGGAGGTCTGTATAATACGGATTCGGCCTAAGCTGTTTCGGCTCGTCAATTTCCATATGATGTGGAGGTCCGTATTAGTATGTTACAGTACCATTTTTGGTGAAAGAGAGTATTTTTTCTCCACAAAATACGGAATATTTTGTTCGGATAATGCGGACGTCCATATTATGTCGAGAAACAGCACCCAGGTGGGGGCGATGTAGGACCCCGGACGTTTATTTAATCTATAATGCGGTTTATTGGCGCTAACCGAGTCGACCAACACGCGGTTATTGGACGTCATCGGTCACACTCAACATGCGGTTCTCTTTCCGGAAGTAGGATAATAGGGGGAGGGGGTCCTTTTTGTGTGCATCTCGAGTTTAAACCAGATGTGATTCAGCACACTCATCAGGGTGCATTGTCTATCTCGGCCAAACTATTGTACACCTTTGTATTTACCTATAACATAGTTGACTTTGGATATAACATAGGCACTCACTGTTTCCCAGTATATTTGCAATCATTATTTACGAACCCAACATTTTAGGGGGGAGGCCTTAGGCCAAAAAAAAAGAAGGTGTGTTTCAGGCAACATGGTCCAAAAATTTAGGGTAGGTAGGTCGGATTTTTTTTTTTTTTTTTTTTTGAATGTTGGAGGTACCTTGAATGAGTGGCGGACTGCCATATCGACTAGCGGGTCATCAAGACGACTCACCGATTCTTACTACAACTAGGAATATCATGAAATTATTGGACATTCTTGTTAATAAGCAATTTCCTGAGGCTGGACAGTTAATTAGGCATGTGATCTGTACTTACTGACCGAAAAATTGCTAAAATTTCCGAAAAAATATGAATATTTTGCAAAAAAAAAAAAAATTCTCAAAAATCTGAAAAAAATGCTAGGGTCGGCCCTTTTTTGAAACTAGGGTCGGGTTGCCTGAAACACACCTTCTTTTTTTTTGGCCTTAGTTATACTAGATATCCCTGCACGATCAGGCATCCTCTACTTTGCCGGGGCTTGTTGGCCTTTACTAGAACTTTTATTGCCTCCATGTCATTCATTTTATACTTTTGATGGTTCCCACTTCCCTGGGGACATTGAGTGGTAAACCGTAAAGGCCGTAACTAGAAGTGTACCTGCAGTTATTAGCTGACATGGCGTGTTCATAGCATGCTAATGGAACGTTCGTGGATATTAAATGAACATTTAAATTAGATTAATTAATCATACAGCTAGATCATATCACCAAACGATTACAATCCTCTGGATTTCCATTGTTCAACATTGGGCAATCTATTTTCCACATGCACACATCCTTCTCCACACATCCGCGCTCTGACTATGTTTTCTCAGCCGTACCCCAAACCCCCGCCCAAACCATTAGTGTTCAGTAGGTGTGTGGGAACACACAGCCATGTACGGATTGAAGCCGATGGGCAGTGCCAAGGCGACGGCAGCGTTGCCAAGGACTGCAAATATTTAGGACAGAATACTGCACTGCCCGGCCCTGATAGCATCGCCTGCCTACCTACAGGGGAGAGTAGATTAAATAGCACCTCCGTGCCTGGTCCCTCCCTCTCATATCTGATGTTAAGTAGATGGCACTGCCCACAGCAGCAGCTAGACAATGCTGCCTCCCCACCTCACCCTAGTCCTATATGCGTCTATATGTACATGCATACATACAGAGCGAGTTGTGTATCAACAAGCGGTACACTGTCACTGGCGTTACTTTACACTTTGCTACAGCTCAAATAATACATGTATTGGCACATGTTTACCATGAATAGGCTTCATGTGAAACTGGTGATCAGTTCAACCAATGGCCTTACTTGCATGTACATGTACATTTGTACCAAATAGGTTTCTGCCGTTTTATCTGCTAATTGTTAGAAATAGGAATCTGAGAACCCTGCTCATGGTAGTAATCCCAATAATGTGATGATACATCCAGCTGACCAGTAGCCCGTGTCAGTTGTACAGGTATACATCTTACATGACACCTGGGGCACTTTGTATCCCTATCTTTAATGGGGTATGTTTCATTTCTCTTCAGTTTGTGACAACAAGCATCATAATTCATGCTGTTGGCGCCCCCAGGTCCCGCCCCCAGATTCGCTCGTTATTTTAGACCATTTGACGGCACACTACAACAGTATAAAATGACACTTTTACTATCTACAATGTACGTCAGTACATGTATAGTGACGTGCAGTTTCCCTTTAAACATTGTGCCTGACTGTGCCCTGCATGTGGCTTCTCTGTGCTTTGACCTTGTATCCACCACTCTGCTGTACTGTATGTGTATGTATGATAAACAATGACCCCGGCAGATGATACATCCTATCTGTACTTCTGGTATCTCAGTAGGTCACACAGGGAGAGGTAACACGATTAGGTGACATGCACCCACGTCGGACCTCTGGTCGGACCTGGTATTGTGAAGATCAAATGATCAGCATAGATACGAGACAAGGTCTAATCAGCAGATAATAGCAACGTTCATTGTCCATAGTCCACTGTATAATTGGCTTTTTTGTATAAAGGTTTGCTTATTAAGTAATATTTCATTTGAACCATGTATGGTGGGTAAAAATTGCTCCCACGGCAAGTATCAAATATAACTAAGTTTATGGTCATGATGGGTCATGCAGAACATTCAAAGTGAATGTGAACTGCTGATACACGTATGGAATCGATCAATAGAAATGTTTAGGTCACGACGTGTACGGCAACGTGTACGTCTACAGCAATGCTAAATGATGGACGAGACGTTGCCGTACACGTTACAAGTGGACATATCTACACCTCGCTAATAACAATTACAGAGCTTTTGCCAACTGTTATACTTCATCACACCATAACTTGTCGTATACTGTGGGAGGTCATGGTTATGTGCAAGTTTCCATTTACATGGAATTGGCAATAGGCCGTATGACCTACACGTTTATTCTCGTCACAGAGCGAGGCTAATACATAAACAGTGCTAAAGTGTTTCTGTTAATTATAATTCCATTTGTGGTTTCAGAATTCTAGATGTAAGTCAAAATGATATTACATAACACTGTATAGTGTATCATTATACATTATACTGTACTACTGGTCTTTGACAAGTGTCTCCCTGGTATGGGGCAGCAGACTGTGTGCGTGACGGAGTGCTAGTTCTACCCTACCCCTGTGTACTACTGACACGTCCAACAAGACGGTCAGGGGGTCAGTGTACCACACATGTACTGGGCTGGTCCACATGGGTGCTATACATGGAACACCATCGTGTTTGTAATTGGGTAACTCAACGAGAATGCACAGCACCCGGCACCCCAGACTGGGCCACCCTATATTACACTACAGTTGGCTGAGAGAACAAAATAAATAGCCTGACTGTATTTTACATACATGGCTGTATGTTGATACGGTCCACTGAGCACACTCTCCTACTGTGGGTGTAAGACAGCTATGATACGCTTGACTAGCTGCATGAGTGTTATAAGCCTCGGACAACGGTAATTATCCGCGGCTGACGCCTTAGACAGCCTTGGACAATTACACTGTCCTTGGCTTAGATCACTCATACAGCAAGTCACTTGTATCATATTTACCACATATAGGTAATAGGGAACGGTGTTCTTCAGGTCTTAAAGGTCCATAGTATACCTCAGGCAACCACCACTGGCGCTACTGTCCTGCAATTGGTCCCACCCAGTTGACCCAGTCTGTAGGTAGCAATACCACATCCCAGGTGGCACCCCCGTGCAGAATTAGGTCGTCACGGTCACCCCCCCCCCCACACACACACATCCCCCCCCCCACACACACACACTCAGTTATTTAGAATTAGTTGACAATAGGGAAGGTTACATATGCATGTATGGTACGTCACAGTGTGAGCAAACAAAGCCTACACGTGGTTAGGTAACCTCATCATGATAGCCACACACAAGGGTCATTACTCTTTACTTTGTTTTTAATTACCCTTGGTTGTAATGAGTCTGCAGCTTGCACCGTACAAGATTATGTTACACATATATGGTCACATTTATATGTATTTGGCTATTTGTATCTTGTTAGTAGCTTGTAACTGACTGATTCATGGTACATATACCTGGGGGTCACAGTCCACTGGTTTGCTTGCCCACTGCACCCCCCCATATAAATAGAAGCAATCTACTATATGTAAGTTGTAACCTTCCCTATTGTGGTCCTTTGGTGTGGGACAATGATTAACAATCAGTAAGCTGTACAATATGGCCCTAGACCCCTTAATTTGACACGGCGACATGGGCCTTTTTGGGGCTTGGTGACTCGGGACATGATGAAGAGATAGATAGTGACATGGGACATTTCTTAAAATCGACATGGTGACATGGCCATTTCTTAAGATCGACATGGCGACATGAGCATTTCTTAAGATCGACATGGGACCCCCCATCAAGGGCCCCTACAATACCTGTATTACATACCAACACTGCGTGCAGTGATCACAGAGTAACATACCATACTACTACCAACCCCCCCCCCCCACCCACACTCAGTTATTCAAAATATCAAAGTGCAAATTTATGTGTGTTACTCTTTCTGCATGTTCCCACAAAAACATATTTCTTAGAGTGTAGGATTACAGGTTAATCCTATGCTTTTCATATCTCTTTATTATCTTCATATATGTCTATACATGACATCATGCTTACACAATGGCAGCAGTGAAGCCTACCTGTAAAGAGGTTGTGCATTCTCCCGTGCAGAGGTAATAATAACAAACCCTCAAAAGTAATCATGTTTGAGTGTTTGTTGTAATTACCCGCTGCCCAGGAGAATGGAGGTGGTGGTGATCAGTGGAATTGATTATATAACTCTGCAGGCAGCAGCACCACTCAGCTGTCCGACCTTGGTGTAGTTTAAAGGGGAACCGGTCGAGAGTAACCTCTCGAACCCCACCCTGCTGTGCATCTTCCAAAATAGTTTAATATCTGTTGTTTGTGTTAATCAGTGTCATGGCCATATCTGGTACAGTGGAGTTTGAACAGGGATTAAAACGGTGAAGGCAGTGGCTATCTACATGATATAATCTGAGTCTGTCAGTGGATGTAAATATAAACTACATGGGATTAACAAAGTCCAAAGGGACCAACTTTGGTTCCCCTTTAAGGGACTGGCCATCTATACGAATAGGGGTGAGTGGGGATGGGGGGCATGGGGGGGGGGGGGTATTACCTTGCGGTGTGATGTCTAGAATCAGGAGCACTTCAACAACAAACTGCTGAGTATACATTACATATGGAGGGATTAAATTAGGGACCGTTCTATAGTAAGAAAACCCCGGTATAACAAATTTGCTCAGATACAAATTCATTTTGCTACTGTTGGTGTTTCGAGGGTTTTGGTACTATTGTATAAGGGAATAAAATTTAACTTTCGGCATCCAAGTCATAACGAATCCATAACATACTATATTTGGATACTACCAACTTAACTAAATTCGTTTCCTTGTCACTGCCCCCCCCCCAGCCCCCGCCCACCACAATGTATACAATAATGGCCACTCCATGCCACAAATAACCCAGATGTAGTGTACTGAAACTGGCATACAGTGGTCAGTTCAGGTGACCCAGATTGTTGGGTGTTTTGCATACCATGACCTGTAGTGACCTGTGGGGGGGATCCACTCTGCTATGGGCGGGATCTACTAGGCAAAACAGGGTGAAAGGTCACCCAAAACGGCCAGTAATGGCGGACAAACCCACGTATACACTGTCCCTTTAAAGCGCAACACAGAGTGAAGACGTAAAGGAAGAGTTTTCTATTGCCTTTATACATTGACCTTATCCATTACCCTCCGCCCATTCAAAAATTGTACTATATAGAAATGTCTCAAGGATCAGGGTGGATGAAACAAATACAACAGACACTGATCGTCTACAGCCACAGTGGCTTAAAGGCCCAGTGCCCCTATATATAGGGCTGAGTACCGATCCCGACTGCACTCCGACTGCCGATGGAGGGGTACCGAGACTTGCGGGTTCAAGCCGGGGCTTAAGGCGGCCCTTGATTGTCCCTTGGGTGCCCGTTAAGTGGTACTCAGAATGATGTACATTACCAACAAACAATTAAAGACCCATAATAGCTATGTCTAGACCAATCAATGGCCTGGCACTATCCAGTGTTACACGATAACGAACAACAGGAAGCTTCTATAACGAATAGCCACACTAGTCCATTATCCTGCACCCAAACACAAGTCAAAGTGTAAAATAATTAATGACAATAATGATCATATTGTAACGGGTTGACTATAAGTCTAACTGTTATTGTTGTATATCTATTGTATGTTGTATGATGTAAGACAACACGGTTCTATTGTGTTTAATAACTGTTTTATTCATCTAACTAGTGTCGTCGGTTCGTTACATACACCGACTCCTCTAGTTCGGTTATCTATACGGTAGTATACCGGTACCACCTTCGGTTACCGTCGGTAGTTGTTACATAATCATTTTTACATAACTAAACCTAACAGGTGGCGCTGCTAGTACGGTCACGTGGCTACGCAGCGCTGTATATAAGACGGCTGCTTCCCCATTGGAAGTCAGTCAGGTTTGGGACTGTCGTGACATGACCACCCTGTGCTCACGGGCTTAACTCTATGCTATAGGGTTGCCCACTGTATTATATATCTGTTCTGATCTCGTATATCCGCTGGTTATACTTGTACTATAATACCCAAGAGTTACCTTTACAATAAAGTCGCCGTATATTAAAGTCTAATTTACCTTGTCTGGTTTTTGTACTCAAGTGTTACATACGTAGTAAGAGACCAACTACATTGGTGCCGTGACCACTTGACGAACCGACCATTGATAGGGTATTAAATAGACTTACAGTATATGGATTACCTATACGATTTTGTCAGCTCGTTCAGCGGCAGGACTAAAACCCCTGCTGAGGAACGTGAAGAAGCCGTACAGAATGTACGCTTCTTCACAGGCAAATCTAATAGGCGGGAGGGCCGGGCAGCCTTGCAGGTGCCCGGGGACGACCTCTCCCAAGAAGCAATAGGTGATCCTATTGTGGAAGCCTTTACCAAAGGAGAGGATGGGGAGCAATCTCCAATCCCAGGACCCTTTGATATAAGCTCCAGGAGATCGTTGGACTCCCTTTCCACGAATCTTTTCTGTCCTGAGGGTCAGAAAATACCGGGTAGAGAGCCTCAAACTCTCGGCCCAGCTGCCTTCGGTTCTACACCGACGGTAGCAGATCCTTCATTGGATCCAGACACGTCGGTTTTCACTGATGGTGCCACTCCTACACCGAACGGTATGGGGGGTGGCGGGCCATCAAAGAAAACTAACGTGGCAACAGAAGCTCCTGGTAAGGGGTACCCGCCAGCAGTAGATGAGCCATCCAGTTTACCACTGGATGGGGACCTACTAGCTGCCATGGGTATCCCCACCAAGAAAACTGAGTTGCATGAGCTCGCTGAAGCCCGGAGGGAACTTGCTTCCATCAATCAAACTAGGAAGTTATTCCTAAGGGAGGTTGATGAGAAGAAAAAGTTCCTACTGGAACTCCAGAACGAGATGGCTTCCCACAAGGTGGAGGTTGACAAACTTTTGCACCAGAGGGTGTCCGGCGAATGTGAGGTTGCAAGCTTAACTTCCTTGGGAAAGGATTTGAGCACGCAGCTCCACTTAGCCAGACAGGACCTCGCAAGCTTAAGGCAAGTCAATCAGGACCTGAAGACGAAGTCGGAGAAAGTACCACCACCATCCACGGTGGTACCTCCAGTCATACCCATACCCAGTGTATACACGACAGTGACACCTTCAAGTGTCCCGCCGCTAGTACACACCACGGTAACAGGTATGACACCTCAGATGGGGGCTAGCTATCTACAGACTCCGGTCTGTGGTGGCGCCTTTGGAGGCACGGCAACACCTCCAGGGTACACCCACCCATCTACTGGTTCAACGATGTTGAACCAACAGCAGACCATGGTCTCAGTTCCAGTACCAAAACCCAGAGCTAGACAGGGCTTAACTCCTGTCCAGCGGGCTAAGTACGACCGGAACCCGGCTATTGAGAAGCTGGGGACAGACATCGTCCCGCGGGACATCGATGAACTGGATGAACGATATGCTCCTTTCAACTTTGGGGAGATCAAACATCCTGATGCAGCCCGTCAAAAGGCCATCGATATTCCGCCTTTCACAGGGTCGCCACCCTGGAGAAAGTACAAAGTTCGGTTCAAGGCTATTGTGGAGAGCAATCGCTGGAACAATCAGCAAGCGCTGGTTGCTCTGAAGCAAGCACTGTGCAACGGGCCAGGTGAACCAGCCCTTTTGGCGTTCGAGAGAGTGAAGATCAAGACATTGAGCTCACTTGAAGAAACAGCTGAATGGGCGATTGGGAAGATTGGTGAGCATGACCCAAGGACTCAGCTGCTCAAACGTGTCCAACGCAAGGACGAGCATCTGAGATCCTACGGATTTGCTCTACAAGAACTGATATCCGAGTGTTATCAGGGATGTAGACCTGACACCCCCACTGTCATCCAGGAGTTAACCTCCAGGTTTGTCAATGGAGTCAGAGACACCAATCTCCAAGCATATCTGCGGGAGAAATGGCAGCCGGACTTATCTCTGGCTGACCTTTTTGACCATGCGGATGTGTATGACACCAAACAGGCTGTTTTTCCTAGTGGAGGAGTGTCGGCAGCTCCATCTGTAGCCCCGAAAGGAGCTCAGGTGGTAGAGGCCGCCACAAAACCACCTAAGAAAAAACAGCCCGCCTCTGAGGAGGTGGCGGCAGTAATGCCTGACAGGGACATGGAAAAGATGATTGAGGGTTTGTTGCGGAAGCACTTGGAAAAGAGCTCTGCGTCCACTTCTAATTCTGGATCCGGAAGGAGAAAGAAGAAGAAAAAGGACACGAAACCTCAGCCATGTAGACGCTGTCAGAAGATGGGTCATTGGGCTAGCGAATGCAAAGCCCCTGCACCCATCGCTGCTAAAACCGAAAAGGAGACGGAAAACTGAATGGGGCCCATCCTCTTGGCAAGGATGGCGCCCCTACAGTTAGCCATGCCTGTAAGGGATTAGTAGACGGTGTTAACTCTTCCATGAACCAAGGCCGCGCAGAGGCAGAAGGGTCTGTACAACCTGTAAGCGTCTGGCAAGGCGGGGCTGGCAAGGACGAACGGAATCCGGAGGATTCTGTAGTCGCTGGCTTAGAGGAGTCTTGGTTAGAATCAATTGCCCAGAGCAGTGTGATTCAAGACTCCCCGAGCGACCCATGTTGGGATTATCTCCTGACAAAAGGGGTTGCTATGGATGGAGGGGGAAGCCCGATGCTGACCTCTGAGTGTGTCCCTTTACGGGGACAGCGTTGGTACCTGAGTCTGGTTATTTCCGGGACGCGTGGTGAATTTTTGGTCGACACGGGTGCATCTCACACCTTGGTCGATCGTAAATTCATGGCCCGTCTTTGCAACCAGCCCGAAGCTCCGCTACTGGGAGTAAAGGCTCGGACTGCTACGGGAGATAGTATGCAGACTTATGGCAGAACTGTGAAACCTATGTTGGTTGATGGCAAGACATACTGGATATGTCCAACCATCACCGACATCACTGATGATGGCATACTGGGGATGGACTTTGCTGCTCTTTACGGGGTAACAATGAACACCGCAACGGGCCGACTTCAGATTAAACATCCTTATAAACAATCTGTACAGTGCGTTTTAAGGAATGGTTCTTCTGTGGCGTCAGTGGCACAAGACACAAAGTTGGCAGCAGGACATGTATCTGATGTCCTAGTCAGCTGCGTGGGAGTGCAGGCCAAACGGCCGGGAATGTTTGAACCAGAAGATCAAAAGCTCTCTGAGTTAGGTCTTGCTGGCTATCATACTTACCTGGCCAACGCTCGTTGGGGGGTGATACCGATTTGTAACTCGAGTAGTAGAGAAATCACTCTACGAAAGGGGACGCCTATTGGTAACACCACTCGAGCATATGGGGTAGACTCACTAACTACGGACTTTGTGGAAGTAGGTGTGGTGGCGGGAGACTCTTCCCACGAAGAGGCTCTAGCTAAATCCAACCTACCGAAACATTTAAGGTCCCTGTTGTGTGAGTCACACCTCACAACCCTAGAGAGCGAAATGGTGGCAAATGAGCTGTCGGAGTTATCTGACGCCTTTGCGCAACCAGGAGATCCTCTAGGGCGTACCAATACGGTACAACACCGGGTTGACACTGGGGACGCGCTTCCCAGTAGAATCCCCTACCGTCGGTTACCCATGGCTAAAAAAAGTGCTATGGAGGCTGAGGTAGAAAAGATGTTGGATGAAGATGTGATTCGACCTAGTGAGAGCCCATGGTCAAGTCCTGTGGTGATGGTCACCAAGAAGGATGGTTCCTGTCGATTTTGTATCGACTATAGGAAGTTGAACGGACTCACTAGGAAGAATGCATATCCTCTACCTCGGATAGATGAATGTGTGGAATCTCTGGGTGGGGCGAAATGGTTCTGTACACTAGATTTACAATCTGGTTATTGGCAGATCGGCATGGACCCCCGGGACCGAGAAAAAACCGCATTTTCTACCCATATGGGACTATTTGAGTTCAACGTCATGCCATTCGGGCTATGCAATGCCCCGGCAACCTTCGAGGCAATGATGGAAACCATGTTACGGGGTTTACTTTGGAAAAAGTGCCTAGTATACTTGGACGACATCATCGTCTTCGGTGGTTCTGTGGAGGAAACTCTACAGAACCTCCAAGCTGTGCTGAAACGCATCTTATCATATGGTCTGAAATTGAAACCTTCAAAGTGCAAGCTTTTTAGGAAGTCAGTTGAATACCTAGGTAGAATTGTTTCTGAACATGGCATCATGGCTGATCCTCATAAGATCGAAGTGGTACAGAACTGGCCTCGTCCGATGGACACGAAGGAGATACGCTCTTTCATCGGGTTTTGTTCATACTACAGAGATTTTATACCTGGATTCTCGAGAGTCGCAGCTCCCTTACAAGAGCTGATGATTGGAGAGAAGAAGGCTAAGGCTAAAATAGTCTGGTCTCCAGCCGCAGAACAGTCTTTCAGTGAGTTAAAGAGACTCTTCTTAGAAACACCTGTTTTGCACTACCCTGCACCTGTTGGTAAGTTCATCTTGGACACTGATGCTTCTAATACAAGTATTGGTGCTGCCTTGTCGCAGATCCAGGATGGGCGAGAAGTGCCGCTGGCATTTTCGTCCAACAGTCTAAGCAAAACACAACGTAACTACTGCACAACCAAGCGTGAACTCTTGGCAGTGGTGGTTTACACAAAAAAGTACAGACATTTCCTATATGGTGGGAATTATCTCGTACGGACGGATCATTCATCTCTGCAGTGGCTCCTTAACTTCAAGGACGCTGAGGGGATGATGGGTAGATGGTTGAACCACCTCTCTGAGTTTGGCATGACGAATGAGCATATCATACACAGGAGTGGAGTAGATCATGTGAATGCGGACAGCTTGTCCCGCTATCCTATCCGGAACTGTCACCGTGTAGACTGCCGAGACTGTGGGTCTCACAATGCAGTGATTGCGTCTGTGGGTGCGAAAGTTCCTAACTGGACGTTAAATCACTTGAAGGATGAGCAGCTTGCAGATCCGGCTATTTCGAGGGTGTACTCCTTGAAGTTGTTGGGCCTGTCCAAGCCTGTTCGCCCCGCACTTTCGCTGGAATGTAAAGAAGTTAGACAACTGTTAGCTCAGTGGGATAATCTTTTTATACGGAACAGTGTATTGTGCCGCTGGAGGGTGCAACCTGGCAGGAAGAGAACAGCTCAGTCTGTAGTGCCTCTATCACTCAGACTACAGTTGCTCAATTACTGTCATGGCCACCGAACTTCAGCACACTTTGGCAGACAACGGACTGAGGCGAAGATTAAGAGTAGATATTACTGGCCTGGTATGACTTTGGACATACGGCGTTGGGTAAAGCAATGCCCCCAATGCTGTTTATCAAAGCCTGGACCTGGTATCGGTAAACTACCTCTAAGTCAAGAGCTATTCGGTGTTCGATTTGCCCGGATCGCTGTTGATATCATTAGTGGTTTCAACACGACCCCCCGTGGGAATACCTGTATGATGGTGGTACAGGACTACTATACCAAGTATGTCCAAGTATATCCGTTGGTAAATCATACAGCTGTTACCTGCGCAGAAGCACTTTTCGAGAATTGGATCCTCACGTGGGGAGGTCCTTTAATGCTTCACTCCGACCAGGGTCGTGAGTTTGAATCTCGACTGTGGGCAGAACTGTGTAGTAAAATACACATCTGCAAGACGCATACGAACCCCTACCGACCTCAATCGGATGGTATGGTGGAACGTTTCAATCGGACGTTGATCCAATGTCTCACGACAATGGTTAATGAGCACCGGGACGATTGGGATGAGCACGCTCGCTATATCTCCCATGCTTACAATGCTACCGAACATGCGTCGACGGGCTGTACGCCTAATATGCTCGTAATGGGTGAAGACATAGTCATGCCAAGTGACATGGTCTATGGCGTGCAGGGACACCAGCTCGAGCAACCCTGCACAGTGATGTTTGTTGAATCACTTCGACAATCATTACGCGAGTCCTATGGAGTAGTAAGGGACAACTTGGAAAAATCTGCTAGTTTGCAGAAGGTGGGCTATGACACGGGCCTTAAACTCCGCCAATTCAAGGTGGGGGATAAGGTCGCGAGATTTAGCACACCAAATTCCAAAGTCAAGACCCTGTACTCCTGGGATGGTCCGCATACGGTTACTATGGTGGTTAGTGAAACTACTGTAGTAATACGGTTGCAAAAAGGGACTCTCACTAAATCACATGTGGCTAGACTCCGACCTTGGTATGGAGTCCCATATATAGATGACGGTGAAGATTCCCTCGGTGCTGGTCGAGTACCAGCACCAACCGACCCTGCGCTACCGAAGTTACCGAAGGCAGGACCAACGGTCATACCGTCGGTACCGACGGTAGCGCGCCGAAGGGGTCGTCCTAGGAAATTACCGATTGAACCACAGTCGTGTGTTACCAAGCCCAAGCGCGGTAGGCCTTGTAAAAAAGGGTCAACTGTGCGTAAAGGACTAACCGTAGACACCGGTAAACAAAGCAAGGTGAAACCTCCGGTGTCACCATTGCTGGACATACCGGTACAAGGTCTACGGAGGAGCACACGTGTCAGAGAGCGAGATAAAATTGTGTAAACATTTTTTTCTTACCTTGTTGACGACATTTAGCTGCTGGCTTGATTAAATTTCCATGGACAGTTCCGTACTGGGCCGGTGGTCATTGGCCCGGTACTCGATCACCAAAACACAACGAGAAGAGACGGGTTATCCGGTGTGGTTATCCGTTGGAGGTAGAAAAGCACGTGTTCAGGGCGGGTGGCTGGCTTTGCCGATTAGTTCTAAGTATGGGACTAGTTTTGACCACATATTGCTTAGCAACACGCTGCTGTGTATATCCTCTAATGCCGGTATATCATTCCCGGGTTATCCGGTGGCTCCGCCACGAAAATTGTAAACAACAGTGGGAGTTCCCACCGTCGGATATGCCAGGCGTGGGAAGGGCGCTGCCCGCGTCACCTGATCGATTTCTCCCGCCAAATGAGCCGTGAGAAATTGGGTCACCTCGGCGCGTCTTCGGGACGCGACCCCTGATTGGCTGAGAAGCCGGTCAAGGGGCGGGGTCAAGGGGGACGGGTGGGGTATATAAGCCCCACAGGCAGCCAGGCTTCTTCAGATCAACACGTTTGCCCGTAGGGTAGCGTGTTGATCAGTGGTGCCTAGGTCTGCCCGGCAGTACCTACACTATTGTTTACTGTAGCTGTGCTACTAAATGCTCGGGTGAGTGAACCGTGAGGTTCACCTACGCCTGAGCTAACAGTATGGCAGCCCGTGTAGATGGCAAATGCACGGTCCCGGAGAAGGCTGAGGCCTCCGATGGGGAAGACCGAGTTCTCGAGTCTGACACGGAAATGGACACTACCGGTGCTCCAACCGTCGGTCAAGGCTCGGCTTCGGTACCAACTGAACCTAACCCTGAGGGGTCGGGTGATGTTGTTCCGAAGACAGAACCTGGTCTGGGTGGTAGTAATATCATCCAGGAGGAGAACCCTGCAGGGGGATCTTCTCCGAAACCTGCCGGTGTATTGGCACAAGAACCGACGGTCCCTGATGATGATTCATCAGACGGGTCCACGGTTCGTGCTAAGACCAAACGGAAGCGGAAGCGTAAGAGGAGGATTGCATCTTCCCCTGAGACTCCTGCAACCGAAGAGGTCGCACCGACTGAGGCTGATAGACTCAAAGCTGTTGCTGACAGAGTGGCCAAGGCGGAAGCCGAGGGCTGGTCTGTTGCAGAGAGCAGAGCCAATCGACGCCTCCGCGCCAAGGCAGCGCATGTCCGTCTAAACCTGTGTCTCCGTGATGATGACCGGGAGAACCTGAGCCTGACTGATTTAATTCAGGAGAATGGCAAAATGGCTCTTCCTGCACCTCACACGGTCGACGGTTCAGACGACGAAGACTGGTTGACAGGTGATTCCCATCCCATTGACTGGTACCTCGTGTACCTCAAGGCAGTGTTGGCGGGGAATAAACCTAACATCCATAGGTCATGCCGTCCCAAGCTGAAATATGCTTGGAAGAACTACGTGCCAGGGGATCCCTGCCCGTACGTTCGCTGTCAGCGCCTGAAAGGGACTGCGACAGCAGCAAAACGGTGGCCAAACCTTTTCAAGTTTGCCCGTCATTTGGTAGAGAAGCACATGAATGTGCGTCCCTACTTGTACTGTGTGAGTGGAAGTACGAGTACTTCCTGCCCTGAGTACAGTGACGGGGAACTATTCCGTAGCCAACGGAGATCTGGTTTGGTGAGGCATCTCTGCGATAATAAGGGCGTGCACAAGCGCACTATTACTCGTGGAGTTGAGGCTGCACTGAAGGTTTGGGGGATCCACAAACGTGTAGGAAATCTACAGTTTAAGTGGAGAACCAACAAACTTAAACAGTGGAACTACCTCACGGAGGCTGACTGGGAGAGGTTGTGTAAGGGCGCCAAGTGCGAACAAACCGACCTGGGACCAGCTACAGAAGCTCCGATGCCCACTGTCAAGAAGGGTACCCCCCCTAAGAAGAAAAATCTAAAAAGGGGCCGCCAGTCATCCAAAGATGATACCAAAGGTGGACGCGACCGTTCCCGCAGTGAACCTGCGAAGAAACGTGTCGCCACCGCCACGGTAACATCTGAGGTCGACCGTAGCCAAACCGTCGGTGCCGTCACGGTATCTTCGGTTGCATTACCCTCGGTTGCTGATCAACTGCCCAGGCAGGAGAGACAGAAACTGGGTGATGCACTGGCTATTGTTCAGAACTCATTGGGTGACGAGCAGGCGGGTCAAGTCGCTGCTGACTATGTCAAGCAGTATAAGTGGAGTCAGAAGCAAAAGAAAGCTTCAGCCCCACAGGAGAGTGTCTCACCTGTCAGTGACGCTGAACAGGTAGAGGTACAACAGCCGGATGGGGCGTCAACCCAGCCGACTGCTCCACCCCAGCACGGAGCAACCTCTGACCCCGCAAGGGATGACGAGGTAACTCCAGACCCTGAGCACAGGGCTGTTGACGAAGGGCTAGCAGGGTTACCTGTGTTGCCTGGAGACGGTCCTGCCTTTGATACTGGATTCTCTGACACTCTAGTCCCCGGATTTGAGTGCTACAGAGCTAAGATGGCTGAAAACGCAAGTAAGCTACTCCAGTTTCAGGTTTCCTTCTTGGAGAAGTCGTACTTTGAGCAGTACAAGTTGCTCAGAGAACAGGCTATCCGAGAAGGGAAAGCTTGGGTTGCTGAACGCACCAGAGTCCTTGCCGAGCGCGAGGCGAGTCTGGAGCAAGATCATGCCTTCTGGAGGGCTACGATCGACCAACTCGAATCAAGGTTGACAACTTGTGACGCCAAGTTCTTCCGACAGTTCGGGTTTAAGCTGACAGAGTGGGAGAGATCTGGTTTTCCAGATCTCCAGTCCAGGTTGGGGCTTGCCGCAAGGCCTGCTCCTCCTGTGACCCCGGTACTGTCAGTACACCCACCTAGGTATGAGATGCCATTTTCTTTCATGGCACAATCTACCCGGGTGGTCAGTGGCGGGGAGCCTACTGCGGCGCCGAGTACCCTCTCGGTGGCCCCAGGTGGAGCCCTTCCTCTCCAGGTGGAGGCTGCTGTGGTTTACACCACGGAGGCCCCTCCTGGAGGAAGTCCTGATGGGGAAGGAAAGCCATCCGGCGGTGTCCCTATGGACACCTAAGGTTGGTCCCCCGTCAGGCCCTCTGGGGTGCACTGTTCCGCCCCTCGGAGGTAAAACTAAACCATCGACGCAGCTACACGCCCCTGGACAACCGTGGACAACCGAAAGCAGACCGACGGTGCTGTCGTGACTTAACTGAGTCTCTACTGCCACCACACTGGAAGCAGCCTGATGTCTTCAACCGTGGTTTACTACTAAGCCACAACCGTCGGTGCTCTACTACTGTCCAGGGCTCCTGATCCTGTGGTCACATTCTACTATTGTGACCTATGAACTATTATATGGATCATCCTCCTGTGATAATTATTTATAGGGAGGCACGGACCTACCTTTTTATATTTATATTTCACAAGAGATGGAAGTACTATACCGGTACTGGACTCTATCCATCTCTACCACCATAAACTGCTAGGTACTGGAGTACCGCCCCTAATAAGGATGACGATCTATCCCACCTTATTTAGGATACGCTATTATGGATTTTTATATATAAACTTTTCTACGCCAAAGGAAGTGGGAACTACTATAGTTCCAATTATAAAACTTTTCTTCGCCAAAGGAAGTGAGAGCTATTATAGTTCTATTATTTATATATAAGGACACTAACTCCACACGGATTCGCACCATTGCTGAATGAAGTAGGTGATGTGTTGAGTTTCCAAGGTGGTTATTTGGTGCCTTTACTATTAACTGATACTAGTCTAGGACTATCAGTTGGACAGTTTTATATCATGTGCCTACGGGACTATGGTTTTTACAAAGACTATATTGTTGATATAAACTGTTATGTACATGTTAACTTGTATGTTCATGTATGTATACCTGTTGTTACTATGAGTAGAAATGTTACTTGTTGATAAATAGATATACGTGGTATATAATGTATCCAAGAGGTATTATTATTATAAAACCAACCCTTCCTACATTCTAAAGGGGGGTAGTGTAACGGGTTGACTATAAGTCTAACTGTTATTGTTGTATATCTATTGTATGTTGTATGATGTAAGACAACACGGTTCTATTGTGTTTAATAACTGTTTTATTCATCTAACTAGTGTCGTCGGTTCGTTACATACACCGACTCCTCTAGTTCGGTTATCTATACGGTAGTATACCGGTACCACCTTCGGTTACCGTCGGTAGTTGTTACATAATCATTTTTACATAACTAAACCTAACAGGTGGCGCTGCTAGTACGGTCACGTGGCTACGCAGCGCTGTATATAAGACGGCTGCTTCCCCATTGGAAGTCAGTCAGGTTTGGGACTGTCGTGACATGACCACCCTGTGCTCACGGGCTTAACTCTATGCTATAGGGTTGCCCACTGTATTATATATCTGTTCTGATCTCGTATATCCGCTGGTTATACTTGTACTATAATACCCAAGAGTTACCTTTACAATAAAGTCGCCGTATATTAAAGTCTAATTTACCTTGTCTGGTTTTTGTACTCAAGTGTTACATACGTAGTAAGAGACCAACTACAATATTTATAAACTGGCATATTAATCTAGGGCAACCTTTCGCTTGAAATGTGAAACAAGTTTTTCTTTCCAGTACTCAATATAATAATCAAACTGATGATCAACATGTTCAATCACAGAAAGAACAATCAGTTTCATGTTCATTTCAGCAATCAAATAATTGAATTATTTGATCTCTGAATGTTCGCAGGGCGATAACATCTGTATGTAATACAGTTGCCTACCGGAAACACAGGTCTGCTTATTGAGAAACTGTGTGCGGACTTCCTTGACGTGATTACGGAGTGTGTGCTCGTGCGGCGACTCTATGAGGCTGAAGACGACGGCGCCGACCACCAGGTAAACCAGCAGGAAGGCAAGCAGCAGCAGTGTCCGCAGCACGCTGCGCGGCACCCCCACCCCCATGCTGCTCTCTCCTCCTGCAGCTAGTGTACACTGCCTCTCAGCTTAACGGGTACCCAACAGGCACCTCCAGGGGGACGTAAAGCCCTGTGACACGGTCAGCCGAGGTTAGCATGTATACAGGTACATGGTGTAGAGTCCGGCTTGTATCTTGTCCTGCCTACGGCACTACTAGTAGCACTGTGGGAGGTCCGGCTATGAGGTACCACTGATACTGCACGACACCTCTCCACACACGACGCGGCGCGGGACGCGGCTACCGCGCGCCGCCAGCGGCACCCACCACCCACCTCCCACCACCTAACGGCTCCCATGTACACTATACAAAATGTACAACACTGTCCTTTCTATAGACTCGTGGATGTCAGTGGAAAGAAAATGACATAGGCGTGAAACAGGCAAAAGCTCTGGTAATAAATACCATCTAACCATTGATCGATTGGATGAGATTCCCGACTGAGGTTACCCTAGACCAATTAAAGGCACTTCTCTCATGCACTGTTCTCAGAAAGCCTCCAGTGCCCTACTGAAAGTTGCAACCCATAACTAGGGCGCGGGGCCATCTCGTTCTGGAGGAAATTTACTTTTTATAAATTTATTGGAGAGATGATGGAAGACGTGATGACCCAGCTACAAGAGCCCAGTTGCCATCGTGGAAATCCTGGTTAATAATCCCAAGAAATAAACCAAGACAGATTTATGATATTAAACACACACCCAGGAATTTCAAGTGCCGCTATTAAATATACACAAGCCTGTTAAACCCCACCTGCGCGTTTAAGGTCTCCGTTATACTTTCTATATACATTGTAGTTCATCCCCCTTTCTTATACTACTACTAAGTACCATGGGGCGTGGCAACCAGCCGAGACCCCCGCCCCCCTTAGCCAACACACCCAAGTGGGCCCCAGGTGGGTCACAGATGGGCTTCCATATGGGGACGGACACAACATATATTTAGCTATAAGGCTAGTTGTTATGCAGTTAATGAGCATCTATTAAAAGTAGGTACCAACAAGTATTCCAGTGGGTTGATTAATTTATATGCATTTAATGTCATCTCTTCCCTTTATTCAAGAGGGAGAAGCAAAATGCATCCTTTAATCATGAACGTTCATATAGTTTATAGGTCCATGCTTTAATTAACTACAACTTTGATCACATCAGGTGACACAGTCAGAGGTCCTGTAAGTCTGATACATGTACATGTAGTGGCACCTGAGGGAGTCCTGGGATTATGCATTATGATCATATCCGGGGGAAAGGTGTCTGTATCAGAAACCTCCTTGTTTCTCTATTCATATGCAAAATTATGTAGTCAAATTCACATAATATGAACTAACTGTGAAAACTGTTTCCTTTTCAATGATTTCAAAGGAATCGGGAAAGTATTCCACATTGTAATAAAAACAAGAAAATATCTGTAGGATATCAAATCCCATGTAATCTCAATGGTGACATCTAGTGGTAGGCTTAGGAACAATACTTGCCCACTTAGCCCAGATGAACCCCACTCTTTTGGGGAAAGGTCTTTGAAACGTGATTATGAAAGTTGTGTTGGTAGAATTATCCCAGAAAGTGAAGCCCACATGGGGGCCACCTGGGGCCCATACCAAATCCATGGAAAACCCATGGATACCTCAGCCCACCTAGCCCAGCTGTATCCCAGGTGAACCCCAGGCAGACAACATAGTCTAGCTGTTGGCTATTCTAAGATAGGCATAAGCTATGAAAAACTCCAGATTCGAAAATAGGTTGTTCAGAAATTACTCTTTATTCATTCTGACATACGGCACGTAATCATACAGGCGGATAGTGATATTCAAATATGCTTTCCAACAACAGGTGTTACATGAACATACAGGAGTGATACGCTCACGGTCTAATCAATAATTCCCCAATGTCCAAGGCTCTCTCCGATCCCGGTAAACTCCATATGGACCGGACTCCTCAGAGGGAGGCGGGCCCGGCGTTATCTACCAATGCGTCTATCTCCTCTGTTCCCCCAGAGGATGGAACGGAGAGAGACGCAGGGTCACTGAGGTAGGAGCAGCAGCAGGACTAGGCCGAAAAGTACAACAGAGTTCTAGGAATCTCTGTTGAGGAACAACCAAGCTGGCCGAAGTGCGCAGCAAGACTGAGTCCCCAAGTAGAAGAACCCAGAGGTTTATACACCGAGAATTATATAACTCCACTCCATTACTCGTAAACACTTGAGTTCCCCGGGTAACCTGAAACCGGTTTCTCCGGGCCGACACGGTACCCGGGTTATGTCGGGTGACACGTGACGGTCCCAGCTCGGTGCGTATTACCAGGTCGCACTCCACCAATCCTCAGGTGCCGGATTATGTAATCACATACCGGAGACCAGACAGGAGTGCGGCCCGGATACGCCACAGTAAACACAACAAAAATAACTCAATCCGGTTCTATAGAAATAGTACAGCGTCCCACTACACTAGCATAAAAGATAATTTGAACTTGCATTTCCTAGAAAAAAGGGACAAGTGAGGATAAATTAAGGTTTCTGCAATGCAATAAATCCATTAAAAACTATGTTCAGTTCATGGGCTCAGCTCACCTGGGCTCCATCTGGCCACCCATGTTGAGCCCATAGGAAAATCAGGGACACCTTTGCCCAGTTTGCCCATTTCCCAACCTAGGTGAAACCCACGTTTGCAAAAATGCATATTATGTCAATTTTAAATGTAAATTAATTGAATATTTTCAGAAATGAGCATGAATTTTCAGTGCAAACAAGACCTGTTGATATTCTAGCTCACATGGGCACCATCTGGAAGCCCTGACAATTACCAGTAAATACCCCGAAGTGGGCTAGCCAAGGGTGCCCAGAGACGCGCCCATATGGGGGCCATTTAGGTGTGTTGGCTGGGCCCTCGCCCCGACGCACCCACCCATCCACGTTCTTCGTCCATCCCAAAAAAGTCCAACCTAAGGCCACTCAGAAATAAGTTTTTTTTTCACCACCCGGCAATGAAAAATGTGATGAGGGCGTTTTTTATTTTATCTTTTTATTTTTACTCAAGGCTAAAATGTATACGTAGCAAAATTTAAGACTTTTCGCCACTGACTTTCACATTTTAGTAGTTAAGAGTTTAGTGATCCACAAACGGTGTTATATTTGTAAGGTATTCCTAGCTCAGTCTAGGCCTAAATTTGATACCAAATATGCCAACATTTTTCATTAAAAAATCTTTAAAAAAAGGTTTCCCCTAATCACGACTTTCATGATGCGCGCGGTGGCCTAAAAGGCCAAATGAAACTGCTTGTCATGCGCTTGCTATATACATTGTACTCCCAATTCCAAGCTTTGGGGAGGGAGAATGAAAGCTCCTAATTTCAGAAATTGAAGTACACAGACCCTATAGTCTCCCACACTTAAGAAAACAGATACTAAGCGTTTATCTATGGACCGATTGAACGTGCGAATTACACCAGAACTGACTCATCTTACTTATAGACATCTGGTACAGTTGAATAGAGAAGCGTTTGGTTTTAAATGTTGTAAAGAATTAGGTGATAACCCCCTATAAACATGCCCAGGTACCAAGAACTGTTTGACAAAAGTCAGGTTTTTTCAACACAATTGATTCAATAAACCCCATTACACATGTATATATCTTCATTCTGCTTCAATATCTACAAATGAATAAGCACAGCCAAACGATCTCGGCTTAATATCATACCTTTGATACATGCATGTTGAAATACGAAATTGCGTTTTGTGGCTTGCAGCAGGGCAGCCTTCTCCTCACGAAGGCCATCTTGGTAACCTTCAAGGAAGGCAAACGTGATAGCCCCAGCAGTCACATAGCCTATCATGAAGACCACCAGACAAACGGTACGTTTGGTGCTTTGTCTTATAGGTTTCCAAACCATTCTAGGATGTGTTAGTTACGTCAGTGACGATTACAACCAACACTGGCATCCAAGATGCAGTGTCACATCCAATGAGAATATCACTGCTGTTATTTCCCAGGGTGATGGTAATCACGGCCAAATGCAGCAGCTTCTTCAGACCTTTGCATTTTCCTGTAGCCTTTGCCACTTATTTAAGTTATTGCCTCGTCGTTATTAGCTTAGAACTGATGGCATTTGCCTCTGATGCAGGCTCTGATGTCAAACAGACGGCCAGCAGGGGGCGCGCTGGTTGAGTCACATGGGGTGATGTACAATCAGCCCAACATGTGGTCCTCAACGATTTCCAATGGCTGCAGCGCACCTGGCCCGCTGTACCTCCTCCTCCAGTAGCCAACCGGAGGGCTGTATACTGCACACAATTGTTGACCGCTCCCCACCCACCATCACAATGTTGATATAGATGTTCCCGTTCAATACCACATTTGTATTATATACCTGTATTACTGACACACATCATTTCATGTAATTAGTATAGATCAGGCCTGCCCTCCGACCTAGCCCTATTGTACTCAATGCTAATGGATACATATAGGCATACATACATACACAATAAAATACCTATTTGTACTCCGCCAGGTGTTCAATCTAGTGTTGGACACTGAACTATATATATATATATCACTTTTGAAAAGAAAAAGAAGTCTCTAAAGTAAAAAATATAAAATTTTCTCTACATGATCTCAATTTTAAGGGAATTTTTTTATCAGATTTCAAACTGTCAATTTGGAAAATGAAGTTGCTGACAATATGGATTTTTCACCTGTCAAATAATTTGTGACAAGCATATTTTAGCATTAGCAACACAGAGTCAGGTTAGGGGTGATCCATTAAGTATGTCACGCTTTTTTTGGCCATTTTGAAGACCCCCCCACCCCCATGTCACACTTTGTCACGCTTTCCCAAACACCCCCTAGAAAAGTATGTCACAAATCTGCTGACACCCCCCCCCCTTAGTACTGTATCATATAAAAGACCATACACATATTGTGATAAGCAGTGCAATAAGGCCTATTATTACATTGAATATAAATTGTAACCCAGGTTTAATACAATTAGATTGGTACTAAAGTGTTGAAAGTATGACATCAGATATCAGTCAACTCCTTCAAGTCCTCCTAGACAGGAAAATAATGGATTTTATCGACTAGAACCCTTTCAGATTACAAATGTTCAAAGAAGCATTAACAAAATGACACGAGTATCGGTGGCACCCTAGAGTTTTGTGGCCTCTATCCATGGATTCTTGTCTGTTTTCACAGGAATATAAAGTGTGCTGGAAATGCTAGCTGAGGTAGAGGCCTCAATTTTATTTCAACATGGGTGTGCGGCTGGCCCTCCAGCTACCCTTTTCCTTGGTTAGGGAGAAAAGTGACCCCTAGTGCAGTGTCTAGGTTTAAGCAGTATCTCTGAATAGTGAGCCTTGGTAAAAGGCATTTTAGTCAAAAGTGACCTTGATTGCAAGTTATTTTGGTGAGAACTCCAAAGTGATACTTGATGAGGGGATTCTTGTGAAAAGTAATACTTGGTGATGGGGATTCTGGTGAAAAGTAAAACTTGGTGATGGGGATTCTGGTGAAAAGTGATACTTGGTGAGGGGATTCTGGTGAAAAGTGGACCCTTGGTAGACCCTAAGGGGATCTTGCTGAAAATGTAACCTTGCCAGCCACACACCCATATAAAATATACAACCGCCGGGCACTGCTATCCTTTCCTCTGATGTTAGTAGACCTGTGGTACCCACATACTGTTTCAAGTAGCACACATGAGATTATGATGCTGCTTAGTGGCAATGCATATATATACAGCAGTGCAGCATCTATTTAATATATGGTTTTAAAAAAATATGAAAGTGTGACGTCACACAATACTATACACCCCCCCACCCCCTTGTCACACTTTGTCACAGAAAAAAAAGACCCCCCCACCCCTTCGGGCGTGACATACTAAATGGATCGCCCCTTAGTTGTCATGCAGGGAGTGTGTGAGAAGGGTGTGGGCAAGCAGCGAAGTGAGGCATTGCATGGCAGGGCTCCCTCCCTTCTTTCATCACTCTCTCTTCCTCTCTTTCGCAGTCATTCACTCCCTACCTCCCTCCCTACCACCTCTCCCACTCCCCCAATCCCTTACTCACCAACTACTGTAAAACCTCGCGTAGAAGCTGCGGCTAGTACGCGAGTCAGATCGGCGGTGAGGCTTATACTAACTTATAGGATCGGCCCATGGTCAGGGTGTGGCGTATACGGGAGTTTTCGCAATTATGGTACAGTACTATTAAATATATGTAAAGTCACCATAATCAAACCCCTGATGTGGCTAATCGAATCGGCCCAAGGTCGGGGTGCGGCTTATATACGAGTTAGGCTTATACGCGAGGTTTTATGGTACTATGTTCCCCCTCTTCTGTACCCATGCACACGCTGCCCAGCTCACTCCCCTACTCACACATTCCCCATCCCGCCTCCTTGCAAATGCCCCCCCCCCCCAATATAAATATGTGAAGCCTGAACGCTGTCAATCCCTGCCTAGGTAGTGCCCGCCCATCCCCCGCCGTGCCCTACCAGCTCTGCCTTCCCATGCCCCGCCCCAATGTTGCTCTACCATGCTACACCCTGCCCTGACAAGCTACTAGTATGCCATAGGGATGTCATTGGTATCCAATTCATTCCGATTTCGATTATCACTATCTTGGTCTCGAATTTCCGATTTTTTTTCGATACAGACAAATAACAGCTAAAAAGTTTTCAAAAGACATGTTTTTTCAAGCCTAAATAGAATTCATAACACCCAAAATGATCAAAGGCTAGTTGTTATAGTGCTGAGGTAAATAAAATTATATAGCAGAACCATTTGCCCTAAATGGGACCTTTAGGATCCGGATCTTGTCATGCAATTAGATGGCCAAAAATGCCTTAATCTTCCTTATTTCTACTTTAGTGAGGCCTTTTTACAGGATAAAAGTAGGTCAAAAAGTGTATCGATTTTGCGTTTTTTGTCGATACGATAATCGGAAATCCAAAAATACCGAAATTTCGATTTGGTATGTATCGATGACATCTCTAGTATGCCATGCCTTATCTGGAGTTTGTATGGGATTGCCACACATTGTCGATTCATGGACAAGGAAGACGAGCATATTCGAGACAGGTTCAGTGACAAGATGTCGAAGAAACTTCAACTCGACCAAGACACCCTTACTCTCGACCAAGCCAATCCAACAGGCATGACACAACAAGCTTGTCCAGAGCCAGAATGAGCCCGGCAAAGCTGTTAACACTGGGAGAGATGGTGGAAGGAGCCAAAAGAGAGTAGAGTCTGGTGATAATCTGTCTGGGTCAAATAAATAAGGTCAAGTCATGGTCAAATGTCAACCAAGTTAAAAGGTCACATAATCAAAGTCAGAAGTTGAAGATCCAATGTGGTATCTGTGGGTATGTCTACAGATCTTCTGAGCCAGCATTGTGTCTCGCGATTGGTAAGACATGCAAGAACTGCTGCAGAAAAGGACATTTCAAAGCTGTCTGTCGCCAGAACGCCCAAGAAGTATATGAAGATGACCTCATTTTTTCTGTGGATCTGTGAGGCCACACTTTAAATAAGTTTGTTTCTGGTGGAGCGGGTGGGCTAAAAATAACTCACCCGGACGGCCGCAAATTAATTTTTTTCAATTTTTTTTCCCCTAAATATTTTCTTTTCAAAAGTTTTTTTTTCTTTTTTCTTTTCAAAATATCCCCCCCCCCTTTGATAGCTGGGATGTGAGGCTCAATGTAACGCATAGGCCTAGTACAAAATGTATTAACCTGTATGGGGGGAGAGGGTCCTGTTGTGTACGTGTGTGTGCCCCCCTGTATCCCGGCACCGTAGGCGCTGGTATCAGTTTATTTCTCATCCCCTCTCATCAGACCCATATCGGCTCATATTATAACGAGGATGCTAGGGTTGAGAAAGATGCAGCATTGCCAGTTACATAAGGAGATTAAGGAAGAACGGGATAAAGGGAGAACGGGATAAAGGGAGAACGGGATAAAGGGAGAACGGGATAAAGGGAGAACGGGATCAATGGAGAACGGGAGAATGGGATAAAGGGAGAACGGGATAAAGGGAGAACAGGAGAAACAGAGAACGGGATAAAGGGAGAACGGGATAAAGGGAGAACAGGAGAAACAGAGAACGGGATAAACGGAGAACGGGATAAACGGAGAACGGGATAAACGGAGAACGGGATAAACGGAGAACGGGATAAACGGGAGAACGGGATAAACGGAGAACGGGATAAACGGAGAACGGGATAAACGGAGAACGGGAAAAACGGAGAACGGGAAAAACGGAGAACGGGATAAAGGGAGAACGGGATAAAGGGAGGACGGGATAAAGGGAGAACGGGATAAAGGGAGAATGGGATAAAGGGAGAACGGGATAAAGGGAGAACGGGATAAAGGGAGAACGGGAGAAGGGGATAAAAGGAGAAGGGGATAAAAGGAGCACGGGATAAACGGAAGGGGATGAACGGAAGGGGATAAACGGAAAGATAAACGGAAGGATAAACAGAAGGGGATAAACGGAAGGGGATGAATGGGGATAAATGGGTACTACAGCTATAGGGCAGGAACAGACCCTCTGCTACCAGCGCCAATACCCGGCTCACTACTAACACGGGGTGGGGGGGGATAAAGGGAGAACGGGATAAACAGAGAATGGGATAAACGGGAGAACGGGATAAACGGGAGAACGGGATAAAGGGAGAACGGGATAAAGGGAGAACGGGATAAAGGGAGAACGGGAGAAACGGAGAACGGGATAAAGGGAGAACGGGATAAAGGGAGGACGGAATAAAGGGCGAACGGGATAAAGGGAGAACGGGATAAAGGGGGAGCGGGATAAAGGGAGAGCGGGATAAAGGGAAAACAGGATAAAGGGAGAACGGGAGAACGGGATAAAGGGAGAACGGGATAAAGGGCGAACGGGATAAAGGGAGATCGGGATAAAGGGAGAACGGGATAAAGGGAGAGCGGGATAAAGGGAGAACAGACCCTCTGCTATCAGCGCCAATACCCGGCCCACTACTAACACATGGGGGTGGGCGGCACGCAGTAGGCTGTGTATATTGCGGGGACAGACACTCTGCTACCAGCGCCAATACCCGTTCACTACTAACACATGGGGGTGGGCGGCACGCAGTCGGCTGTGTATAGGTCGGGGACAGACCCTTTGCTTCCAGTGCCAATACCCGGCCCACTACTAACACATGGGGGTGGGCGGCACGCAGTAGGCTGTGTATATTGCGGGGACAGACACTCTGCTACCAGCGCCAATACCCGTTCACTACTAACACATGGGGGTGGGCGGCACGCAGTCGGCTGTGTATAGGTCGGGGACAGACCCTTTGCTACCAGCGCCAATACCCGGCCCACTACTAACACATGGGGGTGAGCGGCACGCAGTAGGCTGTGTATATTGCGGGGACAGACACTCTGCTACCAGCGCCAATACCCGTTCACTACTAACACATGGGGGAGGGGGGCACGCAGTAGGCTGTGTATAGGTCGGGGACAGACCCTTTGCTACCAGCGCCAATACCCGGCCCACTACTAACACATGGGGGTGGGCGGCAAGCAGTAGGCTGTGTAGAGGGGGGGGGGGTCTGGCCATAATTATCAACAGCAATTAAGCATATAACTATTGCAGGTAGGGGGCTGGGACCTTTAACACTGAGGGCAATGGGACAGGAATCCGTACACAGGTACGACTGGAGGACGAGGAGCTAAGGGCCACTCAACATAGGGCTAGGGCTGAGGAGGCCTGACTAAGGAACCACCAGGTATAGAGCTGATGCACAGTTGGCCCCTTGATCACTGCCCAATGCAAAGTGAATGGAGGGTAGGGCTAAGGCAAAGTCAATGGGCCGTAGCACCTAAATATAACCAGTTTTCCCCATAGGGAAACTGGTTAATGACTATAGACAGAATTTTCTTTTAAATTTAAAAAAAGAAGAAAAAAAAAAGAATTCGGCCAGGTGGCCTGCTTGAGCAATCTCACCCGGCCGCTCCACCGGAAACAAACTTTTTTTTAAGTGTGGCCTCATGATTGTGATCCACCTTGGAGAGTCACTCTACGCATTAAAAACTGTCAACCTGTAGACTTCAAGGTTGACTCTGAGCCAGATGTTTCTATGTTATCATATTCCAAGAATCTGTTGCTGCAGCCGAGACCGGTGTTCAGTGAAGTCAATGCTAATCTATCAAGCCCTGGAGGTCCTCTTATCTGTAAGGGATGGTTCATAGCTAGGACCCATTTCAAAGGAATATATTACAGCTTCAGAGTGCTGGTAGTTAGAAATGATGTTGAAGCCCTCCTGGGAAGAGGAGTTACATCTACTCTCTTTCCCAAACCCTTCCAAAGGAAGGCTCTGGTAACAGCCACATGACCTTGAACTTGGATTTTTGCTGGGTTTAGGCAATTACTGCTGGTAGTTTGGAACCAGTGGACAGAAACCAGAATGTATGATGGTAGTCTTACATGTACCATCATACTTTCTGCACTGTAAAAAAATAGATGTACTTTTTACAGATTCACTCTGTAAAATTTAACGCTGCTTCACCGTTATTTGGAATACACTGAAGCATCGTAAATATCAGCCATTTCACAGACAGTAGATCCTTGTTAAATGCTAACCTGGTTTGGATTACAATGATTCAACGTAAATTCACCTTCTAATGTCAAATCCCAGAGGGAGCCACAAATAGTGGTTGATTGATTGATTTGTTTAACGTCCAGACATACATTAAGTACCTCACGGGACATCTCAAGTTGGCAAGGAGTCATCCACAAATAGTGATAGTCTGCCTTGCAGTAGTAGGACAGATATTTATATGCTGCTTGCCCAATACAGCAGTGACCGCATCTATGGATGATCGAATCTATGAAATGAATGACCGCATCTATGAGGTGAGGGAGAAAACCGCTACCGGGGCATGTCCCCTACTCTTTTCGAAGGATAGCAAGTGTTCTTTTATTTGCCTGTTCCTACCCACCTGGGCTAGTACCATAGTAGGCAGGGCCAGACAAACCACGGCCTTTGATATCTCAGACGTGGTTCACTGAGGAGGAATCCCATGCCAGACCACCAGCAAGAAGGCCCGGGCCCGTGCGTATGGGCAGCGGTTGCCAAACAGCTTACGTGACTGATCACAGCAGTAAGGCACGAGACCCCTCAAGTTTTGTCGCCTTTTACGAATCCGGTATGCCCATTGGTGTTATGGAAGGCTCCCAATGAAGTTATTCTACTCCTTCATGCCCCATCATGAAGGTCCCCACTAACACAGGGGGAACAAATAGTGGGTCCTGCCATAGGTAGGTGGCCTGGTTTGTAAGATTTTTCTGGAGAATGTGAGCATACATGTTGAAATAATGGTAATTTTCAATTAATCTATATGTTTGACAATTTAACAATTCAATCTTGTGATAGGTTTGATAAGATACCATGATCACTTGATAATATTCAGAAGAAAGTAGCTGTATGGATCTATACACCTATTTTGTGGTAACATACTATTCATATATCCCCACCTCGGGAAACTCTGCCTTGTATCAATCCTATAGAGTAAAACCTCTTGTATAGGCCATGGCTAGTATGCTAGTATGCAAGTCAGATCGCCAGTGTGGCATATAGGGTCAGGGCAAAGTCAAAGTATGGCTCATCCGTAAGATTTTAAATGTATACTACAGTAACTAAAGTCACCATAATCAGACTCCCTATGAGGCTTATAGAATATTCACAAAGTCTGTATTAGCACTAGCAATAACGCTGAACCTCTGTACATTTGAATACTCTGAATCTATTAATGGTGATTCTACATATAATTAACGGTGATTCAACGTAAAATTAACGGTGGTTCTACATAAAATGAACAGTGATTCTACGTCAAATTGACAGTGACCGTCACCGTCAAAATAACGGTGAAAGTTATGTCCCAAAAGTTGCCGGTGATTCACTGTCATTTTGACGACATTTTTTTTACAGTGTGGTTCCATTTCCGGCTCGCTGATTTCAAACTGACGACAGGGACTACCTGACCGCAGCCAAAATCCAAGTTCAAGCTCATGTGGCTGTTACCAGAGCCTTCCTTTGGATGGATTTGGGAACGAGAGTAAGTTGCATCCAGAATGGCCCTCATAGCCAAAATGGTCTCTTTAGAAGATGCCATTGGATGTCTCAACACTGATCCCTTCAAGATAGTGTTAAAATTCAAGGAGAAGCGGTTTGTGCTGCTTAGTCCTACTCCTACTTTTCACAACCAATGAATGCCTGTTGACAAGGATCTCTCTATACTGTTGTGTATCATAGTTACCTGAGAGTGTTGACCAATGAGAGAACAGAGATCTAGTCTATGACCTCACTTCTGGGCTATTATAGTGCACACTCTCACAGCAGAATGTGATTCAATTTCCTTATATGTAGCCGATGTTAAGCTCTTTAATATGAAGTTGATGAGGTTTATGTGGCCCCTTTGTATTGAAAGTGGGGCCTTAGTTTGACACAGGTTTGTGTCATGTAAATGGTACAATTATAGTGGTTTCAACTTTAGAAAAGAGTGAGTTTGACTAGCTCCTTATCACTATTTCCTGGGAATTTGATTAGTTGAACATTAGCAGAATTCAAAGAAGGATGGGTATTGTAGGGCCATACTTTTTTGATTTTGTTACTAGCACTAACTTCATATGGGTTTGCTAGATGGAATTTTTAGTCTGTCTTAGAGTAGTCTTTGTGAAATTGGTTAGTGAAGCTTGTTCTGAGCTGTTAGTTATTTAGTGTGACTGTTATAGGTACTCATAATTTATGACAATGGATGCAGTATTTTTAAGTTCTGTATCTCAGAACCCACACACCCTGCGGGGCTCTTGATAAAACTTGGAACAGTTATATCAAATCCATTCAATCTGGACAGAAGTGCTGAAAGAGGGGGACGTGGATTGAAGTGACAAACTACAGGTTTATCTCTAATGTTGTCTATGTTGAAAGAAGATGCTCATCCTTTCTCAGTGATTAAACAACAACAGGGAAAGCGGGAGCCTACCCAAGAATGCATTTCGTCTGCTCACTCTCCATCCTACTGTCTGCGCTCAAATGTAGGACACAACAGACCTAACATCTGCTAGGAGACTGAGTTCTCACGACACTACCGACCCTATTTGCGGTATGCTAAGGCATTCCCGCAGTGCAGTGTAGTAGGTCAAACGAACGCCCACGATTTTCCCGCGCCACGATCGCCAGCAGCGAAGCTGCTGGTAACTGTCAAAAGGGTTCCACTTTTGCCTAGAGTAAAGGAGGAACTCGGACCGACTGTTGGTGTCAGATGTGATTAGGGAAGTACAGAAACCGACTCCATGGTGTGCACAGATGCTACCAGTCAAGATGTGTTTGCAAGGTTTGGGATGCCAAAGGAAGTGGTCTCAGATAACAGTCCCCTATTTATCTCTGCTGAATTCAAGAAACTGGAACTTAACACACAAGTTTAATCACATCAGCTCTTGCACATATCTCCCAAATGCGGTTGGGGAGGCAGAGCACGCCATGCAGACTACCAAGCAGTGCTTCCAGCAAACCTAGCTGAGAGACTGTTCTCCACAGGGATCAGACAAGTATGCAGAATTATGCAGAGCATTACAATCATTGCAGGGTATTCATCCCCTGCAATCATTGTAGCTGGGTAAAAGCATCATCATGAAGGATGACAACCAAGGTTGTATTTCGTGTAGACGAAGATGGGAACAACTAGGAAAAACAAGACGAAATCTCCCACCAGCTATCCCAACTCCAAGCGTGACACCCAAGAAACCAGTTTGAGATCTGCAAACATACTGTGCAAGTCCAATGCTAGGTCCTGTAGAGACACTTGCACTCAAAACCCAGAGGAAGGTTCCTAGTCATTATGACGATCTAGGTTGTCATAATGACTAATGAAAAATGCTCTGGAGAATGGTGTATGAATGAAAAATGCTCTGGAGAATGGTGTATGAATATAGTCTCTAATTAGCTCACCTCCTAATGAGAGGCATCCCTTTCACATATTTGGTTTACTCTTGATTAGACTAAGTAGCTTTACTAGTTGTGTATGGGTGAGAATGATGGCCTTGAAGGTGTAGAGACTACTCTGCTCCCTGTCACCAGTTTATATCTCATGAAAGAAAATTTACACCAATCAATTTACCTGTGACAGGGCATGTCCCATGTCCAACACCCAGATATACCCTAGGTTGTCCCAATGACTTCCCAATGGTGTTGAGAGTTATCATTACTGATGACTTTAGGTCTTCAAATTTACAATACCTAAAACAACACCCTTAAGGTAGTCATTCTGACTGCCCAATCCATGTGACTACCTAAGGTCGTCATTATGACAAGTTTGGTCTATATGAATCAGATATGACTACCTTAGGTCGTCACAATGATGACCTAAGGTCGTCACCTTGACGACCTAAAGTTGTCAATTTTGGTATTGTCAAAATGATGACCCTGAGGTTTTCAGTGTAGGTACGGGCCTTCAACATTGGGGTGCACAGTGTTTCATAACAACTACTTATGCATTTGATTTCTCATAGATGGGCTTTCCTAACTACAAGCCTTTCATTACATAGGCCTATTCTCAAGAATTATGAGTCATAATGAAAGGCTTGTAGGCCTACTATGGATGTGGACCACCAAATTCGACATGGTGACATGGCTATTTCAATGTGAGGCTCAAAAATCATGCGACAGGCGACATGAGCAATCCTTAAAATCGACATGGGACATGGACATTATTAAGCGACATTGACATGCGACATGGCCATTTTTTAAGATTGATAATCGACATTGGGACCCCCCCAAACCCACCACCCCCCCTGTAACTAATAAATGAACACTCCCTAAGACTAAGTCTAATATTATGAATATATATTGTACCCTGCACATTGCAATTTTAGAAAATCATAAGCTTCTTTAAGAAAACCTACTTCTTCCCTGTAGGCCTAGGATTAGAGGACATAAATATCTTTTCTTGCATATAATATCTCCTGTTTGTCCCCCCCGGACGTCCCTCATACAGTAGTAAGTTTGGAAGGCTCAACTATAGGGGCCTATAATCTATCATATCACACACGTGACTTGTGACTTGAAATCTGGACACAGGTAGGGAGTTCAGCTCGAGCTGCTGCAAGGGTGACAAATGGGAAGGATGGCAATATCAGGGGAACCTTGCTTCCTTTGCATACTTATCTTTGGAATACAGACATTAGGCCTACATTCATGGCTTCCCTAGGATGTTAGCTTTCTGTCAGTGTTTTTGAATAGTCTCCATCATAATTATTAAATTATTTACAGGTGTATATGTGTGGGCAAGTATGGGAAAACTTTACTTGTCAAAACGGTACATTTTTCGGGATTGTGTGAGTGGCAGAAACCAGTTTTGGGACTTTTTAACAGCCTTAGGGAGTGATCATTTATTATCAACAGGGGGGGGGTGGTGGGTTTGGGGGGGGGGGGCAAAAAAATTTGGACCCCTTGACCGGGGGGGGGCAAAAAAATTTGGATCCCTCTTGGGGGGGGGGGGGCAAAAAAATTTAACCTGTTTTGAGCCAAAAAGCCCGCGCGTTACTATGCTTCAAAGGGCCCGCGCGCGAGCCGATTTTCGACCCTAAGGGGGGGGGTAAAAAATGTTGACCCCTTGACCGGGGGGGGTGTAAAAAATTTCGCGCGCTCCGCACGGAAACCCACCACCCCCCCCCTGTTGTTAAAAAATGATCACTCCCTTAGTAAGCTATCTCCTGATTGGCTGGGATTCAAATGACCTATCTAACCCATTTAAATTTGGGTCAAAAAAAAATAAAAAAATAAAAAATCCCCCCCCCCTAGATTTTGCTGGATGTTGGGCCGAATATGGCACATCTTTTAATTGACAAATCAGATGAAAGTAGAAGGATAGTGCTATCCCATGGCAGTAATCCATTTAAGCAACATCAATATCTAAATAGTTCAATCTGTCTTCTTTAATTTGTTACTATTTGGAGGGTTCTAAGATAAATGTGTACAGGCAAGGGGAAAGGGATATCCGACGAAAATGTCAACTTTAAAATTGATATCATAACCTTTCCATTGATATATTACACAAGAGGATGTCATTTCTAGTTTTTGAGAAATGGCTATATGAATATGGGTGGGTATTGCACTGTCCAAACCCCCAATTAGCTCTAAGTCTCATAGTTTCCAAGATATCTCTATCTAATTAGCATAATTAGAATAATTAGAAAATGATCATACATTTTCCTCCTATAGTCCATAGCTTTTGATCTAAAAATGATAATTTTATTCTGTTTTTGACCATAGTAATCCTTGTGAATCATTCAATCAATTGGCTTCTTTATTTTCTGTATTTGGAATTAAAATCATGTTTCCATGCCAACATCTATCAACAAAGACACCCATTTAGGCTCTAAAACGTTCTTTTTACATTCCAAATAAGGAAGCTTTTCACTAAAAATGGAATCTTTTGTATAAAACTACTGAATTCTCCAGAAAAAAATACCAAAAAACAAATATTAGCCTGTTTCTTCCAATTTAGGCCATGGTGGAGCCCCCTGGTGGCTAAAATTGGTAATAATCCCGCGGGGATACCCCTTTCTGCTTGCCTGCTCACAAATATTAGGGACACAAAAATGAAAATGAAAATTGTGAACGGTGTGGCTTTGCAATCCCAGTGCAATTCCTATGGGAGGATCACATTTTTTAATCCCAATATTGCACAAGATCATGTTTTGCATAGATATGGGCATTTCTTTCTTAAAGCAACAGTGATAACTTTTATCTGTGAACAGTTGTGAGCAGGCAAGCAGAAAGGATGGTCCCCGCCGGATTAGTTTCGATTTTAGCCACCAGGGGGCGCCACTATGGCCTAAAATGAAAGAATTAGGCAAAAAATTACTCTTGGGTACTTTTTTCTGGAGAATTCAATAGGATTATATAAAACATTCCATTTTTGACAAAAAGCTTCTTTATTTGGCAGGTAAAAGGAATGTTTTAAAGCCTAAATGGGTGTGCTTGTTGATATGTGTTGCCATGGAAACATGATTTTTATTCCAAATAGAGGAAATTAAGACATAAATTGATAGAATCATTTGTGAGGATTGCCATGGTAGAAACGGAACAAAATTATGATAACTAGATCGAATTTTATTACTTAAAGAATAAAAATGTATCATAAATTTCTAATTATCATAAATAATGCTAATTAAATAGGGATATCTTGGAAAATATGAGACATAGAGCTTATTCGGATTTTGGAAGGGGTGATGCCCACACATATTCATGAAGCCATTTCTCAAAGACTAGAAATGATATCTTCTGGTGTAATATATCACTGGAAAGCTTATGACGGCAATTTAAAAGTTGGCTTTTTCCTCTGAGTACCCTTTTCCCTTGGCTGTACACAATTATCTATCTTTTAAGACTATTTATGATAAAAAATTCCTGTAAAATCTTTTACGAAAATTGTTTTGAAAAAAAAAAAAGGTCGATTTTGTGGTGTCCAGTGCAATTCCTATGGGAAATGCTCGTCTGAGACATATTTTTAATATTTATCCATAAAATCATTGTTTATCAATGGAATTGGTCATATAATAGCTCAAAATGATGCTATTGATGAAAACAATCAATATAGGAGGGGAGGCAAGTCAGATTTTCACTGAAACCCCCCCTAAATCCAAGATGGCCGACATCCGGGCAGCAATTTCAGACATTTTACTCTAGAATCCTTGTTTATGCATGGAATTGGCCATACAATAGCTCAAAATGTTGGTATTGATGAGAACAATCAATACAGAAGGGGAGGCCAGGTGAAGTTTCACTGATACCCTCCCCCTAAATCCAAGATGGCCGACATCCGGGCAGCAATTTCAGACATTTTACTCTAGAATCCTTGTTTATGCATGGAATTGGCCATGCAATAGCTCAAAATGTTGGTATTTATGAGAACGATCAATACAGAAGGGGAGGCCAGGTGAAGTTTCACTGATACCCCCCCCCCCCAAACCCAAGATGGCCGCCAACCGGGCAGCGATCTATACATTTTTGGATGGAATTGGTTGTGCAATAGCTCAAACAGATGGTATTGATGGACAGGTCATGCTTAGGGGAGTGGAGACAGTTTAACAACAGAGGTGGGGGGGGGGGACGGGTGGACATTTTTGAGGACCCCCTTCTGCTGTCAACTTGTTTGCTCCCCACCTTTGAGCAGTCAGAAATCATTTGTGCTATGAGTGTCATCGATACCCCCCAAATCGTTTACAGAATTCTGATTTATCACATCAACAAAAGCGTTATATCAATACATCCTGTTACATATGGGGAGAATGATAATTTATCTTTCCAAAATTGAAAGAATTTTGTGAAAATTCCAACCAGAGCTGGACTTATTATTCAATGTAAGAATGTACCCTTTGTTGACTTAATTCTGATTGAACTGCTAGTGTGGTTTGAATTAAAAGACTCCTCTTGTTCAGCACATGAATCCATTAACTTGTACATAAACTGCTATTAACTGGTCGCCTTTATGCATTGGATTATGAGTATAGAAATAACAGGTAAAATACATGTATTTCAAGAAGATTTTAACTACTAGATTTGCATTGTAATAAATCATTGAAATTGAAAAATCGAGACCAAAATAGTGATAATCAACATTGTTATAAATTGGATATCAATGACATTCCTAATTTGTGCATATGCCTTTTATTCTATAGAAATTTTGCAGGACTTTTTCATTGAGAATAGGTGGAATTTGTTGACCCCCCCTACCCGAGGGGTCCAGATTATTTTACTCACCCCTCCCCCCACCCTGAGAAGGGGTCAGCACCTGTACCCCATGTAAGCTCCATCCCACCCCTCTTTTATATAGGTTTGGGGGTTATTCTGTTATTTTTGATAATCACAGTTCTGTGACGTCACAGGGACGTAAAATACAGTCAGGCCTTGATAGTCCGACCTTTGATAGTCCATCAGACTTGCCATCCGCCAGGCTTTCTGCTGCAATGGACCATTAAGCATTGATTTTGACTTGATGGCACCGACACCCATTTTCTCCTTACTATTCCTATATAAATGTGGTTTGATAATCTGACCGGCTGACAGATGAAGAGACTGCATGGTGTGACTGGTATTTAAATATTCCATTATCTGAAGCTGTTAATCAACTTTATCTTAAATCATGGGTAGGAAGGTGCCCCCCCCTGCCCAGTCCCTCCTCTCAAATTCCCTTGGTTTGATAGTCGGACTGACTTTGGATCCGACCACCTTTGACCTGCAACAACTACCGTAAAACCTCGCGTATAAGCCTAACTCGCGTATAAGCCGCACCCCGACTTTGGGCTGATCCTATAAGCCCCACCGCGATCTGACTCGCGTACTAGCTGCAGCTTCTATGCGAGGTTTTACGGTAGGGGCAGACTATCGAGACCTGACTCTACAAGCATGGGTTATTTCGGGGGGGGGGGGAATTAACTGGAAATACCTAACACATATGACCTATTCCTACCTAAGCATAGCTACAAAAATGTATAACCATTTCCTTTAATTATGATCTCTAAGCTGTTCACTAGACCTGATAGAGCTTAGCTATACGATTTCAACGCACTTGGAATCAAGTCTCTACGCTAATTATTTGTGGTGATATCCACAATTGAATATTTCAATATAAGGTCAAGGTCGCTATTATGACCTTGACCAATGACCTTGGGTGCAGTATTTTCTAATATGGGTGCCATATTCAGAAAATATGATTAACTTAATGCTACCTACTATTTAAACAGTTATTGGTTTATACCAATGATTTTTCTCTATATCGATGCAGAAATAAGCTTTTTGACCTTGACCTTCGTACATAGTGTGACCTTGGCTCATATAGAAGGTCATTTGGAGTCCCTATTGAGTTCAAATCCATTGTACCATCCATAAACCATGATAATTTAGGATATGGAACTGAAACATACCTAGTTTAGTTCATTTGACCTTAAATGCCTGATATTGACCGTGTGACCTTGACCTTTGTTCAAGGTCATGAGTGGGCGACCCAAAGGTAGCTGGACCTTAGTCGGGCAATGTCCGAAGATTTCAAGCGAAAATATTGAGCGGATCTTGATATATGCAAAGATTAAGATACTCAGATTTCACTGCTTTAAGTCTGTTCACTGATGTGTTCCACCAGAATCAAAATATGTACCACCACAGAGGCAAAGTGACAGAGGTGACTAATACATTAGGAGCTTGTCACCACTAGACCCCCAATTCTCGGACCTTAAATTGCTGATAAATCAGTGAATAATTGGGTTAGAGACTCAAATCCAAAAGATTTGACATTGTATGACTTATATTTATCAGCTCCACTGGTTTGCTAAAGGATCTTAGTCCACCTCAGTCAGTCCCTATGTTCACGCGTGTGGTATCCTTGTCCATGACACTAACAAAACCCTACTAACCAAACTACAAAGATTACAAAACAAAGGTCTTAAGATAGCATTATATTCACCCCCTAGGACATCCATTGAAAAGATACATAAAGATGGTAAAATAAACTTTTTGGAAGAAAGAAGGCAAAAGCAAATTGCAATCCACGCTTATAAAATGACCAAACAAGATAAATACCTAGCAATTCCTGCTAGGGAGACCAGGTTACATGATGCACCTGTTTTAAAAACCTATGATAGACGCCTTCAAGCCTTTAAGAGAAGCGTTACTTATAAGTGTTCTTGTTATTGGAATGACCTAGGGGTGAATGATAGACTCATTCCCACCCTGGATGATTTTAAAATAAATAGGAAAAAATTTCTTGCCTCTCTTAGAAAATGACCTAATTTTCAAATCAATAAGTATACATGGAGTTTTGCTATGTACATGCCTTTTTCCCATTTCTTTTTCCCTATATGCCACTATATATTATTACAATGAATCTTATTAGCTTTGTGACTGTCTGGTACTAACCAATTGCCTGTATCTACTTTATCCTAAAAACGGCCCTCAGGAGCCAGGAGTATATAGGCACCGCATATCTTAAAAGGAGCCTAACCTGTTTTCTCCTGATTAAAAATTACTTTAAAAAAAAAATAAAAAAATTCACATGGCAACATCGTGGAGGCTGGGTTATGGGACAGAACTAAAGGATCTGGGCCATATCTGAAAATGAGCTGAACTCCCTAAGGGAGGGTTCATTATTTATGGCAGGGGGGGGGGTGAGCATTTGAGGGGGGGGGGCACATTTTTTTAGGGGTATTCAAAGCTAGGGGGGGGGGGCCTTTTTTTTTTTACCCTATTCTTAGGGGGGGGGCCTTTTTTTTAAGGGGTGTTCCTAAAAATGTCGCGAATTTAGTACGTTGAAATGTCGCGAATTTTGGTAACAGCCTGTGTTATAGTTTACCAAGTTATGTCAATATTTTCAAAATTTTCTAAAATTTTCCTCAAACTCCCATCAAATTTCCCACTGCATCACTTTTGACACTCAGAATAGCCCATCGTTTTGTCAGTCTTCAAAAAAGTGCCGGCCTCATGTAAGCACTGAGGGTATGGGAGCTTCCAATTTGTAAGCACTGGGGCTCTTAAACTCAACGGTAGGCCTATGTAAGTCAAGTGTCTGAGGTTTGACTATTATCACTCACCAGCTAGTATCACGAGACGTTTACACTAAAACACCTTACAAATGGATGCATTTGTTGCAAGGTAGTAAATTGTAGGTAAAAAAGTGCCCAGGATTAAATGCATACAATTAGTAGACACCAACATCGTTTTTGTAATAAAGTTGAAAACGATCCCGGGTGAGGGGGGGGCGGGGGCGCTTTTTTTTCAACCTATTCGGAGGGGGGGGGCCTTTTTTTTTCAACCTATTCGGAGGGGGGGGGCCTTTTTTTTTCAACCTATTCGGAGGGGGGGGGCAATTATTTTTGACGTATTCGATTTGCCAAACGCTCACCCCCCCCCCTGCCATAAATAATGAACCCTCCCTAACACAGGACAACACTCAACAACACACCAGCATGCATGGCTACCTGTTACACATGCCCTGTTGTCTTGCAGGAACCTCCCTCTACTTCGTCGGAGGGCCTTCACATGTTGGCGTTCCTGAGGACCTTCGATTGAACAAAATATTGACGCTCCAATAACTATATACAGTAAATAAAACAAACACAGGCAAACCAGACGAATGTGACTCTTTTTGACGGCCGACGTCATATCAATTGCTGCTGTTTTATCCCGTGTTTTTTTGTCAGAATTCTGTAACACACCAGTCAAGGGGGTCCGTTGAGATCAGAGCAGATCACTCAAAGAAGAACTTATAGGTAATACAGCGAGATCAAAAAGACAAATGAGATTATCCAGAAGTCTCAGGTCAATATTATTGAGTGAAATTTCAGAGCAGCATATGGAAACAAACTGCGACCTAACAACACCTGTTAGTAGTCTAGGGAAATGAGTACGCATCTCCGGTTTGGTATAGTTCTATGATTTATATCCTTTGTAATCCCTCATTAAGAAGCTGTCACTATTGAAATTACATATTTTACTTGTTCTCGTGTGTATGAATAGAATACTACTATGGGATAGATCTATATAAATCGATGAACCTAAGCGCGCAAGTGTATTAATAATTGTAGGACTATTTATTTGACCTAGTTCGAAATTGAGGTCGCTCCCGCCAGAATCGGCAGAAATCAAAACACCAAGAACCTTGCACCAAAAAGTAAATCCACACGAAGCACAACACTAGCCTAGGCTTTATGAAGGTTTACATGAAGTGACAGGTGGCTGCAGCCCTGCAGGTAAAGTGGCACATGACATCACTCAGGAAGAAGGGAAGGTGTCTATATTTACCAGCGAAGACTAGTCAGACTCAGAGTCAGAGGCCCACAGGTCCAGCCTCCAGGTCCGGCTAGCTCATCTAAGGGAGTGTTCATTATTTATGGCAGGGGGGGGGGGTGAGCATTTGAGGGGGGGGGGGCAATATTTTTTAGGGGTATTCAAAGGGGGGGGGGCTTTCTTTTTTTACCCTATTCTTAGGGGGGGGGGCTTTTTTTTTTAGGGGTATTCCTTAAAATGTCGCGAATTTAGGCCATTCAAAAAAAAAGGGGGTTTCTCATCACCAAGGTCTGAAAAATCTGACGAGGGAAGCTTTTTTTTTTTTTTTTTTTTTTTTTTTTTATATATACTCGCGGGTTAAAATGTATGGGATGATATAGCCTACGTTTTTCATGACCAAAATTCACATTTTAGAAGTTAAGAATTTAAGGATCTTTAGAAGTAGGGAAAATATAAGTTATTTCTATCCTACTGCATTACTGGCAGTATTAGCTTTAATTTGATACCAAATATCCCAATATTTGTCAATTTTTATCAAATTTTTCATCAAAAAAAAAAAGGTTTTCCTCAAAAGCTGATTTTTATGATGCACGCGGTGATGAGAAACCATTTTATTTTTTTGAGTGGCCTTAGTACGTTGAAATGTCGCGAATTTTGGTAACAGCCTGTGTTATATTTTACCAAATTATGTCAATATTTTCAAAATTTTCTAAAATTTTCCTCAAACTCCCAGCAAATTTCTCACTGCATCACTTTTCACACTCAGAATAGCCCACCGTTTTGTCAGTCTTCAAAAAAGTGCCGGCCTCATGTAAGCACTGAGGGTATGGGAGCTTCCAATTTATAAGCTGAGGTTTGACTATTATCACTCACTAGCGAGTATCATGAGACGTTTACACTAAAACACCTTACGAATGGATGTATTTGTTGCAAGGTAGTAAATTGTAGGTAAAAAAGTGCCAAGGATTAAATGCATACAATTAGTAGACACCAACATCGTTTTTGTAATAAAGTTGAAAATGATCCAGGGTGAGGTTTTTTTTATTTTTTTTAAACCTATTCCGAGGGGGGGGGGGGCCTTTTTTTCAACCTATTCCGAGGGGGGGGCCACTTATTTTTGACGTATTCGATTTGCCAAACGCTCACCCCCCCCCTGCCATAAATAATGAACACTCCCTAATCTGAACTCGTCGATGCAGGCCGATCTGATGGGGCCCTGTCTAGAGCTCAGCCAGCTTGCCACTGAGAACCCACTGAAGTCTTGTTCACCAACTCCGGTGAACAGAGTTGAAGCACCTTTTTCGGCCACTAATACTCAGAATTTCTCAAAAATTCCAACAGCATTGGGTAGCTGAACAATTTTACTCGGTATCTCACCAGTTTTTTTAATCTGATGGCTGATATTTAATAATTTAGAGCACATCTCCTACACCCTTCCCATTTTTTAGCCCTGTCAGCGCCGTGTGCGCGGGAACCACTCTCCTGTAGTGGAGGAACAAAAATAGCCCTGGCTTGACTCCGTTTTTGCCGTGTTACATGTGTATTGCTGGTGGTACCAGCGATGGTCTTACTCCCTTTAACCCTGAAGAGTTCTTCAGTGGGTCTGCCAGCGTGAGCACGCCAGACCATAACACAGCCTGGCTGCTGTTAATGGTCTGGCACGAACAGACTAGGTCCGGCAGGCAAATAGCGGACTGATGCCTTACTAGTTAATATTGGAGGTGTTTGGAGTTATATTTCAGATTCTAGTTCTTCAAAAGCCTATACAATGCAAGAATGCAGACTTGAGAGAAGCCTTGAGAGCTAAGGACAATGGAAATTGACCTTTTAAGAAATATATTTATGTTAATAGGCAATTTATATAGGCTGCTACCATAAATATATGAAAAATACCAATATTGGGGGGAAATTCAGTGTTTTGGCCATTCTCTGTGATATTTTCAAACTGCTAGAATGTGATCAAAATATCAAATCTGTGGCGTTTATTTTAGTAAACTGATCATATGCTGTCTATTTAAAGGTAATTTTTCAAAACCCATAAAAAAAGACCATATTCTAGTGCTTTTTCAATTATGATTGAATGTATCAATTTCCCAGGTTACACTGTCCAAAGATTTTAGCTCAAAAAGGCCACTAATTTGAATTTTGATTTTGTACTTCAGATAGCTCTATAATATATTCTAGTGATCAAAACTGGCCACAAATGGTACAGAAAGTATACCTGGTGTCAACTAGTTACATTTATACTAGTGAAATAATTTAAATAATTTTTTGTCTATTTTTTATAGCCCATCTCACAAAAATAAGGATGGCATAATTTGAATTTTTTGTAATATTTATCCATATATATATCCCAATAACTGTATAGCAAGTGCATGAGTACATATGGAGTAGTAAATAAGCACATAGTACATTAAAAGAGCTTTAACATGGTATCTTTAGTTCTTTTCTACTCCAAATATTGATCAAATGACACTGTTTGCAAGAAATGTAGTAGGGAAAAATTAGTTTTTTAGTCCGCAATTTGCCAGCTGGGCTAAGCCAAAAATGTTTTGCAGCACAAAACATATGTCTTGTCTCCCCACAACAATTGTTTTGGCTTTACAAAACATTTGTTTTGGATTTCACGACCAGTGTGACTGGGCCTTAAGGGAGTGGTATTTTTTAATAACAGGGGGGTGGTGGGTTTGGGGGAAGCGGCAAAAAGACACCGACGAGCTCAGCAGAGTTACTGTAGACTAAGTAGGTATAAGGGAGTGATACTTTTGTAACAACAGGGGGTGGGGGGTGGGTTTTTTCGTGCGGAGCGCACAAATATTTTTTTACCCCCTCCCCCCGGTGAAATGGTCAAAAAAATGTTGCCCACCTCAAACCCACCACCGTTCCCGGGCCTGGACCCCTGTTGTTACAAAATGATCACTCCCTATAAAGAGAGTGACCAGCCCCCCCCCCCCTACCGAAAAAAACATAGCAATATTTTTACCAACATGAATTAACTTTTTATTTTAGAAAATGTGCAGCTAAATCATGATATTCCACTTTCTGACTGACAGAATGCATAGGTAGGCCTACGCCTATAGGCAAAATCCCCCAGGCTTTGATCTATAGCCCTATATTTTCCTCATATTTCAGCTCATGGTTCTAATTTCTTTCAGATATGAGGATTACTGGCGATGTTGAGACCACAAATCGCCTTTGTGCGACACTCAACATGCGAGGTAAAGGGAAGTGCGTGCGGTCCCAATTATCCGTGGGACGGAAACCAGCACCAAGCGGTACCGAGGGTGAGGTGCTGCTCATGATATGCACCAAACAGGACAGAAATGGAACCAAATATAAGGCAAGCCTGTACCATTTTAGAAAATTTTGTTATAGTGAAAATCTGGTTTTCTTTTTTAAATATGCTACCGGTAACTTACCCTTATGCGTTTTCCGAACCTCCAAAAAAAGAGACCAATGATGTTTCGCATCCATTCTTGACAAGGCCATAAGAAAATGTTAAGTTGAATAAAATTACACATTGCCCTTTTTTCTTTATTTCTTTAGCTGCGCAAGAATATTGAGCAAATGTTTGCTAAGTTTGTATCTGAGGGAAAAGTGACGCTCCGCTTTATTCAGCCAGCAGTGGATCTGTGCATCAGCAAAGTAAGTGGTATCACGCTTGTTACTGGACATCGATTCTCTCTCTTTGTAGCTCTATAGTGATCGATGCCCAGTTTTATACTTCAGACCAGTGGCTCATTTTGGCTGTTTTTTGCCTCACAGATTGCTTCTAGGGCAAAATCCTGACTAGGTGCCAATATATTCTCTATGCCAATGTGTAATATGAGGGTAGAAAACACTGGAACCTCAGTTAGAAAAAATCCTACTGAACAGTTTTTGAGAAAATTAGGGTTTTAATGCATATTTTTGGTGTTTTTAGTACATTTCCTACATAAACCGTGAACGCCAGCATTTCTCACTTTTCAGGTGTTTAGAATCAGAATTTGACTTTTTTTTATTCCCAGTAGGATTTCTGAGTATCGAGCCATTCTAGAAAAGCTATTCTTTGGAAAAAATACTTAGTATTTCTTGATGATTTTGATTGCACAAATTTAGGGTTGTAATATAAAAACTGCATTGTCATCCAATCAAAGTGTTTATGCACTGTTGATGGTCACCCCCTCCCACCCTCTTCACTCTGCATTGAAGGAGAACAGGCAGGGGAGGTACACTTGTCCGTATATAGCTGTTGACCTGGGTGCTGGGTGCATTTTCAATTTATGGGGTGCCAACTGTTCATGAAAGAAAAATCAAATAGAATATATTTTTTTTTGTATCAGATTAATTGTAACTACAATTCATGATAGCACTTAACGCATTGTATTTGCATTAATATGAATGGTAGCCACCTTATGGGGTGCCAACTATTCATAAAAGAAAAATCTATGAGAATTTGTTTTTTATTAGCATTAAATTGATGCAACTACAATTCGAGATTGCATTTCAAGCATCGGGGCATTCAATGAATGGTAGTCATCTTAGATATATGGGGTGCCAACTGTTCATGAATTTAAAAAAAATAATAGAATTAGTTTTTTTATTAGTACCAGATTAATGCAACTACAATTCGTGATTGCACTTAAAGCATTGTGGCATGCAATGACTGGTAACCATCTTGAATGTATGGGGTGCCAACTGTTCATGAAAGAAAAAAAGGAAAGTGTGTTTTTTTTAAATCAAATTAATTCAACTGCAATTCAAAATTGCATTTAAGCATTATGGCATTCAATGACTGGTGGCCATCTTGAACCTATGGGGTGCCAACTCTTTATGAAAAAAACAACTAAATTGGATTTTTTTAACAGTATAAAATTAATGCAACTACATTTCAAGATTGCATATAAAGCATTGTGGCATTCAATGAATGGTGGCCATCCTAAACCTATGGGGTGCCAAATGTTCATGAAAGAAAAATAGAATAGATATTTTTTTATTAGTATCAAATTACTGCAATTCGAGATTACATTGAAAGCATGGTGGCATTCAATGAATGGTTGCAATCTTGAATTTTGAAATGAACATACACACAGACATATTCATAGGCATGAACATGGTGTTCTCCTTCATATAGATATTTATGGATTTCTACTTCTACTAAATATAGCTTTCTGTTAGAAGGATTCTGTTACATGCATGTCGATGTCCAGTTTTAGATATATATCCATATAGTGCATTGGAGTGCTATAATGTTGGACTGCTGTATATTATTACATGTTTATAATCAGACCATACCCAGGGGAGGTAGCCTACCCACGAATCAAAATGTGATTCAATTAACACCATTTCTTTATTTCAGGCTGACCCAGTACAACTGAAGGCATTTTTGTCAGTGGTGCGGCTTGGTGTTCAAGGTCACAGTCTGGACAAGGTCTCCCTCTCCTCACTGTCCCCGGCAACCACCAAGTCTGTAGAGAATCTCAAAAGGCGGTTGGTGATTACAAATCGCAAAGACTATCCGATCACCACTGGCTTCCCGCACGCCCTAGACACGCTACATGTACAGCACTGTAACATGAAGCGGGTAGACTCGCGCATTCTCCAGTTACGACAACTGCGTGTGCTAAACCTCAGCAACAACCGGTTAGCCGGTCTGCCTGATGACTGGAGCAGCCTGACTGGTCTTGCTGAGCTACATGTGGCCGATAACCTACTCACGGAGCTGCCCCGTCAGTTCTGCTCAGGTTCTCCCCTGAGCAGCTCACTAACACTACTAGACCTCAGTAAGAACAAGTTAAAGATCCTGCGGCCGTGGTTCTGTGATTTAACGTCGCTAGTGACCCTGCGGCTTACTGCTAATGAGCTGGTGGCGCTACCCGCGGGTATGGGACAGCTGGCCCGACTGCGCTACCTACATGTATCACAGAATGCATTGCGGGTGCTGCCCGCATCGTTTGCTACTCTGCGTCTAGATGAACTCGACATGTTCACAAATCTCTTCATGGAGGACGGCCCCTCCACCACCATCAACCGTCTCAACGGGGAATCAGGTCTATTAGAACTCGCCGCCCGTGCCATAAAAAAACACAGGTGAGGTTACTAGTCGAGGCAACATGTTTTGGTGTTATCGATAATTTATATCATTCTGCCACCAAGTCTTTTGTTGTGTCACTGTCATTTTAACATTTATGAGGGAGGGAGGTTTCTCTGGTTTTGCAAATGCTCGTTTATAACTTTCATGTCACTCAGACAAGCCCTGTTGGTTTTGCAATCTTTCCAATAAGTTAACTACATTGTACCAGTACTTGATTTTGTTGTACACATGAGGCATTTATATATCATCTAAAGGTATTTTGGTGTGAATGATGACAATTCATATACCCGGTACATTTCTTGTTTGTCACAATGCTTCCTATACATAATCTAGTATCTTCACTATATTTTTTTGTCCTTCCAGGATTGCCTACACCAGGGAGTGTCTGCCCGGAGACCTGTATGATATGCTGTCGTCGTCCAAGCAGTGCCTGTGTGGCTCACCCTGTTTCCGCTCATTTGTACACTATCTGCGCCGCCTAGACCTGCACCGCGTGGCCGCTAGTGTTTCTGGTATAGACTCTGCTGGGCGAACCCATGCACCATGTGAAGCCTTCCTCTGCTCAAAGAGATGCCTTGAGCGGTACCAAAAGAACCCACAAGCCACATTATGGAAATAACCAATGGATTGATTGCTTTGTCGCAATGTGTAGTGATAGCAACGGGTGCCAAAACCTCTTTATCCTTTTGCATGTACATATACATGATGTATGCACAAAAAAACATTTATTGCTAATTATAGAGAAATAAAATATATATTTAATTTATTGGAGTAGTCTTTTCTTGCCTTGTGGCTGAATACAAGTGATCGTACATTTTGCACAATATTTGTCCATCCAAGTATTTGTGACTTGTAAGCGAATTCAAGTTAAACGATTCTCGCAATCAGATATCAAAATAAATTTATTTCTGAGCTATTAAACTGAGGGGGTTGACTAAAATATGTCCAGTGTACATGGGTTACTTTAATTCAGGGAGGCCAGTCCCTTCCCTTCAAATTGTCAGAACTCTTTTGAGTGGAGGGGGTGGGGCGGGGGTTGACCCTGCACACATGCTACTGCTGAATAGAGTTTAATGGTGTAACGTGACACCATGACCTATCACCAGGTTTATCTCAGCCTACATAAACCCACCCTCTCCTACACGCTATGAGAAATTCTGTCGGAGCTGCTCCCCAATAGGAGGCAGTGGTTACATATCCGACATAATATGCTGTGGCTGGGTGGGAAAATGGTACCATTTAAGTGAACATGTATCTGCTAACCACTGTTAAGAGGCCTGTCAGGGTCAGCCTTGTCTACGACGGTGGCACCATCTGGCTGGCATTAGGGCAGTATCATTACCTCATCGCCAAGTTTCAATACCTGCAGTACTTTTGAACAAAATAGACCAGAATAGGGGGGTTCGAAATGTTATTTCCGGAAATCTGGATATAGTTGGGACTCTGGCATCCATGTGTATGTATTACTATAATAAAATGATATTTAAAGAAGTTCTACTCCTTCAAGTGTTATTGTATATCAATTCACCTACGCAGTGAAAAACTAAAGTGAAAAGGCAAAAGTATAAAAGTCTCAAGAATATTTATTCTTTGCATATTCTTCATACTCATACTGTGGATTCATATACACTCGTGGCAAATCCTGCAAATATACATATTGTACAAGTTGTAGGTTACAGTCTAATTACACTTAGTATATGCACCGTACTGGTAGTAGAGTAATCCTGCTACACGAGTCCTTTACCGGCCCGGCACATCTCTGCCGAATTAAGTCCAAATGACTACTTTCTTTTGTGGTTTATGTATGTAGGTATTCTTGTTTCTCAAATTAGCTAACACGGAAATTAAATATACAAAACAACAATTGTTTTCCTCGTTAAAATGAAGAACCCCAAACACATCCCTTCAAGTACGGCTCTGTAATAATCATTATCACATGAGGGTACGCGTCTGCCAAGCAGAGAGTACCAAACCTTTATAGATCACGTCCAGAGCATTATGTACACCTCTCCTACACACCGACTTTACAGAGAGAAGCAGCTGATAACGTCCTTAACCCTATATTGTGGGCACCTACCCCCTCCCAGTGCACCCGCAGCCAGCCATGGTGACTGCACTGTGTCGACAGCGTCTGTGACTAGCTCCCATGTCAGCCCACCTCATGACTGCCAGTTTAACATAGGACCGTTTTGAATCATTACCCTAGAATAACTATCATAGAGAAACAAGGATTGTGAATTTTAACAATTATTCCCCTACCCCACCCCACCCCCCTTCCTCCGTTCAGAGTCTGCTCACTACTGGCTCTACTCCGCGACATCTAGAAGCACTTTCTCACCTTAACACGTAAACCAATGTAAATAACACACCCACACACATATTACACATTCATACCGTACACACGTATCAACACGATGCAGTGCTCTCTGTGCTTCTTGCCCTAGTTGAGCCTGAGTAGTGGCCCTAACGTAACAGTGGTTGTCTGTGCCGACTCTTGTCTAACATGTCCTATACTTATTACATCAAAACATCACATCAAATTAAAAGATCTAAGGGATCTCAAAGAGAACAAGTGACACCATCGTCTAAAACGCAGGGAGTGTCTTAGCTGTACTGGTTTGTGTACTGGGCTAGGAAAATGTTCTGACGGGGTAAACAAAAGATGATGGGAACATAGTAACTTACAATCTATCCACATTAAATTAAATAAATGTTTCTTAGAATTGTATTGGAAGCGTCGGGCATTACTCTAAAAGCACTAGGACATACAGTGCTCACAACCATGACCGCACGACAAGTCGGGAAACCCCGATCACTTCTCCTACCCCATCACATACCAATGCTAACTTAAAGCTACTTATTAAGGAAGTACACGTTCCCCGTTTGAGAAACTGTATCCTCAAGAAAAGCATTACTTTCATCTCATTATTTTTTTTACAGTGATTGTTTTCTTTATTCTCTTGCCCCCCTCCCTCCCACCCCTTAGAAGTCTTTCAACATCATCAAGGAATATATGCATTAACGTGGGGTTATATTGTCTCCTAATATTACGAATCGGTTTCTTTGCCAGTGAGAATTGGGTACAATATGGTAATATGAATGTAGAAGTTAATCATCAGGACTCTTCATACATTGCTAGTTATTACATTTATGGTTTCTTTAGGTTCCAATACTATTTCAAACTGTTGGATTATACAAGCTCAGAAGTTACGTATTGCCTTTATGTTCCAGCATACCAATAGGATCTGCTGCCATCCTTTTATGTTTGTATATCTTGGGTAAAAATACACAATGTCATATTTTTTATAAGTTAACAGCGTCTACGTGAAATGTCATTGCCCTGACACAATACAAGCTAAACCATCCCTACCAGTTAGCATCATCACAAATGGTAGAGCGGCAGCTCACCGTCCATCTCGCTATTCAGTGAGTTTACACTAGAATCAAACAACATCGCGCTCATTAAGGAGGGGCCCATGATCTCATTGGCCATGCTCTCTACTGTGTCCATAACGGTGTCCATGTGATTCATGAGCATCATGCCGGCACCACTCGGACTGACGTCCTTACTAGGTTGTCCAGAGCTGCCCTCCCCAGGGTCAGCCTTGTCTACGCCGGTGGCACCATCTGGTGACTTCTTGGAGAGGTCGGCCTCAGAGTCGGTGCGTGACTGTGGCAGGGTGTCCATGTTCTCTGCGCCCAGGCTGTGTGAGGTGTCGGTGGTGTCGTCCTCCTCCTCCTCCCCACCCCCGTGTGACGTGCCTTCTGGCGCCTTCATCTTGAGCAGCTCGTCCTTCAGCTGGTTGTAGTGCCGCTACAAGTAACACAAAACCAGTTCAGTTTAACTCATACAGCTACTATATACATGTACTATAAATCATGACACACAAAACCAGCTCAGTTTAATCGACTCATTTAGTACTATATACTATATCCTGATAAAAGTCGTAATCAATTTTCCTATATGAACTGTCACACTGTAAAGAAAATTTTTTAGTCAAAGGCAAAACTTGTGTAAATGAGTTACATTGACATGACTAAGAACTCCCTAACCGGAGGAAAGCATACCTTTAATGCCACACAGCTGTGGGATATTGTGCGGCCGGTGCGCTTGTCGCTGGAGCCTGCCTCCAGCTCCGATATCCACTCCTCTACCTGCGCCATCACCTCGTGGCGCTTCAGCCAGAAGTGGCGTTCAATCACGTCCCGGAAGCAGGGTGACGGGTTGCGCACCTGCTCCAGCATGGCCCACTTGACGGTGGCCTGCCGGATATTGGCGTCGTATTCACGGGAACTGGCGGTACCAGAAGGGGTACCTCGCGACCGCTCGTAGCCTGGCTCATTGAAATAAGGCTCTGAGACCAGGATCAGACTTTGGATTGACACCAACACCTGTAGGAAACTTGATGTCTGTGGGTTCCACTTCTCCTCTGGCCGGCCGTGCCATGTGTTGAGAACAGAGAGGCACACCTACAATACAACCAACATACTCTCAAAGTCATGTTAAGTTATAGTAGACAATCCTCTGTAGCGACATTTCCCTTGTAGATGTACATTGTATATTGAAGTATCTTGGGCTTAATTACAAATAACAGTTGCTTTACATAATCTTATGAGACAAACTTCTGAAATTGATTATAAAAAATTGCCCTCTCTTAGGGCAGATAGGTTTAACACTGTTTTTCTCTGTCTGTATTTACCTTGCCATCGTTGTAGAGGTTAGGGTTGAAGCGGACCGTGTGGTTGCCAGTCGTCTCCAGGTTGATGAGCGGTGGGGAGTTCGGGTAGTCCTGGGGGAAGTAAACATCGAACTCGAAGCACCCATTAGCATATGGTGTGTCCGAGGGACCTGTTATCAACACCTGAAACACAAAATGAGCTGTGATTACTGTAAAGCACAATCTCAACTGTAACTTTTAGATTGATGTACAAGTACAGAAAAGTCAACACTGGGAGTTCTAATACCACTATAGCTACTCACAAGTAACTAACCAACTCCCGCCGATAGAGTAAGTGGAGAAAAAAACTTCAAAAACGAAAAGATTGGAATGTAGTCTGACCTTCATGACATCAAGTCGGTCCTCATCACACCGTACAAAGACACTGGAGCTGTGTGAGAGGGGTAGGGAGGTGGACAGCGTGACTGCCTCCTGGGCTAGGCGCCGCGCCCGCGCAGCGTTACTGACGTCCCCAGCTGCCTTCACGTTGGACTCGTAGTGGTGGGCCAGTGTGAAGCGCAGACCTGAGTCTTCCTCCACCACCATCTCGTAAGTGTCTGCAGGAGGCACACAAGGGACATTCAGCATGATATATACCACAACCAAAATGCAGTTAGACATCTATAGTAATCGCTTTGCAGATGAATCCATCCGAAATCAATTGTAGTTAAACATGGTTAGTTATACAAGCAGGTCTGGTGATGTGAACACACCGTAAAATATATGACATTAAAACATATGATGATACATTACAGAATAACTCTTTTGTTAGAAATTTGTTTTATCATAATATCTTTCCCTTTACGGAATAAAACTGTAAATCCTCGCGTATATTATAAGCGCACCTGGGGTCTAAAATTGCTACTTAAAGCTGCCATACTACCTCAGATATATAGAACGTTCACTTTCTGTATATGTATAAAGGGTCTCCTTAGTGCAGTGTACTGGTAAGATCTCAATCAAATGTGTGGCTTTTAACTGTCCTAAATTCAAAGATAAAGATCAGAAAAAATAGAATGCTTCCAGCATTCTATTCAGCACTTAATTATATCAACAAGTTGGCGCCATCTACAGTGTTACACTAGGAAATAGTAGACTCTGTTGGTGAGATCAGCAATGCAGGACTTTCAGGTAGCAGTCCTCTCAGTGCTGCCACCTGATGTCATTTTTTAACACTAACTTATCAAAGCCCACCAGAATATAAATAGTAGCTGGAATTAGAGTCTTGTTTTGCACACATTAAGAATCTCTTGTCAAAATAAATGACAGATTATGATAGGGAAAGGGTTATACAATCATCTGAGATACAAATGAAGATAATATAGGTTTGAGCGTGCCAAGTAGTATAGCAGCTTTAACTGCAGTACTATACAATGTACTAGCAAAAAAACACACCATAAAAGCCGCAAATAGACGTTGGCACAATCCTATTACTGGAGGTTTAACAGTTATTATAACAGGAATTTGTACACACCAAACTGGAGTGGCTTGATCACTTCGATGTAGCGTTCTTCGTGGGAATGGTCTGACCTGGCTGCACCCTGCATCTCGGTCTCGGCGGTGTCGGGTGTGTCCACTGAGTGGCGCTCCCGCATGCGGCTTGTGGCGGCATGCACAATGACGGCTGTATGCTGGATGTCAGGGATCAGCAGCGCCAGCCCCTCAGTCTCCTCCTCCTCCTGTTTGTTCTTTGCTATCGGTCCTCCAGTGCTCTTGGATTTGTTGGTTCTAATAACAAAATTTCAAAGGTCACTTTATAGGACACTTCTTGTATAAATCAACAAGCCGCAACTCCCAAATGCGTGAAACCTCTTTCCCTTACTCGAATTACCCCTTAGGCATTTGCCTTCAATCCTTGTAAAACATTCAACAGTTCCTACAAATATTTCAGATCCCCCCCCCCCTCGCCTTTCCCTAGACTTTCCCTTACATCAAAATTTCACAAGATTCCCTGACATCTTTCATTTCCCTGACTTAATATGCCTCCTGGTATCCCGAATTAAACCCCAGGTCTAACAGTGAGTGCTTAACTTTGTCACAATACAATTATATAACAATGTGTTGAACGTACTTGAGTCTGCTGGCATAGGTATCCACACAGATCTTCATCTTGTCTAGGAGGTGTCCCACAGACGAGGCTGACTCGTCGTCCCCGACCAGTGGCAGGAGCAGTGGTATGAGCAGGTGGCACGAGGTCATGGCACGGAGCAGCTCCAGCAGCCCCCGGTACAGCGGCACATGTCGGGCCATGTCCAGCACTACAACACACCGGCAACATGTTACACTGCATGCCAATAGACATCTCAGCGCTAACTTTCTGTATAAATTCTAAAACTATTTCATAATTAACGATTCCATCTCAGATTTTGGATATTAAACTACATACTATGAGAGGCCACCAAAATCAATGGTACAAAGAACTGCAGGTTTTAACGTATTAAGAGCAGGCATTGATGGGATGTTTGGGGCATGGGTTAAATGTCATTGTGGTTCCGCTACTACTCGGATAGTTACTGCTGTCATTGGATGCAGTTAGTAGAGGTGGAAGTAGAAGTGCTCACCCGAGTCGTTCCTAAGGTAGGATGAGATGGCCGGCACAAGACATGACTGACTGAGCAGCTCGGGCAGGATGGCGGGCAGCGAGTTGTTCTCTGTGGTGGGCTCGGTGTCCACGTCCACAGGTGGTACGTCCATCACCACATGGCCGCCGGGGTTCACGTAGCTACTCAGCACCTGCCACACACAACACATCTCAGTTAGTCACTATCCGTCTAGAGTCATACATATAATTGCATACTATATGGTATGTATGTATATTATACCACAGTTGGCTGGGAGAAAAAATAAACTGCCTGTCTGTATGACATGGACAAACCGATCACTGGGTGTAAGTCAGATGTGGATATGCTTGAGTAGCTGCATAAGTGTTATAAGCCTTGGACAATGGTAATTTTCTTTGGCTGGCGCCTTGGACAATTGCCCAGTCCTTGGCTTATAACACTTGTACAGAGAATCACTTGTACCATATCTACATTATAAACACCTGTATATATCTGTATTAACATGGACATTGTCTCACCTGAAGTAGACAGGTCACGTGCTCCTCCTCACTGCGCTGTCTGATGAATGCTTGTTCTGCGTCCCAGCTTGATGTGGTCGATCCGGTACCAAACCCAGTCCCTTTAGCCCAGTAGCTATGTCCCTTGTCTTCTCCCACTTTGGGGACGGTCGTCGTGCTGAGGGAGCTGGCAGCCTGAGTCGCAGCAAGTATTATCTACAAGGACACATCCACAATACAGAGCTCCATTCGGCGTGGGACTAGCGTGTTAATGAAAGCGTGGCCGTGTTTTATGAAGAGGGCGAAAACTAAAGTAAAGCACGGTCAAGGTTCACACAACTTGCAAGTCTAAAACCGAGGTCTAAAACTACAAATCAAACCAAAGAGCAGAGAGACATGTCAGACACTTTACAGTTTTCAAAACATATTCTCATTCTAAAAGGATCTATTTTATTACCCCTGTATCGATACATTGCCCTTCAATCTCTTCACCGCGATCCAATATGTAAGAGTTAGACCCATACTTGTTCAACTTTAATTTGCTGAACCATTAATACTTGTGAAGGTTGTTAACCAGACGCCGGGAATGGGCAGGGCCAAACATAAGTGTGCCTCTACATGGGTACCCACATATTTGACCAGGTCGCCGTGTCGATTTTTAGCAAAAGGGCCGTGTCGCTGTGTCGATTTTTTATTCATATAGAATATACCAGGGCCTAAGAAAAAAGGTCTGTGTCCGTCGATTTTTAAAAGGGCCGTGTCGCCCGTGTCGATTTTTAAAAGGGCCGTGTCGCTGTGTCGCCCGTGTCGATGTTTAGGCATGTAGAGGCACATAAGTGTTACCATGCAGTGTTGATGGTACAAAAGGTGTTAGGGTTAACAATGCATAACGGGTTACTTTTGCTTAAACTGATTACCAGTCCTAGTCTAGGATTGTACAGATCCATGATCCAAACACGACTTGTTCTACATGTAAATCACTCTCATCACCAAGAGCTCTTCTCCTTACACTGATATTTATCTGGCATCTTTGGCTAATGCTAACAGCATGTTTCAGCACATTTCTATTATTGGTAGTACATTCGTGTTTGAATGGTCGTGTACAGCCCCAGAGCCCTTATTGGACGGCCTCCACCTAAACTATTGTAGAGCATGTTAACCTTCATCCTGACCTCCTGGTGGAACCCGGGGATGGTGGCGCGCGGTGCGTGGTGACTCAGCACCGACAGACAGGCCAGCACCAGGTGTACTGCACCGATCTCCAGCGCCATGCGCCGCAGCAGTACGCCGTCATCTGTCGTCAGTGGTGTAGAGTCAAACAGGCTCTTCAGCACGTGGAAGGGCAGAGTGGGAAGGGCGCTAGCGATTGGTGATGTTAGAATATGACCTGTAAGAGCAGAGACACTGAGTTAGAATAGTATGTAAAACCTCCAATATAATTACCACCTGTTGGTACTGTGTGTTTACAATGATAGTTGATATTCCAAAGCATTGCAATGAGGGCATTACAGAAAACCCAGGGAAATTCATGGAAATATATTTTGAGTCTATCAGCATACAGGTCTCTCTTGTGATAGGAAAACCAGACTATACGATTGAAGAAAGAGAAAATAGCATATCACAAGCCTCACCTCCTTCACCATCATCAGTTACCCCAAGCACCAATCTCAAAAGACACTGCGCCCTCTTCCGCTCTTTAAGTAGCACCTCGGCATATCCAGCCAGCCTGAGGAAGAGGCCAAATGCAACCAGCGAGTGTGGCGGGATGGTGAACAGTGCTTGGGAGGCCTGCTTAGCCGCCTGGGTGGGTTGCGAAGGAGGCATGGGTTCATAAATCTCCTCATAGATATCTTCTGTTGACTCTACGGTAACCCAGTCATTGCCCAGACCCGAGGTGTTGTTGTTGTCGTTAGAGACGGTGGGTGGTGTGACTTGGCGGGTCACCTCTGGGTAGAGCAGCGGCAGGTGTTCGGCCAGCAGCGCTAGACCGCCAACACTGGCAAACACCTGTAGTGCTGACGGGAAGCTGGGAGTGTCTAGTAACACCTCGTCTGGGATCACTTCCACGTCCTCATCTTCCTCCAACAGGGCTTCTGTAACAATGTATGGTGCGGACACTTGTAGACAGGTAAAAAGGGGGTAGTACGGTCTAGGTGCTATGGGGAAGGAATAAGGCTGGCTTTCATTTGACTGAGGTCTAATAAATGAGGTGTAATCAATAAACACTTATTACATTAGTAAAACCTCTGAACGTGGTAAGTAATTCTCCCAACCTTATAGACTCTATAAGGAGAAAAGAACGTGGAGATGTTGTGACATAATGCTACGTTTGAAAGAACGCCCATTTATGAGGATAAGTTGTCATATGGCAAAAACCATCAGAATCAGAGGAAAATTTGAAACGTCTAATTTACACTTGGTTGGCACGTGTTGGTACTTACCGTCGTCTGTTTTAATGCGCTTTTCTCCCTTGTTGACCTTCTTGGTTCGCATCTTCATGGCGAAGTCTAACATGGCCTGGCCTGGCTGCAGGCCCCGCTCTGTGAGCAGCACCAGCAGCTGGGACAGCGTCAGGTCCACCGGCAGCGGCTGACCTACAACACAGGCAACACATACCCTGGTCAGCTTCACGTCAAAGTAATATTGACATAGAATGACTCCATAATACAAGACAAGAAATCACACCCATTCCTCTTTAATACTCTAAGCATATCAAGCATAATGTTGGAGGAAGAGTAAAACATAAAACACATTGGTTATTATTTGTAGCAGAACTACTGTGGTGCGTATTTGGATTATTGGAAGTCAACCATCTATCTATCTATCTGTCTGGTAGAGGTCTAGGTGACAGATGTAGGCATTGTACTATATGCACACATAGATCCGGGTAATTAACATTGGCGATATCCCATTAATGTAAATAAACTGGTGTAAATACCTGGCAGCATGTTGTGGTAAAGGGACAGGGAGAGGATGTGGAGCGGACCACTGACATCCGGCAAGCGGTGACCCCGTCGGCTCGGAGGCCGAGGTGGTGTCTGACTCTTCTTCTCTCGCTTCTCCTTGGCTTGCAGCCCAGCGGCAGCAGAGATCTGATCTACCACCTCTAGGCCCAGCTCACTTGGGTCTTTCTTGTCGTCGCTAGCTTTTCTGTCCCCGTTCCTTTCTTCTAATAGCTGGTTTGAGATTGATGGTGTTTCTGAAAGATCAATTTCAGTTTTTGGCTTCAACGTTTTCCACATCAGTTCTGTATCATCATCTAACAGTCTTGCTTTCAAGTGTACGCCTATAGCATCCGCACTTGATGTAGGCCTACCTTTCTCATTCATTCTGGATTTTCCTTATATTTAGATTTATTCTAGCAAATAATAAAGTTATTATTAAATGAATAATAAAGATCTCCATTGTATGAGTTGGATGTGCTTACCAGAGATTCTGTTGAGCACGTCCTCACAGGTGCTGTGCAGACTGACGTGCATGGCACGGTACCTGTGGCCCGCTCCACACCGTGGGTGCTGGATGAGTGTGGCTAGCGTAGAACCGGTACCCTTGTAGATCTGCGACGAGGCCCGGAACGACACGAGCACCTTCTCATCTTCCAGCAGCACCTGCAGGAACAGGCGCCGTGTGAAGCCAGACAATGCACAGCTCCCATACGCAACTCCTGTCAAATAAGGGCATTATTGATTAAAGTGATATTTGTTAATACATCATGCAAAGTTGTACCTAGGGACTGATTGATTGATTGTGTACTTAATCATCAGCTGGTACAGCTTTTCGCTTATTTTGGTGAATCTATAAGATGGGGGAGAACATTAGAGCATACTACTCAAAATGACTGTACATGATGTGTACTAATGTGCATGGTGGTATTGCTGGAGTACTGCTGTTTGGGTGTTTATGAAGCCAATCATGATTTTACCTTGTGCCGTTGACCCTTGTCCACGGATGACATCACAGAGGACATTGGCGAAGAGGTGTTGGTTTTCAGAGTGGCACGAGATGACGTTGGTGAAGAAGTTGACAGTAGAAGTCTCAATTGATGCTCTCTGCTGACTCGTCATCATCTTGAACCAGAAACGTGTATAATATTACCCGCTGTGTCTATATTTTACACAACCTGAAGCCACTATTTCATAAAATACCGGTTATTTATAATTAGAAACTGAAATGTCTCAAAAACTCGAATCTTACCAATTAAGTCTTTTCTTTAATAACAATCAAGTCTGGGAAGGTTCAGCGTAAAACACAAATTAAGAAGCAAGGGCCTCTGCCATGCATTATAACAACTGCGGCAGCCTTACAACAATGGCAGGCATGTTTAAGAGTTTGCCGACTATGTCAAGTTGCTGCACTGACCTTGTGTTTGTGGTTGTTAAGTGTCTGGTGAGCGGGTGTGGGTGTGGTCTGGGTCGGGGTGTTACACAGGAGGTGGAGCAGTGCCGGCCAGAACACGCTGCCCTCTGCACTGCCCAACCACTCCTTCATCACACACTCCTTGGACACCTCACCGAGGAACTTCAACACCGGCGCCACCAGGTCAGCTGTGATCACCAGTCTACCATCTGTAAAGGGACATGAATTAATTGGTTACTTTTATTTGGCATAAAAATTATTTTCAGTGTAAACGGTTGTTTGTGTACAATCTTTGCTCATAGCTTATAGCATCCATGACCAACTTAGCCTTTGTCTGCCATCAACAATTATGTCATATCTATATTCAGTGCATGTACCTAGTAGTTCCTTTCAACAGATCATTTACATCGATAGCGTGGTCCACATCATCATTTATATGTAAATATATATTTTTTAAATAATTCATATGTAAATATATATTTTTTAAATCACAAAGAAACTCCATGCAATGATGAATACGAGTAGACTAAACCTAAATTACTTCAATAGGTATTAAAGGACGTATAAAATACGAGGAACCAACGAAGCTCTATTATGTATGTTACCTGAGTGAGGTGATTCACAGCCGCCCCCTGACATAGACTGGGGTATGGGCTGGTCCATCATGTGGATGTGTGGTGGGCTGGCTCCCAGAGAGCTGCCACCGCTGGCACCGCCGCTCACACCAGCACTCTTACATGCATCCGTCAACCCATCCAGGTGCGAGCCCACGACCGAGCTGTTGTGCCTGATCATCTCACGGGTGCAGAACTCAAAGAGCCCCTGACAGAGGATGATGGGCAGGCCTGAGCTGAGCAGCATCTGCAGTGCCTGAGGTGACTGGCAGGCCATGGCCAGGGTCAGTAGACGGGGCTCATCCAGGCACACCTGGCTCAGCTCCAGGCTGGAGGCTGACGACGAGTCCATGCTACCCATGTCGGGAGCCACTCCCGACTCACTCATGGCATTGTTTGCCTCCTTAGAGTCATCTGTCATCGACTCGCGGTTAGGCGGTGGGGCATGGCGGTACTGGGTACTGTCCTTATGGTCATCGGTCATAGCCATGGCGAGTGTCATGTTGGTGGCGGCTAGATCCAGGCCTGATGGTACACCCAACCATTCTAACAACGTGCGGAAGAAGTGTGGGCATATGTAACAGAGGGAGCAAATGACGGTATCCACAGACTTTTTCAGGGCCGAGTCGACTGATAGCATAGTTGACCAGTTGTAAAGAACGCTGAAAAAGATAACATATACATTGACTATATTTTTGAGGACACTGAGGCAATTATTCAGAAGGGTAATATATAAGATGCGACCATGATTATTAGATCCCATGCCCTCTTTACTTTGCTCTGACATGAGATGCAGGGTATTAATAATCGGCATTAAGGAGTACACGTTTATCACGAACCAGCAAATATAAAGTAGCAATGAGGCTATTCCCATACACATGCAGAACAGCGGGACATATTGCTGACCTTAAGAGATGATCCGAGACGAGCTCCTCCATATTGTATGTAACAGCCAACTCTTGACTAGACCAGAGGATAGCGGCTATGGCATAGATATGTGCTGGTGCGGGGGCAGGCAGGTCGGGTGTGGTGTGGCGTCGTGGAAACGAGTTGTAGCCGCTGTCTTGGTGCGCAGAGCGAGCCCGCTGTAGGGCCAGCTGAGCACTGTCCTCCAACCATTGTAGCAACGCCTTGATCCTGATCAGAGATTGACATACATATCATCAAGTTGTAAAGAATTTCTAAAACTATTAACATCTTGAACTGTTGTGGTACATGTATGACTCCCCATAAAGTAATCTCTTTCACTATCTCATTATCAGAATAAGCCAGTGTCAGGTCTGTATTGATGTACACATAATCCACTAACCAGAATATCTAATATTTAACTTTATATCAATATTCATAGGGCCAAATAAAAAAAAAAGTTGTGTTTCCGGTCACCCAACCCTACCTAGCTAAACAGGGCCGACCCTGACTTTTTTTGGGCCCAAAAGAAAAAAAAATATTAATGTTTTTTTTAATGAAAGATATGAAAGTAATAAACAAATATAGGCATATTTGGTATCAAATCAAAGCTTTTAATGTCAGCAATGCAGTGACTTAGCAATAACTAAAACTTTTACAAATTTTGCATATTTTGCTTACGTTGGACCCTATTATAAGAAAGCCTGCTTCTGGATTCCAGCAAAAAAAAAAAAAATAAAAAATAAAATCCGACCCTTCCTACCTAGCTTTTTCTATGAGGTTACCGGAAACACACAATTTTTTTTTTGGCCTAACGATATCAGACATGTCTAAAGCCACATGGTCTGAATATTAATGGACACACGTGAGATGACTTGTCCTACAGAAATATGTATACTCTTTCCTACTTACCTATGCGTTGTACCAGCATCTTGTGTCATGCCAAGTTGATACAAGATATCGATCGTTGACTCATTGGCAATACCATTGACCTTGCCATGCAGGGGTATTGCTGAACCTGAAAAATTATCAAAACATGTTATGTTATTCCAAACATCGAAATTATTTCACTTTTCTTAATGGATTATCTAAAATGTTAATGTTTGTCAAAATACAAGAAAGACAAGTATTTTACAACCGAAAATCTGTTATGGACAAGAAACTCATCCCCACCTTGCTGTTGGCCGACGTTCGAGTTTCTCAACAGGTTTGCAATGAGTGCCAAGCCCATGTCAGTGGAGTGGAGCCCAATCTTGAGGAGCACGGCCTCGATACTGGCGGTGTAGAGTGCTGCAGAGGGTGAGACGAGTAGCGCAGTGCACGTCACCAGCAGGTTCTGGGTTAGCGCTGCTGAAGCCGCCACCTCATCGGCCACCGACTCACATTGTGTTAGACAGTGGTGCAGCAAACGGAGCCATCCGATACTGCAACACATAAATTATACAGAGTTAATCAACTTCCTACTGCAAATACGGTATCATAATGTGCATTATTTATATCTCGTCCATACATTTATTTGTAGCTTCAGTGAATCTGTTAAAAACAAGGAAGCCGCCCAGGTCATAGTGCATGAGGTTTAGGAACATGCCAATCACCAAAAGAAACTCTTACACTGCCAAGTACTCTTCTATCTCAACGACCTCTCCTGCCAAATCCCGGGTCTACTTGCACCCAGGACTTCAAAATCGTTTTTAGGACGATAAATATAACAATTTGAACTAAAATGAAGAGATCAGCCTCTCTTTTTAAACTTCACATACCAATAATAATTAGACGAAGTTACACTGTAAAGAACGCAGGGTATTCATTAGAATGTTATAGTACGCATTATAACTGACATATTATAAAGAGCAATTTACTGAGATTTGCTTACTGTATTATATGCATTGGGTACTAGACAGGAGTGAAATTGAACATTCTCTTAGTACATTTTTGTACAAATATTCTGAGGGACTTATTTTGGTGTACCCAACACAAAAATAGTCTGTTTCCTAGGCGAAAAGACATTCTTTCTATGTCAAATGGCTTAAATAAAATGGCCACCATTCCATTTTGAGATTTGTTTTATTGCAACGTGTTTAATATAAAATACATCTATACAAGTACCAATGAAAGCCTTAATAGTGTTATAGTTAAACACGCTAAATATGTTGTACATGTATCTAGGTCGACCATAGTTTTTCATGCTTTAATTTATACACGCTCTCATACAATGCCTTCGATGTACATGGACAATTAGCAAAGTTGCGTAGCCATTATCTGAATATAAAAGTTTAGCACTGCCACTTGATCACCGGAAGCATGAATAGCATTGTAAAGGACTGAATCTGTGATCGTTATCTCCTCGTTTGTAAGTCATGAGAGAACACTAATTTTGATCAAACCTGCGTTGTATTTCAAATTGCAGACTTTAAGTACAATTCTATGATATATTGAATACCCTACAAAATGTATAGATGCTTACCTTGTCCGTGATACGTAATCTTCAGTGGGGAGGAACACATTACTGCTACGCAGCGAACTGGTGTCACCAAATGCTGTGCACCCCAGCAGCATGATCTGGGAGAGGCCGATGGTGGTCGAGTCACGCGGCTTGTGGAGTCGCACCGTTACAGCAGTCACCACCTCTGGTTTCAGCAGGTGGATCTTGATGAAGGTGAGGCCACTCGTGATCTTTGGGGCACAGATTGGCATCATCATTGTACCATCGCGACTCACTTCAACCGACACCGCCGCAGGACACGCTGACAAGTAAAAAGATGCACCGTTGAGAACATTATCTCCTAACTTGTCATACAAAATATATTTCATATGTGACATATGCTTGCAACATGTGCACAGCGTCTATATTTTGTAATAGTAGATTAATTATTAAAAGCGGCCATTGTAGTAGTAGTCACAGATATAGTGGTGCCCACCACAGGGTCTCTCCCGAATGATAGGCATATGATCTCATTGTAGGGGGACATTAAGCTTTAGAGCAACGACTTCAAGGAATCACTTCACGGTACTACCAGAAAAAAACACATGTCAGGTGCTTGCTATACTTGAGTAACTTACTGGCTAATGAAGTAAGGTGTGGCTGTATGTGGATCTCCTTGAGTTGGACAGCACAAGGCAGAGTGATGGTGAGGTCCACCCAGGCCTCATCAGGGTAGAAGTGGTAGGACCAGGCTGCCGATCGCGCGCGCCGGTGTGGGGGTGACGCTTGTAGCAGCACATCGGCTGGTCCTGCTGTCGGACTCGTCGAACAGATTGTCCCTGAACATCACCAAAAGTCAAAATATTGTAGCTTCCATTTCAAAATACTGTATATGATCTGATCTGTGGTTGGACGACTATGAATATACAGCAGTCATTATAGCACTCCAATGCACTATATGGGTATATATCTAAAACTGGACATCGACATCCATGTATCAGAGTCCTTCTAACAGAAAGCTATATTCAGTCTCATCAAAGTAGAAATACATATGTTGCTATATGAAGGAGAAGGCCATGTTCATGCCTATGTGTATGTCTGTGTGGGTGTACATGAGTCTGTGTCCATGAGTGTCTGCATTCATGCTACAGTCATAGGGTGTTTCTGGGCAAATTTCCCTTTTTTGAACTTTTTTCTCGCCAAATCAGGTGTTTTTAGGCAAATCTCACTTTTTTGCGATTTTGAACATTTTTCTCACCAAATAGGGGGTTTTTAAGCAAATTTCACTTTTTTGCGATTTTGAACTTTTTTCTCGCCAAATCTGGTGTTTTTATGCAAATTTCACTTTTTTTGCAATTTTGAACTTTTTTCTCGCCATTTATCAGGTGTTTTTAGGCAAATTTCACTTTTTTGAGATTTTGAACTTTTTTCTCGCCAAATCAGGTGTTTTTAGGCAAATTTCACTTTTTTGCGATTTTGAACTTTTTTCTCGCCAAATAGGGTTTTTTTAGGTGAATTTCACTTCTTTGTGATTTTGAACTTTTTTCTTGCCAAAAGCTGCGGAATCTGCCTCCATGCGTGATCCCATTGATGGACTCTGGATAGACCCATGCATAGTGAAGACCTACATAGTGGACATGAGGTCAAGTTAAAAAGTGCAAGTCACTTGTTTTGCAACTTGCACTGAACTGAACCTAATAGCCCTTGACTGGATTGTCAACAATCAATTAAACTATGACCAAACTCCCTCTATTTCGGAGACCAAATACACTATCAAATGATTTATATTTTTTCAAAATAACACCCTGTGTAGAATGGCTCGGTATTCAGGAATCCTACTGCGAATAAAAAAATGTCAAATTCTAATTCTAAATACCTGAAAATTGAGAAATGCTGACGTTCACGGGTTATGTAGGAAATGTACTAAAAACAGCAAAAAAAGGCAACAAAACCCTAATTTTCTCAAAAACTGTTCAGTAGGATTTTTTCTAAATGAGGTTCCACTGTTTTCTACCCTCATATTACACATTGGCATAGAGAATATATTGACACCTAGTCAGGATTTTGCGCTAGGAGCAATCTGTGAGGCGAAAAACAGCCAAAATGAGCCACTGGTCTGAAGTATAAAACTGGGCATCGATCACTATAGAGCTACAAAGAGACAGAGAATCGATGTCCAGTAATAAGAGTATCTTATCAAACTGTAAGGATCAATTTGGTTCCTCGGCATACGCGGCCATCTTGGCATCCAGTGAGTTATATTGTTATTGAACTAAGATCAACAAAAATTAAATACCTACTAAATTAGGTTATTGTGAAGTAGGCATCATTAATTGCTCATCATTTTTGTTGAGAAATGAAGAATACCAATTAAAAAATCACAGATTTTTCTCCGATCTTTACTGAGGTCTACTTACCCAGTGGTGCAAAGTTTTGCAGCCCGTCATTGTTCTCGATGTCCGTGACCCGCTTCATGAGGCCGGCGTTGGATTTACCATTGCCGAGGTACTGCATGATAGTGGAGACCAGGCTGGGGCTAACGTTAATCACCCGCCGGTTAGAGCTTACCAGGTTAGCACATATCACCTCCACACCATCTAGGGGAAGACAAGAACCAATCTGTTAGGAAACTGCTGTAATTTTTGTGATTTTAACATAAGGATGAACAGAGTTTGAAGAAAGTATTTACATTTATCGTAGCACAAGAAAGTTATCAACAATACATGATTGTTAACTTTTTTTCTATGAAACTACACTATTCGTGTGACCCTGATGGAACAGGTTATTTTTTGAAACAGGTATAAAATAAATACATGTTGAGACTTACTCATGGTGAGGAAACTGCGTATGGCCCATTCACAGTCGAGTACATTTAGAATGAACCAGAGCAGTGGTTCAGACAGTCTACATATGCCTGCCTGGCGGGAGCCATGGAAGCCGGAGCCCAAGTAGTCCAGTAGTGGCTTCAACACCGTGCTCACTTCACTAGCCTTTTTGTTGAGCGTGCAGAGGATCTGGAAGATGCCATCACCCACTGAGAGTGGGTCAATGCCGGCGAATGCCTCCTGTATACTGCCCTGCAGCCCACTGCTGCCCAGGATCATGGCCATAGTGTTACTGTTGCAGCAGCTGAGGGCCTGCAGCAGGTGCCGCATGATCTGGGGGTGTGACAGGACCACGTCAGACAACGTGGCCTCCTTAGTGTCGGCCTCCGGGTGCAGCACGTCCGTGTAATGAGAGCAGGCCCGCACCGCCCGTTTGAGCGGCGTTGTACCCGCACTGGCTGCTGTTTCACTCTTCTGCTCATCCGTCTCGCCGCCCTCATCTGAGCGGGGTGTTTCTGCCGTGCCCCGGTTTGAGGCCAGTGACTGAGTGAGTTTGTTGGCATCTGTCATGGGGCTGTCCTCCCCCAGGTGCTCCATGCCCGTCATCTCAGGGACAAGGTCCATAAAGCTGGTCACATTGGGCACCATGCGGTGTGGGTGGTGGTGGGAGGAGGAGGAGGCTGCCGCGGCGCTGCTACCCGCCCCGCTAGTACTGGCACCGCTCGTACGTCCAGCCAGAGGGATCTGGATCAGCATATTCACCAGTTTGAGAAGATGGCACATAAGTAGATCACGGTTGGCATCGCCTGCCATTGTGCGTGTATCGTTAGAGCGGAGAACGCTGGTGAAGAGGCCACAGAAGCAGGAGCCTGCACTGATGTTGTTTTCAGCTGAGCTGCGGCAGACCACTTTCTCCTGACCGACTATATGCTGGTGTACAAGCACTGAGAGGGAGTCTAGAACGCTGATGGCGTTGGACACATCCACATGGTCATACGTCTGGTCCAACATATGTTCTAACAGCTTACACTGTGCGTCCAATGGGCCCAGGCCACTGTGGAAGGCCCCTCTGCAAATACAAGATTGTTTAAACTATATTATAGCATACATAATGGGAACAGTCTGTTGAGTTATCAGCAATACATTGTATCTAATTTAATATATGATTACACCAACAACTTACTTGTTGTGCAGGGGAATCGTTGTTCCAACGAGGCAGGCACTGTATTAGTGCCCTGGGGGACATGGGAGAAGACACAACCGGAAGTGGTCAGTTGAATGTAGCAAGGCACGAAGGCTATAACCTGTAATAAATCTAACTATTTTTAAAAAACAATTTACTCAATTTTTCTAAAAATCTTGTCATAAAGGGAGGCGGGTGGGCCCATGTCCCCCAGGGCACTAATACAGTGCCTGCCTCGTTGGAACAACGATTCCCCTGCACAACAAGTAAGTTGTTGGTGTAATCATATATTCCAACTCACCGGCACTGCATTTAGTGCCGGGGAACCTGGGAGAACTTTAAAGCTTTACAGGTATAGCCATAAAAAGACATGATTGAAAACAAAGTAACCTTGTAACAGAAACTTTATTTCAATTAAATAATTAGCAAAAAGCTTATCACATTCTTATCACTTTCAGTGACCGAAATCGTCACAATTTACCTTACATCATTAAGTATGGCTTGAGCCACTGATGAACCTGAGATCTTTGTCTCAACCTTCTTGTTATAATGTCTTGCCATGGTCTTTTCACAGCGCCATGAGCCATATTTTAGGAGTTCATTAACACCAACTCCCAACGTTGAAGCCTTGGATGTTCCCGCACCTCTTGTAGAATGCGCTCGGAACCTCTTGTCTATCTTTGCCTTCTTTAGAATCCAAAGTACCCACCTAGATACAGAATTCCTACCAATCGGCTTGTTTGGTGATTTGAACGACAACATGAGCTTGTCATACTTGACAATCTTACCTTCTATTTCCTTAACTCTAAGACCCTTTGAAGCTTTAACATAAGCCTTCAAGGTCTTGACAACACAAATCAATTCCTGTTTTGGATAAGGTTCCAATACCACCACCTGTAACGGTTGACCTAGCTTAGCCGTCTTCATCAATGTTTTCAATTGAAATCTTGCACACCCTGTGTCTGTCCAAGTGAGTTCACTCAGCAACAATGCTGGAATCAATTGTCCTCTTTGCCCTGTGATCAGAAGAATGAGGATCACCAATTTCTTTGCCAAATGTTCAAACGACAAGAATTCATTCTTTCCCCATTTTATCAACATGTTGAAAACAATAGAAACGTCCCAAAATGTAGGATATTTAGGAACTGGGGGCCTTTTCCTATACACAGCTTTTACTGCTTGACAAACCCAGTAATGCTTTCCAATAGTATTACCATTCTCTAAAGTGGGCAAAAGAACCGATAATGCACATCTAGCGGCATTCACCGCTCCGAATGACAGTTTTTTCTCATCTAGAGATCTGATAAACTTGCATACCTGAAAAACAGTAGGTCTCCACATGTTCACCCTATTGATAATACAGAACGTGTTCCATTTATGCAAATAGGTATTGTATACCTTTTGTGTACCATCTACCCAACTTGTCATCAAGAAATCAGCAGTTTTCTTATCACAACCTTGTTCATGAACCAGGTTATCTCTTATAACAGCGAAATAGTCAACCCTACTCTTCCTATGAATTGAACCGACTGTTCGTCTACCTGTTCCCCTGCTGGTAACAGATTGTTTCTTTTTGGAGATATTGTTAGCTGACGCTTTGCTAAACTCTTGAGTCTTGTGAACCAGGGTCTTGTTTTCCAGTTTGGAGTTACCAAGACGAGACTGTGTGGCTTGTCTTGAACTGCTTTGTTGATTACCCGCATCACCAAGCTGAAAGGTGGAAAAGCATAGGCTTGTAAACCTCCCCAATTAAGAGAGAAGGCATCTAGATACGTAGCATCTGGATCTTGTTTCCAAGAACAGTAGATTGGACACTTCTTGTTCACTCTTGAAGCAAACAAATCAATGTTTGGAGTACCAAACAACTTACAAATTCTCCTGAAAATTCTATCATGTAATTTCCATTCCAGATTGTCTTTAAAGACCCTGGACGCTTTATCTGCTCGTACATTCAGTTTTCCTTGAATGTACGACACAGTGATCCAATTGCTACGTAACTCAGCCCAGTGCCAGATCTTCCTGGCTACAATATCACACTGAATTGACCTTAGACCTCCCATTTTCTTTACATAATTTAGAGCTGTAGTATTATCAGTTCTAATATGTATGTGGGTATTTCTGATGCCTCTTAAACATTTAAGAGCAAACAGAATAGCCATGAGTTCCATCACATTGATATGCTTGACCTCTTTCTTCCTCCATCTTCCTCCTGAAGTTTTAGAACCAAAACAAGCACCCCAACCTTTCAGACTAGCATCAGTTGAAATATACAATTCAGGTGAGTCAGGTCTAATTTTCTTGACTGATCCATTGATATTTTCTAACCACCAGAATATATCCTCTCTAGCCTTGTTTGACACCCACATAGTAGAGTCATACCTATATCCCCTTGACGCCAAGGCAATATTCTTTTCTCTTTCTAAAGCCTTGACATGAGCAAAACCATAGTCCACACCAGGAGTACATGACACCATAAGTCCTACTACACCAGCAACTTGCCTAATAGTAGGTGAATCTGCGTCCAGAAGCTTCAAACACTCTGTCTGTAATTTTTCAATTTTTGGATCCGACACAGAAACTTCCATTTTTGTTGAATCAAGCCAGAACCCCAAAAACTTCAATTTTTGAGTAGGTTTCAGAACTGATTTATCAGGATGTACTACCAACCCAAGACTGTCTAACAGAGCAGTTAACCTCTTCACTGTATTATAACATTCCAACTCAGTTGGTGCCATAATAAACGAGTCATCAATATAATAGAAAGCCTCACCACCAGCTTCACGTATTTTAGAGAATACCGGCGCCAATAACTTAGTGAACACCCTTGGCGCACAAGACAACCCATTTGGTAACACTGTATACTGGTAAAATCTATCATTCCAATAGAATTTCAAGTACTTTCTATCACAGACCCGAATTTTGAACGAATAATAAGCATCTTTTAGGTCAACTGATGCCATGAACGCATCCTCCACTAATAACTCCTTTGCTGTATTTAAAGAGTCCATCTTAAAATGCTGGTATTCAACCAACTTATTAAGTTGAGTGAGATCTAGTATAATACGCCCTGCACCATCTGGTTTTGGTACCACAAAGATGTTAGAAATCCATTCACCCGGCTCTGAGACCGCTTCTTCTATCACACCTTTCAACAACATAGACTCAATTTCTGCATTCACAGTCAACTTCTCAGCTTTAGACAAACGATAAGGAAAAGGTACTGATAACTGAATAGGTTCCTCAGTAAACGGAATAATGATACCCTGAACATTATTGATAATCCATTGATCAGAAGTCAACGACTGCCACTGTTCAACATAATCAGCTGTTTGTCCAGCTATAAAGTTAGATGGTGTATGCACAAATTGTAAGTCCTGTGCCAAAGTGACACTTACATTGTCTAGGACTTCTTTCCTCCGCGGTATCCTCCTCGGTTCTGGTTCTGGTAGTTCTGGTTCTGGTAGTTCTGGTTCTGGTAGTTGCTCTGGTTCTGATTCTTCTTCTGGTAACTCTTGTATGGGTCGTAAGACTCGTATGGAACTCTTGTGCCTGGAGGAAAAGGTTGGTTTCTGTGAAACCCCCCTCTGTGAGTAGTGCCACGACTCCTGTTGGCACCACCTCTGTAACTACTAGCCTGAGGCTTCTTCTGAGACTTTGGATCATTCTTGTCAGGCCCCATTACTTCCTGGACAAATCTTCTTTCTTGTTTTTTCTCAACAAAGTTATCCTTGGACTTAGCACCAAACAGAAACTTGCCTCCTAAAGGAGCAGTGACTACTGAATCAGCAACCTCCTTCAGAAGTTTATGTCGTAGAGCTTCCCGACGTCTCCTCACTAAATTGTTGTTCGCATAAGCCAACAACCTGCAACTATCAAAGAGCTCAGTTCCTGCCGTGTTGAGTTCATCATCACCTTCTGCACCCCTATTGATAATCAATTCACAAACAGGCATCATAGCTGTCAGCGCTGATAGAAGAATATCCTGAGTGATGTGTACATGGATATCCCCTGTTTTTAGGTGCTGTTCAATATCCTTCCTCTGTTTCATACTCAACTCTAAATCAGGAACCAACATATTCTTAATATTCTCAGGTGCTGGATACTTTGTGGCAAGTTCAACAGCCTCCTTTTCATCCACATTCTTCACAATCATACTGTCAATCAAAGCCGCTAAACACTTGGTAACAGCTGGTGACCTTGGAGCTTCATTGGTCTTAGCGATGAACTCCTTTGCCTTCCCCGAGAATGCACCCTCTTTGACTCCTTCAAATACGTCCTCCTTCTCCTTCTTCTTTTCCTTTGATTTTCGAGAACTGGTGGATTTTCGAGAACTGGTGGATTTTTGAGAACTAGTGGATTTTTTAGAACCAGTAGAAACATCAGAATCATCATCATGGTGATGATCATCACCACTAAAGCGACTCTTCTTCTTAAGACGTTGAAAACGTTTGAAGCGAGCATAATCTTCTACGTCAGAGTCATTGGAGTGTGACCTTGACCGACGTCTCTTCCGATTAATATCATCTCGAGATACATGAGAACCTTCAGAAGACATAGAATGAGAACGCCTGTCTCTTGAACTACATCTAACATCCTTCTCCTTAGAAGTATGTCTATCTTGGTCCTTATAACGAGTGACAGACCCATCTCTTGACTGAGACCTGGCTGGAGACCGAGACCGTCTCCTGCCCCTCCGGCCTTGCGGGCCTTCCTGCTTCTTATAGCCGGCAACATCCTTACTCGAGCCGGTGTCACCGGCCCCGGACCCGCCGCCATCTTGGTCAGCCAGGTTGAAGCTATGTCGGCCCGTTCCTTCAGGCGACAAATGTGGCATTTCCTGACTGTCATTTGCTTGACCAGACTGGAATATGTCCTGAAGTAACTGTGTCTGTTCTCCAATGGATTTCACAGACTCCATGCTACTTGTAGCCATTTCAGTGTCACCGGCAGACCGGCTTGACACGTGCAGATTCAGACCGTCTTGACTCTGAAATGCACAAATATAGATGTTTAGACTCGAGACAATACCCCTGCTAACAGGGTTTCAGTAGAGCTCAGTCAATTTCAAAATTGAAATATAAATAAATCATAAACGAGTAAAATGTAAACTTATAAATGAACATTCTACTCACCCTGCTACACACGACCTGCTTCTTCAAACGTGCCGCGCTAAACTGTCCACTTCCGGTTGTGTCTTCTCCCAGGTTCCCCGGCACTAAATGCAGTGCCGGTGAGTTGGAACTCCTTTTCTCTTAGTGAAACATGAGTAACCTTCTTTAAATTGGACAACATTGCCTGTAATTGGTAATGCCTCAGTGCTTATGCTAGTATACAGAACAGGCTTCAGTGATATCCACCATGTCTTCCTTCAAGGTGACTCACCGTTCTGCAGCCAGAGTGTAAACAAGTTTCAACATGAGCTCTTTGAGATGTTTCTTGTTCTCCTCTGCACAACGCAACTGGAGACGAGACAGCAGCTCCTGGAATGTCCGGACTGCTGTTGGTCCCACCTGGATGTAGAATTCATATCATATTGTAGTAAGTGTGAGACATGTGCTTCGAGTATAAGGAACCACAGAAATGGGTGGGGGTGGCAGGTGGGCGTGCTGTTAAGAATTCCCCCCCCCCCTTTTTTTTAAATATTAGATTAGCCCCCCCCCTCACTAATTTTGGGTTAAAACTTCGCTTCGCTTCAAGTTAGGTTATGAAAATCTGTATATATTCGTAGGTACTCAGATTTCTTACGGAGAGTAAAAGAAAAGAATAACAATGTAGCTCGGCAGACTTTACGTTGCTCCTTTTAAGTGTGGTCTAGACTTACCTGAGTGTACTGGTGGCTGGAGATGACGGGACCGTGCAGAGAGGTACCAGACAGGAACTTGATGAGCACCGTCATCATGTTGCTGTCGGCCACCATGACGGCAGCCAGCCACTTGTCGCTACTGTTCTGGGGCGACAACGGGCCCTGCGATGTGCTCGCAGTCGCAGAGGTCGAGTTGCTTGAGCACTTGAGGTTTGCCAGTAAGGTAAGCACTTGGAAGGACAGCACCCAGGTGCGCACAGGTACATTGGGCGCCCAGGCCAAGGCTGCCAGCAGACTGGTCACAGATTGTGCACTTAGAGGAATGCTTGGGGTCTGCAAAGACAATGTTTAAGAAATGAGTATTCTCTAGAGGCCTACTTAATTTATAAAGTCAATATGTCCCTGGCATCTCCCTTGTTTATTCCAACTTATCTTGACAGTTAGCTCATTGATGCAGGTAGGTACAGTATTAAATGAAGCAGTGGTCTTAATGTGCTACCTACTTTGAAAGGATAGAAGGCTGTTTGTGAACTGTCGTCGCTGTTGGATTCATCATTCAAGGTGAGGTAGGCGAGTAGCAGCGAGTCGATGTTGACCCTCTGTAAGGAGAGCTGTGCGAAGAGGTTGTTGAAGCACACACTGAGCATCTCGTGTGAGGGCACGACGGGCGTCTGGCTGAGTAGGTTGGCTTGTGAGAGCTGCTCGTCGTCCGTCACCTGGCCGGGCTGGCTGTAGTTGTGCAGCATGGCGGGCACCGACTGTGGTAACGGTGCACTGATGGCATTCTGCACACTGTCAGTCTCCATAGACACCATCACCTGGAACACAGTAAGCACACATTAGGGTGGTGTCTCTATGAGCTATACACAGCATATTATACCCTATAATACAGTTAAGCTGTACATACAGAATCATTTGTAATTTACTTACAAAGTCTCAGCACTTTTACATTAGATACCGGAACAACACTTTTAGATTTAGTTAACAGGTTTGTGGGCAAACACTGTGGGGAGAATTGACCTTCCATATTGAAATTCTGACAGTTCACATATCTGTTATTGATATTTGACTTTCCTTACCTTCAGGCGGAGTTCTGCCGTAAGTTCTAAACTATTTTCAAGTCTAGCATCCATAGCTGTAGAAATTCCTTGAGGTACCACAGTTGACTTGCTAGCGACGATACTCGCTAATTTACTCTTCCAGAGTTCAAACTTGTGTTTTTTGTCTTCTTGGTCAAAGTTTCTATAATACAAGAAATAGGAAGGTCAAGATTTCGTAACCATAAATTCCAACAAATATCTCATGTAGTTCCCCAAAATGAATGAATCGCTTACATCAATATTTACACTTGCTTGCGTTTTAACAATGTTAGTCATGTTTGATTCCCTATTCCCCCGTCTTTTCACAATTGTTTGTAGAAGGGCCTTGTATTAGTATTACCGTAAATTCTCGCGTATAAGCCGAACTTGCGTATAGGCCACACCCCTAACTATGACAAATTATATAAGCCGCATCGAGGTTCTGATTATGGCGACTTTATTCCTGTAGTTTAAATCTATAAACTCGCGTATAAGCCACACTTCGGCTTTGGGTTGGTCATATAAGCCGCACTGGCGATCAGATTTGTGTACTACCGGTAGTTGCGGCTTCTACGCGAGAATTTACGGTATAGTAGTGTGAGTATGAGGGATGCAAAGAAGCAGGTCGGAAAACAGAGTGATAGCGGTTATATGACATGTGTATGATACTGAATGTTTAGTGTGACCAACAATGCCCACAACTGCAGAGTACAGCCTCGGTGGTTCATGTGGTAAGGTAGGATAGAATCACACACTGACCCTGGTAGAGTTTCCCACTGCCCGGGGACAGGGCCCTTGAAGGCAAGCAGTTGGGGAGGCACGAAGCCCGACTTGACGGCCTGCTTCAGTGCCATCACGTGTTGGTGTTGGCTCGTGCCTGGTAATGACAAGTCCTTTAAGACCCACCCTGCCGGCGCTCCCCAGTTGACGGTGCCCGAGCCCTTGTTGGCGCCCCCCATGTTGCCGATGTTGGAGGAGACCATGTGGTAGAGCTTGTCGGGCGGGGGCGGCTTCAGCATCACCTCGCCCATGATGTACTCCTGCAGCTTGGCGTTGGTCTCGTCGTCATACTCGTCCTCGTCCAGGATCATGTCCACGATCAGGGAAGACTCCTTGTCAAATTTGAAGCTCTCATCTTTGCCACCACTGGCCATAGCTTCTGTCACTATTGTGTAGAAATAAATGGAGGGAGGGTCAGGCACCAATAATAGCATCGGTCCTCTACCAGTATATCTGATCACACATGAAACTCACAAGTTACTCTTGCTGCTAGATTCTACACAGAACGGAAGGTGGCTATTACTTGATTATAAATTTGATATGTTGCTAAATATCTACAAAATATTTGATTAACGTAAGAAGAGTGTTCTTGGCATAGCTAATGACTGTCTATGAGACAAGGCTTGTTTGAGATGCTGGGATAGTGTGTCTTATGGTGGCAGGTGCAGTCAGACTCAGACTGCGGCTGTGTGTTATGACATGTACCTGAGTTGTCTGAGGTGGATGCCTGGTCCGTGTCCATGGACGGCACGGACGACGTGGTCGGTATGGAGGTATCGGTGTCCATGGAGGTGGATGACATCTCGTCGTCGGTGATCCCCTCGTTGTACGACTGACTACCGGGATACAGCCTCTCACCTGACATAGTCACAACACACATCTCATCAAAAACTATTAGATTTTGAAGTATTACTTTTTTGCGGTGGTATAAATTACTAGAATTTAAAGGTATATGATCTACGAAATCCACGCCATAGGCGTGGTGGCCGGCTTCCATCAAGGATTCTGGATGTACAAGGTGTGTATGGGGGGGGGGGTAGGCAAGGTGCGCAGCTAAATGTATATATGACGGCTTGTGAGTAGGACAACACACTGTTGGTCACCCCCCCCCCCTACACACACACACACACACACACACACACACACACACACACACACTACAGCGGCCACACACTGCCAACACCTCACCTGCTCGGGGATCTGTCTCAGCTTTCTGAGAGCTCCCACACGACAGCTTGTGAGTAGGACTCGCCTGCCGCGGTCTGTACTGACCCGGGCAGGTGAGGGTCATTAAGGTGTGCAGTGAGTGTGTGGTGGGACAGGGAGATGTGTGAAAAACATTGTACCATTGAAAGCTCAGTAGACCGGAATGAGCAGTGCACTCTGGGTTAGGGTAGATTCACCTGGAGTCGGACACATACCTTAAGACGGACACCTGATTTTGTGCATATTCAAGCATTTTAAGCCTTTAATTTGTGAACAATAGTAAAGTTGAAGTGTTATTCTTTCCAGAAATAACTAGAAGTTTGTAGTAGGGTACATAAATAACCTCAAATTGCACTGTCCGTCTCAGAGTATGTGTCCGACTCAGGGTGAATCTACCCTATAATAGAGTGTTATTATAGTGGAGGCTCTGAGGTGTGAACAACATCGTCTGACTGCTATGCAGCAGGCCGGATCGTGCTGTGTCAGCATTATTATGGCAAGCGCCAACCAGACCTGTGAAAAACATTGTACCTGTTGAAAGATCAGTAGACCGGAATGAGCAGTGCATTCTGGGTGGGAGACGTGTGAACAACATATAGGTTGATTGCAGGTAAGGTCCAATGCGTAAACGGAAAAGCGGACGACGCAGGGTTACGATCACTCTGGTGGGGTGCAGTGCTGAAGGGTGGGAGACCATAGAGCAGGTGTACTGCGTAAGAGGAACGCGCGGACGGCGCAGGGTTAGGATCACTCTGGCTGAGCCCAGTGCTGAAGGGTGGGAGAGTATAGAGCTTGTGCCTGTAGGGTGCAAAAAGCAAACGGCCCAATGCTAATCCTATGGACGCGCAATTCCTGTTGAAACCTTACGGAAAAGTGAACTCATTAACCATGGCCGGGGACTCCGTCGCCGGCCAATTAAAACCGGAATCAAAGACTTTCTGATTATTAAAGTCGTGCTCTTTTAGGTAGCTGTGTAAGTCAGTCAGATCCATTGCTGGCCTAAAGTAATTTCTATTTTAATATGGACACCTCATTGGAGGCTCACCATCGAGGATGTCCTGAAGTAGACAGGTGATTGAGTGTGCTGCCCAGGAGCCGCCCCAGCTGATGTTTCCGTGGTTGTACTCGAGGTGGCAGCAGAGGAGCATGAGTTTCTCCAGTTCCTCCTGACTCATCACCTCAGACAGCACCACTGAGGGCCGTGTTACGTTCGTCAGCCGCGCAACCACCTACCACGATACAAGTCTTATTATTCAGTAACTCAGACATATGAACAGAGTAGGGAGACTGTTGAATATATAAAATAAACAATGTTCATTAATGACTTCACTTAACGTCCATCGCCGAAACGTTGCGATAGCTGATGTTTGTAGAGGATCTTAGCATGGGCTTTATAGTTAAAACATTACAGCTGTTAAACTCCCAACATTGCTGCAGTACCCCTTATCTTTGTATAGGCAGCTTCAGTACACAAAGACTCACCTTGCAGGTGATGAGGAAGAGGTCTACATTACAGGTGAAGTCCATAGACAGGAGGAGGGCGACCAGACCACGCACCACCGGGATACACTTCTGTCTGGTCACCACGATGTGCGTCTCGCCGTCACCGTCACTTGACTCGTGCCCTGAGCCGTTGTTGTCCTTGGGCAGCTTCTTGAGCAGCTCGCCGTCTGTACGCCGGATCTGCATGATGTCCTTGAAGTGCTGTGAGAGCAGCATTTAACACGCTAAGTGACATAGCGTCTATCATAGGGATACTAACCATCTTGCCATTTAATCAACTACATGTATTCTATTTTTTTTTTAGACTGATGCTATTATTTTAGATTTTCAAACGCTAGATTATAGAAGTTGAAATTATATGGTAAAACTGCCTTTTAATGTAGGGGGGGGGGAGTAATTATATGTATAGCGTCAACAGAGGGTATACTGACCTTAGAGGAGTACTGCTTAAGTTGCTTCTTAAAGAACTGCTCTTGTTGTTTCATGAGCGCCTCAACCTCTTTGGTTAGCGTGAAGGCCGTCTTGTCCACTTGGGAGGAGATGAAGCTCTTCTTGGCCGCCTGGATGTCCATCAGCTGCTGCTTGTGGTGCATCAGACGTTTCTGCAGCTTCCTCCTGTACAGCTTAGAGTTGCTCGACCGGTTGGACAGACGACTGTTCTGCATGGCCGACTCACCCTGGATGAAGTCCCATCGACTTGACGTAGGCCCTATGGAGTAACATTACACTCTGATTACCAAAACTTTTAAGCCTTTGCTGTGCCAACAACACAACAGTACGTACATGTTACTGTTGAATAGAGCAACGGTGAGTATAGTTATTTTGCCTCTGGTAAAGAAGTAGATACTAGCGTTATTGTGTTAAGTATCTTAAACAGTAAGCAAGTCAACGCAAAATGTAATATCGGGTTTTCAAGTAAATATCTGTTATGGAAATACACACCTTGGGTATCTTTGTTCTTCTCATCATCACCTAAGTTTGTCGAGATGTTGGTATTGTCTAGATTCCGACTCAAGAACAGCAGCAGCCAGCCGATAAGACACAGGTCCAATGAGGCTGTAAACGTATACAAAGCACACCATTAGTGAATAGCATTAAGTATATCACAGGCGTAAATATATACGTAAGTAAGTAAATCAACGTGGAATATTGAAAGGCTACGGTAGTTCATTTGTAATACTATTGCATGTCTGATGTGAATCCTATACATAAGGCATGATTAGAGCCACGGATTTACATAATTCCCAAACTATTAAAATATTGAGATTTGAGAGGTTAGTTACCTGAGTTGTACGAATATCCCTGAACGCTACTGGTGAGAAGAGGAGACAGCAGTTTAGCCAGCAATGAGAGGATGCTTTCTAGCACGTCACCAGCACTTGCACCACCCAATGACTTCTGACCTAGCGCAGTCACCAGCAAGAACACACTGAAAGTTGAGAAACAACTGGTTAGAATCAATCCATAATAATCAGAGATGTTACTCACGTTAACAAATACTAAGTAGGGAATATTTTCTGCAGGAAAGTAACATACCGATGATGTACACTAAATTCATTACAGAAGTTCCAGCGAAAAATCAGGACTTCCTCGAAAAGCAGGAAAAATAGCATCTCTGAACAATACATATGTACGACTACAGTTTTAACGTCTTCATGTTTCAGACAGTTTTAGCTTGGGCTGAACATGGCTTACGGTGTGTAACCGTTATCAATCATAGTAGACGTATATTTGACATCAAAGTACCAGTTATCTTCAAAATGAGACATATTTAGATACATGGTGAAAAGGGGAGTTGGACTCACCGATCCTGTGGGAAGACATCAGGTTGTTCTGAGGCAAAGTAATCTTGGAGCACGTTGCCGAGGAAGTCTCCCCACCATGTCTGGTTGCCACAGAGCCGCACGAGTAGCACCCCAGCATGGAGCTGCATGCGTCTTGTACCGTTCACACACACGTGTCGGAACAGCGACTCGGCCACAGGTGGAGTAAAGGTAGCATACAGTGACGGTGGGAGCTGCGTGATGGTGGGGCTCGAGTAGGTCATACTGAGCAAAGTGTCGAGCAGCTCCTCTGCCAAGCAGCGCAGCTTATCTGTGGACGCCTGCTTGAGAAGTGCAAATGTGCTCTGGCCGACAGAAGCGGTGGGAGGCTGGATGCCGAGTGCCCGCTGCAGCCGTTCTATGGCACGTTGGGCCAGGTTTAACTGCAGCTGTAACTGCATACAGTCATGGTAGGCCTGCTGTATCTTGAGATCCTCTTCTGTCTTCTTGGTTTTCTTCAGGTAGTATTTGGTGTGTGAGTTGTTGCTGTAGGGCATGTCAATAGCTGAGAGCAGGCTGCTCAGCCTGTTGCAGGCCAGGCTGTAGCGGCATTGGATGTCCTCTTGTAGTGAGACAAACTGACCCAGCTGTGACAGGATCTGTGACTGGTCCAGAGCCACACTTGTCAAATTGGGCGATAAGTTAGAAAAGGCCGTGAGTTGGCTGACGTCACACTCCCATGGTAAGATGGTGGTATGTCCGTAGAAGGAGCCGATGGGAATCCTGGACCTGGTTGTTGTCCCGCTATACCTCCCTATTGTTGTAATCTGTAAGCAGGACACACAGCATTCATTTGTAGATAATAGAGGACTTGTGTACTAGAGGACTGTGCTTTACAATGACCTGTACTTTTAAAATGTTAGCAATTGGTGAGTACTGGATACGCAACATTGAAGGCGGCTATACAAGGCTAATAAGCGTCCTCCAAGTTGACAACAGCTATTAGAGAATATGCTATTCACAGAAGTTTGAAATATGTTAGCATATGCATGTATTTATAAATAATGTTTTCTAACACTATTTGCAGTTGTGTCATAGACATTCATTTCAAACAAGAACTTGTGATGCAGTGACTGACCTTGAGATAGCGACACACTGGAGGTGGCATGAGCTCGTTCATAACGAGTGACCGGATGCCGATGTCGGTTGACACTACAAGGCGCTGACCATCAATCTCCTCGCCCTGTACCCATGTGTCGATGGAGAGAGACGCTAAGTCTCCACATGCTGGCACAATCACGTCCGTAAGCAATATGGGCTTGCCAAAGTCTAGTACCACAAAGCGCCGGGCACCTGGTGACAAGTCAACAAAGCGGTCATTAGCAATTGTTCAACCCTATAAATTATAAATACTATCGAAATAAGGCACATCAAATATATAAATCTTAAGACTACTTCACACAATAGCTCAAATTAATTGGTAAGGTCTTTATTGGGGATGTCAGCTGCTCCTATTTTGTGTCATTATCTATCGACGCTCCTCATAATCACTCACCTGATGGCATCCGCTCAATGACTAACACCTGGGGTGGTGGTGCCTGAAGTAAGTGTTGGGTTTGTGGCAGTGGCAGTTTTTGTGGTGTGCCCTCCGGCTTGGGGGTTGCTCCCTGTTTGAATAAAACATTACAGGTCATTAGAAACAACCACATGGGAATATACACATGCTATCAAGTAGCCTGCTTTGTGGAAAACAATTTAATAGCTGTCATTTAAATAGGTGAGTTTGGATTATAGTCCAGGTTTTTGGTAGTTGTTATTATAGCTAAGGTACTTCGGGTTATTGAAGCAGCACCAACCTTGTTGGGTGTGTTGGTGGCAGTCATGGGCTTCCAGACAGGTGGCTTGCCGGGGTCGGCCGCCTCCTGCAGCTGGTTACACAGATGTAGGAAGGGCGGCGTGACGGGCGGCGTGTTGAAGAGCGGGGTCGTCTTAGGTGTTGGGGGCAGCAACTCGGAGCTGTATGGTGTCCAGTTGCTGGTGCAGGGTGGGCTGCTCCAGGGGGGTGTTCCAGTGTTCTTATTCTCTGCCAGCTTCTGCTCCAGTTTCTGCTTCTGCTGCTGTAGCTTGGCCAAGTGCAGCTGCTTCTGTTGTAGCAGCTGCAGCTGCTGCTCGGCTGAGGCCATGGCCGTGGAGAGGGAGGCGAGAGCAGCTCCTGCGGCCGACACCGACGGAATAGCTTCACCGAAGTTGATGGTTCCTGACAGCCCCGTACTGGCCGACACAACAGACGTACCGCTAGTTCCTACAAGGCCATATGAAATGTTTGATAAGTTCACCAAATCTAATTCAGAATATTAATATTTTAGTAACTACTAGTATGTTTTTTTAAACACATCCAATTAGCATGGGCATAGGCGGTTCACTAAACATATTTTGGAAGATGATCATTCTCAATTCCCTTTCTCTTAGTCACAGGACAGAAGTATAATATATTTTGGTGTAATTCAGACCAACACAAAACATGAAAAGCTGATGCCTCTGGTGTGAGTGACAGAGCATACACTCACCTGCATCCATGCGTTCCATGCGGGTTCCATCGCTGGTGGCATGACAGATAAAGTGGAGCGGTTCCACCTCCAGCAGGCCACAGATGTGCTGCTGGATCTGGTTCATGGCTGACTTGGTGGACTTGTCAGATGAGTTAATGCTGAGCAGGTCCCTCAGGTCCACCTCCTCGTTGTTACTGGAGGCTGCCCCGGCCGCAGCGGCTGTTGACGCGGCAGCATTGTTGTTGTTGGTGCCTACTGCCGCAGCCCCACTGCACAGGCTGGCAGCGTTGTTGGTGGAGGCAGCGCAGCCGGGTTTAGCGAACTGCGGGGGACTCACATCAAACAGGGCAGGGTCCAGCGGTGCTCCATACAGACCAAACCTAGAAACAAGTAGCACATCAGCAAATTACAGCATCTGTAAACAATGGTGATATCGCACCATATGATTAACAGGTATGAAAATGACCCCTTCTTGGGAGTGGGGACAGACTGGAGTCAAAAGGGGACTTAAGGAGATATTATTAGTCATTCCAGACCTATAGGACAAATTCCTATCTCAGCACTTCCTCAGTAAAACGTTATGATTGACACTACATCTGACTGACCTTGCTTTTAGCAGTGAGTGCAGTGGGTTGGTCCTCTCATGGTACGTCCTGGCTACATGACTCAACATCTCTGCACACTGCTGCCCACTGGTGGCCACATCCATACATTTGACACGGTTCAGCAGCGTGAAATACCAGTGCAGCGCGCCCGCTGAGTTCACACTGGGCAACAGGGCCACGCAGTCCAGCAAGGCATGCAGCAAGGCAAAGTTGAATGCTGGCGCCAGATTGGGGTCTGGGATGTTCTTGGAAAACCTGGAAAGATAAGGATATATTGTATGAATAACAAGCCCTCTTATGTGGAATACAATATCCGAACCATTGATTTAGATGGCTTCTACCAAAACAAATCATGTAACTGTAACCAATTGTCCAGACACTCTTTTATAAGACTTTGATTATTTATAGGACTATAAAGTACTTACTCTATACAAAGACAGATGAACTTGGCACATTTGTGAGCGATAAATCGACCAGCCTCAATGAAGCAAGACTTGAGTATCCCTTTCAGGTTTGACTGCACTGTCAACACTATGCAGCTCTGACCAATCCTGAAAGAACAAATTTTTAATCAATTCAAGATAGCTCATGATATATTCAAGAGGAAGTCAGTAGACGTGGCTCAAAGTCACTATCATATAAAGTGGTATGGGGAACATGGTGGGAACATAGTACATATCATAAACTTCTGATAACGTTTGGTTGTTTGGTTACCGGCATGTATACGTTAGTACCTAATTAGAGAAGGAATTATCATTGGAACCATTGTCAATTAATTTATTGAAACAAGTGTATATCAAATGTGCGAATGTAAAATAGAGTATATGGGCCGATATATCTACACATGCGTTGAGAGTGTGCATTAGTGCTTACCTGTGTGTGGGATCATTCATCTGGAGAGCAGCAATCCAGGCAAGTATGTCCAGTGCCAGTCCCTGGCGGTATTCAACACTGGCTGATGAGCACAGCTTCTCGTCTTGACCACATGCAGCTATCAACAGCTGCTCATGGAACTGGACATTCTCCACAATAGCCAGGCGCTGCACCCTGTAACACCAAGCCAATATCTAAACCACCTCCAGGGCAACAACTTCACAAACATATGGCACTTAATGTGTGTACTCCTGGCAACTACTGAGACTAGGACTTACTACTATCAGCGTCTTCCCATTGTTACATACAAAGCCATATAAGTATTTAATAGTATCTGTACCTGGTGCCCTGTGCCTCAACCTTTTCCTCCATTACAAATACAGGTACATGTATTAGACATCTAGATCTACGTATAGTGCCCTTGGTAGCCAAACCTGTCCGACAGGTTCCCTCTGCAGATCTACTTCTTATGATGTCCCTTATGACGTATACATGACATTGTGCTTACCTGTCTCTGGGAATAGCCGTCCGCTTGCTCCTGCGAACAGTGATGGAGATTTCCTGCAGCAGGTCGCATCCCTTGAGGTTCTCCAGCTTGGGCTTGGAGCCTGCAGTGCTGGCGTTCAGCAAGCACTTGAGCCCGGCCTTGTCCTTGGATTTATCCAGCGGCAGTCCCGTTGATGTTGTGGGCATGGGTGAGGCAGGGTTCACTGTTGGACCATTACCACCACCATTACCATTGTTCTTCTTATTATTGTTGGTTGATGCACGGTCTTCTTCCTCCTTGCCCGTGGAGAGTGCCTTAATATGGACCAGGAAGGAGCGTGACTTGACTTTGATGAGCTGTGGGCTCGTCAGACTAAGCACACCACAATATCCAGACAAGTCCACGTGACTAGCCAAGTCCACGGGCCCACACAAGATCTCTGCGCTGTAGCGCTTGAGGAACGACGGGTCCAACACGTTATTTATCACAGAGGCTTGTGGAGACTGCTGTGGCCCGGAGCTAGTTGAGGTAGTAGCGGAGGCGGCGGCAAAGGAGAAACTATCGGATGGACTGGCTTGCCCAGTGTCCTGTATAAAGTCTATCTTAGTATCTACTTCTGAGGGCGCACTGTGCGCCTTTCCCTCAGTCTGGCGGCCTATGTTGGAGATGTTTTGCTTGAGGAGGGTGACCTGAATGGTGGGTGGGGAGGTACACATCGGGTGCAGCTGGAACTTGACGTCAATGTGACCCATGGAGCACGTTCTGGGCAGCACCAGCTCAAAGAGGTGTTCATCGTAGCTGGAGCTGAAAGTCAAGCAGCTAGTTAGTAAAGGTTTAGGAGTAATATATTGAGTTGTATAGATAATAGTTCCTTTGGGATACCCGCACGGTCAATAAGCTAGATTAAAGAGATCAACAGGGAATGAAATAGCTTATAGATAGACATTTAGCAAAATGGTGCATGTACATGTATTAGCCAACATCTTAGTCCAGTTTAAAGAATATTGTTTGAACAAAGTAAGCATGTTATTAGCTAACATCCTTGAGGAAGATTTCATTTTGAACCCCAATAGTCCACCCTGATTTCCCACACTAAGTAAGTGTGAGACTCACTTGTCCGGTTGGAGGCGCCAGGTGCGGGTGTGCTGCATGTTCTCCCCCTGCTGCTGCAGGTGCTGCGGGTGGCGGCGCTGCTGCTGCTCCTGCTGGATCTCCGTCCAACACGGGGGCACCGTAGCCGAGAAGCGCGGCATCAGGCTCTCAAACTGACTCAGCTCATGCATCAACAGCAGCACCTCTGTGGTCAGTGGTTGGAGCACTAACAGGTCATCTGCAACCAAGAAAGACAACAATCCACACTGTATTCTACTGCACATCTGCTGTCCAATCAAGTGGAGCTCACTCAAGTACAACCAAGTCAGAACCCCTGATTACAAATGTGTAGGTTAGCTCTACACTGGATTACCTTTTGTGTGCTTTATTTAACCTTTTGTTGTGGTGGGCAACTGAATTTGTTAACAAGACTAAGTTTGTCTATCAACAAATCTGCAACTTCCAAAGTTGTGGGACTGCTTGATAACAGTCTTCAATTTTGCACAAACAAATTGTAATTAGCCATTTTATAATTTTGTTTGAATAAAACCAATGTTTATAAGCACCTTGGTAGTAATCTAGAGATAGTCATTGACCAAACTGTCAGAAACACCTTCCTCTTGTTCGATGGGCGCAGTACATCGCAGTAAGAGGAAATGCATATTCCGGAAACGTTGTGGCTTTATCGCGAGACTTTTGGTGCCCTATGTATCAAGACTAGCTGAGAACAAAATAAACAAACAACATGAGCGGTGAGCTTACCTGAGCGTGTGAGATGGTCCATGTTGGTGTCCATGGGCTCGTCGCGGCTGCCTGAACTGCCGTTAGCGCGTACAGGTGACATCTGCGCCTGCAGGTCCTGCTCCACTTCCTGACACTGCCCGCCCCGGGGGCTGATGATGTAAAAGTGCAGCTTGCCCTCCTTGGTGCATGCACACAGCCGGTCCATGCCCGTGCAGTACGTCACCGACACAAACTTATCCCGGTGTGGTGCCGCAATGGTAGCTAGCACCTTACAGTCAGACAGCTGCAGGATCTTGATGTCACCCCTGTGTGTGGTCACCACGATCTGTCCATCCAGGCTCTCACCCTCCATGCCGCCTACTCCCCACTCACCAGGCCCACTACCCCCAGTCGACGAGCCCACGTTCCCGGAGAGGTCTTCCTCCTCCATGGACTGCGAGATCTCCTTAGGCAGCATGAGCACGGAGGTGATGGTGTCTTTGATGGAGTCGATGACGTACATGCTGCGCGGGGTGTCCTGTAGCAGCGGGGCAGCGACGTACACCATCAGACACCCGCCTGCCCCAGACTCCACACTGGGCGTCTCCTGCGGCTGTTGCTGCACGTTCTGCTGGTCTGCCATCAGCACTGTCTGCTCCACATCGGCAAACAGCGGCTCACTACAGTCCATGCTGTCTGCATTCAGCACCAGGCCGTCCTGGTGGGGGGTGCCGCCCTCCCCCACCCCGCCGGGTGTGGTGGGCGTGTGGCCGCCCGGGGACAGCGTGCTGGGGGCCGGCAGCACGCTGCTGTCCAGACAGCTGATACTTTGGTGCAGACACTTGGGGGCCGTCACCACCACCACGTGCAGGTTATCTGGTGTAGGGGTAATGGAGCTAACATACTGATTGACAGTCACCTGCGGTGGAAGCTCCAAGCACTGCACCACCCGGCCTTCCTTACGTATTGGGTATTGTGAATCAACAGTAACAACATTACTGAGGTCTTTGGTTGAACTAGAGGCTTTGGTGCTGCCTACCACGGTGGTGCTGTGGCCACTGTCACTCAAATTATTATTATTGTTTACTTTTGCAGGTACCAAGCTAGGTGTGCCATTGTACTTGATCATACTGTCAGTCATAGGCATGGACACGCCAAGGATCTGCACATCAGGGTCCTCTTCCTCCATCTCCAGGATTGGGTAGAAGTCCTGGACGTTGGGCACCATGGGTGATACCTTTGTGCCGGTGTAGACTGAGACTGACGTGCTGTGACTAGAGCCCGATGAAGGGGTGGTGTGTTTATCTGCCTTCTCAAACCCTTTCCAGGGTTGCAGGCCTTTCTTTGGTTGCGAGATATCATGCACCAGGAGGTATGGCACAAAGGGGTTCTGTTTCTCCGTGATGCTTGCTTGTAGGAGTGTAGTGGTGGTCTTGGGTGAGGGGCTGGAGGAGTTGGAGCTGTCAGAGATGATCTGGGGTGTGGAGTCGCCGCTGAGTGCCTGGTTGACTTGGTTCATGGCCTGCACCTCACTGGCTGAGTCCTCCTTGGCCGTGCTGCTCATGGTGCCCAGCCCCTGTATGGTGACCGTGTTACGGCGGATGGCCACCCCACTGATGAGGTAGGGCAGCACGGTGGGCTCGGTGCTGGGTGCCGGGGCGGCAGCGGCAGCCCCCTCCTGTACCGTACCGCTGTTAGCCTGACCCACGATACACAGCGCTGACACCAAGACGTCTTGTGAGGGCCGCGACCGGTGGTGAGTGTCACCTGAAGCCAGTGTAAGATACACATGTACATGTTTCATGGTACAACAAAAGACTGGACATGGTGATACTTATTAAAATGTTAGCATTTATGTTTTGTTCAAGTCTCTCCTTCAGGTTTCTCACAATTTCAGATTGAAAGTAGGACTTCCAACAAAAGTAGGAAAAATGATATCTATGAAACGTCTTACACAAGGCTATCTATAAATGCTTCAGAGACACTACAAGAGGATAAGCTTTTGAATCAAGGGAAAATGCTACTGAATTATGATATTTCTGCAATAAGTATACAACATCGAAGGGTTTCATTAGAACGTTCCAAGTATGTGGAATACTTACGAAGTGATGATTCAATATCATCAACTGAGAGGCCGACCTTGGTGCCTGACCCGTGGTGTTTCCAGGCTCCAGTTACTTCAATAATCTCTGCCTTACTCTTATTGTCATCTGACAGGCATTCATCTAGCGGCAGTGGGTCCTCACTTTTCTCTTCCGAATTATTCGATGTTTCTTCTTCAGGCGGGATCGGTACACTATCCGTCACAGTTTCTCTGCAAACGGTTGATTGGAACTTGTCAAACAACTACACAGGTATGGAGTTGCCACTGAATGCTAATCCAAGTAGTGGTACAGAGAACTTGTGTCCCCACTCGGCTATCTTAGTCCGTTTTGTTTTGCTAATGTTGATGACTAAATCATCCTTCCTTTATAGTGTTTGCTTTGAGTCATTAAGTGAACAGCAATTGGTCCTAATCGTAATTACCAGGTACCCGAGATTGGAATGAAATGGAATACGGAATACTGGAGTACTTTTATTTCTCATAATACATATATATAATGCATATTGCTTAGTTCCCTGAGGGCCAGGGGAGCAAAGCGAATGGTGTACAAAGTGTTTGGCACCTACCCCACATCAGGAGTGATTGGTTGGGTCTGCGTTGACTCCGATGACTGGGTCTCTGCCTGTGGGAGGGGGTCTTCTTGCATCCACCGTTGGCAGCCGGTTTTTATAGCTATCACTGGTTCCCATGGATCGATGTTGAACTGTATATGTTTCTGCAAACAGCAATTAAAAGCTAATGAAGTTAAACTGTTCTGTGAACGCAAATCTGTATGTGGGTTTACTTGATTACTAGTATTATATACCGATAGCAGAAAATCAGATATATTCTCCCAGAATATTGCGCTGATGATGCATTGATTGCCGACCTGTGGGAGTGCATCAACCCGTAGGGTCGACATGATACATGAATGCAGCAGCGGCGAGTTAGTTGCCGGTACTATATATTCATGGATCATGACGACATATTAAAGTGCATAGTCTATTGAAGCAGTATACTGCCCTTTTATTAGTCTACATAGTGCTGAAACAATTCCTGGTACCTTAAGCTGTCTGGAGATGTGCCAGACGACCACGTTCCCGTGAAGACTTGATGTGGCTATGAAATCGTCACTTGAAGTTGTACTAACACACTCGATCTGCAAGATGTGAAAAAAATCGTTCAATGAAGAAGGACCAACATATAAAAGAGATATTAAGCTTTACAAAAGATTCAGGGCGATAAACTGTTAGCTATTCGACTTATAAATGTAGTACTTTTACATAAACACTTGAGACCCTGCCGTTGATAAAAAAAGATTAGCAAATACATTAGTCAAACTTATTATTAGTCATACCTTGACTTTGTCCGGCGACCCTTTCCCAGCGTGTAGCATGGCTGGACCCGTGGCGTAACTCACTGAAGAATGACAACACATTTATTAAACGCAGTGCTTGTAGCAGCTATAACCAGGTGTTATTTTGGTTTATTTAGTTCATAATTACATGAAGTGATGTGAATTGTAAAGTATCATCTTGAAAAGTTATCAAACTAATCTTTGCAAAAGAAAATCTACCAATTCTAAGCAACTTACCAGCCATTGGTACGTTCTGTGTGTATTCTCCTTTCACGAAGGGACAGGTGGGGAAATGACGCTCATGCTCCGACCTACAAATATTTAACACATCGTAATATTAATGTTCCAATGTACCCAACTGTACGCAACTTACCGAGAGTAAATTACCGGGTAGTTCAAGTCAGATTACTGTACAACGAGTGAGACGGAAAAGGTTCTTGAAAACGACTGCACAGAACTAAATGTACACGCATAATATGTAGACTAACAAACTGCTCTCTGTATTTCATGACCATTTATCACAGCTAAAAGAAGCCCATTAGAGGATGTACATTGTGGCACTTACCATGGTTCATCAGTCGGCTCCCAACACACGAGACACACGTTACAGGTGAAACACATGGCCCGGTCATCCCCTGTCGAGCTGGGCTGGTGGTAGAAGCCCGCCTGAGCCATGGCATCGGGAAGGGCCCACCTGAGGATAATTGCAGTTAAATATCAATAGGAATCATGGGCAGCCAAATTCAATAGCGTTACTGAAATATAACTGATAGTGTATTACTAGCATGCATTGTTTTCATGAATAGTACTAAGATACCTGATAAAGGCACCCTTGGGTGCATAGTATTTAAAGCTGCTATACTACTTGGCACACGCAAACCTATATTATCTACATTTGTATCTCAGATGATTGTATAACCCTTTCCCTATTATAATCTGTCATTTATTTTGACAAGAGATTCTTAATATGTGCAAAACAAGACTCTAATTCCAGCTACTATTTATATTCTGGTGGGCTTTGATAAGTTAGTGTTAAAAAATGACATCAGGTGGCAGCAATGAGTGGACTGCTACCTGAAAGTCTTGTATTGCTGATCTTACCAACAGAGTCTACTATTTCCTTGTGTAACACTGCAGCCACAAATTTGATTGAGATTGTACCAGTACACTGCACTAAGGAGACCCTTTATAAATATGCAGAAAGTGAACGTTCTATATATCTGAGGTAGTATGGCAGCTTTAAGATGCTTTCGAGGTATTGGTTATACGCTAGATGTGCAAGTCTTTACTGTAACATTGTTGCCTTGTATATATATATATATATATATATATATATATATATATATATATATATATATATATATATATATATATATATATATATATATATATATATATATATATATGCATATGCATATGCATATACATATACATACACATACACATACACATACACATACACATATACATATATATACGTGTATATATATATATAAGAAATTAACCATATATATGTCTGATAGTATACATGAGATACGCACTTGTAATTCATGTGAGGCCACTTCATGAAGGTTTGTCTGCGAGCAGCTTCGCTGTACATGAGGCTGCGTTCTACAGACCCTGAGCTCAGCTCCTGCATGGGTGACGGCAGCAGACAGGAGAGGCGGTCGGTGATGGCCGAGGCGATGGGCAGCCCGGGCACGTGCTGGTGCAGCCGCTTCAGCTCCATCACAAGGTTGGAGCACACGCTCTTCAGGGCGCAGTGTGGTAGGCGCAGGCATACTGTAGCCCACTGAGAAACACAAGTGATGGGATAGGATCGTTTATGAAAGATTCAGATCACTGGTTATGACTTCAAAAACAGAGTTAATTTTTTTTTAACATTTTGACTCAAATGTATGAGCTATTTCTGGGGAATACATGTACATCTCAAATCACATGTTAAACCCTTTAATGTCTAGGCTATGAATCAAATCAGCGGCATTTTTCAATTCATGTTTCGGTAATTATGAAGACGGTAATAACACCAAAAGTTGGCAGATGAGACCCAGCAGGGCAACCCCTATGAAGTAACGAAAATGCACCAAACCCTGTTAAATACACTTGTATCCAGCCCAATAAAACGCCAATACATGTACATGTAATACATTTTTTCAATCGATGAATCAATATACCTTTGCTATCTTATGGTTGCCTTTGGTAGCTTGCTGTGCGGCTTCAATTTCCTTTTCCAATTCACGTAGAACATCTTCAACATAGTCTACTCCAGGCAGATCTGCTCCCATTAAGCATTTGTAGAGGTGCGAAGCCTGTTCAACAAGAAATACTTCCATCATAAAGTGTCATTCAGAAATTGTTAAGTTCTGACCTTCAATGAAAGGTGCCCAGTTAAAATAATATGACATTTAATAATAATGCACAACTTTTAACAAAAAATCAGAAAAGTGAGGAAGAAGATCATTCCTGGAGATTGGCCCGGCGATTTGGCTGCAGTTGATATACAAGGCTGAATGTCAGACAGAAGTGTTTGACTTACATCTGGCAAGGAGAGGTCTATGCTGACATGATCCTCGGTGCGTGCTATTGGTCTCTGCAGGGCCGTGTCCAGCAGCAGGATCCCGTTCAGATCTTTCCTCACGCTGACTACCCAGCCATCCGTAAAGAACATCTTGTCCCGACATGCCATATACTGGCATTTTACTGATCCTGAGCGACATGCTGAAAAGACACACACACAGATTATGATACATTGTAGCAGGGTCTCTCTGTTCCAAACTGTATAAGGCCACACCAAAAAAAAAAGTTAGTCAATGGATTTTACTTTTCAAAAAATGGTGCGAGTGAGCGAATTTTTTTTTTTTTTTTTAAAGATTTTTTTTTTGTCAATGGATATTGTCAGTGGAAGACTGGAGCGAGCGACAATTTTTTATCTTTTTTTTAACCAGCCTCCAACAGAAATTCTTAGTGGACCCCTAACATATTTTGAAAAAAAAAATGAGGCGAGCGAAATCCATTGACAATTTTTTTTTCAGGTGCGCGAAATCCATTGACCAACTTTTTTTTTGGTGTGGCCTAAAGCACAATGGAAAACGTGGTCCCCCATTTGACTTGGAATTTTGAGCCAGCCTTCTTGGGAGGGGCTGAAGGGGTCTTCCTTCCATCCTTTGGCTATAGGAACCTGGAGCTATGCCCTGTGGGTCCGCCATTTTATATTTCGCTGGTTGCTGTTAAACCCATTGATAAGACATCCCACTATGGGTACAATTAGGGGACAAACAGGGGACAGGCTAGTAACAGTCTTATCAGCTCTTATCAGTGCTGCCCGCCGCAACCAGCTCCAGTCCCGACTAGGCCCTATAGGGGTCAAGCTGGACGTCCTGTGGGCGCATCCATTACTTAAGCTTGTAACTGGCGAGATAAGCACTGATAACAGTGGTCACATGGGTACAAGACTAGGATTAAAAGGTATATGATCTACGAAATCCACACCATAGGTGTGGTGGCCGGCTTCCATCAAGGATTCTGGATCACATATATTATTCTATAATTATAATTCATGCACTAATGATGCGTGATTGTATCACTGTTCACTTTAAGCAGTACATGTATGCTGTCTTTAAACCCGCATTTAAAGGGTTAGTGTGGAGAAGTCATGATGCATGAATGCATCGTGGTTCACCTGAAGCGCCATGCTATCCTTAAAGGGTTAGTGTGGTGAGGTCATGATGCTTAAATGCATCGTGGTTCACCTGAAGCGCCATGCTATCCTTAAAGGGTTAGTGTGGCGAGGTCATGATGCTTGAATGCATCGTGGTTCACTTGAAGCACCATGCTATCCTTAAAGGGTTAGTGTGGCGAGGTCATGATGCTTGAATGCATCGTGGTTCACTTGAAGCACCATGCTATCCTTAAAGGGTTAGTGTGGCGAGGTCATGATGCTTGAATGCATCGTGGTTCACTTGAAGCACCATGCTATCCTTAAAGGGTTAGTGTGGCGAGGTCATGATGCTTGAATACATCGTGGTTCACCTGAAGCGCCATGCTATCCTTAAAGGGTTACTGTGGAGAGATCATGATGCCTAAAAGCATCTTGGTTCACCTGAAGCACCATGCTGTCCTTAAAGGGTTACTAGTAGTGTGGAGAGGTCAGAAAGCTGATAACGACAGGTCCCCGGGCAGGTGAGGGTCATTCGGGTATTGGCAGTGTGTAGCCGCTGCAGTGTGTGTGGAGGGGCGGGAGGATGTGTGAAAAACATTGTACCATTGAAAGCTCAGTAGACCGGAATGAGGCTCAGTGCATTCTGAGTTAGGGCAGATTCACCTGTAGTCGGACGCATACCTTGAGACGGACACCTGATTTTGTCCATATTCAAGCGTTTTAAGCCTTTAATTTGTGAACAATAGTAAAGTTGAAGTGTTATTCTTTCCAGAAATCACTAAAAGTGTGTAGTAGGGTACATAAATAACCTCAAATTTCACTGTCCGTCTCAGGGTATGTGTCCGACTCAGGGTGAATCTACCCTATAATAGAGTGTTATTATAGTGGAGGCTCTAAGGTGTGAACAACATCGTCTTACTGGTTTGCAGCAGGCCGGATCGTGCTGTGTCAGCATTATTATGGCAAGCGCCAACCAGACCTGTGAAAAGCAATGTACCTGTTGAAAGCTCAGCAGACCGGAATGAGCAGTGCATTCTGGGGTACAATAGAGTGTTTGCCTGTAAGGTGGCCCAGTTCAAGCCGACGACGCAGGGCTCTGATCAGCGGACAGCGGATTGCAGTGCTGAAGTATGCGGGACTAGAGAGCATATGTATGTAGGGTGCAAAAAGCAAAGCAGCCAATGCTAATCCTATAGACGCGCAGCTTCTGTTGAAACCTTACGGAAAAGTGAACTCCATAACCATGGCCGGGGACTACGTCGCCGGCCAATAACAGTGGTCACATGGGTACAAGCTGTTACATAATGCACCCTAAAAATTCTGCAGTGAATGCAGGGTGTTATCTGATTGGTTGATAATGCACCCAGCTACAGGCCTATAGGCGTGTAGCTGGTTGATTTATAAACCAATGAGATAACTCCCTGACCTTCAGTGCGGGATTCTTAGGGGGCATTATGTAACAGCTTGTACCCATTGTGATTGCTGTGTCAGTGCTAATCTCGCCAGTTACCAGATCAAGCAATGGTGCCCCCTACTAAGGAACCTGCAACCTCGGTGTATATGTATAGAGGGGTCAAAATATTTGACATCGACCCCTGTGCTATATAATGATCGCTACCGTCAACTGAACCTAGTTTAATATCATGTTTCAAATCAGATGGCTACGATCAACGTTGTGCATTTGAAACTCCAGTTTTATTGGTGTGATATGTCAAATACTGCTGCACAGTCACTATGTACCGGAATTACCAGCGTTAGTCATCGAGTAACACAAGGTGACTACGTAACCAAGCTCTATAATACTCCAATATATATCCTCCAAAACATTATCGAACATGTGTTATGTCTATGGAATGGCTTAAACAGTCATCAGGCACCCAACACCCATCTGTTGTCACCGAGTTTCCCTGGGAATTTCCAACCTACCCTGTTTTATCAAGAAACTTTCTTTATACTTTTTTATTTTGTATTTGGTCTTCAAATGATTGAGTAGGTTTCCAGAATACCATCTTCATGGCTACGTCGTACAAGGATAGAGTAGACTGCTGTGACATATGTCATACATTTGTAATGCAGGAGAGAAGAGGTGGGAGGAAATATATCCGCCGCCCCCCCCTTCTCCACCCCCATCACTGGTCAAACCTTTACATGGTGCCACTGGGACTCATCGGGAAAGGTCTGTGCCTGAGACATATTCAGACTGCTTTTGAAATCTGAATATTTTCAGGATATCGGATCTTTTCTTTTTAGACCGGATTGCATTTGTAAGGGCTCATATTAATTTTGAGGACTTTGTTCTTTCTTTCATTGTTTTTTTCTCTCCAAATTTTACGAATAACCCGAAACCCTGAAATACCCTGGAAACTATCAACCATGGGTAGACCAGTCTCTGGCTTTCTGAGGTAAATGACCGTGACATAGTGTATATAGGGGCTGCGGACAGGGTGGGGAGATAGGTTCAAGAATACATGGCCACTATACAGGTCTAATCGAGAGATTGATACAAGTAGAAAGCTATGTTTGAAAAGGCGTGAAAAACCAACGTTCAATAGGGTCAAAACGAACAAACCTTGCTGAGTCATTTGTTAATACCCTTTTTGTGTGATTGTCAGCTTCCTACCGGGAATGCTGAGAGCATACTTGATTACGGCTATAGACAAAAATCGTCCTTTGTCTTATCTTCGTTTTTCCTTCTCAATTCTGTCCATACAAATTATGTAACCTATCTCTATTTGGTACTTTCTTTAAAATACAAATTTGGATTTGAACTGCATCGAACTACTCAAAGAAACCAAGAAATTAGAAAAATTAGAATTACGAGTGAATTGAAGTCTTCTGATTATACAGGGAAGAGCGGCAAGAGCCTACAGCAGTGTTGCCGAAATGACATCGGCACATCGGCTTTTGCCGATGTAGAATCGTGATGACCGATGTGAGGCCATCAGACACCGGCCACAATGGCCGACCATGATCTCAGCCTTCCAACAGTGAAAGAATTTTTCAGATAGTCCTACTAGAAATCAAGTTATGGCCATGTACCCATTATTCAATGGATTTACGCATTTCTCAATACATTTTGGCAGTTCTCATTCAATGAAAAATGTATGTGTAGTGGTTCGGAATCTCAGAAAGAGAACAAGAACGTCAGTTTCCATGTGCGAAGTAGAAAGAGTGTTTTATTCAACGTATCCCTATTACAATTGAATCTAGTCTTAACCCGAAGGGTAAGACGAAGCAGTACTGGTTCAATCTAGTGATTGGGGTAGGGTAATGCTGGGAGTCAGCCGGGCCTGCACTGACTGGCGACTATACGGGTAGGGGAGGTTTATATACCCCCTTTGGATATGAAATCGACATGATCACGTGTCGGTTAGCTCCTGCCTGAAACGTGGTGCGCAGTACCCGAGAGAGGACAGTCGCCCCCTTCTGGGATACCGTCCACACTAACGCCAGGCGGGAACAACCCGAACTAACCCTCCTCGGTCACCTGGATGGAAATGATTACCGTAGTAAACCCCTACATATGTATCAATATAAATCAGGATGAAATCCCCAATATAACATTGATGCATACATGCTAGAAATCCCCAATATAACATTGATGCATACATGCTAGTTCTATAAGGCCTTTGTAAAAGACAGATGGCCTGTGTAAAATCTCGCTACACAGGCTACATTGGCCTGTGTGCATAAAAACTTTTCGGCAAAACTGCTACAGGCTATGGGGGCTGCCATCTTGGCTTGACCCCTGTCTCCAGAGCAGTAGATTTTGGGTAAATGATATCTGTTATCAGCCCCCCTGCTCACACCTTAGAACAATAGCCACAGATGAGGCTGATAGGTGGCGTCCCACCCCCATCTTAATCACATTGTTTCAGGTTAGGGTGAAGGATTAAGGCCTGATTGAGCGATAATGCATTGATTACACACTGACTAACATGTTGCCACCTACAGGGTTCTCCGCACATAGGGATTACACAGGAGGGCCGCCTGTGTACTTTTTAGTGCCGCCTGTGTGAAATACCCTTAAAATCGCCGCCTGTGTGCTTGTAGCTTTCCATAGCTTTTGGAATTTTGTAAATACTCCAATTAGAACAAAAGTGATTCCTTTTTTTAGCAATTTCTTCAATTTTTTTCTGCCAAACAGCTTTAAAATGCACCAATTGATATTAATTTTTCCAAAATTTTCTCAGGGAGATATGTGCACCGGCATAAATATGGCTCTTCAAGCTTACAACACTCGGTATTAATCAAAATTACACAAAATATACGGTGTACTTTTTCATCTTGCGGAGAAGCCTGCACCTACACTAGAGAGGTGTTTATTAATGCTCTATTTCTCTCAGATTTAAAAGATTCACATCTCTTTCAGATTTATCTCAATATTGGATTGGAGGTTCGGCAAATTTTTTGACTTTCTGAGACTGTTACGCAGGACTATTCGTCAGGTTTTTTTTCAACAAGACAATTCGACAGATTAGTTTCTCACTCTATACATATACATATGGTTTTGTTGACATGTGTTGAATAAATCGGGGGCAGAGCCTCCCGAACCACCTTTTCTTATCTTTTAAGTTCTGAATGAATCAGAGACTAGTTTGCACAGGTATCTCCGCAGAGATTGGCTTGCTCTCGCAAAATCTCACTGAACAGGGTCTATCGGAGCTGAGAGTCTCACTATTCTGTCATTTTCTTTGAGAAACCATGATAATACCCCTCTGACTTAGATTACCAGTAGGTCTATATGGTTGCTATTCGGAAAATATATAGAATAGGGATGTCATTGGTATCGAATTTTATGAGTTATCAGTTATTCACTATTTTGGTGTCGATTAAGGTAATATATCAGTTATTCATTATATAGAAAGAAGAGGTAGATTAAACCACTTTTTTCAAAATTTAAGGTACCAGACACTGTAAAAAATTATTACAGACAATGAAATGAAAGAAAATTTTAATATTTTGGAGCTTTTGTGATAAAGTTCTTGTACGCATTAAAATAAAGGGTTTATGTACGCAAACATTTTTTAGAAAATAGACCCCCCTTGGTGCGTACATACTTTATAGAAGCCCCCTTTTTACTACCTAAATACCTTAATAATGGTCCGATTTACAAGCCGTAAAAAATGACATAAAGCATAAGAAGAATCCAAGATGGCGGTGTATCGATACCCATTGATAGTCGATTCAGTTATCCAATACATAAAAAATAGCGATGTATCGATACCTATCATACCAATGGTATTATAGAATAATACTTTTGAAACATTTTTAAAATCATTGTTAAAGATTGAGATTTCGACACTTGTATGAGTCTAACTTAGACTACCAGTAGATCTTTATAGTTGCTATTCGGAAAATATATAAAATAATACTTTTTGGATTTAAAAAAAACACCATTTTTTAAAGTTTGAGATTTCGGCATCTGTATGAGTCTTTTAATTGTGTGCAGTTTATATATCAGCGGCTCTGCCCCTGAACCCCCTTGCCTTCATCTCTTTTTCTAACATTACATATACATTTATATCTCAACCTGGTCACTTGGCCTTGTCCCTACCGCAGCTCTAACACTGTTTAAACCCTATTAAATTCTATCAATTACGGAATCTGTTTAATCATCTTATTTGAAAAACCGCCGATCTGTCGAATTTCCCTTTCCCTCCTCAAATCATATGACACACTAGTCTTATTATATCATATTTTAGCCAATTGGGCAAGGGTGGGTGTGGGCAGGGTGAGGTAATCAATGAGGGTTAGATATGGGCGGGGCAAGGTAAATCAACGGAGATTAGGTTGTGGACCCAAAGTGATGAGGGTTTTCTTCGATTTGAATAGCTGCAACATGACTACACGGGAAACCTAAACATCAGATGACTGAGTTAGGTTAGGTCACAAGTAAATCTGTGTGATGCCTTTCAGCGTGGTATGAAACAGTAAAAAACAACCTTACATGTACCCAGCCTGCCCCCTTCCAACCCAGCAAAGCCCTCTCAATGCTCCAAAGTGGCAAACCTACTTCCAACTAAGCACAAGTTTAGGATTCCTATTCGACCACTTTCTATTGACCACTTTCTTTTTGACCACTTTCTAAAATTCTTATTCACCAATTTCTAATTGGTCACTTAACCACTTTCTATTTTGAGTTTGACCCTTTTCTATTTGCCAATTTTCAATTTTGACCAGTTTCTATTTGAACAGTTTCTATTTGACGGTCAGGTTTTCTTTTTTGACCCTTTTCTATTTGACCACTTTCAATTTTGACCAGTTTCCATACTAACCACTCTCTATCTGACCATTTTCTATATGACAACTTTCCATTTGACAGCAAGATGTTTGTTGCATTCCACTGTATTTTTGTTGTGAGTCCACATTGCCTGGATGGCCCTTAGACTTAGTTATCTAGTTAAGAATGGTGTGGTTAGGCCACCCACTCCAGAGCAGTACATTATGGGTGAATTTCTTATCAGCACCCTTGGTTGATAAAGACTGATAAGCTATGCTGCATTTTCATAATCATATTCGCCGCTCTAGTGGTACTTTGAGCACCTCTTTACTTGGCAGTTTCACACTCCATCTTTAGCTACGACCCACAAAGTTCAGTCTGTTTAATATGTCTACTACTTCTTAAACTAGATAAGGTCCGTATCGAGTCTAGGTCTCCATAATGTACAGTCGGGTTTGCTCTAAAGTTGGCTTCGTCAGTTACCCATCTCAGCCGGGGCTAATTTAATTATAACATGTAATAATCATCATGTACATGTAAAGAGGGTCTAGATTTATTGTAACTTTCCAGAGCTTATAAGTTATAAGTGCCTCGGAAAAAACGGTATTGTTAATGTTAAAGTATATCGACGCTAAATTACGCCTAAAATGATGCCTTAATGATCGAACTTCTAAGGCTTAGAAGTTAGATCCTTAGTTTTAGATCTGGTGGGATTCAAGTTTCAAGAGTATATGATATTAAATGTAGCCTATCATTGTGGTGATATTGGCATTGCCCTCGGCCGAGCTTCCAAGTCATCTACTAGGCCGTTCTACCCTACCAAGAGGAACGGGGGCTACGGGCGCTGGTCTAATACTAGTAGTATTACCCATGAGACTGATGAGTGCATGACATGTATGATTAGACTAGTCTATACTAATTCAGACTATAGACTAGATTTAATACTGTCAGTAGTAGTAGTAGTACTGACTAGTCTTTTTTTCATGATCTTGAATCAATATTGAGATGTGAATCAATTAATCTTGATGCTCCGATCTGAGGTTCAGCGGGAAATTATGGCATCATCGAGTGATTTAGGTGCACCATTGTTATTTTGTATAAACACTTCCTGAGACAGTTGCTGTCAATTGAGTCATTTGACTTGTCGACTCGACTTGTCAACACTGGCTTAGTGAGCGATAGCGAGTGAGTCAGTTTGTATGGGGTTTGGGATCAGCGATGTCGATGAATCGGGCTGGGTAGGAAAAACAAACCACTCGAGAGAAACACATGGTTGACATATTTTAACATGTTAAGGTATTCAGTTGGATAAAAAAGACTTCAAATTTAACGAATGCACCTTGATATTCGACAAGGGCGTTGTGCAAGAGTTTTTTTCTGGATCGCAAGGAGAATGACATGACGTTATCCCACTGCCGCAGTCGCATAGAAATGTGCAAAGTAAGGAAACAAACAGGGTCGGATACTCACCCGACAAATCCGAACTCTGAAGCACTAGGCCTGAAGTCACATCCAAAACTCTCACGGCAGGTTCTTTAGTTGCTACTAAAATGGTATTCAAAGTTGAGTGGTATGTAACACCGTCTGTAGGTTTTCCGACGGATAAACACCCGTCTTCGCCCACAAACCACTCGTCTGAATCAGCCATCTTGCTTCCCATATCTCGTCCGTGCAGTGACGTCAACGAGATGGAGAAATTCTATGCATGAAGTGGCAGTATTTGCAATATTTTGGTACATTCGTTCTGAATGTTTGGTAGTGGAACTATATCACTTTTGGGTATGGTGTAATTACTTTATATGCATGTTTTCGTTAATCATTATGTACGAGATTTGACGCGACATCTAGTTCGATCGTAATCCAAGAGAGGGCGCCACCGTCAAAAGCGGTAACCTGAAATGTTTATCTGGCAAAAGCACTAACAAACTGTACAAAATGTCCGGATCTATGCAAGTTATCACAAGCCCCGTGTTAAATGTCTTCGTTTCAAGTACAGTTACATCGTTTGGGTCTGAGAGGAGGTTCAACAAAGACCTGACAATAGCTGCACTTAAGGTTAGTCACTTGATTTTTGTGTCAAATCCTACGTTGGCCTCGAATGCTAGACCCGTCCGTGCTTGCAAATTGGTATTTCAGTTTCAGTGTATTTTGTGAGTTGTGAATGTTTCAATCACACCTGTTAGATGTCACATAAATGATATGCTAGAACTAGAAGAAAGCAAAGATTCAGAAACCGTTTGTTTCCTGAGGCTGATGCCATGGTAGAGGCATGAGACGATGAGTATGACTCATGTGACTGTTCTAGATTGTTCCATTGTCATTGACATTGTCTTTAAGTTAAGGGAGTGTTCATTTATTGATTACAGGGGGGTGGGTGGTGAGATTTCCGGCGGAGGGGCGACATTTTTTTAGTGCATGGAAGGTTTCACGCCCCCCTCGCCGAAGGCGCCGAAATTTTTTTCGCCCCCCCCCCCCTTTGAACTATAGTAGCGCGCGGGCTTCTTTGCTAAAAAGGGGCTTAAATTTCTACGCCCGCCCCCCTCAAGAGGGGTCAGATTTTTTTACGCCCCCCCCCCCTCAGGAGGGATCGGAAATTTTTACGCCCCCCCCCCTGTAACTAATAAATGAACACTCCCTAAATATTAATAAGTGGTAGGAAGGGGACGAATCATTTATCACATCGGCAATAACCCTGACTGCCCCTCCCCGACCCCGAATTAGGGAGTGTTTATCATTAAACTTATTTAAAGGGGCTGGAGGGATTTCGAGTCATCCTGAAGCTGAGGGGGAGCATAAAAAAATGCATGCCGATCCCTGGGGGGGGGGGGGGGGCAAAAAATATGCCCTTTTTTTTTTTATCGAAAAAGCCTTACGTTAAGGTTGTGAGAATTTGTGTCAGACCCCCCCCCCTCCCCACTCCCCAACCCCCCCCCCCCCCCCCAAAAAAAAAAAAAAAAAAAAATAAGGGTTCTGGTGCATTTTGGCACAAGTCTGAAAACATATACGGCTCAGATATATAGATCTCTATATATATATATCATATATCCTATATGATTAGGGTTGGAACATTGTGTTGGAGTGGACAGGCCTTTTGGATGGAAAGCATGGAGATTTAGCCAGAGAAATAGGCCCCCTATACTCACGAGCTACTCAAGGAGCAGCGCACAGAGCTACTCACAGATCTACTCACACCGTCACGGTGCTACTCATATACTCATAATAGGGTATCATAGTGTTACTCACATAGGGCTCCCTGGGCTACTGACACTTAGTGACAGGGGGTCTCACTGGGCTACTGATAGAGGGGCTAACGGAGTTACTCATAGAGGGCTTACAGAGCTATTGATAGAGGGGGTCACGGAGCTACTAACATAGGTTCATACTGCATTTAAGGTCTCACAGACGGGATAATGGATCACAGAACCCCCTCGTGAGCGGCTCTGTAATGTGATTTTTCTTTAACGTAAACCTATCAATGATTCTATTATTTGTGACTTTTATTCTCTCTATATACCGGTACATGTATTTGCATTCGATGTAATTAGCGTAGATCTACACAACATTATGCTCACACATTGATTTTTTTGCCCAAATTTAGACTAAATATATCTCAAAATTACTGGGCCCAATTAACTGGACATGGGTTTATAATATTTGTTAAAGTGGCATAGTCCGATGATTAGGGCTCAAAAATAAAGTTTGCTAAAAATGTACCAGAATGTTCAATATGGCCATACTTCATGTCCTACTTACTTAATTAAACATTATTGACTCAGGGTTACCCTGAGTCTTGTGCGACGCGTTACAGTGGCTCTCTCAGCCTAAAATTTAAAACAGCTGTCATTCCTTCAAAATTGGAGCATTTTCTCTCAATTTTGTGTCATTAGATGCGTTACAATGTTGTCCTTCCTATGTAGTCACGCTTTAATCCATTTTCAAACGCTCCCCCCTGAAAAGCATGATTTTAATTTTGTGTCTAAAATGGTGGTAATTTTCTTCAGCATAGAGCCCTATGGGAGCCCGTAGATAACCCTTAACATTGAACATTTACATATTGAACAGGCTCAGTGCTATCTCTATGGGAGAGGGTTATCTGCAGTGACACTACAGGGGTGAGACGTTTTTTTTTCAGACATTCTGACAGCTCTAACCTTAGGGTAATTGACTGGGGGTTACTTTGGGAATGGTTAATGAATGGTAATTTTGTATTGTGTGTGATATTGAACATGTCAGTTGGGAAGGGGGGCACTTGATGGGAGGGGGTCCTCATGCCCCCTGTTGATTAAAAAAAAAAGAATTCATGTCACCATATCAAATTTCTTTTTTGCCATGTTAAGACCATAATAAGCATATAGGATGCTTAGGCTAATATAATTAATATAAAAATGTGAATAAGGGCTCAAGTACCCCCCCCCCCCAAAAAAAGTCAATGCACACATTTTTTCTGAGTATACAGTCACGTCACTCTAGTCCGGGCGACGATAATCTGGGTACTACACTATCCAGGCAGTATTGCATCCAAACCACGGACCTAATTACACTATAATGGTCTACAGTAGTCCGGGTATCTCATGATCCGGTCACCGGTCAGGATTTCTAGTGTACAGAGGGTCTCTTTCTATTATAATATGGCTCAATAGACCGGGTGGCAAACAATAAATTACAAACCCCAAAGAAAACTTTATTTCTGCGAATATTTTACCTCCCGGGGGCAGAGTTGATTACCCTGGATTCTATTAAAAAAGCGATTTTACATTTTTCCAATAGATAACTACCCATACCCACAGCACAGCTCCCTCACCACCGTGACACTAGTCACTCACAACCCACAGTGGGAAGGGGGTCTCCTGTGATTATTTTATAATTAGTATCAGTTAGTTTGTCTGGGTTTGTCTATCATCCTACAAACATACAAACCAGACATATAATACATACACCTATTGACAGGCGGCACTGAGCAGCACAGAGGTGATAAATGCTTTGAGGTAAGGGAAGGATGGGTATACTGCGATATATCTCTTTGTTTTGTCAGCTTTCTCAAGGTGGGCTGAATACACGTAATGACAGGCTACTATTGTCTGGTGGGTAGGGTGCGGGGGGGGGGGGGGGGCTCATGTGATGGTAGTACATCGTGTACTGTAGTATGGGGTGGAAGCAGGAAATTTGAACCCCAAGTATTAGATGTGACCACCCCCCTCCCCCGGCACCTGCTTGCTGCACACACACACACACACACACACACACACACACACACACACACACACACACACACACACACACACACACACACACAGGGAAGCATCTTCACAGCTTTATGCTGTACCATGGCATGAGCCGTGGGTTACAGTATAAGATTTACAATTAGTGCTTGTACAATGTACCACCGGATGCATTAACATGTAGAAACAAAGTGTTCATGGGTTATTATAGACACTAACGTCAGTGTTGCTGAAGAAATACTGAATCCACACAGATGTATCATAGATGATAGGGATGGTGATTAACTTATTAGATTCATATACGTAGGATGGGGTTGCTGCCCCCCCCCCCCCTTGACATGCCCCCCCCCCCCCCCCCCCAGCACATTACCCACCGTAACTATGTTTCATGCACCCGGGCGTTTCGGCTCCCGGGCAGTCTGGGCTTTGCACGGCACTGCCCGGACTACCGCGACGTGACTGTACCCTTTTTTTTTGCGCTGCTAGCCTCACTCGGTGTGACTTTCTCAGGGCACCTGCGTCATGCGACCTATAGGTTGTGGGGTGCAGGCCTGGAGGTAGTGTGTTGTCAGCTCCTGATACATTATACTTGTGACGCACAATTCGGGTATGCTATCCGAAACGTTGCAGCCAGGATACAAGAGAAGTGTGTGAGTGAGACCAGGTTGAGACCGGGTATCCATGGCAAAGGGGAAATGTAAAACAAACATTCTGCCACAGCTTTAGCTACAGCGTCTGCCACAGCTATCACCACAGCTTCTGCCACAGCTTTTACCACAGATTTTAGCTGGGTGAGACGTTTTTCATCAGACCAAAATGGCTTAGGAACAGATATGTGGACAAAGCTTGTGTATAGTAGGGTCTGTGTGTGGTGGTGTACAGGGGTAGGGGCAGGGGTAGGGGTATGCATGCACACTACACAATGCACACTACACATGCATCCTACACCTGTACACTACACATGCACACTACACATGTACACTACACATGCACACTATGCATGCACACTACACCTGTACACTACGCATGCACACTACACATGTACACCACACGTGCACATTCCACATGCACACTATGCCCACACACTTCTCATGCACACTACAGGCAACCACCCTGAGTCTTTTGTGATTAGGATCACACGCTCGATTTTTCCCCAGACTCAACTTAGGTTTCAGCTAATTATCAGTTTTATTCTCAATTTAAGACTTTTGGAATGCAAGCTATAAGTCCATCCATTGAAACTACACTGTAAAAGGCTATAGTCTACCTCAGTACCTGTGCTCATGGGACCCTCTTAATTGCCTCTTATTGCCCATCTGTGATATTTATTGTGCCCCATCCTCCAAATATGATGTTGTAATGACATTTTAAATACATTTAAGTCGAATTTAAGATATGGAAAAAATCCGACCATGCCACTTTAAGCACACTGCACTATTTAAGTCGAGTACGGTATGTGCCTCTACATGGGTAAAGATCGACACATGCGACACAGCCCTTTTAAAAATCGACAGACACAGACATTTTTATAAGGCCCTAATATATTATATATGCATAAAAATCGACACGATGACACGGCCGTTTTGCTAAAAATCGACATGGCGACATGGTGAGTAATGCGGGTTCCCATGTAGAGGCACAGGTATCATCCCATCTTGCCCATCCTTTCCAGTCCCTCTACCAGCCTTCCCATCGCCAAGCTGTCAAATATTGCCTACTCTAAATCAATCTCACTCATTCTCAAATATATAATTTATACTATTTCTCTTCAACTACAGGGGAAACTTGAACTTGTAACAGGAGGAAGTGCGTCATCGATGGTCCTTGAAGTCTATGATAAAGACAATAAGTGTGTGTGTCTTCTGGAGAATAATGACGCATTACTTGGATCATATAACGTGGACGATGGCATGCGTATACATGTAAGTTGTCGTTTGTAAGCCTACAAAATGTGTTAAGTCATTTCCAATAACCTGACCCTATCTAGAACAAACAGTGAGAGTTCTATATTTTTCTATCCACACGCTTTAAAAAAAAAACCTTAATGATTGAAACGATTCTACGCCGGCTTTTTCTCATGACCCCTTCACACAACAGCTTGTTGACGAAGGTGGTCATTACTTTGTTACCAAGATTAATGTGCATCGTCAAAGTCATATCATCATTTGATATTAAATTGTATAACGAGCTACGATCCTGCCGAGTGAAACTGATATCTTTGATCTACCTCAAACATCATATATGGTGATAACGCCCGAGAAAGTTTCCAAGATGAAAATGTAACTGCATAAATTCTGGTAAATTTGTTTTAAAAAGAAAGTGTGTCATATGACACGCACTTCTTTTAGCTAATGCTGCTTAAAGTCGATTATCAGCTTTGTGCATACTTTTTAGAAAAAAAAAAGGTGTAGGTGCGAGGATTGTTTTTTTTGTATTACTTTTTTCTTGAAGTGTTGGAGGGCCTTTTTAATTTGTTACATAAATTGATGGTTTGCAGGTGGAAATAAGGATTAATAAAAAGGCCATTCAAATTTCATTTCTATCCCAAGTCATAGCTGAAATATCACTCATTTTGCAACTTCTGAAATGTTATTAGATCCGGCCTTTTTAGCTATGTTTCTCTCAAAAGACGAAAAAAGAACCAATGCGGCCCTTTACAAACGATGCAGACGGTGTCCGCAAAGCTGATAATCGCAGTGGTAAAGCCGGCATAGAATCTTAATGGCCGGGGTAGGCCCTCTAGACACCGGCCATGATGGAGGGAAGTTAGAGCCTTTTGCTTAATGTCTTCATATTCAAACAATTTGCAGTCCATTTTATAATTAATTAAATGATAAAACAAATTAATCGATTGCTGCTATTTAGAATGAGGTTTCCTATCAAATGTCAATGTACATATGGCCTGCTTGAGGGAAACTTGTCCTGCGTAAGATCCTGAGACTAAGGCCACCTTGGCCTGCATCTGGAAGAAGTTTTCGGCAACACTGTAATCGATTTTGAGGGGGGGGGGCATAAAAACATTTAGGCCATCCGCGCAAGATTTCCCCTTCATTACCGATTTAAAGACTACTCTCTAAGTAGTTGAGCCTACCGTGACGTGTGACTACATAATTATTCACCAATTAGGTTATTATGAGAACGTTTTCTAAATACTTTAATGCACGTCTGACTATATATGGCCATTCTTCTCGTTAATAGGTCATTGACAAATCTGGCCAGGCAGGCCAATACGAAGACGTGTCAAAAGTTGAAAAGTTCGAGATTACAGCAGACGAATATGCCAAACGGACAGGTAAGTTAGCTAGAGAGCACTCCCAATGTCATGCATATTTATATTGGAGCAGTGGGATAAATCTTTGCCTGTCGAAGCTTTGCACATAGGCCGCACCTCCTACAAATCCTACAAGCCGCACAGGAGGTATGGAAATGGCTAATTTGGCAGGGTTGAGGGTATGACATCGTTATGAGTCATTATGTGTTTTGATGAGTTTGTTAATGTTTTATATTTTTCCTTAAATTGTCACAACTATCTTTCCTTAGGTCAGCTGTGTTTTAATTTTATGCGTTCAAATAGTATTCTGAATACCCATAACCGTTCTTCAGATTCTGTACGAGCCTTTAAAGAACGCATGAAGATGGGTCGATTTGCTGACGTTGATCCAGAGGAGCAAAAACGAATAGATGAAGAAAAGGCTCTAAAAGAGAAAGCAGAAGAAGAAAAGGCCAATTCTATTGCAGTTGGTAATAGGTGAGTTGACCGACTGTGTGTCATTATGAAGGAAAGAAGCAACTCAAGTATATGGATGAGCTTCTCTATAGATTTTTATTGACTCAGGGTAAACTGAGTTATACTAAACGCCTGAACCATGTTTTAAGACGTTTTTGTTACATGGGAGAAGTGCTGTCATTCAATGTCCATGGCCCACAGCCATTAGATAAGACCATGGAGAGACAGGCAAGATCGGGGTACAAATGTTTCCTTTGAAAAAAAAGTGAAATGTCTTTCCTTCTGCATGAAATGGAGCTGCAATCTTCAGGTACTGATTTCTCTCTTTTGCATAAACACTTCTTAAATTCTTAAATTGCTACCCTCTAAATGGAAGTCACATAGGGTTCAATGTTAAACCAAAGATAGAAATCACTTCATTTGCCACAATGCCCCGAATTTCTCTCTTTACATCCAGAAATGCCATCTTGTACACTGGAAATACCTTCAAACACACGATAAACAACCATCTAAGTCGTTTAAATTAAATTTAAATTAATGTCACCAGAACAGAGCAACACAAAAAAAAAATTTAGTTCCTCTAGCGACCGTCCCCCAAAGGGTGGCGCCACTGCGACTTCTCGTGCACCCCGAGAAGTGTGCTAGACAACACGAGAGTTGCCAGCAACAGCGTCAGGATAAAAGGAGCGTCCAGAGCAGTTCAAAACTGTACCAACCATATCGTCGCCATTTATCGTCCGATCGATTGGCTTTTTGATAGGGACAGAAGGCGGTACATGCCCGCAGCCTGCAACCGTCACCCACACCCACCTGCACACCCACACCCACCTGCTCTCCCACACCCACCTGCTCACCCACACCCACCTGCTGGCCTGAAATGGAATAACATACATGTATGACACATGACTTTAGGGTACTTTTTAACAAGGAATTCATTTCTGGTGCCAGAATGGACCAATGAATGATTGTAAGAGAGTACTATATCTAAGAACATGATAAGCTACAGATTCAGCTTACCCTGAGTCATCTGTGAGGCCACTCACACGCTCAATCTTTTGAATTCTCTGACTCTCTGCATACGTTATCAACCTATTAAAATCATATTTGAAGCCATTCATTTAATTAGCTTTTAATATAATAAAATAGACCTTGATACCTACCTTTAATATACAACGTAAAACCGATTCATGAATTTATGCAATGTATCTTTTTAACATTTCAGATGTGAGGTTTCAGTGCCGGGGCAACCAAAACGACGTGCTGAAGTTATGTTTGTTGGTAAGTAGAACTTCTATTCTTATGTAGTGTGCAAAATACATTTCTTATCAATGACCATTTTTCTGGATGTGATCAAGGAGCTACTTAACAGATCACCCACATTGCACTACTCTGGAGTCTGGGCCAGTCAAGATGGCGGTCCATACCCTGATATGCTAATACCCACATGATTGCAGGGTCTAGTTAAGTGGGTTTTTTTAAAGCTTTGAGAAATATTTCAGAAACTGAATAATAGCGGGTAATGACACCTCTCTTTTTGAAAACCGACCAGCAGCTCCGCTGCTGGCGATCGTGGCGCAGGAAAATTGGTGGCGTTCGTTTGACCTAGTACACTGCACTGTGGGAATGCCTTAGCATATCGCAAATAGGGTCGTAGTGGTGTGAAACACCATTCTCCTAGCATATGTTAAGTTTGTTGTTTTCTACAGTTGACCGCAGAGAGTGAGCTAACGAAATGCATCCTTGGGTAGGCCCCGATTTCCCTGATGTTGTTTAATTACCACTTTCAATTGCCTGATGGCTGGTAGGAGCCTCTAAAGGGTGGTCAGTAAACTCAAACACAGGTTATCTGCAATACCAACCAAGTAGATATGTAAGCAGGGAACTGCAGAAGTCAACGATATAGAATAGGAGGTTTGGTTGGTATAATTGGGTGTATTTCAAACGTAGATGTTATTTGCATCTGAGCAGGCATATTTGTTGACCAAGTTTGAAATGGAATTTCCCAACTTGACTTAAGTTCAGTCCACTGGGTATCACTCTCCAAGCAGATATTTGGTGCGGACTCAAATCCAAATTAACATCATGAATCTAAATATCTAAATATCTAATGTATTGACGTCCATGGCAACATACATTATCCACTGGTGCATAAATATAGCTACATCCATACAGAGAGACAACTGGCTACGACTGCAGGAGCACTGAATGGTCCATAATTAAGTTGGAAATGATGCCAATATTATGGAAACTTGTACACACCCTGCTGAATATCTGCCAATTTCAATCAAATAAAAGGAAAGGGATTCTCAGTGAGTTTACATTTTTTTCAAAGGCTAGATTGGGAATCAGTGAAAATCCAATTTATTCAGTGCAAATCCAGGCGAAATTCAGGTATTTTTTTACGATACTGACCCGTGTTCAAATTTAATTTTTCCATGGTCAGTAGCTAATTTTGGTTTGAAATGTTTTGAAAAAAGGATGTATCTTCTAGGTCAAGGGTGATTTTCAGAAGTTGTAAATGTCCTGGTGGCTTTTATCACGTTTTCTGCTATATTAAAGTATATACCGGTAGTAGAAGCATTTCCTTCACTGAGACCTAAAGGCCCCTGCACGCTAGGTGCAGCCATGCAGTGCTGCTACCTGGTGTGTACAACACACACCGGTCAGGTAGCATGTTGGTGCCTGTGTCCATCCATCATCCAGTGGTAGTGGTATGTTTCATGTTTACCTGTCTTGGAGAGGTGAGCATGGTCACAGAGTACAAGAAAAAAAGATAGGAACGGTTGTGCTAGTCTAATGGCGAAGGTCTGATGTCAGGGGCATAATGTTATGTTGAATTGGAAAGTATACACTTGGGATTTGGTTCAGGGTAGTTGGGAGCTTATGGACCATGGGGTGGTGGACATGTGGTCGAAGACACCCCGGGTCGCACATAATGTTAGTTATAACCAATCTACAAACATGTCACTCACCCATGTCACCCAATCTACAACAATGCCACTCATCTACGGTCACCCACCCTTGTTACCAATGTAAAACTATGTCACCCACATACTGAATTGGTTCTAATGACACGAGCTTAATGGGGGTCTTGAGGGAGACAAGCACTGATAAGAGCTGATAAGACTGGTACAACACTTTGGTATAGCCCTATAAACCCGTATCTGAGGTCTGGAAATTGCTGTTTTAGTACTGTACTTTACTCGTACACCCTCGTATTACCCACACATTTTTGACACACATTGCAAATATGATCCCCACTATGACTGTTGACCCATCCTGGATCTACCAAGTCTTCAATAAAGTTTAGCGTCAGTGCATACATCAACAATTATTTTGTTCACGACTTCTCTCCATTAGTTTGCAATGATGGTGTATTCAATAACCATTGTTCGAGAACTAAATGACTATTTGTATTTCAAACCACTTAGTAATATTGAGCAATTTGGAAATGGCATCTTTACGTCACAATTACAAATTGGAATGATCCATGACCAGCACAAGCAAAGCAAACAACCGATGAATATAAAAAGTAGCATCAGGTTTCCTGGTTTTCCCAATGGAAACACAGGTAATTGTTTAAAATGCTGCTTGAGGTCACATTAAAACGGACATGGTGATGGTCCTCTCATGACTGTGCCTCTCAATTACACTGGCGGCCCACAGGGAACGCCGCGGCAACCTGTGTATTACTCGGCTGGGATCAACCATTAACTCCCATGTGTCGTTTTACGGACATACCCATGATACGCCGTCAACATGCCACAACAAGGCTAGATAAATTATACTTACATTATATAATTGAGGCCGCTTAATGTTAATTACCAGCTATGCATACATTTTTTGGTTAAACTACTGCGAGAGAGAGAGAAGTTTTAAAAACAGGTCAGATAATCCATAATTAAACCCCATAGAATACACGTTATTTCTGTGAAAATACATCCGTACTATAAACCGATATGAAATGGATTGTTTCATTAGCACTTGGAACTTACAAAGTTGAGTCCTTACTATTAAACTATTTTACCATTTAAATTGGACTAGATTATTGCCCCTTGTTATGTTCTGGTTCCACTTGCTATGGCCTTATAATAGTGGATTCAGCAAACAGACATGGACTCCATGGAGTAGGGCTGGGTGTGTAAAGGTCAGCCCTTGTGACAGGACAGGGGGGAAGAACAGACGATAAGCTGAAGCTGGACACCCGTGTACAGTAGCCTTAAAGCACACAGCAGTAGGGCCACTATTATTACTATTAAGAGTAGATAACACACGTAGTTTTAACATGATGACACATCAGGCGCTCATCCTAGTTCATCACCAGGAGCCGCTACTGGGCTGTAATAGGCCGGCAATAATTAGCTTGCTCAGGATCCCTGAAGGGACAGATTGTACTGTTTTACTCCTGACTGATCAATAGCTTTGCTGCTGTTCCACTCTGAACTTTAATGTGTCTTCCACTGCCGATCATTGGTAGGATCCTTAATAGATCTGTAGCTAATATTTGACAATAATATATGTATGTCCAAAACACGTCCAACTAGTGATACAGTGGAGTATACATGTAGGCGCCCTTATGAAGCATAGTAATACGCGTTTGTCCCCGCCGAAATCGCAGCACCCCCTCCCCCCCCCCCTCAAGAGGGGTTGATCTGTTTCCCCCCCCCCCCCCCTCAAAGCCTGGCAAGGGATCGAAATTTCTTACCCCCCCCCCCTATGTTATAAAATGAGCACTCCCATATAAGTTAGAAGACTGTAAATATCCTTTACTTCTTGTTGGATATTTACAAGTCACGGCTCAGCCTCAAACCTTCATATTTCGCTAGCAGTTATACAGTGGCCCAGTTTTCCTATTTTATGTTTGATAGGAGTCGTTCAAAATCCTTTATCAATGAAAGGCTCTTTCCACATTGCCCCCTGGTGGCTTTAGAGTGACATGTTTGACATGAGTGACATTTTATTCTATTCGATAGCAATGCACTTGACTGGTCTCTAACAACTGCAGACCGTCCCCTGAACTTTTCACTGCTCCAATTTCCATTGCGAATGGTAGCAAAAAGTTTGCAGTGAAAATCCTAACCAAATATCAGTTGTACGAATGATTGGGTTTGGATAAAATCCCAGTGAAAAGAAGAAATATTTGAAGGAAGTCCTCCCGGAGTTGCACAGCAAGTGTTCAATCAGGGACTGCACTTCTTATTGAGTAGCTCTTTGAAGGGCATGGGAAAAGCAGACAGATAAGCCTGGTGATAACACTTTGAAGTGTTTGATGTTTTGCCCCATTTTGATTTTCATAGTTTTACTTCTTCGCCTCATTCAATCACTTCCTAATTCTCCATTCGACGATTCCTCTGGTCTGAACCGTTTGAAGATGTGTTTATAAGATGCAAATATGGCTGCCAGCTTGCATTTTGAAGATCTGGGACGTTCGGCCATTTTATTCTTTGGATCCGCCGCAAAAATTTTGGCATTTGTTAACCTCTTCCCGCTGGGATCTTTTAAATAATCTTACAAAAACGATAAGTCACAACAATACGACTTTAATGGTCTCGTTGGGTCCCATATAAAGGTTTCTGACCATCTTGATGAAGTCATAGGGAGAGATGGGGAAATTCTAAAAGGTCTGAATTTTGACTGTTTTCACACGATTTTGCCGATCATCGGACCCTGCGTACAGGGGGTCGCGGGGTTTTGACAAAAATATACATGGATTATAATTTCCCGAGTTTTGGGTCGCAAATGCATAGTTTGAGCCTGTCCCTGAAACCGTACAAAAAATAGCGATTTAACACCCGCACCCCTACTTTAAGTACGGCAATATAGATCTATTTTCCGGAGAAATTTATAATGGGGCACCATTTGCAACAGGAAATGGAATGAAAAGGTGCCTCCATCTCCTCTTAGCAGGACATGCGTGGACATGGTTATTAGCTATGGTCGACAACCTTTTTTCATAACGTCAAAAGAGATTCAAATGACTCATGTCGACCAAAAGCTTCTGGTAGTGGGGGGCCGAAATTGCAAATGTCCCCAAAAGGTCAAAAATAAATGTTTTTATAAAAATCCAACTGCATAATATGAAAGGCCTATACTTGATGTACATGTCTATTGATTTTTATGTTGTTATTTGTTTAAATAAAAATTTTAGAAAGAAATTAAAATTTTGTTAAATTTTTTCATTTTACCCCAATAAAAGAGATCACAAACTCATCATTTTCATAATTTAGGAATTACAATTTCACCTAATTTTTTTGTGGAATGTAAAGTAAAGTAGTGTTGCCTGATCATGCCGAAGGAATCATAGTAAATCAATAATTGACCTACTCTGCAGATCAATACAAACTCAAAAGTCTTATTTTTAAGTTTTCATAGCCATGAGCCCATGACGTGACAGCTGATTTACCATCAAAACTCGCCGATTTACCATCAAAACTCGCCGACTTACCATCAAAACTCGCCGATTTACCATCAATACTCGCCGATCTAACATTAAAATAACTGACAAAGACAGTTTAATGACATATTAATTAAAATCGCCAATAATTGTCCATGTCAACGGTCCCGTTTGAAAACAAACCCTAATATATTGTTAACTGCATTCTGATTGGACGAGAGAGGCGATGACGTCATCAGACCCGTTTTCTCAACCAATCAGAAGCCTTCTTACAGCTGGTTTGGATGGCTGAGTTTTGTTGTTAAATCCCCGAGAATCGGAGGTATCAACATCACCATGACAACAGCCTCGATCTGAATTCAAAATGGCGACTTCCGGTTTTGAAATCTCGCTCACGGCCGTATCACAAAATCCGCTATAACTCATTTTCTATTGCTTTGATTAAAATTCCGATGACGGCATCGTGTCCGCGCAAAAATTCTGCTCTAGAAAAAATACTTTAGAAGGAATTTTGGAGATAAAAAAATTTTACCCGAAAAAAAAATCAGCAATTCAACTTTCTTGGTTGTTGTTTTGGCGAGTTTTGTTGTTAAATCGCCGAGAATCAGAGTTATCAACATCACTATGACAACAGCCTCGATCTGAAGTCAAAATGGCAACTTCCGGTTCTGAAATCTCGCTCACGGCCGTATCACAAAATCCGCTATAACTCATTTTCTATTGTTTTGATTGAAATTCCGATGACGGCATCGTGTCCGCGCAAAAATTCTGCTCTGGAAAAGTTACTTTAGAAGGAATTTTGGAAAGAAAAAAAAATTTACCCCAAAAAAAAATCAGCAATTCAACTTTCTTTGTTGTTGTTGTGGCGAGTTTTTTTTTTTGTTTTTTTTTACCAGAGAATGACAATAACAATGAGTGACAACCATGCCCCACAAGCTGTATACCGTAGGCCTAGGTCCCCTCGGCCCTGATCCCCCTCTAATTTGAATGGAAGAAATTATTTTTCAATTCTGATAGCAGAATCACGTTCTCCAGAAAAAGCTACCCCAAATTCATATATTACAAGCCAAATATAATCGAATTCCAGGTGGTGGCTGTAGGTGAGCAGGTGGCTGTGGGAAAGCAGGTGGCTGGGGGTGAGCCGGTGGCTGTCGGCTTCAGCGCCAGGCAGCGCGTAACCACTGTTTTACGACTCGGCCGAAAAGCGAGTCAATCCGAGCGTCAGCAGCGACACCATCGCCGTTTCCGGTTTGCCGCGTCGGTCGGCTGCGGGGCAGCATATGCTACGTGGGCGCTGATCACCTCCCCCCACCCCCGGTCCAGGCTCAGTTTTCGCGTTCTCTGTTTTGTTGGTCGGCTGCGGGGCAGCATATGCTACGTGGGCGCTGATCACCTCCCCCCCCCCCCCCCAGTCCAGGCTCAGTTTTCACGTTCTTCGTTTTCGCGTTCTCCCTTTTCCCTTTAACCCGTTCTCCCTTTATCCCGTTCTCCCTTTATCCCGTTCTCCGTTTCTCCCGTTCTCCGTTTCTCCCGTTCTCCGTCTCTCCCGTTCTCCTTCTCTCCCGTTCTCCTTCTTTCCCGTTCTCCCTTTCTCCCTTTCTCTGTTTATCCTTTTCTCCGTTTAACCGTTTATCCCGTTCTCCGTTTATCCCTTTCTCCGTTTATCCCGTTCTCCGTTTATCCCGTTCTCCGTTTATCCCGTTCTCCGTTTATCCCGTTCTCCGTTTATCCCGTTCTCCGTCTCTCCCGTTCACCCTTTCTCCGTTTACCCCGTTCTCCGTTTACCCCGTTCTCCGTTCATCCCGTTCTCCCTTTATCCTGTTCTCCCTTTTTCCCGTTCTCCCTTTATCCTCTGTTTTCGCGTTCTTCGTTTTCGCGTTCTTCGTTTTCGCGTTCTTCGTTTTCGCGTTCTTCGTTTTCGCGTTCTTCGTTTTCGCGTTCTTCGTTTTCGCGTTCTTCGTTTTCGCGTTCTTCGTTTTCGCGTTCTTCGTTTTCGCGTTCTCCCTTTTCCCTTTAACCCGTTCTCCCTTTATCCCGTTCTCCCTTTATCCCGTTCTCCGTTTCTCCCGTTCTCCGTTTCTCCCGTTCTCCGTCTCTCCCGTTCTCCGTCTCTCCCGTTCTCCGTCTCTCCCATTCTCCGTCTTTCCCGTTCTCCCTTTCTCCCTTTCTCTGTTTATCCTTTTCTCCGTTTAACCGTTTATCCCGTTCTCCGTTTATCCCTTTCTCCGTTTATCCCGTTCTCCGTTTATCCCGTTCTCCGTTTATCCCGTTCTCCGTCTCTCCCGTTCTCCGTCTCTCCCGTTCTCCGTCTCTCCCATTCTCCGTCTTTCCCGTTCTCCCTTTCTCCCTTTCTCTGTTTATCCTTTTCTCCGTTTAACCGTTTATCCCGTTCTCCGTTTATCCCTTTCTCCGTTTATCCCGTTCTCCATTTATCCCGTTCTCCGTTTATCCTGTTCTCCGTTTATCCCGTTCTCCGTTTATCCCGTTCTCCGTCTCTCCCGTTCTCCGTCTCTCCCGTTCACCCTTTCTCCATTTACCCCGTTCTCCGTTCACCCCGTTCTCCGTTTATCCCGTTCTCCCTTTATCCTGTTCTCCCTTTATCCCGTTCTCCCTTTATCCTCTGTTTTCGCATTCTTCGTTTTCACGTTCTTCGTTTTCGCGTTCTTCGTTTTCGCGTTCTTCGTTTTCGCGTTCTTCGTTTTCGCGTTCTTCGTTTATGCGTTCTCCCTTTTCCCTTTAACCCGTTCTCCCTTTATCCCGTTCTCCCTTTATCCCGTTCCCCGTTTCTCCCGTTCTCCGTTTCTCCCGTTCTCCGTCTCTCCCGTTCTCCGTCTCTCCCTTTCTCCGTCTTTCCCGTTCTCCCGTTCTCCCTTTCTCTGTTTATCCTTTTCTCCGTTTAACCGTTTATCCCGTTCTCCGTTTATCCCTTTCTCCGTTTATCCCTTTCTCCGTTTATCCCGTTCTCCGTTTATCCCGTTCTCCGTTTATCCCGTTCTCCGTTTATCCCGTTCTCCGTTTATCCCGTTCTCCGTCTATCCCGTTCTCCGTCTATCCCGTTCTCCGTCTATCCCGTTCTCCGTCTATCCTGTTCACCCTTTCTCCGTTTACCCCGTTCTCCCTTTATCCCGTTCTCCCTTTATCCCGTTCTCCCTTTATCCCGTTCTCCCTTTATCCTGTTCTCCCTTTATCCCGTTCTCCCTTTATCCTCTGTTTTCGCATTCTTCGTTTTCACGTTCTTCGTTTTCGCGTTCTTCGTTTTCGCGTTCTTCGTTTTCGCGTTCTTCGTTTTCGCGTTCTTCGTTTTCGCGTTCTTCGTTTATGTGTTCTCCCTTTTCCCTTTAACCCGTTCTCCCTTTATCCCGTTCTCCCTTTATCCCGTTCTCCGTTTCTCCCGTTCTCCGTTTCTCCCGTTCTCCGTCTCTCCCGTTCTCCTTCTCTCCCGTTCTCCTTCTTTCCCGTTCTCCCTTTCTCCCTTTCTCTGTTTATCCTTTTCTCCGTTTAACCGTTTATCCCGTTCTCCGTTTATCCCTTTCTCCGTTTATCCCGTTCTCCGTTTATCCCGTTCTCCGTTTATCCCGTTCTCCGTTTATCCCGTTCTCCGTTTGTCCCGTTCTCCTTTTATCCCGTTCTCCGTCTCTCCCGTTCACCCTTTCTCCGTTTACCCCGTTCTCCGTTTACCCCGTTCTCCGTTCATCCCGTTCTCCCTTTATCCTGTTCTCCCTTTTTCCCGTTCTCCCTTTATCCTCTGTTTTCGCGTTCTTCGTTTTCGCGTTCTTCGTTTTCGCGTTCTTCGTTTTCGCGTTCTTCGTTTTCGCGTTCTTCGTTTTCGCGTTCTTCGTTTTCGCGTTCTTCGTTTTCGCGTTCTTCGTTTTCGCGTTCTTCGTTTTCGCGTTCTCCCTTTTCCCTTTAACCCGTTCTCCCTTTATCCCGTTCTCCCTTTATCCCGTTCTCCATTTCTCCCGTTCTCCGTTTCTCCCGTTCTCCGTCTCTCCCGTTCTCCGTCTCTCCCGTTCTCTGTCTCTCCCATTCTCCGTCTTTCCCGTTCTCCCTTTCTCCCTTTCTCTGTTTATCCTTTTCTCCGTTTAACCGTTTATCCCGTTCTCCGTTTATCCCTTTCTCCGTTTATCCCGTTCTCCGTTTATCCCGTTCTCCGTTTATCCCGTTCTCCGTTTATCCCGTTCTCCGTTTATCCCGTTCTCCGTTTATCCCGTTCTCCGTCTCTCCCGTTCTCCGTTTATCCCGTTCTCCGTTTATCCCGTTCTCCGTCTCTCCCGTTCTCCGTCTCTCCCGTTCTCCGTCTCTCCCATTCTCCGTCTTTCCCGTTCTCCCTTTCTCTGTTTATCCTTTTCTCCGTTTAACCGTTTATCCCGTTCTCCGTTTATCCCTTTCTCCGTTTATCCCGTTCTCCGTTTATCCCGTTCTCCGTTTATCCTGTTCTCCGTTTATCCCGTTCTCCGTTTATCCCGTTCTCCGTCTCTCCCGTTCTCCGTCTCTCCCGTTCACCCTTTCTCCATTTACCCCGTTCTCCGTTCACCCCGTTCTCCGTTTATCCCGTTCTCCGTTTATCCTGTTCTCCCTTTATCCCGTTCTCCCTTTATCCTCTGTTTTCGCATTCTTCATTTTCACGTTCTTTGTTTTCGCGTTCTTCGTTTTCGCGTTCTTCGTTTTCGCGTTCTTCGTTTTCGCGTTCTTCGTTTTCGCGTTCTTCGTTTATGCGTTCTCCCTTTTCCCTTTAACCCGTTCTCCCTTTATCCCGTTCTCCCTTTATCCCGTTCCCCGTTTCTCCCGTTCTCCGTTTCTCCCGTTGTCCGTCTCTCCCGTTCTCCGTCTCTCCCTTTCTCCGTCTTTCCCGTTCTCCCTTTCTCCCTTTCTCTGTTTATCCTTTTCTCCGTTTAACCTTTTATCCCGTTCTCCGTTTATCCCTTTCTCCGTTTATCCCTTTCTCCGTTTATCCCGTTCTCCGTTTATCCCGTTCTCCGTTTATCCCGTTCTCCGTTTATCCCGTTCTCCGTTTATCCCGTTCTCCGTCTATCCCGTTCTCCGTCTATCCCGTTCTCCGTCTATCCCGTTCTCCGTCTATCCTGTTCACCCTTTCTCCGTTTACCCCGTTCTCCCTTTATCCCGTTCTCCCTTTATCCCGTTCTCCCTTTATCCCGTTCTCCGTTTATCCCGTTCTCCGTTTATCCCGTTCTCCGTCTCTCCCGTTCTCCGTCTCTCCCGTTCACCCTTTCTCCATTTACCCCGTTCTCCGTTTACCCCGTTCTCCGTTTATCCCGTTCTCCCTTTATCCTGTTCTCCCTTTATCCCGTTCTCCCTTTATCCTCTGTTTTCGCATTCTTCGTTTTCACGTTCTTCGTTTTCGCGTTCTTCGTTTTCGCGTTCTTCGTTTTCGCGTTCTTCGTTTTCGCGTTCTTCGTTTTCGCGTTCTTCGTTTATGTGTTCTCCCTTTTCCCTTTAACCCGTTCTCCCTTTATCCCGTTCTCCCTTTATCCCGTTCTCCGTTTCTCCCGTTCTCCGTTTCTCCCGTTCTCCGTCTCTCCCGTTCTCCTTCTCTCCCGTTCTCCTTCTTTCCCGTTCTCCCTTTCTCCCTTTCTCTGTTTATCCTTTTCTCCGTTTAACCGTTTATCCCGTTCTCCGTTTATCCCTTTCTCCGTTTATCCCGTTCTCCGTTTATCCCGTTCTCCGTTTATCCCGTTCTCCGTTTATCCCGTTCTCCTTTTATCCCGTTCTCCGTCTCTCCCGTTCACCCTTTCTCCGTTTACCCCGTTCTCCGTTTACCCCGTTCTCCGTTCATCCCGTTCTCCCTTTATCCTGTTCTCCCTTTTTCCCGTTCTCCCTTTATCCTCTGTTTTCGCGTTCTTCGTTTTCGCGTTCTTCGTTTTCGCGTTCTTCGTTTTCGCGTTCTTCGTTTTCGCGTTCTTCGTTTTCGCGTTCTTCGTTTTCGCGTTCTTCGTTTTCGCGTTCTTCGTTTTCGCGTTCTTCGTTTTTCGCGTTCTCCCTTTTCCCTTTAACCCGTTCTCCCTTTATCCCGTTCTCCCTTTATCCCGTTCTCCATTTCTCCCGTTCTCCGTTTCTCCCGTTCTCCGTCTCTCCCGTTCTCCGTCTCTCCCGTTCTCCGTCTCTCCCATTCTCCGTCTTTCCCGTTCTCCCTTTCTCCCTTTCTCTGTTTATCCTTTTCTCCGTTTAACCGTTTATCCCGTTCTCCGTTTATCCCTTTCTCCGTTTATCCCGTTCTCCGTTTATCCCGTTCTCCGTTTATCCCGTTCTCCGTTTATCCCGTTCTCCGTTTATCCCGTTCTCCGTCTCTCCCGTTCTCCGTCTCTCCCGTTCTCCGTCTCTCCCATTCTCCGTCTTTCCCGTTCTCCCTTTCTCTGTTTATCCTTTTCTCCGTTTAACCGTTTATCCCGTTCTCCGTTTATCCCTTTCTCCGTTTATCCCGTTCTCCGTTTATCCCGTTCTCCGTTTATCCTGTTCTCCGTTTATCCCGTTCTCCGTTTATCCCGTTCTCCGTCTCTCCCGTTCTCCGTCTCTCCCGTTCACCCTTTCTCCATTTACCCCGTTCTCCGTTCACCCCGTTCTCCGTTTATCCCGTTCTCCGTTTATCCTGTTCTCCCTTTATCCCGTTCTCCCTTTATCCTCTGTTTTCGCATTCTTCATTTTCACGTTCTTTGTTTTCGCGTTCTTCGTTTTCGCGTTCTTCGTTTTCGCGTTCTTCGTTTTCGCGTTCTTCGTTTTCGCGTTCTTCGTTTTCGCGTTCTTCGTTTATGCGTTCTCCCTTTTCCCTTTAACCCGTTCTCCCTTTATCCCGTTCTCCCTTTATCCCGTTCCCCGTTTCTCCCGTTCTCCGTTTCTCCCGTTGTCCGTATCTCCCGTTCTCCGTCTCTCCCTTTCTCCGTCTTTCCCGTTCTCCCTTTCTCCCTTTCTCTGTTTATCCTTTTCTCCGTTTAACCGTTTATCCCTTTCTCCGTTTATCCCTTTCTCCGTTTATCCCTTTCTCCGTTTATCCCGTTCTCCGTTTATCCCGTTCTCCGTTTATCCCGTTCTCCGTTTATCCCGTTCTCCGTCTATCCCGTTCTCCGTCTATCCCGTTCTCCGTCTATCCCGTTCTCCGTCTATCCTGTTCACCCTTTCTCCATTTACCCCGTTCTCCGTTTACCCCGTTCTCCCTTTATCCCGTTCTCCCTTTATCCCGTTCTCCCTTTATCCCGTTCTCCGTTTATCCCGTTCTCCGTTTATCCCGTTCTCCGTTTATCCCGTTCTCCGTCTCTCCCGTTCTCCGTCTCTCCCGTTCACCCTTTCTCCATTTACCCCGTTCTCCGTTTACCCCGTTCTCCGTTTATCCCGTTCTCCCTTTATCCTGTTCTCCCTTTATCCCGTTCTCCCTTTATCCTCTGTTTTCGCATTCTTCGTTTTCACGTTCTTCGTTTTCGCGTTCTTCGTTTTCGTGTTCTTCGTTTTCGCGTTCTTCGTTTTCGCGTTCTTCGTTTTCGCGTTCTTCGTTTATGCGTTCTCCCTTTTCCCTTTAACCCGTTCTCCCTTTATCCCGTTCTCCCTTTATCCCGTTCCCCGTTTCTCCCGTTCTCCGTTTCTCCCGTTCTCCGTCTCTCCCGTTCTCCGTCTCTCCCTTTCTCCGTCTTTCCCGTTCTCCCTTTCTCCCTTTCTCTGTGTATCCTTTTCTCCGTTTAACCGTTTATCCCGTTCTCCGTTTATCCCTTTCTCCGTTTATCCCTTTCTCCGTTTATCCCGTTCTCCGTTTATCCCGTTCTCCGTTTATCCCGTTCTCCGTTTATCCCGTTCTCCGTTTATCCCGTTCTCCGTCTATCCCGTTCTCCGTCCCTCCCGTTCTCCGTCTATCCCGTTCTCCGTCTATCCCGTTCACCCTTTCTCCATTTACCCCGTTCTCCGTTTACCCCGTTCTCCCTTTATCCCGTTCTCCCTTTATCCCGTTCTCCCTTTATCCCGTTCTCCCTTTATCCCGTTCTCCCTTTATTCCGTTCTCCCTTTATCCCATTCTCCGTTTATCCCGTTCTCCGTTTATCCCGTTCTCCCTTTATCCCGTTCTCCATTTATCCCGTTCTCCGTTTATCCCGTTCTCCCTTTATCCCGTTCTCCATTTATCCTTTTCTCCGTTTATCGCGTTCTCCGTTTATCCCGTTCTCCGTCTCTCCTGTACACCCTTTCTCCATTTACCCCGTTCTCAGTTTACCCCGTTCTCCGTTTATCCCGTTCTCCCTTTATCCCGTTCTCCCTTTATCCCGTTCTCCGTTTATCCTGTTCTCCCTTTATCCCGTTCTCCCTTTATCCCATTCTCCGTTTCTTCCCTTTCTCCGTTTCTACCGTTCTCCGTTTATCCCGTTCTCAGTCTCTCCCGTTCACCCTTTCTCCATTTACCCCGTTCTCCGTTTACCCCGTTCCCCGTTTATCCCGTTGTCCCTTTATCCCGTCCTCCCTTTATCCCGTTCTCCCTTCATTCCGTTCTCCGCTCATCCCCTTATAAAAGAAAAAAAAGAATCATGACTGTCGACCATAGCTCCCCTGTGTTTCCCAACTCAGATCTATGTCTCATCGTCCCTTTTTCCTTTGAAAATCTCTACGTCCTTGTTGAAGTGCAAAGCGTATTGAGGCCCGACATCAGCTCTAGTGAAATATACCTAGTGTGGACAACAACAGGGATGGGCAGGCATGGCGTAGGGATGTTTGTACCACGGCTCCCGTGTACAAAGGGCCCGAGAAAGGGCTAAAGTAATTTCCCTTGTTTGCTTTCGATTCTCTCAGCTCTAAGTGCCTGTAACTCATTAATGTATTATTTCATCAAGGGGACGATCTTCTGATCCGCAGCCAGGGACCCAGTTCCACCTGGTGGTTGCCGATCACATTCATTAGGGAGTCGTCAGGGTGCAGGGGGCTCCCCACATCAGACGGGTTTTCCCTGTCGACCCCTATTTTAGCTTATTTTGTATTAATTTTTACCTTTCATCTGAAAATGGGTCTTTTTGGCCCGGCCCAGAAGAGGGGTCCACATTTTCTGGCCACCACCCCTTTAGTAGTACAGGATGCTGTGTATAGAGGGTGACCCACTGCTGCTTGGTCTGTCCTTTTATCAGCACCATGCACATTTGGCGTGTGACAATTCTCGCAGAAGCCAGCCAGATTTGTCCTTTTGTGAAGCTGTCCGCACATCTCTGACTTAGAACCAAATGTGCAGCAAACCCCAGCTGTGGGTGACCGGCTGGTGTGTGCTGGTGCCGTGAGAACCCGGGTGTCTGCCGGGGTGCCCCCCCCCCCCCCCGCTGTAGGCACTCACCGAGGGAGGCCCAGGGGTGCCTCCCCCCCATATGGGGGTGCTCCACATGCAACACGAGGCAAGAAATCACAACGCAAAGAAGATCCCTTGTCAGTCTGTCAGTATGGGTCGGGAAGAAAGGAGAATTTCGCTCTTTTTTTAGGGCCTTGTTTTCATCGCCAAGGTTTTTGTTATAAATATTTTTCACCAAGTCTAGGAGAAGGTCATCCATCGCCACAATTGGCTCAGTTCTCACGGTGTTCTTAGCCCTTTAAGGATGGTATGTCCCTAAAAGACATCACTTGTTGTCATTATGCACCAAACCATAGTGCATCATGCCAACCCTTCGGGGATGGATCAACCCCGTAGGCTCGGTATGATGCATTAATGCATCACCGGGGAGTTACTCGCCAGCACTGCATTCATGCATCTTGACGACCATGGGGATGAATGCATCATGCGGCCCTTAATGGGTTAACAATTAATGGATTGTGAACGATTTTGATTTGCGCGGAAGAGGCATGGCCAACCTGACGGAATTACTGTTTATTGCTCCTATAGCATTACCATATTGCAAGAGAATCCGATGAAATGTGGTATCAATGGATTGATCTGTGTAACGTGTAGGTACTGTTCATATATCAGCGTGTATTTCATGTACAATGTATTTATATATGCCACCCACAAACTGCCATGTGTGTATACTACTACCACCACAGTTCCTCGACGAAAACAATTATAACCAATCAGAACCCTGATTGTGACTGAGGTACACTAGTATACTACCAAGTAGTTGAGTTAAAATAGTGTTGTAGTGTACACGCATCACACAAAAAGCTGCAGTATATTGGCGTGTACTTAGTTATGAGTGAATAGAAGTGAGAAACATGAGCGTACAGTGCACGTACATGTGAGGTGAATGTCCTCTTAATGTGTCGTTATTGCTGGCTATATAACTCATATAAAGCTTGCTGCCTGAAAGCAGCCAGTATCAGGCAATATTTAAGTCCATAGCGGACCACTCTGGTAGGCAATTTGCAGCCCTGCAGCAAGGGACACAATAGCAATCTGCGTCAGAGCTGAATAAAATATACCACCGTAAGTGGTGCACGAAAAAGGCAGTAGGACAAACAGGGGGAAGGAGGAGACACAGGGCGGGGGGGGGGGGGGCTTAGAAGCAGATAACAGCCCAGCCAGGTGGACAAGGAATAGAAGAGGCCACTGGGTGAATTCTCCTACAGGGAAACCATATGCACTTCAGTCTTTGTTTCCATGGTGGGAAAAGTTGCGTTTATTACCGTCTGGGTAGGTGTTGTGTAGATGAATGGGCCACCTAGCCCTCACCAATGGGACCTAATGCTGCCCCATGGCCGCCAATGGAGCTCACCTTAACCCCGGCCTTTGAACCCACCCAGGGACACATCCCACACGACCTCAGCACCATACGTGGCCTGAGGGGACCCCCAAATCACAGCAGACCACGGGATGACCTTTGAGACTTCTGAAATATCTAAATCATGCCAAAGGATGAGAGTAGATGTCTGAGGTCGAGGCGGTGTGATGACGAAGAATAAGTGATGTGGGTTCACAGCTCTGGGGCTGATGGAAAGAAACAATGAATGGATGTAGCTGTGCGGGTCTTGTGATGGGGCTCTAACACTTCAGTGCATGTTTGGTGGATTTGGTGCAATCTGAGTGAGGGTGCTGTCATCCTGGGTCAGGGGTCTTCGTCAAACTTCTAGCTAGTCGCAGGGATAATGGAGGTTAGGCCTAAAAGATATAATTGTGTTCAGGTAACACAGGAAAGAGAAAGTAGGGTCGGTAGGTCTACTAAAAATATATTTTAGTAGTAATGTTTAATTTCTCGTGAGTTGTTATGGTTTGATGAGAAACACATATATAAACCTTTCTTCTGGAAGCAAAAAAAGATCACAGAAAGACGTAAATCTGAAGAAAATTAGATTGGTGTGATGGACAAAAGGACCCATCTTAAATAAGACATCTTGTCAGGAATAATACTAACATGCTCAATGAAGAATTGTGAGAATATGCGATAATGTCATGAAGGAATTTAAGCATGACGGTGCAACATAGTACATCATGCAGATAAGGCCATTCATCAAATTGTGTGCAAAAAGCGGAAAAGTTTAATGTGTGGTTTGTATTCCCAATATTGGAAGCTCCATTGGACAAGCATAGCCTATTTTCATGTTTGGCGGGGAAAATTATGCAAATTAGGGTCTACAATTCTAGATCATGGGTTATGAAGGTCATGTGACCAAACAGACCAACAAGGAGGCAGATAGGATAATAATAAAAAATAGCAAGGTGCCTGGAAGGTTGGTTCATTCTACCATTGTAAATCACACGTTCAATCTTTTTGACAGAAATGGGGCCAGCATTTAAGGTTTAAAGATTCTTCAAATGTTGGGAAAACACGAATGGTGTCCGCAGATGCCTTTAGATGAATTTAAAAATAAATAAGGTTCAGAATATGTAACAAAGCTTTCAGCATGTAATGATGTTAAACTTCACTATTATGTTATATATTATGTGCTGATGCCAACGGCACTCCGCTTAGTGACGAGTGGCAAAAATGATGTACCAAAAAGCAGGTAAAGACAACTGTGACATGGGGGGAAGAATATAAAAATACCCAAGGGCCCATGAGAGAACAAAATGAATTATATTTAAGGGTCGGCACGTCCTTCTAAAAGATGCATCGCCCTCTCGTTCAATCGTAGCCCTCGGGGCCTGTGGTTGGTGTGGGTTGGCAAACCAGACACTTATAGCCTTAGATTAGTAACGTAATCTAATGTCTTTACATATACGATGTAACGGCATCAATCTGTGTTTCAAAAACTTTTCTTACCTATGACAACACGTCAGTTGCAGGAACTCCTTCAAAAATACAACAAATACCTGTTTGTTTGTTAGATAGGTCCTATTGGGTGCTGCACAGGCTTTAACAAGACCTCAGTTTGGAGAGTTAGTTGGCTATAGGGTACCATGGGAAGGTGTGCAACTAAAAGTCCAACCTCATCATTGCATGACTCTACAAAGAGGTAGTGTACACAACATACCCTAGATGGCACCACCTCTCTGTAGACTCTATTGGGACATGCCAAGATGAGTTTGGACTTTTAGTTGCACATATTACCATGGTACCCTATAGCCTATTCAAACTGAGGTCTTGTTAAAACCTGTGGGGTGCTGTGTTACGAAACTGGGCCGTCTATACAGGGAAATACTATGTCATCACTGCTGTCGTGAGCATTGCTGTTGACTAAAGTACCAGACAGAAGGTCAGCATCTCACTGACTTAATTATGCACTCCGATTTATGTTGTTGTTATGTACATACATTTATCATTCCCAGAACCATCTCTGTCCAGAAACATGTTGTTACAGCAACCAGATACACCTAAACTTGCTTATGGCTAATTATAATGAGGAACCCATCTTATTTTTCAGGGAAGACAGAATTCCAGACCGGTTACTGGGTAGGAGTACGTTACGACGAACCGCTCGGCAAAAACGATGGAAGGTAAGACGAGTTGTTCTTATTACACATGTAGCAGATGCTCTCCATCTCCCCTGCTATAGAGTTCCCCTGAACCATTCAAAACGATTCTCATACAGGAAACTTGAAGCCCACTTAGTTGGGAAGATGTAACTGTTTAGGATTGTGAAAAAGGAACTATTTGGGTAAAGCTATAAAACCTTGTAAGTCACCGTACAATATCCCATGGCTTTTCCGGAGAAGTAGTGTTGGGGAGGGGGGGGGGCAAGTCTCTGTCATCACTCTTCAATCTTTAAACGGTACCAGGAATGGTTCTGAATCTGATAGTAGCGCGGGATCTCTAATGACTGCGTCCTTCCCAGAACTGTTTTGTCCGACCATATCCCTGGGGCCTCTCCTGTTTTCTCCCTTCACCAGATAGAGACGCCGGGATAATAGCTCTGTATTCCGACTTTTTCTTCCCTCTCCCCTTGCTGCTGAAATTAAGTCACGTGGTCCGGGCGGCACATGCGCTGTAGACATGACGCTAGAGGCGGTGGGACCATGACGTCATGATGACAAGGGGAGGGGGTCAGTAGTAAAAGGGGCTGTGCCTAGTCGACCGCTCCCTGCTCGTCATCCAAACCAGATTCCCTCTTCCTCCTACGTGGATGGTCACCCCCGGGGTCAACCCTGTAGAAATTGCCCAGTGAGATTGAATTGGGATTCCTTCCTGTTGGCTGCTGCTCCACTCTAGGGTAGATTATACTATTATACTGTCAGAACAAGCAGTAAGAGGATAGGTGTGTAGGGTGGGGTGTTGTGGGTGTAGTGGACATTAGATCTTGAAACTGCTCCAAACAATACACCCAAATCATGAGTGAATATCTTGGCAGAAACGGCGCAATCAGGAACTCCATCTCCTCCCAGACCTAGTCTATCCGCCGGGCGGACCAGGGAGGACATGGTGGGTCGGGGCTCGTCTGTCAGTATTAGCACGGCCAGTAGTCGTTGGTACCAGCTGAGGGTGTCTCCAGCTACTGCTTTTAGTGCTGCATGTCACGCGTACCACATAGCCCCTGGAGCACCCTCACTAACCTCAGCTCACCCAACTAGCCTGCTACCCAGTGGGTTCTGCCTAACAAGCTTCTGGTGGCCACTCCCACCTGCCGTCACATAGCCCCCACCCTCCCGTGCACTCAGAACAATAGCCAGCTCTATCCAGCCCCAGCCGACCTCCACCTAGCCCCAGCCGACCTCTACCCACCTCCAGTTGACCTCCAGCCAACCTCCAGCCAGCCCCAGCTGGCCTCCACCCACCTCCAGTTGACCTCCAGCCAGCACCAGCTCACCCCCAGCCGACCTCCACCCACCTCCTGCTGACCTCCAGCCAACCTCCAGCTGACTTCAACCCACCTCCAGCCAACCTCCACCCAGCCCCAGCTGGCCTCCACCCAGCCCCAGCCAACCTCCACCCAAATCCAGGAGACCTCCACCCAAATCCGGCTGGGGCCTCCACCTAGCTCCAGCTGACCTCCACCCAGCCATGGCTGACCTCCGCCCAGCTGCAGGAGACCTCCACGCAGCTCCAGCCGATCTCTGCCCACCTCCAGCCCACCTCCACCCAGCCCCAGCCCACCTCCACCTGGACCTCCAGCCGACCTCCACCCAAATCCAGGAGACCTCCACCTAGCTCCAGCCGACCTCCACCCAAATCCAGGAGACCTCCACCCAGCTCCAGCCGACCTCCACCTAGCTCCAGCCGACCTCCACCCAAATCCAGGAGACCTCCACCCAGCTCCAGCCGACCTCCACCCAGCCCCCAGCCGACCTCCACCCAGCCCCAGCTCACCCCGGCGAGTCACTCAGCGACACCAGCATTTACTCACAATAGTGAACTCCCTAGAAACAATATTGAACCTGCCAGCAGCCACCCAATCACCTCACTCCCAGACTCGCCGGCACAGACTAATGAGACGAGTTAGGGTAGGTTCACCACTTTCAACCGGTCTGATCCATCTTTTTTCATGAGCTACCTTTCAGGTCTAATTGCTCCTAGAGTTTTTTGTGCATATCCTTCAGAATTGAACCAAAGTTTAGGTATTGCTCTGGAGAATAACATCCATAATGTCTTACAATGCCATATATCAGTTTAAAGTATTTAATTCCATGATTTATTAGAGTATTCAGAAGTGCCCCTTTTCACCCTAAGTCAGCCAAAATGCACCTTGAGTCAGCCATATTACAACCACCAGAATATATAGAATAAACCAGTAATTTCCTGATTGGATTGCCTGACATGAATGCATGCATCATATATCAATATGTTACAACTAACAATAAAGAAGAAAACAATTTATTGAATATGGAATAATAAAGACAAAGTCAGTACTGTACCTCTGGTGAATGTAACTGCATTATGAGCTATCAATACAAGTAAATATTACTTGTATGAGAAATGAGGACTAAATATAACATTATAGACATGTAGTATGGAGTTCTATTGAATATATCGGGGGCTCTGCCTCCTCACCCCCTTTTCCCACCTCTTTTTGTGTTGAACCCTTGCCCTCTATACACTGCATAAGTTGGCCTGCTATCCTTAACCCTCTAGTAGAAGAGGATATTCTGGGAGGAGGAGGTTTTCACAAGGGTAGGCGGGAAGTTCTTAGACAAAAAATCAGGGTGAGAGAATTCCAGGGGGATTCCAGAGAAGAAAATCCCACGGTTGACTTAGGGTATGAGGTGGCTGACTTAGGGTGAAATCATGGCTGACTTAAGGTGCAATGGGTATAGCTTATGAAATCATTCCTAAATATGACTTAGGAAATTAATTTTGCTCAATAAAGACATGATTTGTGTAATTTAGATACATATCCAGCTCACAAAACCAATCGACACTGTGTATGAAAGGGACAAATACTTCAAATCAACTACCAAAGAGTATGAACAGTGGAGAGATTTTCATTATCTGTTTGTCAAAACAGGTCAAACAGGGGTACTTCTGACTGATTTTACAGTATGAAAAAGAGTGATGATGTGGATGCAATGTGCAGTTTATATTTGGAAAACACTTCAATTCTTAAATCAATGGGAGTTTATTGTCACCAAATGCATACTGAACTTGTAATTTCATGTCAAAAGTGGTTGACTCAAGGTAGGAGTTTGACTTAGGGTGAACCTACCCTAGAGCTCCTTTCTGTGTCTTCTCCCTGTAGGGCCCCTAAGCCAACTAAAGGAAATTAGAAAGGCGCGCTTCCTGAGAGAATTAACCCTTCTTAGATGTGTGGGCTCCAGGGATGCTGCGTGCTGCCGAAGAACATGCAATGGGCGAGCTGCCCCGGCCCCGTGCTGTCAGCAGGGAGGGCCGCTTATCTGGCTGCCGGCTCATGGGGCCCTGCCTACTTGTGTAGTTAACATGATGATAACTTCACATCTGGTTATAAAGATGCTGCTGAAATGCACATGTGCACTGCCGTGTACCAGTTTTGGTTTTGCCGTTTCCTTGTCATTTAGAACAAAATGTAAGTAGGATCCTCAGCTGTTTGACGAGTGATGGCTCCATGGCTGATACCAATGCAGCGCCGTGCTACATACATAGCCTTCCTACTTGTAATTAGCATCTGCCATTGACAAGAAGTGAGTGTACAAAAAGCACCAATTGGCCCTTACGTGGCTTAGCTTGAGCAATCATCTAATAATGACTGAGCACCCTTGTTGGAACAGTAATTAGGTAGGATGGAATTAGCAGGGAGGATCAAGTGAACACTACTGGAGGAGGAGACTCAACACCTGAACTTACCGTAGTTCTACTGGGTTTCTTACTACATTTATATATATACAAGTACACCCATGCGGATGACTAAAAAAACAGAGGGATTTTATTCAACACCTGTAAATTGGGTGAAGAAACCAATATTTGACGTAGAGTGGAAAGTTGAAAATGAAGGGAAGGCTCCCTTGTGTTTGGTTATAGATCTCACTCAGTATAGAGGAGACTGGGACTGGTGTTATTTCCGACTTTGTATGGGGAGGACTAGGTGGTATTTGCGACTTTAATCCCCCTGGGACGTCGTGATGGATTAGCCTCATCCAATATAGCTGCGGCGGCCAGCATAAGGAGCCTGCCTCCTGCCGGGGCCGTAAGGTGTGTGAAATACAACATGTAGCAGGGATGCACCTCCTCATCTTAACCCACTTTCCACACGTCCTCCAGGAGATATATCATTCACAGCAGCAGTCTAATCATTAGCTATGGCTGCCCGATCTTATCAACGAAAGCAATCAGGCACGACCAAGGTAAAGCAGAGATAAGGCAAGGCATCTACTTGAAAATGGTATTCGTTTTTGTGTCGCATCGAAATGGCAATGTAATTGATTTGAGGTCTAATGCATAAAAACTGATATTTTTCAAATTAAACAGGATTTTTCCCTCGTCATTGATCGGTCTAACCAAGAATCGCAATGAAACACTAATTGCTCTGCATTCTTGTTTACGTCTACAGGCAAGGGAGGGAACCCATGGATAGGAAATTATTTTGTCTCCTGATTTTTGTTTTTGCTTCAGTGTAGGCTAACAGGGGTGAACGTCTTCTAGGTTTCAACTAATATAACGTATTTTTCAGTCATCCAAACATATTTCAGGAATATCTTACACTGGTAATACGTCATATGTATAAACCCTCAGGTAAAGCAATTCACTTTTTGTGTGATCCTGACATATAAATGATACCAGCAGACTCATTTGTTCACCTACAGTGGTCCTAAACATGCATACAACTAGCCCCCCACCTTATTGCACATTAGGCCACACTTTTTTTTTTATTTGGGTTACGGATACCTCAGGAAATTTCAAAAGCACGGAGGACGAAATAAAAAAAAATTAAAATAAAATAAAAGTCAGGCTCTAGGAAGTTTAATTATATAGGTTTAGAAAACTTGGATATCCGAATGTAGGTGGGAAATATAAAAGGATGATCCAACAATAGAAAATAATTGATCTTTTAATTAACAGATATTCTGCTGTTTTTTCTTTCAAATTTTGAGAAAATTTGAATTATTATTTCAGCACAGTGAGAGCTAGATCATTGGTTTCCTGTTGATTTTAGCTTTCCAACGGTATATCATACCCTATATCTTTTATTTTATATCTTTAATTTGTTTTGTCTGGAATGAAGATCGGAGGGAATAAAAAAAAAGTGTAAACTCCAAATTTTATTTTTATTCCGATTTTGGCCTTTCCTAGTGCGGCGGGCCCGTAACCCGAATAATAAAAAAAGGGCCTTATGTGCAATAAGACCGAAGCAGAGACATGCTAAACCCTTCTACTAGAGAGAGATAGCACTGTTAATACATAGGCATAATAAGTCTTTCTTCTGTAATTAGTTTTGAGGTATCTTATATTTTCAAGTTTTTGGTGTATGGTATCAGCTTCCAGTGCCAAGTGTAAGGTGTTGACGTTGTTTCTTAGTGGGAGAGAGGTTTGTGGAGGCTTGTGTGCTGGAACGGCCCCACCCTCTGACATGCGGCCAGGAGACGGCGGGGGAGTCTAATGGTCAGGAGGCCAGACACGCTTCCTTAGTGGTCAGTGGGCAGCCATTTGTACACCTTGGTTTTTAAGGTGAGCCACAGCCCCTGGTGCCCACGAACACGGCCCCCACTTAACCTCTCAACACATGCAGCCCAGGTGAGACCCCTCCGGCCTCACAGCCTTGGCCAATCTACTCCCACGCCCTTAATGCTTTTTTAGCACGAGTCAACTTGGGTCGTTTACCTTACGATGTCCGCCAGGAATTAATTAAAGCGCCACTAACGAGTACAGCGAGAATCCGAAGTCTTTTTAGACTTCCTATCCTTAATTTGTTGATTGAAGAACATGGAAATTGTGTTGTGGGGATGTTTAGTGATTTGCGAGTTGTTTTCATCGTAGAATGCCGCTGTTACTCGGTAAAGCGACCAGTGAATCTTGTTCCAAGGGAGGGGGTGGGGCAAAGAAACGATCATTTAAAGAGAAAATGATGACATGTCTTGTAACCTCCCATTTCACTTTAGTGATTACGCTGAAGTTGCTTGCAGCGGCCTCGTGTTGAACATGCTGTGAACACTAGGGGAGTCTTGACATCCACAAATATGACAGGTCCTGCAAGAGATCTTGGAGGTCGGCTGGTAATCTTCTCAACCAGGAGCTCCAGGGTCCTTGAGGCCTCATTCACAGGCACCCCCAGATGCATCCCCACCCCCTTCCCTGCTCACCCATCCCAGTAGCCTCATTTACTCACAGCACGGGGGGGAGGTGGCTAGTGGGGACAGTATTTGGTGCGGGTGGCTTTAAGCCTGTCAGCGCACGTGGCCCTAGTGTGTCATGCAGAGTGCACTGTGAGCAGCTCGAGTGTACCCATGAAGAGCAGGAGCAGCTCATGGCGGCCCGCCTGACTATGGGACATTCAGGGGAAGAATGACAGCCATTGTAAACCTGACAAAATGCTGAATGGGCCGATATTACATAAGTTGATTTAATGTCTGTCGGGAATGCTTGTCGGTTCAAGTTGCCAATGTGTCGAGGGAAGTCAATTGAGGGGAGCAAAACTGGAGGAGGAGCAGTAGGAAGGCAGGAGGGGAGATGAGAAGTGTTGGAGATGTTCATGGTATAGGCGATATTCTCTGGTTGGAGAGGAGGAGTAAGGGGACAGGAGGGGACCTGAGAGGTACTGGAGGTGTTTATGACATAGGGCGTGTTCTCTAGTGGACCAGGAGACAGCCCCAGGAGGAAGGACATTGAGTTGCATGAGGAGGGTGCAGTGCGTCAGGCATGTTCACCTCATTACGACCCCTTTGTGTGGGAGCGCTGTCTGAGAGCAGCAGGGGAGAGCAGCAGGACACCACAGGCACAATGAGATCACCCCTGGATCTCCCTGTAATCGACATAGTCAACAGGCAGATTGCTCTGCTGTGTTCACGTAGTAATCAGTCTAGATCAGGGGCTGCCTTGTTTCTCCCCTGTCCAGCCGCGCAGCCAACCCCACCACCACTGTCTAAATCCCCTCTTTATGTGATTATGCTAACTTTGACGTCGATTCATGCTCGTAAGTGTAAACAACCTTGCCGTGCCTGGCGAGCTTATCTCTTGCTTTTAGAGTCACAAGGGGCATCAGGGGAGGGTAAATCAATTTATCACCAAGAATAGAGTGACAAATTAGATAACGGCAACGGCCACGCACATGGTAGTAGTGTAATATGTGAGATTTTCAAGTAGAATCTTTGGCTCCTTCGAAGCATCCATGGGAAAGACTTCATTGAAGATGAAGATGGCCCTGCACAATTCCCAGAACAGTCGTCATCTTATAAAATAAATAGATATCGTCCACATCAATTTTAGAATATGATTGGTCAGGTTTAAACCAGAGTAATGTTGCAGCCCGCACAACGTGAATAAGGACCATTGATAGTGCATAGATTGTATGAGCTACATTGGTAGGGTCAGATTGATACATGTATTGTATGGGCAAGGTGTAACAATACGGTCTTCCACACCATACATCCTGCCAGGCTAAATAAATAAAATAAAAACAAACACAAACAAGGCCACTCCCTAACACAATGCACGTTGTGACACCTAGTAGTATATAGAGATGGTAAATTGTATGAGGACACAAGCCAAGGTCTTAGTAATATATAGAGATGGCTGTTTGTTTCAGGACACCAAGTACCCTAGTAGTATATAGCGATGGATATCGGTTTCAGGACACCAATATGAAGAGTAGTATATAGAAATGGCATTGGTACCAGGACACCAAGCCTCCTAGCTATAGGTAGAGATGGCTTTTGATATCAGAACACCAACCTCCTAGTAGTATTTAGAGATGGCTATTTGTATCAGCATACCAAGTAGTATATTATAGAGATGGCTATTGTTATCAGGCCACCAACCCCCAAGTAGTATATAGATGGCCAATGGTATCAGGACACTAAGCCAGGGCCTTAGTAGCATATAGAGATGGCTATTTGTATTAGGACACCAATCCCCCTACTAGTATATAGAGATGGCTATTTGTATCAGGACACCAATGCCCCTAGTAGAATATAGAGATAGCTATTTGTATCAGGACACCAATTCCCCATGTGGTATGTAGAGATGGCTATTTGTATCAGAACACTAGTCCCCTAGTAGTATATGGAGATGGCTAATGGCATCATGAGACCACCAACCCCCCCCCCCCCCCAGTAGTATATAGACAAGGCTAATGGTGGCAGGCCACCAAGCCCCCTAGTAGTATATAGAGATGGCTATTGGTATCAGAACACCAACCCCCTAGAAAGTATGTATCATAGAAACCCAGCCTCTAGAATCATATGCTGTTGTTATACGAAACTGATGGATTGAATATCTTCAATATGGAGCGTTACCGATGCTGTGTGAGAAGTGTCTATTCTGAAACCCATTATAGGCGTCAAATCTGTAACCAACCTGTATGCATACATGTAGGGCCGGTTGTATTTCTGTTTATAACACTTTAGTATGTCTTTTTACATGAAGATACGATTATAATGTAAACTGAATTTGCAGAATTTATATAACTGGCAAACCGGGTTACAATATGTATCGGAGCAGCTCATGTAATACTATACTGCATTCTATAAATAAGGACCTAGTGTTCGACAACACTAGAAGCTATGTCCTAGGACTAGGACTGATCTTCAGCAACTTAGTCACCCTGTCCCTGTGTTAATTGGGAGGGGTTACCCTGTCACACTACCACGTCTATCACTGTTATAACGTTATAATGTAACAACCCTCCCTCTGTAGGGGGGGGTCGTTCATTTCGTTTTTCCCCCTAAAAGACATCAAATATAATAATTCTGTCAAAAAATTTCACCCAGACGTTTATTTGTATACTATAAAACTATGTGTCAAACTTTCATGAAGAATTTTCCGGAGATAATTTGTCTATGAGCACTTTCATGTTGAAAGTGCTTTAATTTGCGCCGATTCTGCCGATTCTGGCACGATTTTAGCACTGCTTTGAATGGGAAAAATGCTTCGTTTGTGTTTAGCACATAAAAACCCACATATTCTATTGATTAAACATAACAATTAAGTAATCATTCTGTTCACTTATGTTGGTGCTACTATACAACTTGAAGAAATTCTAAAATTATTTTTCTGAAATATGATTTAGATGAATCTACGGAACCAAGAATTTGACATTTTGCATCTTATTTTTGTTAGAGGATAGTCTCGATAAACCTCTCTTTTTTTTCACAAAACCAAAGCAAAATATTCTTCTTTTTCCCCACCGATCTCTCAATGAACACATTAGCTCTACATATCTCATAAATATTCCATTTATAATGAATTACACAATGAATAAGAAAACATTTTCTACAGTCCATCGTAATCCACTTAAATCATCCAAGATGGCGATTTTTCTGTCCGATGAGAAGTAGTTGTTTGTATGCCGATTTTTCATTTATTAGATATCATTTTATATTTTTCTACCCACCAGGTAATTCTTGGCATCTCATGGCAGCTATCATCCGTTTTCATTTTTCATTTTGGCTTTCCATTTAATTACAATCAATGAAATTTGTGTTACAATTAATGATAAATCCGAACTGCTACGTCATGTGCGCACTGCACATGCGCAACTGTCAACAAGGCAAGTTTCCTGGTTGCTAGGCAAGTAGCTACGGCGTCTTAGTACCGTCACCTAATGACAGATGGCGCCACCAGGGGTGGCGCCATCTGTCATTAGGTGACGGTACCAGTGCTGGGAAGCTGTGGGGCGTAGCTGTCAGCTAGTCTAAGTGTGATGGACTAGGCCCACTCGCACTGGGAAGCTGTGGGGCGTAGCTGTCAGCTAGTCTAAATGTGATGGACTAGGCCCACTCGCACTGGGAAGCTGTGGGGCGTAGCTGTCAGCTAGTCTAAGTGTGATGGACTAGGCCCACTCGCACTGGGAAGCTATGGGGCGTAGCTGTCAGCTAGTCTAAATGTGATGGACTAGGCCCACTCGCACTGGGAAGCTGTGGGGCGTAGCTGTCAGCTAGTCTGACTCTAATTGTGAGGTTAAATTAAATAGGCCTATGCTAAGTATAGGCTCACTATTAAAAGGGACGTAGTTACATTAATTGTGAATAGGCCTACTTAGTATTTTTCAATTGTGTTTTACTGTATACAATATATAGATAGGCCTATTCAATTTGGACAGCTCAATAACAAAATGTTTAACTATTAGGTTAAACGAAATGGGTTGATCACACATTGGGCTATAGTAAATAGGTTCAATATATAGTGAATGGAATGCTATAACCTGTAACCCCTCCCTTTATTTTACTGCATAGAAAATTGTGATGCTATAGTGGTGTAACGATATATATTTGTGATGTAAATCTTCAATCGTTGATATATAGATTTGCTCCCTTCAGGATAAATGGAATAAAACTATAACAATACAATTACAAATATTATTGCTAATAGTGCAATGGCAGAAGAAAATAAATAAAGCCCGGAAACTGCTTATGTAGCAGATACCTACAGTATATTCATAGTCTTAACACTGGGTGAAGCACAGTATTGGATGATGCATGCTAAATATGGTGTACATTATATCAGCATCCTTGTAGAAAATTAACTATAGAGTGTGACATTATTATTTAATCCATATAGAAACATTGTATATACTGTATACATGAGTCGGCTTTCTCCTTAGACTAAGGGACATGTCAGGTTTTGGTGTACATACAAAGAGCGTCATTATCTAGCCTAACTAACTCACTTCTTCTGTCTTGTTCTTTCAGTGTTAAAGGAAAGCGATACTTCGAATGCACAGCAAAGTATGGCGGTTTTGTACGGCCGAACCAACTGGAAGTTGGAGATTTCCCAGAGGAAGATATGGACTTTGATGATGAAATGTAATGTCTTAAAGAATAATAAATACACTGGTGTTCATACGCTTATCTGTTATCATGACGTTGTCAATCAGCTTGGATATTGTCTTTTCAATGCCCGACAAAACAGCACATTCCTAGCCCGGCTTCTACTCTAGCATATTGAAGTTGTGTTTTATTCCAGCGAAAAAGAAACGCCGTTATGAGAATGCCTTTTATCGGCTCATTTTCCCTACCATAAATAAAGGAGTTTTTAGTATTTCCCAGTGAATGTCATAACAGTCCCTTTGAATATCTCTATTCTGTTTGAGACTGAGCCAGCAGATGTGTAACGTGTAGTAAGCAACCCAGCCTCTTAAGATACTGAAACATGTAAAATATAAAAGAGAATGCTTTTGTCGTCTGCCTACACATTGATCGGGTTCCCGCCATTTCCTGGTACAGGTCGACTTACACGCGACAGATGACATTCATGAAGGAGTCATTTTTAGGAAGGGCCGAGGAGTTTTTCTTTTGCTCGATTGAGGGGAGGGGGGTAATCCCTATACTCATAAAAAATCAACCCACCCTGATAGAGAATAGCCACTCCCTAACGTCTTGTTTTATGCCCAGGAAAACTGGGCCTCACAGTCATACGTATCATAGACGTTCTCTTTTATACATAGGCCTATAGAGAATCGTTTAAAAAAGTAAACTGTACAAGATTGAATTCTGTCCATGATATTTTAAGAAGTAATGTACTCCATAGCAGCAGCAACAAAATACGTAGCCGCCACCTTCTATGCGTTAGTCGGGTTGGTCAACAACTATCGCATGGAATATGGAACAGAAAACCTGCCAGTTCTCTCACGAAAGCCCTCCCTGTCTCGTGTTTGTGTTTTGTGTTGGGTTCTCGTGTGGATGGGCATTATCTGACAGGCTGCTCTTTTCAAAAGTTGGCATGGAAATCAAGAAGCGTGCCACAGGAAACAAAAAAAGCTTACATGTTAAATGAATACCACTTGAAATGGGTGAAATTCCATTATTCCTATGGCAGACTTGTCTAATTAGTGCACGCTGATGTCACAGGGAGTCCACGTCGAGTCTGCAATAATGGCAAGGGGCACAACTGGGGCGTTTATCTGCAGTGAAGGGCTGCAATCCTCACATTTAGACGTCTATTTACCGGCTCATTCCAGAATATATAGTGGACAAACGGTATTACTTTGCCGACACTCTGATGGGCAAGCAGACAAGATAGATAAAGACAACTGGACAGTTCCATAAAAATCTTTATCATGCATCTGAAATATTTACATAACAATCGCCATTATTTTTCACTACATTTACTCGTACAGTACAGCGCAAAAAGGCTGTGGTAGCAAGCCGTTGATGTGATTTTGTCACTCATGCATATGACTGTACGTTTAGCTTTTCTCCCTACCAACCATCCACAGTTCTGTCTTGGCTGGTCCTTGAAGGTGGGATGACAGATTAAAGAGGCTCCTTTCTTTTTGTGTCATTTTGACATATCTTAATTGCCTACCCCGGGATAATCAATCAACCGTCCTCCGACTTGGCTGATTCCAGGACACCCATCTCTCCCTCTCCTCTTTCCAAACGACACCCCCCCTCCCCGGCCACGTTAATACATTATATAACCATAAGGCTGGAGCCCCCCAGCCATGGTGACAGCCACTCAAATGGCCACACAAAAAAGAGGATGCCTTGAAAAAGCATTCAGCTTTGAAGTGGGCATGAATATTTGATTGGTGCTGGTGTCATCAGGGGGCGACACCTGTACTCTGATGTTACCGTCCACAAAGCGGCGGCCGGGGTGCTTGGGGCATGCGAGGCTGGGGGTTGGGGCATGGGAGCCTGAGAGTTGGGGCATGGGAGGCTGGGGTTGGGGCTGCAGCCCAATGGGTCCCACACAACCCCTATCTGCACCAGCCTGGCATGAGGCAGGGACCAACGGCAATCAAGTTATCAACGTCTGCTTCCTTTAGATGGGTCCTGATATCAAGTGGCCTGTGTCACTAAATGGCCGCAATGTAGCTCCCACCTATAAGGCTATATGTCTATACATGAATCAGAGAGGACTGTTGCGTCAAAACATGATCATACTTAAGGGCAACAAAGAGAATTCATCTTATTCATAGTCATCCTTTAAAAAAAGATTTGTTGACAGACTGCTCAATGTAGGCCTATAGGTTAAAGGTCCAATTCTCACCCCCCCCCCCACCCCCCCTCCTAGTAGGAGTTGGAGTGGAGCGAAGACCAGAGTGCCTTTTTTTCTACTTTAGTAGGTATTCCTACTTTTTGTCTGGAATTCCTCTATTTATATTATGTCAATTTCCTACAGACAATTGACCCAAATCGTAAGACGCCCTACTTCTTGTCTACGACTGAGTAGCATCTCTGGAAGACAGGTATATATGCATACTAACTCTGGGCATTTAGTAGGTCATATGGTGAGGGAGGGGGTAACCTTGATATGGTATTGACATTGTTTCACCTGTAGAACAACCCACCCCGCCCATAAGTATTGATTTCGCGAAACGCAGCCCCACCCCTTTCCATGCATTTACAATTTTGACTTCTCCCCACCCACCATAAAACTCGGTTATGACCACCAATGTCCACTATACTTCGGCTCATTCCCCACCCCATCCCCACATAGCAGCTCGGGCAGTGGGGATGTATTGTACATGAGGTGTGGTGTGAGCAGATGGCAGGCCGCCTCCAGCACATGGTGAGAGGTTTGTACAGGTGGTACCTGGGTGTGAACACTCACCAGGGTACTGGTGGTGGAGGCAGCCAGGTGGCTTCTGTCCCACACCATGCAGTAGCACTCCCTTACATAGAGCCCCTTGTCTCACACCCCGGCAGTAATGAGGTCTTGTAATGTCAGCACCCAGTGTGGGAGCTCAATTACAGTTCCCATATGTTCTTAATAAAAGTATCCTCCCCCTGTCTTCTTGTGGTGGAGGGCAATATAGCTGTTGGGTGTGGGTGTGTAACGAAGTACAAGGAGATGCAGCAGCACAGCATGTGTACGCTTAGTGAGCCACATCTGAGACATTAAAAGCATTGCTCTATCTGGCTATGGGTCTTGGTATGGACCAAGAAAATAAAAGAATGCGGAAAGGTGTCCAGGATTTCGCCCTCCGTCAATTCGTTCACTCGGCACTGATCGATGTAGATCTCTTTAAGTATAACGTGGGTAGGCATCAATGTATTTGATGCATTGTTGCACCAAGAAATGCATCGGATTCCTTGGACAGGCAACAGGGCCTTTTCAAATGTCACATATTATTTTGTGTTAGATAATAACGCATACTATAGTTCTTGTTAAAAGGCAATATTCTGAAGTCAGACAATTATATTTTTGGCCACTGTGGTTAGTGGGAGCTTGATCTTCCTGACCATAAATTTGCTAAAATCTAGAAAAATGTGAATATTGGGAAGTAGTTCTTTAGGGTCGGCCCTGTTTTGAAGGCAAGGCCGGGTTGCCTGAAACACCCGTTTCCCTTCTGGTCAATTACTCTAAAAATATTTAAGTACCCAGTAGATCGCAACCATATATAACCTGATAATCCTTTACATCCTAGTTGTCCTTTTGCGGTCGGAGCACTTGTCATGATCGTATCCTGATGTTAAGCTGTTTGAAAGTATTCCGCTCAACTTAACGTGCAATACAGCTGATGGGTGTCCCTGCAGAACAAGGGTTATTGATAGCACTCTAAAACAAGGGGACGCTGAAAGGGAATTGGGAAGTAAAGGATCTGTGAGAAGCCACGCTTAAAGTATGCTTTGTGCGCTGGCTGCATCACAGGGTGTGGTTGCGGTGTAGAGCCCATTGTGTACCGCCGTTCATGCCGTACTGAGTGAATACACACCTACACACGCTATAAGATATCACACGTCTTGGTGCTGCACACAGCATGTATCCCCGTCCCTGACACATGCTTCGTTTTTCAGCTTTTGATGGATTTAACCAGAGAAAATATCGCACTCCCATTTTCTCACTTTTCAACACTTCAATATGCAGCACGTGTTTCTGTGCCTGCCAGGCGCTTTGTCGTCTGCTCATCGTCCTCATTGTAACTGTAATTATTATCTGGAAAAAAAACTGGCTGTTCAATGGTTCTCATTACATGAGTTTTCCTCCAAATTGAATACTATAGTGCTTATTTGTCTGTCCGCAACTAGTTATCAAACAGAATATGTGATTACAGCAAGCATCTAATCAATGCGCTTCTCCAACGTATTGTTACATGTGTATCGTGCCTAGCTTTAGATCAGTAGTATAGTATGTATCGGAACGGGACTATAGTTAAGTACTGTTTATTACTCAATCGACATGCAGCCAATCAGAGGCCTCCATTTGGTCACGTGACCCCCTCATTTGCATAATTACGTAATAGGCCACGCCCCTCATTTGCATAATTACGTAATAGACCACGCCCCCTTGATCACCAGCCAATCAGGGGCCCCCATTTGGTCACGTGACCCCCTCATTTGCATAATAGACCACGCCCCCTTGATCACGTGACCCCCTCATTTGCATAGTAGACTACGCCCCTTTGATCACCAGCCAATCAGTGGCTTCCATTTGGTCAGGTGACTCCCTCATTTGCATAATCATGGATCACGTGACCCCCTCATTTGCATAATAGGACCACACCCTCTTGGTCACGTGACCGGAAGCGCTCTTTATTTAGAAAATAGGCCACACCCCCTTGGTCACGTGACCTGACCCCCTCCCTCATTTGCATAATATAGACAATAGACAGACTACGCTTCCCTTTTGGTCACATGACTTGGACTAGCTAATGGGAGGCTTCTATAAGGGGCGAGGGGAGGGGAGGGGGGGGGGAGGGGGGCACTTTAAGATGCATGGGGAGGGGAGGGGGGGAGGGGGGCACTATTTATGGGGTGGGCGGGCACTTGGGGGGGAGGGGGGGCTTTTGGGGTCTGCTCGGGAGAAAAAAAAAAATTATCTGATCTCTAGGGAATCGCTTCCTCTCTACCCCCCTTTAGGGGGGGTAGGGAGGAGGCGAGTCGGAGGTGACTGTAGAGGAGTTTTTCGGTGACTTGATGCTTTTCAAACGACTGTGCTGATAGTTGATGAATTTGACTTTTTGACTTGAATATTTCATGCGACTTTGTGACTTGTAAGCGAAAGCGAAAGCGACTTTGCGACCCGTAACCCTTTAAATAAAGAGGTGGCTTTGTAACCTCAGGGGGGAGATCCTTCTACACCCCCACGGAGTAGAAAGGATCTCGGTTGATTGACTGTACTTTGACTTGTTGTTGTAAACAAAAAAACAAAAAAAAAAAAAAAAAAAAAATCAATGAATAGAACGACCCCCTCATTGCTAACAAAGGAACGACTTTTGAATTACACAAATGACCCTCTTTTTGTAGGGGTTAGCGGTAACTCGACTTGAATTAGAGTATTAGGGAGAGCAAAACGCGACTACACACTGTCTCAGACTGTCGTCTTACGGCCCGGATAACAATAACCCTAGTTACCTCGGTTACTGTTGCTCAAGAGACGGCGATGGATCTGGTCACGTGGATACTGAAAGAAGGTCTACCTATAACCACCACGCTAGTTTGAACGCGGCGGGTATGAGTCATCATGGGGCTCTTGACGGGTGGGTCCTCCCCATGCAGCCGTATGTCGAATTTAAGAAATGGCCATGTCACACGTCACTAAGGGAGAAAACGTTTTTTGAAAATATTTAGAACCCGAATTTGAGCATTCTGGTACATTTTTAAGGACCCAGACACTGCAAAGCCGAGTACCATCCAAGAGAAAAAAAAATTTGGCGAAATGTTTAGGCTTGAAATGGTACTTTTCTGATGCACTCTTTGAACATTTTTTTTTTTTTTCCTCATGTCACTATGGTCCATGGCACATGAGGGACTCAAGAAATGCCACATGTCCCATGTCACTTAGATGTCCGTGCCCGTGTCGTCGTATCGAATTTTAAGAAAATGCCCATGTCACCATATCGAATTTAGGGGTCTAGTGACATCAGCATGTCCGGCTATCCTCCACAAATTTAGCTCTAAAATGTTTACTTTTTTTTTTGGGCTGATTTTTCATCATTTTAAAAAACAATAGGTTGTTTGAAATGTTTGCTGTTGTAAATAGAAACAAAAACAAAACAAAGCGCATGGTAAGATTATGTCACATTTTCAAGTGGCGGGTCCGCGCGAGGCTTATTCAGCCTCTTCGTGGATCCGCGACTCCAATGTGATCATATACTAATCACCGGTGTTTACGGTATTATATACTAAGGTATGAGACGGGTCTTACAGAAAAGGTGTCTAAAGAGCCCTGTGACCTGATTGAAATGACGTCAGCGCCGTCTGCTCGTCAGTGCCCGGCTGTAGCCCGTAGGACATGTTATTCTGCTTTTCTGGATGTTTTGAAATATTTTGATTTAACTGTTAATACCTGATAACAAGCCTCTGAAGCAGATTTTTGGTCGAGCACCTGTTCTCTACTCTTCCATCGATTAGCTGCTTCAGCAAAAAAAAATCGCGCGCGCGGTCTAGTCTATATGACGGAGTCGCTAAAGCTCTGTTTAGAGAGTGGAACTTGACCTTGAGTATAGACTCAGTACTAACTGAACGCCCCGCGGGGTCACCCCTCACCACGTGGGAATATGTACAAGCTCTGGTTCTTCACTTTACGGCTTGACTAAAACTGAGACGCGTCCATGATAAACTCTAGCCTTTTTTTTCCTTTACTAGGATCGAGAGAGAGATTTTAAATGGGGCGGTTATCTAAATAGCGTGGAACTAAAATCAGGCTGCGGCAGATAGTATCTCTGCGCACCTCAAGACTCAACGTAACTTTCACTCTCCAGCAGAAGTTTAGTTGTGACTAATGATGGGCGGCGACCGTCGTGCACCGGCGGACATTGGAGAGTGTTGGAGAGCTGAACCTTACAGACATATAAATCAATCGCTTTGGTGGAAATATCTCGCCATAGATTGGAACCAAATACTTATCTAATGGAATCGTTATCAGTTTTCAGTTTTCTTGCCGTACAAAATTTATTTCCCACTCTTCACGTGGTGATAGCTGAAGGTCGCTCGTCGTAGGTACGTGTGACCGGAACACCCTTTTTGTTTTTGGCGCGGGTTGACATCAGATTTGTACCGTACTGTCGCGATTAAGAGCTCTGAGGGAGGGCTTTTCAATTCGGTGAAGTTCTTACTCAGGAGCTATATACAAGCCAGGCGCTGGCGCTTATTCAAAGTCGCGATTTTAGTGCTTGAGAAAAAACATTTGGAGGCTCTTATACTCCGGCGCTTATAAAAGACCGGCACGCTTTTCAACACTAGTTGCTTTATCGCGACCGTACGGTATGACTTCGGTGTCAAAAGATCCCAAACTCCAAATAAGGAAGTGAAACGACGTCGTCTGTCTACCTCGTGCGCGTCATAGCGTCGTCGAAAATAGTGTGACGTCAGCATCTCTCAGGCGGCTAGGAAGTCAGTTCGACAAAATGGCTCACGGAGTGAACTTCGTGGCCGTTTCTCGATCTATGATCGATGCGGCCGTGGAGAAGGAATTCGTAGCCGTGCAACAGAGAGAGGAGGCGGAGAGACAGAACTTCGTGGCCGTTTCTCGATCTATGATCGATGCGGCCGTGGAGAAGCAGTTCTTTGCCTCGCTACAGAGAGAGGAGAGACAGCGGACTGCTGCTGAAGCAGAGGGTGTGGTGGATGAGCTGATCGAGAACGTCGCTGATCAACTCATCCGCCGGTGCGTGGAGCAGGTCAAGCAGCAAGTCTGCATGGAGGAAGGACTACCGCCCGCCGTGCTGGAGGAGCTGCTGAAGGACTGCCACGCGTTATGACCACGCCCTCCGCTTCAGCAGCAAGGTCCCTGCGACCCTCTCTCTACCAAACGGTCCTTTTAAGGACCAACCACTGATCACAAAAGTTGAAAATCAATCTCAATATAATATACGCATCAGAAAAACCCCTAATACGCTATACACTGAAACCCTGTTGAGTAGGTAGATCGAGTTGGGCATTTTTTTTAGGAAGAGCAATCAGGTCATCGTGTGGAGATCATCAGGTGTCCTGTGTGTGTGTGTGTGTGTGTGTGTGTGTGTGTGTGTGTGTGTGTGTGTGTGTGTGTGTGTGTGTGTGTGTGGGATGTGTGTGTGTGTGTGTGTGTGTGTGTGTGTGTGTGTGTGAATTTTATACAAATACAATTATTCATTCCTTTCAGCAAGAAAATTAGCTCAATGTAATCATATGATTTTAACTGCCCTACTTATCAGAGCCTTGACGCCATCTGACCGCCCCCCTTTTCAGGATCTAAATGGAAATTCACCGCCACCGCTTTTCAGAGTACTGCAGCGCCATTACCTAATTCTTTTGTATGTGAAAAAAAAACAAAAAAAAAACAGCACTGATAAGGGGTTTAATTAGACAGATATTGGTTTCTACACTATCAAAAAAAAAACAAACCCTCAGCGCTTTAATGCTAAAGGTGGCAATAGTGCTTTAATGCGCTACACCCTTTGTCGATATGCCAGTGTATGCATGCATGCAGCCCTGGTGAGGAACTCTGAGTGCCGCATTCATGACTTATGACGACAACGGGCACTGCACATTAAAGCGCTATGCGACTATTAAAGGGTTAGATCCAGTCTTGCTACAGGCATCCAGAATGCTATACCCAGAGTTGGCGGTCTGGTCCAGACTGCTGTACACAGATTGTAGACGGGATGGCAGGTTGCTGCCAGACTATCCCTCTGGTACGATATGCGGCTGGCGCGGCCGAGCCTGTCTTATATGATGCTGAGTCTAACTATGTATTAGATACCCTACGAGTAACTGAGAGTATGTCAAAATAATCACGGCAAACTGACTGGCGTCTTCATAGGATCATAGGGTGGTTATTATTACATAACTCAGTAACCTTTGGTTATGTGTTAGATAGAGTACACTTGGACACGGTTATTCCATATACCCGCTGCCCCACAGGGTCAAGACGAGGTGATTTAAATAATAAGACCCAGACGGGTAAAATAGCCAAAGTCAACAATGACCTGTTTTTTTGTTTTTTTTTGGGTTTTTTTTTTTTAGCCAATATGGACAAAGAGACACGGGGTGCTGTACACAGGTTGTGGACGGGCTGTTGGGTCACTGCCAGACTATCTCCCTGGTCCGATATGCAGCCGGCGTGGCCGAGCCTGTCTTATATGATGCTGAGTCTAACTATGTATTAGATACCCTACGAGTAACTGAGAGTATGTCAAAATAATCACGGCAAACTGACTGGCGCCTTCATAGGATCATAGGGTGGTTATTATTACATAACTCAGTAACCTTTGGTTATGTGTTAGATAGAGTACACTTGGACACGGTTATTCCATATACCCACTGCCCCACAGGGTCAAGACGAGGTGATTTAAATAATAAGACCCAGACGGGTAAAATAGCCAAAGTCAACAATGACCTGTTTTTTTTGTGTTTTTTTTAGCCAATATGGACAAAGAGACAAGGGGTGCTGTACACAGGTTGTGGACGGGCTGGTGGGTCACTGCCAGACTATCTCCCTGGTCCGATATGCAGCCTGCGTGGCCGAGACTGTCTTATATGAGGCTGAGTCTAATTATGTATTAAATGTGCTACGAGTAACTGAGAGTGTGTCAAAATAATCACGGCAAACTGACTGGCGACCTCATAGGTCAGTTATTATTACATAACTATTATTACATAACTCAGTAACCTTCGGTTATGTGTTAGATAGCGTGCACTTGGACACGTTTATTCCATGTACCCGCTGCCCCACAGGGTCAACACGAGGTGTTTAAATAATAAGACCCAGACGGGTAAAATAGCCAAGTCAACAATGTCCTGTTTTTTTGTTTTTTTAGCCAATATGGACAAAGAGAAACGGGGTGCTGTACACAGCTTGTGAACGGGGTGGCGGGTCGCTGCCAGACTATCCCCTGGTCCGATATGCGGTAAATTTTCTGCACCGTGTGACAACGACCGATCAGCTACCAACCTATTTTTGGTTATTTTTCTATTCAGTTTTTGATCAGCGCACTTTATTAGCGTGGTTTTTTTTTCAAATTTTTTTTAATCATAAATAATATGTAGACTTGGAAAAAAAAAGAGAACTGACATGTCGCTGTTTTGTCACTAAACCCAAAGACCCACCCACCCCGTAGGAAGGGGAGACGTTTGTGAACGTTCCCTTAGGTCTCTATTCTTTATTTATTGTGTGGCCCCTAAAGAGGGGCCAACCAACTGACACTGTCAGTTGGTTAGTAGATGCTACTCAACATGGGCGTAATTAATTACACCTAGTGTTGAGAAACAACATGCCTGAGCTCAAAAGGCCCCCGTTGAGTGGGGGCCCTTGTGGCACAACGAGTTGGTTCGTTTTTCAGATTGCCGACTCGGCGAGAGTTTCTGCCTATGTATCTTTTATAAAGCCTTAGATATGGTGTGGTATTTTTCATCTCGCTATAGTTTAGTTGGTATTCAAAGAAACTGCCTCATTTCTATCAGAAATACACAATATTGAATTGTTTTTTATATTTTAATATATTCAGAAGCACACTTTGTTGCCTATATAGCTCATTATGCGTTGAAATGTTCGCGAGCATCGTAGGAATGTACAAATCCCCTATTGTGGCGCCATCTGACGAAAGAGCAAGGAACTATACGTGACCTGAACCCCGCCCTCAGCGCGTTCGTTATTCGCATCTTTGACAGCGACTAAGAGACGCTCAAACTGTCTCTTATTTAGTTTGAACTTATCACAAATTTGTCTTTGATAGGTCGTAGATCGACTTCTGACTTTTTAGTTAGAATAAAAAACAAGTGACGCCGCCACAGACCCGCGCATTAACGCGCTCCGCCGTCTTCAGAGGGCCGAGTCTATAGTACAGTAGATTCTACTGTGTACTTACACTAACAGTGCTACATATACATACCTGAGTCATAAGTGGGTTTTTTTTAGTTGTTTTTTAGGGGAAAAAAGTGATCTACTCACCCAAACCGCTATTAGTAGGTAACCTGTATGACCCATGCCGCAAACATCTGCCTCGTGACTGATAGTGTACCGGTGGTGAAGTGCTGTTGCAAGAACAATTGAGGCTCTTTATATAGCTGAGAGAGCGAATGGCCTAATCTTGTTTTCACCTTGAGCCCCACCCTATTCCAGAGAGGGTATCAAAAATCGCATGTACACGTATATGGGCTTATAGCTGGTGAATAGATAAGGCGGGGCACCTGTGTATACTAAGACTCCAGGGGGCGTTTTAACGACAGGTGTGACGCGCCAGCCCGTGGAGGGAGCTTTTTTGTTTTTCACTTAGAGAGCGTATACAAAGCCTACAGGGGGTGATTAACGCCAGGTGTGACGCGCCAGCTAGTGGCCGGATCACCTCATCTTCTAAGCTTTTGTTTTCACCTAGAGAGGGGATCGAGAGTGTATACAAAAAACTACAGGGGTGTTTAACGCGGCCAGCTGCCTACATGCTATAGTCTAAGCCTGTTTTCAGCTAGAGAGGGATCTACATCACCTAAGCTCTTTCCACCCTTAAATCGATCTGATAATTACCATAAAGAAGAGTAATGCGCGTTACATGTCTATGGGCTTATAGCTGAGTAAGAGCTTAAGATGCTAGTCAACTGTGTATGCAAAAAAAACAAACTACAGGGGGTGTCTAAAGTCGATTGTCATGCGTCAGCGGGCGGACAGAAGTCTGCCACTCTAGCTGTGACTACAAGCGCGTGCGTGTGGTAGACAGCTTAAATCAAACACGAGTTAAGCTCCTTATAGCTTCCTACTGTCTGCGGATTCGAGTCTTTTGTTTTTTTCATGTATTTCCTCGGAGGGTCGAACAGGATTAAAGATGTAACGAACCCGCGCCTACACAGGTAGACAGCCGGTCGCCTTCCTAGTGAGAGTTTTCCTCCTGAGTTAAGAAGCTTATCTCGGAGCCTAGTACATAAGCGAGAGTGAAACATGAGTCCCACACACTTCTTCAACCACCTTCAGCATGGCGTCATCAGGAATCACTCTACGTTCTACCGAATGTGAGCAATCCCAACACTACTACAGAGCCGCGACAACACCACATGAGGAGACGTCCATGTTTACTGATGAGTCAACAAGTAGCAAGGTGGAGGTTGGTTTTTATCAAGATTCGTACGGGTGGCTGGAAAGTGTGAGGGCTACTTCTGCAGCTAATGCTGCTGCTCGTGCAAAACGTGAAGCTCGTAAGGTGGAAGTTGGTTTTTATCAAGATTCGTACGGGTGGCTGGAAAGTGTGAGGGCTACTTCTGCAGCTAATGCTGCTGCTCGTGCAAAACGTGAAGCTCGTATCGCTGTTCGTGCTACACATGCAGCATACGAAGTTGCCAATGCTGCTAACAACGTTGCTGTTACTCTCGCCGCTGCTGCTCGTGCTGCTAATCTTTTTGCTACTGTTTCCGCTCTTGCTAACGATGCTGCTGCTACTGATGCTGCAACGTCTGCTAAAAGTGCCGCTGTTGCGGCTGCTGCTAGGGCTAATGCTATTAATGCTTGTACAGCTGCTAAACAAATAGTCTGTTTTGCTTCTGCTAGTCGCAGTGTCGCTGTTACGGCTATAGCTGATGCCCATGATGCTAAGTTACGGGCTTTTGCTTTTGCTGAAGCTGCTGTTGATGCTCAAACTGTTGCTGCTGCTGCTGCTACTGCTGCTGATGAGGCTGCTGCTGCCGCTGCTGCTGCTGCTGAAGATGCTGCTGCTGCTGCGGCTGATGCTCTAGACACCTATGACGCTGCTGCTCTAGACACCTATGACGCTGCTGCTGCTGAAGATACTGCTGCCGCTGCTGCTACTGCTGCTGCTGCTGCTGAAGATGCTGCTGCTGCTGCTCTAGACACCTATGACGCGGCTGCTGCTGCTTTTGCTGAAGATACTGTTGATGCTGCTGCTGCTACTGCTGCTGCCGCTGCTGCTACTGCTGCTGCCACTGCTCTAGACACCTATGACGCGGCTGCTGCTGCTTTTGCTGAAGATACTGTTGATGCTGCTGCTGCTACTGCTGCTGCCGCTGCTGCTACTGCTGCTGCCACTGCTCTAGACACCTATGACGCTCCTGCTACTCCTGCTCTAGACACCTATGATGCCACTGCTCTAGACACCTATGACGCTCCTGCTACTCCTGCTCTAGACACCTATGATGCTGCTGCTGCTGCTGCTGCCACTGCTCTAGACACCTATGACACTCCTGCTACTCCTGCTCTAGACACCTATGATGCTGCTGCTGCTGCTGCTGCTGCTGAAGATGCTGCTGCTGCTGCTGCACTAGTCATCTATGACGTGGCTACTGCTCTAGACACTTATGACGCGGCTGCTGCTGCTGCTGCTGCTGAAGATGCTGCTGCTGCTGCTGCTCTAGACACCTATGACTGAAAACATAGTAGGCGTTATTTACAAACACTGCTGTTACCTATGCCTAAACTTAGTAGGTCTTATTTACAAACAAGAGAGCCACGTGGTGTTGTTTACAAACAAAGATAGTCACGTGATGTTGTTGTGGTCTATCATGTCAATGAAGGGGTCGCGTGATCAAGGGGGCGCGGTCTATTATGCAAATGAGGGGGTCGCGTGACCAAATGGCGACCTCTGATTGACTGGTGATCAAGAGGGCGTGGCTTATTATGCAAATGAAAGGGTCACGTGATCAAGGGGGTGTGGCCTATTATGCAAATGAGGGGTCACGTGACCAAATGGAAGCCTCTGATTGGCTGGTGATCAAGGGGGCGTGGCCTATTACGTAATTATGCAAATGAGGGGGCGTGGCCTATTACGTAATTATGCAAATGAGGGGGTCACGTGACCAAATGGAGGCCTCTGATTGGCTGCATGTCGATTGAGTAATAAACAGTACTTAACTATAGTCCCGTTCCGATACATACTATACTACTTAGATCGTTAACTCAACAAGGAATTCCTTAGAGTTTACCGCCGGAATGAGTTGTAATTCATATTCAAGAAGATAAAAGTACATATATGACTTCTTTTATCCCATGGAAAAGACAACTTGATGTAGGGATAAATCATTGAAGACACGCCGTTAGAACTTAGATATGGATATGTTCTCAATTACATTATAACCTTTATCGCCGCTTTATTCCATTAACAAATCAACAGCTGGGATACCTCTGCCACCTATGTGGACTTCATTGCAAGCGATCGAGTGATTGGGGAAGGGGTGGATATAATCATGGCAAGGGGGTTATAATTAATGTGGACAACATGAATACCATGAATATAAGGCCTAGTAGGGGCCATCCACAAATGATGTCACGCTTTTTTTGCCCTTTTTTGACCCCCCCTTCCCCCCATGTCACGCTTTGTCACGTTTTGCTTGACCCCCCCTCCAGGTGTGACGTCACACAAGCAGCTACCCCCCCCTTCGATTGTGAATGAAGACAGTTACTAGTATTACCTGGTGCCAAGAGGAAAACCCCAAAAGGAGTCTATACTTGATGCTCGGGAGGGCGGGGCACTCCTACATTTATGGATACCATGTGTGTAAATCACCCTGAATTTGGACCCCTTTTGGCGGGATAAAAATTCACCAAAACACCCCCATTTTAGAAGGCTAACTACCTTAAATGTGAAGAAATCAGGCCCCTTATACATGTTATAGCCTATTGGGACACCACCCCAAATTGGCCAAACTTGAACCCCCTTTTTAATAATGTGATACCCCCTTAAATGGGACAAAATTGAACTCCTTTCAGCGCAATACAATCTTAAATTTGGACTAGATTCCCACAAAATATACCCCTTTTTACAAGAACTTTTGGACATTTTGGCCCAAAAATGGCCCAGAATGCACCCCTATTGGTGGGCCCGGCCTAACCCACCAATAGGGCCCAAAAACTGGGTCCCTGGGACTTGATATCAACAAACAAGAACAGACATTAATAACTTGCTTTGGGGGAGCGGGGCTGGCTTGGTGGATTTTCCCAGAATTTTTCCAAACCCCTGCAACCAATTACCTGAGAAAATAATCTCAACCCACACTATAGGATTTTGAAACATGCCCCCTCTCCAAAAAGAAGAAAATTACCCTAAAACCTCCTGTAGGTAAGCCTAATTCATATATAGGCCTAAGCCACACCCCGACATTACGGCGATCCTATAAGCTGCACCGGCAATCTGATTATGGTGACTTTAGTGCTGTCTTATAATAGCAAAATATCTCGTATAAACCTCACCCCGACTCTGTGCTGATACATGCGCCTGTGGAATAATGCGTAGTTGCAACTTTTTAAATGGCTACATGTGCGCCTGCTATTAAAGCTGCTATACTACTTGGCACGCTCAAACCTATATTATCTTCATTTGTATCTCAGATGATTGTATAACCCTTTCCCTATTATAATCTGTCATTTATTTGGACAAGAGATTCTTAATGTGTGCAAAACAAGACTCTAATTCCAGCTACTATTTATATTCTGGTGGGCTTTGATAAGTTAGTGTTAAAAAATGACATCAGGTGGCAGCAATGAGTGGACTGCTACCTGAAAGTCCTACATTGCTGATCTCACCAACAGAGTCTACTATTTCCTAGTGTAACACTGTAGATGGCGCCAACTTGTTGATATAATTAAGTGCTGAATAGAATGCTGGAAGCATTCTATTTTTTCTGATCTTTATCTTTGAATTTAGGACAGTTAAAAGCCACAAATTTGATTGAGATCTTACCAGTACACTGCACTAAGGAGACCCTTTATACATATGCAGAAAGTGAACGTTCTATATATCTGAGGTAGTATGGCAGCTTTAATAAAGCGCTGATGTTGTATAAGCACCGGAGGTATGAGGGTCCCCAAATCTTTGGTAAGTGCCAAAAACCGGGCCTTTGAATTATATTTGATTTTAGTTGACTGTCACCTTGTATCTTTCTGACTGACAAAATTCTTGCTTTTGTGAGGGACATGGTTTCTCCGGAAATGACGTTTTCGGAGACACCAGGACTCGAACCTGGGGCCTTCCGCTTACCAAGCGATTGCTCTACCACTGAGTTACATCCCCTTGTCCTATCAGATAGACCTTGTTTCATGTTACTGGATCCGTATGGTTCAAAGGGTAGCAGGATTGCCCGAGTGATACTCCCTTGCAGGTTTGCCACTGATGCGCAGGGAATCTGGCCCCTACACTTTCATGATGGGACCTCACCTTTGTAATTGGCACTTGAGGCATAAATTTGTAGGCTGTTGCCCACCACCCCACAATAACATGGAAAATATTTCATAATCAAATCAGGTTTCCTTTCCTTTTTGGGTAGGTAGGCCTAGCTATAAACTTAGATATTTGAGACAGCTGTGGTATTAATAGTATGCAAGAACTTCACATGTTGCTGACATAAAAATGTAATTTTTTTTCAAAACGTGACATCATGCACATGCCAACCCCCCTCCCCCCCTTGTCACGCTTTGTCACAAATTTCTGACCCCCCCTCCCCCCCTAGGGCGTGACACCATTTATGGACGACCCCGTACAGGAGACTTAGCACTATGAGAACGTATAACCGCCTCCTCTGGCAATACGTAAAAGATAGACTATGGTTATGAAAAGGTATTATAATTGACCACAGCTTACTGGTGGGGCCAGACGAGGGCGAAGCCCAAGTCGCCCTACCAGAAAGCTATGGTTAATCCTACTTACCTTTTCATAACCATTGTCTATCTGGTTTAAACCACAGCAGAAAGGTTATGCGAAATAACCAAGGTGTGAACCCTTTGTCTAACCCTTCCGCTGTGTTTTAAAAGCCCTATAAAATTGAAGAGCATCTGGCGCTCTGTCGCGGCGGCACGGTAACCTGCTACTGCTAGAGCTCCTCTGTGGTGAGGGTGGTCCGCCCTGGTGTGAAGAAATGTGTGCAGGCACTGCTTTAGTCTTCTAAGTTGTTATCCCTAGAGAAGTAAAATCAATATGTCTCCTTGCTTCAGTTAATCCGGCGAAGTGGGGTCGCCTTCTAGACGTTCTGATCCTGGTGTCTGAGTATGGCATTATCCCTACACCCCTCGGTACTTATAACAGTTACAAATGAGTATACATATCAACCACGCCTAGATGGTACTACTACTGCCAGTGCAGCATCAGTGCATATGTACATTTATATTGTGTCTACTAAAAACGCGTTACATAGATGGACTACTACAAGTTATGGTAGTTCTAACTTATCAATGGTTGGGATCATTCTAATTTACCAACCAAGCGTAAATGATGAGTGCCAACTATGAAACTATGATTATGATCACATTTATATTTTTACACTCTCATGCATTTGTCTTACTTTGTGTACCTATTGTCTCTCATGGGTATACCCATATACATATGTGGGTAGGGGACCTGAGGGTATGTTGGAATGAAAGACTAAACTTTGTTTAAGCCTATATATAGTGCGGTTGGCTTGCCATGTTTCTTGTCACTAGACTACGCTGAATACCAGCGTATCAGTAGACATAACGTAATGGTATTTTCAAACATATTTCCAGCAAAATGGAATTCCAACAGAAGAAGAGTGCTCATTATATTGATAGTAAATGAAAAGGGTGCTACTGGCAGGAGGACGTGATAGTAGCATACCGATATATGGAACAACCCGTGGTAGCTGTAATGACAATACCACTGATAAATCCAAGGTAGTAACAACGCCTGAAGAAGTACATTAAACATGTACGAAACGTCGCAAAGTTCAACAAGTTACCCCCCTTTTCTCGATGTAATAAATCCCCAATAAAATGTCAGCAACTCCAATTCAACTTGTCTGGTTTTCTGTGGATATCTGTTTCTTTACATCAGTGATTTTATTCGCACCCACAATGCCATAAGACTTATATAGTGGTCATTGTTTGACAACAGGGTGTAGTGGATTTTCACAGGCTTGCATAAATATACACAGGCAAAATCTTACTAAACAGCCACTCAGATTTTATCTTGATTGGTCTAGACATAGATGATTGCTTTAATGAAGCCAGGTGAAAACTGACACAGCTGCCGGTAACTCTTAGACATTAGAGCTCACAGTGCAGTCTTTATAGACACAAAAGCTCCCTAGCATGTATACTGGTTGTCATAGGTCCAGACACACGTCTGTGTCAGAAAAATAATAGAGTCCAACCCCCGGGGGTTTAGTCCCCTAATTGCTGTCCAGCTGTTGTCAATACTCTATATAAGTGCACACTTAGGGAGTACCTAGGGCACGGGGATATGGCCGAGGGTGTGCTCTAGGCTATCTATAAACGTGACGTCGGAAGGCCTTATTATGCAAGGAAACACAAAACGAAAGCAATTCCCCCCCCCCCCAAAAAAAAAGCCATGAGCAAACACAGTCGAAAACTTTTTTTAAAAAAAAGGTCTCAGAGTGACTTTTCTTTTCAAATTTTGGTATCGAAAATCCCCAGCAGACAGAGGTAATAAAAACGGCCTGCACAAAATCCATTTTCGGCAATAAACAAGAGCAAAGACTCCTCAAGTTTATAATTTGCCGTAATCCAAGTTATCAAAATCAAAGGGCCCAAGGTGGTGGTGGGACAAGCTAAACCATTTCCCCACCCCCTTTACAGGGGCCGGAAACAGGGGACAGGGTTTGAATGTTGCACCTGCAAAAAAGGTCTCAGAGTGACTTTTCTTTTCAAATTTTGGTATCGAAAATCCCCAGCAGACAGAGGTAATAAAAACGGCCTGCACAAAATCCATTTTCGGCAATAAACAAGAGCAAAGACTCCTCAAGTTTATAATTTGCCGTAATCCAAGTTATCAAAATCAAAGGGCCCAAGGTGGTGGTGGGACAAGCTAAACCATTTCCCCACCCCCTTTACAGGGGCCGGAAACAGGGGACAGGGTTTGAATGTTGCACCTGCCCCCCCCCCCCCCCCCCCCCCCCCCCCCGCCATCTCTTTGGAGTCACGCAATGAGGCGGAGATGTAGAAAGGTCCTATATGGTGCCCGTGGAGTGAAATATCTCTGACACCATCACTACTATTACTATTAATATACACACCAGTTATTGTTGCAGCTACATGTATTGTATGTGTCTGTCCTGTGGCATGGGTAGGGCGCCAAGGAGGAGCATCGGGATGGCCGCTAGGCGTCTCCAGGGCTATAATCGATGGGCGCCCCCACCGCTAGGTGGTGTTAGTGGTGTGTTGCCCTCCCCTCCCACACGGCCCCGGCCACTGGTCCAGGAGCTCCTTAAACTCACATCCTTATGTGGTTGGGGCGTTTGTATTGATGAGACGTAAAGGGGGCCGCTCCCGGGGCAGCCATTACCGTTTCCTGTCCCACCCAACCTTCACAGAATACAATATTGGGTCTCAGTGGAGAGGATACTAAACCCCACCTACTGAACCTCCTGTCTCCCTCCTGTAGCCTACAGCCATTGTCCGCTACGTACTACCCGATCCCATACCCACTTGCAGTTTGGGCTCTGCCACTGGCTCCCCATCCCTCAGGTTGACCCTGCCACGTCGGTCCCATTGATGTATATGTTAGGGCACTCTTGATGCGATTTACCGCAGGCGCTGTGGATAAGGCATTGCAGATGTCATTGATTGGCATTTGTGGGTTCTTCTTCTTGAGATTGTGGGGAACAAAGGCAGTTTCCCAGGTCATCTAGACTGGCGGGGATAGCCTTAGTGATGTGGAGGAATGGCCAGCACGTACACTGCTTGTTGGTAAACCCGCGCACATCAACTGCACTGTGAACCTCCACCCATGCAGCAACCTCTCAGCTCACGCATGCATTTAATTTGATATATCTACCTGTCTTTCAACCTTGTGTGCTGTACATAATACCCCCCCCCCCCCCCAATGTCGTTCCTATAGGGTTGATTCAGGTAAAGTGGGACACCTAAGCCATACTCTGACTTTATGTACCATTCACATATTTGGTACTTATAGTAGAAAATGTCAAACACATCAAATAGTTTCAGTATTTATTCCTTTAAACCAAAATATAAAAAATATATGAAATACCTTAGCCAATGTGGCCTAAATAGCCCATTTCTTAGAGATGCCATTTCAAAATTGAAGCGTCCCACTCTACTTGTATTTTTGGTAAAGTGGGACACTAGCTTCATGTAAAGTGGGACAATTGATAAGAATCGACCCCCATACTTTATAATCCATATGACAAAAATGGTAAATGTCAATTTTTGAAGGTGAGATATATACTTTGATGGACTATATCAAAAACATTAAGGAAATTTATGTAGGGTCCTTTACAGGATGAATCAAGCATACAGAGTATAAATGTAAAACTGCCAAAATACTGTGCATCTGGGCTTAACTTTGGGTAAGGCTACACTACATTATGTTACATGACAACATATTTGTACCCTAACTGAATCTCTATCCTCAAATTATTTTACATAGTGCTAAATAATGTAATGCACAATTATATAGCTCATACTCTTAATTGTAAGCATCTAAAATGAAATGTTTTGTAAATGAGGTAGTAGTGCAGGAGCATTTCAGGGGCATATTAATCATTATAAATAACTGTAAATGGCAATAATTTCTATAAAGCGTAAGAAAGTAGTATTGGTTAATGATTCCTATGGTTTTGGCCTCAATGTACATGTGAATTTGCTACAGATTTTACCATTTAACATCATAGCGTATGATTAAAAATCATTAAAAGTAAGAAATCTCACAATAATTGTTTAAATTATGATGGAAGTCAATGGTTTGCTGATGGAAGTCAATGGTTCACTCATCTAAATAATGATCATCAGTTAAGTCATTTGATAAACTACAATCTGGAGCACTAATCAAGCCCTATTCTAGCTGTTATACTTCATAATTTGGTATTATTTACACAACTAGGTATTGTAATGATATTTACTATGATATTTCTTCTCCTTATAAATCAAAATATAGGCATATCGGGTAATGCTACTCTGAGAAAGGGGATTAATATAGTGTCCCACTTAACCTGAATCTGCCTGTCCCACTTTACCTAACACCTTCAGCTAAAGTGGGACACTTGCATTTAAGGTTTCAGTGTACTTCATTTCAATATCTGACTAATAAAAAAGTATCAAGATGTAAAGAAGCAATATATGTATCTAATAATTATATACATTTTGAAATATCATGTTACTATTCTTAGTACCACTACTAACAAATAATTTTACTATTTCTTATGTACACCCGAATTTATAGCGGCAAAAGCTCTCCACCCATATCATGTCGAAATTTAGAAGGTATAATTACCTCTTAATTTTGGTGAAATAGGTACAATTAAGAGGGGTCAAACATATATTTCTAAGAAAAAAATAAAATTTTACACCCAGGAAAGAAATCAACCCCTAAAAATGGCCTTAATGTTAATTGTCCCACTTTACCTGATGTCCCACTTTACCTGAATCAACCCTAGCCCTTGTTAAGCCCTAAAATTGCCCTTATCCTACAAAATCATATAGGTTTGTAGTATAAGGGCTATCAGTCATGCCCTTATCCTACAACATTTGCCCTTATCCTACAGAACACCTGTTATGCCCTTATCCTACAAAATTGCCCTTATCCTACAAAAATATATAGTTTTGTAGGATGAGGGCAATCAGTCAAGCCCTTATAGGGCAAATTTTGTAGGATAAGGGCCTGACTGACAGCCCTTATACTACAAAACTATACATTTTTGTAGGATAAGGGCAGTTTTGTAGGATAAGGGCATAACAGCCCTTCTCCATAAGACACGGGTCTGAGCCTGCAGATATTATCCACCGGTTTTATCAGACAATATCGGAAAACAACTGACAACATGTTGACGGAATATATAAAACAAACACGTTGAATTTACTAAATGTGTACATGTAGGGCCTATTATGGTATTTCAGTTCGCAGGATTTTAATAGACAGTTAGAGTTACATATATCTTGCAATCCAGTCGCCAAGCGAGAACGAGCAGACTCAGTTATATGCATCAAGCCAGGTTAAAAAAAACTATTAAACTTATATGCATGTTTTAGCTCATGGCATATATAAAGATCCTGACACATACTTTAATTCCCCTGGTTTCGCCTCTTGACAGTCACATATCAGATTTTAGTTACTCTAAATCATCCTGTAGAGAAAAGGACTGGTGCTGTCCGGAATAAGTTTACGCTCATCCATATTACATATGTATCAAGTGTGAGCGGTGTAGGCTCGGGTACAAGAAATGTACTTTTGCAATGAGCAGGCCATGCTTCGTTTGCTACGAGATTTCGGGTACTGTCGACATATCCATGTCCCCGTATATAGGGGAGTTTACAGTTGTAGATTTCACCTAATAATACTAATAGAACAGTGGGGACAAACTAAAACCACGTGGGTGATATTTTATAGGGTACATGATTAAACCATATTTCACCCATTTAGTCACATCAACACATTGCGAGCTAATATAACTGATATGTAGTGAATAAAACAGAGTTTATCTAATGGCATCATTGTGGTGTAGCTACCCAACACATGGAGACCTATGTTTGCCCGCAATCATAGTAGTCTACTCATAGCTCTATGACCTAGCAGGAAGAATTTCCCCTATCCATTACCGAGTGTGATTGTGAAGGTATAATTACTAGCAGAAGGACAACAACATCAGCCCTGCTACACCCGATAAAACAACACAAGGCAGGCCCCGGGGGAGGGGAGGTGCGGGGGAGGCCGGTGATCGATGGATGCAGGGTCCAAAGCAAGGTTAGCCCTCACTACCACCGCCACATCTTGACCACCCCTGCCCTGTCACTGACCTGTACCTGGACGTCATCAATTAAAACTGCTACCTTTCAATAACCACACATATTTGAACAACTCACACTACTCACATAAAAGACGTATCAGACATATCTGTGTTTGAAATTAGGTAAGAACCCGGCTAGAAATGCAGTAGTTGGTTACAGACAAATACTTTAGCTTAATTAAAAGCTGCACTCCGACCCGATGCTGATCCTATAAGCCGCACTGGCGATCTGATTTGCGTACTTGCCGCGGCCTAACTAGTATTACTACCAGAATCCACCTGAACCCACCTGCGCTTATTATTTTAACCTTTCATGTGTGCCCTTATATCATATATAACCATCTCCATCACACACATACCCAGTCATAAGAAAACCTACACTGTAAAAAATATATGTACTTTTGACAGATTCACTCTGTAAAATTTAACGCTGATTCACCGTTATTTAGAAATACAATGAAGCACCGTAAATATCAGCCATTTCACAGTGGATCCTTGTTAAATGCTAACCTGGTTTGGATTATAATGATTCAACGTAAATTCATCTTCTAATGTCAAATCCCAGAGGGAGCCACATATAGTAGATCTTGCCATAGAGAGGTGGCCTGGTTTGTAAGAAGATTTTTCTGGAGAGTGTGAGCCCTTAAAGTGGAGTATACATGTTGAAATAATGGTAATTTTCAATTAATCTATATGTTTGACAATTTAACAATTCAATCTTGTGATAGGTTTGACAAAATACCATGATCACTTGATAATATCCAGAAGAAAGTAGCTGTCTGGATCTATACACCTATTTTGTGGTAATATACTATGCATATATCCTCACCTCTGGAAACTCTGCCTTGTATCAATCCTATAGAGTAAAACCTCTCGTATAGGCCAGGGCTAGTATGCAAGTCAGATCGTCAGTGGTGCGTATAGGATAAGGGCAAAGTCAAAGTATGGCTTATCCGTAAGTTTTTAGATGTATGCGACAGTAACTAAAGTCACCATAATCAGACTCCCTGTGAGGCTTATCGAATATTCTCTGTATATTTGAATACTGTGAATCTATTAATGCTGATTTAACGTAAAATTAACAGTGATTCAACGTAAAATGAACAGTGATTCTGTGTAAAATGAACAGTGATTCTGCGTAAAATTAACGGTGACCGTCACCGTTAAAAAAACGGTGAAAGTCATGTCCCAAAAGTTGCCGGTGATTCAACGTCATTTTGACGACATTTTTTTTACAGTGTATCCTAAGGGTGTGGGTTCGTGAAAACCTATACACGTAGGCGTATGTGCCCGTAATAAAGTATTGATACTTAAGCCCCGCCCTTCTGGCATATCAGCGTATTCAAAGCACCTCTCATGTTCTATGAGATCAAGTATTAGTAATACCCATATATCCCGTGGCTTACATCATAGGAATAACGAGCTATCAGAGTTTATACCACAGTTATCCACTTTAGGCACGCAAATACGTGCCTTAGCACTGGATACCGCAAGATAACAAGATAACTATCATTTGTTTGCATCATAATTACCGAATTACTTTGATTAATTTGGCAATGATGGTAATTGGTATGGATGTTTTGTGGGAGTTTAACCATAATTTGAATATATTACTACTATTCCTCATTGATTAAAACTATTTTCCCTCTTTGATCTTAGGGAAATACTTTTAATTTTCAAAATTCTATATATTTAAAAAAAGTAGCTCAGGACCACCCATGTTTCCTTTTGCTATTGGTTTGAGAATTATCCAAGGAACATGGAGAAACATTTTTGAGGAAATCTAGAAACTCAGTGCTGCCACCTCATGTCCTTTTTCAACACTAAATATCCAAACCCCACAAGAATATAAATAATAGCTGTAATTGGAGTCTTGTATTGCACATACTTATTAAGAATCTCTTGCAAAAATAAATGGCAGATTATAAGTGGGCAAGAGGGAAAGAATCATCTGAGATACAAGTGAAGAAAATGTATGTTTGAGTGTGTCAACTGGTATAGCAGCTTTAAAGAGGTGGGCACAACAGCAAGGGCTATGGGTACTGTGTGCAGTGTGCATTGCGCCCACAATGTGCGAGGACCCAGTAGCCCATGTGGTGTCAGTAGGCTACCATGTCTCCTGATCTCTACACTACCTTGTCATCTATAAAGGTGTAGTCAGGCCAATGCAGCCGTTTCATGGTATTGACTGTTACATTATGATAATCTGTGTAGAATTTTCCCAACACCTATTTTACACCACCGATGCAGGCGCTATCTATTTGCCATCTTCCACTCTATTTATTTTTGCTTGATGTGGTATATAACTACTTGCTCGCTCCCAATATGGCATATATCTAGGTGCCATCCTTCGATGCGGCATCTATCTACTTTCAGGCCCCTCATGCATAGATCTTCTATGCCATGTCATGGCCCGCTGTCTGGTAGCCCACGTAATTAGGGCATCGTTAGGACAGTCTCCTTGAGGGAGGTGGGGGGGGGGGGGGGGGGGGGGAGGGAGGAGAGTGTGGTAGGAGGAGGCAGGAGGTGCTCCTCGTTGTCCCAGTGTGAGTAGCTGCAGACACAGGCCTCAACACAAACAGCTAGGCTCCTTAATGAATTGTGACCAGCCCAGGGATGGCTATACCACCCCTTGTTGAGGCTACTGATACTATATTATCAAGATTGATCAGCCAAATGCTGCTATTGTGCTGACAAGAGGGCTAGCGTACTGTGGGCATTGATGAATTTTTTCCTAAGGGTGGGACATCTATGAACTGCTTTGGGGATTTCACCTCATATATCTATGGATCATCTGTAAATGAATCGATGTCACAATCACCTGATCACCCCAACCCGTATAATTATCATGGATACAGAGATACAAAGGTGTATGCTCCACACCCCAATGCAGTGACATGATTTGTTGTTTGTCCTCAAAATGTTAACGGTAGCCCTAAACTTATTTGTCTTTTGAGAAATCCACGCAGCTCCCAGTAATGCCCCATGGAACTCTAAGCTTGGTTGATAGCTGTAAGATGGTGAGCAAGCACAGGTGACCTCTTTTTCCATGTAGCAGTCTCACTGCTGGCTGGGCATGTTATGTATTTCTGTAGTATACAGGAGGCCTGCCCTAATGGCCATCCCATGTTATTCTTTGCAGGGGCATTAATATTCCGCCAAACGTGAGCAGCCAGTTGCCTCCCGTGACTGGGAGTGTGGCAGGCCCCAGGGTAAGCAGCATTATTACCAGGTACTGCCAGATCGTGGTTAAGTCTAGGCCTCTTTTATGTCTGCACTCCTCGTGAGGGCCTGTTTATTTCCGTAACAGTAACAGCCCCTAGAATCATTGATTTACCATAGACATGCAGTGATGAACGCACATTGTTTATTTCCCAAGCCTCCCACTGCAAAGATATTCGATTTATCTTGTTATATTGCTGAGAGGCCTCCAGTAGCTCTTTTATTCTTCTGTTATGCTACATTCTCTCTGGAACATTCACTTCCAATAGTTTCCAACGACATGGTTTGCTCATTTATGTTTCCAGGTAAACTATAGATCTAGTATCTAATTGTAAAATGCCTAGACCAATTTAAGTCTAGACCAATGTGATTGACAGTAGAGTCTAACCAATGCATAAAAGAAGCTGTCTTGAAAGCTGAGCCAACTGTAGTTCTGATCTCTGACGCTATATGACAATGTTATTCAGGTCAATTTAGCTTCAATCCTTGGAGCTGTATGTCCCATTTACCAGCTTATCTGCGATGGACACCGGCTTCTGCGCTGATTGTCAACAGCGATATAATATTACATTCATTCCAGAGCTTGATTTGATTTAGGTTGTTCATTTCGATATAAGAGAGGTGGTTTAGCCTTCTATGAGCCTGCCCATACTCATATATTTCATTATGATGGTCCCAGGGTTACCCCCTCTGGTTAAGATTATAGGGTGCAATCATTCTCAGTTCACTAATTGACTAGGTGCAACCCACTCTCAGTCGTAAGCTCACATGGAATTTTAGATTCTTAACCATGATAATCCCAAAACATGTTCAAAAATACTTTGAACTGAAAGCCTTAACTAGTACTAACCCTATCAGTTTTACAGCCAATAACTTCGTCCACAACTATTATTATGCAAAGAAACACCCAATTGTGCGTGACTTTTGGAAGATATTAAGACGTTCTTGCCTTATCAGAACTTCTCTGTAGGTCAAAGAAGGTTACCCTGACCTACAACCAGACGGACTTATATACATGTAGTAGACTTTATAACAGGTATCAGGGGACAGGTATCACGCCAGAATTTCTTTTAATATTTCATTTTTTGGCCTCCTATATAGCTGTAGGAGTAATAGGGTCAGTCTTTTTGACTAAGGCATCAATCATATTTTGTTTGGGCTTGAATATAAGTTCGTCATTTTGACTAATGACAATTCTTTTTCTATCATTCAATCTCTCCCTAATTATTCATTTACTTTCCTATTTTTAATTACTGATTCCAAACTGTGCTATAGGTGATAGAAGTAATTTAATCTTACTCCTAACATGATACCTGATCTACATACACCTTATCATAAAGAATATACTCACTGATCATCAAGGCTGCCACATATCGCTGTAAAGATGTCATGAATGTGAGTAGCGCCATTTGCATGCTGTGATTAGTTGTTTTATGGTGTTTATGCTAATGACACATCCACCAAGTGCAACATGGGTGTAAGAGGATCTGTTTTTGTCTGGAATAATTTTTCATGCTGGTCCTCCTAGAACAGGGATAGACTTTTAAAGCTCAGGTACTAAACACGGTCTGATACAAGCGTCCTACTCTGTTCACCATGAACATGAATCATGCATAAAATTTGTAGCCTCTGTCTCATGCAACATAATGATACATGTGTATCTATTTTATTCAGGACTACTAACGTATTGTTTATGTGCATGTTGGTGAGAGCTTGGGTTTGGCTATGTGTGCTTGTTACATATACCTTGTGGCATAATCATACTTTGGGTGTCCCATCTGGGGTAGGTAAAATATGGACTGTGTTCTGAGTATCTGGAACAGCTGCATGAACCAGCACTAAAGTACAGGACTAAGTATAGAATACTTCAATTCATAGTTCAGAATGCACAACCTGTTCTAGATGTGGATGTGATAGCTATGTTTTACCTGAGATATATAAGAATTTTGGGATTTTCCTGGTGGTAGTAGTATATGGAAAGGTGGGTTTGTAGTAGGCAATGCATTAAATGTGCTATTCATCTGATTAACTGAGAGACTCACCATGAGAAAATCAATGGTGAGCAAGTAATGAATGCTCCCACACGTCTATGGTACTGAATAAAGCACAATTTGCCCATTATTCAGGAGGGAATAGATGCTATCTTCTTGTATGCCATAACTGTACTGAATAAAGCAGGTTATGTCCTTTATTCAGTAGATAATGAATGCTAACTTCTCATATATTCTACCCTACTGAAGAAGGTACAATAAGCCCTTTAGTCAGAAGGGAATGAATGCTGATTTATCCTAATTATGTACCCTATAAAGTCAGATATATATCAGAGTGAAGGGTGTTTTTCACTGAAAAAGCGTCATATTCCCTTTATTCCCTTTCTATAATATTACCCTTATTCTGTTATCAAATATGACTATTTGCCAAGACAAAAATGAGGCTTATTCTGTTAAAGATACCCTTCCCTCTGATTATTTGCCGAGACAAAGATGAGGCTTATTCTGTTAAAAATACCCAACTAGCGACCCAAACCTTTTCACCTACTAGCGACCTATTCATTCTAACCTTGTGTAATATAATATTGTCTATAGTATTACTTATAAACATGAATAATCCTACGTCACATACCTTCTTTCCCCCAAAAAAGCCATGCCCCATGTTTTTCTAATAGCACCCTTAAGGGAAACCCTTTCCCCCGGGTTATATTCCCCTTGGATGTTTTTAGATTCTATTTCAATAATCCCTATATAAAGCGACTTAAAGTGGAAGTTACTATATAATTATAGTAACTCCTACTTTAAGTTGCTAACAGGTGGAGTCCATAGTAGTAGTGATCACTGGTTAGAAAACAAGGTTTCCCTTATAGTAACTCCCACTTTAAGTCGCTAACAAGTGAAGTCCCTAGTGGAAGTGATCACTGGTTAGAAAACAAGGTTTCCCTTATAGTAACTCCCACTTTAGGTCGCTTACAAATGAAGTCGCTAGTAGAAGTGATCACTGGTTAAAAAACAAGATTTTCCTTATTGTAACTCCCACTTTGACCCGGCTGACTTAATAAAATAGTCATTTTGAGGCCGTTTTTACCATAGAAAGAAGCTAGCCCTGTATGAATTAATCATTCTAATTTTTCCTGGACAAATTGCTGTTCATTCCTTTATATATTATCACACTTTGGCCCCAGCTGACTTCATAAAATAGCCATTTTGAGCCCTTTTTCTTCCATAGAAAAAGGCTAGCCCCGCAGGGGCTAATCATTCTAATAGTCATTATCAGGCCCTTTTTTCCCATTGAAAGAAGGTAGCCCCACAGGGATTAATCATTCTAATTTGTCCTGAATAAATTTGCATTCATTCCCTTCTATATCTTCACACTTTGGCCCTGGCTGACTTCATAAAATAGTCATTTTGAGGCCCCTTTTCCCATAGAAAGAAGCTAGCCCCGCAGGGGTTAATTATTCTAATTTTTCCTGGATAAATTTGCATTCATTCCCTTATATATATATGAAAGATTTGTCCTGAGTAAATTTGCATTCATACCTTATATATCATCGCACTATGGCCTCGGCTGACTTTACTAAATACTCATTTTTAGGCCCTTTTTCATGTGTCCAGGTTGACATAATATATTCACTGAATAAGGGTCATAATAGACTTATTAGCAGCAGAATATTCCCCTTATTCATTGAAAAATAAACCCAATAAATGTGCAATGGTGTAACAAGACAGCCCTATAGGGATGGTGTTGAAGCATGAGATCCTAGGTTTCTCCTAGTTAATCAGGTGAATAGACTTTGCCTGTGGCAATGCTCATACTTCATATACTACTTGCATTGGGACCTCGATCTAATTGGAAACATTTTTCATTTTTTTGGGGTGTTTATGCTACAGGAATGGGGAAAATTGAATGTAAAAATGATGCAGCTCAATGCAAAGGAGGTTGTGCATCTACACTGGTTCCTTTATCACAAATATTAGATGAATGGGAACAGATTTACGTATGTGTGCCATTTCAACTGTATAGTACACCGGTCCAACTTTTCCATCCAACCAGCTATACAATGCTATAGGACCCATAGGGATACCTAACCATGCCAGTGGGACACCCAATGTATGATTATGCCAGTATAGCTTCACATGGCAGCAAATCGGCCCCTTTCAACTCAATTTAGAGGTTGTCAAACTTGACTTGCTTTATGAACTGGTCACATAAAGATCAGGAATAAGATGTATACATAAAATGGAAGATGTAGTCGACTGTCTGAGTCGGTGTGAAAATATCAGCGTTGCCCTACCTATGCAGTATTCTTTGTGAATGTTAACCTAAGCGTCATCTCCCCCAATTTATTTGAGAGAAGCCATAAGCAGAATATTTTTATATTTAATGTAATAATCTGTGAAAATATTCTACCCGGTCGTCCCGACCAATGCTATGATATTTGATGAATACAGGTTCCCATCACATACGGAGATGTCAAATAATCATGTGCTAGAGATGTTGCTCAGAGCAGCCTGTATGTCTGTTCTGCTGCTGTCAAAGCCCACCCATTAGCCAGCACTGTACAGTGTCTGTTTACAACAGGAAGACCTAGCATCTCTCATTTGATCTGTTAATGGCACCCACCTGGCTGGGCTCCTTCATCAGGGCCTGTACATTACAATGATACAAGGCGCTGACAATCGACTGTCGGCACCTACAGTGTGTGTAGAATGGGATGAACATGGTTCTGATGGGTAGAGGAGGAGAGGAGGCTGAAAGGACACTCAGTAGACACAACATAATGCCAAATCAGTAGCGTATCGATTAGGTAAGAAGGAATGTTAGACAATAAAATCAAATTGTTCTTCAAAAATTCAATTTATTATTAAAAAGTCAGTAGGATTGTATGTTGTGACCGAGGGGGACTCTGGTATGGATTGCTACAAACTTGCACTGTTTATTTGTTATTTCAAGTGGATCTTAAGTTGCCAATAACTCTTCATAATCGGTGGCTATGGTCTCTGTTGCCAATAGATATTGGTTTTGTCTAAGGATTCTTCCTTCCCGGTCCTTTGTCCACCCATTTGCATCGCTATAACTGTGTATGAATATTCCTCTTTATTTATTTTTTCTTCATTCTGATCCTAATTTTCATTCAGATGTATTTTCTATTCGTTCAACATAGTTCTTTAAATCCTCGGGAGTGACTATCTCTAATCAAACTGGTGGGAAGACTATATGTTTCCCTGTTACATTTTAAGAGATATATAGTCTATTGTTGACTCAGGGTTCATACCCTGAGGCATATACGACGGCTGGCTTTTCCTTTAAGACGTTTTTTAGCCATTTTAAAATGCATATTACTAAGTTTCTATTTTAGTTAGAAAAAATACAATAAGCTAAAAGAAAGGGCAAGATCGGGGGACAAATATTTCGCAAATCAACTGCGATCTTTGCGTATTTTTTCTCTCTTTTTGTTAAACTCTTAAGTACTGTTAAATGACTGCCCTCTAAATGAACTCTCCATAGGCTGCAAGGTTTAAAAAAAATTGGAGCTGATAGAAATGCTCATCTGACCAGACTGGTGTCATATTTCTATCTTTTTCATTTAAATCAACCATCTCACTTATTAATATGCCATCTAACCAAGCTAAAGTACCCTCCATATTATTTAAATGAACCAGGAGAGGTGGAAGTGAGGCTAGCACATGCCACACGTCGAAGAGTGGCGCCACTGGTATTTCTTGTACTGCGCGAGATGTCAACGTGTGCAGACGAAATTGTACCACCCGTATCTCTGCCGTTTATCGTCCAATCAACTCGCTTTTTGATAGGGACAAAAGGCGGTACATGCCCGCAGCCTGCAACTGTCGCCCACACCCACCTGCACACCCACACCCACCTGCTCTCCCACACCCACCTGCTCACCCACACCCACCTGCTGGCCTGAAATGGAATAACATACATGTATGACACATGACCTGAGGGTACTTTTTAACAAGGAATTCATTTCTTGTGCCAGAATTGACCAATGAATGATGATAAGGGAGTACTACAGTAAAATTCCGTTATAACGAAGTGCTTGGGGCCAGCTAAAAAGTTCGTTATAAACGAATTTCGTAGTATCCAATTAGAGCTATTTAGAACATTATTCCGGTCAGAAAGCCTCGGAAATAACTCCCGATCCCCTTTTATATAATATATATATATAATATATAATATAATATTAAATTATATGACCAAATACGGATACCTTTCTACATCTATGATATGTAGACATATGTTATGTATTGGTCTACCATATTTCATTGAATTCTTCACATGAAGTGAGATATGGAGGGGTAAAGGACACAGGTGGGTCGGGATTCCAGGAGGAGAGACATCTTGGACAAGTGCGGTGACAGCTTGTAGAAGGGTATAGGCCGGTGCAGGTTGGTGGGATTTCAAGGGAGGACCAGGGAGGCGGAGGGGGTCGCTATCACACTTGCCCTAGCCCTTCCCTACCCCCTAGCAACTCAGGGGACCACAGAAGTGACAGGAGTCCGTCACCCCACCCCCCCCCCCCCCCCATGATGCCCCAGAGCACCAGTGAGGAAGTCTACCCATAGAAGTCGCTCACCTCCCCGGACTTCTGTACCCTTCATCTCCCACCTGCCCTACTCCCCCCCCCCCCCCAACTCACTGTCCTGTACACCCCGCACAGGACTTCTCTGTCTTTCATCTCCCATTACCCCCGCCCTGGCCATCCAGGCAGGGGGAGTCGCTCACACCCTCACCCTCCCAGGACTTCTATGTCTTTCATCTCTCACCTCCCCTACCCCTCCCGGTCACCAGGGTGACATGAGTCGCTCTGACACCTGTGACAGTCTATCCACCACTTAATATACAATATTTTCATCATATTCCCCATGAATAAGATTATTTCACAGCTTTAGAAATTTCGTTATAAACGAATTTACAACTGAAAGATTCGTAAAAACGGGATTTCTTTACTATGGCAATGTATGGAAAAGAATTTGGGCACAGCAATTTGTTTGTTATATCCGAAATTTTGTTATAACCGAATTCGTAATAGCGGAATTTTACTGTATATCTAAGTACATGATAAGCTCTAGCTCCAGCTCTGGACAGCTTACCCTGAGTCATCTGTGAGGCCACTCACACGCTCAATCTTTAATAAATGCTCGATGTTGTATTCAAGATCATTAAAGAGGTGGGCAATGAGGATCTGTATTGTATGTACCTTAATACTATAGTGGTCCTGAGTGGGCTAGCTGACGGACATGCTCCCAACAGATCGGTTTTTATATGCGGGGTTTCCAATTTGGGCTCAGATTGGGTTTAGGATGGGCTTCTTAACGTGATTTAGTTATTGAATTATTTATTCCTCTATATTTTTTCACAATTATTGCCTATATGCCATTTTTACGGCTTGTAAATCGAACCATTATTAAGGTCTTTAAAGCATAAAATAGAGAGTGTAAATATTTTTGATGTTCTTCAGTAATTTACATATGAAGATGGTTAATATAATTATGGTTAATATAATTATATAATTACATAAACATGTAGGGGGAACCCTATTTATTATCATTACCAATAAAAACACTAAGTCTTGTATTATATTTCATTTTTAAATAGCAAGATTGTACTCCAATATCCCGCCTGCAAAGAAAGAAAAATGCAGGACCGAATGTCCTGCATGGTGAAAACCTTTTTGTGTAGACTGATAGACTGTATGTTGCAGTACCTAGAGAAATCACACTTATTTGATCTAAGGATATGTACGCCTTGAAGTCAATATTTCATACCTACATGATATGATGTGTCCATACTTCAGTATTTTAAAGCAACAGAAATGGTGTCTATGTTTGAAAGCCCCTTGGCAAAACTCATTTTGACCATTCAAATCTGCAGTCTGATTTCTTTCCAAAATGTGAGAAAAAAACTGTTTATTTTAAACTATTCTACATCTTCCTTGAAACCTCTACTTATGGTATGATAGCAATACCTAGCGTCAAAGTTCAGAACTACCAGACCGGTTTGTCCTGTCCAAACCCAACCTCAGGCCAAATTAGGCAGCTCACTGAAACTGATCTGAGTCCAAATCAGGTAGCCTGCATTGAAACCGATCTTCACCCAAATCGGGCAGCCCACTTTGAAACTGATATACTTCTAATTAGGTAGTCAACATGGCCCCTGTCTGGTGCCCTGTGATAAAAACTGACAGGCTCAGGATGGGTTCTGGTTAGTTTGCCTGATAGGAGCAACTCAAAAAAGGGGGGTGATGCCACTGATGTGAATAATCTTCGCCCCATTTCAATCCTGCCATTGCCTTCTAAAATTATAGAAAAAATACTACACAAACAAATACTAGCCCATTTGACAGAAAACAAAATTTTATCAGAGAATCAAGATGGTTTTAGGCCTGGGCGTTCAACTTTGAATAGTCTTATTAAATTTACTGATCATATTTATAGGGAGTCAAATACAGACAAAGGAACTACAGCCATCTTTCTAGATTTCAGGAAAGCATTTGATACCATAAACCACTTACTTTTAATAAACAAATTAGGTAAAATAGGATTTAGACCTTCCGCTAGAAACTTAATAGAAAATTACTTGACAAATAGAACACAGTCAACAAAGGCAAATGGCAGGATGTCTCTTTCACTACCGATCCCATGTGGGGTACCCCAGGGGTCCGTTTTGGGGCCATTGCTTTTTATCATATATATTAATGACCTTGGTTTCCCATTAAAACAACTGAGTTGTCAACATTATGCAGATGACACTGTATTATACTATTCAAACAATAATTTATCTCTAAATGTGGAAGAAACTATTAATTCTGATTTAATGGTAGTAAATACATGGTGCAAAGCTAATAAACTCTCTCTAAATTCCAAGAAAACCAAGGTCATGCAGATAGGCACGGAGGCTTATATTAAGACAATGCCCAAGGTTATACTGAAGTTGGACGATGCAGTTCTAACCAAGACCCATACATATAGATATTTAGGTATCACTCTAGACAGTAATCTGAATTTCAAGGCACATACAAAGGGTCTCTGTAGGAATGTTAATCATAAGGTCAGACTTCTAAGGCGGGTGAGAAGAAAATTATCTGAAAAATCAAGTGCAAAGGTGCTAACTTGTATGATTTTACCAACCATTGATTATGGTGATACACTCTACTGTGTAACTAATTTAAACATCTTAGAAAATTTACAGTATGCTTTTAACAGGGGGCTAAAAACTACGTATAATAATGAAGAATTTCATGTTAAGCCTTGTCTGAAGAAGTGTAATGTGAATTTAAGCTAGATGAAAGACGAACTATGCACCTGAATACTGCAGCCTTTGATATGTCTTTGAAGCCTGACAACATTGATAACAGAGATATAAGAACCCGTGCTCACGATGAACGGCTTATAAAAATTATAAGACCCATAAACCCCTTTTACAGGAAAAGTTATGAGTTTAGGGTCTCTTCCCTTTGGAACTCTTTTAAACAAGAAACTAGGGCTTATAAGGAAAAGGACAAGTTCCAAAGGTGGAACAAGAAAAGGTATAAGGACATACTCCATCCCCCTGAAAACTGATATTGTGTCGGGTTTATATTGACTGTATTGGTACCACTCACTCCCACATACACATCCATCCTATTGGTATAAAATGGTAATATATTGTCTCCACGAGCTCTCTTAATAGGACATAACATCGTCCTCATTGGAATAACATCACCAATTATTGGAAAAACATCGCCAATATCCATTTATATGTAGTACATTAGGTACACTGGCAATTAGATCAGCCAAGGCTTAATAACATCAGCCAAGGGTCAGCTGCATACTGACATGCAAGTGTCTAGGTATGTAACGATACCCTATTGTCCTTGTATCCCGAGGCTTCCAGTTAAAGCTGCCATACTACCTCAGATATATAGAACGTTCACTTTCTGCATATTTATAAAGGGTCTCCTTAGTGCAGTGTACTGGTAAGATCTCAATCAAATTTGTGGCTTTTAAATGTGCTAAATTCAAAGATAAAGATCAGAAAAAATAGAATGCTTCCAGCATTCTATTAAGCACTTAATTATATCAACAAGTTGGCGCCATCTGCAGTGTTACACTAGGAAATAGTAGACTCTGTTGGTAAGATCAGCAATGCAGGACTTCCAGGTAGCAGTCCACTCATTGCTGCCACCTGATGTCGTTTTTTAACACTAACTTATCAAAGCCCACCAGAATATAAATAGTAGCTGGAATTAGAGTCTTGTTTTGCACATATTAAGAATCTCTTGTCAAAATAAATGACAGTTATGATAGGGAAAGGGTTATACAATCATCTGAGATACAAATGAAGATAATATAGGTTTGAGCGTGCCAAGTAGTATAGCAGCTTTAAAGCAATTTTCTTAAGTGAAACAAGTTAATATAAAAAGGCTCATAAACATCTTGAGTCTTCAAAGGACGGAAGCAGAGAACAAAGGATAATGAACTCTCAAATAATATCTTTGTATTATATTATTCTATATATAGAAATATTTACATGAAGACATTTAACCAACCCATAAGGAATTTGATTGTATACATATCATGATTACCATCTCTGATTTATATACACACTGGCTGCAGTGCACAAACAGGACCTGGTCCTATGTAATGCAGGTTAAATAAAGGAATCACAAACAAACAAACAAACAATTGGGCTCTGGCTGGCCAACCCAAGCTAAAACTGAATTGGCCCAGTACGGATTTCGCAGCTAGGGCGGTGTCAGACAACAGTGCACTCCACAGTGACGTAGGGGAAAAAAGGGGGAGAGGGCCCCCACAATTTGCTAAGACACTATAACAAAATACTAACAATTCCTAAAACTTACTTCATATACATAGGGAAAGGTGGACCCCCCCCCCCATTCTGACCTAAAGGGGGCTCAACACTACTTTTCTAATACAATTCCAATATAAGCAGGTATATGCATCATGCATTAAATCTGAAGCTCGAAGCTGGTTGAAGTGGCCCTCCCCCTGCCCCCCCCCCCCCGCCCAAAGACGATTTGCTTCCTATACTCCTCTGCTCCATAGGGGGCTGAATCTCAATGATATTTGATATACCCCTTGACTTCCATTGCTGTTTATTTTACAACTGTTGTTGGCAGCTAGCATTAGCGTTTATCATTTTGAATGGGTTGTGACAAGTGATATATCTATTTGCTTGATACAACATACTATCTACTTCCCAGCCACTGATAAAACAGCTACCGGTATATATATTTACCAGGTTCTGCTGATGTGGCATCTACTTGCAGTTATGGCATGTATCTTCTATGCCATGTCATGGCCCTCTGTCTGGTAGCCCAATGCTCACATTATACAGTAAAATTCCGTTATAACGAAGTGCTTGGGGCCAGCTAAAAAGTTCGTTATAAACGAATTTCGTAGTATCCAATTAGAGCTATTTAGAACATTATTCCGGTCAGAAAGCCTCGGAAATAACTCCCGATCCCCTTTTATATAATATATATATATAATATATAATATAATATTAAATTATATGACCAAATACGGATACCTTTCTACATCTATGATATGTAGACATATGTTATGTATTGGTCTACCATATTTCATTGAATTCTTCACATGAAGTGAGATATGGAGGGGTAAAGGACACAGGTGGGTCGGGATTCCAGGAGGAGAGACATCTTTGACAAGTGCGGTGACAGCTTGTAGAAGGGTATAGGCCGGTGCAGGTTGGTGGGATTTCAAGGGAGGACCAGGGAGGCGGAGGGGGTCGCTATCACACTTGCCCTAGCCCTTCCCTACCCCCTAGCAACTCAGGGGACCACAGAAGTGACAGGAGTCCGTCACCCCACCCCCCCCCATGATGCCCCAGAGCACCAGTGAGGAAGTCTACCCATAGAAGTCGCTCACCTCCCCGGACTTCTGTACCCTTCATCTCCCACCTGCCCTACTCCCCCCCCCCCCAACTCACTGTCCTGTACACCCCGCACAGGACTTCTCTGTCTTTCATCTCCCATTACCCCCGCCCTGGCCATCCAGGCAGGGGGAGTCGCTCACACCCTCACCCTCCCAGGACTTCTATGTCTTTCATCTCTCACCTCCCCTACCCCTCCCGGTCACCAGGGTGACATGAGTCGCTCTGACACCTGTGACAGTCTATCCACCACTTAATATACAATATTTTCATCATATTCCCCATGAATAAGATTATTTCACAGCTTTAGAAATTTCGTTATAAACGAATTTACAACTGAAAGATTCGTAAAAACAGGATTTCTTTACTATGGCAATGTATGGAAAAGAATTTGGGCACAGCAATTTGTTTGTTATATCCGAAATTTCGTTATAACCGAATTCGTAATAGCGGAATTTTACTGTACTTATAACATCAGTAGGACAGCCTCTTCAAGGGTTATGTGGGGAAAATGTAGAGGGAAGCAGGCGATGCTCCTCCAGCACCTTCTCCTCCAGCACCCATCGTCCAGTGTGAGGAGCTGCAGACATATGTCTCAATGCAAACAGACTACTAAATGAATGGTGACCAGCCAATGGTTGGCCATACCACCCCTTGTTGGTGCTACTGATGAAATTGATAAGCCAAATGCTGCTATTGTCCTGACAGGAGGGCTTAGTTTGGAGAGTAATTATCAGGGGATGGCCTCGTTCCCCTTAGAGCTGTCTCAATAGATTTATTGTTAGTTATAGCTATGCAGTTTTTCTTTTTCGGTTCACTTAGCTATCAGTGCAGAGTTTTCCCTTAGCTATAATTTAAATTGTCCTTATAATTCCCTGTCAGCATGGAGGTTAGTATTGTGAAGGAGGTGCTGAGGCTGTATGGGTGGAGGCGGTTTCCAGGCATGGTGTGATTGTCACTAGTCACAAGCTGCAATGCAGATAACAGTAATTATTCCAGCCATCAGCCTAATACCGCCTGTTCATGCAATCATTGGCAGACAACAATATTCTGCGTGTGTGCGTCCTCATTAACCGGTTAGTGGACTGTCATTGAATCATTAAATCCAAATCTAGGCAGCAGTTTATCCTCACTATATTATTTTACTCTTTCATGTGGCCCATCCTGTTTCTACCCAGGTAACAAAAAGTATACGTTATTTTACGTCAAAATAACATTTTTAATGTTATATAACATTTTGCCACAATAAGGAGCCATAGAGAAACCTTACATAACGTTGAATAAAGTTTTTTGTTTACTGGGTATTCTATTTGCTATACAGTCAGGCCCCTTCCCATCGTCGCTCCCTCCCTCCCCCCTCTATCCCCAGCTGATATTCATAATTTGATAAATTTAATACGTTCATGAACCGCGATGTAACTATTCAAATAGATTTACTGTTTCATGGGGCTATATCATAGTATGCGGGGAATATCTGTGAAAAAACCTATGAAACATAGCAATAGAGTGATTTACTTTAGATTCATTATGTCTACGACATATCAATAACATAGCACCATACTAGCCCCTCTAACCTCAATTTAGACGGTACTGGACTCCAATGTCAGTGTACTTGCTTAACGAATTGGCCACAGAGTTGATATGAGATCCAGATGAAGTGAACTCTCTTAGTAAGGGGTGAAAAAGTCAGCTCAGCCTTGCTCAGTTTTATGAGAAGGTTAATCTGAGCGCCATTTCCCACGTCAATTAGGGAAGCCATGAGCAGAGTATTTTGATATCCAATTCCAGAGCCGTTTTTGTCAATTCCCATGAGGTTGCTTTTTCATGATGCATACATGTAGCCATTTAGTATAGAATTAAGTGTTATTGCAAATTGCTATCTCAAAAACTGTATTTCCCATCATGTTACATCATGTTCAATTCTTTTCTCATTCTAACATTTGTCTTCTTTGATTATTATATATAACAGACTTCATATAATGTACATGTATACATATATGATATAATGAGTCAATTCCAGGAATCCAGGCTGTCACACTTCATGAATCCTGGCTTTCCTCCAGGAATCAGGTATGACGTAGGCCTATGTACGAACATAATGATAATCATTTTGGACTAGAATTGCCTGTAGTTGCTTTTGGTTACATTGAGCAAGACTGCAATAATATTATTAAGTCGACTATGATAGTTTTTGATGCAAGGTTGACTACTAGTATAGTGTCTAAAAACGCAGAAATTTCATTTTCTGAATTTCCTTCAAATGGCCTGTTACCCTATAGTCTGCTATGCTCCATTTTGTGTTTCACCTTTATGTATTATAATTACAGGCAAACAAATCTATTAAAAGTACAAGTTGACTTACTTATTTGTTACCCAAATACCTTAAAAGTTCCTCACAAAAATACCTATAGAGTGAATTAAAAGTAATAGTCCAATGAACGGTATACATAATAGACTAAGTTAATGATATTGAAAGCATGGGATGTGCTTCGACCTGATACAGAGGACGAAATATGAAATTCTTTAATATTTTTGCCTTCTTTTCTGGTCATGTTATATTAGTATTTTCTCGTCCCTACTTATACACCACTCAATTCCCCTTAAATATGCTCTAGATTATTGATGAAGTGTGCCGAGTATGAAATTGCAATGAATCACCATAAAGGAGGATATGGCCTTTTAAAATTCAGTTGACTAAGTCATTAGCATTGTGTGTCGTGACAGACATGGCCCTATTTGACAGGTATTGATTACTAAGATTTACCCTACTTATAATTGCAAGTGATTTGTGAGTAACTCTTAATTGATAAAAGTTACTCCTAATAATCGCTGGTTACTGCGGCTGTTGCCAACAGATAGTGTCTCAGAATTGCTCCCTTTCTGGTTTGACGCCCAGTCATTTGCATTGAAATGACTGCCAATGAGTTTTCTGCTTTGGCTTTTTTTCATTACACTGGTCCAAATTTCCATTTAAATAGGTTTGTGGATGTTCATTATTTCACAGGTACTTTTCACCACTTCACAGTAGTTTGTTCAAAAACCTCCAATTGAATATTGGCATCACTAATTAAGCCATAGGAGAGACCATAATTCATTAAGTGTTATATTGGGAAAAATATATTCTTCACCATTGGAGGGTCTGCTGCATAGTGCATATGAGGTCATTAAAGAGGTGAGCACTACAGCGAGGGCCTGTGGTATTGCGTGTGGTGCCAGCTTACAGTGCATATTTGCTGACTCTGCACAGTATTTGAGGATGCACATATTTCATAGTGTAGGCTGCCTAAATAAAGGCACCCCGGGGGGCTCTCCCCACCCCTAATCATGTTTTGCCTACAATAAACCTCTGTGACAGCCACAATACATCGGCCCTTCCTCTGGATATAGTGTGACATGGCTAGGGAGGGATACTTGAATGCCAGTGTTTGCTATTTCAATAACGGCACTGTGTGTTCAAAGCGGTCTGAATGTTCTCTCTCACTCAAGATCTGTTTGGTTTTGATTCAATGGAAGAATGTGAAGAGCAAGAGAAATATATGAAATATTGATTGAAGACATAGCTTGATGTCATTGACATAGGTATCACATTGCATATATCATACTGATTAAAATTGTTGTTTCTAAGGCATAGCCATATAATAGCATGTCTTTCAATCTCACCTTGTAGAAGAAGCCATGAATCATATGCCAGGTAACATTTTCATCTTGGTTTATTTCATGTTTGTGTTCATCTGTTGTGGCACATGGATCAACACCCTCAGAAAAGTAAGAGTCATTGTCGCTAAAACTACCCTCACCTGAGAGTCAGCGACAATGACTCTCACGTTTCTGTGTGTGAACGTGGGCAAATCACAACACTAAAATGACAAGAAGAATGAGTTATGCTCGGGAGGATTGGGTACATGGGTGATTCTTTCTGCTTGGCTGTTCATCATCTACTGTAGCCATCTAATAGCTTACCAACCTCTAATAATCTCCAAGTGGGGATTTGGTTGTATGAGACCTAGAACTGCTGCACATATCCGAGATGAGCTCTCTACTGTAGTTGGAACCTACCCAGTGGAGGTTTGACCCTGTACAGTGGGGTATAGCGTTGTATTACGAACAGCATCCAGGACCACCAACCATTAGATTTGTTCTAGGAGTGGTTGGGAGGGACTTTAACTGTACAGCCAATTCCCAAACCATCTCTCTCCTATATAGGGAAAACGTGCCCTAGTAGCAAGCCCGCACAGGGCCAAATTGGTTTAAGCTCGGATTGGCTGTTTGAAGTCGGGCAAAACTGAGCTGGGTTTCATGTTGGGCAGATGGCTGGGCTGTAGTGTGGCCCCGATCGGGCTGCCCATTTTGGGCTCAGATCAGTTTCAAAGCGGGCTGCCCAATTTGGGCTCAGATCATTTTCAAAGTGCGCTGCCCGCTTTGGGTTCATGTTGGGCAGATGACAGGAAGCCCGTCCAAAACCCCATCTGAACCAAATTCGGGCAGCCCACTTGGGGCCACAGCAAAGCCCAGTGCCCTAAACCAACAGGCGCCCATCGGTTAGCCAACTCCGGGCCACACTTGCAAACATGGTCTGGCCCCGTCTGGGACCACACCGTGTTTGCTACTAGGGTGGGGACACAAGAGCTTGGGCCCTCAATCAGCACTAATAAGGGGGTGAAAATGCTTTTTTTTTATGCAATTCCTAGATAAGCAAGTATATGCTCCACTCCCGCCCCCATTAAAATTTGCATTCTACGCCTCCCCCTGCATCCCCCCCCCCAAAAAAAAAAAAGAAGAAAAGGATGAGATTACCTTCATACACTCCTATTCCAATGCTGCATGAGTAGGCTCTTACCCTAAATTCCAAATGATTTGAATGGATTGGGTTCAAGGCACCTCTGTCTGGTACACAAAGCCCGCTCAATTTATCCAATCACTTGTGTGGTTTCTATCTACTTGCGGTCAACTGATGCAGCATCTATCAGATCGCCCTTCTCCAATGTCACATCTTCCTATTTGTGGTCCTCCAATGCAGCAACTATCTACTTGCCTGCCCTTGATACAACATCTCTTTGCTTGTCATCTACTGATGTGGTATGAATCCAAGGTTTCTATCTACTTGCAGTCCTCCCGTGCATGTTCTATGCTGTGTCATGGCCCCCAGTCTAGCAGCCCAATGTTCACATTATAATTAATGCATTGTTAGGACCAGGAGAAGCCTCTTTGAGGGTGGAGCGTATGGAGGTGAGTGTTGTAGGGGGGAGCAGGCCATCCTCCTCAGCACGCAATGGCTATAACACTCCTTGTTGAGGCTACTGATATTCTATTATCAAGATTGATAAACTGAATGCTGCTATTTTGCTGACAATAGGGTTAAGCCTCGGTGATAAATGTCGTAGTCTCATTGGTCTGTGGGGTTTGTTATGTATCCTTGTATTATGATTACAGTGGATCTCGGTGTTTATTTCATGTAATTATTGATAACTTATTAAAAACGACATCTAAAGATTGGTTTCATAGCTACTTTAGTGATGTCATCATGGAGAAAACCCCCATGGAGAATGAGCATCAGTTTCTCCACGGGGTTGTGGAGAACAGCCATTCTATTACTTAAGCATAGTAAATCTGTTTTCCACATGAAATAAAATGAGCTCCCACCTGTTTGAATTGAGAAGGACTATCAGAACGAAAAGAATACATTTAAGTAATAAATCAAGCCTAGTAAACAAAAAAAACCACGTTATATAACGTTTCTCTATGGCACCTTTTTGTATCAAAACGTTATATCACGTTAAAAACGTTATTTTGACGTAAAATAACGTAATTTCTCTTAGCTGGGAGGGCACATCCCAGTGGGCACAAAATTGAGCTCATTGTTGAATCAACATTAAATCAACATTGAATCAATATTGTTGACCAATTCTCAATGTTGATTCAATGCCCTGTGCCCACTGGGATGGAGGTAGCGCACATTTATTGACATTATTATCTCAGAAACAGTTTAAGATTGTTGTTGCATATATTGAGCCTATCCTTCAGCATGGGGGTTAGTGCTGTAAATGGGCTGCTGAGGCTCTATGGGTGCAGGTGGTTTTCAGGCAGGGTGTGATTGTCACTAGTCACAAGCTGCAATGCAGAATGAGGTGTTAGCCCTCCTGTTCATGCAATTATTACCAGAAGGCATTTTCCTGTGTGTGCCAATTTATCCAGTCATTAAATCCAAATCTACTCAGCAGTATTTGCCTTAGCCCTATTTCAGCATTTCCCTCTCTAGCCCTTCCACAGGACCTTTCATGCTTCTTTGATTTCTACCATCGGTCGGCCCTCCCGGTCCGTCTGTCCATATAAAGTATCTGTCTCTGTATGACCGTATCATTTATCCTGGAAGATGCATGGACTAGTGGTAGTCGTTACCCCACGTCGCCATTTCTTCTTTCAACGTTTTATCACAAATTCAGCTCTTTTCTGGTGAGCGGAAGGTAATAATGGAAAAATAATATCCATATGTCCTGAAAAGAACATGCACATTAGTGGACGATGTCCTTGTTATATTGACTTACCTACAATGTGTAATAAATGTTGTTATCAAACCAGAGGTAGAGTGGACGATATGTTTCCTCCGCTACTGCACGCAGATCTGAACAGGTAAGGCATTTTCGGCGCTCCCTGACATGCTTGGCATGAAATGTGACCACTTTTCCGCACGCCCTGACATGTCAACTTTTGTTATCAAACCAGGTTATTCCTTTGGAACAGGACTAAATGATGCTATGATCATGGTAATAATAGTAGCATATTTACGGTATAGTAACCAGTGTATACGGTTTTAAATAATGTTTGGGATAGATGAACTGGTTAGGAGTAAGAAGGATTGGGTGTGAGGGCATATGGTAAGGAGGTGAAGTTGTGAAAGGGGGAGGGGATGGAGAAGGGGATGGAAAGGGGAGAAAAGGGGGAGAGGATAAAAAAAAACAAGTAAATGTATACAGGCATCATCATAAATATATATACATGTCTGTTGCGTGTATGTATATAATAATTAAAGAAGCCATTATGTGCATCCGGTACTGGAAGAGTTTTTTAAAGTTAGTCCTCCTATAACAGGCTATATTACTCAACATTAAACACGATTTAATAATGTAACACCTCACACACGCTTATTATAAGTTACCATACAGGCGCAGTGCCAATATAAACACAGCTCGCCTTTCTATAACATTGTCAGACTAGGAAGAGGGTCCAGCATTTCCAGACTGTGCAACCATTTGGGTGGGTCCAGCATATAATAATGAGATTATAGTATAACACTTAGTAAAGGCCTGTAGCAGATCACATTCCGTCTATTGACAGGATATTCCACATCGGTACTTCTCCATAGCAGCACTCTACACATAAACTCTCAGTTTATTTGGATAGTTCTTTTAAACCCCCACCCCCTCTATAATAGGGCTGAGTGCCTGTCCCGGCTCCACTTCTTCTGTCGCTGTAGTACCGAGATTTGGGCCTTAAACCGGATTGTCTCATAGGAAAGGGGCCCATTTAAAAAACGTTTTAATGAATTTTGGTTCACTTGAGTAATGCATTGCTGCCATTTTTGGACATGACAGCCTCGTAAAGTGGCCGCACAAAGCCTACCATAGGAAACGGCCAAAAGTGCGTCACCAAAGCCTCGGACGTAAGACCCTGGGCCAATAATAAAATCGCATGATGTACAATATATATGGTGGTGAGAAGAACCGAACGGTACATACTTCAACACTGAGGAGAGCCCTAGATCTGTGATTACGTGAATGATGATAATACTGTTTGATTGATAGATGATGTAATGCAAGCGTTCATGGGACAATCTAAAGTACACATAAAGGATGGCACTCAGTCACAATTTGGCTCAATTCTTTAATATATTGATGATGCTGGCAAAGTGCATGTGGCGCTGACCCCTCGGTACTGGCCACAATAGACCCACGTGAGCTGTGATGTCTCATGTAAGGTATACAGGTTTGATTGTCAATAGTATTCGGATGCCGCCAAAATAGCATTTACCCCAAAAGCAAAACATGTTGATCATTAGAGTAGGAGTGAAGTTGTGATGAATGGCCACATGATTCGCGCTGCTACTTTTTGTGATGTCTCTTTCATCTTTCCCCTAACGGTCGGGAGGGTGCAGGGCTTTTGGAATCATTATCTTTATCGACTAATAAATGGGAGTTTTGTTGAATGGAAATGGTATATAATAGGACATAATGCCTCACCTACTTATTTGACAAATCTATTTTAGCGATTACTAGGAAACTCTTCTATACTTAAGTCTATACGAATGATAAAAGTAATCTGGTCTAACGAGGGAAAGCCCAGAAAGGATAATTCAAAACGGAAATTACTCTTTCTCGGTACTGTAATATGCGTTGTATATACATGCCTTTAAACCCCCACCCGCTCTATTTACGGACAGAGCACTGGTCTCCGCTGCACTCCGACTGGTGCTGGCCGGGTAGCAAGAGTTTGGCCTATAATGTTGACAGTGATGTGGACTGCTGCCGTGTATGGCGGGCTGTAGGCTGTGTCTCATGAGTAATTTGATAGTCTTTGACCGGGTGACGTCTTTGACCAGGTGACGTCTTTGACCAGCAAGATTTTTAATCACTGAAATGGGGTCTTATAGAAAGAAGTTAAAGAAAGAAAATGTTAAAGTATATAATACATGTAACACTATAATATTACAAGTTTCCACCCATTTCTTTTTATATAGGCCCGATTTCAGTGATTAAAAATCTTGCTGGTCAAAGACGTCACCTGGTCAAAGACATCACCTGGTCAAAGACCGTCAAATTGAATCGGTCTCATGAGACGCAGCCTGTAGCAGACTTGGTGTAGCCATGTAGCAGCCAACCCACCTCAGACCTCCTCCCACAGCTGCGCCATGTTAACACCTGCTAGCAGCACATCATTAACCTACATCCCTATATGACCATTGTTCATCATGTCAGCAACAGCTTTACATTATGGGGGATACCAGAACAGGTGGCATAGTAGAGTGCCCTTTAAGTGTGTTTATTGAAATGATGATTACTTTGGATTATCACTTGTGGGTTGCAAACTGTATCGGGTAACGGTGGATATAGGGGAATTTCAGAGATGGTGATTATCATACCAAATTCATTATTAATCCACGCTCAACAATAGAGTATAAATGCATTTATTGCATACAAAATTATATGTTGCTAACACATTGTCATTTACCAGTAGGGCCTATATAATATATATAAATATATGGGAACTGATCAAACTTATTTCACTTTAGATCTAAATATAATATATCCAAAGATGTGTGAAATGCAGAGAAACAGGCTCCATTATTAGCATTAGTATTTCTCTAATAAAAGCTGAAGAAACCGTATTCACACAATTCAACGGAATGCCTATACGGTTCGTATCCCATGTGAGTAGTGTATAGAAAGTGCTGTTTAAGCCTGAATCATCCATTCCCCTCATTAAATGCTATATATGAAGAAAATTTTAATACAAAAGAATAGTTTACCATAGAGGTCTGCTTTCAGGTGTCCCTCCATATACATATGAGCTTCACATATGTACAGTGATATTCTTTAGGTGTTTCTTGACCTTTTCCTTCCCGTACCTACCTATACAAGGATATACTTTAGGTTTCCCTACTGGGCTGACAAGTTGTCGTCCACAGGGTCCATAGCCGGCTGTACCATCCGGAATACTCCATATTTGCCTTATATTAGAGAGGTTAACTCTCCCTGATATAGGGGTCTTCTTTGAGGTGTCCCACCCCGTATCTAGCCGTATAGAGAGCACCAGTAATTTAAATCAGGGCAATGGATATGCCTGGTACAAAGTACAGTCACCTTGTACTACTCACACCTTGGTCAGGCCATATTAATATCTGTTTCATAGAAAAAATGTATATTTTATATACTATCACAGAAAAAAGAAACAGCGTCCAAAAGTGAGTTCATTCCAGATAGAGGGTATGCGATCTGTTTTGACCCACCCCTACGAGACACCTAACATAAGAGAACGCCGTATAACAAGCCCATTTTATCAAGTATAAAGCGCCCTGTAGGGGCAGGTTCGTATGGTTAGTGATGGCACCCACAACAAACCCGTAACCCGGACTAGACTTCTAACATCCAACTTCTACAAACATACAACTAGCTATACTACTCACCCTACTAAACTACTCTAATAGTATTTAGTTTTTAGTTTTTATTGGACCATGATATCCCATAGCGAGGGGCGCTTTTCAGTAGAGCTAAGGAAAATGACATAAGTCGAGCGAGTTAGGCTGTAGAATAGGCTTGTAACAATGTGAATCATAAAAAAACAATGTTGTTGATTATGACAGTTAGTGGTGTCAGAAGGACGTACCCAATACAGATTACAAACGACGCAAGCAATAACTGAACACAGGACAGCTAGTTGTATATACCCAGGAGGTTTCCCCGCGGACGGCCTGGTGGTGAGGCTGCAGAATTGATCTCAGTCTAGATGTGCATATACAGCATTGGTGTGCTGGGGTGACGAATAGCAAGTTATCAGCAATGCTAATACAGGCGTCGTAACAAGAGTGAACCAAACGATGTTGATGTATAACTATAATTATGTATTCATGGCATGGTTCATTCAGGACAGGATAGGTTTGAACATTTAAAGAGAAAGAGATGTGGATATATAATGGGAGAGAGAATATGTGCAATTATTAGTACAGAGGATGTGTCTTTTCTTGTTTTTGCAAAATCAAAGCATATGTATAAAGATAAATGTAGATGATCTTTGGCTCCCACCAATCCAAAGCCGGTTCCTATTCGATACGGCTACAGGTGGAGTACCCCGGGAGGGCCATGGAGAAGTGGACCCCAGAGAGATACTTTTACCTATAGTCAATACTTGGCAAAATATGAACTACTCAGGGCCGATTTCGGGCCGATGATATAAAACAAGGTTGATATAAAATAAGACAAGTTTGACATTAACGGGTAAGTAAATCCATTAACCCTATGGTGAGAAATGAGAACTGTGGCACATTGGGCACACATGTGTTGTATATATTCTGAGCGGTATCCAGACAACTCGTCCACTCACGAAGTCGCCCACTACCAAGTCGCCCACCAAATATTCTGGTCAACTCGCCCGCTTACCACGTCGTCCACTTACAAAGTCGCCCACTTACCAACTCGCCCACTTACTAACTCGCCCACCTACCAACTCGCCCACTTGCCAATTCGCCCACTTACCAACTCGCCCACCCTCCAAATTGTACTTTATTTCAAAATTTGCCCTCAATAGTGAGTGGTGGGGGAGGGGGCTCTCTTTCCTGACTTAATAGCTATAGTTTAAATAGTTAATCTATAGGTTTTTGATCAATGGGAAAACTACATCTTTCATACCCCTAGAGTACAATTGCGATTATTATCGAGATGTAACTGTTCATATAAATTCACAAATAAAGATGACTGTTTAAAGAAAATGCATGTACCTGTGGGATTCTAGGACCATAATTCAAGGTCTTATAGAACTATAACGAGGCACATATTAACCCCCCCCCCCCCCTTGCTGACTGGGATAATAGAATGGTGGGCGATTTGGTAGGTGGGCGAGATGGTAGGTGGGCGACTTGGTAGGTGGGCGACTTGGTAGGTGGGCGACTTGGTAGGTGGGCGACATGGTAGGTGGGCGACTTGGTAGTGGGCGACTTGGTAAGTGGGCGACATTGTAGTGGGCGACTTGGTAAGTGGACGAGTTGACTGGAATTCATATGAGCGTGTGAGGCATAGGCTTATCTCTGTTACACCAGAGGGACGATTTACATGCATCTCATCAAACAGCACACAGGGTTATAATAGCTTGTGCAGCTGGCATCACAAATCTCCTTGCGCGGACCAACACCTCACACAAGGCATCCTTTTAGCGGTTCTTCCCTTACTTACACCATGCTTTTAGGAGCTCTGTGGTCACGCGGCCGTCCGTGAAAGGAGACCTGGAATAAATTGGATACCGCTGCATATGGCTGTCTTGTCCAGGCCATTCCCACAACAGCAGTGCGAAAGGAGCAGGAGTGGGCAGGCGGGGGAGGCAGGAAAACGTCGGGCCGAGTGCTGGTCGAGGTTTGCTCCCAGAATGGATAGGTCAGCGCCCCAGCCGTCCGCACGGTATGACTGCCATTATGAGATGGGTCTGGCCAATGCCGGATGTATTATATTCGGACGGCTCTTGCTGTGCGCCATGTGGCAGCCATTATGCTAGCATCAGGTGGCTTGGCCCTTGCCCCTTCCTGCCCCTCCTCCGTCCACCCACCCCCCCAGCAGCCCCTGCAGTCAACAGCTCCTGGATTGATAGCCGCCTGTTGTCCACTCGCCGTTGCCAACTTATTCCTCAGCAACCAATGGTAGGAATGAGGAAATGATACCGTAGGGAGAACGGCCGTCCCTTGTTCGCATGGCAGCCATGTATACAGTGCCTTGGGGTACTATGTGTGATGCTCATGGTACTGAAACGTAGGGCACTTTGTGAGGCCGATGTATTGTAGGGTGGACACCAAGGTGGACACTTAACAACATGCTTCCTAAACGGGGGATGCATGTGTGTGTGGGTAAGGGGGTACAAATTGAACAATTATGTGGCTACAGGATCTAAGTGGAATGGAAACATACATGCAACCGGACACTGTCCATTCCCAGTCGGAGTATGTATACCCTCCTCTCCAACCATATTCCAAGCAAACACAGTGACCGACGGACAAACCAACATCCTAAAGTACGCCAATTCCCCACCAGCACCCTGCCTGGCAGAAACCCAACCCTGCCGAAAGGTCTGTTCAGTGATGGGAATGGGCCTTCCTCCCAGGGGAGAGTGAGATTTAGTACAAGGTCACCCCCTCGCACCCTGCTACGTGAGATCCTGTTAGCCAGCCCTGGAAAAGGCAGGCATTTGGTATTTCACACCATTAGAGACCATTTTTCCTGTTATCCCTATGGGGGCTGCTGCCTCCATAGACCACTTTCCCTGGGGATGCATTGCTGCCCAAAAGGCTACTTTCAGCAGATAACGTTATGTCTTTCAGAGGGACCCGCCTTGCGCCTACAAGGGGTATGCGTGGTTTCCCAATGGTGGACCTCCAAAGATTCTCTCAGGGATGTTGAATGTATTAAGGGAAGCTGGTCTTATTTACAAACAATATCCACATTACCAAGCAGCAGCTGGGAGGTCAATCAGAACACATCATGAATTCGTAGGCACCTTTTTCTGTAGGGTTTATAGTGGACATTTGATTTTCACGATTTCCTGACATGTTCTGAAAGACCTTCCAGAGCGGAGTATTGAACATTATTTCATGTGTGCCCCATTGTAATGCATGAGTGGAGACCTTACACACATATATATGTGCTATAGTGTGAGTACGTATATGACAACTATATATAGAGGTCATACATATAGTACAAACATGTATTAGCAATGCTATATATTCAGGATGGTTGCCATCTATAGATGCAGGACCTTCCTCATACATGAGACTATCTCATAAACTGAGCCAACATCATACAGAACTGCATGGTTGCCACTGACCCTCACGTCTGCCCGCCTGATTCGATGGGGTTCTGCCTAGTGTCATAGCCAATAAGCCATCAATATGTCCCTGAATTCATAACATGTCCAGTTTGTATTCTCACAGTTCTCACAACAGAGAAGTTTTTATTGGGTGCTGCATGCTGTGTAGCTATGCGTGCTCTTAGAACCACATGATAAGTATCATCAGTAAACTAAAAATACTAAATTACTTTATGTAGGCTATGGTTATATAAACATAATACACTAGGACACCTACCCCTATGCATCTACCCACTTGCCATCTACCCCATGGACATCTACCTCCACCTAGCTCCTAGGACTAGGGCAACCAGCCCCTTTTGACGTTTACTCTCTAGGACTTTTACCCCTGCAGGACATCCGCCCCTCCATCATCAACCATTTACTTGTGACTCAATTAAGAGGGAGTAATGTTCTAGATTGTGATCTCGGACCTAACTGGCTGTAGGGGTTTTACCCCCTGGACATCTACTCTTATGAATTCACATCCACCCCTTCACTGTTCTAATATCCCCGTCAAAATATATGTTGGTTTCCTGGTACATGTATAACTTTTGGAGTAGATGTCCATCGGGTAGATCCCAGGGGTTAAAGGTCAGGGGTAGAGGTAAAGGTCCTACATCCCATTAGATTCGATATCACAAACCAAATATATTGCTTCCATTTTGAGCCACAGTCCTAGGGTGTAAACGATTAAGGTGGTAGAGGCAGAGACTCACGAAATCAATACAAGTTGAAAGTCTATATGACCAGGTGCAATCTATATGGACGAGTGCAATCTGTGACCAGCATGAAAAAAAAGATGTCCTAATGAGTGGAGGTCCTAGGAGGTAGATTGCCATGGGGATAGAAGGCAAGGGGGTAGATTTCCAGTGGTAGCGTTCCTGTCACATACTGATGGGATTCCATATACTATAATATTACCATCAAACTCCATTCCCTACTCAGTACTCGCGTCTGTTTATACTCATGCCACTGCGTTCCATGGCAACACTGTCTAGCAAAAACCACTGTCTAGCATATATTGAGTCTGTTGCATGTCACTATTAAACGAACACGACCAAAGCTGATAGATAGTAGCTGGGGGCAGATGTAAAAAGGTCACTCATTTTCTCCCAGAGCGCCTCTGTAGGCTGGCCAATAACGAGGCCAGTGCCCCAGACACCAGTAGAGGACCTCCCTGATGGTGGGGCTCCTGGTGACTGGGTGGTCCTTACACAGGGGGGTGGGCGAGCGGGCAAGCCACATGTCGATTCACCCCTGCCTTCCCCAACCTTCACTTAATTCCCGCAGCGTGGCACCACCTCCGCGCCCCAGTCTAACCAAGGCGACGTCCCCGCTAAAGCCGCCATTATCCCTTGGTAGTTCCATAATCCATCATGCCTCAGCCAAGATGGCCGACCGGATGTCTTCTAATACTGCCAGGAATGCCTCGCTTCCGCTCGCATTGGCTCATGCTGCACGGACTGTGCGCGGGTTGAGCGGTGTAAATACTGGTGAGCTGCTCCTGAAGTATGACGGGGCAGTCGGGGAGCCGCTCGTCGTCAGGGAGATAATGACTAACCTGAGTGACCAACATTGATGACATCTTCCACCCCAGCTGCTGATCGATAAGAGGTAGCATAGATTAGGGAGCACTCGGCTGGAAATAGTCCATGGGTGTTATCTCCACCAGATGCATATTCCACGGCTGCTGCTGCCATCATGCAGCCTTCCGTTGACAATATGTGTTACACTAGGATGTTATACCACTTGTTTATTCGTATATTAAAATATGCAATTAATAGTATCATATAATGTGTAAATGTGTAAATCATAGCACCACGAGAGGGCCCTCATATGCCTTTAAAATGAAAAAAAGAAAATCCAAATACACAATGTGTTGGTGCATGTTTTCGATTTTTCACACATCGAGCCTCAGCATACCAGAACAGTAAGACTACGTATGTAAGACTATTATATGTAACATAGATACTTACTAGCATACTGTATGATAATGCAACATAGACAATAATGCAATCCCAAGTTAGACGTTGTACCTAATGGATACCTCCATGAGGTACAACTGCCCTACATATAGCCACTTAGTGGTAGATGCCACACATGCAATGACATTTACCCTCATATCTATTTTGTGGGTTAAGATTCTAATCAGATTATTTCAGCATTGTATCCTCAACACATTTCCCTTAGCAATCCATAACATATTTTGCATAAGTTTACATGCCTAATATAACAAAAATGAGTTTTAATGCAGAAAACACAGTAGAAATAGCAGTATCTTGGGGCGGAATTACAATTTATTATCGTCTGACCCTGAGGTCAACATTATCTTCCCATGTCAGGCCTGTCACCACTGGGGCACATCAAAGAGAAAGTGACACTCACCAGCTGTACAGATGTTAAATGCCTTAACAAATCACTACCATTCTTTGCTGCACGTGGGATCTTAATGTGTATACAACCTGAACATCCATCCATCATTATTTTCTCCTTCTTTCTACTCATGATTAATTTGTTCCCCAGGAAATAATACTGGCTGAGAACACTGGAAGGCCGTAGTGGCCCATTGAACAGCATGGCTGATGGGGTGAAAGGTCAATGGCCGATCTCCTACAGAATATAGCTTTACGTAATGGAGGCAGAGAGCACACTTAGCTTCCTGTTCGGTGCTTTGGTCTACAATCGGCACAGGATGGATATCGCCAACAGCAATTGGCATATGGTACTGTAAATCGGTATTGTCGAGCTAGTAGTAGTAGACACCAGGAGTAATGTCGAGATCCGGTAAATACCTTAGAAATGGGACAAGAAGCTCTTGGCCGTTACGGGTCTCATGAGATACGCCTTTATGACGCAGTAAGTAGTATGGCGAAGGTGGGGTTTCACCCAGGCGGTATTGCAAGCTTTCAATAACTCACCTAATCTTGATGCAGCTGTATACCTTCACACAGAAATGAGAGGGAGTCCAGGTTGCCTCCAAAATTACTCCCCTATTCAGGGGAGACTAGGTGACTCCCTAGATGAACTAATGGAGTCACCTAGGGGAGTCACACATCTCCCTGGCCCACATAAGGGAGTCTCATAAGGACCTAGGCTCCCCTAGAGAAGGGAGTCATTCTAGAGGCAACCTGGACTCCCTTTTGATGCTGTTTCTTTTCTCTGTGTTATCATTCCTATAAGCAGCTATCAGATGGTAATATCTAAGTTAATCAATAGAGCACACGCGATGCTTTTAATTCATAATTTTATCTAAGTCTCAGTTGTGACACAAAGGTCCATGGGATACAAAACGCACATACAAAGTATGTGCAAATACAAAAGTACAGTTATTGGATAGAAACATGAAGGTGCTTTTCCATATAAGAGTTCTATATGACAAATCTATTTGGGATGTGTACAGTATGTAGGAAGCATATTTGTTTTTTAAGGGAGTGGGATGTCTCGGTTGGGAGGCTATAGGGTTTTGTATATATGCCTTATATATAGGGAAACCATCTCAAGCCTGAATTACCTGCTACACCGAAGGTATTAGTTGTTAACGGTACCTATTGTGTGGCATACTCCAATGCTCATACATGCACCCGATAATTTATCATCTCTAATAATGAATAATGAAGGGGGGGGGGTATAATATGACATGCACTTACTTAATTGACCACTAGCTGTATGATACAGAGGCACCTGACCGGTGTCCTGTAGTGGCTTGATCCCAGTTAACCAGTAGTCAATCCATTATTTATCCTGTCCTCCCTCCAGCACTCTCGTTAAGCTGTGAATGAATAATACAAAAACGTTATAAATGATGACAGGCAGGCAGCGCTGAGGCCAGCAATTTGGGAAATTGGTAGCAGCTTCAGTTTTCACGCTGTACAGAGACCATGGTCGTCCTCCATACAGGGGGGTGCTTTTGGTCTACACCTCTGAATAAAATACTACAATCAGAAAATAAAACAATGATGGAGCAATGCAATTATCGTTGCTGTGTATTTACGGCATAGCTACTTTTAGAAAACATAGTATTTGCACACCACGATCAGGAAACGCAATTATCATTCTTGAATTTTTATAAGCAGTTCCATTCTTGCTTCATTGCAGTTGTTGTTTCGGACAAATATCAGATCACAGTAAAAGAAAGTTTGAGTTATAATGAAATAGAATCACTGCACAGGAGACCAGCATCATGGGAGCAGTTTAGTTACTCACAAATGTCGTGTCTGACATACCAGGGTCCCCAATAAGATTATTTAGTCTCTAATTAGAGGGTTCCTGTTGTGAATTAAGAAGATTGTAGCTGTCACAAATTTCAAATATAGATCTTATCAAATTCTGACATAATTATGAATTTTAATCGCAAGTAAGCTACAGCTATAGAATAGCTTGTGTACCTGTCTTATGGTCTAAGAGAGAGCGAGGGGTAGGTCTTAGTGCGCCAACACCCCACATACCTCTATGTGAAAAGCCCATAGACTATCATCGAATTCACCGTTCTCTAACGAGACATCCCCCTGCATATTTCCATCGCTACAATCGATACGTCTCCCATGGGAGATTGGATTCAGAGATGTTCAGAGCTGCCAGTTGATTGGGTTATCGCTCACACTCTGTCTGGTTGGCAGGATCTAACAGATAGGTAAAATGGCTGTTACCATGGGTTTCCTGGTCTAAGTTGGTTTATACACACAACTAGATGGCTTATTAACAAAATGGTGATTCTAATTTGGTTTTAGCCTGAATTGTTTGAGCCAATTTTACACCGCTAAATGCTATTGATTGTCCGTAAGAGGCAATGAGTGTAAACTGAAAGCGGCCCCTTTCCGACAGCGCAGCGTTCTAGAACACCTTAGATCTGTGCAATGTGTAATGCTTAGGTCTAGAACTTATACACTTGTCGTTCTATATCTAGTTGCCCTCGATATATGTGATCGGATCTTCAGCTTGCTCGTCCAATATCTAAGACCTACCACCCTCTACCAACCTGTCGTCAAAGCACCTTAGACTCCCTAATTATGACACAACTCCTATAGTGCTGCCCCTGAGAGACCCATCGTACATTGTTCTTACAATGATGAGGACATTAACCATTGAATAGAGAACACCACCCATGGTATAATTCATATGAAGGGGGTGGTAGCTATTTGGAGTGCTGCAAAATTTAATGGTACTCAACTACTTTAGTATTTCCCATGCTGAAGATAGCTGATGCAAATATATCATAAGTATGTCCCTGTTGGTGTACATGTATGATGTCTTCTCTGTGTACATGGCAACGTCCTTGTATTGGGTGGTACTCCCCTCGTCTGATGGTTTGTTGTGTCCCTGTCTCCATTCACACTGGCCCTGTGATATATTACTGTGCCTGGGCTCAGTGCGAAGGCTGGGATTGCCCTGTTCGGTATTGCCCCAGGGAGGAATCATATTTGCTATGAGTGTGGGAATGGTGTGGGATCGGTTGGTGCTACTCAAATTACACCATCAAATTGAACACACAACATCATGAGATCTGATGGAGTGCCTAGACCTATTTAGCATTAGCAAATACAAGAATACACACTTTCTCTGGGTTGAGCATGGAATGAGATACTTTTCCAAATAACTCCTTGTGATAAAACTGCTGTTATTGGACCCCTTTATGGGTGTCTCTAAGGTCATGGCGCTCCCAGCCCCGTCAAACACGTTCTCTTAAAGGCACTCTGCTCTTTTAACACAAGTGAGATTATTGAACAGATATCGATCTCAAACCACCAAGTCATTTCGTGTTCAGGGCGGTTCTCAGCATGTCCTCATTCGTGGAACCAGTGATTATCCTACTCATTTCCAAAAGGATTACCGTGGCATCTTATTTGATTCTTCTTGTGTGGCTTACTTGCAATTTCGATTCTCTACCTTTCAGAACTGTCATTATAGATAGTCAACTAACATTGCACTGTTGGCATGTAAGGATAAGGGAGGCCACATGCCAAAAGTACATTATGAAATCTGGGAAACGTTGGGAACACTGCAGTATGCATTTTATACGGAATTTATATGAAAGATAACCCAAATTGATAACATTTTCGTAAATCCTCTATATCTCGAAATGGATGCGGATGAAATGGAAAAGAGTTTTCAACTAGACAGTTTTTCATTCTTTATTGATCTATTATACAGAGCCGCCTCTGTGACAATAGGTCAAGTTGCAGGTATAGCTGCTGGTCAGCCTGACTGGTGAGTTGACACAGACCCGATTGTCTGTTATGACTACTACCTGGCATCCACATAGGACCAACAGTCCCTACGCGGCTCATATCCGCATCAATGGATGCCAATCTCGCACCAATCTCCGTTTATGCATGACCTTGAGACACGCCAATAGATGGCGTTGTCGGCAATGTCGGCGCAACTGTCCACTGCGTCAGCCGCCATGTTTACTGTGTCGGACAAGACAGCAGAAATGGTCTTGTGCTGTCCTCCCAGAGCGTGGGTTGACCACGACTTCCCGTGAGGCGCCTGTCTGTAGAACCCTCCCTCAGTCTGTGAGCTGCTCAGCAGAATACCCGAGCTGCTCCCATAAACCCGAGCTACTCCCATATTAAGAAAGTCAGTGGAGTCGATTTGTGGTGTACCAGTGTAGTTTCAAGCCGCTTAAAACAAATGGATGTTACATGATTCTGTTTGGCATGTGTGTAACATAACTTTTATCTGGTGATATTTTCACATGTTTTATTCTAGAGATCAGGATTCAGGGTCCGATTTAGAACATCCTCCACACACCTAAATTGCGTTGGAGGTGGAGGACCTGTCTAAAGCCTAGCTACTTGTAAAAACAATTATGATTTTGGATATAACACAAGAAAGTGTTAATCCTATAGTACAAATTCTTATGTTTATCTTGATGTAACTGTTGATATCACGCGGCAATAAAGATACATGTTTCAAAAGAATTCAGGGTATATACTATAGGGATGCACAAGCCCTTTATGTGATTCACAACATATTGGGAATAACAGCATCGGTAAGAGCGAGAGGAAACAAATTGCAGTAGCATTCAATACGGTTCTTCATGAGAGTCCATCTACTATGCCTATCTTTTAATTCATGTGATTTATTATCTTGTTTGCCATAAGGAAACGTAATTCTCAATGTAATTAGATTCTGGTTCAATAAGAAAAGGAGCTCCGCTAGGGTGGATAACCGATAAGTATACATGGAATACACGATAGGTTTTTATGTGACCTGTTTTTGTTACATTTTCTGTGGGCATATCCGAGCCATCCGGGCCACAGCTGTTGAGAACATATATCTGCTCATGGGAACTGAGCATTAGGCATTGATATCACTCAGGGATGTATTTCCATCCAGGTTTTTACCACCACTGATACATCACAAAACGCGACGCAACCGAACCGCTATAAAACATGGGTAATAATGTAAGTTAGAGGCATACCCAACTAATTGCTTCTACAGTTGATATACTGCTGCCATTAGGATTTTAAAGCCTCCCTGCTGTAGAAGAGGACCACGTGCCAGTATAATCAATTGATGCTGAATCTGTCTCTGTGGGGAAGAGGCGAGAGGAGGGGGAAGGGTCGGGGTGGATTGCGACTGGCTCTAGGCGCACAGAAAAGAAACAGCGTCTGAGCTGTTGCCAATTTGAATGTGACCGTAGTTCGCCAATTAACCAAGGCTGGGTGGATAGGAGACTGGGGAAATCTGTAGGTGTGGGGGGGGGGGGGGGGGGGGATGGTGCTAATTTCTATAGACAATGATTCCTGTCTGCATGAGGGATGGAGCCCAGTGACGTGCCCCATTAGATATGACGGTGACGTATCAGCGCCGACCATCGCCCGGGTCCCTCAGTATCTGTTTTGTCGGCCTCAACTATCCATCATTGTGGTGGATAATATGGACGGCGACACCCGCACGTCGAGAAATGATATATTGACGAATAGTTTCCCTCCAAAAAGATGACAAACAAAAGAGGCGTGTTCACGATGAAGTCTCCATGCGGTCTCTGTGGATCTATTAATAAGAAAGGTCCTGAAATAACACACCAATTCAAGTGGTGGCCCGCCAGACGTCCTCAATAATAAGCCCTCCCCATGACAGCCTACAGCCGCCTAATGTAGTGGCATATAGGTGGCTGAAATGTGGCTGAAAAGCAGATATAGCTACAATTTGTTACATACAAATGCCATCTGTCGCCATCATTAATAACCTGTTGTTTCATTGTTGGTTGACACAGCTTCCATTATGTTTTGACGTGAGATTATTCATATGAAGGGCAAAATGGAGGTGTTTACTGTTGAGTGAATGCGGCTCACATAATAATTATTGATATTCTTATGACCTATATAGAACGATGATATTACTCAAACAATTCTAACGCACTGTACAGTCTTTAAAACTAGACCCCCAAGCATATGCCATCCCAGTAAACAAAAAACGTTATAGAACATGTTATAACGTTATATAACGTTTCTCTAAGACTCTTTACAATGGCATAACGTTATACCAAATTTTATAACGTTATTTTGACGTAAAATAACGTTTTTTTGTTAGCTGGGATTACTTTATTTGAACAGTAATTAAACAGTGATTATTTTTATGTTAGGATAGTAATTACTTCATTTCCACAATTGATGGTAATCCATACAAAATATATATCAAATTATATACCACTTTAAATGATACCCCTAGTTTATAGTGGATAATTGCAACTGTCGATTGAGGATGCTGTCATAAATTCACTGCCAAAGAAAAATTAATTCCATCCCTTATTAAAATTATTCTTATATATCTATGTCTTTATCCAGATACCTTTATCACAGCAGCACTTGTACGTCTGTCTGTCTATCTGTCTGTCTACCTATGCAGATACCATTTTCACAGCAGAAGTTATCTGTCTGTCTGTTTATCTATCTGTCTATCCAGATGCTCTTATCACCGCAACACTTTATATATATATATATATATATATATATATATATATATATATATATATATATATATATATATATATATATATATATATAGTAGATGCCCTATATGGTGCTGTTTAAGGTTTTGGAGATCAATATTCATATGGTGACCTTCGTTCGACCGAGACAGAAAAATAGCGCATTTATATATGTATTTTACCATGGATATTCCATTGGAAGTGGTGATGAGGTTTGCAGATGTTCATGTTGCATCTCATCAATAGCAATGAGCAGCTAACAGCATTCAGGTTATCAGACACTTCAGCTGCATCTATTGTGACACATGGTAACAATGTGTTAATCATTATGCTTATAGGCCTGTATGTAAATATACTAGTAAATTGTGCAAACATTGGCTT